>JAVBIV010000003.1:0-2400000 GCA_031142775.1 Microdochium paspali
GCCCGGGCGCATCCTTGTCTCTGAAAGTATGAAGTTCATGTTACAGATCATAGCTATATCGGCCACTATTCAGATCGTCATCTTGGTACGTACTTCTCAGCAAGCAACATGTGCCTAAAAAGGCGCCACTGCCGTATTCAGGTGGGCGGTGGTCTTCTTGGCAATTGCAAGGCCTGTGTTTTGGAGCACCTGTTAGATGCCAAGGGTACATCATCGGCGTTCGGCATTCGTGCAAGACGCTCCCTTGCCTACATCCGCCGATATCTTCCAGGCCACTGAAAACCCCACTTGGAAATGGCGACGTCACGAAAGGCACGCTGCGCCGCATCTACGGCTGAGAAAGGACCCGCCTCAGTTTTGATTCTGATCGGCCACACGTTGATCTGGCAAACTGTTGCCTGGGGCTGTGCATTGAAACGTCGATGGGCTGAGCTGGTTTTCTTGGCAAGCCCCTAATATGCCCCAGACGACCAAGGGACACGTCTGCAAGCTAGGCTGCTTACAGGACCATTGAGAGCAAGGATATGCAGGACTGTGTAATTACCGAATTGGGAATGGCTGCCTGCCGCAGGTGTACAACAGCAGGTGTTCTAACTGGACGGAATCTCGGCTGTGCGGAAATGTTGCGCAAGGTCCAGCAAACCTGTGGGCCAGGAAACGTTGACAAATTGCATTTTGCTCTTGTAACCATTAGCAATGAGATTGAGAAAGCATTGGCACCTGTCGTCAACCTCAAGACAGATATAAGACATATGTCATGCGCTTTCAGAGCGTCAATGTCGTCTTGAGGACAGCAGATCCGGTACAAGAATCAACCAAACCTTTACACATCATTTTCGCAGCTCGTACGGGGCTTTCTTACAGGCCGTGACCGGAATCTCACCAACACCATGCGCTCAACCATCTCCCTCTTCGCGCTCGCCGCCGCATTGACAACAAGCCCAGCCTTTTCTAGAACCATTACCGCTCAAGACCATGCCTTCCAACACCAGATCCGACAGCAGCAACCAGCCCAGCTCTTCTTGCCCGAAACTACAGGGTCCTATAAGGTCGGGACTGTCGCTCTGCCACTGACAGACTTTTCCCGCATTGACCCGTTTACAATCGCGATTTCGCCTAACAATACATCGGGAGCCTATAGAAGACTGATGGTTTCTGTATTTTACCCTGCTGCACTTCCCAGCAATGAGTCAGGAATAGGCAGTTACCCCTTCGCCTCCGTCTTCCCACCCCAGACAGCAGTGCTTATGGACGGCATCATTGACGCGCCTCCAGGAACTGCAGCATTGGTGACAACGCGGAGCTACCTTGGCGCCCCAATCCTCGTCCCTTCATCGCACGACCACGAGACATCACCACACGAGCAGCCCGAAGGGGATTTTCCAGTACTCCTTTTTGGCCACGGCTTCGGCGGCCTGCGACTTCTCTACACGGCACGTGTGCAAGAGCTCGCCTCGCGAGGCTGGGTTGTCATCAACATCGACCACACATACGATGCGCAGGTCGTTGAATTTTCCGATACTGGGGACCTTGTGCCCGCCTACGCCGCTGATTCAGATGGATATGGTTTGATTGGCGGGATTGAAGGCCTGCAGAAGCTGCGCGCCGCAGACATCAATTTCGTCGTGGACCAGCTGAGGAGTAATGAGACTGTGCGCGCCCAGGTACCGGGACTGACAACACCATCAGCACCAACCTGTGTGGGTGGCAAGGGGAACAAGAACGGGCTCAAAATGGAGCGCGTCGGCGTGTTTGGACATTCGCTGGGCGGTGCGGGTGCGGCACAAGCTGTGTCATCGTACCACAAGAACGGCATCTCCTGCGGCGCCAATCTCGATGGTGCTCTTTGGGGTGAACTACCTGTCGACGGTCTGCTTGGTCCCAAGGGCGGTAGCAACGCGACTGCCCATAACTTGTCGTTCATGCAAATGTCCAGTGCCAATGTTACACGCGCTTCACGCCCATTTTGGGGTGTGTTTTGGGAGACGCTGAAACAACAGCATGTCGCTGTGCAGCGACAATTTGGAGTCGAGGGCGCAGAGCATAACTCATTCACAGATGGCGCAATCTATTACCAAATGCTTGGGTTAGATGTTCCTGCCGAAGAGTTCGGTACGATTGAGCCATTGAGAATGCTCGAGGTCGAGGCCGGATACGTTGATGCCCTCTTTCGGAGCTGCCTGAAAGGAGGAGATATCGACACTTTAGATGGCTTACATACGACTCAGTACCCAGACACCTTCGTGGGAGAGTAGTCTGAATACGCCGGAAGGGCTTTGACCTTCACTGGAAGTGCAAGCACACACAAATAGATCTGTGGACGACACCGCACAAAACTAGCGATATGGCGCTGACTACCAAGCTGTAAGAAGGTATACGCTACTCCGCGTACAGACATGCACACGAATATTATATACAGAACTTGTGGTATTTTACTGAGAACAGTGGTCCCTATAGAGGAATTGAGTTTGCCCTAATTCCAAGGAGATTTGTCTACATATTACAAATGGTCCCTGCCATATTTGTGCCCAGCCTGACTGCCACCGAGAGATCTCTCGTTCAATGACTCGTGCTTGCTGCACCCCTCAGATGACGCGTCATGCCTGTGTGCGCTTCGGTCATAGGAGATCACTGGCCACATTTATGCATTTATCCCTTTTTGTGCATGACAGAAACTGCTCGCTAATGATTTAAAATAGAAACACATGAGTTCAACTGAATTCAACCTTTTGCAACCTTTGCATGGCCTTCTCGCTAGCCTTCTCGCTGGATGCTGACAATGTGAATTGGCAACTTGGCTTATCCTAAGTAATGTTCCTTACTTCTTGGGAGCTACTTTACGGGTCGCGACTCGGACATGTTCCGGTGACTCTAGAAACTACCACGGGATTTGGGAGACTTCTTATATCGAGATTTCACCGATTCATCTACTTCTATCATGTAGAGCCGGGCTAATTCCGCGTTCCCTTGTGTTCGATCTACCATGAATAAGTAGAAGCTTCCGCTACATCTGCCCTATGATCTCCATAGTAGTTGTCCGCCTGACGCCGCTCCCAACTAGACGTAAGGCGTCTACTGCTTGTAGAGGGGATGCGGAACCAGACGTCCCAGCCACCGACAGTGTTGTATTTCCCCTGGCAGCGTTAGCCGGCCCAAGTTTAAGATGATCGTGAGGTCGCACCATCCGTGAAGTAGGCTTTGTTACACCAGTGCGGGTAGTTGAGGTTATCAATCCCGGAATCCTGACGGGCAAAAACAATCCTAACCAGCAGTCTAAGATGAATTTCGCCTTATTTCGTCTTTGACGGGCTGATTACCCAGTAAACGCGTCAATGCGAGCCATTATTATTATTGAGGCACTGAGAGAACCAGGCAGCCTGAGCGAGACGATTCTGACCATCAGCAGATGGGTAAGTGGTGCCATGCAGACTATTTTGGCGGTGGTGAGGTGTGTGAAGCTGTGGATGTTTACCGCATGGTGTAAAATTGAGGACTGGAGGTTTGATGCCGTATGGAGACGCACTCTTTCTCGAAGGTGGGCAGAGCTCTGAGGTTTATATGTTGGTGAGGCAGCATGGGATAAGTCGCCGGTAGTCTTGTCATCTTTACACTCACAATCGATTGCGTTGACGTGGATGCATCGGGCCATCTGTCCTGGCGAGACGCTCTCCCAGACTGCTATTACAACTTAGCCATGTGCAGAAAACAGGTACTAGATGAAAAATGTCATCAGTTTTCTGCATCTGCCGAACTCCCTTGCCGAAACCAGGCGAGATGAAATTGCTCAGGTGACGTGGACAGAAAGCGTTAACAGCGCTTGTAAAAGCATATATAAGTAGTGGCTGAGAGCGCTGTCGTTTATGGCATCGAGCTGAGATAGGTAATTGTCGGATCACAACTTACCACTAGCGTCACTTGACATTTCCGAAATGTTGTCTTCGCGCGCGTCCAGACGTTTCGATGAGAAATGCTGAATTTTTCCTTATCTGCCACCGTTTAATAGCCACGCAGGTCAAATAGTTCAACGCTTATGGTGGTAATAGTCTTGTTAATGTTTTCAACAATTATCATCATTTGAGTCAACAAATGCCAAGGGTTTGCCAGCTCAAGTGTCGTTGTGGAATGGTGAATAAACGCTCCCAGTCTTTACATTGAATACGAATTTTAGGATTACTCTGGTGGCTGACGTTGAGAATTGTTCTTTGACTGCAATAGCATATTCTGACTGCCCATTGCTACCATTTCTTAGAATAGCGTCGAAAAGCCCAGCGCCGTATATGCAGGCTTTTATAAGTGATGAGGACACATTCGTGATTCTCAGCCTTGTCCCAGATTGAGAGTAGAACAAGCTCGGGTGAAAAGAAAACCAAATGCTCTCGCTCTGGTCAGCTCGATCTCACGCCACAAGTGGGTGAGCCTCACGCTTGTGCCGAAGGCTCATAATGAAGGCGGGCCATTCGTCGGTTATGGCTACAATTGGCCGGAGCCTCTGCGAGACCCTTGTTGCGCTTATCGGATCTTCGGGCCGTGAGCCCGGAAAGCGCTGACTTGCGCCTCACGGCGAGCCAATGTTTGGGCGACGGGAACGGCACTATGCTTAATCTGACTTTTCGGAACAGGCGCATGCTTATGATTGTTCAATGATCAGCTGCACCGGGGGGGGGGGGCTTGCAAGGCTCGAAACCACTAACTAACATATGCGCGAATCATTGGAATGTAGTCGCGTGTTAGCGTTGAGATGTCGGTCAACAGCTTCACACCAATTTGATCAATTACCTTGTCAGGCATTTTTTTGTGCGCCGTGTTTGGCTGTACATAGTTGTGCTACTGTGTGCAAAGTTGGAAGCTACCACGAAAACAATGTACCTAGAAACTTGATAGATATTTTGGAATGTTGATCAACCCCAACAGTGCTCTAGCTTGGCGTGCATCTTCAGGCAGACCACCCTTCGTATTCATGGGTCCAGAACGATTACTGGCCGGCGACGCTCCCGGCTGACCTCAGCTTGTGCTCCTCAGTACAGGGGCATACTAGGTTAACATTCCGGTAGGGCGGATGGGGATTGAACAAGCCTTGCAGGCAGGATAATACGGTGCAAGCACAGGCAACAGAGCAGGGGAAACCGTCAGCACACTTGTGGAAGACCAACTACGGAAGGTGAGGCCGCCGGCCGTCAGCCGTCCTGCACGTCTTGTGTTATTTGACACGACTGCGAGCAAGTTAAGTGACAAGGCCTTCATCAAAAGGTGCAGACGCCACGATGGGCCATGCGCAATTGTCGGCGCCGAGGTCAGAACTCCGAAGGAAAAAGACAATATCAAAGTGCAGAGTAACGCAATAACAAGCTTGCGGTAGTGATTGGCGGGATGCTATGTACCTGCAGGGCGAGCCTGTCCGTTGATGACCTGCGTGGAATAGATTAATTGATCTGCTCCGTAGGCTGGGCGGCCGCCGTTGCCGACACATGAGCAGGCGACGTTCCATCCGCTGCATCCACAAAGGTTAGGGCTGAAAATGACTCGATATCGAGAAACAAGCAAATGGAAACAAGAAATACGAAACAGGAAACAAGAAACAGAAAGTTGTCCAGGAGGGGCATTCGGGGATTTTATGATCCCGGCGGATTCATCGGTGCGCAGAGGCCGTGGTGGGTCTTTTGCTGAGCTTGCCGCCATGCACGATTTCAGACACTTTGCTGATCGATCCGGGCGGCCCGCTGAAGGATACCGGGCACTTTCGTGTGGCAGGAGAGCCAGATGCGATGTCGTGAGAGAGAAGAACAACTGGCTCGGCCGGTTCGGGAACGAAGCGAGTGGGAAGAAGGCTGTTTATCCGTGCATAAGCGAGGCATCCCTCGAGGGCTAGCGCTCACGCCACCCGGCCAGCTGGGTCTGGGTGTCTGTGCAGTGTGTGGGTGGAAACGGAAAAGAAAGAAAAGAAGGAAGATCTAGGAACACCACCACCAACACCACCACCACCATCACTCCGCAAGAGATCTGGGCCTGAGCCTGAGCGACCTAGCTGCAAGTGGTCACGCAGCGCCCCAAGACATGGCCCGTTAAGCGGCAGCGATTGGCTGGTCGCGGGCTGCTGAAATCGGCGGGGTGGCCTCCCCGGTCCCCTTCGATCGGGCAGCCCCTGTTCGAGTCGAGTGAGCGATGACTGTGGCGCTGCCCTCATTCCGGCTAATGAGGCTAAAGCAGCACATCAGCCGTTTCACCGCAAAGCCACAGGTCTGCTCTCGTCAGCAAGCAAATCAGCAAACTGGCAGGACTGGATTAGCTCAACCAAGCGTGGCCCGAGACTTCCGGCCGTGGTCTCGGCAGCCGTCCAGCCACTTGGCCGGCTCTCCCGGTAACCTTCTTACGCCCCTCGCACTCTATGGAGATTAGTCATGAAGCGACTTGGTTTCCGAACAGCGTTATATACGAGACTTTGAAAATGCTTATCCTTGGGGAGTTAAGCGAAGCAGTGTGAAAGATGGGCTACATCGAGACAACCCGAACTGCTTGTCATAACTCAGGGCTCAGATAGACTGCGGATCGGCACAGACATAGGGTTAGCGTCTTGGCGCGCTCTTTGTGGTGATTGTTTCCCATGGGGTGCTGGCGGAAGCCTGCCTATTCAGCTCAAGTGTGTACTCCTCACGGATGTGAGCAGTGGCATGCCCCCAGTCATCCCCCCATGGGGGTTTTCAGGTCCCCTGTGTTCCCCCGCTACGGTCGGCACAGGTCCCGGATATGCCACACGCTACTGGCCGCCCTCGATCCCGGCGCAGAACTCCTGGACGCCAGATTGAGCAGCAAGCTGTCAAGTTAGCGTTGAATAAGCTTATCCAACAACGTTGCGAGCCAAAATGACTGGCTGTCTGGTGGTTATCTTAAATCGGATTCCGATGGCATTGCGTAAGCACCATGCTGTGTTTCATGCAGTGGCCTGACAAAACACTTAAACTTTTTGGAGCTCGATGGAGCGCAGGGTCCCACGTCGGCACGTTTTCTGCTCGTGTTGGCTGCTACGACGGCCTTTGTTGCGGCGATATGCCCTAGGAGCAAAGCCCTTGGCGCGTGAAGACGGGTAAGGCAAAGTGCTTGGCTCACGCTGGGACGGCCCAGGATGGCGATCCTGACTATCCGATGCTTGGTCTGGTCTGGAGCTCGCCGAGAAAAGATCCAGCTACGTGCAGCACAATGTCAGACGGCGGAATGTACAGGCAGAGCTCATGGGGCTGGCTAAAATATGTTCCGGTGCTCAAATATGCAGGCCGAGGTCCTGCTGCTTGCCAACAGGGGTCTACGGAGCAACGACGCAGCTGTGACAGCGGTACTGTAGTGGAGGGTCTGCACTTTGCAAGCTGCTGCAAACTGCATGGGGTCCATGGGATTACAGTGCAGTTCACCATCTGGCCTTTTTGTCTTTTGCCCCTGGCCAGATGCCTGTTCTCCCACACCACACCACACCTTACCATACCACACCATACAGTACCAATATCAGCATCAGCATCAGCATCAGCACAAGCGCGACGGCCCATCGTACGTCTTGCAAGTCCCACAGACTCGGCCCCTGCACGTGCTGAGCCCGCGTAACTCGGCTCGCCAGCCAGACACTCTGCAGCATTCATGTCTTGGCATCTGCACCTCTTTGGACCATGGCAGTAGTGAGTTTTGACTTTGACTTTGCGAGCGTCGAACTCAACGGCACACATCCCTACGTTCCGGCGAGCTTCAGCTGATGAGCAGGGCAAGGCAACCCAAATCCTTGGCGATGAGGGTCATCTCACGGAAACGCACACAGGCTCGGGCAACAAGGCCGGATCGTCGCAAAGTATAAAGAGTAAGTTTATATCCCGTTTTATTGACCTTTCTGGACCTCCCCTTCCTCAGGCCACCTCATCGCCATAGCCCACTTCCTTCACCTCGCCTCGATTCTCCTCGCTTCCCTTCAAGATGCGTTCTGCCGTCGTTCTGGCCCTCGGCCTCATCGCCGCAGGTGCTGACGCTCTAGTTACCCGCGGTACCATCGAGGCCTGCTTGACCGCGGCTGGCGTTCCGATCGACGTACCCGGCACGGCCGATTATGAGCGCGATGTTGAGCCCTTCAATCTCCGCCTGCCGTACACTCCCACGGCCATTGCCCAGACACATACCACAGCTCACATCCAGGCGGCTGTCCAGTGCGCCAACAAACTCAACATCAAGGTGTCTGCCAAGTCTGGTGGCCACAGCTACGCCTCATTCGGCTTTGGCGGCGAGAACGGCCACCTTGTTGTTCAGCTTGACCGCATGATCGACGTCATCGCCTACGACAACAAGACCGGCATTGCTCAAGTTGAGCCTGGTGCCCGCCTTGGCCACCTTGCCACTGTCCTCAACGACAAGTATGGCCGTGCCATCTCTCATGGCACTTGTCCCGGTGTTGGTATCTCTGGCCACTTTGCCCACGGTGGCTTTGGCTTCAGCTCGCACATGCACGGCCTGGCTGTTGACTCGGTCGTTGGTGTCACCGTTGTTCTCGCTGATGGCCGCATCGTCGAGGCCTCTGCCACTGAGAATGCCGACCTTTTCTGGGGTATCAAAGGTGCCGGCTCTAACTTCGGTATCGTCGCCGTCTGGAAGCTTGCCACCTTCCCAGCACCTACGCTGCTGACCCGTTTTGGCATCACCCTCAACTGGAAGAACAAGACCTCTGCTCTCCAGGGTATCGAAGCAATCGAGGACTACGCTCGCTTTGTTGCCCCCCGCGAGATCAACTTCCGCATTGGCGACTATGGTGCGGGCAACCCTGGCATTGAGGGTCTCTACTACGGCACTCCCGCTCAGTGGCGTGCTGCTTTCCAGCCCCTGCTCAACACTCTGCCCGCCGGCTACACCATCAACCCCCCGACGACCCTGAACTGGATCCAGTCTGTACTTAGCTACTCTAACTTTGACCACGTCGACTTCATTACTCCTCAGCCTGTAAGTGCCCAATATCTCTTTAACGAAGGTGGCCTCGATCTAGTCAAGTAAAGCATGACTGACCTAATTCCGTAGAGCGAAAACTTCTACGCCAAGAGCTTGGCCCTCAAGAGCATCAAGGGCAACGCTGCGAAGGCCTTTGTCGACTATTACTTCGACGTGGCCAACAACGTCAGGGACCGCTTCTGGTTTTACCAGCTGGACGTGCACGGTGGCAAGAACTCGCAGGTGTGGAAGGTGACCAACGCCGAGACGGCGTACCCGCACCGCGACAAGATGTGGCTTATCCAGTTCTACGACCGCTACGACAACAACCAGACCTACCCAGACACCTCGTTCAAGTTCCTCGACGGCTGGGTCGACTCGGTCACCAAGGTCACCCCTAAGTCCGACTGGGGCATGTACATCAACTACGCCGACCCCCGCATGGACCGTGACACCGCCACCAAGAACTACTTCGGCGTCAACTTGCCCAAGCTGCAGAAGCTCAAGGCCAAGTTCGATCCCACTGACCGCTTCTACTACCCCCAGGCTGTCCGCCCGGTCAAATAGACAGGTCATTCAAAACTAGTGGTAGGGAGTAAGTCTTAGAGGAGCTTGCGGATGTGCTTGCGAGAGTTTGGCATGGAAAGAGTTGAGTGCGAGTAAACATAGTACACAGAAGGTGGAATAGACACGAAAAAGAAATCTCTCATGAGTATTCCAGATATTCATACAACTTGGAAATATTATAATTTGGCTTTCCTGCCAATTGCTAAAGTTATCTGCGGGATCAATGGGGCGCTAGTAGTGCATGTCCTAGATTTTCATAGTGTCTCCTGCAAGCTCAGCCCGAAGGATGAGTCCCATCTAGTTGCGGGTGTAAATACGAAAGTTTTCAGGACATACGGGTATTGCCGGCGTCTGGCCGAGGTCCGCGCAGCTTGCGAACAATTTGGCTCTTTCCAGGTCAAGAACCACAGAGCCTTTCTCGAGTCCAAGTATACCCTGCTCGGGGTCCTCGGTAACGTCTTCGTTGGCCTACCAGGCAAAAAGAAACCAAAGCTCTCGTTCTCGAAAACGCTGGTCAGGGAGGTGACGAGTCTTCTAGCATGACTGCCTGTTTTGGTAGCATGCTACTTGTCGCAAAGGGGGTGAATTGACGTTGTCGTCGTTGCGTCCCTTGTGTCAACTCCTTTCCTGGTCCATAACTAGAATCGGCTAACACTTTGGTCACCAGAGGCCTTTTGCATCGACCGTGGGAAGCCCATATTCGTCCCGCCTGGTTTTCACTGCCCAGATGGCTGGCCTGAGAAGCTGCTTATTGAGAAGCTCCAGGACCCCATGTGCAAGTACTACTAAGAGGTGTGCAAGCTCCGCCGCACGATCTGGGAGATCCTGCTTCTGGACCTCGGCGAGGACCTGAAGTTCATTATGGAAAGTCCACCTCGCACCTCATCTTCCATATGGAGATGACCCGCTACCCTTCCTTCAGCACCATCGCGCCTAGCCAAATCTGCATAGGCCTTCATAGCGACTTCGGTGGCGTATCGGTGCTGTTCAAGCAGCCCGGCATGGGAGCTCGATGTTCTTTACATTACAATCAGACTGGGAACTGGCTGCCCGTCTCGCTTATCAATGATGTCCACATCAGCAACTGTGGCGAAAGAATCCAGGCCCGGTTCGAAGGCGTGGAACACAGTGCCAAGCACCACGTCATCAACAAACCGGAGAACAACGACCGCTCCAGCTGCGCCAGCTTTTGGCTCGGCGATGTCGTTGTCATGAATTCTGTGGGCTCAGGTGGCTGGGGCAAGTTAACCATTGGCCAGGTGTTTCACAAGCATTTTGGGAGCTACTTCTCACTTGAAAAGGAAGTTTTTGCTAACACATGATGGGGTATGAGAATGATATCTGAAGTAATCCTCTGTTAGTAGACTTATTGACTGATGTAGTCGTAGCGATATAATGTGTTTAATGGTTGAAAGTCCTAGCTCTAGGTTGTGTAGATATGACATTTGATCGATATGTATGACGATGGGTATTGGATGACAAGATGGTACTACTTGATTTGTACCGCAAAATACAGTGGCTCGGCTGTAAGCAGAAGCTCCGAGATCTGAGACGTGGATGGCCAAAAGCCTGCTGCAACTGCATACCAAGGAATTGCTAGCCTTCTCTGGACCAAACAGTCCCTACGGGATTCAATAGATTAAAATAGTACATATAGGAGCCTTAGACGATCTGTTCCGTAACCCAGCCCTAAGAACAGCCTCCGTTGATCTTTAATATACACATTAATCTTGGTTCAGCCGATCGCGGTAAGCCAACGTTGAGCTTCAGACTTTTGTGTAGAGATCTGTCAAACTGTATCGCTCATTTCCGTTCTCACATTCAGAGGACTATATCTCTATGGGTCAATCATGCATACTAGGAAACAAAGATCTGTGGTCATTTGACGTCATAAGCCTGAGTTGCAAGGGTTTTTGCAAGCTGCAAACAGAAGGAATAGCTTGTCCTGACTCGAGAAGAGTGTGCCATACCATGACGTCAGATGCAACATTGGGTGATGGCCTACGTTTGCGCCAATATCCTTGGGTTGCGAAACAATTGATGGCATTCCAAGGTATCGATTGTGGGCTTCATGAGCTTGATTGGGCCATCGACCAGCATTATTACTCGAGTATATCCGGCAATCGTTGCAACACCACATTAACTATGATATCCAGCATATGAAGTCTTACAAAATCAGGATTACCGTGACACCATTGCGTCCGTTGCGGAGATGATTGTGAAAGCTGATCACCGCCTCAGAGTGTTTCCGTGCCGTCAGGTTGCATGGACATTCGGGATCGCGGGGACCGAGCGGCACCAAGTGACCTCTCGAGTTGGAGAGGCTTCACCGTCGATCGCCCGTGTCTCCGAGGCCTGTCTTATCATTGGTCAAGTTCCGCCGCGAAAGGCAATCTGATTCGCTCCGGAGCCCGGAGAAGCTGAAAGACGATCCGTCGGGTCCAGGGAGTCTTCTCCACCTTTTCTCGCGTGCACCAAGACACTATTGAACGAACTGGCATGCCAATTCCGTTCCGTCATGGGTGTGAATGGGCCCGGGCGTATGTAACGGTGCGGAGACTGCATGGCAAACTCTATGGGATCGGAACTTGTTACTCGCTTTTCAAGGTGACCGTGCTCACCAGTCCGCTTGGCCGTTTCCATTTTATTCTGCATATCCTGTCTGACGACCAATTACGTCGAGTATGGCGGACAACCGGGCATGCTACATGACCACGCGGCGTTGGGTCATCTACCAAGCGTCCGCGAAGGCGGCTGCATCATCATGTAACCAGCCCCAGCAAAACAAAGTGGACTGATCGCCAGTGTGCCGGGACGCCGGGACGCATGGCAACATGATGAGTTCGGGCGCCCTTTTCTTGGCATGGAGTCCACACCATGAGCAGCAACGGAGTCGGTGACGTCTTCACGCAGTCAGCTATAAAGATGTTCGGATTGTCCCGAGCTGATCAGAGGATAGTATCTGATCTTTGCCACAACGACTGTCTCATTCCAATCTTTCCAATTAATCCTCAAGCTCTCTCCACGTAATGCGATCATCATCTTTCGTGTCCCCAGCGGCCAGCCTTGGCCTATTGGCTGCTGGTCGAGCCCTCGCTGCCTCGACGCTCTTTGCGGACGGCACCATCATCGCCTTTGACAGCGACTCTGAGTCAATCCGCGTGGTGCGTGGTGGTCACTTGCTCGTGACAGACAACCACATCGCCGGCATTTTCGAGTCGGCCCCTGACAATAGCACGTTGCCCGCCAACACGGAACGGGTCGACGTCGCGGGCCAAATCATTACGCCCGGCTTCATCGACACGCATCGCCATGGCTGGCAGACAGCTTACAAGACTATCGCTTCCAACACAACCCTTGCCGAGTATGTCGGCCGCTATGGCGAGTTTGCTGCCGCCTCACACTGGACCGCCGAGGACGTCTACAACAGCCAGCTCGCCGGACTCTATGAGTCACTCAATGCGGGTGTCACCACGACTCTCGACCATGCGCACCACACGTGGTCAAATGAGACAGCCTATGCCGGCCTGAACGCCTCCATCGATAGCGGTGCCCGTATTGTCTGGGCCTATACCGTGCACCCGCTCGAGACTGTCGACTTCCCCCTGACCGAGCAGCTTGCCAACCTCCGCGAGATTGCTCAGAGCAGCGTTCTGGCCGAGAGCAACCGCACCGAGTTGGGCATTGCCTACGATTTCTGGAGCGGCGGTGATGATAAGACCATCAACGAGCTCGTCGCCATCGCCAAGGAGTTTAATGTGTCGGCCGTCACGACGCACAGCGTTAATGGGCCCTTTGGCTTCACCAACGTCCCCACAGCCGTTCACAAGTATGACATGCTTAACACCTCTATCCCAGTAGTCTTCTCGCACGGCAGCTTCCTCCCCGCTGTCGATGGTGAGCTCCTGCGCCAGACGAACCAGTTCCTCTCCATAACGCCCGAATCCGAGATGCACTACGGCCACACCCACGAACAGTCATACGTGCTCAACGACCAGGCGGCCCTGGGCATCGATACACATTTCACCTTCTCGTCCGATATCCTCACCCAGGCACGCATCTGGCTCCAAAGCGTCCGCTACCTCTTCTTCCTCGAAATTGACAGGCTGTGGCAGGAGCCCACCACCAGCCCCATGAGCGTCGACCAGGCTTTCAAGTTGGCTACCCGTCATGGTGGTCTTGCTCTGCGCAGACCGGATCTGGGTGTCATCGAGGTCGGCGCCAAGGCTGACTTGGTTGTATGGAACGCCCGCGAATCACCTTCGCTACTGGGATGGAATGACCCTGTTGCTGCTGTCATGCTGCACGCCAGCGTCGCTGATATTTTGCATGTCATTGTTGACGGCGAGTTTGTCAAGCGCGATGGCAAGCTCATCGCAGAGAACTATTACACCGAGGTCCGGCCCAAGTTCCTCGAGACCGCCAGCCGCATTCAGGGGATTTGGAAGGATCTCCCTTATCCGGACCTGAGTGGTCCCAATACCGCAGGCTTCTTGTATGGACGTACCCGACAGGTCGACTCACAGCGTGGTAACGGCACAGGTTACGGCGAAACCTATATCCAGTAGAGGGGTTTTGCCCGCTAATCACTCTGGTTTCGTGTACAAGAGTGCAAGACGGCACCATTACACTCACACATAATGTAAATACCTGCTACACGTGCCACTCGTCATTATATACCCCTTTCTATACTTATCAATAAAACTCCAATGCTATGAGAACGTCTTCTTTAATCCCTGCCGTACATTAACTTGTTACATGTTTACTTTGTGGAACCTGCCGAATCTGGTTACTCAGAAATGAGAACGCGGACCCCTAGACTGGAAGACTTGGTCAGGGGAATGAACATGTCGCGGTCGTACTTGACATCCTCCTCGGTTGTCTCATAGAGCTTCATGTGAGGCAGGACGCGCAGGGTCAGGGCAGTGACCAGAAGGTACAGCTCACAGTGAGCAAGGCTATTCGCGGTATAAAGTTAGCATAAACTCTTCGCCTCGCGCAGCCAAAAAGCGCTGGGTGACAACTTACTTGATGCCCAGACATCCACGGCTGCCCTTGCCAAACGACATATGTCCATCCTCCAACTCCCTCCTCGTCTGACCGTACTTGTTCACACCCTCGCCGTCCTCGCCAAAAAGCCACCGCTCGGCATCGAACGTGTCCGAGTTGGGGAAAGTTTTCTCAACATGGTGTGTGATGGCAGCAGACATGCCGATAGCATACCCTTGGGGAATCACATACTGCAGCTCTTCCGTCTTGCCGCTCCTGGGGTTCTCCCACTCGCCGCGGTACAGGAGCGACTCATTGGTCGGTATCCTGCCCGTGCGGGCGGAGACACCATACGACAGCCGCAGGCCTTCCTGAATCACAGCGTAAAGGAAGGGGATCTTTTCGAGTTCGCTCCACTTGGGCAGCTTGAGCGAGTCGTCGACCTCCTCCTCGAGCTCCTCCGTCAGGCGCTTGAGGGTCTCCGGCTGCGAGAGAAGGTAGTATGTGATAACCGCGACGGTCCAGCTGGTGGTTTCCGTGCCGGCGTTGAGGACCGCGGCGGCCTCGTCGGAAAGGCGGGGAACGGTCTTGAGCTCCTCGGGCAGGTCGGAGGTCAGGAGGGAGGCGAAGACTGTGGGTTTCTTCTGGTTGTTGGGGTCGAGGATGCCCGAGTCGAGGTCGGCTTGCGTCTTGCGGACGTAGTTGGGGATGTCGATCTGGGTAATTTCGTCAGTCTACGTTTTGTGGCAGGGTTCGGCTTTGAATGTGGTTTACCATCAAGGTCTTGATAAATAGACCCATGTCCTCAGGCATGATGCTCGTCAAGCTGCACAAAATGCGGTCAGCAACCGGTCGAGGCAGTCTATGGCCAGAGACAGCAGGACGAAACTTACTATGGCGCCGCAAGCGAAGCATGCTTGAGCCACGGAAAGTACCGAAACAAAAATGTTGTCTGCAGCAGACTGTACACAGGCTTGCGGTAGTTGGGCTCCCACACAGGCTCGCCCTTGGGGCCTTGCCTGTTGAGGAACCCGAAGCTGTGTCCGAAGGAGTATCCCGAGATCACGTCGCTAGTGAAGCAGCTGTACGCGGAGCCGAGGTCGAGAGGTCCGCTCCCGGAAGAGGCGAGGAGTTGGTGGCATAGGCGCTGGACCTGGCCGGCGATCTGGGGCTCGAGCTTGGTAACCTGCGCGCGCGAGAAAAACTTTGCGACTGGGGCACGGAGCTGGCGGTGGCGGTCGTGGGGGACAGTCGAGAAGCCAGAGTATTCGATGCTATGGATGGAGCACAATGTCAGGCAGGAGTCGCCGGAAAGGCGGGAGATGCGGGTTTATAGACTTACGCCGAGCCGCTGACCTGGTGAGGAGGCTTGTCTCGCCTGCGGCCACCCGAGGGGAAGATCTCATTGGCGAATTTGGCATCGTTGCAGTGCTATCCGGTAATTACGTTAATCTGCCGCTGTACTGGCCGGCGGGAAATGCAGAACTTACGACTTCGTCTGGGTTGATGCGCACAATTGGACCGTACTTGTCGTGCATCTTCCGAATCTCCTCGGTGTACTTGCCAAACCTTATCGTGTCGTGATAAAACTCGGGCAGATAGGTCATGGCATTCAGCTTGGGGCCTGGGATGTGGCTCAGGGGGTGTAGTGACGAGACATTGTAGACAGCGCGCGCAAGTGCAAAGGTAGTGCCGCCAGCAAGAAGGGTCACGATGACGACCTGGGCCGTGGCAAGGTCCAGGTCGTACACGATGAAGTCCCAGAGGTTCTGGATGATGCTCGACATCGCTATGGCTGCGGTTGTCTTCGTGCTCGAGGGTCGTGGAGGCAGTGACGCAACTGGTTGCTTGGGTCGATTTACAGAGGATGAAGGATAACACTCAACACACGACACTTCAACGAGACCCGCGGAGCAGAAGAAAAAGAGGGGAAGGGCGACTTTTGCGGCTCATATAACAACCGGCAGGCATTTCCAGGATCAGTGACCCTTGACCAGAGGCGCAAGAGGTGTCTCCGGGACCAAACAAGGGGACCCCTCGCCATCGGCGGACCACATCCGCTGCGTGGGGCGGCTTGCGGACTCGAGAGTTTCGATCCCTTCCACTGCTGGGGCAGGGGACAAATCCAGACTGGATCACGAAGTACGGAGTAAGCGAGGTGGATGCCACGGGGAAACGCCGCAGGTGAAGACTGCCGAATAGGCGAGGTGGGTTCAGTAAACATGTCGCCGGGGCATTTTTGTGGGACAGCTAGATGGCTGCGGTGTGTTCGTTATCATGTGCCAACAAGCAAGTGAATTGGCGTATCCGCCGTCACTCTTCCATCACTGCCACGAACCCCTGGCACATGATGAGTTTTCCATGCGATGCCCTGTCGTGCTCCGTGCCCAATGCTGTGCGTGCTGCCTCGTGGGCGCCGTCTCCACCACGTCGGTCGCAGAACAATCGAATGGTTCCGATTCGCTGCAAAGTCCTTGACTCAGGGCGGTCACAGCGGTCACCCCTGCACGCCATGAACCCGCCAACGATGCATACCGTACAGGTTGCCGATTCTGGAACAGCAGAGGCCCACTCCCAATCTTGGCCGGCACCGTGTAATTTCTTTCCCCTTTTCGTTGCTGCTGTTGTCGGGAGCGGCGCATGAGACAAGGACAGAAATAGTTCAGATCGCTGTTTCACAAGTAGGTACTTAAGTAGGTGAGGCTAGGCGATGCCGGGCATGGAGGGAGCTCGTTGATTCGATCGTGTTCTTGGACAGAGACAGTACTACCGGTGTGCAGATTCGCTCGGCCAGTTCTCAGAAAGGCTTCCATTGTATAAAGCACTGTCTGAACTCCAATGCTCGGGCACGGTGCGACTGCGCCTAACAACCGTTGTTGAAGAAATTTATGGGCTCGGCTCGTCCCGCTCATCCTCTCGCCAAGATTACACGACAAACAATCGAAGCGGGGAGGGTGGGGAGGTTGTCCTGCCGAATTAGAGCTACTCTAGAACACACGTTCGCATGAAGTTCTTTCCATCTACCCTTATTCATCAGCATTGGTTTTGCCCATTTCTTTCGAGCTGCTGCCAGACAGCTTTTGGAGCCAGAAAATATGCTATCAATCGACCGTTTCACTGGGTATTTACATGGTTGCACTAGTGACACTGTGCTTTATCGTCGCTGCCTTCGCTATCCAGTACAGCAGCCGTTTCCTATAGGCGGATCCCACGATCGATTAGCACGTGCCAATAACATTGCCAAATCAGCAAAAGCCATTGGTTTTAGCTCGAATAAGTATGGAAGCAAGCTTTTCGGGGGGGGGGGGGGGGGGGTAGTTCCAATTCGTCCACGCTAGGCCATGCACCAACCTAAACGAGGCGCTGGCAGAGGTGCTCCAGAAAGAGAATACGCTATCTTACTACTTTCAGGGCTTGTGCTGCGTTGCAAAACCTCGCTGACAGAACAAGACGCGAATCGAATAACGAGCGGCAGGTTCGCAGCGATTACACATCCCCCTATTATATACAACTTTTCATGTGCAACTATCGTGCATGGCAGAAAGCCCGCCATAGTCTAGTGAAACATGACGATTACGTAGCTCCAAAGTTTTGCTATAGTTTCTGTTCATCAAGTGATATGAGGTCGTGTGACCCAAATATTGACGACATTTCGTCCTGGAAGAAACACTCGCGCTGTCCAAGGAAACACAAAGTTTTCACCTGGATGCTCTTTCTTTCTCTTTCATCGTTTTCCCTTGCCCTCGGCCGTATTTGCCTCGTCATCCGTCTTGGCCTCCTTCCTGAACTCCGTTCTATATCCTCAAATGCCTTTGGCCTCCCTGTCAATCCGAATGATGCTAAAGTGCTCGCGCAACGGAATATTGTGAAGCCATGTTGTCGTTGTAGGCGAGCTTGATTTTGGCGTTCTCGGAAGTTTGAATGCTGCCTATGTGACCGTCTTTGACCTGATCTAGGTGGCAATGTGCCGTCAGAGAGAAATCGGATGAGCTAAATTCGCTGTAATGTTCCGAACGTGGCCGTGTCTGCGAGATACTGGCTCGCTAAGAAGCTCTCGATTCGCTCTGGAAAGTACAAAATTAGACGCAGTCGAAGACACTATGAGGATTCGGCTGCAGTAAGACTGGGGATACCCAGACATAACATGGCAGTCCTTCACCGCGCGAGTCACGTAGTCATGCAGTGCAAGGTCTGTCAAGATCCGCAAGGGATCAGGGCGCTGGTGGCAGATGGGTGCCAGATGACGAACTCAAGGCCCGGACAAGTGGACGTGGGTTACGGCTAAATAGATCTCTTTTGTCCCAGCTCTCCGACCTCAGTGGTCAGTCATCATGGTGATTCTTATAGTTCACTACAATTCATGTCAAATATAAGAACCGCCGTCCCTAGTATTGGTTGGTAGCATTTCCGGTGACGCCACAATCTCATGCAACAGAGTTTTGACATGACCAAGGGTACGCACTATTCTCTTGGTCGTATTGAAGGCGACTAGACCGGAACGTCGTAGGCTTGAAGAATACCTTTAATCCCTGTACCGATGCTAGCTGACGCCCGTCATTCACCATGTAACCAGCACATCTGAACACGGGTAGATTCTACCTCGGACAAGGTGCTCCTCAGCTACAGTCGCTCGGCATCAAAATTTCCCGCAACCCACATTTCGCGCATCGCTTGCTCAAAGTCTTCATTGTGCAAGCAGTAAAAATTAGGTGTCATAAAGTGGGCAGGACAGTGATGCATATGAATGTATTGAATGCCGTGATCTCGAACGAGATCTGTCTATATGAAAGGAATGATCGGGCAGTATTTATGCCCATTTGTGCACCTGGCAGCGATCGTCGCGTATGCGTAATGAAGGATCGTCTCTATGCAGTGCAGCCTCACTAACTGAGTCGTGCGAATGCATCTTTCATAAGGGATCAGCGCTCAGAATTGTGCAGTGATCTCTATTATGCACGATATTAGGGTATGAGAAAAAAATCTGTTCTGAACAGGAATGAGATTGCATCAGTAGTCTTCAAGTAGACTTTTCTATCCCCGATCCAAACTTTTACACTCCGCTTTTGCCTCTTGGGCAGGCCGTGCTCCATATCTCATCGAATAGTGGTTGTCGGTGCTTTCGCAGTAACTTTCATACGGGGCCACGACTAGTCTAGGAAGGCTCCCTCGCTGACAGCCCGCGATTGAAGGTTCTCCTGGTCGCAGGAGCTGAGAGTATTAGTCCAGCAGCTGATCTCATGTTTTGTCTGGACCATGATTGGGCAGAAAGGCAGCCGAGACTCCACTGCCAAGGAAGATTTGATTTGCCGTGAAACGCCCCCTCGAACCAGTGATTCTGAGCTGACGAACATGTACGTTTAGAGAAGTCATTTCTTAAGTAGTGAAATGCGCTAACACAAAGATTAGGTTATCCTTGAGTTATCAGCAAGTCACTGAAGACCATCGATGATTTCACCGCTTTCATGAAGTGTGGGAATTCAGTGTCCCGTTGTTTCAGTGACAGAAGTTAGGTGTTGGGAACTTGAAATATCCCATTGACTGTCGCTGAGCCTGCTGCACGAACGTCCAGGCTGTGCTACCACGTCGTCGGTGTGAGCCTGGGACCTCGGCCCAAGCGGTGCCAGTGGAAAAGTAAGACAGGCAGCTGAAAAACTGGCGCACAGCTGTAGCGCCACAGACGGCACGAGGCTCTCCAGGCCATTGCTGTTGCGGCGCACCACAGGACGGAATACTCCATCAAGGGACGGCACGAGCGCCACCAGTCTTCTAGACCCTGCTTGGTTCTCAGCCTTGGGCGTTTTGCGAACACAGCGAGTCGCTCTGTCGAGACTCTGGGCGAGCATGCTTTATATGCTGGCCTGACCGCTGCTATGTGATTCCCAAGTGTCTGCTACATTTTCGTCTGTTTTGCGAAATTCAATAGTACTTGTGTTTCTGAAAGTCGCGCCACAGCACAACCCAACCCACCAATCCTGCGCTTCGAAGCTCCAAACTCCTCCTCTCTCATCAGCCATGGCAATACAGCTTTCCACAATCCTGACAATCGCCAGTGTCTTGCAGAGCCTAGTGGGTGTGGCTTCGCTGGGCATGGGGTTCCACAGCTGTGCGGTTGTGCGCTGGAAGAAGGACTCAGTGCGGCGCGGTCTACGTTGGATAAGCATGATATTTTTTGGCTTGTTCTTGTGAGTCTTCGTTGCTCTTGATGCTCGGCAGGTAGGATGCTATGGCGTAGTCTTAGCTGACAACAAGGATTTCCTTCTCACCCACAAGCTCTGCCGGATCATTCGCCGTCCAGTCAGCCTTTGACTCGTACAGTTTTGGTAACGGCTATACCACTTCCCCACGCTTACTTACTACTTTTTACTATGTCGCCGGTTTCGTCGGGCGTCCCGTGCGCGCTGCAATTCTTTACCTCATTTTTGAAACAAGCTTCGCCGCCCTTTCAAGCAACCAAACCGTTGCCGGTACCGTCAGCAAAATAGACAACGCCAAGAAACAAAAGCGACAGCACGGATGGAACCTCGCGGCCTTCGCGGCAGTTAATATCCTCTCAGCTGCTGCATACCTAGGGACTCAGGTGCTCCTTCGAAGGGTGTATCTCGAAATTGGGGTTGCCGTCCTACCGACATATCAAATCATTACCGCGGTGACGGAGCTTTTGTTGTTTATTGGTGCCGTGGCCGCGCTTGCGGTGTCCTCCCGAGCAGTCTCCAGCTCGTCTGCTCAACCCGCTGGAACTGCTGCTACTGTGAGTGAGCATAGTGCGACGAATATCGCCTTCGATATGAAGAAAGCCCCTTGCTAAAATAATCCGTACCCTTGCCAGCTCTCGCACATCCGGCCGACGCTCGGCCTCCGCGACCTCCATCTCGTCCTCGTAGCCGCGATCCTATTCATCATCCAGTCCCTCTGGACCGCCGCAGAGAGCATCATACTAAATATCATGCTGCCCATGGAATACGAAGGCTATGAAATCCCCCTCAATCCATCGCGCTTCAGTATCCACACCGTCGCGCACGACATCGTGGACTACTACATCAACTTGATCGCGCTGGTGCTGCTCTTCGTGGCAGCGCAGCGGAGCAATTTGGGGCTATGGCCTTCGCCTAGCGCTCAGGACCAAGCTCAGAGCGGGAACATGGTTCAAAACCCAGGTAATGGCACGCCTGAACTTGATTCTGGGCGGGAATTGAAGCGAGATGGGAAGTCTGAGCTCGCAGGCCGAATTGATCCTGTGGCGCCCCATGGGCTTGATCCGGAGCAGCAGCAGCTCTGGCAACAGAAATTTGAGCTCAGTCATGGAGATAATCCGGTGGCAGCGGTAGAATTGGATCATCACCAGCAGCAGCAACGAAACTTTGAGCTCCCTGACAGATTTGACCCTATTCCGCGCGCCGAACTTGACCCGGCGACGCACCTGTCGCAGCAGGAATATCATCAGATCGGCCACTCCTTTGCTGCGGCGGAACTTCAAGCCCCGGGAGTCGGCCATCAATACCTTCAATATCAAGCGCCAAATCGACAGCAGCATTACCAGCAAGCACACCAGCAACTATACAACATACAGGGACAGAACTACTAGCGTCCCCAAATCAACACTACTATTCCCACCTTGTGGGTGGCCAAGTACCTGAATTATAAGATGAAGGGACTAAGAGATAGGAACATGGAGATCTGCATGGGTTGCCTACGATATCATGAAGATACATGCTCATACTGTTACATTTCTGCAGTTGCAAGTACATGATTGCAAAATTCATGGTAGTAATCTGAGATGCTCTCACGCTCCTATAGGAATAGGACACGGTGATGCAAACTCGGCCGTCACTCCACTCACAACCTCGACTGCTCTTTCGCCTTTTTGCTTTGTGATCCTGGCTTGACCTCCTCCGCGATGGCCCTCCCAGCCGCACGCCCTGAGAAGATGCACCCACCAAGAAACGTGCCCTCGAGTGAATTATACCCGTGCACGCCACCGCCTCCAAAGCCCGCCGCCTCCCCCGCAGCATACAGACCCGGAAACCTCGACCCGTCCGCACGCATGACGTTGCTGTTGAGGTCCGTCTCGATGCCGCCCAAGGTCTTGCGGGTAATCAGGTTCAGCCTGACGGCGATCAAGGGTCCGTGAGTCTTTGTGTCGAGAAGCTTGTGCGGCGGTGCGACACGACCCCGTTTGTCGGGCCAGTAGGACCTGCCGTTGTTGATGAGCATGGCCTGATAGTCCTTTGAGTACGGGTTGTTCATCTGGCCATCCCGCGTCTCGATGACTTCCCTGACCTTGTACAGCTCCAGCACGGGACCACTTCGCTCCTTGGCCAACACGTTCATGCCCTCGACTAACTCCTCCAGGTTATCCTTGACCACGAAATCTGCGCCGTACTTTTGGAAATTCTGCACTGGCACCGGGCCTTTCTTCCCCAGGACCCGCGTTGTAAGCACCTGCCACACGCTCTTACCAGTGACATCGGGGTTCTGCTCGCTTCCACTTAGTGCAAACTCCTTGGCGATTATAGTCTGATCCAGGATGAACCAGGTATAATCATAACCGGTGCTGCAGATATGCTTCAGCGTGCCCAGCGTGTCCGCACCGGGGAAGTAGGGCGGGGGCAGCCTCTTGCCCGTCGCGTCGAGCCACAAGCTCGAGGGCGCGGGCAGGATCCGGATTCCGTGGGAAGGCCAGATGGGGTCCCAGTTGCTCACGCCCTCGGTGTAGTGCCACATCCTGTCGCGGTTGATGACGTTGGCCCCTGCGGCCTCGGCGATGCCGATCATCTTGCCGTCCACGTGCGCGGGGACACCCACTATGAAGTTCTCTGGGACCTTGGGCCCGAGGCGGTCGAGGGGCCAACTTGCCTTGACCGCCTCCACGTTGCCGCCAATACCCCCAGACGCAACCACTACCGCGGAAGCCTCGATCTCGAAATCTCCAATCTCGACCCGGCTCGTCTTCTGGCCCCGAGGCTTATCATCCTCCTCCAGCACCTTTCCCCTGACCCCGACTGCTCGCCCCTCGGCATCCTTGATGATCTCGGTGACCATGTGCCGTCCCCGGAACTCCACGGTACCCTTGCGTTCCGCCTTGCGTACCGGCTCCTCGAAAACCCTCACGACCTCCGGCCCCGTGCCCCACGTCACGTGAAACCTAGGCACGCTGTTCCCGTGCCCGTCCGCGACACCACCCCCGCGCTCGGCCCAGCCGACGTTGAACAGGAACCCCAGCCCAAGACTCTTGAGGTACTCTTCCATCTCGTCCGTGGCGAAGTTGACAAACGCCTCGGCCCACCTCCGGGGCCAGGTGTCCTCCCTCTCGCGGTCGAACGCGGCCGAGCCGAGCCAGTCCCGCATCGCGAGCTCGCGCGAGTCCTTGATGCCCAGCCGGCGCTGGTTGGTCGAGTCTACGAGGAAGATGCCACCCAGTGACCAGAACGCCTGCCCGCCCGCGTTGGTGCGCGGGGATTCCTGGTCGAGGATCAGGGTGGGGATATTGTGAAGGGAGAGCTCGTAGGCCGCAACGAGGCCGGACAGGCCGTGGCCGATAATGACGACGGGCTTGGGCGGCGGAGGAGGGGGGCCTCGAGTCCGGGACCGGGAACCAGATCGCGGCATGGTTGGAGGCTGTGATGTGGGGACCTTTTACTGGTAATGAGTCTCCCGCCGTCGCCTTGCGCGTGTGGGAAACTGGTGGACAGCCACACCAAGTGCTTGCGACAGTGATGATAATTATCGGGAGGTCTAGCAGGGCTTTCAGGGAGGATGTGCACTGGGATATCAGGGTGGTGGATGCATCCGACTTTAAAAAGACTGTCAGCATGTGTGCCCTTGTATGCTGGCGTGCATGTCTCAGGATCACATGCTATTACTATGCCTTGGCAACACGTCTCAGGCAGGGGGGTAACAGCGCGCGTAAACACACAGCTGCAACTAATTATAATGCAGTACATGCAAAAGGCCCCGTGGCGAATCAGGGGTCTGAGCCTGGCGGCCGGGGAAGCAGTGTCTCACGGCAGACTCTGCAGGAATTAGCCTACTCCAGGTTAACGCCCAAAGCTTGGCGACATGGTGACCTTGGCACGACCTGTCCGTCTCTGTCTCTCTCTGACAGGCTCCCTCTCGACAGGCTCTTGTAACTTCTGTCGTCCGACGACCTGTGCTTAGCAACTGCCTGTTGCGTGCAGGAATGCTGAGCCGAGGCGTCGGCCTCGACCCCAGCCCGGAAAGTGCGGGGAACAAGGTTCCAAGTGCGGAGTCCGTGGGCGGGAGGGGCCCGCGGAGCCCGCTTCACGCGCTAGACCGGATTCGGTTTTCTCTGAGCTCCCGCTGGCAAGCGTCAACGCCAGCTAATTAAGCACTCATGTAGTCTTTGCCACGGTTTGTTCTGGACACAAATCACTATGTACGATGATCAATTTGTATAGTCTATGAATGAGACAACACGTCTGCGTCTAACTCTATACATCTTCCCGTGTCTAGATAGCCACAGGAAAGCATGTCCGTCGCTCTCTGTCTACAGCTTGATATGCCCCGACGTCTTTGCAAAATGCATACCCGCGGCAAAGTGGAAAAGCTTCGCCGCGACCACAAACCGCTCCTTCTTAGAGTACTCGACTAGCTTCTCGTACATGTCGTCCAGCGACACCATGACCCGCTCGATCCGCTCGCCATCTTCTAGTCGCTGTTCTGGCAGGGCGTCGTTTTGGCCCAGCTTGACCTCCACCATGACCAACTGCATGTTGGCGTTGGTCATGCCCGGATCCGCCGCCTGGGCTGGGCTCACAGACGTGACGGTGCAGTCGTATCCAGTCTCCTCCTTGAACTCGCGCACGGCAGCCTGCTCGGCAGTCTCCTCTGCGTCGATAAGCCCGGCAGGCCACTCGACTGTATATGCGTCTAGCGGCGGGCGGTACTGGATGACAAGCATGGTCGAAGGTGGTTTCGAGGGGTGGAGGAAGACATTGCCCATGGCGACGGCGTCGACGGCCGACTTGCCGCGCGTCTTGCGGGTGGCAACTTCCCATGTGCGTGGTGTGCCAGCCTCGTCGGTGTACTCGATCTTGGAGAGGGCGATCCAGCGCGAATTGGTCGTCTGGAGGTCAGAAACGCGCGTGACGACAGGCTCACGGTCGGCGGCGGACATGGTGAAGAGTCGGGAGAGCGGCTGGAGGGGTCGAAGCTGGACACGGCGGAAAGGCTGGACACGGGCGGCGCGAAGACAGGATAACCTCGGTGGAGACAGCATGTGTTGTTGTTGTTGAGAGAAGCAGGCTGCTGACTGGAGGTGGAATGTACTCTAAGAATCGGACGTTGGTGCTAGTACATGCCCTGGAAGCCTCGAGGTTCACGATGGAGGGGTTCTGGAACATCAGAGGAAGGTGCACCTGACGTCACGCCACACCCCCTCCCCCCACCGCTGGCCCCACCTGCCCTACTTGGAATTACGGTACGCACTCACTGGCGCGCATTCCACTTTGCATGCTCGGCATGGTGCCTCAGGCAGGCACAGCCTACTGTAATTAGCGCGTACAGGAATAGTTGGGTCCTTGTGGACAGCATTAGAGCCTCGCTCTTCACAAACCACGACACAGCAGGTGACGGCCCCATCTCCTCCGCGACCTTGGCCTTGATGCCCGTGACTGCTAGACTGCATCTCATCACATAGCAAACAATCTGCTACCTTGCCAAGTCCTCCCTCAAGCCGATCATGCCCAAAATAACCATGCCGCGACGCGTCGACGCGTCTCATCTCCCAAGGACCCTGGCCTGCCTGAACCCCGGGCTGGACTTTGGGCTGTCAATGTCACTGCAACACCAACCCACAACGAACGGGCTTTCTCCTCCATGAACAAGGCCAGTCTCCAGTCAATTCTCGGCAGCGCAGCCACCATGGCTACAGTTACCGCCATGCCGGCCCCGCCGCCGCCACCGATGACGGCCAACGACCTAAAGCTGCGTCTCGTCACGACTTTGTCCAAGCTGGGCGAGAAGACGGCCTTTGCTTGTGGCGAGCACCACGCCGCCCTCCCCAATCCGGGTCTCGCGGTCGACGACTATGGCGACGTCGGCCTGCCCCTCTCGTCCCGAGACGCTGAGGCTCTCATCACACGCTGCAAAAAGAGCGCCTTCGGCAAGGGCGAGCAGACGCTTGTCGACGACACGGTCCGCCGCAGCTGGGAACTCGATGCCGACCAGCTCACCCTCCGCAACCCCCGCTGGTCTGCTGCGGTCCGCGGCCTCGTCCCCTTAATCCACAAGAAACTCGGCCTCGTCTGCCCTGTCCAACACGTCCGCGCTGAGCTCTACAAGTTGCTGCTCTACGAGGAGGGCGCCTTCTTCAAGCCGCATTAGGACTCAGAGAAGATTCCCGGCATGTTTGGCACTCTAGTTGTCGCTCTTCCTTCGTCCCATCAGGGAGGCCAGCTGCAGCTCCGTCACCAGGGCGAAACTTTTGACTTCTCTACCGCCGAGACGGCTGATTTCGATTTCTCTTGGTCTGCCTGGAACGCCGACGTCTTCCACGAGGTCAAACCTATCACCAGGGGCGTCCGCATGGTCCTCACGTATAACCTTGCAATCAATCCGAGCCACGCCAAGGTCCTATCGGCGCCGCCCTCGGAAGGCGTCCACAATGACATGCTGAAGCAGACCTTTCGCGACTGGACTACTCGCTTGGACCATGCGGACAATCTCCCACTCTGTCTAGTCCACAAGCTCTCCCATCAATACACGCTGGACAGTTTCAGCTTCGCCACCCTCAAGGGTGCCGACCGAGGGCGCGTAGCAGCGCTCAAGAACGCCTGTGAGGCTACTGGCTCTCTTCTCTTGCTGGGCACTGCGGAACTCGTGGTTGAGAAAGACGACGATGATAGCTATTATGGTGGACGCGGGGATGAGATTGATCGCTCCAAAAAAGTAAAGGATCTCAAGACCTTGGACAACGAGCAGATTGACGATGTCGAGTTAGAGCTTACACGTGATAAAATGCTTGTCGACATTGATTTTAATGAAGACGATGCGGACGAGGAGGAGCATTCGGGGTTCACTGGAAACGAGGGTGCGACTGCTACTTATTGGTATCGTCAAGCCGTAAGCGCCTCGTCCTTCCATCTCTGTTTTGCACAGTCATTGATGGTCCCTACAGGTCTGCGTCATGGTCCCAGAAGCCAATATCGACGATTTTACGTTCCAAGGTAGCAATGCCTGGAAATGGGCACTGGACCAGATTCTGGAGCTAGTGCGCGAGTCCACCGAGACCCAGTCGAAGAAACAGCGCTTCATCCGCCTGTCAAAGCACATCATCGGGCGAGCCTCGGACACTCGCAACATCTATAGCTCGGTATATGCTAGTTCTTATGGCAGTGGCGCGTACGGCTCTGAAGCATACCGCAACCCTTGCCTGGAGGCTGTGGTTCATGCTGCCATGCTGTTCGAGGATCTGTCCACATATGACCAGGTTGTCGGTCTTGGAACAGTTCCACCTAGTATGTGCTTTGACACGTTCGGCAAAATGCTGGGTCAAGAGTGCACGGATAGGATCCTGTCGAGGTAAAGTTGCAGCCCGCAATCGAGCATGGAGGATGAAGATCGCTGACAAGTTGAAGACTTATTGCTGCCCTGGACTCCATACCCTCGGTTGAAGAACGCTTCCGAATGCTGGAGCAGACGCTGCGAGGTTTCGATAGCGCCGTGACAGAAGACAGACTAAACTCGACGGCCGATCGCTCCATCATCGAACGCAACTGCTGCCCGATAGTACTGTCAACAAACGGTGTACTAAGCAAAGACGATGGAGTGACCGTGGCCCGCATGATCGCTAGACTACCTGCAGCTGCAGAAACTGGCAGGTACTGTTTAAATTGCAACTAAACCACACCGACTGACAATGACCGAGACTAACCAGATGACACAGGACATCATTGGTACGGACTTTATCGACAAAGTCTCTTGCCGCGCAAGTTGGGTTCTGCCTCCGTTGGTGGGAGCGCGAAGACACTTCCAATTGCAGTGAGATTGACCATCGCCGTGTGCTTGTCAATGCTCTCGACAGCCTGTGGTCAGGATTCGGCTCTTGCAGTTTTAATAACAGCACATTACCTGGGAACGGGAAGAGCTCCATCGTTGCTCCGAACAGCAGTGTACTCGTCCAAGGCACAGATATTGCCCAGCTCCTGGCGGCGACAAACGACGTACAACAAAGTTCGGCTACACAAGACAGTGCAGATCTGAAGCTTCAAATCAATGCGGAACAGGTCCAAGCTAAACTTCTTGCGGCATCCGCTGGTTTGGAGATTTGTGACCTGCGGTCGGTTTGGGTTCGCTTTGCCTCACTGGTCGCAACGAAAAAAGTTCCATGCTTACTGGCTGCCGACCAGTGTTACTCGGAAACTGCTATCAAGATCGTGCGGAATATCATTCAGATATTCGTGGTCAAGAGCCTAAGCGTCAAGCCCACTCAACCAACTGACTGGACCAAGCCGACTGTAGGCGACTGCACATGCATTCACTGCGCAGCCGTGAATCAGTTCCTCGCCTCACCCACAGAGAACACAAAGGAATTTCCCCTCGTGCAATATCGCCGCAAGCATCTTGACTTCAAATTCGGAAGTTATGGCAACACCCAGAGTGGCACTCAGGGCTATCGCTACACCAAACCACAGATCCCGGCAGGCGACTACGCTGTAGACACTATCAAGACTCGCACTCCTCACCGATGGCGCATCATCAAAAACCACAAGTCGTATCACGCAGCTATTGCGGCCTGGAAGGAGCAGGTAATCTTGGTTCGCTCGGTGCTCGCTAGCATGGGTGACGAGTCCGTCTTAACTACACTACTTGGTGCTGAGGTAGCGGCGGCCATCGCAAGGGAAGACTGGGACGGTGTTCACAAGGCCATGACTATGCAAAGGCATTGCACAGGCGCAAGGAGTGCTCCGACACAAGAAGCACAGCCCAGTCGCCAGCCACTCATGCCGTCATCGTCATTGTTTAACGGCAAGCGACTTACACCTGGGGGAGGCTTTGGACCAGAGCAGTCGGTGAAGCGTGTGGCGAGTGGTGAGAATGGCGTCCCGGGTGCGACAGACGAGGTGATTGATCTTACAGGAATTGAGTGATCTACGGATTGTAATGGGACACGTAGCGCCACGAGAGTTGTTGCATCAAAATGCGGTTACGGCAAGGACGCGCATAACATGTGTAGCAAAACTCGTGCTCCTGCAGCCTTGGCCAGTACAGTGCTGCGAATTAGACAAACATTCGCGAGGCCATCGGGTTCGAGGTATAAATATAAGTAGGTATAGATATCCTGGAAAAAATCGAGGGTATACCCTTCTCGGTAATTGAGTCGACCAGCCGATTTTCAATCTCCAATACATTTCTTTCACGTCGTATTGCCTGCCACTTGCTGTAGCTGCAGCTGCGGCTTATGCCTCACCTCGTGCAGTAGCAGCACATCGCTTAGACTTCTATATCTGACTTGTCAGCAGTAAGATTGACAGCGCTGGCGGAGTACTTGACTCGGGCGACACTACTCTAGTCCAGTTTAATGTAAGCAGGATGCCGGTCTAAATGGCGGTCAAATTAGGTATTGCCGCTGTCATAGGCTCTTATTCGAGACGGGAAGAAGCCCGACAAGCTGCACTGATTACGCTGTACAGACGAAGTTCTTCCCGTCGTGAGGCCCGACAGGTCGACTGGTTTTGTACACAAGTGGTGTCATAAAGTGGGCAGAACAGTGGTACATATGAATGTATTGAATGCCGTGATCTCGAACGAGATCTGTCTATGTGAAAGGAATGATCAGGCAGTATTTATACCCATTTATGCACCTCGCAGCGATCGTCGCGTACGCGTAATAGAAGATCGCATCTATGCAGAGCCGGATAGAGTCGGGCAGTGTGAGATCGGGCATAAGGCTAAACGCCGGGGCATGTAAGACATCGGCTGACGAGAGACATACGAAATGAATTCTAAAGCATGATGCACGAAGATAAGATTACATCGTTGTTGTTGTTGTTGTTGTTGTTGTCATTGCTGTTGCAAAGGGGCTCCAGCTGGCTACCCCTCAAGTTTTTCAACCACGCTGCGGGGAAGCATGCAGACGATTCGTCATCAAGTCTTTGCAGGCTTGTGTCCGCGGCTAAATCCGAGTCTGTCCAGACCTGAGCATCGAACAGCATAAATAGACAGAGAGACCAGCTTGGCGAAGAAAAGAACGCTCCCTGCTTGCCTGCCAAATATCACGCATTCTCTCGATATGAGCGTCCACCTGCCCAACCTTCACAAGACACCGTCCAAGCGACCAATCTTCCCTCAACCCACCACCACCATGCCAGACGTCCCCGCCGGCCTCAAGGCCTCTCTCGATGCCACCAAGGTCGAGTACCGCCGACTGGGCAACTCTGGGCTCAAAGTCTCGGTCCCAATCTTCGGCTGCATGTCATTTGGCGACACGAAATCCATGTCCTGGGTCGTCGACGAGGCCGACGCCCTCCCGCTCCTCAAGGCTGCATACGACCGTGGCATCAACACATGGGACACGGCAAATGTCTACTGCCAGGGCGCATCAGAGCGCATCATCGGAAAGGCTTTGAAGCAGTACTCGATCCCCCGCGAGAAGATTGTCATTGCGACAAAGTGCTTCTGGGCTCCCGGGGAGCAACCTGAAGTGCGCCACATTATACACAAGGACGCTCTCGAGCTGAGCAAGGACTACGTGAACAACTACCACTTGTCGAGAACAGCAATCTTCAACCAGGTCAATGCGAGCTTGAAGAGGTTGGACGTGGAGTACATCGACTTGTTGCAGATTCATCGGTTCGACTCTTCCACACCGATCGAGGAAACCATGCGGGCTCTGCATGATCTCGTGCAGAGCGGCAAGGTCAGATATATCGGGGCGAGCAGTATGTGGGCTACGCAGTTCGCGAGGATGCAGTTCGTCGCCGAGAAGAATGGCTGTAGGTGTCTCTCTGTTTCCTACTCACTCCCTTTTTACATCAGCGCTCAGTTTGCCCCCCTTCGCCACACAGTCCTCGTCAAATTCACAAAGTATCAAGTGGCGAGCCCGGGAGGGAACCCCTTAGAGAGCAGACTCAGCTAACACCACCACTACTATTACTCGACAACAGGGACAAAGTTCATCTCGATGCAGAACCACTACAACCTGCTCTACCGCGAGGAAGAGCGCGAGATGATCCGCTTCTGCAACGATACGGGCGTCGGGCTGATCCCATGGGCCCCTCTCTGCCGCGGCCACCTCGCCCGCCCGCCGAGCGCGTTCGGCAGCACAACGCGCAGCAAGCAGGAGAAGGAGTCGCAGCCGGGCACTCACGGGACGAGCGAGGCTGACCTGGAAACCATCAAGCGGGTGCAGGAGATTGCCGACAAGCACGAGTGGAAGATGGCCCACGTCGCGCTGGCGTGGATCAACAAGCGCGTCACGAGCCCGATTATTGGGTTCTCGAGCGTGGAGAGGATCGACGAGGCGATAGGGGCCAGGGGTAAGGTGTTGAGCGACGAGGAGGAGAAGTATCTGGAGGAGCTTTATCAGCCCAAGGCCATTTCGGGGCATGCTTGAGGCGAGAATAGATCCCTTTGGATGATCGTGGGAGCTAGGGTGGCTGATATTATGGTCAAACGTAGGGGTAGCATGCCACGGTTATCCATGATAAAAGTCTAGTGCCAGAACGCATTCAATAGAGGTCTTACGAAGGGTTGCGTATATCGTAAATAACACGGCCGAGCCGTCCTGAGATGTTGTGAAATATTGCAGCTTTCGACTATCTGTATGCAAAAGAGATGGCTGCCGCACAAGAAGACTTGAATTATTTCAAACACTTGCTATTTATCAGATTTCCTTTATGCCCTAAATCATGAAAAGCCCTCTTTGTCAATGTATCCTCTTTTTGAACCGGACTGGTGGCTTCCCAAAACCGGCATCGTTCATAGTAATACATTCAAAGGGACAACTTTGGAAAAGTATAGACCGTTCACGCAATCGCTTAGCATCGGAGCAAAGGCCTGCATGAGGGTTGATCTTGCATATCTAGAGATATGGGCCGCGCTGGGGAAGATTGTGGAAGAAACCCCCTCTCATAATCAGTTCCGAAATTCGGTGAGAAAGTGAACCTCTTCCCTGGACCAAGACTTCTCTGATCTCTAGGAGTTCCGGGACAGTGTCCTACACACTTCTTGACAGGCAATCTCGTCTTGAGCATAGCCCTATTGAAAATTGATTTCGGAAGGACAACACGTCATTTAGCAAAGCATGCTTGATCAATAAACCAGTTATCCCAAGCAAAGGAAGCCTCAGTCTCCGAAAGCATTGCTCAATCCCCAATACAACACGCAAGGTCCGCTATAAGGTGCAAGATATCCTAAATATACACAACTATATAGGCTATCAATCATATGAATGCGCCGGGGAGAGACCCTAGGTTTCTTCAACAACCCCGCAAATATCGGAGTCCTTGCTCCATGCCACATCCTCCGTCTGGTTTGCCGCCGGGGCGATTGATTGCCTGATCCCTGCCGCAGTAAGCACAAAAGCCCCAAGATGGCAGGTAAAGATTGCAACAACAGGGTCAAAGCCTGAACGCCAAGTCGTTCGGTTCTTACCCACCACAGGAAGTGACTCAAATGACCCGATAGGCTGTTCAGTAATCCGGATTTGCAACATTCCTCGTCCTTAAACCTGGTATATATAGAGACTACCGCCCGCGTTCTGCAGATGTAATCGAGGCACAGACTCCTGTACCGTTATCCCTCGGCTCATTATGCATTTCTCTTCGCGAACACCCCAGTTGAATCTGGCTCTCGCAGCCATTATCCAGACCTGTTTGTGCTTTACCACACCTATGGTGACCGACGAGGGGCACGGCGTGACCTACACCGGCTTCGTCCGCAATGGCGTCGAAGTATTCCAAGGCATCCGATTTGGCCTCGACACAGGAGGCGAATACCGATTTCGTCCCCCGAGAGCATATATCCCCGAGCCCGGCACTGCCGTCGACGCCCGCGAGCTCGGCGCCGCTTGTCCGCAGGAGACTGGCCGTTCACGAGGCCCACTGTCGCTCGGGGTCGTTACCAATATCTCCGAGGACTGCCTCAACCTCAACATCGTGCGTCCTGAGGCGAAGTTGAGCGAAGGCGCCAAGTTTCCGGTCATGTTGTGGATGTATGGCGGCGGGTTCTGGGTTGGATACAATGGCGAGCCGACGACCAAGGGCGATGGGGTGGTGCTGGAGGCAATCGAGAACGGGTTGCCTGTGATTCATGTCACTATCAACTACAGGCTTGGTGGTAAGCAATCCGTATTGAGTGTCATCAGTGATGGCGTCTTGCTAATTCAGAAGGCTGCAGTGTTCGGATTTGCTCAGTCAGGCTCATTGAGGGCGGAAAGGTCGGAAAACGCAGGTGTCCGTGACCAACGCCTCGCGATTGAGTGGTACGTAGCTGCACTGGCCAGAACAAAGGTCGTCTTGTAGTTGACACACCTCTAGGGTTCGCGACAATATCGCAGCGTTCGGCGGTGATCCTGAAAATATCACGATCTACGGGCAGTCATCGGGAGGCGAGTTCTCATTTTCTTAGTACAGTGTCTCTATGCATGAGGTCCGCCACTAACATGCAACGCTTAGGCCTTGCTGTCACCGCCCAGATCCTTGCTTACGGCGGCACGCATCCAGCCCCTTTCCAAAGGGCCATCTGCGAGAGCCAGGCTATAGCCACTGGCCTCACGGGCACATACACCCGAGACGCCATGCAAGTCCTGGTCGATTATCTTGGTTGCAACACAACCGCCCTGGACGACCAGGGCACAATCTCGTGCCTGCGGTCAATCGACACCCTGACTCTCTATCAAGCGTCACAGGAGACCTATTGCGCCGAGTGCGGCGACATCTGGCTCCCTTCTGTAGATGGTGACTTCTGGCCCGATGCACCTTCAAAACTACTCAGCGAGGGCCGCTTCGCAGAGGGCATCGACGCCATCATCGGCTGGACGCAGGACGATATGACACTCTACACTGACCCCTCTCTGGATGCCGACGGGACTTACCGAACCACCCGCGTTCAGTACCCCTGGCTCAGCGAGGAGAACCTGCACAAGCTCCTCTCTCTGTACCCCGTTGGAGAGTTCCCGCCCAACACCGCAGCAAACCGAACCGGCGAGTCCTACCGTGCAGCTCGAATCTGGCGCGACGTGCTGATGGTCTGCCAGCCGATGCACCTCGCCCGGGCCCTTGCCGCGACGGGCAGCAACGTGTATCTTTATGACTGGAACCAGACAGTCACGGGCCCCGCATTGGCCTCCGTCCGCGGGCTTCATGGAGTTGGCGTGCCGCACACGGGCGAGTTCGCGTATACTTTTGGCAACGTATCCGTGTACGATGTCAACGGATATCCGTTTGATCCGCTGCCATCGGATTTTAGGCTTCAGCACAGAGGGGCTAGGTCATGGTCGACCTTTGCCAGTACTGGGATGCCGTACATGGAGGGGAAAGACACATTTATAGGTTGGGAGAGGGCGTACTCGGGCGACAAGGGTGAGCCATACATCTGGATTGTCGGTGGACCAAACGAGGGTCTTTCCGCAGTCGACGGGGATGAGTCGCTTCCAGAGATTGAAGGGCAGAAGCTGAGAGAGCGTTGTGCTTTCATCAATTCACCAGACATGATTGAGCAGCTACGATATTAGATAGATCTGAAGGGAAGTCGTGTAGAGTAGAAAGAACTCATGCATTGGTTCATCCGCCAGCTAGTATCATGGGTCCTGTCACCCGACCGCATACTTTCCCTGGGGGAATGCAAGCTAGCCTCAGCCGTACCAAATTCTCCGCTCGCTGACAAGCATGAGTACTTCCCTGGTGACTTCCCACGTTGCGACGGGAGCGAGCCTGAGCTTATTTCAACCGACGAGTGTGCCACCGATTGAGCGACCAGTCACAGAGCTGATCGGTAGCTACAAATATTTATGCTGCATTATGCTGGTATGGAAAGAATAAATGCAATTATCCAATGTAACTATACATCACATCAAGCCGTGTATAAACCACAAGATAGACCATGCATTCATAGATATCCTGATAGCTGACCTTTGCTGTTATCCACAGGCTCAATGCAAAGTCCAACTACAAGACTTACGATCTAGCCGACGCTATCGCTAATACAACATTAAAGCATGAAGTCGTTCAGAAAGCCCTAGGGATCTTCAATGTTTGTTGCTGGATACGAGCGGGGTAAACCTGACGGTACTGTACCGAGGTCATCTTTAGCTCCGAGGCGGGGACAGGGCTCGCCATGTTGCACACACAAGCTTCTCGATCGACAGTCAAGACAATTACCACGCCGGACCCATGAATCCCACCACTGGCCGTAGCGTCATGGACAGAGTGATGCATGCACCAGAGCTGTTCGAGCTGGTCCTTCTATGTGTGGACACGGTGACATTGCTGACATCGGCACAGCGGGTGAGCCGCCTATGGCATCAGACAATCGACGAGTCGCCCGCCATCCAGGGGGCGCTGTTTTTCCTCCCTACCGCCAGTAACCACGACGACTGCAATGGCGGCAGGAACATGCTCCTGGCGCACTATTTCCCCGCCTGGTTTTCCTGGTTCTTCAACGGCGGCATGCAGATTCCGAGCATGTACGAGTTTAAGAGTCAGCGGTTTGCCCAACCAGACAAGATAGCCGCCTTCATGTTTCCTGAGGCGACCTGGCGCTCGATGCTGGTCCATCAAGGCACCAATCGTGCTGCAGGGTTTGCTCTCGGGCTGTGGCGTTCCGCTGAGTCCCAACTTCATGGTAGCCTCTACGTCGATTCAACGCTGTACCTACCTGCAGACGGTGATCGAGGGTTCACCATGGGTCGGTACTACGACCTCGCAGTCAGCTTCGTGTTGGATGAGATCCACCCATTGGTCTATTGGCCCGACGGCTTCGACTCCTTCCTGGCGATGGAGGAGTTTTCAAGCAGCTCTAACCACCACTACGACGACGGCAGTGAAGAACAGCCACTACAGCCAAGCGAGACAGAGAATAGCGGTGATCAGCAGACGAGACCCTTGATTCGGAGCCGCGATCTGAAAGCCCAGAAGCTGCGCCTCACCGCCCAGGCCGATGTTATTTGGCATGTCAATAACAGCCAAGGGGTACGGACCTCCAGGTGCTTCATCGCAACCTATGACTTTTCAGACAAGTTCATACACCAGAAGCACCAGGGCAAAGGCTCCTCGTCCAGTCTAACCCAGTTATGGTCTGGCTTAATGGAAGGCGCGTTCCCTGTCCGAAGTTGGGATATGAGTGGCTTAAGGGATTGAGGACTGCCACTCTGTAAAGAGGATCATCACTGTCCCAGACCAGAGAGGCAATATGAATCACGAAATTTCTTTTTAATATTCACTTAAGTAGTTTTGTAAGATAACTTCACACCATTTGTGGAATTCTGGCGGTTGTGTAATGGCGTCCAAATCAGTTTCCAGTGGCTCCCACGTCCTCGTCTTGATGGTCAGCTATGTTTGCTTTCGTCATTAACCCAGTCTCCTCAGCCGAGATATCGACTTGGCCGTTTTCCTTGGCGGCCTCACAGTCACAGTCGTAGGCTATGAGAAATTAGCAGGCGCATCCCGTATATCGATAAATTAGCAAGGCATCCATCAACGACCATAGCTCAAGGAAACATACCAAACAGCTCATGCCGAATCCTCTGTGTCCCCATGATTGCGTTATAGAGCAGCTTCATTCTTGACAGAGCGGGCTTGCTATGGGCGTGCGCAGCTCGCATAACGCTGGTGTTCTCATTTCGCAGCTCATGCATCTAGTTCGAAGTCTGGGAAAGCTGCAGAATCGTTTAATCGAGAAGGTTCGTTTGTGGATAATAGGGTCTAGCATGTGCTGGTAATGGAGGTCGACTCTCCGATCTGGCTGGTAAAGCAGGCTGACATGAGTGAAGAAGACTTTACAAACGTCGCGAGATGAGAGACTCACCTTTTGATGAGCCGAAGCTCGCCCCTTCAGCCAAGGGCCCGCTTATACGAGCTGTTAGGACATGAGCCTGTGAGTTGAGCCGGAATACATGAGGGCGAAAATATACCGCTGGAGTCTCGCGGCGGTCTTCTCTCATCGCACTTGATTTGAGAGGACATTCAGAATCGTCCTAGTAGATTGATCTGAATTCATTATCCAAATATGTGTCTTCACAACCGCATCATGAAAGTTAGCAGTTTCCAACTGACTGCTGCTGGATTGATCATCAAGCATTAGTCTACGCGTGCACAAAATAAAATTTAGCGAACTGGCCAAAATGATATGAAACACTCTCATCAAAAACGCGGCGTAAATTCGAAAAGGACTCAACCAGCCAACCCTATGACAAGAGAGCTAATGCTCGTGGCCCTTCCAATCCAGTCTTGGCTAAGCATTCCGAGCTGAAAGGGGATACCTCCGCTCACAACGACTACGAGCAAAAGCCGTTGGTGGGGGACGGAGGCTATATCAAGTTCTTCACCCTCAAAGCACGCCAGTGGTCCATCCGGCCCGAGCTAACACACACCAGAACTAACGTCCAGGGATGAGGTCATAATGGGACCGGGCCGGGTTGGACCGGAACACGGCAGCCCTTCCCGTGCACGCGCTGTTCCTGACGCTGGCGCGCGAAGAGCTATATGTACTCTCGGCTCCGGACTTTCCGGGGCTTGATGATCTGCGATGTCACTGCAAGCCCTTCCATGCCCAATAAGCCCGGCCATGACAGACGTGACAAGAAAAGTCGTCGGCGTCGTGGGATCAGGCGCAACAACCGCCGCAGACCTTGCCGATGATGTCCGGAGCCATTTCACCACATCGCCGTTCATGCAGCGGGATCACCTTTGACGAGACAGAGATGTACTGGACCAAAGACGAGTGGGAACGCGGTTTCATCCGGCATGATATGGTGCTTTCTCACTGCGAGCTGGCTGCATTCATATCGATTCATATAACGGGGTTTGTTGCATACAATCTTGATTTCATCCACTCAATCCCCGGAGGCCCTTGTGTCGTCTGCACAAGTGCTCCAAAGCTCCTCCTTGCTCTCTGTCCTCGGGACATCCCTCTCGAGCCTCGTCACCGTGCCCATTGTTCCCGAACCACCCTTTTTCATCGGACTAATCCTATCAAACAGCTCCATGCCTCCCTCGTTGGCATGCGATGCTCTCTTGCGCTGTTCCTTTGAAGACGTCACCAACGCCGTAAAGGAAGGCAGGTTGACGGCCAACGTGGCAAACTGGATCTCGAGGGCGACGACGATGATCATCTTGCCGAGCTCGTGAGATGTGTCGGGTGACTTGGTCAGGCTGAAGACGAGCGGGATGCGGATGCACGAGATGATGAGCGAAGAGAACCCCGCACCGACGATCGCGAGCACACCTAGACGACGGCGTAGTGACATGTTGAGCTTCAGAACGACGCCGATCGGCAGGGCAAGGATGTATATGTCCAGAGCGATATTCTGTAGATGGCGAGTGGTGGTCAGCGGGAACCTTGTCAATTGTTGGCGGAGATATGGCTGCTGGGAAGAATTCAGTACCAAGACTGGAGGTGTGATCATCACTATGAACTGGGGCAGACACTTTGCATCAGGGTATTGCCACGGGTGGGCGATAGCATCGAATGGAGTGCATTGGAGCAGCGTAAGTAGCCTATATTTAGAAAGCGTTAACTAGATGCCGTGGTGGGACGACAGGCTGAGTATCATATGCAGACTGACATGCTACCGACGTAGATGGCGATGTTGAACCCGATGCCGCAGTACGTGGCTCTGTGGAACATGACCTGTGGCGACAACCTCAGATAGAAAGTGAGAAAAGCCATCTTGATGATGAAATGCACGGTGTACAATACAATCTCCTCAGCTAGGGCAATCTGGTCCGCTGTGTTAGCTCCAATATTCTCTCAATTATTGAGGACCGAGCTTGCGTACCCTGTACAATGGTTCGGCTGCGAAGCTGCAAAGAACTGCCATGGGTCTACTCATCGTTGGGTCAGCCTTACATCGGTATTTTCGTTTTATTTGTGATGACTTACACGCCACAGTCTATGTCGAGCAGCATCTGCAGCACGGCCAGTTGAGCAGCGTTGATGAGCTAGCAGACTATGTTAGCGAAAGAAAGAGAACGAGAAAGAACGGCGTCGGGCTTGACCTACCAGGACACCAGCAGCAAAGTAGTCGTCCAGTCCCCATGTTCTTTGGATAAAAGCCCGCGCGTAAAGCCTGATCAAATTCGCAAGTGTCCCGAGGGTGTATGTGACGTACGTGATGGCGTACGCTGGGGCGCGTAGGTTCGGGTTCGCCTCGGCCATGTTCACAGGTTGAGGGGAGAACTGCCTCCTACAGGTCTGAGTCTCGGTGGAATGGCTGACAAAGAGTGGCTTACACGGCGGTAAACGAAGCCCGCAGGTTGCTCAAGCCGTCGAGGTTGCCTTTGAAGGACATTCGGCTGCTTTATCGATACCACGAAAGAAGAATAGTGCCCAGTAGATCGCGTTTGTCATCGCATCGCGGCCAGCCATGTGTGATGTGCTCGCATGGACCATGCTCCTTGCCGTTACGTGGACAAAACTACTAACAGCCGCTGGTGCCGCATGGAGCCCGGGAACTCGCAGCCAGACCCCGGTGATGTTGGTTGTGTCCGGCATGATTCCGCGCCTGACACGGCTCGGTATACGAATGAGCCCTCACTGCAAAGCCTACAAGCCTGCAGATCGTACAGGGCTTGTTACAGACAAATTGAGGCAGCGGCATTACTTAAGTTGGAGTTCAGAGTTGGAGGACTCCGACCAGTCGTGGCAGAAGGCAACCTGGTCAACAACGCTATTACTCTCCTGAACCAAAACAAATCAACGCGCTTCCAGTTACTGGTAGTAGTTTCAATTCGATCATCATTACTGCATATAGCTAGTCACGAACGATAAATTGTCCGTGCGTTTCTCATGATGCTCAAGCCCCACCATGGACAAGGGTTTACTCAATTATCCCTGACACCAACGAAGCGTTAATTTCGAACCGTGGACTTTACGTGGGATTATCACTAGTACCCGAACGGGGAACTTTCCGTGCCGGCTCCCCTCCCCAATCAGCCCCTGTCCGGCTACAAAAACCCCAGGCCCAACATGAGCGTTGGACACAAGGGCTGAAGCCAACATGTAGGGTTCCTGGCCACGACAGCGTCGACGGTGGGGTGGGTGTCACAAAGAACGCCCCAGGGGCATACGTCCACGGAGATGCTGAATAGGGTTTGACTGGGGCGTCCTTGTTGGCACAGACCTCGAATGGCTGCTCCTCGCAGCGGTCCTCTTCTTCAGCCATATGTGCCGCTGTGTTCCCGCTCCCTGGTCCTCCTCTGCGTTCTTTCTTGCCTTTCTTGCCACGTCTCTACTCTCCATCGGTTCAACTTGAGCACAGTGACAATATAATGAATTTGGCAGGGCTCCTGTCAAACATTGCCCAGGCGAGTCTCGGGCACTCAGCCGCGGCTGCAGTGTTCTTGGCGATTGGGCTCCATGCAGCGGTACAAAATATCGAATTCGAACTCTACATGTTCCAATTCTTGGCGGCATCAGCCGCATCCGGGCCGCTCCTTACAATCATTTACCTGGGATTCGGCAATCACTCTCCAGCAGAAGCGCTGGGGAGGTCCGTGCTGGTTGTTTTGACTTTCCATTGGGTGCTTGTGGCCAGTATCCTGATCTATCGAATGTTCTTTCATAGATGTTGCAGGTTTCCAGGGCCGGTAGGCGCGGGACTCAGTCGGTTCTACGCGACGGCTTTGTCCATAAAGAAAGTGCAGTACTTCAGGGAGCTCGAACAGATGCACTTCACATATGGAGATTTTGTCCGCACAGGTATGTTTTAGCACTGTTGGACGTTCAATTTTGCATCGTCTCTCAGCTTAGAAGCCATCATGTGACACTGACGTACTGTTGCCCAGGTCCACGTGAGATTACCATCCTGCGCAAGTCAGCCGTGGATCTGATATACGGTCCAAAGTCCCAGTGCACCAAATCAACCTGGTACGGGCAGACGGGGAACGACCCGAACAAGGCTTCCCTGCACATGTGCCGAGATGCAGATGCCCACCGGCAGCGCAGAAAAGCTTGGGACAAGGCCTTATCAGTCAGAGGTGAGCGGCCCGATACATTTGTGCATGCCTTTAGCCGGTAGCGTGCTGACATATCTACTTGGACGTTTAGCACTCCAGTCTTATGAGCCACAAATTAAGCTCCATGTCGACACTCTGGTTCGTCAATTAGGCGCCTATGGTCAGGCGGGAGTCAACATGACCGACTGGTCGATGTTCTTCTCTTTTGACTTGATCGGACAACTTGGTTTCAGTAAGGACTTTGGCCAGCTCAGGACTGGGCAGGAGCATTCCGCCATCCGCCCCATTCATCATCACATCAAGCTCCTGGGCATCTTTCAGACAGTGCCATGGTTGCTCTACCTACTCAGCAGCATCCCTGGGGCTGCTTCTACGTACTCTGAGATCTTCAACTTCTGCGCAAATGAAATGCAAATGAGGCGAAAGGTAGGGATAACCTCGACGTGCAACGGAAAGACACTGACGCTAACGCTCTAACATTTTGTAGACTTATGAGAGAAAGTATCGTGCACCAGACGACGTCGCGTCCTGGCTATGCAAGGCGTTCGAAGAGAAGGACATTTCTGCTGCGCCATCGGAGCAAGCTCTTGAGGATGATTCCCGTATCCTTCTCCTAGCTGGCAGGTCTGTCGCTGCCCCTTGCAACGCCAACATTGCACAAACCCAATCACTAACGCCCCTGTCTACATACAGCGACACAATGGCGACTACCCTGACTGAGTGCCTCTATCACCTCGTCAAATACCCTTCCGAACAGCGGAAACTTCAGTCCCTCGTTGACGCGGCCTTCCCCGACGGGCCAGAATCCTGGACGTTCGAACGCGCCCGGTCAATCACATACATCGACCACTTCATCGCCGAGACTCTGCGCGTTAAGCCCGCCCTCATGCTCGCCGGTCCACGCGAGACCCCCCCAGGGGGATTGCATATCGATGAGATGTATATCCCCGGAGGGGTGAACGTCCTTGTGCCTACGGGTCAAATCCACCGTGATCCGCGTTACTGGCAACAGCCCGGAGAGTTCATCCCGGAGAGATGGGGAGAGCGCAAGGAGGAAATGGGCACGGAGCAGAGTCCTTATCTGCCGTTCTTGCTCGGTACGTATATTATGCAATGAAAAGGCAGCCTATCTCCTCGTCAACAATACTGCCATCCTGGTCGCTGACTCAGACTATGCAGGCGCATACATATGCCCGGGACGCTACTTAGCCCGGCTCAGTGTCAGAGCAGCACTCTCGATGATACTGCTCAAGTATGATGTCTCCTTTGCTCCGGGGGAGACGGGCCACGCCTTTGAGTATGATGTGCTCGACACGTTTGTCGTGACTCTGCCAGCCCTGCGGCTCTCTTTTACTCCGCGTGAGTAGCGAGGCTGAGAAGAATATATCAGGTGTTCTACGGTGACTACGAAGTCGTAAGTCGCTGGCCATGTGCTGTAAAGCAGTGTGAGCTATCGGCCGTATTGCCTTGGCTCGGTTCGGATGGGATGAGTATGTTTTAAGTAGTCAGGAACGATGCTACGTATGAGACATGTGAGAATGATATGATCATGATTTATGCAAACTAGCATTTCTCTTGGACGCCACCCAATTTGCACCTCAGCTTTGGGTAGACGATTCCACACTACGCATTGTACCACTGCGTACATGATTCAGTGCACCCGCTGTTGTAACCGATCCAGCCTATACAGGCATCTTGGGCAGAATGCACTGAATTGTTCCCACTGGTCTTGATGTCACACGCAGTGGCAGGTGTCGTACTGGAAAATTGTACTCAAGTCCTACTTGGCTCGCCTCGATCCAGCTATTGCAAATAATTCCTTACTCTGTGTAAAGAGTCACCTCATGATCGCCCCTTAATGTGGCAATCTGTGCACAAAATCACAGCGCCATTGACACGAAACTATCTAGATGTTTTACCAAATCGAGACGTCAACGTCCACCCCAGCCGTCATCCTTGTGACTTATTGCCAACAAGGGTCACGATAGTCAGTGTATGAATTACTCGGCAAAGACAAACAAGCATGCAACATAACGTGAAACGCTCTATCCAACCAACCCAATAGACCATTGAGTTGCGCTATTTATTGTTTATATCACAATTGCTCAGCCGAATATCGTTCCGTTGAAGAATATTCGATCTCAAAATAATCCCATCTGACTCACAGTTAACCTCACGACAACACATTCCCCCCACCCACCCCCCCTTCAGTACGCGTAGTAAAACACGGCCTCGGAGCTGGAACGCCTGATCTTGCGGTTCTCCTTGATGAGTATATGGCGCATGTACCATGCGGCAGCCGCACACAGGACACTGAAGCAAGCGCTAGCGGACAAGGGCAGGACATAGCGCGGAGCACTCTCGGCGGGCCAGAGGTACTGCAAAAGAGGAAACGATTAGCTCAGTTCTCTTATCGATGCCCTGGAAACGATTCTCATGTATTGGAAACTTACAGGAGTCCAGACCAGGCTCAAACTAGCGCTCACGTTCGCCAATGCCAACGCAGAGGCCTTCTTCTCCTTGGTCTCACCACACGTAGACCCGACCCAGCCAAGTAGGATCGAGTTGACGCCGTAGGTACCGATAGTGAACACACACATGGCAAAGTATCTCGCACCGGTATTCATCGTCGCACAAGCCAGAATGAAGCCAAACAGCGCCACAGCCTTTGAGATGGTGATGTGCCACGTCCTCTCGTTGAACCGTCCCGACGAATACGCCCAGGCGATCGAGATGATCCCCGCAACCAGATATGGCGGACAAGTGAGCACCAAAGTGATTGTGTCGTTGTAGTTGAGCGTCTTGACCAGCGTGGGGAAGAAGTTCTTGAATCCGTTGGTGGCGATGTGCATGTGCTGCATAAAGGCAAAAGTCCAGACTTTTGGGTCACGAGCGGCCTCCTTAAGTCCAGCCCAGGGGGATACATTGCTGCTCAGTCCGACAGTGTCTCGTGCGACGCGGTCGTGAGCTAGTTGTCGCTCCTCTATCGTGAGCCACCATGTCGTCAGAGGCTCGTCGGGGAGGAGGAAGCACGCCGCGATGGCGACGACGAAAGTCACCACGCCTTGGATGATGAAGAGCCAGCGCCATCCTTCGAGACCAGCGGCCCCCTCGAGGCCGTAGAAGACACCCGCAGCAATGAGGCCAGCCAAAGCGGTTCCCATGATGTTTCCGGAGTACAGAATGCTTATCCTGGTGGCTAATTCCTTCCGCGTGTGGAAGATGGAGAGGATGTACAGGGCGCCTGGGTAGTACGGGGCCTCAACGACGCCGAGGAAGAAGCGGGTTAAGAGCAGGCCGGTGAAGTCGTGCGCGACCGCGATTAGTGTGCTTACGACGGCCCAGGCGAGCATGAAGCCTCCCTGGTTAACTGTTGATAAGTTGGCTTCATAGGTAGTCTAGAGGGGAAGACTATGGGAAAGGGAGAGAAACGGAAAAGAAGTTATTCTCCTGTCTCCTTCTTTCACTTACCATTAACCAACTGGGCCGAACTCTTGGAATGATCATATTTGAAGGTATCTGGCCTAGAATGTACCTGGTTTCGACGTGTCAGAGCTTGGTTTCAAAGGGCAGATGGGAGCTGGAAGGCATACCCGACGAAGAGGATGGACACGCAGGTCTGATATTGGATGGACGTGAGGTTGAGCTGCTTGCTAATGCCGTCGATTTGGGCTAAGGTGATGGCATTGCGGTCAAGGTAGTTGAGCCAGTACATTAACCACAATATAGGCTGAAAAAGAAAAGATTGTCAGCCAGCGACCTTGTATACGAAATCGGGATAAATGAGAACTTTGAGAGTTAGATATTCCGACATCCAAGTATTGGGAGACTATTATCCTGGAAGATGCACAAACGTACCATGATCCACCTGTCGAGCTTGCGCACAAGCTTGATTTCGGCGGGGTCAGACTTGGCCGCAGCGCCAGAGTAGTCCCCAACAACGGCACGCTTATCGTCTGTGGAGACACGCTCATCGTGCGTTGCAGCGTGCTTCTCAATGTCGTTGGCAGCTGCAGGAAGGGCCTGGCTGGGCAGACCGACTGTGGATTGGATGTCAGTCGTGGTGTTTACTGGGGTTGCCATGGTGTCGTGTCTTGTGCGAAGTTGTCGAGGACTCAATGGCTTGTGATCACTGTGATTTTCTAGTAATTCTTGAATACATGCACAATGGGGATGCCCTAGCAGAAAAGAGAAGGACATGGTACTTCTTATAATGGGCCATCTTGCGGTGCCCCGTGTTTCCCCCGCAACCCCAGAGTCTACGCAATGTTACCCCAACAGATAGTGAGGAGGGAGCCTCTAGGTTGGACTCGAGTGTCGATGATGGAGTCATGCTGGCGTTGGTTGTGGCCAAGGAGGAGAATCTACGGATGGGAGATGGGCCGGGCATCGGGACCGAGGACCAAAGTGCTGATGTAGCCAATGAGCACAACTCTGTTGAGTCTCGAGTGGGTTACATGGTTGACCAGAAAAGAGCCCAGAGTTGCCAAGCGCAATTCTTAGTGGTTTGAATCCCAGAGATGGGGCCCGTTGAGGGGAACTCCTGACCCGACGGAAGCGGGCGACTCGGCGACTCGGCCCCGGTGACCGGAGACCGGGCACAGGGGTTTAGAGTCTGCTGCTACCGGGCACTTTACTCCAACTGTGAGGAGTGGTAAATAGGCGCTACAGTCCACTTGCCAAGTCTTTCCACGACATGGTTTTGGACACTGGCTGTGACAGACGACAGAACTCCTTTGGACTCGGCGTTACTTGCGTGTTTGGATGCGGATTTTCGTTGCAGTCAGGTCATCTTCGCTGCCCTCTTCTCCTGTTGATAATCTCCCAGTAACCCACCATCATTGCCAGTCAAAATCCACCATGTCGGAGAAAACGAAGATCCGAATTGGCAATGTCTCAGGCGCCACGGGCGATCACCCGCATGCCATGGCGCGCATGGTACGATCTGGCAACGTCGATGTCATCACCGGCGACTGGCTGTCCGAGATGAACATTGCGTGGAACTCGATCGCCATGAAAGAAATTGGCCCTCATGTCGGCTACGAGAACGGCTTCTACGTGCAACTCGAGGAGTGTATCGACGACATCGTCAGCCGCGATATCCGCGTCGTCACCAACGCCGGCGCACTTAACCCCTTGGCTCTGGTCGACAAGATTCGCAAGCTCTGCGAGACGAAACAGTACCCGCCCAGCACTGTTGCTGTGGTGTTTGGGGACAATGTCTTAGAGCAGGTGACTTCCACTACAGCAACCGGCGGTCTCTCCAGATTCCCCCATCTCGACCACCCGGAAACGACACTTGAGGACTGGGATTTCGCCCCGTCCTCTGCCAACGCATATATTGGCTGCTGGGGTATCGTCGAAGCCCTGCGAGCAGGTGCGCAGATTGTCATCTGCGGCCGCTGCACCGATGCATCACCCGTCATGGGCGCCGCGGCATGGCATTTTGGCTGGAAGGAGGACCAATTCACCGAGCTCGCGGGCGCTCTGGTCGCAGCACACCTCATCGAGTGTGGTTCGTACGTTGTCGGCGCCAACTTCTCTGGCTTCAAGGACTTCCTGCCCGACTTAGTCGACCTCGCGTTTCCCATAGCCGAGATTGACGCAGGCGGCGGCTGTGTAATCACTAGGACTGCAGAAGGCGGTGGACACGTCACTCCCGAGACAGTCAAAGCCCAGCTTCTCTACGAGCTCCAGGGACATCTATACCTCAACCCCGACGTGGTGGCCGACCTCGCCAATATCCGTATCGATAAATGCCCGGAGACTGACTGCCAGCAGGAAGAACGCGTCCGGGTGCTCGGGGTAAAAGGTCTCCCGCCTCCACCCAGCACAAAGGTCATGGTCGCCGCGGAAGGCGGCTACCAAGCTGAAGCAACATTCTACATCAACGGCCTCGACATTGCGGAGAAGGCGACAATGATGCGGAACCAGCTGGCCCATCTGTTCAAGGACAACAACTTCTCCAAGTTAAGCATTGAGCAGTACGGCAGTACCGTGCCGAACCCCAGCTCCCAGCAGGCCGGCACCGTACAGCTACGCGTGTTTGCACAGGCGCGGGAGAAGAAGGATATCGAGCCTGTGAAGTTCAAGATCCCGATTTATGCGGTCCGGATGCAGAGCTATGCGGGCTACCATATGTCGTTGGATTTCCGAACCATGGAGCCCAAGGCTTTCATGGAGATATTTCCGACTCTGATCAGCCAGGCGGATATCAGCCACCGTGCTGTGCTGCACGACGGGACCGAGATCACAGTCAAGCCACCACCACACACAGCGGAATACCCCATCGTCAGGCCGAGTGTGGATGTCACAACCAATCCAGTGGATCTGGTCAGCTTGGGTCCGACGGAATTCGTGCCGCTAGGCAGCATCGTGCATGCTCGCTCCGGGGACAAGGCGAACAATTCGAACGTTGGTTTCTTTGTGCGGCATGCGGATGAGTATATGTGGTTGTGTACCGTTTTGACAGTAAATCGTCTGAAAGAACTGTTTGGTGATGACTGGTTTACGGCCGGAGACCCCAGCAGGAGGGTCGAGAGGGTTGAGTTCCCTGGCATTTTGGTTGTGCACTTGTGAGTGGCCACCTGTTTCTTTTGGAGTTCCTGAGATCCGCACTGACACAAACGTTCTTGCACAGCCGTATTCTAGACAACCTCAACGGAGGCATCGCTTCCTCGGACCGCATAGACGGACTGGGTAAGGGTGTCGGAGAGTACCTGAGGAGTAAATACGTACATGTTCCGAAAAAGTTCCTGCAAAGAGGTAGAATATGAGACTAGGTCTGATCGCGATCGTGGTAAGCGTCTCGAGCGCAGGCCTGGAAATGACCTTGATAGCGGCGCCTGTCTGCACATGGGTTGCTGTCTTTGTCCGTGTGGCCATGTTGCTCTGGATCCAGGGAGTTAAGTCACCTCTTTCATATCACAACCGAATGCGGTTTGAATTTATGCACCACGACACGTGCTATGACCCCTCAGCTGACGACAGTCCGATCTCACGTGATTATGCATTGGGCAACAAGGCTCTCGTTGCGCGACGAATGCGACCGGATTGGAGTCTCTCAGTTTCGGTGGACTGCTCGTAGTCGGATATTAAATGTTGTTCTTGGGTGAACACATGGCAGCCAGGTATCGGTCTGTCGTCTTCTGCAGTATCATCAACTGAAGGACAGAATCGCAAAGATGTAGCATATAAAGACAAATAAGCTACTGGAACCAAAAGGTTTAGCAGCTAGTCTCACTACAGCTCAGTCGTTACGTGCAAGCCGTCCTATGATCCCTACACTGATCAAAGATATTTGAGGATTTCATGCAGTGATTCTATTCAAGGATACCCTAGCGGTCGACTCGTTGATCCCAAGGGGTCCCACCATTGGAAACCCAGCTCACTATCGAAGACTTAAAGAGAGCCGCAGATCGTGAAATTTGCATCATGCCACAAATGGTTTTCTAGTAACAGTCGACGCGTGAGTAGAGCGTTTCCCCCGTAACATTGTTTGAAAAAGGAACGGACATTCGTTACGCAGCAAATGGCTTGCGCACATACGAGTTGATTCCACAATTCCACTGCACAACGCAAGCCTGGATGGGGAATGATGCATTCTGATGGATACAAGGATAGTACCAATCATTGATAAAAGACCCTGCCCTGCATAAATATTCATAGCAATGCAGGGGTCTCCCTTATGGGGTGCACTTGCAAAGTGCCAAGACGTGCTTGAGCCCTTCGAGCATTTTTGAGCAAGTTACCAGGTCGCAGCGGCTGACCCGCCCTCGGAATCAACATCAGAAGCCCGCCACACCAGCCAGTGCCATGCTTTGTCTCACAGTCACAGCTACGCTGATTGGCTTGAGGATTCTAGACGTGAACAGGCTCAGAGCCAGAGTAGGGTCGCCAGCCAACCATCATCAGGCGAGTGTGATTAATGTGCTCAAACAGCCTATACGGCTGTCTTGGCGGATTCTGGGCACCCGAGTCCAAGTTACGTATAACTGTTGTAGAGGGTTCCGCAGGAAAGTCATGGAACATGTTGTTTAGACCAAGGCATCATGCAGTTCACACTTGTTGGAGTGATTTGGACTCTCCTCCTTGCCATTCCGCCGGCTGGAGCGCAGCTGCTCATTGGCTACGGAAATTCGCCATACAACCCCTTGTGCGCCGAGTCATGTCTTCGCTCTTTCAGCAGTCTCGGCCTCGACTGTGAAGCTGTATCAGACAGTGGCATCAACCCCGACACGCTTAATGATCCCACTGATAACAGTAACCACACGGACCATGGCAGTCACATGCGCCGGCACGTCATGGCGATGACGACTCCGGAATGCTTCGCCAGCAATACTCCCTTCCTCACATCAGTCGCCTGGTGCGTGAGCACTAGGTGCGATGAGCAGGGCAACGTGCCAGACTCGCTCATCGAGCAACACTGGGCCTACTGGATCACGGGCACCAAGGGTGCCGTCAAGCCCAAGTGGTCGTACGCCGAAGCGCTGGCGAGGGTCGATCCAGCACCTCCGCGAGTGCAGCTGCAGGCAACTGACATGATGCTGAACGAGACTTCTCTGGTGCCGCCGGAGACGTATCTCGCGCAGTGGAATGTTTTGGGTGCAGTTGTCCATGAGGAGGAACGCGAGGCAACCTACGGGTATGTGTATTTCGGAACGATCTCACTGAAATGATGACTAACGGATGACCGTGTTCTCAGCATCGTAATCGCTTCTGTTGTCGTAGGGCTTCCGGTGCTTCTAGGGTGCTTTGAATATCTTCCACTTGTTGGTAGGCTCTTAGAGAAGGTCAGTCCTCATCCCCTCCCTCCCCAGTCCCCCAGTCCCCCTTGGGATGCATTGAAGCACGACTGACACTCAAATTTTCTCTTCTCCAACAATCCAGGTCAAGCCATACGCCATCTGGCCCAGCATAGTCGGCACCCTCCAGCTCCGACCCCTTCCATATCTCCTCGGCAACGCCCCAACGAGGGGCCAAACACTCTACATCCTGCTCATTTTCATCCTCAACGTCATTCTGGCAAGCATATCCTACTCCGTCCGCCAGCCGAGCGCCTGGTTTTACACAGACTGGTGGCGCGAGCTCAATGCCTACATCCTCTACCGCACGGGGTCCTTCGCCTTCACCCTGCTCCCATTGCTCCTCCTCTTCTCCTCGCGCAACAACATCCTCTTGTGGATAACCCACTTCTCCCACGCGACGTACCTTCTCCTCCACCGCTGGCTGGCGCGGTTTTTCATGCTCCACGCCCTCGTGCACTCCGTCCTCGGCGTCCAGGTCTACGGTTCAAGCCCCTTCTACGTCACCGCCGGGTGGTGGAACTGGGGTATCCTCGCGACCGTTCTCACCGTCTTCATCACCCTAATCGGCAGCGGCCTGTGGATCAGGAAGAATCACTACGAGGTCTTCCTCGCCGCGCACGTCCTCCTGGCGTTGCTGATCCTGCTCGGGTGCTGGTACCATGTCAGCGGGTGGTATGTGAGCATGGGCATGTCGCATCCCGATACGTCTGGGTATGAAGTGTGGCTATACATCGCCTTCGCGGTGTGGGGGTTTGATCGCGCGGTGAGGGTCGGCAGGGTGCTCAAGAACGGGTTGCGGAGGTCGGTTGTGACGGAGCTGGGAGTGGATGGGGAGTATGTCCGTGTTGATATCCCTGGGCTGCGATGGGGTTGGGAGCCTGGGAGACACGCGTATGTCTACTTTCCCAACCTTCCGCCCTGGGGGGAGTTTCAGAACCTCAGGCTATGGCGGTCATGGGAGAACCATCCGTTCTCGTATATTCCGACAGCTGTGTTACCATCATCGCTGGAGGCGACACGGTCGTCCTCAGACCAGGGGCTAGACGATCGAACCACGAGAGTCAAGGAAGCCAGTTCTTCATCACCAGCTGTAGCCGTCGCAGAAGAGGAGAAGAACATCCCAGGCATAACCTATCAAACACTGACCACCTCTTCCGTTTCCCCGCAACCGTCGTCCACCAACTCTAGACGCCACCGAGAAAAGATCGCCAGCGCCGCAGGAATTACCCTGTTCATTAAGAAGGGCAATGGTATGACCAAGTACTTCCGCTCCACCGCCTTATTGACCACACTTTTGGACGGACCATACTCGAATAGCCCGCGCTCTATCGATGGCGTCCTTCGCTGTGATCGCATAGTTCTCTGCGGCGGCGGTATAGGCATCACGGCGTTGATACCTTGGATGCACCAGGGCCATCGCAATGTGCGGCTATGTTGGAGTGTCCGGGACTCTACAAGGTGTCTTGTCGATGCTTTGGGTCTGAGTGTTGGGGAAGGTGTGAGTCATGGAGAAGGAGAGGTGGATGTTCGCGTTGGTGCAAGATTTGATGTTAGCAAGATCTTGACAGAGGAAGCCGATGCGGGATGGAAGAGGATAGGCGTCGTGGTCTCGGGCCCAGCGTCATTGTGTGATGATGTGCGGACTGTAGTGTCTACGCTGGGGAAGAGGCACGGTAGTAAGACGGTGTTTGAGCTCGAGGTTGAGGCCTACTCGTGGTAGCCCTTTCTCACACTCTGTAGTTTGTGTACTCTGGTTGGCCACATGGACATTTGATCAGTTGAGCACGTTCTTGGTGGATTGACATTCATCTCCACTCAAAACTATCATGCTCGGACTGTGTCATCGTTTCAGGCTTCGCTATACTTGTGGTTAGGGAGTTGGTAAGATGTTTTTATCGATTTCTATGCCGAGTCTCGAAGACATCACAGCGCAATACAAGAAAAGCAGTCTCTTTGCTGTATCTTCCGACTGGCATCAGCCGCAAGCTTACTCGAAGCTTGTTGCCGCATTATGACATGCATCATCAATCAAGTAATGTCCAGGCCAATGTTTGACTCGGCCGACAAGTGCCAGACCTTCAGTTGGCCATCACAGCGAGTCGGACATTAACTTGATGCGAGGTCAGGACGGGGTTCCGACGGAGCGGCCCCCGATTGTCCGGGTACCCCACACTTCAATCTCGGCCGGCCTCGCGTACTTTGCCTCGATGTACAACACTTCCCTCCGGCGCCGAGAAGGGTGTACCGAAAACCGGGTCTCTCTCGCTCCACTGTGTGCGGGCCTCGTACTGGCGTAACTCCGGCAGCAGCGCGTACAGCAGCAGGTGCGGCTAGAAGGGAAGATCCACAGGCTCGAGGCTAAGAACAGCGGTCTGAGGAACCGGCAGCGGTCTGAAGATGAGGAGTCATCAATACTGATCAACACTCTCCCAGCTCAGTCGCTGGTCATGGACATCAACGAGGCCTATGCTGCGCACGACCATTAACTTATCCGATCGTCCCGCTTGCAGTTGTGGACTGGGCATTCAAATCCGTGTACACTAGACTGCGGCACCAGAGTCCCTGCGATAATCACTCACCCGATGGCCTCCTCGTGGACATTGTTCTGGCCATCGGCACTGCGCGACTCAGCAGGCTCAAATGGTAAGACGTATCTGACGCTGAAGTACACTCCAATCGTGCGATGACCAAAGCGAATCCAATCCTGGCTGATGGCGGGCTGTCCGCACTACAAGCGATAATGCTGATCTGTCAATACCGCCTGGGAACAAGTTGGCACGACACAACGAATAGTGTCTGACGTCTGGTCCGAGTGGCGGCACGGCATAGAGTGGGTCAAAGTCAGAGCTCAAGGTTACTATGCACAATGGAATTAATTACACCACGCGCTCGCTCATTTGCAAGCAGCATCGACTTCGGCACACATCTTGTCACCATACATTTCACACTTCGGATCATTGGATGCAGCACCTCGCGCGCGCCTGTAGTTTCTCTACTCTGTTGTATTGTGGGATGAGCCAATGGCCACTGCGGCAACTATGGCGACTACTTCATGCATGCTTCTAACTGACCATGTGTGCGAGCTTCATGCTCAAGCACCCTATCGATTATGCCGTCGCGCTACTTGTGCGCCAAATAAAACATTGTAACCTATGTTTCCTCTGCAAGGCTCCTTTCGCCTGCCGGAACCGTGTCAAGCCAAGAAACCTAGATGTAAAACGCCCGCAACAGAGACAGCACTTGTCTCATTGTTGCACTGGCCCAAGGCCCAGCCAATGATAATGAATAAACCCAAAGACGCCAATGAAAAACAAGCTAGTAAAACAGCAAAAGAGTACAGGACGGAATAAACCACCAACAGGTGCAATTCATTAACAAAACTTTTACGCAGTCGCCCAAGGAGCAGGTCGGTTGCGGAAGTGAGGCTTGGCAATAAGCCGCGCCACTTTGCGGCAACTCTCCGAAGTTGCGTCAACCAGCTTGCGCTTCTTGGAGTTAGTGAAGCTTACAGCTGTGTCAATCCACTGCTGCTGCTGCTGGGAAAAAGTCGGTGGGTGGGCGTGGGTGTTGTTGTGCAGCTGTGCGAGGCTCGTCTGTGGCGTCAGAGGCACAAACATGCCCGTGTCAAACTCCATTGAGATATCAGCCGGGGCGTGCTGCATCGACTGCATCTGCTTCTCGAGCGCGATTGACGCGCTGTCCATGGCCATGTCGACCATCGTGTGGTCTGCGTAGGAGTGCGCCCAGGGCCGGACGTCGGAAGCCGAGAGGGCGACGACATTGGTCTCGGGCCCAAGCTGGCGCTGGAAGAAGGCCTCTGCCGTCTCGCCGGTGACGCCACGGAACATCATGCCCTCGCCACTGGGAGACACGGAACAGCTATTATCGGCATAGAGGTTGCGGTTTTGACCGAGGACCATGGTGCGGTACTCGTAGTCGCGCAAGACCTGGCGGTAGATGGCGACCGGGTCGACGGGTGCCGCGACAGAGACCGACTTGACGAGAGCCTGCTGCAGCTCCTGGAGGAAGCACCAGTTGAGAGCTACGGCGTGGGCAGTGTTGTTGTAGGGGAAGTAGCTGGCGGGAACGCCTCGCGGCTGCGCTATGGCGAGTGAGGAGTCTGAATCGACGAGCAGGATAGTCGGAGAAGCGCCATTCGCAGGTTGGGATGCGTAGACGTCGCGGGGCTTGCGCAGAGTCGAGAGGGAGCTGGCGGCGAGGGGAGTGCGTGGTGGTGGGTGGAGGACGCCGACAAAGAGATAGGGCGTGTTGACAATCTCGCCATTGAGGCCAATAACGGGCGGCGAGAAGGTGCGCAGGAAGGTCTCGGCAGAGCCCATGTCGAAGGCCATGGTAGGGACGAGAGAGGAAACACTTGATAGGTCCCCGATGTGCTAGAAGAGTCCAATTGGCTGGTAGGTGGCGGGAGAAACAGTACTGGCGGGATGAGTGGGTATGGATGTGTGTGTGATGTGTGTGTGCGTGTGTGATTTGATTCGTGAGACGACAACAGCTCTCTGTTGGGAACAGAAGAGAAGCAGCCGTGAACGAGATGAGGTGAGGTGAGGTTATGTAGCAGGATGGATGGTGACCGGGGCAACGAGGCAGAGGCAGAGGCAGAGGCTGAGGCTGAGGCCTGCCATGCAAGGAAGTTCCTTATCTATCAGAGCCAGAGGGGGAGGAGCGCGCGCACGACCTGACGCGCCTTCCCTCTCATTCAATTAAGCACGAGCACCGTGCACGCGACGGCCCGCGTCGACTGTGACACGCTAAACACCGCCTGGGCAGATGCGGCTGGCGGCACCCCCTTGCAGCAGGTACACTGCTGACAGCCTGGAAATTGCGGCTGAGTCAAGTACCTCCACATCCTGCGACACAGACACAGTGCGGCGCAATTCACCGTTCCAGGCTCGGCCGTTTGCTCAGCAGGAATGGCCCCGCCCGCTGCCCGGCCGTTGGCTGGTTACATTCCCCACCATGGCGTATACACAACTGTTGTGCAGATGTTCGTAACTCAGATAAGCATAAACCATTCATGGCATAATTACTCGAATACGTACAGCGCTTGTGCACCATCGATGTGTAGTGTGCAAATCTGCGTCCATCCAGGCTAGTCTCACGACGCTGCTGGCCCGGAAAGACCCAAATAATCACCAGTTCGATGGTTCAAGAAAGCTGACGCGACTCTTCTGGGGTTAGTCGCCAATTTATTACTTTGTGTGATTGGACAACGGTGTCGTCTCTTTGATGGCACTTGCTGCCATTGGTCACCAGTCGCTAGACTGGTGGAGAGCAGTGACTGGCTATGGCCGCCTCTTGAGTGTGCGAGCAGTGAGTTCTTTGATTTGCACAACAGTTTTGCTGCTCGTTTTGCTGCATGAGTAAACCCTTCATTGTTCCTAGAAAAGGTTTTTGGCTCCCAATCCACTTGCTTCACCTCAACAATACCTTGGCAAAACCTGACGTTTTGAAACTTCTGTTCAACCATGGAGACATCCGCATGCCGACCTCCAGAAAGGATTCCCTTCGATTGAAAGTAGGGCTTGCCCTCAAGCTATGAAATTCTAGCATTTCTACGTGCGGTCCAATACCGCATTGTTGTCCTTCTGTGTCGAAACTGGAATAGGAAATGTGTGACAAGAACGTCTACGAGCTCAGAGAGCGTGGAAATGAGGATGCAACAGTGCGAATTTGTAGTTACCTGTCTAAAAGAAAGGAAGGTTGTGTATGAGTGGCAGTAGGCTCTATTGCGCCATTTATGGGCGCATAAGGAGCTTTGGAACGATTTGTTAGGTATCAACGAGGTATTTATACCTGTCCTTCGGTGCTCCACGCCACAAAGTGCGGTCCCTATTACGTAAATCAATTAAATGTGCTTGGGACTGTATTGTCCCGTCTCAGTTACCAGGAAAACTTCTGCGCTGACTGACGGCCTCGGAGCCGGAAGAGGTCATCAGCTGGAAGTGTAGACGAGAATGACCACATGCAGGAATTCTAGCCGACGAGAAGATCTGTTTGGCGCCACTAAGTGTCGGTCTCTATCCCTGCCATACTGCTGAGGTGGATGGACATATCGAAGCGAGCTACATGGCGCCGGCCGAGCGGGTGCGGGTGAGTCTTGATGGTTGTCCGCAATATGAGGTCCGGGCTTGGGGATGGTGGAATGAAACCCCGCGATGGCGTGACTTGCTTGGCACGAACCACCACTCTGGCTGGTAGAACACCGCAAAACAGTGGCAATACCTTTAGAGGACGGCCCAACTGGCGCGTGGGATGGACAAAGCTGGATTTAGCTGGGTTTCTGGCGAGATGGCTAAAGTTCTTCTGAGATACACGACAGAGATACTATCTAGGATTACTATGACTACGCCTACTCTTGATGAACGTTGCTCTACCACAACTTCAGCAGAAATAGATGAAACAACCTCGAGACAAGACTTTAGCTTTTGGCGAGTCAAAAGAATGTGAATGCATAACAATAAAGTCAGAATGGCTTTCCATCACATGTTCGCGGATAATTAAGATCTTCCCGTCACGAGATTCAAAGGGCAAAGAAATCGACTCGCTCGTCTCCTAGACGAGCTATTCAACGCATACAACCGCCTCTCAGACACGGCTGAGAGCCCGATAGTCAGGCGTACCTTGGTAGAACCCTACGCCTTCAAAAGCCAATCTCGTCATTCTTATAATCACACTATGACATTGATCATTGCAATAGTCCAATAGTATCGTGTTGATTCACAAAGCCTTGTTCTAGACGAGCCTGTTCGACGGGATCGTGACTAAAACAACAGGACATCGTTCACATCATTGGCAATAAACTTGTAAGTAGCAAAAGCCGCATTTCACCGAGCTTGGCAAGGCTCTTATCGCGCGGTCACAAGAGCATCAAAGCACAAGCCAAGTACGAAGACGATCAACAGCTAGACTCGTTACCTTTCTCTCTTTGCGCGAACCTAGATCTCGTCCCTCCGCGCAGGTTCCATGAGCTCCAACAATAATATCCCCCAGTCTCCACAAGCCCATGACGATGCTAATGGTGAGGTCAGATTTCGGTGCCCCCACTCCTGGCGCAATACTGGGGGCCGATGACGACTTCGGTACCAAGAGCCTGGGCACTCGGCCTAGTGCGGGTCTTGTACCCATGGACGTCCCGCGCATAGACAGATGTCTCACAATTTATAATAGGCTACTCAATACATTCTGTAAACCCGAACTTAGTGTTATCTTACCGCCATAGGCATCTTTGGTGGTGCTGATGGCGTGGCAAGTCAAGAGCAAAAGAGTACGGATATTCACGTACTGCAGCTCAGTAGAGTAGACTTGAACATGGTCTGGACTACAATTGCCAAGACGGCGGCAAGTTTGGCCAAGACCGCCTCCCAAGACTTGTGGTCAGTTACTGGCACGGCTCATGATACGCAAGCTTGACCAGCCGTGGGTGCCGTGTTGGTATCAAGACTTTGGAACGCAGTGCCCAGTAATAGGGGCGCCTCATGGTCGCGCCTTGGCTGGGCTGGGCACAAATGGCGTGCCACGACTTCGTAATGTCGTTGAAGACTCTAAAGTGCTCGCGAGGGAGGTGAGGAACGTGTTATATCAACAAGCTCCGCCATTTGCAAGTTCCCTTGCTTGTCATGGTGCGGGCAGAAAGTGCAATTAGCGCGGGCAGTTTGCGTATTCATGACTGCTTCGACATATGGTCTGCACGAATTTCTCGTTACAGGACGACACTTGAACCACAAGGTCGAAATCAGAATTTGCCGCGATCATGGCCGTCGACGGACATTCGAAAGGGGGTTTCAAGTACCCGCAGGAAGATGAACAGCCTTTGGCGCTCATGGTAGACTGGTCCCAGGATGAGGAAAAGCGAGCCAAGAGGAAGTGAGTACATCACGATCGCCAGCGATTGCGGATGGACAGGCATTTGCTAACACATCACGAACTAGGCTCGACATGATCATCATGCCTATACTCACTCTGGGCTTTTTCTGCCTGCGTGAGTCGTCGCTTTCACTATTACCCATCGTCATCATCACCAATCACTAACATCACTCCCACCACAAAAACAGAGCTCGACCGCGGCAACATGGCCAACGCCATTACCGACAACTTCATGCAAGACGTTGGCATCGACCAAGATCAATTCAACGTCGGCCAGCAGATGCTCTCCTTGGGCATCGTCCTCACCGAAATCCCGTCCAACATGATCCTATACCGCATCGGCCCGGGCAAGTGGCTCACCCTACAGCTCTTCCTCTTCGGCACGCTGAGTAGCTTCCAGGCCTTCCAGCGCGGCTACGGCGCTTTCATCGCGACCCGCTTCATCCTAGGCATCACCGAGTCCGGCTTCATCCCCGGCGGCCTGTGGACGCTGTCGACGTGGTACACTCGCCACGAGACCGCGAAGCGCGTCATGATCTTCTACTTTGGCAACCAGCTCGGCCAGGCTTCCGCCAAGCTGCTCGCTTTCGGCATCTTGCACATGCGTGGCGTCGGCGGTCAGCCTGGCTGGTTCTGGCTCTTCGCGCTGATGGGTGCCTTCACCGTCCTTGGGGGTTTTGTCTTTGGCTTCTGCCTCCCTGATTCGTTCCAGAACCCGCATAGCACCTTTTTGCCAAAGTTTACCTGGTTCACGAAGCGGGAGCTGCAAATCCTGCAGACAAGGGTGTTGTTGGATGATCCGATGAAGGGTAAAAAGAAAAGCAAAATCGGGTTGGATGCGTTCAGGAGAGCCGTGAGTCTTATGCCTTTGGTCCTTGATAGCTTGATTTGAGAGAGACACAGAGAGATGGCTGACCTGTGTTTCAACAGTTCACCAACTGGCGCATCTGGTGCCACTTCATCATCACCCTTTGCAACAATGGCCCGCAACGTGCTTTTGACACGTACGCACCATCGATTGTCGCGAGCATGGGCTACGGCGCGCTGGTGAGCAACGCCATGGCTGCTGTTGGTCTTTTCGTACAGGTGCCCGTGTCGTTCATGTTCAGCTGGGTATCCGACCACTTGTAAGTATCCCTTGGGGTATTCCTTTATTCCCACACCTTGGTCGTCATCGATACACTGGCTCTTTGCCCACAATCAAACGACCCATCCATCGAACTTGCAAAGCTGCAGCTGGGCATGTTGACTAACCTCGTCCATCATCTAGCAACCTCCGCGCACAGACCGTCATCGCAGGTCTCAGCTGCCACTTGCTCGGCTATATCTTCAACCGCGTCTTCACGGACGTCAATATCCAGGGCGTGCGGTACTTTGGTGTAGTCTGGACACAGGTCTTCGGCACATTCTCGCACCCGCTCAACATCGCGTGGCTATCACTCACATGCCACGATTTGGAGCAGCGAGCGCTAGCCATGGCTGGGTATATTTTTGCTGTCTCCCTTTACTCTTATTGTTCCCTGCCCCCTGGCTGCCTGAAGAAAACCCGGCATGTCATGCAGGCAACAACAAATGGCTAACCATGACCCGCACGGGAAAAAATAAAACAGTGTCATCATGGGTGCAAACATAGCCGGGATCTACGGCGCCCAGATTTTCCGCAGCGACGACAAGCCCCTCTACCGCCGCGGCTTCAGCGTCGCCTGTGCCGTGCTCGCCGTCGGTATGGCCATCGCCGTCTTCCGATTCGTCGACGACGTCATCCACCGCCGCAGGAACAAGCCCCGGGAGTCCCTCCAGCAGGCTGCGAGCGCTGGTGTTGAGGCTGGCAGCGCGCGGAACTCGACCAAGGATATTGACTCATACAGGGAGGGGAATGAGTTAGGTAACGAGAAGAAGGGTCCATCCGCTGCCGGAGACGTGGTGCCGGATCCGCTGAACGTTCCTGTTCGATGAGGGGGCTGAGGCGGTGTTGTCGTGGTTCGTTAGAGGGGCGAAGAGTATGTTCGAGAATGAAGTGAGAATTAGCGGGATGAAATCGTAATGTAATTAAGTCGGTGTCTAGTTGGATAATTTTTAGAAGAACAATGTTGAGAGGCCCAGTGTCACCGGTTGAATCATGTCAAACTGAGAGACCAGCCCCCATCGTCCCCTGGTGAGCTTCTGACCCAAGTCTCCACGCACCGCATACAATATACTGACGACCTTGGAATATTACACTGTCAGTGTTTGATCTAATTGGTCTGCATCGCAGACACCTGGCCATATCGATCGGGGAAGCTTATCAAGATTGGCCTTTGCGCATGCGGGCCAGCAGCTGAAAACCGTGTCACATGATATTCATCATGCGCAGAGTCCACAAGGCATATCCAGAGTTCACATAAAAGTCTCTTTAACTTTTGTCATTCAATCATGGATGATAGCATTTGTATATCCCTGGCCTGGCTGGCAGACCTTACACAATGTCCCCGCCCAGCGGCCCAGCGTGAACGACCTGTGCGCCCATGTTCTCGCCACTACTCACAATAGAGGCTGCTGAGCCTTGACCGCCCATCTCCGAGGTTCTTCTCGACGACTGCTCCTCTGCGCCGCCATCGTCCGCGTCAGACGGGTTGATGCGCTCCAGCTCACTTCTACTGCTGTTCTCGCTTTTCTGATAGAACCTGTTTTTCCACGCGTGACTCTTGTTGGTCATGTACGACGCAGGAGTCACCGTGTCGTCGTTGCCGTTCTCGCGCATGATGGTGATGGTCGTGTCGACCGTGATGCGCGGCAACGTCCCCGAGCTGCCGGGAAGAGACTGCAACTGGTTGAGCTCGGCGCCGTGCTGTGGCCGGGGTTTTGGGTCGGCAGTGTAGCGGACGTGCCTGCTCTCGCTAGACGCGAACAGCCGCGGCCAGAGCCGGATGAGCATGAGGCGGACAGTCGGCATGCAGGCGCATATGGCACCCGTGGCGATCTCGACGGTCGACCAGACGAGCGCGGTGGTGTAGTCAAAGGTGAGGTTGTCGCTGTTCTGGAACTGGACGAGGTAGATGAAGCGGACCACCGAGACGACGGTGACAAAGGTGCCGGCGGCAAACATGGCGGCGATGGCGAGCTTCTTGTGCAGGCTGACGTTGAGACGGCGTACGGCGTACAAGGGCAGGCAGAGCATCCAGACGTCAAGGGCGATGCTGAGAGCCCCGTTGGACTTTGCGATGGCGATGGTGTCGACGCAGTGCGCCTGCGAGCGGTCCTTGAGCTTCCACTGCTCCCAGTTGTCGCTGATCGGCCAGCACTGGAACATTTGCGTCAGCACAAAGGCGACCCCGTAGAGCGCCACGAAGACGAGCGTCGCCCAGGTCACGCGGCGGAAGGTGGCACTGGGGAAAATGCGCAGGTAGAAGAGCAGGACCGACGCCTTGAGCAGCGCGATCTCAGCGTAGTAGAAGAGTGTGATAAGCCACAACGTGATGCCAAAGTCGGTGATCTGGCTCGGCGTGAGCGTCCAGATGTCCCGCCCGATGCCAAAGTCTGCGAGCCGCTCGTTGAGGACCGTACAGGGCACACAGACGAGGGCGACGACGACCATGACCCAGTCGTCGGCGCCCAGGCCCAGCGAGGTCAGAAAGCGCTTGTAGATGACGCGCACGGCGACAAAGGCGATGACGAGCCCTGTCAGCGTGTCCGAGATGACCGTGTACTCGGCCACTACGTTCATGACCGGCCGGCCACACGTGGTGCTTGTGACGTTCTTGAGGACTGTTCAGCCAGCAACTGTGAGTAAGTCGGCAAGCAAGGTCTGCGTTGTGCTTAGAGACTCACCAAGAGCATCTTCTACAGTGCAGCCTGTCTCAACACAGCCCATCAGATTCGTGGCAAAGGCAGTGTCACTACAGAGGCAAGTGACATTAGTCCCGCAAGTCGAGATTGCCACGCCCTCGACAAAGCACGGTATGGCGCATGCTGGTGTGCCGCTAGGCAGCTGCGCGAGGGCAGGTCCGATGAGGGAACTCAACAGGACGGCCACATCAAAGAGACGCATCGTGTTCATCTAGCCATTGAAACCCTAGACGGCTAGAGTTGGGGCCCGGATGCGCCGCGGGGGGGAGGGGGGAGTGGGAGTTGATGAAGGAATCCACGAGCCATGTTATGCCCACGGAGGTCATGGTCCTCAACCAGCCCGAAGCTGCTGAGCATAGCGATAGGATGTGTCGCACTCCTTGACAGTCCTGCCAGCACGTCCGGGCGGTGCGAGTCATTTGCGAACCCACGGGAGGCCGGGCCCCGAAACCCTGGCCCTTGGTAATCGTCAAGTTGGGACGCCTCTGTGCATGGATCTGAGTCGTGGTTCGTCGCTGTGCATGGCGTAGTTCAGCTCAATGGGCAGACCTTACATGGATCATGGTTCACGTTTATAGAAAGCAAATCGCGGCTTTTCGAAGCTCACGTCGCGGGGAACCTGCAAAGACTCTGATATCTTCCAAGCCCGCCGTCATTAAGCATAATAGGGGCGTTGACAGGTACGGCCTCCGCTATTCGTCGACTCTAAGCATCGATTACAACCGTTGCTGTCGGCTATTGCCGCCGACAACTAGGCCAGGGTCGTTCCGCAACCACCGCCGACCTAGGCCGGAATTGGCCTGAGTCCCGGGCTGGCGTCTTGTTTCGGCAGGGACGAATTCTATCATGATTAGCACGCAATGCTGGTCCGATGAATCCTGGTCATCGGCTGTCGTGCGGGCCGTCAAATCGCAAGGCGGCCCGTGCTCGAGTTTTCTCCGTTGCATCACATTTCTGGTACCCATAGCATGAGCAAGGCCGTCGTCGTGGCTGGCTTGCGTGGCAGTTCAAACCTGTGTGCTTCGGATAAACTAATCGGATTGGATATCTGCTGATCATTGTCAAGAAACATCTCAACATTCAGATATCCAAGCTACTGACTCTTGCTATAGTCTCCTGCTGCAGTGTCAAACATGCATACTGCGGTTTCAGGCGTCATGTTTGACCCGTTATCTTGGCAACGGGCCAAGCTGCCCAGCTCACGAATAAGCAGACGTTCTGCACCTAGTTCCCGCATAGGAGCATGCGAACTATAACTTCAAACAAACCCTGCACAATTCGGTCAAGCTTTGCACAAAACACGACGGACAGCCTCCGTATTAGCTCAGGGCCCCCCATTCCCCAGCCTGCCAAGAAGTCTTACTGCAAGGGTAATGATCATCCATGTCACTACAGTAATATATGTATGTACCGAATACGCGGGCTGGCGCTAAACCCCCCAATATGTGGCCGAGCAAGGGGCTCGCATGGTTTCCGAAATACGATAATCAGATCCCTGCGGGGTTGCCACGATGTCCAGCCGGGGGTTGATCAGCGCTCACGTGGCGTTCGTGCGGCCTTGTTCCATATGGGCAGACCTTGAACCGCCTGACAGTGATCAGTATCATAAGAAACCCAGCGCCCGACCAGCTGGCAAGCTCGAGGGAGTCCCTAACATCGGCATCTGTCTGGTCATTACGCCCTTCCTGTCTATGAGTCTCTTCCGCAAGGTTAGCCTGTCCATCCAGGCCCTCTGTATGCCCTACCGCAGAAGGGTAGTCAATGTTGTACTCCGTACAACTGTTGCAGCGTCTAGTCTCAGGATAGTGCTCCCGTAGGACGTTACAATAGGCACGGACTTTCTGCTGCAACTTTCTCTGTCTGAATGCGACGATATAAACAATATTTATGGTTGATATGCCTGGCACCACGCAGGCTATTTTTCTCTGCTATTGAGTCTGAACCACGGCGCGCTCACCCAGGTTCAATGCTTTTGTATCGCGTGCGCCCCTTAGCTGCAGTTTATCAAGACTACAAAAAGAAGTATCGCCTGGATATCGATAACGGATTGAAAAAGCTATATGGGGACTGCGGGATGTGCCAAGATTTGGACACCGGTCAGACCAGGCTGATTTGAAGGCATCAACACGATTCGGGATAAAGCAGTCATTCTATGGAAACCTTATTTGAGAAAAGAAAGGATAAACGAGACTTGATTAATGTGCCAAAAGAGATAGATAATGATAAGATGTGGTGGTAAGCGATGATGTGGCACGCCTCTGAATACATAAAGCACAGCGCTGCAGCTGCTGCCCTCCCACTCCCCTATTTCCGATCACCCCTAGCCGTCCTACACGGTCATGAGATCCCACTTCACCCTGTTCAAATCCCTAGGTCGGATCGCTGCGCCGCGTGGGGTGGCGCCTGAGACGGGTCCTCGGTATCCAATTGTTCATTTTGGGCGTCACGTTGTTGTTTTTTTGAGTTCCTCAAATTCACCAATGTTCAAGCCCCATTCTCTTTCTTCTATACAGCGTAACAAGGTTGAAGACTGTCCTAGAAAGTTTGACAGTTCATCGAGACGGCCGGAACTCCAAGCATTGTCGTGACGGCTATGTTGGGTACATCGTAGCAGTAGCGTTTTAGCATCGTTGTAGCTAGTCCCTTCAAAATTTGGCTTATGTTCTGGCCAAAACCCCAGACGAGCCCCATAGAGTGATAAATGGCCGATGGTACTTGCTCTTTCATCATTTGCTTTGTTCAAGAATAGATTGGCCGATATTGGCTTGCTTACGAAATCTTCAAAAAGACTGTGCATTTGGCTGGCGAAGAGGGTGTACAGCTCCGTAAGAGCGTCAATCCGTCTGTCGTCGATGGCGCCTTATACTTAGAGTCAGTGCCTTTACTTTGTTCTGCCGCACTAGGAGAACATACGAAGTATATCCTCTGGTATTGGATATTTTAGCCCACTGGTGCTTTGAAGTGTCGTTCGTCCCTTCTGAGCAAGGGATTTGGTGATCTGTTCGAAATATTCTTGCAGGTCAAAAACCCAGGCGATCCAGGTCCACGCCACCAGCTCCTCTACTGAAAGCGTGTGTATGTTTTGTTTCCACAGCTTGTCGATCCATCGGTAGAGGAAATGGTCAAGAGAACCTCTGAGACGATATTTGTCCACAACAACTGCGATTTCGGCGAGCTTTTCAATATTCAGCTGCTGGTGAGGTCCGTCGAGATCTGGAAATTGGCTTTTGAGATCGTTTTTTATCGCAGTGTCAAATGGATCTTGGCCATGGATAGTACGGAGCACTAAGACCATAACAGTCGGATCATCGCCTCGTAGAGGTATATGTGTAAAGAGGTGGGGCATATTTTCATGCCCTGGATCACCAACATGCTCGTCCATAATTTTTGCGATTACGGAAGAGCACCACCGCAAGACACCAGAATCAACAAGGAACCGAGTTGTAGTTCTCACTTGAGGCTGTTTACTCGAGTTTGTTCTCCCTGCTCCAACAGGCTGGTCGATCATGGACTCCGTGATGTTGTCGAGAGGCACTGCGTCCTCGAAATCCTTGTCGGTTTCTGAGCCTTCAGTGGCGGCCTTATCAGAGGATGTGGTCAATGGCTGATTGCATACCAACAAAATGTCGCCATTCAGATCGATAACGTGAGTTGCCGTGGAATCAGTCATGGTGGAGGGAGACGCCGCTCAGGAAGCTTTAATTTGAGTTTTGGAACGATCAGGCGGAGAAGATGAGAGATCAATGGAGTGAAAACGCTAGGGACTTCTTCTGGACCGTAATGGTTGAAACATGTCTCCCAAGTCAAGCATCGAGGATTACCCCTCACTTCATCAACGCGCAGCTGCCTTATCATCTGCATGGATGCCCAAGATCTTCATTAAGATATTCACTGTTCAAAATGCTTGCGACACTCGTCGGTTTGTCTAGATACTATATCTTACATGTCGCGCTGTCTCATTCGCTATCTATACTTGATCCTTTCCTGAACTAGACACTGCTAAAAGTAGTCAGACTCCTGTTTCGAGAAAGGTGCACACCTTTTCTGGATCAGGCTGTAAAGGGGCAATCGTTTGTACGCTGTTGCGACAGCCAGTCTTCGTTGAATTTCCGACTCAACAACCGCCTGGCGGCCTGCTCATGAAGACTGGCAGATCACCGACGTTTCTTAAGGTTGTACTGAATGAAAACGAAAATATGTGAGAGAATCATCCTGGATCTAAGATCGGTTCAATCTTAGTGTTTTTGAAGTGGGGTAAACCCAGGAGACAGCCCCCTTCTTCTCTCAGACAGTGCTGCACAGCGACTCAATGTCTCAGGCATGTGCAACTAGATGAACCATGTTTTGCTCTCAAACGATTCACTTAAAGGGGCCCCTGGGGTATCAGCGATGTTAACGGAAGCTAGAAACAGCCAGAAATAGAGAGGGATGTGGACGATACATAATGCTGAGCCCTATTCGTCCAGCCCTCGGCCAGAATTTGGTCATCAAAGCCAGTGCGGTATTTCTTTTCCGGTTCGTTCTGAGAACCTCGTTCGACCACATAATGGCGTTTATACGGGTGTCTTGAATCGATGTATTGCTCAAGGCTTTTGCATAGATACCCTTAAACCCATGAGCTAAACGATTTTACGAGACAATCCTTCAACTGAGTCTGCCGTTAAGTACGAAAAAGAACTCTCCTTGGTCGGCTATGTATTTTGCCTGTGTGCTGAACCTAATGCCACCGCTTTGCGATATTTGTCTGTTTGAGGCACGTCGCATCGTGAGATGCGCTCAGATAAGCCGTCTCTGTGTGTTGCCACAGTTGGCAAGAAGTGCTAGACCTACTGCAAAGATATTGGATCTCTCACGGTGTATCTGGTGAAACGGCAGCTGTAAGTAAGATCAAGGCTCAGAAAGAGCGATATTTTAGTGGGACTTGCCGGGTTGCGGGTAGCCCTGACTGAGTCCATATGTTAGGCTGAGGAGTCCCCTAATCTGCCAAGGAGGCACGCCCCTCTCTCCTTGGGTCGGGACTGATGAGCAAGATTCACGCTACAGATATCGACCGTTCGGACGCTTCATCAATATGCCATGTCCAATATGTCTAGACTTCAAGGGATCATCCCCTCTCACACCGCGCGGCTCCGGTTTCGACAGCAAGCGGCACCACATCAAGAACGGGCTGGCCTGGGCTGAGCTCGAGGCGTCAGCAGCGGGGTCGTCAGCATGCCACTGTTGCGATGTTCTTGTGCGAGGCTGTCGTGGATGTTTCGAGCAGCATGATATCAGCACAGAGGATATAGTGTTCGTGACTATACACTTCTTCTATCAACCATTTGAGGGGCGCGAAGAGATGGAAATGTCGGATCTGGATAAAGAGTTGAGATTCCGGCTAAGGGATGGGCAAGTATTTGAGGTCCAGATATTCGCTCATCAAGAAGGTAAGACTATTGGAATACATGCCTTTAGACCTGGATGCGATGCTTACGAGACTCAGACGGTTACCCAATCCCCGATTCATGGGAATCCATCCCCGTCTATGGCCAGACATCCCACAACACTGGCTCAGAGGAGGCCCTCGCCACCGCACAGGGTTGGTTAGACGAGTGCATCACTGAACACGACTGCGCCGCCAACACCGACACACCCTTTCCATCCCGCCTCATCGACGTGGGGCTCAATGATGAAACCATCAAACTCGTCGAGACCAAAGGCAAACATGGGCGATACATCTGCCTGAGCCACTGCTGGGGACTAGAACAAATCATCACGACCACGACCTCCACTTACGAGCAGCGCAAGACCGCAATTCCCTCAAAGGAGCTTTCTCAAACGTTTCGCGATGCCATAGAGCTCACGCGCTGGTTGGGGGTGGGGTATATCTGGATCGACTCGTTGTGCATTATTCAAGACAGCCTAGAGGACTGGCAGATCGAGTCAGCGCAGATGGCAAGCGTGTACAGCAGTGGATATCTGACTCTCGCTGCGACAAAGTCGGCCAGTGGCGCGGGAGGGTTCTACACCAACACGCCTACGACGGAAGTCTCGGGGACCACTCCAGAGGGAGAGGAGTATTGCGTGTTCTTCCGCCAACGGATCGACCACCACCTCGAGGCTGTCAAGGCGGGCGCCGAGAACAACCAGGATAGCACCAATATCAGCGCAACCACCACCAAAGACGATGTCAACACCCTTGAGTCTACCTTGCGGAGCAGCGTGCTCGGTGAAGCATGGCACTTCGCCGGCCACGCAACGCTCCGCCATCACCCCTTGCTCACCCGAGCATGGGTGTATCAAGAGCGACTTCTCTCCAAGCGACTCTTGCACTTTGGGCCATACGAGCTTTTCTTCGAGTGCGAATGCGACACACGCTGTGAGTGTGGCGCAATTGGGTTCCACGGCTCGAGCGATAGCTCGCCGACGTCAGCGATGAAGTTGATGTATTCTGATGCTTTGGATAGCTACTATGAAGACGATGGTGGTGGTGATGGTGGTGGTGGAGAAGATGACGAAGAACAAGAGGCGGCTTATCAGCGCTGGAGCCGGAAAAACCAGGAGTACATCGCACGCACGTGGCGAACGATGATCAACACTTACACCGAGCTCAACCTGACCAAGGCTAGCGACAGATTGCCTGCGGTCGGAGGCGTGGCGAGACAGATGAGCGCAAGAAGGCTTGCGAAACCTGACACGGGGCTGGATGGTGCGGATGACCGATCAGTGGATGTTCCCGAGGAGTTTGTCAAGGATGACTATCTTGCTGGTCTCTGGCGGGCGACTCTCAGCGACGACTTGCTGTGGATTGTTCAAGGCGGCCCGGCCTCGAGAAAGCCTCGACCACTGCAATCACAGTTGAAACACGATTCAGCACAGCCGAATGGGGGGACCAATCTGCACTACACAGGGCCGACATGGTCGTGGGCTAGCGTTGACACCCACGCCCTTTACACGGATGCCTTCGTCTTCTGGGCTCCGGATTTGCTCGTGGAAAGCATCCCGCAGCAGCCACGTACACACTTTAGCACCGTAGAAAGTTGCTCTGTCGTCAGCGCTGCGGTCGACGAGTTTGGTGGGGTGATGGCTGGGGTGTTGAAGGTCAAAGGTCTTGTCGCGAGAGGCACTCTACAGGGGGACGTTATTGACGGGAAGATCAGCCAATATCACGTAGATTTCCCAGGAGGCCGAAAAGCTCAGATCGATCCGGACTATGACTTCTACCCCGAGGGTCGCGGACAGATTCTGCCCGGTGTGGAGGTGTTGTGTCTGCGTATGAGTGTTGTTTTGGAGGGTACCACGGATACCCTGATTTCACTTGTGCTGAGGGAGTCTCCATCGAACGAAGGTATGTACGAGAGAATAGGCACGATAAGTATCAAAGTCAGAGGGGGGAAAGTCGATCCTCTTGGGAATGGCGTCTACTTAAACTCAAAAGAGGAACTTGTGGCCATCATATAGCTGAGTTCATAATTACACGACTTTTGCCGTCATTATTCGAATCCTTGTCTCAAGTTATCATTAGGGTTTGAATTCAATAAGCCAGACAGCTGTCCTTTTCTCTATCCTTGGTAAGACAACTTGAACACCCAGGCCAACTCATCCGCAGAGATGGAATCGGGTACCTTCACCTGGAACACTGGCTGCTGCCCACTTGGACCCTTTACAACAGTCGCCATCTTCCACTCCAATTCCTCACCCTCTCCACCTGTCAAATAACTCACCTCATCTCCATCCACAGCCGGCACAGGCGCAGCAATCTTAACCCATCCATCCCCATCAACCACCGGTTCCTTCAGGAAGATGATGTAGAAGGCCTCCTCAGTTTGTGTGAACCTGATATCCACCCCTGCATCCACAACCTCCGTCTGCACAAACCAATATGTGGTATTGAAAACCGCCTCCGCGTTCGCTTTAATCCACTTGCCCGCCGTCCTCAAGTTATCAACCTCAGCCTGCACAATACTCCCATCCGCGCGGGGTCCGATATCCAGCAGGAAATTCCCATTCTTGCTAACCATGTCCACCAGACTCCCCACCACCGTGGAAGCATTCATATAACTCCCCGCGGGCGTGGCGCGGTTGTACCCGTACGAGTAAGGATCCATGCCCTGGTTACTCTCCCACTTATGCCGCTGCGCCGACGCGAACGTCTGGTACTCTGGGGTGTCGAAGTCGCCCTGGCTGATCCCGCAGCGCGAGTTCATGGTGACCTCGCGGCCCTGCGCGCGGGCCGTGTTGTACCACTTGGCCGCGAACTCGGCCGTGCCGTTCGCCGCGCCCGCGTCGCACCACATTATGTCCGTCTTGTACTTGTACGCCAGGGTCTCCATCTGCGGGACCATCAGGTCTTGGATGAAATCGCCGATGGGCACGCGGCCGGTGTACGGCTCGATCTCCCCAGTGTAAGGGTTGTGTGCGGGAAAGCCCGTCCACGAGGTCGTAGAGGACGTGTTGTACTGGAGGAAGCCGTACGGCCCAAAGTCAGGGTTGAACCACTCGGGGAGGGAGAAATACGTTCCGCGCTTGAGGGTAGGCTGGTACGTCTCGGCCGCATCGAACAGTTCTTTGAGCAGGTCGCGCCGTGGGCCGTAGTGCAGTGCCGAGCGGTTCGTCGTGGCGCCGGCGTCGAAGTTGCAGAACCCATCGTGGTGCTTGGTCGTGAAGACAAAGTACTGCGCACCTGCGTCCGCGAAGAGGTCAACCCATTCTTTGGGTTTCCAGGCGGATGCGTTGTAGTCGGGGAAAGTGTCATCGTAGGCCCATTCCTTGCCGTAGGTGCGTAGGCGGTAGTCGTAAAAATCGGACCGGTCGGCTTCCGGGTGGTGCTGGGAGTACCACCAAAACCACTCGGCGTAGCTCTCGTACGGTGTTGAGTTGCCCCAGCCCGTGACCGAGTAAGGCCCCCAGTGAATGAAGATGCCAAATTTGGCGTCGTTGAACCAGTCTGGACTTTCGTGCAGTGCAAGGCTGGAGACGTCGGGTGTCCATTCTTTCAGGCCGATTTCGACGTCCGAGAAGGTGGAGGATTGTGCCCATTGCTGTGAATCAATATCAACGGTGACCTGGACTGGGCCGGCTGATGCGCCTTCGACCCCAACGGCGACAGTCTTTTGATCTCCAGGGCAGAGGCGCTTGATATGACCAGGCATGGTTGTACTGAATCCATTTCCAGAAACCGTCACGTTGAAACCTGCACCGGAAACACATTCCGTGCCAGCATTGTTAACGGTCACATCGATGAGCTGCGTGGCATTGCCAGTCCACTTCTGCGTCGGGCGCACACTCTGCACCGTGATGGGGCTATCCTGCTTCCACAGGGAGATAGCAAAGACATGCAGTCTTCCCTCCGTCGAGTTGCTTTTGTCGGGCAGCAAAATCTCCTTCAACTTCTTCCCCGGTGTAAGCGGCACCGTGCGCTCGAAGATCTGCGTGTTGTTCCAGTTGATGCCCTCATTTGTGAAGCGGTATGGCTGAGTGAGCACGCCACGGTCGATGGTCAAGAAGCTGTACCAGTTGAGGGTGCGGAGCTCGACTTGCGACATCGTGTTGTCCGTGTACACAAGGGAGACGTTGGCTGTGACAGAGGCACCCAACACATCACCGGCGAGCAGGAGGTTTGCGGCAAAGTAGTGTGCCGGGCAGACATGGATGGACTGGTTCTTACAGATGAGGTTGTCGTAGGAATCTGGCGAGGGGCCCGTGTAGCCTGGCAGGTGGTACTTGATGCCTGTATCAGAGGATGTGTACCAGGGGCTGACGTCGGCGGGGAGCTGTGCAAAGGACTGGTTGAGCGCATCGAACGCTGCTTCGCCGGGCTTTGAGCCGAAGCCCTTGTTGTTGAAGTAGGGTGCGATGTTAACAGGGACGGATTTCTGTAAAGAGAGTTTACCGTGTCAGTTGTAACTTGCAAATCTGACGAGAGACTGGGCCACTTGCATATCGCAAAGATCACTTACAGCATTCGAAGTCGCACCATAGACAGCACCAATGAAGGCCATGCCACTCAGGCACAGCCCACCAAGACTCGAGAGGGCACCAGAGCGTCTCATATTGTCCCGATATCGTCTACAGTGCCTCCCTCGAAGTATTGACGAATCATTAGTGACAAGTAGCATCGAGGACAAGAGCAGGCTTTAATGAAAAGGCACAAAGGCGGGTTCCGACGGCCCTTCGGCACGGATAATTGCCCTTGAATTGTTACCAGTAAAGATAGTTAGCCTGCGGGGTTACCTACAAAGATCCTGTGCGGGGATGGACAGTGGAGTAGCACCCGAAGGTCAATCGTTATCATGGTTCATGATCCATGGCTTGAGCTCTGATACAGCTTCAAAGGTATATTTCTCCAAATGACGTACGCTTGTGAATTTGTCCGTCGGATATATGCCGACTTCGGAGTAGCTCTGCCGATCACTTGCAAGTTGCAGGATACTGTAGGGGGAGAGTACTGGTAACGTTGCAAGCTTTGCCGGGGCTCCCCGGGCTATGCGGGGTTGATAACATCTGGTAGACGTTGAAAGTTTGCTACAGTAGATACATCCCAGCTCAGCAGGTCAAAGCACCAATCACTTCCCCGGCACAAAAGACAGGTCCCGGTAGCAAAACGCACTGACCAGCAAACATATGGACGACACAGCACGTTACGGTAGACAAAGGCTGTCTCGACAGACAGCGGATCCGGAACATGTTCTGCTTCCAGCCAGGATTCGGATCCCAGCCACGTGGTACTTGATGGACGAGAGCCAGATCCCCATCGGGATCGCCTGATATGGTAATCTGAGCGAGATCGACAAGGGACGAGGCGCGAGCTTCGGACCGACCAACTAAACTCTGGCTGCCATAGCTTTGTACGTAGGTGATTGTATGGTACAAAGACAACGCAAGTTGGAAATGAGCCTGCAAACCCAGGTCTGCCGTCGATATGGTTTGCGCTTTGGATGAGTATTTAATCAATGTCACGATGTAGTCGCAAAAAAGCCAAATCTGCTTGCATAAGTGATTATTTAACCACCTAATGCTTGTGATATTGGTCTGGTACACTCCAGACCTGGCAGTCTTGCTCAAGCTACCAATATTGATGGTGCCCTAGAACGAGGACACAATATCTTTGGACGCTGGTAGACATCACTGTGAAACGACAACAATACATCGAGCTGCATACTACAGTCTGCAGTTCAGTCTTGGCGAGAGCCAAGCTTCAGTTGCGGGAAGCGCCTGGTATCCTCTGTGCCTTCCCCACAGATTTCATTCCACCAATCATCCCAACTCCAGCGGTATTTCCGACAAGCCTCTCTGTATAGTCCCTTGAATTATTGCCCGGGGACCGAACCAATGAGCAGTCCCTACACACACGTCAGCACATTGTCATGCCGGCTCTTCAAAGGATATGGAAAGAAAAAAAGCGCGGGGTCCAAGCGGAGTGCACTCCGAATCACCGCTAGCGCATCACTATCCGCAGTCGTCGGCGACACATACCTGATACAGGAGCCACCTGCCCTTGATCTTCCAGGCCACTGTCCCGTCACAACTGACCTCCCTCGCCCACTCATCCTGATACATGACCGGCACAACAGCTACATCCAGCGGCGAGATGATGCCTGGCCAGCCCGTCGACGGTGCCGGATAGTGTGTCGCGAGGACATATGTCGCCGAAACCGCGCTCAGGACTGCCTTGCCATGGTTGCCTTGCTCGCGGCACAGCTGGATCACAGAGGTTCCCATGTTGTGCTGCGTCAGCGCGAACGGCGCCAGGCTCGCTTGCAAATTGGCCTTGATCTCCTCGACGCCGTTCATATATCCGACCTCGGAGTAGTTTGCCTGCGCGGTGGTGGTGAAGACCGTGTCGAGGACGGGGAAGTTGCGCCCGTCAATGGCGATGGCGTAGCGCGAGATGGTAGCGCGGATGTGTTCGATGTCAGACAGGGCGGTTGTGCTGGCGGGGATGGTGTTCGGGAGGGTGGCAAAGAGCTGGGCTATCTTCTCGCGGGGGAGGGCGATGCCATTGCGTTGGAGGGGAGGACAGACGGGGAGGAGAGGGGTATAGGCCGGTGGGAGGGAGGGGGGCATGATGGCGGAGCGGCTGTGGTGAGGCCTGCCATGGCCATGATGGCTGTGGTTATGAGGAAAAGGAAATGCATGTTGTCGAAGGACGCACTTATATAGCGATGGTACGCGGGTGACGAGAAGTGGTTCTAGGGACGAGTTGTTTCTGTCTGTCTGCGCCCGAAGAGGGCTTTATATGTGACCGGTACTAAAGCCTGAACACGGCTCGACTCGTCCCCAAGGCAGCGTGATGCCCTACACTACCCGAGAGCCAACCTGTTCACGACTAGGCATCGTTGGTCAGAGTTGCGTTCTGGAGCATTGATTGCTCAGCCTCATAATCCCTGACAGGCCGTTGCTCGTGTGATTGCGCACGCCACCAACACCATGTGCATGGGGTTATCACGGCACAACCCCAGAAAGATGAGCATGGTCAGGTCTAAACCTCACGATAGACAGAAATGGTGATTATGACAGACATGGGGGGGAAAGGCGAAGCCAGGGTCACATCCGCGTGTTGGACAGCAAGCCATCCAACGTGCATTGGGCAGGGGGGGTGTGGTATGCTACGTACATGAGCTGGGAATGCATATTAGTGCATATGCTTGACTCACTTGGCTCACGTTCGAGTTCTCTAGAACAGAATCTATGCAGAGCACAGAGTTTGTGGCACTGAGACATTAAAACTCCATCAGTCATTCTGTTAGACTAAACCAGCATAGTTCCACATGTAAAAAGCATCGACTGCTTCTTGCGAGCTGTAGTTCTCATCACCCTAGCTTTTTTCAACAGTCTCCCTGCTGTTCTACATAAGCACAAAGGTGGAGTTCACAGTCCGAGTCAGCCATAACCTGACCTGCATGACGCATTGCATCACGGGGCGACGGGCTGGACCGTATGGGTTCGACGGTTTGTTCCAGTGTTATGCCAAATATGTCAGGCTCTGTCGGGAAGACCTCATTCTATCAAGTTCCTAAGAGCCTGATCAATAAAGGTATCTTTCCTCGCCGCTATATCCCCATCGACCGCAACACCTTGAACACCACGACCCGAACCCGTCGGGAAAATCCCCGAATAAACACCAAGCCCAGCAGCCCTCTCCCAATGGGTTCCAGCAGGATCCCCATACAAGACCATGAAAACCGCATCAGTCTGCGCGGCCAAAGCCGCCGCCTCATCCGACATCTCCCGCAGCGGGTACCACGACCACCCCCCCTTCGTGCCGCTCCCCTTCTCAGGCTCGATCCACTTGAACAGCCTCTCCTTGTCCTCCGGCTGACACGACAGCGTGAAGCCCGCGAACGCCTCCCCCTCCAGCTGAGCAAAAAGGTTCTTCTTATTCCCCGCTGCAATCCGCGCGTGCTCGAGACGACGTGTGCCCGTCATGTAGAGTTCCTCCATCACCATGCCGCGTGGGTACGAGACGATTCGTTCCAGCAGGACGCCTGATTTAAGTGGAGCGGGGTGCTTTGTCCACACGCGGAAGATTGCTACCGTGTATGATGGGGGCGAGGAGACCTGCATGTCCCGCCATGTCGCCGTGGGGTAGGCCATTGCCCTTCTGAGACCATCTGAGGCTGAGGGGGTAGAGATTCGCAAAGATCGGGGTTGAAATTTGTTGGTCTGGTGCGGGAGTCGGTAATGTCGGTCCCGACCGTGTAAGATGAGTCGGGGAACGGGGGTGGGGTGCGCTATGAGTGCTGGGAATCGCCGAAGGAGCAAGTCACTGTATACACGCTCGACAGCTGTTGTGCGGTCGTCGGGGACCAGGAAAAGTAGGCGCTGTATGGCAAGTGCTGTGGTGATGCATTTGTGCCACGTTCTGCATACTCGCTGTGCGGTAGTGAGCAGGTCTTGTGGAGGGACCTGGAGAAGTATTAGTTCAAAGAGCTCTGGTAGGCCAAAGACCTTCTCCCTTGCGATGGAGGTCATCTTGTTGTTTTGGCTGCAAGCAACATAAGGATTGACAGCCGGAGACAAGCGCTTGAACTCGCAGGGAGCGAAGTTAAGCTGTTGAGGGGACCAGGCAGCTTACTCCCGTGATGCTATTTATAAGTAGTGCGAGAGCAAAACGCTTGACACCCCACAGCATCAGTTCAGATTTACGGCTCTTTTATTGGCTTGTGGAGGTCATAGATTCAATAGAATTAGCGCGAATGTTGCGAATAGTCTACATGCATTAGGCAATAGTTGCAACACTTCTACGAAGGTCCGTCTCAAGGGAATTGAATCAGCAATTCCAGCGAGCCGCGCTTGACAGCTGTCAGACACGGCTTGGGCTTTGCACAGGATAATTTTTGTACTTTGTGAGCCGTCCTTACTAACTGCTAAATACCTGTATCGAAGATAAGTCGTAACGGTACGCCCATATTTTTATACCATATTGCCAGCTGCCGCTTTTCAGCTGTATTAGCGCTAGATCAGTACTTTTGAAGGGCATATCCGTAGCCCAGAAGGTTATCTTTATCCATTGAAAAGAGGAATAGGTATAGTCGTTTCCGGTACGGGTCGATAGTTTACGGTCAGTTCGGATCATTCGCCACTGCATGAGCCGCACAAAATGAGGTCTGCTATAGTACTCTGCCTAATTCGACCTTCTCAATACGGGCGAAGTATTGGATTCAGTACATGTTCGCCTCGAAGAAGCAAGTATGCACTCGGAAGCGGATGTGCACTGCATAGAGCAGATGCATCTGCATAACGACCTGAACTAGACAGGGAGCAGGCTGCAGCACAAAATAGGTGCATTCACCCCCCTAAAAATGATGCCTTCAATGGACAATATACACACAACGTTCAACACAAAACTGTACGCGGCGATGGCAGCAACGTGTTGCGAGAGCATTTCAGGCCATATTGGCTGTATATGTTATCCCTATAAACAAGGAGAACGGCGGGCTGAGCCGAGGTACAGACGGCAGCAATCAAACAAATTTTGATGAACATCTGTGCCTGTTGAGAAATGTCGTCTGAAGATACTGCTTTGTCAACGCGTCCTTGCATCCATGCTGCGCTTCTCGCGCACACCCTCTCGTGCCGCGCGTCACGCCGTCCATTCTCGCAATGAGGCTTTTGCCTTCAATACCTCATTGGGAGCACACGACCGTAAGCATGGGCAGGAAGTGCAAATATGGCGCAGAGTCCCGCGTTGTTCGCGGATAGTATGGCATTGACTGACGGAGTTAAACTTGCTGACATTCGTGGATGAATGCGCCAACGTAATTCCTTGCCTTTGGTGACTGTGCGTCATTTTCATGCCAGACAAGAGGGTCAAATGGCCCAACGTAGTCGTTGATATGACAGCACTGGACCCTGTTGATCAAGCAGTGCCAGACGGTTAAGCTTTGTGGTCACAATCCATTACCCCAAGCCGCTATCGCAAGAACGCGTGGGCACCTTCTTGATTAGGCTACTGCGGATCGGCAATGTAACATCGGAAGCAGGCACAGCAGGCCAGGGGCTTTCCCAAGGCGGAAATGTCGTAATCACGATATCACTCGTGCTGCGGGGGAAAGGAAGGGGGAACCAAGTCGAGAGTGGCTATCACCGGCAGCAGCCATCGCTCAAAACCAGTCGCCATTTTCCTCGTGAGCTCTCTATCTTTACAACCGCGGAATGCGTGGCGCTTTTCATCCCTTCGTTACTGTGTGCAACACCACAACCGCTGTCCAAGATGCGCCTGCCACACGTGTTCTCGCTCGCCGCTGTCGGCTTCATCACCGCGATGGCTGGCACTCTGCCACAGGGAGATGCCGTGCTAGGCGGACCGCTAGTGGCCCTCAAGCATCCCGCACTTGGCTCTGCATCTATCGCAAACCCACCGGCTCAGCAGATCATGGCGTCGGCTGGGCCAACTGATTTCTTCCAGGTCGCACAGCCTGTTATTGCTCCTGAGGGCCCAGGCACTTGCACGATTGTGCTCATGGACCACGCCTTTGCAAACAGCTACGGAGCTCCATTTGTCGGTCAGTGGCTATGCCTTTATCGCTCACATAGAGGTCAACACTCACAGTCTTAATCTCAACACAGCCGACTACGTTCCACCAACATGCGACTTCAATCACGTCGTCATCCGCTTTACCTCAACCATAGCTGGACGCCAGTTCGACCGGACGGGGGTCATGTACCTCACTGACACTGAAGTTTGGCGCCTCACAACCCCCGAACCGACAGCGGCTGGCATCATCTGGAGCTGGGACAAGGACATGACGCACTTCCTGTCACTGTGGAAGCAGCCGCAGAAGCTCATTTTCGACCTCGAGAACATTGTCGACGACACCTACACTGGTATCTTCAACACTACTCTGACCGCCACATTCTACCAAAACGACGTGCTCGTGGGCGGACAGCCTCCGGCGGATCTTATAATCCCTATCTCTGAGCGCTTGGGGGCAGCTGGACAGCCTAGCCAGTTCACCTACCCAGAGCAGAACGCGACCAACACGGTAGCCTTCCCACAAAACGCCAACAGGGCGGTGTTCTCGATTGCCTCCAAGGGCCAAGGCAACGACGAGTTCTGGTGGTCCAACGTGCCGGAGAGTGCTGTGAATGCTTTTGGCCCGCAGTACGGGGTGTACCCTGGATATTCTGCGTGGCGGGAAATCCAGGTCTTGATCGATGGCCAGCTGGCAGGTGTTTCTTGGCCATACCCGACCATCTTTACGGGAGGTGTCGTGCCGCAGCTGCATCGTCCGATTGTGGGCATAGACGCATACGACATGCGGGAGCACGAGATTGACATCACGCCCTGGCTACCACTGCTCTGTGATGGGAACGAGCACACTTTCACCATCAAGGTCGTCGGGCTTGTTGACAATGGGAGTTCGAGCGCATGGCTTTCGAACACGACTGAAAGCTCGTGGTACCTCACGGGCAAAGTCTTTGTGTGGCTTGACAGTGCAAGCTCAATCACAACCGGCACAGCTCCCGTTGTCAGCCAGCCGTCGCCAAGTATCGACTTCTCCATGAAGATCACACAGAATGCGACGGGCGCGAACGAGACTCTGCAGTACAACATCGACGTCTCGCGCAAGTTCTCCGTCAGTGCCAAGGTCAAGACGGAGAAGTCGAACGGACAAGCGATTTGGTTACAGACGCTGTCATACAGCAACCCCGGTGTCGTGTCTGCTTACGGCTACAACAACCTGAACACTCTCAACACGATTGGATCGGACTCGTCGACGGGATCCGTCGCTGGGTTGTACGCTGCCAAGTACCACTACCCGCTGTTCTGCAACAGCACTTCGGCCGTTGCGCCCGCAGGGAACCTCACTCTCTGGGCCAAGCTGGACCAGGGCCTGCAGCTGGACGTCGTTGGCAGCGCGGTGATTCCCACTGGGATGGAGGGATACGAGACGACCAACAAACAATACGACGGCTCGAGCCTTAGCACGAACCGCGTGTCTACAGCTAACTTTTTCCGTGCAGGAGACAATTCGTTCAGCGGGGGTGGTGGATCGCAAGAGCAGACATTCGATTTCTGGGGTGTGCACGGAGCAGGCTATACAGCGAAGCAGCTCCTTTACCATCGGGCTGTCACGGCAGCGAACACGACGGTCCTGTCGAATGAAGAGAGTGGGCTTTGAGGTAACGATATAGCCAGCTAAGAATTCCTATGCGTTAGAAATTATGGTCCTAGATAATAATGTCTGATCCCAAGGACCTTTATGCACGATGCCCAAAGAAATCAATCCGTTTAGCGCACCAAGCAAATCCAGCCATCCGATGAAAAGCACACGTGCGTGATCCAGACAACCCTGAACACGCATTATCGCTCACGCCGCCAAGAAGACCCCTTGGTAGCTGGATAGCGTAGCCGCAGGGGGATCTGATTCGCCCATTTACCCACGCTGGCCCCCCTGTCAGGCAATGACAGTGACTTGGCAGGCGTCTTGGATCGGATCTGCGCCCCATCGGGCTCCCTGCGCTACGTCATGACCTGCACCAGGGGACCATCCGCTAGCCGCATTGCCGTCCCATGTCAAGGACAGGGTCGACGACGTCGTGGACTTCCCATTAGAGGGAGACAGATGACTTGGGTTGTTTATTCTGGAGCATGAGCTTGCTAGGTTTTGCTTTCTTCCCCTCTGCATTTGTGATTCAACGATAACTTGGGCGATAGGCTTCAGACCGCGCTTTCCTCCAGCCCAGGACAGTGAATTAGAACAACAAACATCCGATTCGGCGTGTATGCTCATCATCAGTATCTACGACCACAAGTTCCCATCCACGACAGTCCAACTGAAAGCACAGCAATGGCCGCCGGCGCCGGCGCAATGCCTCCCCACGATGGCCCCCTCGACGCCTGTACCTCACCAACCACGACCTCACAATCCTCTCCAACAACAGTGGAAACCCGCTCCGACCTATCCCTCCTCTACAAAGTCCTGCGCGTCATAATCAAGCCACTGCGCCCACATCTCGCCTCTCCGCCCAAGAACCCCCTCCCGCGTGGCTCCGTCAAGCTCTCTCGCGACGCCAAGGTCAAGAAGTCGCGAAGGTGCGATGTGGTAGAGCGGCAGGACGAGTTCGGCTTGGGACTGTGGGTGTACGACTTCATCCCAAAGACCCGGGCGCAGTACAAGAAACACAATGGACAGCCAGAGAAGGATACACAGCGGGGGCAAGGAAACACATCCACCACAGCACCGGGCAGACCGGGCCGCCATAGAGTCCTCTTCTTCAACGGCGGCGGCTTCCAGGCCCCACCCTCGCCGATGCACTGGAAGCTCGTCGCTGGCCTGGCGGCAAAGTTTCCAGTCGAGTATCAGTTCACGCTCGTATCGTACCCGCTCGCGCCCGAGAGCCCCGCCGCAGAATCCCTGCCTCTCCTGCGGGAGTATCTGCGGCGCTTGATCGCCGCCTCGGCAGAGTCTGGCGGGAAGGTAAGTCTAATGGGTGATTCCGCGGGCGGGAACATCGCCATCAGTCTTGGTATGTGGTGGGGTAGTCAGCTCGAGGCTGCTTCCAAGCATGCTAGCCGGAACAACAATCACGACGGCGGTGGCAGCCAGGATACCGTTGTGGAGGGTGGGTTGCTGGGCGAGGGCATCGCGCCGATACAGCCGGGCATATTGAAGAGCGTGGTTGCCATATCCCCTGTCGTGGACATGCGGAATACCAACCCGGACATGGACGCCGCGAACAAGGACGACCCGATCTTGACCAAGGACTTGACGGAGCAGGTCGCTGCTGCGTGGAGCGGGACAAGTAAGCAGACCTCTCTTGTCAGAAAAGCGGGTGAGCCAGAATCTTCCTCCCCGGTCAGTCCGCAAAAGGATGGCTACTTTCAGCACAAACCGAAAGCAACGACGACGAAGACCAGGCCTCTCGCGCGAGACGACCCGGACATCTCTCCGCTGTGTCATGAGCAGAGTGTGTTTACGAGTCTGGCTACGCACGGGATACATTTGCATGGGGTCATCGGGACAGCCGACAGCTTGGCGCCTGATGCGTTGCTGTTCAAGGACAGGTGTGTCAAGGCACACGTTCCAGGCCGGTGGTTGATTTGGGAGGGGCAGATGCATTGTTTTACGCTGGCTGGGGTCTATGGAGGGTTGAGGGAGGGTGTTGAGGGTATCAAATTCGTTGAGGACATTCTGAGGGCTGAGGAACGAAGGAAATGATTTGGACGGTCAAGATGGGGAAAACTTGATTTTGGCAATGACTCTGTGCTGGGAAACTCTGGCAAGGTGTACAAATGTCATGATGTGATACCTCTACACTTCTACGCCGTTCTGTGACTACCCCATGACGTACTCTGCTGCCTTGCTCTCTAATGGACGCAGCCATAATCAAGTGGACATCTTGACGTCCTTGAGCAGTTTTCAAGAGCTTTAGACCCTGAGCCGCTCCATAAAGGATGTTTTGGCAAAGGGCGTGATTGAGATTAGCGATCTATCTTTAGACTGCCTTTAACACGCATAGAGTAGATCATTCTTCAAAAATGGCGACCCTCTCACATTTGGACAAATGCCTCGTCCCAACGGTAGCCAGACCGAAGTGGCTGGATTGGAGGGAACAGGAAAATCCGAGCCCGGTGTACGTTACTGGCATCCTTATGAGTGAGAAACACAATGCCTGTATCAAGGGCAGTTGCCTGTTCTGTCTCCTCATGTCGGAGAACAGCGCAGTTACATACATCGATCGGGATGGCGGGACTACGCCACTTGCAAGTCCGCAGACATATCAAGGTCTTGAATATCAACGGCTGGGACATGTGCGGATCGATGTCATTGACGGACAACAGCTTGAGATCTGGTTGGATGCGATTCCAAGCATGATATAATGATTCGCCAGAGTTCTTGGCTCCTGAGCGCGATAGAGTGACAGGCTCACACGTCGATGACCACTGCTCTGTTCTTTCACTCACTACCTGAGTATCAGCTCTTCTCAGCATCTGCCCCACGATACCCGAGGGCCTCTTCGTCGCCACTCATTCGCAAACCAGGCAATTTCGCCGGGCCCAGAAACAACTTTGTGCAAAGCCTCGGAAACACGAACAACAAGCTGCCTCTTATCTCAGGCACCGCGTCACACTCCGGCACCGTATACACGCCTGTGTACCTTAACGCGTCCACGCCCACAAACTTGTTCATCCAAACCGCGATCCTAAGCACATCAGACCTAATCGGCGACACACTACCCTCCCCACACGGGCCTTGGCCCTGGCAGCAGCACGGCGTCCGTCTCCTCCCCGACACGGCTCGCGGAGAAGAGGGGATCAAGGCCTGCTGCTGCCGCGCGCTACCCTCCTCGCTGCCATCGACGAACAAGCCCGCGTGAGCGGCCTGCACCCTCTCTAACTTCTGGCTTTCCGCGCCCTGCTCGGAAGCATCCGCTTCGAGAACCATACCGACCGACACCGCGACCAACAGCGCGCTGCAGACACACACGAGCATCATAATAACCAGACAACTCGTGATCCCGCTCGATGCGAGGCCATATGCGACCCCGTGCCTCACGTCGACGCCATCACTGGCCATGGCGAGAGACAAGTCCATCCCATGCCCGTCCACCGCGGCCGACGCAGCGTGGACGGCGCCAATCGCACCCGCAGCGCCAGCGCCCACGACGCCGCTCAGCAGATCCTCGTTGACAATCGGAGGCAGCACAGACCCGGAAGCCGGCGCGAAACTCGAGGTGAGTAATGGATCGCTCTGGCCGTGTAAGCCAAGCACACTCCGGGGGAAGAACACACCAAGCGCCTGGCGCTGCAGTTGCTCTGGGGTGGCGATGAGACGCAGGCTGGCCTCGAGGCGACATACCGCGCGAAAGAGGTGCGGGAGCATGTAGCCCGTGTTGAAGATTGTCGTCATCACCCAGAGGGCGCTCGAGACGATGAAGGACGCCGCGCAGTATGGGAGGAGGGGTCTGCGGAAGGCGATCAGGGTTACTGCGAAGAAGGCGAAGAAGACTATCCCGAAGGCGTCGTAGATCAGCTCGGAGGCTTGTTGGAGGAGGGCGGGAATATCCATTGGTGCTGGTGCCGAGCGAAGCGGGTTTCGAGGCGGGGGGTTGTTGTTGTGTTGAATGGGAGGGGCGTATCTGGTGGACTTGGTGTGATAGTAGGCTGGTGTCTTTGAGAGATGTCCTCCTCAGATGGGGACTGCTTTCTGATCCTAATCGATACCACTGCCGTCGAAGTCGCCGACCCTTGATGGCGACAGGTCGATATAGTGGTCTATCGTGGAGAAAGGTGGCTAAGCAACCAGAACTGGGACCTTGAATGCCTTAAATCGAATCCCATGTCGCAAGGCCTGGCCGTTTCCAGTCGCCGCGTGACGTAATTCTAGTGGCTTCAAGCTCTTCAATGGGCCAGGAGTGAAAGACCATGGGAAGTTCCATATCACCCGAGTCGTCTCAAGCATTGGCAGAATCATCTCGCCCGGCTGTCTTACATGCCTGACAGGCAGGTCGAGACACTTCTTCCTCCACTTCTCCACCCACACAGGAGCTGATTCTGTCCCAGGATCGCCCAGAAAATGCGGTGTAATCCGCCCGCCAAAGCCATTCGCAAAAGCTTAAGCCGCCGTGGTGTCACACATGGTGCGAAGTATAAATATGTCCGGGGAAAGAAGCACCTACCGTCAGGTCCTTAGTCCACGAGCCGTGAACCGTACGCGAGTCAAGGTTACGGACGAATATGGGAATTCAAAGGGATAACCCCACATTGCATTCAAGCTGGCGCCGAAGCGTCTCTGCTGACCGACAATTTGGGATAATGTCGCATGTCCTAGCTGCAGAAGGATGGGGGAAGTAACCTAGTGTCTTTGAAGTCTTCCGCATTCGGTATCGTGGCTGAGACATTAGCCGAAGCGGGGATAGCTACTATGAGTTCTGGCCCCGTGGAATGGTGCAATTGCCGAATTCTTTGTACGAAATGATGATAGCGCGGATGGCGTTCGAGTTTTGACTTTGAGCTCCACGGCACTGTGAAGTCATCGCGGGGGTTTAGCATGTCTTGGGCAGAGCTCGCGGAACGATGACTGCATATAGGACGTGACGATATTGATGTCATCTCTATCTTGAAGGACACGTGAGATCAGCTTACCTAGATATCCGAAGGCATACAGCCTGCGAAGCGCGGTCCTCCACTGTCAGTTCTTTCTTTCCATTGTCGGTGCTTGAATAGTGCCCTATTATCTCGAGCATTATGACATGACCTTGCTCCATCAGCCCTTGTGTTGGAGTCGAGAATGGCTGAGCAAAGAGCTGACAGCGACACAGTTTAACAGTGTACGAACTCAGCTTTATCATCGTGTGAAGAAGCTCCTCAGAAACTCACCTGTAACCACAAGATTGAAGTGAAGCCGCTCTGCAAAAAGAAAAAGTTGATTTCAGTACTATCCGCTGTGCAACTCGTCCTAAGCCCACCACTGCCATCAAGAAATCTCCTTTAAGAACCCAACCTCAACCAGACTATCCACATCAATATTGACCTCGGCCAATTTATTCCGCGAGTTCTCCCTGATCCACAAGAACGCCCCCAACAACACCCTCCGTCCCACACTCCAAGGCGACCACTCCCGAATCGTTTGCTGCATACTACCCCTCCGCTCAATGATATCTATACCTACACTTCCGGCGCTGAATCTCTTGCCTTGTCCGTTCCCACCGCTCAGCATACCGCCGCCGCCGCCGAAAATGCTGCTGGACAAAGTACCACCGCTGACGCCGGTGCTACCGCTCGGCCTCCGGATCCGCAATGTCTCTTTGCCCAGCACGTACACAGTCTGACTCCGACACGCCTCCTTCAACGCCTCGAGCGCGCGGACGGCAGCGTCTTCGGACCGCGCGGACCGCGCGACCACGAGCTCGACCTGCGCGACTAGTTCCTCTGCCAGACCGGGCGGCGTAGGCTCGTCGGCGTATCCGTGGCGCAGGACGACGTTGTAGCAGTTTGGCAGGAGGGTCGCCATGTCTGCCTCGGGCATGTAGTCGGGGATGGGTATCTGGCCGGCGTCAATGTTGTCGCCTGCGTCCTGGCCAGGGGGTGGCTGGATGACGCCCAGCCCTGCGATCCCACTGTCCCTGGTATCGTCCAGTGCGGCTGCAGCAGCAGCAACGTCCGCGGCAGTCACATCGTTGCGATCGCCTCGACTCAGCCGCCGCCCTCGACTGGCTGTATCTCTAGGTGGGTGTGATGCTGTCGTGTAAGGCATCGCCCGCGCGGCCGTGACTACGAATCGCTCGCTCTGGTCGACAAATGGCACAGGAAGGGAGCGCATGTGGAAGAAGATGAGCACCGTCGGGCGCGCGGCGAATTTGCGGACGAAGTGCACGAAGCTGACAGGGAGGACGTCCGGATCGCCGATCTTGTCAAAGTAGATACCCAAGCCCGGGACGGTAGAGACGGGATGGCCGCCGAAAGATGGAGCGAGGTGTATCTGCTGTAATGACTGTGAATTTGGTAAGTTGCTGCGGTGGTGCAGGTTGGAGGATGGCACATTGCCTGCGATGGCTGAGCCGGTGGTTTGAGCCTGGCTGTCGTCGTTGACTCCAGTACCAGGCATCGCGAACAATTCAGCCGCAGTCAACCGGTCCATGCTCTCTGCGGACCACTGCGCCTCCTTGCCAAAGCGCCAGAGAATGAAGATGGAGGAGATGATGAACGCCAGGACGAGTGTGAACCAGGCACCATCGGGCACTTTTGTCAATACTGCGGTCATGAAGGCGCCGTCCAACGCGACAAATATGAGAAACACCGGTAGCACGATAAAGATGGGTACGTGCCAAACTAGAATCGCCACTAGGGAGACGAGGCATGTCGTGATGAAGGTAACGAGGATTACGCATACACCATAAGCCTGGCCGAGAGACGTTGTCTGGTTCTTGTTAGTTTTAACTGAGGAAGAGAGACAGAAGATGTGGATCTTACGTTGTTGTATACTGCTGTTACCACGACTGTGCCGATCATTAGAAGCCAATTGGCCAGGGGCATATAGACTTGCTCGTGGAATAATTTGCTTGTGTGGACGACCTTGATGTGCGGGAAGTAGGAAAGTTTCATGACCTGGTACATTCTCGTAAGCCCGTGTTCTATCATTGATAAATGGGTATTTGAGGAGCGCCTCACCTGTGACAAAAGCTGGAAAGTGCTCGTGATCATGGCTTGTGAAGCGACAATAGCCGCAAGTACAGCGATGACCAAGCTGGAAAAGGACAAAGAGTCAGTCCTGATGCTTCATATCAAAAGGCTGTAGAGACTACTTACCCAAAGTAGAACGTCCCTGGCGGCACTGTGTAGAAGAACGGATTCGTGTACGCCTTGCCCGTCTCGTCCACGGCTATAAACGCCGCCTGGCCCGCATATGTAAACAACAAACACGGATATGCCAGGAACAACCACGAGATTTGCACAGCGGTCATGCTGAATGCCCCAAGATCCGCAAAGAGCGCCTCAACCCCAGTAAAGGCGAGTAGGAGGCCGCCAAGGGACTTCCATCCGTCATACTTGTTGCGGATCAGATAGCTAAAGGCGTAGGCCGGGTTGAATGCCTTGAGCACTGTGTGGTCGTGCTTGGCGAGGTTGTAAACACCGGAGCTAAAATTAAACAGCATCCATATCGTTACGATAGGGGCGAACGTGGTTCCGAGTTTCGAGGTACCGAAAGGCTGTAGAAGGAACAGCACGATGAGGAGCGCACACGAGATGCCCACGACGGCGGGAGTGCCCAGGTCCGGATCCGCGACTCTAATGCCCTGGATCGCACCCAGAACAGACTGAGCAGGCATGAGCACCGTCTCCGCGATGACAAGCGACACGCCCACAACGCCCACCACTTTGAGCGAGAACTGAATAAACTTGCTCCTCTCGAGGAGCCGCCTCACACTCCGCGCCCCGGGGCGCAGCTCATCCGTTGGACATCGGCGCATCTGGATCAGGCCGCTTGTGCGGGGGTCGCTCTCGACGATCTGCGTGTACCGCGACAGGAGGCTATACAAGGCAAACGTTCCGCCCTGGCCGTCGTCGTCGGCGCGCAGGACAATGAAGGCGTACTTGATGGTCACTATAAGGGTGAGAGACCAGATGATTATGCTTAGCGCGCCGGTAAGGTCGTCCCATGATGGCTGCGAGGAGAACGTTGAGGAGAAAACGTAGAGCGGAGATGTGCCGATTTCGCCAAAGATGACGCCGGTGGACTGGAAAGCTACCCAGAGGAGGAGGGCACCGCGAAAGTTCTAGGGAGAGCGACATTTGGTATCAGCCATATCCTTGTGTGCACGAAGGTCTTGTCACGGTCGCTTTGCGATTCCTGAGATCGGCATGGCCACGGCCATGCGGAGAATCATGTACCTGCTTGCGTGACTTGTTGAGATCATAAATGGCAATCTTGCGAGCCTTTTCCTCGTCGTACGTCAGCCGCGATGTGCCTGCTATCGGTCCAGGGGGGTCGCCGGCCTGGAAAGAACGGTCCGGCATCTCGATTGCTGCTCCGCCTCCATCGTCCGATTGTGCTTCACTGCCGGTGACTGATGGCGGGTGGTCCATTCGTGGGATGGAGATCGGTGCTCTGTATCGAGCGTGTTATCCTTGCGTTGCCGAAAGGCCGAGAGCGATGCCGATGTTGGTGGTGGTGGAGGAGGTACTCGCACAGAGACGGCACAAGGGTTGATTGCGACGTGCCGAGTCGGGACTTCAGGGGTCGTGACGCCAGACGATTCGGAACTCTGGCGATTGGTGGTGGGTAATGGTTGTTTATTGGTGGTGGCGTGGTGTGGTAGGGGCACAGCTGATCGTTTCGTCCTTGGACAAGGCAGTAATCATTCACCATGAGGCTCCGTCGTCACGTAAGAACAGCAGAGTCAGAACAAGTCGACAAAGGAGCACCCGGAAGCGGCGCGGGGAGCTGTCACCAGTTATCGAGTTTGCCATGTGCTCAAAGGTCCCCGAACTGCACAACCCCCTCGCAGCCGAGCTTAGTGGCAAACCAGCTACTCACACACTCACCGGTGCGCCGTGGTTGGCGTTCTTGGCTGATAGGCTCGGCGCAAATCGACTCACGATCTCCATCCATGGTTGGGGTCCTTTGGGGGTGTGCCAAGCGTGAGGGGTTCAGCACAGATGGTCCCCCAGCATGCCCCATTTGAGACTCTTGTGCAGCCGACCACCTGCAGCAGGAATTCCCGCCCGTCGTAGGGGGAAGTGGGTGTGGGGTTTTGCAGTCTGGCACTCGGGGAGAGACCGGGACGCAGCCAAGCAGAATGCTGACAGAGTCATGGGACTGGACCCGTTAGAGGCAGCACAGCCTCCTCCCTCCTCTGTCCTTGTAGTGCGGGCAGGTTCTTCAGGGGGGGAAGGGGGGGAGGGTGAGTTGCACTAGAACCTCCAGTGGCAAGCCTACTACAGAAGAGCCGCAACGTCGGCATGGTGTTAAGCTTTAACCTCGTTAGTCTAGGCGCTTGGAGGGCCAGTCAACTTTAAAGGCAGCGGAGCGGAGTCCTTGTCCTGCCAGATCGTAGTTCACGGCCTGACTCGGTTGATCACCCAACGGCAGAAGATGGGAAGGGGCCCTAGCTCTGCCGATCTCCGGGGATGCGTTGACCTCGTGCCTCATCTGTTTTTGACGTATGACAGAAAAATGCCTCTGCCTGACCTCAATATGCATTACGAGATGGAAACCCTGGGAGTTCCGAACTCAAACCGCGAAAGTCACTCACGCCAGCTGCGCTGCGCCACAATGGCAACAACCGTTGCGGCACAGCGTGCGGGGGCTTCATCCCGCGTCAACGTTGCCAGGGTCCTCTATCTCACATGTTTTGTGAGCTTTCATGGCACGTCATATCAGGATCCGGATGCAGTCCCGGAAAAACCGCACCGGCGCTGTGGTGTGAAGCAGCATGGTGGCTGCAGGAGCTGCACGTCACATTTTGGGTCGGACCAATAGTGTTGCACTGCGTCGGGAAACTATCCGTAGCATATGGTTGCGGCTCCAGGTTAATCCCTATCAGTGGACTGACGCATGGATTTCATAGGCCGATTAGGTACCCAAGCCTTGACTATGAATTCTTCATTGTTCAAAGTACGGGGGCCATTGAAAAGGTACTGATTGAATATTATTGATAAAATACCGATTACAAATGCGCACTGAGATCTATCTTAAATTTTGGAGCTGCTCAATGTTCGAAGAAAAATGACTGGCTGGACTAGGAAATGAATTATGCTCCCCGCATCCTTCTTTGCATCGGTGGTGATTTCTTTGCCCAGTGCTCCATCTGTGTATTGAACAGGGCAGTCTGGTGCCAGATAGCAAGACGGTTGACGTTGCGTTGCCAGGACGCCGTCCGACTTCTTATGGACAGCTCAAGTAGCAGCCACCATCCAGACGATTAAGCGAGGGCCCAGTCTTTGCCCTCCCGAAGGACTGATTGTGCCCAGCCGTATTTTAGTGTTTAATGTGCCTTCCCATTAACTAAGACCCCAACTCAGCGGCCCTTCCTCTCCTCAAGCTCGGCCGGTGGTGGTAGTGGCGGCGGCGGGGTATGACTCTTCAGATCCTGACCATACAGGTGCTCAGCCTGAACATGCATTGCGTGTTGCACGTGGTGAGCCCATAAGTGTTGCTGCGCGTGGCCCGGAAGCTGGTCGAAGGTGCTGATCCCGTGGCATTGCAGGCCGGTGTTTCTGGGGTTGTGGTTCTGCATGAGGAGTGCGGCGTGGCTGCCGGCGTGGTGTAGGGGCCGGATCGTTGTAGGGCTGCTGAGCATATGGTGATGATCGTTGTCAGGGCTACTGTTGTTCCCGTTGGCTCTAGCTCCCAACCCGGCGGCTCCCGGTCCCAGGGAATCTTTTCTGTGGCGGACTTTTAGGCTACATAAAATTATTGCAGTGATGATGCCAACGGCTAGTGCTATACCGACCGCCAGACCAACTTTTAGTGTCTGAGTGCCGTTATTGTGCCGCTCCTCTGTATCGTCTGAGCCATCTATGTTTTCTGGATTATCTTCATTGGTGTTGTTAGGCGCAAAAGGCTGCGGTGTTGGCGCTGCACCACCTTGCGATGAGAACTTCGAAAAAGCAGGAGAAAACGAAGACGAAGGACAAGAAGATAACTTTGGTGAAGACAACAATGTACCCGCCGATATTACGGTTGCACCAGTGCTGGAAGCAAAATCGACTATGTCGCTAGTGGAAGAGGCTGCGCCCTGCAACTGTGACAGCAATTCCTCAGACACGGCGATCATGTTGGGTTGGTGCATCATGCTGCCGACCTCCACGACCACAAGCTCGACTCCGGCATCGTCACAGCATACTGAGGTCCGGTTGTTGCCACAGCAATGAGCTTGACCGTAGCACCGCCAGAGAAAGTGCTGCCCGGCGATGTCACCTGTTGTAGTTCATTGTATTAAATTCACGTGACAATGAGGTTTACGTGCTCACAGAGCATAAGAATGAGGATACAATGGGGGAACTTATAGTTGCCTATCTCAAACAAAGGAAAGTTATGAATGAGTGAATGCGAGCTTTGATGGGCCATTTATAAGTGCACAAGGAGCTCAGGAACGATTAGTCAGGTACCAGGGATGTATTCATCCCTGCCCTTTGGTGCTCCACGCGACAATTCATCATTCTTGAAGTTGTCCGAAAAATTTGAAAAGTAGTGCGGGACCTTGGGGAAAAAAGCACATGGAAGACTGACTCTCAGTGCTCTCACAATAATTGTGGCAGGGCTTCCCATCCCAAACATTACTCATGCAGCCCTGCTGGCTCAGAATGTTGTCGATGACGGCGTCCATACAAAGCCCATTGCTCATGCAATAGTCTTGCGGACCGCAGCAGTTGCTGATACCGGCAGTAGCGTTGCACGGGATCCACGGATCGACGGGCAGCTCGGGAATAAATGACCACGGCTTGCATTTGCTGTTGAAGCATTGGCTTGCCCTAGTTGCCAGGAATAATGTCGAGAGCAAGAAAAGAAGTGAAGCGAGCATCCTCGTAGTCGTGATTATGGCGATGATATCGTATGATCAGTTGAGGACCTTGTGCTACTATCGAGGTAGAGGCATGCCAGAACAAGGTGAAAAGAGAAAGCAGCGTGTATTTTCAAGAACTTGGTAGGCATTGAAACGCACAACACGATGCAAAAGCAGCCTGTTTCAGACCCGCAGACAATGCTCTCGCCCCCCAGATGTGCAGTTATCCTCTTCTTCGGTGATCTTCTGAGGCTGGTCTAGGTAAGAGAGACGCGTGGTGGCCACTGCTGTCGTTTGCGAGCACCGCAAACATGAGAGGCACCGATTAAATGTGGCATATATGTGCACCGAGCTCGGGTATATTTGCCTAGAAGTGGTAGCGGCAAGCAAGCAGTTTCACGGTGCCGATCTCGGTGCCATTCGTGGTGTGTGATGCTAAGCAAGTATAGATGACATATTTCGGGCTCAATGTCTCCTTCAGAGGTTCAGTAGGTGTTCATTGTGATATAGACCCAGTCGGACACAAGAGATGCGTATGGTGTACTTCTCAACGACTTCACTCTCCTTCGCCCGGTATGAACGCCGTCCACGGACTTAGAATTGCAGATGCTCTGCGGTTGTTGCCATTAAAAAAGATTCTCACGATGTTCCCGCCTTGCGAACGAATGATGCTAGCGACAATGAGTATCGACTACGCCATTCACTCGCGCCACTGTCCGTTTTGCTCAACGGCTGCAGGCTGCCAGATGCTGCACGAGACGAGATGGGACATTTGTCCCTGGACAGACGTGCCCCTGCTGTTGGTTCTTGGCGAGGACTGCACGGCGGCTAACCGTCCGTCAGCAGTTTGCTGTTACTGCCACCTTGTGCTTCAGAGGGACTTATCCTATCTGCGTGATTGGCTGTCGTGCCGCAGCGGGCCCATGAAACAGGCATGTTATGCATGTTGGGTGACTTGACCTTCAAATCGCCTAGGATTCGACCAGGATGCCCACGAGGTGGCACAATTGTGAATCCTTGGTCGCTCGCCGGCAGTATCCCCGCCGTCCCTCGTAGCACATGTCCTCATCTCCCGGTTCGTTCTTTTTCTGTCAACATCGTTGTTCTTTTGCAGTCAGGAGCTTTACTTCTAAGGCCGCCAGACGGGGCCATAACAGCTCGGTTCAACATGATCTCACCATAACCACGCAGCGCCACAATTCTATTTTCACGATGTTAGCTACAGCTACCAACATGCAGCGGCGATTCGCGCGGGTCGTGGCCGTTGTTGTCATGGCCTTGCTCCTCTGGCATCTGTGGCTGGGCAACCTTGAGTCTTTACATGACCTGCCTCGGCTTACTGGCTACACGACTCTGGCGGACACCGACACCGGCACGCTCGATTTCGTGCATAGAGCTGAGCAGGCCGGACAATTACGACTCTCGTCCGAATTCAAGTATTCCAAAAAGTGCCTCAGACCAGCAAAGAGCGCTATATTCGACAGACACGATATTTTCAACACCACCGAGCCTCTTATCACGCAGCCCCTTGAGGTCAACCTCAAACAACAAGTGCGGGTATCGCAAAATGCCTGTGTGCCACTCCAAGTGCCTATCGGCAAAGCATATCCACCAAGAGCTCAATACAAGGACCTCGCCTTTGGGATGGCTACCAAATACGGACGCCTCGTCGAGTCTCTTGACGCGATTAGTCACTGGGCCTCCGATCGTGGAACACTGCTGGCAGTTGTCGTGGAGGACTACAAGGAAAATGAGCACGAAGTCAACGACCTACTCGCACGATTTCACGACCGCAAGATCAATGCCATCTTCATGCCGCCGTTCGCCAATAACCACTCCATGTCGCAATCGCATTTCATGGTGCTGAACAGGCTCATTTCCGAGTCCGGGCCGGAGACGAAGTGGTTCGGACTTCTCGACGATGACACTTTCTTCCCGCACCTTGCCCCTCTGTCTGCAGCTCTGGGGGCTCTTGACCACGAGAGTAAGGACCTGTACGTCGGAGGATTGGCTGAAGACTGGGGCTCCATCAGCAGATTTGGGCTCATGGCTTATGGCGGCGCGGGCGCGTATGTCTCTGCCCATCTCGCACGCAAGATCGGTGCCATGGACCAGGCATTGCGGTGCTTGGAAGAATCCCCGCCGGAGCTGGGCGATATCATCATTCGCGACTGCGTCTACCGTCACAGCGCGGCGCGACTCACTGTCCTGCCTGATCTGTACGGTTCCTCACCATCAGTCTTGAAGCAAACCTCACCTCCTTTTACCGTGCTAATCTTTGACATAATGCAGGTATCAACACGACCTTCTCGGCGATTTACGAGGCTTCTTCGAATCTGGAGTCGAGCCGCTTAACCTACACCACTGGAAGAGCTGGTACCACGAGCCCGTTAGCGCCATGGCAAAAGCCACAGACTTCTGCGGGTAAGTTTTGTTTCATTCCACGTGAACCCGCCCCTCTCTCCTCTCTGCCGCACCTACTGATGTCGTCTCACATTACTACAGGAACTGCTTTCTCCAACGATTCGCCTTTGGCGGCGACACGGTCCTCTCCAACGGGTACTCAATCAGCGTCTACGCAAAGGGCCTCGAGGCCATCGATCTGAACAAGATGGAACGAACATGGGGCAAAATCTATGGCGAAGAAGACCCCAAGTACGGATACACGCTGGGTGAACTGCGGGACAGAGTGCCAGATGAACAGCGCAAGACGTACTACTTGAAGTATACAGAGGTTCAGGAACGGACTATGAGACAATTGTATGTCTGGAAAGCTCCTGAGGGCCAGGATTTGCAGGACGAGGTGGTAGAGCTTGTGTGGACGCGGTAATGGCATAAGATTACTGGTCGTTTTGCATAGAAAGTACAAGCGACGGCAAGCGAAATTGATCTTCAAGCGGTGTCAGTCAGTTCCCTATGCATAGCCCGTGAGAGACGTACACGCCGCCCACGAGCACCCAGCGATCGTTCGGCTCAATCCCAGCTTCCATAGCCCCCAACTTCCGCTCGATACCAGCTGATCTGGCAAAGACTCGCGGTTTTCTTTTTGCTTTTGTTCTTTTGGAACGAAATCTCAAGATGAGGCCTACAGCACTCAAGTTTCCGCTTCTACTGCTACTTCAGCCCCGCAGCCAGTGCTCTCGAATGGTCCCGTTCCCGGACAAAGATGAAAAGCGGTCGAGGCATCGTGAACCAGCCAGCATCATAGCTACCCCCAGATCGGGCGGCTTGTTCAAGCTCCTCTCGAAGGAGGTGACTCTGCCGGCGAAGCAGTGCTATCTCAAACCAAGAGTCATTGGAAACATGATTGTGAAAGTAGAGAGACTACTCCCCAAGGCTTCCCAAGGAAGGACGAACTGTCTAGGAGTACCCGTGCGGCCAGCCCAGCGGATCTCTTCCATTTCAGTGAGTTTGATACCGGCGGTTAGTGCCGCAATAGGGCCGACACGACAAGACCCCCCAAAACAGTCTGATCAGTTTGAGGCCTATTAAGGTGGTTCACGGTGTATAACCTGGTAATTCCCTAAAAATCTCTACGCGAGAGTGGCCTTAGTAGCTGTACCGGAAGTACAAATCCTCCTTATCAGTCGAATCACCCTTGGGCAACCCATTCTCGTCCAAAACAAAACTCTCCCCCCTCCTCCCCCTTCTCCGCAACCTCCCTTCCCCATCATCTGCGTCGAGGCTCTCCCCGCGCTCCGCCACAGCTCTATCCCGCGCCGCATTGTCCCGCTGGCAGACGATCCTGTACGCAATGACCACCACAAAGAGCAGACACCAGGTCACCAGGGCGGTCACGACACCGTTGAAGTACCGCGGCTTCACGGTCCAGAGCTGCGGCGAGGCGATGCAGCCCGCACAGTACCCGATGAAGAACATGCAGGACACTACTGAGCGCTTTGTGTTGCCTTTGACGTTGGAGGCCGTGAGGGAGAGGAGAGGCGACATCACGGCCGTTATGCAGGAGGCCTGGCCATTTTAGAGCGTTAGCATTATTATAACCCTAGCGAAGGGGCAAGGGGTAGACGTTGCAATATAAGAGAACGAGCGGCAGGAGGTCTACAGGACTAGTAGACGCGCAGCCAGGAAAACTCTCAGAAAGACTCACCATCCAAGAAGCGGCAATCATGCCCCACCCAGAGTCGAGTGACAGCTTCAGCAGCAGGACATTGCCGATGAGCGGGGGAATGATGAGCACGAGCACCACGAGCGTGCGATTGCGGGGGAACAACCAGCAAAAGAAGACGCCGATCCAGAGAAAGACGACCTGGATCGCACCAGAGGGCGCAGTGTACAGCATGGTCTGGAACTTGTCATAGCCAATGGTGTTGATGACGAGGGATGCAAACTGTCCGGTTGAAAGACGAAAAGTCAGTCGATCATACAACACACACACAACTGTGAGCGGGGTGATAAGGGGGATGAGGCACACATACCGTCAACACGGGAGACTGCATCGTAACCAGCACGCCAAACCAAAACACGAACCACGCCTTGGGGTCCTTGAGCGCCTCGACGAGCTGCGCGCTCGAAAAGGACGTCTTGTCGCCCCCGTCGCGGTCCCTGGCCATGCGCAGCGAGAGCACCTCCTTCTCGCGCGCGGTCAGGAACCACGCGTCCTTGGGCCCATTGGGCATGAGGAAGTAGAACAGCACGCCTGAGAACGTGGTCATGGCGCCGCACACGAGGAACATTGTGCGCCAGGGCTGCAAGGCGAGAGAAGTGTTCTTGCCGACGCCGTACATGATGAGGCAGCCGAAGACTTGGGCTATGCCGTTCATGGAGACCCAGAGGCTGGAGGAGGGGAAACGGGGGATTAGAACGCGTTGGTTTCCTGGATGAGAGAAGAAAAGAAAGAACAGAAATCGGGCCTGAGAAAGAAGGACGACCGGAGCAAGGAAGGAGACGTACGCTGTCCTAGTGGCGTGCTCGCCCTTTTGGTACCAAATGGATGTCATGGTCACGAAAGCAGGCGAGACGGCGCCTTCAGTGAAGCCCAGCAGGAAGCGCACGGCAGCGAAGCCGCCAAAGTCTTGTGGCGCGGCTAGACAGAGACATACTGCGCCCCAGACGATGCTGTACAGCAACATGTTAATGGTGGATCTCGGCAGTGGTAGGCGCGGTCACTCATCCACTACTAGTTATTAGGGTAGTACTTACACGGTCACGCCGACGAACTTGGTCAATGGCAGCTTGGACATGAGGTATATAAAGGGATACTCGGCGACGAGTTGTCCTGGGTCCACCCACATGATCAGCTTCGAGCATTTAAAGGTAAGAAGCGTGCGAAAGTATTGAGAAGGTGCAGCACTTACCAACATAGAAGATAGACGAACACCAAGAATACTGCACACTAGTCATGTTGAGATCCGCGATGAGTCCAAACACCTTTCGTTTCCCCCGCGCCGTTTCGTCTCTCGATTGTTAGCCACAAATTCCCCACCATTGCCAGTTCGTCCATCTGATCAATTGAAATACCAGGGCAGGGCAGGGCAGCTCCATCGACCCTCTCAAAAAGGACAGGAAACTCAAAAAGCGAAGAAAACTCACCGAAGCATAGCTCAGACTCTGCTTGTCCAGGTACTGCATGAAAAACACAAAGCACATCATCGGCAGGATGACCAGGTCGATCTTGCGCAGGACCCGCCTCTCCTCCTCGCGCGTGTAGGACGTCCCGTCCTCGTCCTCGTCCTCGTCGCCCGCGATCTGTCGTCCATGTCGCCGTGACTGCTGCTGCTGCTGCTGCTCCCCCTCGCCCTCCTTCTCATTCACGCCGGGCTGCTTGTCGCGATGCGCGGAGTCACCGTTACCAGGAGTCGTCTCCACCGGCGCCGGCGGGGGTGACGAGGAGGAGGAGGACGACGAAGACTTCTCGATGGACGACGATGACGCCATTGGTGGACGAGCTGTTCGGGGGGGGGGGGGGCTTCTTCGGTCTAGAAAAAGAAGATGCACTAGCTGGGACTCGTTGTCCCGCGGCGCGGAGATGTCTTTTTGGTGGCGTCCTAGGTTTAAGAACACACATTCGCACCGGTACCGGTTAGGTGGTGGTGGTGGTGGGGGGGGCTTTCGGCTAGGAGCGAAACCAGCTTGTCTTAGAATACTATGCGACAGATCAATCGATGATGTAGTCATCACACATGAGGACAAGTCGCTGTTGGGTTTGGTTGACTAGCGGTGAACCGCGGCGAACCGCTCGTCTGCGACAAGAAAAAAGAAAAGAAAAGCAGATTGAACACAACAAGGTTGACGACCGCCGACAAAAAACCGTTGTGCACAGCGATAAGACAGCCAGCCACAGTAGCTTCGACTGGGGAAGTTAACCTGATCTGATGTCTTGCCCTCCCGGTTCCCCCCTTGTCGTCCCCTCTGCGCGCGCCGTTGCCGAGTGGACGCACGGGAAATCCGGGGAGGGAGAGAGGTCTCCATAAAATTTGTCAGCATCATCATCATCATCGTCAGGGCTGTCTCTCCAAAGCGCAGCCCAAAGACTCGGGTCGGATGCTGGCTGGTGCTCGACTTGGGAGCAGCCCCGGGGAACGGAGGATCCCGGCCGGCCGTTGGGGGGGGGGTTGGAACAATTGCTGCTGGTAGCCCTGGTTCGGTTCCCGATAAGCCTCGTGTGGGTTCAGTGATGGCGAGACGAATCAAAACTGTATCCTGCTGGCCCGACCGGTGGAGAAGTGGCAGACAGGCGGACAGACAGACCAGAAAGACAGACAGCCGATCTCGTGCCCCGCCCTTCTCATGGTTCTCGCTCGTCGGCTATTTGTTCACCGGTCCAGTCAACCGAGAAACCTGGCTCCCGTCGTCGCCAGAGGGCTTGTTGCACTCTGCCAAGCAAGCGCCACATGGGCAGGGCTGTAGGGTTGGAACTGCTGACAAGTCTCCGCAATTTTTCCTATTCGAGACGATGAATAATCGCGGTTGAGAGGCTCTGTCGAACCCCGTGGTACACTCGAACACGTATTCCCGGAGGTCCCCGAGGCAATTATGACTATTCACGGGAGTGCAATTCATAACACTCTGTTCCTCCCTTCGAAACTTTTAAAAGAGATAAACACCACACCTCACTAAAGAGTGGCCTGAGATACCTAATTTCTTTTCTTCTGCCTCCATCCTCCTGGCAAGTTTTATGCCCACACACAAGTTCCAAACAACATGGTCCAAGAAAGCGACATCAAGCCCTGGCTACGCCCGGCAGCCCGGGACTACACGCTCTACGGCGCCAATGTCGTCGACGTAGCGACCGGCACAATCCTCAAACTCCACACGGTCAAAATCGCCCAAGGGAAAATAACCTCCGTCGCCCCATCCTCTCCTACCGACAAACCCACCACCACCAACACTTCTCCAGCCTCTCCAGAATCGACTTTCATCGACTGCACCGGCCTATACCTCTCCCCGGGTCTGATAGACTGTCACGTCCACCTCATCGCCGTACCGGGGTTCACGTCCCTCTCCCAGGCTTTTGGCAACCCAGACTCCGTCTCCCTGCTTCGCCAGCCCTACGTCTGCGCCCAGATGCTGCATCGCGGCTTCACTACGGTCCGCGACTGCGGCGGCGCCCACCTCGCTATAAAGGAGGCCATCGCGGACGGCGTTTTCCCTGGACCACGGCTCTTCATCGCCGGCCATGCCCTCTCCCAGTCCGGGGGGCACGCCGACTACCGTGGGCCGCACGACCACTCCATGTGCTGCGGCGGCGCCCACACCATGATGGGCAGGGTCTGTAACGGCGAAGCTCAGTGTATGCAGGCCGTGCGCGAGGAGGTCCGGGCCGGCGCGGACTTTATCAAGATCATGGGCTCGGGCGGCGTGAGCAGCCCCACGGACAAGATCGACCACCTGCAGTTCACGCCACGGGAGATCCGCGCCATGGTCGAGTGTGCCAGGAACGCAGGGACTTATGTCACTGCCCATGCGTACACTGTCGAGGCGATACGGCATTGTATCGATAATGGGTGTCGCGGGATCGAGCATGGGAACTTTCTGGACAGAGAGACTGCGCTGATTATGAAGGAGAAGGGGTGTTTTTTGACCCCGACGCTGATCACCTATGATCAGATGGCTTCGGAGAAGTGGAGAGGTTTCCTGCCGCCGGATGGGCAGAGCAAGAATTCAGAAGTGTTGGACGCTGGCTTGAAAGCGTTGAAGATTGCCTCGGACGCCGGTGTCACGATTTGCTATGGCTCTGATTTGCTGGGCCCGTTGGGGGCTGCCCAGACTGGCGAATTCAGGTTACGGGCAAAGGTGCTGAGTTCGCTTGAGGTGTTGAGGAGTGCGACTGTTAATGCCGCGAGATTGATCAATCAGGAAGCCAGCCTCGGGCAAATCAAGGAGGGGTTTGAGGCGGATATCTTGTTGCTCGCAGCGAATCCGCTGGAGGACGTGACGATTCTGGATCAGCCGGAGGAGTTCGTCTATGGCGTTATGAAAGAGGGTAGGATATACAAGAGCCGTTCTACACGGGTTTTGGAGGATGCCGAGGTGCCGGTCAAGATTAAGGCGTCGTTATAGCGTCGGTAGAGGGTCAAGCTCTGAACCACAACTAAATTTTCGACACTTCTGATCACTACTGCAGATTCCAAGTTGTGCAAGTAGCCGAGAACTTATGCACAAAGGCACTATGCATTCTTCGCCAATCCCGAAAGCCGTGCACACAGCACCCGAAGCGACATGTACCACTTCCAAACGGGCGAGCATCATGTTCCAAGGCAGTCGCCTGGGCGGAAGGAGACGCTACTGCTTTTGCTTTGAACACCAAGATATGGTAGGATGTCTGCCAAGAGTCGTCATTTTTGCAGCTCCGACACACCGAGCACATCCCAACCAGTAAGTCCCATCAAGAACGCCTGCTCGTCGGCGTACAGGGTGGAGAACATGTCCGGCCCGCCACCCCCGTGCGCGACCATGCCATTGCCAGGAATGATCTGCTGGCCCTGTAGTACTTGCTGGTATTGCTGCGGCTGCTGCTGCTGCTGCTGCTGTAGGACCAAGGGCTGCTGGTGTTGTGTTGGATGCTGAACGACACCGCCTGGTGCAGCTCCAAGCGCAACCGGAGCCTGCTCTCCAGGTTGTGCCAGTGGTGCGCTCATCGGTGCCGAAAGCTGCTGAAGCGCCGCAGCGCCGTCCCAGCGCGAGAAGCGCCGTAGTTCTTGGGGGCTGCCACTACTCTGTGGCGTGCTGCCGTCATTTGGCACAATGATTGGATTTTCCCAGCCTGTGCTGTGGTGTGGCGACCCGCTCTGACCGGCTTGCAGCACCAAGTTGTCACTAGTTGGGATGCTGGTGGTGCTCGCGGCGCCGATGAAGCCAGGAGCTAAAGACTGCCCACTTTGCAGCTGAGCGTGTTGCCCTGGAGAGAACATACCACCATTTCCGACTGGCGTCATCATCTGCCCGGTAGGAAACTGGTACGCAGGCTGTCTCGATAGCCACTCCACCCAGCCATTGTAGTGCTCCTGGCTCATTGCGGGTGTCGGCAGCTCTTGCACGAAGCCTGGAGGCACATCAGGTCCAGCTGAGGTAGCATCAATAGAACTTCTCGTGTCAACGGTCGCCAACATGGCCAAAGAGGAGAGCTTCTTCAGCTTCTCCTTTGCCTCCTCCGTGATACTCCTCAGTGCCTCGACGAAGCCCACGCCAGTCTTGGCAGCGGTGTTCCCGCCCTCGGCCATCTTCCGCAGACAGGTCAGTCCGAAATTTGCCTGCCTCTCGAAACTCGGATCGTCGTGCTCGACGATGCCCGCGAGTAGAATGACAATGGTAGCAATGCTGCATCCTTGGAAGTCGGTGAAGGAGAAGCGTGTTAGGTTTCCAGTCCGGCTAAGCTCCTCGAACAAGTTGAGCATTTTTCTCGCGGCGTTGACACATGAGCGCGACATATTCTCGGTGTGTTCTTCGACATGGGGCGGAGTGGAGCGGATGCTTGCTGACTGCGGCTGTGATTGTAGAGGGAAGCCGGCAGACGATGGGGGAGCTGTTGGTGATGTTGTCGATGTGCTGGCAAAGGCGTGGCGCAGACGGGCACGGACTACGCTCACAACACTGACTTTGCCCATGGCGATCCAGGCAAAGTAGTAGTTCAGGTATAGGTGAAATGTGGCGCGGTAGCTTGATGATTTGGGGTGGACGTTGACTAGCTTGAGGCTGGTGGGGAGCGAGCGTTTCCATTGTTTGAGCTCGTCGCCGAAGAGGCTGGGCGCGGTCTGCGCGTCTGTCCATTCTCTGTTGCATGATGTCAGTATGAGCTAAGATTGTTATGAAAATGGCTGGATAGGGAGACAGCTGACGATGGTTCTGAGACTCGATCGAGGATAAGCATGAGCCTTGCGTCCGCAATCTGGTGCTCAATGTTGTTGAACTTTTGGTTGTCGTCGAGGGATGGGTTAAGCTGAGGCAAGCCGACTGTTATGATGGCTGGGTTGACGGTCCGAGGCCGGTTGAGCTTGATTGTGGTTGATCTTGAGAAAAGTCAGCTAGGCCAATGATCTGTAAGCCGTGAGCATCATGACAAACGCACCTCTCGAGGGAGTACACAGCCCACCATAACCTCCGCCGCACTTCCTTCTCTTCCTCCTCCATGACTCCAACTTCATCTGCGTTGAGATGGAGGTCCATGGCCAGCGCCTTCCGCAGAGACAAGCCGAGGTAGACATACGCGGATCCGATGGAGCTCGCTGGCAGGAGATACACACCCAAGACGAAAGTGGCTTGAACCGCCCTCAGACATGGCAAGTCAATAACATCTGGGATGAGGGCTCTCGCCTGACTATAAAAGATTCGACCGGGGTTGTTGTCATCCTGCAGTATCGGTGGTGGCTTACGCCCATCCGGCCGCGCCAACGTCGTCCACTGGCTGCCCAGGGCGAAGGCGGCGTAGGCAAGACAGATGAAGCTGATGTCGTACCGCAGACGGGAGGTAGGGTCAGTGTAGAAGTGGTCGATTTCAGCGAGGAACTTGACCTGGTCGAAATAGTAGAACGAGTCGGTACCATGCTCGATACATACAGACAGCAGGAAGTCTGCGACAGGACGGGGCGGGAAGGCATCGGCCGCCTTGCGCAGGCGTCGCAGGTCGGCCGAGGAGAGAGTCGGGGGAGGAAGAGTGGTTTGAGATATGGTTGCCTCGGCGATCCCGCGAGGGCCGAGGGAGAAGGTTTCTCTGAGCTTGGACAGGAAGCGTGGCCACATGAAGCGCTCAGAAGGGTCTTTGTGCTCAACCTTGTGTCAGCATTAAGGATCGAGGGGGCCGGCAGAGGGATTGACTGGTCGGTGACGGACGTACGGTCATCTGCAGTGAAGTTGGCAGCCGGGGTGGCATCGGCGGCTCCAGTGGATGCAGCCGAGACGCTTGGCCTCGCAGGCCGGTCTGCAGAAAGGATGGCGGTGGTGTCTTGATCTTGTGGTGTTGCTGCTGTTGCTGTGGTTTTCGTTGTTGTCTCTGCGGCAGTCCGGGACACGGCAGGACTTGCTGTGCTTGAGATGGCCGAGGCATCAGGGCCCGTCGGGCTCATCTCGCTGTCATGATGGCCTGGTCAGCATGAGGGTTCACGTGTTGACGTGGGCAAGAGTGGCAACCAAATGCTCAAGCCACGTAACGTACCGCTCAAAGATGCATGGCAGCGACTTGAGACGACACCGCTGGCAGGCGCCGCGCTCGATCTCGATGCAGCGGCTCTTGCGCGCTTTGCATCGTGTGCACCTAGGCGAGAGGTTGTCGTGTCAGTCAGTCAGTCAGTCCACATCTTGGAGTGTCTTGCGTGTCTTGTGTGTGTGTGTGTGTGCGTGCGTGTGTGTGTGTGTATGTGTCTGTGTGTGCAATGGAGACGAGGGAACAGAGAAGCACAACTGACGCTCTGGGAGCTCTCTTGCGGTTCTCGTCAGCGACACGGCGTCTCCTGCGGCGACGTGCAGCAGGCGACATGTCCATGATTGCTCGAGGGACCTCCGTTCGGGTGTGGCGTGTGGCGTGGAGCCTGAGGCCGGAGCCTGAGGCCTGAGGCTGCCCTGAGTCTCCAACGAGAGCGGCGTCTGTGTCGGCAGAGTGGATTGGCGCGACACATGGGGGGGGCCCAAAAGTGGGGACCGTGGAGCGCCCGGCATTTATGGATGGCAGAGACATGTACCTTGTACCGTCTACTTACCCAGAGTACCCGTCTGCTGTCGGCTGTCTGGCCCCCGCAGCCCCACCCAAAGATGCCCCGTGCAAGTTCAGTAGCATACTAAACCAGGTCGCAAGGTACCTGCTCCCGCTCGCCTTCGGCTGCGTGGCTGGCACCACTCGGAATGTGTTTTACTATGTCCTTGACACATGGCTAGATCAACCAAGTCAAAGCAACTCGTGGGCCAATATGTACTTATCGTCAACCACCAAAATTCGTCCACCCGACGCCATGGTTCAAGTCTCATCATGTCTCTCAATTGAACATATATATGTATTTAAAAACACGCTTCAAGCATAACCACAACTCGCACGCTCCGGCTGAAAAAGAACATCCACACAAAATGGACACATGCGACAGACTGCCCCAACATCCAGGGAGAAAAAACACTACAGCACTGTCGACCTGCTCAACACATCCCGCTCTACTTGCACACAGGCTTCGTCGTCGGCGGCGAGACAGGGTTCGAAGGGTTCGACTTGGCGCAGGCGAACCCGCCAATCGTGTCGTCAACGGCGGCGCTATAAGCCTTGCCACAGTTCGGGTCGCTGCAATTCAATACATACAAAGCGTTAGCCAGCTGCTTCTGTTCGACTTTGTCTGTCCACCACTCCTTTTTTTCATCTCTAGTACCATAGCAAACCCAGGAGAAAACAGGCTGGAGGTATCGTGAAACCAGCGCCCAAAAGAAAGAATCACTAACCTAGCTCCACCACTGGCGTTCTCAAAGTACGAGCAGATGTCGTGCGAGAAGCAGTCCTGCGTGTAGAAGTTGCCCAGCGCGGTACCCGTGCAGCCCGCGCCGCACCGGCCGTTGCACGAGTAGTCGCCCCCCGCGGCGTTGGTGCCGTAGTTGCTGCCCACGACGCCCGTAAAGGTGCAAGTCCTGCCCTGCGAGTCGGTCCAGGTCGCCGTCGCCGTCTGTCCGGGGGTCACGCAGGTGATGGACCGCTTGTCGAGGGCGGCGCCCACGGCCGAGGTTGCGAAGAGCGCGGTGATGACGGTGAGGAACTGCATTTTGGTTTTGTTGTGGTGGTTTGGCTGGCTTGAGGCTCGGTGTGACTAGGTATTGGGGCTGGGAAGTATCGTCGTTACGACTGAGAGCGAGAGTGAACTTGCGTAGATGGAGTTGTCAGGTCACAGATGATCAGAGACAGGCAGTTACGAGTTTTCCCTTTTGTCAACGGGAGCGGCGGCGACTTTTATACGAATAACATCATGTGCCGAGGTCACCGCTTCGTCCTTGAGCTAGTCGCCAGGGTGATCATGCTTTGATCTGGGACGGTCCCGTACCAGGATTAGGACATATGGAAAAGCAGCGCTTCACGTGGGAAAGATGGCATGCGGCAGGGCCATAGACATGGGGAACCTGCCAAAACGACATCGCATTACCTCCAGGGGGTTGGACGACGACGAATGCTGAACCCAGCGGCACACGTGTGCAAGTGGGTGACTGCAATGCGACCCCTGGTCCCCTGGCCGCCTCAACAATCTGGGGTATGGGGTTGCCAAGAAAAACTAGCCCACGTGTGGCGCTTTGGAGAAAACCGTCATCGGGGCTGCGTCTCCTTTGGGAAACGGGCGCCGTTGACATCGTGCTGGTGGAAAGGACGGGGAAACGGGCAGAAGAGCTGTCCACCCGGAGAAATTCCCGGGCTTAGAAGTCGAGACGATCGGAATTTCGACGCGCAGGGGCCGGTTGACGTGATCGTCACGGAAACCTTCAATGCGGAGGTGGAGAGCCCGGCAGTTCTATAGAGGCAGCTCAAGCCAGACGGGTGCGGCTGCAATAGGCAGGACGTCTCGGCGTCGTCGTCACCTGTTGTCAAATTTCATATGGAAAAGCGGCTATTCAAACTGCCCGCTTACTTTTTGTCAGCACTCGGTGGTCTCGAGACGTAATAGAGTCCCATCCGAAGGCATATACACACGAACGGCCCACCGTAACTCAACATAAAAAAGTTATCTCGGCCCGACTATGTGCGCACTGACTGCACCGCTCGATCTCTTCACATCGAAGAGCGGGTGCTTTCGCCCTTGTAATGTTGTCGCGCTCCACTCCGGCAAGCGTCTTTCCCAACAATGAGTGCCCCGTAGGAAGAGAGTAGGTGGTGTATGCAGGTACCGCATCTGGGGCTCGCATGGTCCTCGGGTGCCATCCACGAGTCGCGATGGAGACATGGGCATAAGGAGTAGAGTTCGGGACGAGCCGATTTCCTGATTGGCACTAGCTCGCTTTCGACAGCGCACGCCATTTCTTGGACGGCTTATGTCACTGGGCACGGTGGACGGGTGTTCATGCGAACGCTTTGAGACCGGGATGCTGGTTGGAACTCTATTCAGCCATGTTCCCATACATGATGTAGCGCCCTGCCTCATCTCCTAGGTCTCATGCCGATATGTTTTTCCGGGTATTATGGGGCGCTCGCGACTAAGCGCTCGGGACCTGAGGCTCTAGTGCGGCTAAATGCCGCAGCCAGACTTACTCAAGGGGAGACTTCAAACTGTAGCATATCTAACATGACCAGTGTGATGGCGTCATCTATCAAGTTACTGGGTGCAATATTTTCGACTTCTAATAGGGTTCAGCAGCAAGACCCCGATGCAAAGGATCGAGAGATGCGAAGGTACTTTCTAACATGCGCCTACCACATGGAATTGCACTTGCGAGCTGATAATCACTTCGTCGACACTGTCTGAGACCAGGGAGCTCACTGTTCAACATATCACGAACTACTTCCCAAATAAAAGGGTACGGCGCAACTCATCCGAACAGTCGCAAGACCCGCTGAATTCCAGGGTTGCAGAGATATCTTCAGTATGCCCTGAAGGACCTGACTAGCGTCTCTTGCTATGCAAAAGGACATTTGGCAATATTAACATCGTAGGGGAAGAGCTTATTCAAAGTTTGTATCGAAAGGGTTGTTTCTTGACGTGAATGGGTGATATGTGACATGGCCTCTGAGACTTTTCTCTATACAATAACCTCAAACAACCACAGATCAGGAAGACCGCCGAAACGGACCCTAGTTTTGTCTACCTATATATCCAACAATAAAGCAATCTGTCTTTCAACCAATCACATCACAGCACAGCGGGGATAGCTCAGTTGGGAGAGCGTCAGACTGAAGCGATAACTTCGGTTTTCAACAGTCTCTTCTTCATAGACGACATCTGAAGGTCGTGCGTTCGATCCGCACTCACCGCATCGTGTGCGAGCTCCTGGGCTCGTTCTCTTTTGCAATCACTCAATGGGAACCGTGCGCAATGAATTTTTCTCTTTTTTTTTTTTTTTTTTTTTTTTTTTTTTTTACGTATGTAGTCATTCAAATGAGGGGGTCGGGGATGTCGCTAGCTCAAATAAAACCAGCAATCTGAACCCACCAGGGAGTCCAGTACTTGGGTGTTGACAATATCGCAGATATTACCAAAATCCTCATGGAAGACTTTGCCGAAGCAAATTGATCCTCCTTGACCTTTATTAAAAGACCTGGTGGATTACTGATCGCACTATACTGTTGCGACCCATCGTGAAGCCAAACCGCAGACATTTACTCGCAGCTATGGAGACCCAAAACAACACCCTAAGGTGCGTGAGCTTTGTCGTAGACACAGCAACCCAGGCTTATTGCTTGAGCGAGACGGCAGGTATTTTGTTGAGCTTTGACGATCTTCGCGATTTGCTGTCCTTGATATAGGCGTCCATCTCGTAACGAGCAGCCCCCCCCCCCCCCCCCCCAATGGGAAGAGAGAGATCGCGAGTCATTTTCAATTCGATGTACTAGTGAGCATGTCAAGGCCTGTCAACATCTATGGACTTCCTTCTTGCAGCATTGGATTGCGTCATGTCCGTCTTGAGCTTTTGCTATTTGACTCAAAAGCGTCCCTCCACCTCAATGACGCACGATTATAATGGAACGGCACTACCACTCGTTCTTACTTTCACTAAACATTGAAGACATGCGTTACTTCACTGCAACCCGGAAGTCTTGCTAATACCCTCGGCCATTCGCTTGTTAAGCTTGGGATCGAAAGTGTTGAAGCTTTGGCCATTGTATTTCTCCTTTGACACCTCATATGTACTCGTTGAGAAATCTAGGACAGCTGAATGATGCTATTCGTCCAGATTCTGAAGATGCCTCAAGACGGCGACGCAAGTTGCGATAAATGTTTTATCCAGCTAATTCAGAGTGATTTTTATCCTTGCTTGCTTCCACACCATTTTGATCATCTAGTAGAAACTCGACAAGGTAACTGGAAGACCACCAACCTTCGTTGTATCGCCCGAAAACGGCGAGCGCTTTCTCCTATAAGTCTTCATGTTCCTTCGGGAAGTTGTGCTAGAGATTGAGACCCCATCCATGTACACTCATTTGTGTTCTGAATCTGGGATAACACGCTTGTAAGGTGTGAGGTTAATTGCGCTGACAGTGTTGCCGTATACTGCATAGGAAAACAGCAACTACAGACTCTACGCGTGCGAACGTACACTTATTTTGCAAGAGAAGATGGAAACCGAAATCCAGGAGTTTGAGAGCATAGGATGTCTGTTATCGAGAAGATCTGCGAACTAGTTATCTCAATCATAGTGGACAAATACGAAGGGTAGTGGATCTTTGCTCAGTTTCTGACTGTAGCCTTAGTCTTAGAGTCGTCAATATCAGCACGCACCCCGATGCCAAGAAATAGCCACTGTCCAAATCTCCCCGCGTATCCAAGAACGCCCAAAAGGCGGAGCGAGTTTATGCTTTGGCCTTGGAGTCCTTTGTTTCCGCCCAACGCGAAGACGGAAGGTTCTTCAACGTAATTACAGAGCGTTCACTGAGATATTTGTCGTGGATCTCCTGACCTCTACCACTGAGAAGCCACTCATGCATGGCCACTCCAGCCAGCTCCAATGGTTGCGTGGCTGAGGCGCCGAACTCACACCGGGGATTCGCCGCAATTAGGATGAATGCCAACGTGCCCATGCCTTCCCTCCTCTGCGATTCCGTCCTGCCATTTACCCTTTTCAGCACATCCACGCCGCTGTCGTAAGTCATGGGGAACATCACGCGCAAGACGGCGTCGCAGCGATCTCGTACCGCATGCATCATCTCACAACAATTCCGGTGCATTCGCAAGAAGGGAAATTCGAACTCCACACTCTCCGCATGCAGGGTCACAACGAGGGAAATGAGAACGCTGGGCATTAGTCCGTCGCTGCTGCCGTCTTCGTCCAGGATGGCTCGGCTGTTGGAGTTGGTCAAATGCCTATTGGCTGAGGCATACATGTTTTTGAGCTTGTGGGCTCTATCGCCGTCGCCAAAGAATGCTGTGGCCTGTCGAGCCCTCTCGCGCAAGACCTCCTCGTCTTCAATTCGTCGGGAGATCACCCTGAATGCCTTGGGATCCTCATGATCCTTGGTGCTGACGATCGCAAACCTACTTTGGCTAATGATTTTTTCGAGAAATTTCGACGTCATTCTCTCCGGTTCTTTGGATCCACGTGCGTACCTCTTCTCGAACAGCGATAGGACAGCCGCAGGGTTCTTGAGTGGTCGGGGCCCTGATTGACCAAAAGCGCTCTTGATCGAGCGAAGGTCTCGAGCAAATATGGCTGGTGAGAGGCCAATCTGCAGGCAAAAGTGTCTGAGACACTGCTTGAAAGTCTTGGGAAGGACCCCACCGACATAAAAACTGTCTGGCAGGAGGATCTTGCGCACAAGCTCCATGTCGGGCCACTTGTCGGCATGTTCCTGACGATGCATCGAGAGTGCGTGGTAGAGATGCTGCGCGCAAAGGATCGAGCCGTGGTCTTCGGCGATCTTGAAACTCTGTTGACGATGTCACGAACACAGTGTGAAGAGCAACAGTCCGCTGAGGACAGGAGAGCGGCGAAGGAGACGCTGAGATTCGAGATCGGTCGACGAGGACAGGAGGTTCTCCATCGCCTTGCCGAGTCTATGCAACTCGCCTACTGGATCACTCCGGAGTATTTGGATGGTCTTCAGGATGAATTGGAATCCTTGTTGACCTCTGTCATTTGGCGAATCCATCTTGTGCGTCTTATGAAATTCAAGATTCGTCTGAATGTCCTCCTCTATTCCAGCAGCTTGGGACATGAGGATTTCGTATCCCTTTTCGATATCATTACCCATCATGTGCGCTATGTCCAGGTATAGCTGGACGGCGAATGCCGCGTGTAGGAGAGGCTGCCTTGTTTCGTCCATCGTTTTGACACTGGACAAAAGAGCGTCACGAATAGGGAAGTCAGGGACGTAGCGGACTACCATCAAAAGGTCGATGAACAGTGCTCCAGACAAAGAGTGATCACTGGCGTGTCTGTCGTTGTACTGCATGCTACAGTGGTCGCGAGCTGCATCGTATTTGTGATGCCCTGCGTCATTGTAGACGGGAAACGCCTTTGCTTCAGGCATGACAGCGATAAAACGGACCAAACATCTCCAAGCATTGTAGAACGTACGGTCAGCGGCATTGTATTGGGCTTCACCAAAGACCCGACTGTAGGCTGGATCCTTCTTGTTATCGCGGATCCCAATATCCACACCGATGTCATCGGAAAGGCATTGGAAAATGAACTGCTTGTCCATCATACCGTAGATCCCGCAGTCTCTCTCCACAAGGGGCATGATCTCGTCAATCATGGTGTGAACGAGCTCGATCGCCGTGTTCGTTGTAATCGCTGCCTTCGTGACATCGAAAACGCCGGTCTTGACGCGAAACCACACCCAGCCAATTTCATCTCGTATTGTACGCATGTCGGCAATGAGCAGATTGAATGCAAACTCTGCTTCAAAGTCGACCATCTCTGTCAAGTGTTTATCAGAGAAAATATCACCAGAGACATCGACGTGAAACCGATTACATAGATAGTTGAACCTTGACTCCAGATCGTCCGAGAATTCGAGACGGGTGGACGATTGTTTCTTGCCACGTGAGACTACTGGCTCCAAGGCAGGAGCACCCGGAGTAGCAACATCGGGGGCGTCCAAGAACTTTTGCGTTGGCTCAAACATAGCGAGGCCGTCGAAACGATTCGCCAAATTCGGCGCTGCGGTGGTGGTGGCAGTAGAGGTGTCATCTTGTGAGGTGCTAGTGGCCTGCATGTGAGGACGAAGGTGGTATCGAACCTGCTTGAGGACTGAGAGGAAGAAGTCGTGTGAGTTGCGAGAATCGGCCCCGACCGTGCTCCCGTGTTTGAGAAGTTTTTCTGCGAAGCCGGCACGTCGCGCAATAGCAGCATTCAGCGTCGTATTAATGTGTTCAGGGACTGATATCTCGTGATCGGCGATGAGCTTTGCCATGGGCACCAGCTCTCCGACTTTGACGACTTGCTTGACCGCGGGACTAGGCGTGTCTGACCCAGCTGCCGCCGCCGCTGCTGCTGCCTTCTTCTTGGCCTCAACTCGTGCTTTCCCCTTGAGGCGGCCGCTCGTGGCAGGCGTCGTGGTTGTGGGCTGGGAGCCTAGCGACGATGCGGTAGTGGCCAGCCATTTCGTGACAGCTGTCGTGTCGCGCTTGTACTGCTCGTATGTGCTGATGAGTGCTTTGGGTAGCATGGTTGGTCGTGTTGAACCGCGCGTGGCGGCCGTGTCGTGAGCGATGTCTTGCAGATTGGGATGAGAGAAAGGGAAAGGGAGACAAGCAAGGGGCAGGCAAGCAAACGCTCTGAGGATACACATGCCTTTTCCTTGTTAGATGTAGACCAAAGCTCTTGACTGCAGATGTCAGCGGCGCGTTTGTAGCGGCCTGTGGCAGATTTCCCGGAGGAATATTTGCACGTTCTGATGCGTGGTCATGCCTGGTCACTGTGATGACAAGTGAGAGATCCTGCCAGGCTCCTAAAGATAGGTTGACTAGGCAGTATCAGAAGAGGCTCACCACTGGCTACTTCGCAGTTGGCAAGCATGGGAAGGGCATAGCAACCATACTGGGGCGCCATCTTGTATTTCCAAATTGCTAGTTTGTAATATGTTGCAAAACAACAAAACCATCACAACAGGACACGGATCATTTGTGTTCTCTGATAGGGAAAATCATTTATGTTCTTGTAGGGTACTTTCTGCTGAGCTGCAGCCACTTTCTATTCCCATAACAACGAGCTGTGTCCTCGTAGGAATCGAGCTGCTAAGCTCTGACTTCCCTCACAGCCCCCAGGATCTCCTCACGAAGTAGCGACATGCTTATCACGATACACTAACTGCTTAGGAGAGTCTGCTCTTGTTTTTCGGTATACAACTCCCTTCAAGCCTTATCTTAGTTCCAACAGGAGTTTCGCGTAAGCTGCACTTAAACTGCTAGTAATTCTTCATTGTGGAAGCCTACAGCTGACAGAAGTGTTGGAGAGGCTCACAGGGCGCTCACATCAGACTGCCCTTGGAGGTGGAGTGAGGTCTTGGGCCTCTGGATTTCATCAAGTTCCGCCAGTAGCCGGAATGGCAGCCGCAGCTGCATATATTGGTAGCTATATACTAGGCCAAATCCGCATCTGCCTGTAGCACGTGATGAGAACTCCTCAATGTTCGCTCGCAAAGGGCTGCGCACCGTTGTATAAGTTAACCCAATTACCTCCTCACTGTTGAACCGGTGCCTGACTCACCAAGAATCTATAATCTGATGGACGATTACCACACTCATGATGAACCTTAGAAGCGTTTAGCGCGGGTCACAACCAAGGTAATGCTTTCTGAGAGCTGGGTAGAAACTCTCTGGCCACGTGAACCAGTAGCCAAAGTACCAGCACGAAGACCACTCCAAGTGATCCATGCCTTAGCCATCCTAACGAGGTAGGCTATGCGCTAGCTCTAGATCCTACCCTTCGAATGTCACGCGAGCAAGACAGGTGAATACGCAGCGGCCTTGTGCACAGGGTGGCACCAGTCCCTGCAATTCCCGAGGGTTGCAGGAAGCAACCCTCGAGGTTGACTTCCCCACAACTCTGCGCTTCGCCAAGAAACCCGGGGATTTTGTAATGATCCTCCGTGTGGAGAGCTAAGCAAGCAGTGTACTCGTACCCGAGGCATTGAAGGGCACTGGCGGCAGGCCGTTGAATTTGGGGCACCGGAGATCGTCGCGAGTTTGCAAAAACCATTTGATATTTGCGGATGCTATTTACGATAATTTTGTGCCAGAGAAGAACCTCTATATGTACAAGAATGCAATGCTTTACACTAAAAAGCCGGAAGACTGGTCTGAACGGTTGATTGGATACCTATTCAGAATGAGACGGCACACTCCGGGGTGAATCTTGTCCCTGGCTGAGTATGGATGCCGTCTGGGGAGCGCCACGACACTACATCATTGACGTGCTTCCCCATGAAATTCTCTGAGGCCGCTCCCCCAGAAATGTCCAACGTCAGATTTACCGCATGTTCAGCAGCAGGTATCGGAGACCGGCATAGGTCTCCTGGCCAGTTGGCAGGATCTGCGAAGCAGGCAGGACAAAGCCGTAGTTGCCAGTGTCGCGCAGCTCCGAGGTGAAGGTGTAGTCAGAGCCGATGACGTCGTTGACGTAGTCGACACTGCTGCCGGTGGCCTGGTAGATGGTGCTGCAGATCGGGCCGTAGTCGTACACGTAGCCGGACTGCGCCTTGATGGCGGCCACGGCGCCCTTAGCGAGAGACTGCAGCTCTGTGTTCTTGGTCGCGACGGCGGTGCAGGAGTAGCCGTAGGCTGTTTGTTGCGTCGTGTTAGCATGGATACATATATGGAGGTAGGAGCAGGAATGAAGTCGACGTACGAGTCATGAAGAGTTGCGAGTAGGAGTGGTAGTCAATGAAGAGCTTGAGGCCCTGCTTGCTCTTGATACCGGACAGGAACGATGACAACGCCTTGAACTCGGGAGTGTCACCGGCCGAAGTACCTTTGAAATCATCGGCACAGGGGTCAGTGGAGGCACCTCCGGTGACAGACCACTTGAAGTTCCAGTTGCGGTTGATGTCGTGGCCGAGACACGAGGAGCCGGAAGTGGTCTGGCGGTTCTTGCGCCACAGGCGGTCGGTGGTCTGGGTGTAGATGAAGCCGTCAGGGTTGACGACGGGGAAGAAGTAGAAGTCGTACTTGTCGACGAAGCCCTTGATCTCGCTGCTGGAGGCGTAGTTGGTGAGCAGGTTGTAGGCAAGGTACTCGACAACCATGGTGCCAATCCACTCGCGGGCGTGGACGGTGCCGTGGATGACGACGGCGGGCTTGACGCCCTTGCCGGCACTGCCCCAGAAGTGGATGCCGGTAATGGTGTTGCCCTGGAGAGAGCTGCCCGAGGTGACGATCTCAGACTGGGAGGGGTATTGCTGCTGAAGACCCGTAAGGAAGTTGAGATGGTCGGCGTAGGCGTGGTAGGCGTTGAACCAGGTCGAGTTGACGGCAGCCACTAAAGTTGATTGTGAGCTAGACGACCTACAAAGCAGGGAGAAGTGGCATGTACATACCAGAGAAGGCCGGGAACTCAGACTCTGCGGCGATCGACTCGCCCAGGTTCTCGTGCATGACAGTCAATTCCATACCCTCGGTGGCCTTGGTGAAGTCTGCAAACTTCTCAGGCGCAACGACGATGTCGGCAAACTTGCCAGCCTGGGGCTTGCCCTTCCAGGTGGACAGACCGAGCTTGCTCACGATGTCGGTGACCTTTGAGGCGTCCATGCCGACGGGCAGGCGGACAACCTTGAAGCCATCGTAGGAAACCTTGCGGGGCTGAAGGACGGCCGCCGAGGCAAGGCCCAGCAGGCTGCAGGCGCTGAGGAGGAACTTCATGGCGAGGGGCGTAGATCTAAGCTTTCTGGGCAGTGAGCTTGAAGGCTTGGCGACCGTAAGAGATCCCAGACTGTCTGTCGACAAGGCTTGGCCTGCGTCTTATAGACGTTGGCGGTGCTCATCTCGTACTACCGGTTCTTGCTACTTTGTACGGAGGATGTGAAGAAGGAGTGATCATGACCTGGGACGCGCACAAGGAAGGTATGATCCGATCAGCATTCTTGCGCAGAATGCAGCCCGCACCTTCTGGATACGCGCCTGGCTGTGCCACTGGACAGCCAACCACTGCAAGGGATTGATTGAAAGCCCCTTGCCCCAGATATAAAGGTTCAGGGACCTTCCGGATTGATCTTAGTATTTTCTGCGCGCAGGATTAAGGTGCTGTGACGGGGCCTTGTTTTGTGGGGTGATCGGCCCAAGAACTGCCGGGCTTTTCGGTCTAGAACTAACACCAGCTGTGACCTTCTCCTTTAGGCATCTCACAAAGCTTGTATGCACATCACACAACTACCATCCTTGTCCTGATGACATGATAAGCATTCGGAACCTTCCTTGGCTGACAATGACTGCAACGTTTCCACTGTTCGGATGGTTTTCTGTCATAGCCTTCCAAGTTACAATAAATTGACAGTCCAATGCGATGGCGAAAGCGCGCGATCCGCGGTCCTTGGCTAGGACAAGATCCTGTCTCTGCAAACACATATCTTACGCAAGCCAAACTTTCACCAATCAGATCTCGCTTCTATTTGCTGCGGCGGCGTACGTCGGGAGTGGCTCAACGGTAGGTGCGATATACCTACCCCAAAGAGATCGAATCACTGAGAATAATAGCCTCTGGAAATCGCTCATACTAGAAAATTGATCATGAGTGAATGTGGTGGCTGTCCGAAAACTTTTGTGTCAGACAGAACCTCGAACCAAAGTATGTACCAGTCTTGCGGTAACACACGCTAGAACAGTGGCTGGAGACTCCTTGTGAAGACCCTGGACTTGCTGTGGGAAACCATACGGACCCCGCACCCTCTAGTTCTTTGTGCCCGTGAGCTTCGATACTTCAGACCCCTGATACATGACTACTGCTGAACCTTGAGATGGTAGGGCTATCGGAACCTAGCTACCGTTCACTTCGACGGCGTTCCCTATCAAGCTTCGGAGTCCGAGTCCCACAAACTACAAAGGTGCTCTTGAATGTAGTTGCCAGCGGCAGTGTTTGTCCATATAAGCTTCAAAGGAGCTGACGTTCTACACGGCGCTCCCGGATGCGAGTCTATGCCGGGCGGCTTTCCAGAGCGTAATGATCTCCGTGACGCTTACGACATCAGGCCGCTCTGACGAGCCATGGCGATGGCCTCGCATCGTGACCGTTTACTCAGCTACCAAACTTACCTTTGCGGAGGACCGGTTACCAGCCCTGGCAGGTGTTGCGAGACAACATTTCGAATTGTTAGGAGCCAGATACCTGGTAGGCTTGTGGTGGAAGCATCTCCGCTCGCAACCCCCTTGGCGCGTCCGGTACCTGGACAAAAGGCAACCAATACCTGCCTGGCGTGCACCATTTCGGTCCTGGATGTCCTTGGACAGAGGAAACTTCTTTCCTGGGTACAGAAGCATTTGTTAGAGCTAGTTCTTCAGCAGCATAACAACACCAAAGGACTTTTCCAAACGATTGGGGCCTGCAAGTTGTTTCACAAGGAGCGGGCAAATCACATGGATACCATTCCGCAGACGACACCAAACCCGTATTTCCATACTTTGAAGGGAGCTATGGACGACGTTGGCGTGGTCACGGCACAGAACACGTGCGCAAGGAGTCCCCAAGGCGGGTACGGAGAGTCTGCCTGATGCGAGATACGTCATCGCAATCGCGTAGCGCTGCGGTGCTGGGATGGGCTACCACGCTAAGACTATCTTCTAGGCAGGCTTTGAACATTTACTAAGATAGATCGTCTTGGCGCTTTAGAACACTCCAAGTATACGAATTTGTCGCAATTCTTCCCAATGATTCAAACTCCACTTTATCTTGTTGTGTGACAGTTCTTTGTGATGTGACAATATACCTCCAAGACAAAATGGAATTGCGCCACTCTGTAATGGGCTTTCTATCTCAAACATGTGCTACACGGCATATGGACATCTCTTGAACTGTTCAAAACTTACGTTTACCTGGAGTCTGGCTTTTCTTCTCGCCAAAGCATCAACCACGAGATGGACATAGAAGTCAATCCCGAAGTATACAACTTTTACAATACACTATGATATTCATAGAGCAACAATGCGTGCGGGCGCGTGCAATCGATCTTTGTAATCACATGCATCCTAAAATCTTGACCCAACGCCTTGAGCGTTTCTACTTTGGCAAAAACGGCTGAGCACACAAACGACATAAGGATCCTCTCCGCTCGAGCGTCGAAGCCCTCGGAAGTTCTTTTCTACACAAAATGTTCCCCCAAACCTTGACACCCTCATAGCCCCTGAGTAGCCTCCTCCGACCCCCTGATCCACTCCCTCAACCTCGGTTCGTCCCTCGGCACGAGTCCAATTTTAAATGGCTTCGGATCCGTAGTCAGACTGGTCGGCACAGCATTACACTCGATGCAGTCGATGATCGGCCGGTCTTCTTTGCGCTTGCTCTCCTTGAGCTTGAACGCGCTGATGATCCGGATGTAAGCCGTGTACAGCTCCCGGTTCGCGAGGTGTGTCCCCGCGCACATCCGCGAGCCCGCGCCGTAGGCGTAGTGTGGTGTGCCCCCGCCGACGGAGCCGACGCCTTCAGAGGTCGATGTGTCGGAGAGGTAGCGCTCGGGTTGGAATTGGTGCGGAGAGGGGAAGCGTGCTGGGTCGTAGTCTGCCGCGTAGGCGTTCTGTGAGGGGTGGTGTGTTAGTGCTGCTGATTCTGGCTCGCGAGAGAAACCATAATGGGGGAAGGAGTTGAGGGAGTCTAGGGTATGGCTTCCCAACAAGGCATGAAAGCGACCAAATAGACGCAAGACATACCATAAAGAAAGTCGCTCCAGCCGGAACAGTGACTCCTTCCCACTCGATATCCCTTATGCTCGTCCTGGGCAAACATATCGGAATCACGGTCCAGAACCGCAACGTCTCCTTGACAAGCGCAGTAACATAAGCAACCTTCTCCTCCTGCAGGCACATATCCCACGCATTTCCCTCCGGGTAAACCTTCATGATCTCCTGATACGCCTTCTCCTGCACCTCCTGCCCATGCGGGGTGCTCAGATATGCCAGCCCCATGATGAGCGTGCCGGGAACGGTGTCCAGCCCGGCAGACACCATGGTCAGACAGATGCTCTTGAGCTCTGCCTCGTTGAGCTTGGCGTCCGGGTCCTTGAGGATGTTTCCCGTGATGCACGGCTTGTCGGTGCCCGCGGCGATCCGGTCCTGCAGGTCCCGCAGCATGTCCCCGAGGTACTTGTCCCTCCTGGCGCGGTACTCCTTGGCCTTGGGGTTCTGCGCGCCCCACAGCCGCAGGAGCGGCACGTAGTCCTGCCAGTTGTTGCTCGTGCTGCGCAGGTGCGAGATCTCGCGCTCCACGTGGGTGATCTCCTTGAGCAGCGTGCTGCTCACCGCGGAGCCCTCGATGCGGAAGCCGTAGTTGAGCGTGAGCGAGGTGTTCAGCGCGAACCGCGCGAGGTGCGGCCCCGGGTCGATGTCCTTTGTCCCCGAGGCGCAGTCCTCGAGGAGCTCCTTGATCGAGGCCGTCGACTCGAGGTCGAGGATCGGCATGTAGGATTGCACCGCGGGCCGGTTCAGGGCGGTCCCTGCGGCTTTGCGGCGGCGCTTGCAGGACTCGTCCCAGGGTGATGTGCCGATTGTGAAGCCCTGAGATGTCGAAACTACCGAGTGGAATGTGTGGAACGTCGGTCGGGAGATGAGGGAGGACTGGTTGGTGATCCAGAAGTGGCGGACTGCGTCGTAGGAGTTGACAAAGATTACTCTCTGGATGCAAGCAGAAGTGACAAGTCGTCAGTAACGTTGTATGCACCTATAACCCTGGGTGGGATCCAAGATACTCACCTTCGTCCCCAACCGCGTCTGAAAGACCGGGCCATACTTCTCAGCGAGCTTCTTGGTCACCCGGGCATGATCAGTGCCTAGCTGGAACAAGTTGCCGAAAATGGGCACACCAGGGATCTCTGGGAGGCCTTTTATCTTGGGGATGTCTGTGGCTGAGGCGAGGTGGACCGCTGCCCACACAACGGCCACAACGGCGAGGCCAAGGACAAGGTAAGACATCGTTGTCTTGTAGTCGCGCTAGTCGTAGATGAAGCCGACCTATCTAGCTTTCTCAAATGCGGTTTCTGACTTCCCCGTGCTGTTTAGGCGGCGCAAAAGTGCAGCAACTCATAGGAGAGCCTCAACGTGACATTGAACGCACGAGAGAACAGGAACAATCTGTTTAGATCAAGCAGCAGCAGCCATTTAAACTCATCCCCCGATCCCCTAATCCCCCGCTCGCCCGCTTCCGTGTCCCCCTCTCCTCCCCTCATCATCGTCACACTAAAAGCTCCACGGACACCAGAAGGGCTAACCACTCAACCTGCCCTTTCCCCGCGCTTTCTCCACACTTTTTTTCTCCCTCTCCTACATTCTCGTGCCGAGCTACAAAGCGCGAAGTACCGACGAATCGTTCGGCATGCAGTATTAGCGTGTCATTGTGCGTCACGGTCACACGCGGGTGGGGCAGCGATCGCCCCCTGCGGAGTAGGAATAGCCGCTCGCGCGAACCGAGTATATTGAAGGGGGCCGCCAGATGGGCGCAGCGAATCACGGGCAGGTGCGGCTTTGTTCTGCCGGCGGTGCTGGCGTCCAGGAGGATCAGCAGGGCGCGGCGGTTTTATGCACGTTCGGCTTGGCGGCTGCAGTATGGCTTAATCAGCTGATGAGTGTCAGTCATACTTGCATATCTGTACTCTGGCCATCTCCTTGTGTGGACATCTCTAGTGATAGATTTGTGCTGGGTTGAACTGTGGTTATGAAGATTACTGATGTTTATATGGTGATGCACGCTGGTGATATAGTTTATTGTCTCTCTAATGAGAAAGGCACCTGCACGCAGGAATACCATGTCTCACCCATGGGTCCAAATCCATTGCGCCCACATCACTGATTTTCAACAGTAAACTCATACACTACATAATTGTAGCAGGGTTTCACGTATGATGATGTTCGTTGAGGGCATAAACTTTGGTGAACAAGGTAACAAAGATCGAGAAATTGCATGTCCATTCTTGAGTAGGTACTACCTATTTGCAGCCTCTTATTGCCTTTGCGCGAAACCCATGTATCTGAGCAAGTCGGGATTTTGACTCGGCGGACAATCTCTGATGCTCTGCTGAGCTTCAAGGACCAAGACAGGGTCATCCGCTGGGGTGTCGTGATGCACATGAAAGCAATCAGCGGCTCCGGTGCGATCAGTCTTTCTCATTAGTCGTCCTGGGAGGCGCTCGAGCAATTCCGCCTGCGACATGTGACTGCTGTTGTTTGCCGCGATGTCGCTTGTCGTGGCGTTCATGCTACTTCGGGGTCCTGATGGAGATGCTTGCGTCAAGTTCGTTGCAGTGGCCACTCTCCTCGCCGCCTTGTGCTTCTCAATTTGTTGCTGAAGGATCTGTACCCTGTCACGATAATGCTTTCCACGACGCCATCGCATGCGCCGCACTCGTCGTTCCTCGTCTGGTTCATCGTCTTCGCTGTCTAGCTGTGCGACCGAGGCTCTCCTAGCCGCGTCGGCATTAGCGGCAGCTTCGGTGATCTCTTTGACTTCCTTCTCAAGCGTCTTTACCAGCTTGCGCTGCCTGAACCATCGTATCGTTTTGACGATAGGCCATGCAAGAGGTTTGAGATATTTCCTCGTAACGCCTATGACGAGCTCATCAGGGACCAACCGGAGTAGTGCGCCGACAGGGAAGGTCAGCAAGCCGAAAAACATGGTCCATCCCCATTGTACGGCAGTCAAGGGTTCAGTCTGGAATGCTGGTCCGCCAACCATGACTATGGCGACTTGTCCTCCGACAGTGAAAGCTTGGACCATCAGGAACCACAGGTTGCGGTGGATGCCCTCAAGGAAGTTCAACTTGTTATCGGTGCGACGGCAACTGCGGATTTTGATTAGTGTCTGTAATATGACTCGCTTAAGGGTGGACGGCGACCTACTTCCACTGATTGAATACCTGCATGAACATGTAGATGTTGAATACGAATGTTTGCATCTGCCGCGCCGGATCAAAACCGCCATTTTCAGAGTCCGAAGCGCCCACGAAATATTCCTGGCCCGTGTAGTGCAAGGTGAAGATAACGGCGAGCTGATACGCGGCCTGACCCAACACCATTTTCCACATGGTAGGTGTTATTATGGAGGCGTTCCGGGGCTCGGGCTTTCTCTGGAGCAGAGTCTTGGTTGGGAAGTCTGTGGCCAGTGCCAAGGCAGCAAAGATGTCCATGATGAGGTTGAGCCAAAGTAGCTGAATGACAGCGAACACGGCTGCGTCGACGTCCTCGACCAGAGTTGTGACGATCGTCAGCAGGCCAGCAGTGATATTGATGGTGAATTGAAACTGTCAATGCTGTCAGTAAGTCCATAATGAAATACGAGTGATCGTACGATACACCCAGAACAGGGAACGAATGGTGGAAGACGGATTCTTACTTGGCAGAACTTCTTCGCGCCATCGTTAATGACACGGCCCCAGGCCAAGGCGCTGACGATGCTGGCAAAGTTGTCGTCCATGAGAACAATAGCACAAGCCTCCTTGGCAACGTCGGTGCCCGACACGCCCATTGCAAAGCCCACGTCAGCTGCCTTCAGGGCGAAGGCATCGTTGGTCCCATCGCCGGTCACAGCGACCGTCTCGCCCATCTTGCGCAGGTGCCGGACGAGGACTTCCTTGTCGTCGGGGCTTGAGCGTGCCAAGACCTGCAGACGAGGAACGACGACATCGAGCTCTGCCTCGGTGAGGGTGCGAAAGGTCGGGCCGTCGAGAGCAATGCCGCCTGCCGTGTAGATGCCACACTCGTGGGCGATGGACTTTGCCGTGTCAATGTTGTCGCCGGTGACCATACGGACAAAGACGCCTGCCGTCTGGCACTGGCGGACGGCGTCGACGACTTCCGGGCGGAGGGGGTCTTGGATGGCGAGGGTGCCGATCAAGGTCAGGTCGTTGGCCGCCGACTCGAAGACGCTGTCGCTGTTGGCTGGACTGATGTCTGGGTCATGTCGAGGTGGCCACTCCGCAAAGTCCCTGTAGGCAAGAGTGATGGGCCGTAGCTGACCCTTTGCATACGCTCTTGTCAGCCTCGAATAGCTCGCTCGCGCTTGTTCCTCCATCGGCTTGCCACTGAGACCTTCATTGGGACTGTCGATGACCTCTGAGCATCGTTCCAGCACGATCTCGGCCGCGCCCTTGACCAGCAGGCGGTACTTGTCCTCGGCCTTGACCACGACAGCCATCCACTTCCTCACCGCACTGAACGGCAGCATCTCGACCACGACGGCGTTCTCCCGCTCCTCAGCCACTGGGCCCATCCCCAGGTGGTCTCGCCCGAACCGCAGCAAGGCCGTCTCAGTACCACTACCGACAAAGACATCCTCGGCGGCGTCTGGCTCTCGGTCGGCCTCACTTTGTTCGAAAGCGGTCGTGTTGAGCGCGGCCATGTCTCGCATGATGTTGCGCACATCAACACTGAAGGACTGCACGCAAGCCCTCAGCCCTTTGCTTGGTGTCTCCTGGCCGTCACTCTCGACCTCGGTGTCCCGAAACTCCTCGCCGCCAACGACACCCGCCACGACTGTCATCCTACCCTGGGTCAGCGTGCCCGTCTTGTCGGAGCAGATGGTCGTCGCATTGCCCATGACCTCGCACGACCGCAGCAGCCTGACCAGATTCTTCTCCTTGAGCATCCGCGAGGTGCCGAAAGCCAGCGCGACCGCCACCGCCAGCGACAACCCTTCCGGCACGCCAATCACAACCACCGTCACCGCCAGCATGAAGATGTCGAGAAAACTCTCGCCTTTGTCCTCGGGGCCGCCCTCAAAGTAGGGTAGCCGCACACACCACCGGACGAACTGCGCGAGGAAGAAGAAGAAGCCCACGACGAACCCGACAATTATAATCTGCTTGGCCAGCCGCCCGAGCTTGATCTGGAGGGGAGTCTGCTCGACTGCGCTGCGCAGCGACAGTTGGATCCGCCCGTTGGCGGACTGGCTGCCCACAGCTGTGACGAGGACCGCACCAATGCCATGCACGACCTTGGTGCCGCTGAAGACGAACATGTCTTGCACCACGTCGGAACCGCCCTCGGCCGCAGGAGGAGGACTCTTGTGGACGAGGTCGGCCTCGCCCGTCAGCGACGCCTCGTCGCACTGCACCGCGGACCCCTCGATCAGAATGCCGTCGGCAGGGAGAACATGGCCGGCTTCTATGCGCAGCACGTCTCCCACCAGCACGTCGAAGACCGACAGCCTCTGGGCCCGGCCGGACCGCACCACGGTGACCCATCCTTCCTGCGTCTTGGCGTTGAGCTTCTGGAAGCGGTAGTTCTTGTGGTAGTCGTTGGTCGCGCTGGCAAAGACAATGACAAAGACTGCGGCCAGGATGGTCACGCTCTCGACCCATTCGAGGTTTGACCCGTCGCCGTCGTCTTGGTCGTCCGGGCGGCCGGCCGCGGCGACCGCCTCGTAGATGCCGAGGGCGAGCGATATCGTCGCCGACGTGAGCAGCAGGAAGATGAGCCTGTCGTTGAAGGCGAGCCACGCGAGCTGGAGGAAGGTCTTGCTCTTAGGCTTGGGGAGGCGGTTCTCTCCAAAGACACGTCGTCGGTCCGTGTGACGTCGAGGCTTTTCGGGGTGAAGCAGGTCTGAGACGCGAGGAAGCTCGACAGTGTGAGTTTCCTGGTTCTTGTTTGTCGTCGCTCTGTTGTCACTGTTGGGTTGTCTCCCGAGACCAAGGTCTAGGTCATCGAGCCGGTCCTCGTCAACACTGAGACCAGCCCTCAGGTCAGTACGAAGGCGGGCGGCGAGGCCGGGAAGGCCACCAAAGACATCGAGGGCATCTTGTGTCCGAGTCTCTGACAGCTGGTGCAGTTGCGTCGGTGAAATGGCAAACTTGGGGCTCGCGTGGGGACATGTGACAGCGACATGGCTGTCCATCGGAGGAGCCTCATCCGGGCTATTCGCAGCTGATGACGACGAGCTAGGCCTCTTCTCCTGTGGAAACCCGGACTCGAGATCTTGTGGCGGTGCAGTCATGTCGACAGACTGCTATCGACAAGAGCGCGTTAGTTTGGGGGTCTCTGAGGTGAAGCCGTCACAGCCGTGGTATGGTAATCAGTAACCAGATCGAATTCCACGGAACGGGATCAGGGACTGTGCAATGGGTACATGAATGGGAGGGGGGGGAAGCTACAGAAGATCGAGATATCCTTCCCACTTGACAAGCTGAGAACATTGTGCAGGTTCCCACGACGTCCCTGGCATACTTGCAAGCTCCCCCGTTACCGCCATCTAGGCATGCAAGCCGAGCTAATCGCCTTGCAAGCCACGGGACGTCATTCTCTCTTTCGCTCTCTCTCTGTCTCTGCATATCGCTCTGCTGCCGTCTTGTCCGTGTCTTGGCCGGCGAACCGGCACACGGCTTGGCATTTTTAGTGGGCCTCGGCGGGGCCGTAGACACGGAATCCCGGCACCGGCACGGCACACACACCACAGTGGCGCGCCGCCCTTTTGGGTGTGTGCAGCGATTCAGTACTGCAGGGCTCCAACGCGCCACAAGGGCTCACCATTCGCATTGCAGCGTAGCATAGCATTCCCTTATGGGGGGAAAAGGGGAGAACACCCCAGCGGAAACAATGTTTTTCTTCTTTCGTCTGGTCGGTAGTTGCCAGTCCGGAGATTCGCAGGCCATTTGCGCGATTACGTCATGGGGGTCAGAAATAGAAAGACACACAACTCATGTCTTCTCTTTTTTTTTTTAATTTTTCATAGCGGCATTCATGATTTCCCACCTACGTTTAGCGAGTTGCTCTTTACTCTTGATTCCTCATTGGAAGTTGGCAAGGCGTTTCTACTCAAGCCCGGGCTTTCTCGAACCCTTGCCATCCTTGTCCGGTCTGCTTCCTTCCGTGACTTCTGCCCCCGTCCCCTTCCCCTTACATCTTGGTGACCCCGACTCGCTCTCTGTATGTGTGTTCCTAACGAGTGCAACGTGATCTCACGACTTCACCCACCACGGACAGCAACAACAGATTTCAAGCTCATTCGACCTCCAGCACGCAACATGTTTTGGAGACAACAGGTCGGTGAGGAGATGCGTTGCGCGGAGCTGGTAGTGAAGCTCGTCAGACACAAGCCTGTCGGTAATTTGCTCTTACTATCAAGGACACACGATGCGTGCTTGCTGGTGTTAATTATTACCCGCGAGCTGTTGTTCACTTTGTCCAGGGTCCTTCACGAGGCTGGTTGAGTTCGATGGCCGTAGACAACCTGCTGTGCTGGAGCCTGTACACCGACTGCGTGGTGATGTAGAATGAAGCTGGACAAAAGATCCAGGAGCCTTACACAGAAACACACAAAGTCTGGATAAGTCGTCGCTGGAGACTCATTCAATCTATCTACCGCCATTTCCCGTTTCCGAATCATGAAATATATACACATGGAATTCTCAGACATCGCTCATAACCATTTCAAAGCCCGCTCCATGTCATTAAATTACTGGTGGCACCGGCCAAAGACATCACACTCGCATTGGCTACGCTCGTAGCACAGCACGCCAGGCATGCCAAACAATATATGCCAGTTGAATTCGAACACGCGCCCGCTCGCCTCGTCGTGTAGGTCTGTGGCAAACAGCCACTCGCGCAGGGCAATGTAGTCCTCGCGCGGCCTGGAGAGGATCGCTTCTCGCGTTACGGCGAATTGGCCGCCGGAAGGGTCCGCAATCGGCGGGAACGGGTAGGTTGCGAGATCGGGAACGCCGTGCGGATCGGCGTCGTCGATGTTCTCGCGCTGCAGCATGATTTCGTTTATTTTTGGGACGGGTGTGGATGTGTTGGCCCAGAACTGGCGCCAGACTTCCTCCGTGTTGGGGGTCAGGTGGAAATTGTCGGGCCTCGGGGTATGGAGGCAATTTGAGCGCGGGTTGCAGCGCATGTTGACGTAGCCGCGTTGGCGGACGGTGTCGAGGCGTAACTCGCGGGTCGCGACGACATTGGAGTGCAGACGGGCGTCGACGTGCCATGCACGGTGGTAGCCGTTCTCGTGGGCGTGGAGGAAGAGGACGATCGAGGGTAGGTGGTGGTAGAAGTCGATCAGGAAGGTGATGTAGGCCATGGCCTCATGACCTTTATTGGCGGGTAGGTTAAGTTCCGTTGGAGGCTCATCCGCTGGTGGCGGGACGTTTGTGGCGACTGTGTTTTTAGGAACTGTATATATGGCTCGTTGCCAGCTGCGGCGGTAGTTAGCCCAACATGCTCGAACATGCTCGAACAATAGCATCCACGCCGTTCCAAGGCAGACTCACTCTGGTAGCTCCCTCTCGACCCAGGAGACGTCTTCGGAGGGCAGATGGACCATGACGATTATTTTGTCGCCGACAACGCCATCCCATTCTGGAGGCGGCCTGGGAGGCCCCCAGACCTTATCGTGGAGGGTATCCTTGACGAACTGGGCCGAGTCCATGGTCTGCCACGAATTCATCCAGCCATTGCTGCCGGGGACTGTGATGTAGGCGTAGATGAGGAGGATGGAGGCGACGGTGTATGCGGCGTACATGCGCAGCTTGCCGCGCCGCCGGACCAGCATGTTGAGGAGAGAGGAGGGTGCCGCCACGATGGGTGTTTTTTGTGGTAGTCGTGTTTGAAAGATGGGCGCGTTGCTCGAGGCCTAGGGACGGTGGCCTAGGGTGCGCTCACTCGGGCTGTGCTCTCTGTAGCGCAGAGTGGCCTTGGCTGTCTGTCGGAACGTGATGTCTATCGTGATCGATCGGTAGCCTGGAAGCGACAATGGGGACAGAGGGCCGCGGGCGTGCAGAAGCAGAAGCAGGTCGCGGGTCGCGGTAATCGTCGTGGTGATTGTTGCCGTCGTTGTTGTCGTCGTGGTGATTGTTGCCGTCGTTGTTGTCGTCGTCGTCGTCGTCGTCGCAAAGCGTTCGTGGTCGAGCAAGTCGAAGACGAAGAAGGCGGAAGGGCGAGGCAGGTGGCAGAGGGAAATGAGAGCGCAGGGGCAGGCAGCGACGAAGATGGACGAGAGTTGGACGAGAACTGGGAATGAGCGAGTTGGAGGAGCAAGTTTGGATTGCGCCTGTGCAGGCAGGTGGGGACGTTTCTGTGTGCCTTGTCATTGCCTACTAGCCTTGCAAGTGCTTAGGGATGGGTGAAGAATAGTGCTTGGTTCCTTGCTTGTGCTTCGCAGGGGTCGCGTACTGTCCTGTCGGGTGCTTGTGGAATTGATTGATTAGGTGGTGCCTGGCTGGCCTGGTCCCTGAATCAGGCCACTTGCAGCCTCGAGTGTCTGCCGTGCCTGACACGCCGCCGCATGGCCCGCTGCGACAGTACAGTAGCGCCAGCCTAGCCTGGCCTAGCCCTGCCTGCACAGGCGCGCCCATGGCAGTTGCAACGGCGGCTGTCTGAGGCTTGTGCGGGTGCGGGTGCGAGTGCTTGTGCGCCTGCGAGCCCTACCGTGACCTTATCGGCACTAACCCAGTTACAACAAGGCTGCTGCTGCTGCTGGTGCAACCCGCTCCCTTCAATGTGCGGGGTTTTGGCGGGCGCAGGACTTGACAAAGTAGAGTTACTTTTGTAAAAGCTGACCTGCCTGCAAAGAGCGGTGCATGTGAGGGACCTGGTCAGATGTACCTCGAGCATGTATTCTACCCAGGCAGATACACACGTATGCGTGGATGGTGTGGTATGTCATAGTGGAGGGGTTAGTATATAGTCTGCCTCTGAGTCCACGCGGCTTATGAGGGGCTGGAGAGCAGTCTTGCAATCTTCTACAGCATTGCAACGCCGCAGACCTGCCGGCTGCTGTCTACTTCGCTTTTACAGACAACCAGAAGAAGCCAGTTGATCATTTTTCACATAATCAAAGACGTCCAACTGCAACGCGCTTCATAGAAACGGACACCCCCTCCCCCCCACACCGGGGAACAAAGAAAAAAAAACATGTCTTCAACAAAGGTCGACACCTACGACACCGAGATAACAATCAACTTCCCCGCCGGCTCAGTCCGGCAGATGTGGCCCTCGCCTTCCACATCTTCACCAACGTCAACCACCACCACCACCACCACCTCTCTCATCCCAGGCATCGACCCGGCATACATAGTAGGCAACGCCATCCCCCCGCAGTCAAACTTCGCCGTCCTCCCCCACTGGCACGAGTCCTACACCGAGTACTTCCACGTCTCGCATGGTTATGTCCTCCTGCGTCTCGGGCAGAAGCACATCATCGTTGGCCCCGGCGAGAACGCCGTGATCCCCGCGGGGGCGATTCACGGGTTCTCCAGGGCGGACATCTCGCTACCTGGCTGGGGCAGCGGCGGGTTCGGCCTGGACAGCGCGGACGAGGCGTGGCGGGAGCGCAGAGCCGCAAAGACGGGTGCGGGCGGGAGTGGAGAGACGGACGACGACGACGATGAGAGGAATGGCGCGTGGACTGCAGAGGACGTGGTGATGCACGAGGGCACCACGCCTAGTGATGGGTTCAAGGAGGTTTTCTTCCGGAACACGCTCAGCCTCATCAGGGACTGGTTCCAGCCCCTCCTGCTCGAGGCTGGGGATCTGCAGCGGCGGCGTGGCAGCGGCGCTGTCGGGTTGCCCGGGTTCATTTTAGGGATGGCGTGGGTTGGCGCGAGGGTGGGTGCCAGAGCGCCCAAGGTGATATATAGTGTCTCGCATATGGACATGTATCTGCTGTTGGTCGATGATCGGTACGGGCGGGAGAAGCCAGGGGTAAGTCTCGTTGCGGGAGGCAAGGATGCCGATGAGTGGGATGGTCCTTCGAGGAAGTCGAGGTTTGTCACGAATGCTTTATTCGCAGTGGTTGGTGCCGTTGGGAAGTTTCTTGGGTGGAAGATCTGGAGGGAAGAGTATACTCCTGAACGACTCCGAGGTATTGCAAAGACTATGAAGTGAGGACATTTGGAAGGACTGAGCTGGCTGCTACTCATCTCACGAGATCTGTCTGGCTTCTTGCCTTTTTCATCATCAACACACCCTTGACACCTGTAGTATTGTATGAATATCACTGAACCATCGTCTTATCACCCACCTGATGAGAGCGTTAATAAACTGCGAGTGTTCAGCTAGTACTGACATGGCATTGGGAAACAGAACAGGCCGAGTGAGCTCCCTGACCGTCAGTGACGAGGATCCTCGGAATCCTCTCCAAAATCGGATATCAAAGCGTCAAGCTCGGGGACTTTGTTCTGTAGCGAAAAGCAGGTGGTCAGGATGCGCAAGACGAGCTGGGTTCTCAAACATCGCCAATATTAAGAGCCTCCTATCTCGAGCCGGCTAAATACAGCACAGGGGCTGAGAGACTTGCTATAGAGTCCAAAGAGGTTGCATAGGCTGCCGATGTCGATATGGAAGACCCTCTCGACGAGGCTGTCTCAGAGACGATTATAGCCGATGATGGTTATGATAATAATGATGATAATGGCAGCAATGTTGATGTCGAGGCAGAGACGTCTGTCGGGGAAAGAAACCATGCCAAATCAACGAGGGAAGGATGGTGCACAAGTGTCGATCGTTGCGGTGGTAGACGACCGACCTCATGATTCGGCTCAACAAGCCCGGTACGCTTTTGAAGCAAGCCACACAAAAACGACGTAGCTGGCTACCCAATCGCATTCTTCACGTAACCATTCGATCCCGCCACGGCGACCTCAAAGTCGAAGATCATCTGGCCTGTGTAGACGGTATCGTCCGTTGAGATTCGAGTACCCCAGAGCATGCACTTGATTAGAGTTGTGCTGGGAGATGTACGGCATGCCTCGGCAAGTTCCTAAGTCAAAGCAGTTCAGTATCGATGTCCAGTCTGCGCATGCTGGAAAGTTTCTGAAGCTTAAAATCTTACAACCGTGGGAGTACGCTGAAAGAATATGTTAAAGGCCAGACATTTCTCGTCGGCCGTGCACAAGGCCGCACAAGCCGCCGGGTCGTACGCCTCGAGGATCGCCAAACACATGTGTCCGTCCGCCTTGCCGCTTGCCTGCAGGTTCGCGAACATTCGGGCGTATCCGTCCGGAGTCTCGGCATTGGACGCAATCCTCCTGATCTCGCGTGAGGCCATGAACGCTGGCGCCGTGTCTTTGCGAGGCCGAGGCCCTGATCCGATCCTGAGAGGCTGACATGCAGCTTTTTGCGCCGTGGTTTGGCCCGGTATTGTGATGATGCCTGGAGGTGTCAGGTCTTGACGAGTATGTCCCGTGGTGTGTGCGAGCTGGATCTGGTTCCCACGGGGGAGGAACTCTTGGTCAAGTCGCAAAGCTTGTGAGGGATTTGCTGTGCTTAGCAGGGCCAGCACCACGCCCGTTGACGCAAGGGAGAACTTCATCGTGGCAGTCGTTGTCGTCGTTTGCTAACCAGAGAAGCATTCTCTTTTGCATTCGCGATGCGAGGTGCGTGAAGAGGCAGAACTACCCGCGATGCGGGTTCGGCTCGGTTTTGAGTGATTCTCCATCTCGTAAGCGCCATCTTTTGGAAAGGTTCCAGACGCAGCCAGCCAGCCAGCCACAGGACAAAATCAGCAAGGATGTAAAGCATACGAAACCACAGGCGTGGCAGGGTCCAGTCTAGTTGATGCGCAAAGCCCGGGCCCAGAACCGCTCAGGCTTTTTTGGGGGCAGCAGATGTAGTAATAAATGCGTGGAAAAGCAAGCTCTGCGCTACTTGGGCTGGGACGGCTAACTGTGAACAGATCGTGAAAACGCTAAATTGGGGCCGTGTGTGGCTGCTAGCTGATGTCTTAGCTCAGGGGTTCAGCCTCGGTAGCGACCTTTGCGCCGGCTCCCTATATTTAGCCTCTATATAGTCATCCTCTGCTCCAGACGTGAATGACGAGCGATGTTGATTTGCAAAGACTCAGAAGTCCTGTAACGAGGATGCAGTGTTCGCACTCTATTTGAAGTAGGACGCACATAGAAGCTCAACCATATCCGGCTACTGATTAACAAGCAGAATGTTCGGCCTTATCTATGTTTGACACAAGGCCACACCTCCCCGTATACTGAGGTCCATGGAGTTCGGATTGAGTCCAATCATGCCTAAAATACCATAGTGGCAAATTGAATTCTCTTTCCCCAGCCTATATAAGCAAAGTGCTGGCGCTATAGTCAAAGCTAACTAACATCCTCGCAGTTCCTCTTATAAATCCATGTTCGTCGGATGTACGCTCAAGCTTTCTTCGCCGGAGGCCTAGTAATCACGTTCTATGAGTACATAGTCCAAGCGTCTTCTTGCTAAGTATCAAATGACTTACACCAGCACACCCTCGACATAGCTCTTTCCCTCTATAACCTTGGGATCGGAGCCAGTGAAGTTACATACATATACACCGAGACCAAGGTGCTGATCGATCGTGACTCCTTCGCCCCGCAACTCTTCCAGGATTTCTGTGCTGGGGCTTTCGGTCTTGAACTGGACGATGAGGCGGCGACTCTCGGCGGAAGTGGTGGTGGCTGGTGAAGTCATTGTGTAGAATTATCCGGGTGGCGACGAAACTTGGCGCAAAGGATCTTTATTACGGCTGCTCGACTTTCGTTTGACAGGGGCAACTGATTCGGTGAGCCTGAATGTTGCGAGGACTGATTATACGAAGCTTTGCGCTCAAGTTAAAAGACTTCCGGCAAACTTATGCAGAGGTTTCACTTAGCTCATGGTTTAACTATTCTGCCAAGGCGGTGTACATCATGGTCATACACCGGACCGACACTACAAGACATGACCGTGCAGTATACGACGTGAACTTTCCATCATCTGGTGGGGAAGTACCCGAACGCCCTCGACCCGATAGTGAAGTAGCGAGAACGGCGTAACGAAGGTCGCCACTCAAATAACATGACGGAGAAGCAGATCTACACCTTTGAAGAAAGTGTATTGCTTTGGCTGCGACAACCACGATTTCCCGGTTATATCTCGAGATTTTTAAATTTTACAGAGTATCCGGAAGAGCTTTAGCGTACCTGTAATTGAGATTTAGCATTCTAACATGGCAAGTCTCATCCTTCGCCTCTCTAGACTATATACACCACTCTTCTAAATTCTCTTGATTGCAGTGAAACGCCACGCTGGGTTGAATGCATGTCTCTGTAAAATTTTCCCTTCAAGGCGGACACATTCTGCTCGTAACAGGCCAATTGCCAATTTGCGAGCTCATTCAAACTCACTAGCTGTCTGCATTTTCTGCGCCATAGCTTCCTCATCACTTTTCTTTTCAATTCTTTTTCATTTCTTCTGGAAATCTCTGGATCAGGTGTTGCGTTGATCTCATGCCAAGTATCTTGAGGGAAATGACCGACCACACAATCATGGTAGCTCACCGCTTAGCCCAGTAATAGCCAGATCATGTTACACATGTAGCGAGGACAGTGAAAGCATTCATCAGTCTCCTGCCTATAATATCCCTACATAGCATATCACAAAGGTCCACTGACCCTCCATCTCTCCAGCATAAGCACGTGCACTCTAGCTCTCCCGTGTCGAAGCACAGCAAACCGCTTTTCTCAGTCCATTCACCACTCGATGATACAGTCCCCCCTTTTCACTCACGCGCCGGCCGCCCGAGTCGTAGTCGTCGCCGCCGTAGTCGGCCTCGTCGTAGTCGTCGCAAAGTTGCAAGTACCCTGGGGCTTCTCGGACCTGAAAGTCGGGGTGGGCGTGTTGGGCACGGGGGTCTTGGGCGCCACGCCGACGGTGATGTTGGCCGAGCCGGCGCCGGCCTGGCCCTCAATCACCATGTCCATGTACACGTTCTGGGTGCCCAGCTTCAGTCCCGCGGCCTGCCACGCGCGGAAGTGGTTGCCCGTGTTGATGGTGCCGCCGACGTGCTTGCTCGTGCGGATGGACCAGTACTGCTGGAAGTTGGTGCTGCTGCCCTCGATCGACGGCGCGTTGATGCGCTCCTTCTGCCAGATCTCGTACGTCGCGCCGTCGGACTGCAGGCAGCCGTACTGCGTGGCGCTGCGGTTGTCTGACGGGTTGTGGTTGCCCAAGGACTCGATCACGTAGTACTCGACCAAGGGGTTGCGTGTCCATCCGTAGAGGGCGAGGTAGGCCGCGCCAGTGGTGCTGAATGTGCCTGTGTAGTTGACGAGCCTGGAGGTCGGTCAGTAAGAGGCGGTGGGTTGGATTGGATATTGTGATTGTGGTGGTGGTGGGTGAACTTGCATGTCTCTGCCTGGTGAGTAACCCCGTCCGACTACAAAGTTGCCTCCAAACCAATTGTTCCACACCACAGAGAACGCGCCATTTGCACCAGTCGTGAAGTTGACGTTTGCAAAGTCGTTCTTCCAGTTCTGAATTGAGTTCACAGATTGGCCGTTGACAAAGGGGATCGTGCTGGCGATCGCCGCCAGCAGAGCAGTAGGTCGCCAGAGCATCGTGACGGTTTGCGAGTTGTCTTTTGACTCAATTGGCGGGTGGTTAAAGCTCGTCGTGCTTCTTGATTGGAATGGGAGCTTAGATGGATAGTATCTTCCTTATATATCTCCGCGTGAGACTGAGTGGCGGGCTTTTATGCATGCGGTGCGGATCTGCGGTCCGCAATCTCGCGATGCATATGCGCTGCACTTTAGCCTAATGGTTATATATTGGTTCTCTGCACATTTAGATTCCAAAACCAAGGAATTAAAAAGCATCTTATGCATCAACAGTCCTCAGCTTGCTGCAGTGTTACCTGATAAAAGTCAAAACATGCATGACATGTTCTAGATCTTGTGCCCCGTTGCGTGAACATCGTATGAAAATGGCGGCTAATGAGGATTTCTTCCTTGAGTGAGGGGTAAGTTTTTAGCTGTGGCTGACTGATACACAGCAGCACTGCTTACAATGCATAGCGATGTCGTAGCCACGCAGGGAAGGTTGTTGAAGTGATCGACGTCTTGCAGTCGTTACACCTGTGCTCGATTCTGTGCTCGGGTCTTCAATGGAGTTCCCGCTGAGTTTCGGCTACGTTCAGAAATGGCACGACTGGTTGATGATCTCTGGGAGCCTGGCAAGAGAAGTACATCATATCGTCGAGGACCAGACCAAGTCGGTGGAAGGTCCTCAGATATCTTTGTGTGCCTCTTTTCTTCGACATAGTACGCTGGAGTTGGCCTGATCTCGGGGCCTGATGAGCTTCACCACAACCGCAAGACACATGGCAGGGTGGCGTCCCCTTGTCTGAATAGCAGTTGATTGCCAAGACTCGTACGTATGATTAATGGCCATCAAGTGTTCCACATCATCCGTACACATTTGCAAGTGCAGTGGACTTAGTCGTCTGTCCATGTCTACATCTCACATGCACACGGTAAGCAACCTTTTGAACCTGATCCGCAGAACAATGCCAGACTACGTATGCTAGAACTCGCATCATATAAACATTTATCGCGGCAAACTCGGTATGGCTTTCCTCGATACGAAAACGAATGTCTCCAAAGTGTAAACTCTCTTTTTTTTAGCCTACATGTAAACTCTCCTGTTTAGCCGACATGTGAACTCTCTTTTTGAACCTACATGGGAAGTACTTTTTCAAATTGCTATATTCTATCTTTTAACAGCCTACTTAAGGCGTGTTGCAGGTGAGGTCAAACCTAGCAACAAAAAGAACGAGTTCATAGTGGAACGGCTTATGCCTGATCATTGTATCAATCTCAGGGACGTTCTATCAAGGAACATCCAAGTCTTAACAGATTGTATCAAAACAAACGCACGTAAACACACAAACGACTCATGATGTGCTGGAGACGAAGAGCTTCTGGCAGCACCGAGCCAACCGAGCAGATGCAAAGACCATCGGGCTCCCGGCCGGCCAAACGATACGCGCAACGCGAACCGGCAACTTCAAACGCACATGTTCGCGAGTCCCCAAACGACTTTATTGATGAGATGGACATCAGAGCTGGTTCGTGTGGGTGGGGGGGGGGGTAATATAATACCCCGCTTGAAAGTTAAGTCGTTGCGCTTCTCAACGCTTTAACACTGGCTGTATAAGCCGCGCATCGGACGGCTTAGTGGAGTGCTATGTGGCAGATTGTTTCCTCTGCGTTTTATACTGGGCATTGGTGTAGCTGTTCCCCCCCTTTGACACTCCTTTTCTTCCCCGGCAGCAGTTCCAAATGTTGTAGCTACGAGGGATGCTATCCTGCTTCATTTCTCTCTCTCTCTCTCTCCCTGGATGAGTTTCTTTTGTCCACTGTAGCATCAGCTGACTGCTAGGTGTCGTCAAGTATAATGTATTTGAATCGGTATGTGTTGCAACGCATTAATATCAGAGATGGGGCTCTCTCTCCGTGACATTTCTACTCGACCTCTGTGGGTCACGAATGCGATTTATTTTTTCAGCCCTCCCACATCGTCATCCCGTGTACTTCTCTGTGGCAACGACTTTTCGTGATAGGACAATGTTCGTCGCCTGTAGTCCTGGCTACGCAGGGTATTTCTCGTGCGAGGCGTGTGTTGGCGCGGTAGGTCGACGCAGATTGTGCTGTTACTAAAAGAGGCCCCCGAGAATAGCTAGCAAAATAACAAACCAGTGATTAACTGAGGAGGGAAATTGCGAGGAATAGTGCCAGGCGATACCCCAACCCAGGCTGAAGCTACGATATCATTCTCTCACGCAAGTGTGCCCCATCGGGCTGGATCTGTGCGTTACCGAAGGAGCTGCCCAGCCGAGTCAAAACACGTTTTGTGAATAGCAAAAATGATTTTTTTTAGTAATCTGGCACGCTGCTGAGCAAGGTCCTCGGAGGCTTTGCGCTTGCTCGTTTCTGCATTAAAGCAGGACCGACTGGAGAAGACCAAGCAAGCACAATCTAGCTCAGTTTTTACAATGTTCTACTGCGATTCCTCTACTTTCCAATAAACCTCTGAACGTTGTTCAACGCCATGTCCTAGTGCACATCACATTCACCGGACCTTTTTTATGCCCAACACTCTTCTTTTCTGACCAGAACCCACCCCGGGAGAGTTGTATTGTATCGATCGGGGATATGTGTAGGTTATATATCTGCCAAAACACTCTGCCGTTCATCGTGGTCAGAGACACACCACGCGACCGAGACAAGTTCAGGCAGCGAGAAGACCTATTGAAGGGTGCCTGTGGAGTGTGACAGCAATGGTTGAGTTGCTGGCAGTGTATGAATCCTGTAATAATAGGCACTAATTTTATAGCTGCCTACACGAGAAGGAATAGCAATTAGATGAGTAGCAGAGCCGAGAAGGGCTACCTAAACACTCTCAATGAGCTACAAATGCTTATTGAGATTGGGTGCCTTTTTCCAAATTTTTTGTTTATAGCTCAAAAAAATACTTGCTCGCACTATTCTTGCTGGGCACCTCCTAGATGCATGTCTGAATACTCACACGGAGATGATTTCAACAATTTCTGCGCTCTTCACAAAGTAGCAGGACGCCATCAGCGGTACAGGTCATTTACCTGGCGACCACTAAGAACTAGTAGCGTTACTAGAGTAGTCAGCCGTTCGCAATATATATACCTATGAACAATAACGTGGTCCCTCTGCACATGGAGTGATTGGCAACATCTCGGCGGATCTGGTGGAACGTGAGGAAGCTTGCGACCTGGATGTAGGTCAGAGAAGGCGTGTCAGTCATGTTCAAGATTGTCGTGAATGAGACTCGATCAGTTTTGTTTCATCGCTTTAGAGTAAGCCATTGCTCATTCGCAGGCTGGTGTCCTAGATGGATGGATTGATGGCCATCAGACAGCCGGTATCGGGGACAAATTCTTAACCCGCGAACGGCTTGTCCCGCGAACGGACCTTGTGCTCGAGGCTAGCGAAAGAAGCGATCCAGTTGGCGGCGGAATGTTTCGATTGCATATGAAAGATTTGAGATGTTCTCCGGTGCACCCAACTTAGCGTCCGATCGGCACTGCAATGACGGCCCGAGTAGTCAACGCGACGACACGCGTCGAGGGTGATGGCCTGCCTCCAACTTCAATGGGAGGAGCGGTATTGACGGGGCTCCGATTAAGGACGGACGGGACCATGTCGGAAAGTATGCCGCCTGTGCCGCCCGTGCCGCCAAGACGATATCGTGCTGTGTTTCACAGCTGAAATCACTGGGGAAAGAGTGCAGAACGCCACTGCAGCACAACTCACCGGATCGTCGATGATCACATACAAGTGCCTCTTGCGGGAAATGCACGCTGGACCGGTCTGCAATATCAAGGTGAGCCAGGGCATGCCTATCAGCTGCCGCAGCCATCCGCACATCGAATAAGAGCTGCAGAGGCGATAACGTCCCGTGGCAGCCATTTGAGACCTGGATTCATGGTCGATGCACAGCATCTGCACGGTGCCACTAACGAAAATAAAGCCACATGGTGGCGTGCTGAGCATGTGCTGGGCTGTCTTAGGTTTTCAGGCCGCGAAGCATGTGACTGACCACTACTGTTTCGGCCAGGAAATCCTATTGTCGTCGGGCAAAATTGGGACCTGGGTGCATGGCTCTCAGGAGCAACACCGTTGGCGACCTGTCACAGTGGACCACAGCGCTGGTTTAAGTTGATGGGAAGACGACTGGTAATCGGGCCTACCCCTGGCGTGTCCAGGCCGCCGGGTCCCTGAAGATAAGCCCGTGTGGATGTTTCCTCCAGAGCTGTCGTGGGATTGCGAACACAGGACTAGCCCGCCTGGATGTTTGTCATCAGTCACACCTGAAAGCTGATGGAGAGGCCTCTGATGGCGGCACAGCGAAGTCGATACTGAGTTGATGAGGCGGCGGCAAGCCAGCAGCAGACGTGGGTGCTTAGATAGCTGGTGTTGGTCGTGCTCCGGGTGACGCTGCACATGCGGAGGGTGGCCGCCAAGGTGATTGACACCGGCGATAGTGTTTGGCAAGGCAAGGATTGGGATCGAAGCATTGAAGTGTCGGTCAGGGGCTGGCTGGCTGCAAATAAGTGCCGAGGCATACCTTGTGCTAGCGGCGGTGTTGCAGGCAGGGCACTGATAAGAGCCGCCTGGGGGAAAATGCTGCGCATCAACCGTTGTTGCCGTCGTCCCCGTCACTGCCGCTGCCGGGCTGGCGGGAAAGGGCTCGAAGGTCGAGGGTCGAGGGTCGGGGGTTGAGGGTGTCGTCAACGGTGCAGGACGTGCCCCGATTGGCGGAGACTGCGCATTGCAGGACGGGGCGACATGGGGGGGGCGAGCTCGGGGCAATCTCAAGATTGGCGAGAAGGGGCTGGCGAGCTGGCGTAATGCGCGTGGGTGCGTCGGTCGTGTCGTCTGCGGCGGAGGTCGGTACTGGTGATTGTTCTGATGGGTTCGAGTTGGAGTTGCAGTTGAAGCTGGACAGCGGGTGAGCAAGTGAGAGAGAGAGGGAGTGTGTGTGTGTGTGTGAGTGAGTGAGTGAGTGTGCAAGCGAGCGAGTGAGTGAGTGAATGAGCGACTGAGTGAGCGACTGAGGAAAGAAGCAATGACTCGGAGTAAGGCCAGTCCGATCCGGTCCGGTCAGGTCAGGTCAGGTCAAGCAAGTCAGGTCACACCTTGCACTGCTGGTGCAGGGTTGGGCTGGCTGTCAATGAATGTCGCGTTCCGTCGTCGCCTGCAGGCAGCCTGAGCGAGCAAAGTGAGCGAGTGCCTTGGGCATCTAGTCCAGTCCAGTCTCGTCTGCCATTGCGTGCATCGCAAAGTGGCATCCCCCAATCACAGCGGGAGCCTGCAACATCCGCCTCGACCTCGACAGGCGAGCACGCACACACGCCGCACACAGACACGCAGACACACAGACACCCAGATACGAGAGCCACCGGCTACGACGGACGCCAGCACGGACAGCACGACACCAGACAAGCAGCACACAAGCACACAAGCATACAAGCAAGCGAACAAGCAAGCAAGGCAAAGCAAAGCAAAGCAAGCAATCAGGCAAGCAGGCATGCAAGCACGACAGATTGTGGTGGACCGCGACATCACCTCTCCAGCCAGCCAGCACGGCCAGGTCCAAACCAAAGTACGTGCCCGAAGGAGCCACTTTGGTCCGGACGCCCAGCTCGCTCGTCATCTCCCTTCCCCTTCCCATTTCCAGTACCGGCCCGGTTGTCCAGCGGCGCGACCAGGTGCCTGGCCTAGCCTGGCCTGGCGCAACTCTGAATGGGGCCAAGCCATTGACCAAGCCAGCCATCGACCGACCATCCCATCCCATCCCATCCCATGGCATTGTTCTCGAAGCTCACGCGCCGCAACCGTCGGTGCTTGCTCAGGCATCCGTCTCGCTCGGTCAATGTCGACCTCCACCACCACAGCAGCAACAACAACAACAACTACTACAACCACCACAACAAACAACCAACCACGAGTCAGGCTACATATGCCTGCCAGGTTGGCATGAACTCCCTTACCAACACCTCCGAGTCACAAGTCACAAGTCACCGCCCTCCCCGAGTAGGAGCCTGCCAGGTCTTAAGCCCCAGACGCTAGCCCTGCCCTCCCAGGTTGCCCTTCCCAAATAAGTTCGGCCATACTCTCCTGCAAATTATACCCAACACAGTCCCAGCAGTCCGTTCCGCATTGGCTTTTAATTAGCGACCAAGGAGCGTGCCGACCCTGCTCCTCCTTCGGCGGCACACCGTTGCGCTGCCGCCCTAGCTCGGCGCTCTTCTGTGTCCTCGGGCAGCCACAGCAGAAAAAAAAAACCTACAACAAAGACAACGACGACGACGACAGCAGCGACGACAGCTTCGCCACCGCCATCATCACCGCCACCAGGACCGTCATTCTGCTATATCGACACTCTTCCTCACCATACGTCTACCGTCAGGGCTTCTTCTACGTGTTGCGTCACCGGTTGCGTCGCTTCGGCACGACCCCCACGATGGCATGCAATGTTGCGGCATGCAGTGGCGGCTGCGCCCCCACGGCCGCCAGCACCACCGGCTCTCCCTGCGTGGCCAACGGCCTCAGCAACGTCAACGGCGCTGCCGCCGACATTGAGGACTACAAGGCCGAGATCTCTCGCCTCAACTCCCGCGTCAGGGAGCTACAGTCCCTCCTTGGCCCAGCCCCCAACCTCGCTACCGCCACGGCCACTCCCAGCACCTGGTCCATTGCCGGCGACGACGAAACCAGGCCCGTCTCACCTCACAGTTCTGCACCTACCACGCCACCTCGTCGACTTCGCTCTTCCTACTGGTTCGACCGCAAGGAGGACCCGGCTCTGACAGCGCTCTATACCGAGCGCTATCTCAACTATGGCCTCACCTCACGCGAGCTCAAGCCCGCCGGCGGACCAAAGATCGGCATTGCCCAATCTGGCTCCGATCTCGCGCCCTGCAACCGGCATGGCATAGAGTTAGCGAAGCGAATTCGTGCTGGCATCATCGCCGCTGGCGGCGTGCCTTTTGAGTTTCCAATGCACCCGATTCAGGAGACGGCCAGGCGCCCCACGGCGGCCCTCGACCGTAACCTTGCTGCTCTTTCCCTCACAGAGGTCCTACATGGATATCCCCTCGACGGCGTCGTCATGATCACTGGCTGTGACAAGACCACTCCGGCTTGTCTCATGGCCGCAGCCACGGTCAATCTTCCTGCTATCTGCTTCAATGTGGGGCCGATGTTGAACGGATGGAATAATGGCAAACGTATTGGCTCAGGGACGGTCATCTGGGAGGCGCGGGAGCGATATACCGCTGGCGAGATCGACTCTGATGAGGTGCTAGAGCTGATCGCTTCAGGTACGCCTAGTCCTGGCCATTGCAACACCATGGGCACTGCCTTGACCATGAACATCATCGCCGAGACATTGGGCATGGCTCTGCCAGGATCTGCGGTGGTACCTGCTGTTCATCGTGAGCGGTCGCAATTGGCATTCGAGACTGGCCTACAAATTGTCGACATGGTTCATCGCAACGTGTTACCGCTGGACATTATGACGCGTGGGGCGTTTGAGAACGCCATCGTGGCCACGACGCTGGTTGGAGGCAGCAGCAATGCTGTCGTTCACCTCAAAGCCATCGCTGAGCATGCGCATGTCCCCTTGGAAATGGAGGACTGGTATAAATTCGGCTACGCGCTGCCGCTGCTTGTCAACATGCAACCGGCTGGTGAAATGCTGAGCGAGGACTTCCATCGTGCTGGTGGTGTGCCAGCCATTCTCGCCGAGGCGATCGAGGCTGGCAAGCTGCCTCACCCAGATATCATGACCGTGAATGGCAAGACTATCCGCGAAAACGTCAGTGGCAAGATGACCTGGGACCGCCATACAATCAGGTCCTTTGAAAAGCCCCTGAAGGCCAACGCTGGCTTCCTGCCACTCTCGGGAACTTTGTTCGACTCCGCCATCATGAAGACATCTGTCATCTCGCCAGAGTTTCGTCAAGAGTTTTTGGCGGATCCCGCACACCCCAACGTCTTCCAAGGACCTGTCGTGGTCTTTGACGGTCCCGAGGACTATCATGCGCGGCTTGAGACGGCACCAATCACTCGACGGACGATTATGGTCATGCGTGGGGTGGGCGCACTCGGGTATCCGGGCTCTGCAGAGGTCGTCAACATGCATCCACCAAGCGCCCTACTGAAGCAGGGAATCAAGTCTCTGCCATGTATTGGGGATGGCCGACAGTCTGGCACTTCAGGGTCGCCGTCTATCCTGCACGTCACCCCAGAGGCAGCTACAGAAGGCAGCAAGCTGGCTCTGCTCCGCGATGGAGACGTGCTTCGGGTTGATCTCAATGCGAGACGCGTAGATCTCATGATGTCGCCCAAGGACCTCGCTGCGCGCCGCAAAGACCTCACGCGGAAACGTGGGCGATGCATCCCTCAGACTCAGACGGCCTGGCAGGATATTCACCGTCGTGAGGTGTCCGATCTCAGCGAAGGCATGGTCTTTAAGAGAGCCAAGGCTTTCCACAACATCGCCCAGGGCGAGATCCCCAGGGACAACCACTGAGCCAATGGCTCACGGCTTGGCTTACACGATGAGCTGCAGGCCACAGGCGACTTGACGCCAACCCGGCACATCTGTACTATGGCTTGTACAAGTACAACAGTAACGAACCCCCCTTATTAGACACGGCACCTTAAAAGCGGATCGGGCATAGATTGATAGACTTGGGAAATGGGCCGCCATGACACCTTACAAAGACGTTTTAGCTAGGCGTTTTCTTTTCTTTTCTGATTGTTTGAGACATCACGCGAGCGTTGCTTTCCACAACAGTACTTCATGTTTCTTCTCAAGCATTAGCGTAGTTGTAATCACAATCCTGACTTCCTGACATGACCACAAGCTCTAATCCATGGGCGTACTGCTGATGAGTCCGCAATGCTGTATCGCGCTCGACACGCAGGTTATGCTTTGTCCCGTGAGACGCATAAACCCCTTTCGATGATGGTTCAGTCTCACCCTTCTCTCGTCCCCTCTACTCCTTTTTCTATGAAACTTTTGATCATCGTCCTCCTCCTCCTCAGGTGCCTCGACACCCACTCCCACGCCGTCCATTTCTCCCGTTCTCTTCTTAACTATTCCCACCGACGACGTGTCTTTTATTATTATAATTCTTCTTCTTCTTCTTCTTCTTCTTCTTCTTCCTATCTGTTCTTTTCTGTTCTGTTACCCTACGAAACCGGGTTTACATCTCGTCTAGCTCCCGTCAAACCAGCTGTACAGTGAGAAGGACGGGTACTGTGGGGAATGGGAATTGAGACTGCCGACTTTGAGAGAGTGAGAGAGAAAGAGGAGGTGCTCCGAGCGCGAGCAATATGTGTACCAGGCATAGCAATCCGAGGGGCCACAACCACTTTCACGAAAGAGATAGATGCTCTAAGAAGGAGGGTTGGTACAGGTGTTTAGGGGGAAGGGGGGGGGGGAGAAAAAAATGCCACTACGAAGCTTTCCACTGACTGACCTGTGAAGAATGCAGCGGTGAAGTGAAGATGCTGGGCGATCAGCGGTGGGCGCATCAGCGTTGATTTGGTCGTTCAAAAAGAATTCTCCGAGAAAAAACGCGTACGCCTGCCTACCCCCAAGAACAGCGCATTCGGTCTGCCGAGAGTGTTGTTTTTCTTCTCTCCAGCGTTTTCCGTACGTCACTTCTTCACGTTCGGCGCTTTGGTCTACTCGTTTCCTACCCACATATCACTCGGAACTTCCGGGTCGGCCTCTTCTTAATGTGACACACACCCAAAGTTTACCCTGTATGAAGAGGACCGAGGGAAAGGGGAGGGGATGACTTTAGGAAAGAGAAAGCGCTCTCTGGAACAGAAACGATGGCGGGGCTGAAGGAAGAAAAGGAAGATGCAGCCATCTTTCACGCACGTCAAGTTGATTTCGATCGCCTTAGTACGTCTAAGTCTTTTTGGGTAGATCCTCGTTGGATAGGAAGGAGATCCTGGGTTTCTTCAAGCATCGCGGCGCTCGTTGACGAGCAAGCACACACACACGCAGAGAGAGAGAGAGAGAGACAGAGCAAGACATGGGTGAACAGTCGTGACGTCAGTCTCTCACAGGGCAAGCGCTTTGGAGTGAGGAGCTTCAGCAACAAGCAGCAGGAGCGAGGATGGCAGAGAGACCATGCATACGAGGCCTGCATATCCTTACTGTGCGGGCGTGTGACGACACAAACATCTACATGTTCGGGTTGGACTTGTCGTGCCCCCTTCACATATCACGTACCAATCGCCTCCAGGGCAACATTGGAGCCAGAAGCGAGACAGGGAAGGATGAAAATATACTTTAACGGTGAAGGGATCACTTTCCTTGCACATCGGATGCAGGACAACCGAAATCTACGGCAAAGCAGCCCAATCTTGGGGCTGGTATACGTGGCTCTGTAGACGTGGCTCTTTCAGTCGACCGAGATGCGCTGTACCGCTGCAGTACGGCGATGGCCAATGTCTTCGAGTATGGGGCTTCATGGGAAGCTGGCATGGTGCGCGAAAAGTACTCAACTTTCTACGTGTGCATATGCCCGAACGAGACCTATGCTTAATCACTTTAGGGAATCCACTCCTTGGTTTGCGAGGAACGATAGCCGAACCTACCTAGGTAATCCTGGTCCAGTCATTCAACGGCCTCCAGAGTTACCTAAAAGACAGCTCGGTTGCCGGCCCATGCTGACGAGGCGGGCGAAGGATTGTCAGAACCTCCCCGAGAGCGCCAGGGGTCTTGGGACACGATTTCTACGCGTGAAGACACACACACACCCTTCGGCACGAGCCGAGCTGATCCTCCGCCATACGTAATTCAGATTCACCACCATAAAACCAGCCAAGGCCTCAGTGCTTCATTGTTATCCACTCGCGAGGTTGGCAGGCTCAAAAGGGATAGAGGCACTCTCGCCCCATCACACATTATCCGTAGCCCATCGACCCCTTTTGGAATCCAACGGACTTGTTCGAGGCGATTCGTACGTGCCACAGCACGGACTTTCGGGCTGGTGGCGACCGTTACATCGACGGACAACCCACGTACGTAAGCCATGAACTTTTGCCTGCTTACAAGGTGCCGGGACGACGCTAATCAGACCATCTGCTTGACTCAATTACTATGTAGCATATGCGGGCCACTCGGTGCGTGCTCGACAGTCAGTATCGTGGAAGGTAACATCTGCCCACTCCAATGACACGGTGGGACCCCTGCTTGGTTTTATCTTTTGCTTCGTGCGGTCACCGTTAATCCTGTCTGCTGCGCATGGAGCAGGGAGGAACTGGAACTCGTGGTTGGAGGGGCCCGCGCGGTCGAACAAGTGGTCGGTGCTGACAACAAACATGCTTGGCTAAGATTGCTCACAATGAAGTTGTAGACATGCATCTGCTGCACAGAGCTTCCCGTGCAACACTCGCCCGTCGGGATGAAAGGGTTCGAGTCAGTTGATTCTGGCGAAGGGGGCGGAAAACGGTGTTGTCGGAAGCAGAGAGCATGACACTGAGCGCATAGTGCAGACCAAACCCATCTCTTTCTCAGCGGGGGGTGTAAGTGGAAGCCATGCAGCCGCGGAAGTATCCGTCAAAAGTGTGTGGTCCCCGCGGCACCTGTCTCGCCTGTCACTGAGCAGGTCAGGACAGGGACCCGTGTCGCCTTTCATCTGATGGTCTGGTGTGCAAGCCTTGCGTGGGAAAATCACGCATCAAAGACCCGACACGCTGGAACTTGCTGCGCAAGCCTGGAAATAAGCATTTCTGTCGGCGCAAAAGACAAGAGAGCACACCGGTAATATGCAACAGTGTGGCTGACTAGACGGGGCAGGTGAGAGGCTGACCCCACGCCCCAGAAATCAGTAGCAGGTTGGCTTGCCCCATTTCGCAGTGCATAGGTAGAAAATGCATTGCTGTGGAAGAAGTCGAGGCCACCAGGCATAATCGCGACTGCAGTAACAAGGAAATGGGGCATGGCGCATCGTAGGTTTCCCGGAGCATACAGCTGGAGCCAAGACGAGCAAATTCACACGCTGATCCTGTAAGCCTGGTAACCAGCAGCGCCTTGCGCAACCGAATCGATGACGATGTCGAGGACGGCCGTGGGCGGGTGCTGCCCTGACGATCCGTGGGTTGTGCATGTTCTCCGTAGCTCTGGCGAGTCTGGCTCACGGTCCATTAGAGACCAGCCCACTGGGGAGCTGGCTCGTTCCGAGAGCTGTTGTTGCCGCACCCGCATCGCGCGTAAACTGCAGCTGGTGGTGAGCCCTGGCGATAAAAGGGCTGTTATACCACACTAAGCAAGGCCGGCGCTGGCTCCACGAGCTCCACGAGGCGACGCCAAGGATCTGGTAAAAGAAAAGATCAGCCAAACTTCCCCAGCTCCACACCACGGATATCAGACTGGAACTGGAAACAGAACAGGTCGCTGTTTGGTGAGAGAGTGTGGGCTCTCGACCCTCTGCCCTTGGTTGCTTGGCATCTCTGCCTCTTGGACCGGGTTTGGCTCTTGTTGCGAGCTAGAGACAGCGCTGTGCAGAATCGATGTCCAGGTAGGTGACTTGCAGCTACTACGTATGTATGCTGGGCCGTGGCTTGCCATGGGCTGACACGTTGACTGACAAAGTTAAGAGCCAAGCCAAGGGGCTCTTAGGGGTGGGTATCTGGCAAGTCTGGGGGGTTAGCGGTACGCAGAGTCGAGAAGGCACAAGTCAAGACCAAGACCCCAGCGCCAGTGCCAGTCATGGATGGATTCGGTCTTGGCAAGACAGACTGCCGACCGAGCAGTGGGATTTGCTTTGTGCCAATCTCACGTGCCGGAGATGAGGTGAGGCGGCGGGTCGGGTGATGTTGCTATTGTGGGTGAGGCCGGGATGGAGCATTGAGGAGACAGCAGCGTGGGTCTGTCTGGCGGGTTGCTTGAATGAGCAATGCATGACTGACTGCTTGACTTTGTTGACTGTTGCCAGGGCTGGGATGCAAAACGGCAATCACACTGCCGATGCCAGAAAAGGCGGTGGACTTGACGCAAGGGAGGAAGGATGTCGCTGGCTGGGGATTGTGTTCAAGGTACATCATGTCGGTAGGGTATGCTGTAACCAGAGGTGGTGACAAGGCGACGCCTGGCCCATGTAATTTTGCACTCTGGAGTCGCTGGTCGGTGGAGGAAGGGGGGGGGGGCGTTTGCAGGTGGGGGCTGCTGTTTCCCCAGGTGCAGTGCTGCCCACCCGCACGGCCTACCCTGCACACACACACACACACACCAACACACACACCTGTGGAGCGCCCTCTCCCACCTCGAGCTTGAGCATCAGCAGCTCTAATTAAACAGCCTGAGCAGTTTGAGCGGGCAGGTCGAGGCAGGCACGCAGATGCCCGTGGCGGTGCCATCACCACTGCAACCTGGCTACAGTCACTGCTGCAGCGTCGCTCCACCACCGACAACCCTCGACGAGTCGTGTTCACGACCCTTCCCGTTCCAGATGCTTCCAGTATGACATGGCCGACACGGCATGACATGGCACCCCGACGATTGCCCACGGAGCCGACGCGGCCAAGTTGAAGCCGTGGCCGCAGTGCAGGCCAGCTGCAGCCTGAGCCGGTGCTCGTGTCCACGCCCCCGACATGGGAGACCGTCTGTTCGAACCAGTCTGTTGATCTTGGATGGATGGGATGCAGCTGCTTATTAGAATTCCCCCACCGCCCGCACCCGCCGCCTCCTCCCACGGCGCACACTGCTCCGATCCGATACCTGCCTGCTTCAAGTCCCCAGGCCTTGCGATTCCTGGGCACTTGCACATCTCCCGCACGATCCATGCCCTCGTCGCCCATCAGTCCATGCACGAGATCGAGACAATGGCCCCGATGGCCACGACAAGATGCAGTATCGGTCCAGTACATCCTCCGTAAGGACACCGCCGTAAAGCGCCTCCCGGGACATCTCAAGCTTGCAGCATGCCCATGTCCAGCCCGGTCTCGATGCAGGCCGGCCTGTCTTCCGGCCCCCAGGCGCATTTCAGCCAGGCTGCGCCATCAGCCTATCACTGGCGGCCGCCACCCAGCGCCATCCCATGGCATCCCAGCACCACTTCGACCACCTGCTGGGGCCATCGACAGCCAGACAGAGAGGGGAGGGGAGGGGGTCCAGGGGAACCAGGGGGCCCTGGCGCCGAGGTGCCAACCCTGCATGGCCGTCCAGCAGACGCCAAGGCCAGTGCCAGTGCTCCGCCGGCTTGGATCGCGGGCGCCGGCCGCCGTTGGGGCACACGAAAACACCACTGCCACCCACCAGCACGGCGCCGCTGCAGGCACATGGCCTGCCACTACGCCCTGCCCCAGGTCGCGTCACCCTCCTCTTCAATTTCCGCCTACTGCCCAGGCGGTTACTGTCCTGCCCACTTTAGTACCGAATCTTGCCTGCGGTGTTCCAAACCCAAGCTTTCGGCTCTGCGTCTCCAGTATCAACAACAAACACACAAACAACAACAGCAAACACAACGCATCCGCAAAGAGTGTCCGATCCTATCCTCAGCCAGCTCACCTCGCCACACGAGCGCGACCTCAGCGTAATCAAATAGGGCCCGTCGAACCATTCGGTCACGATCGAGGTCCATCTGGATCCCTTTGGTGGACCTCCCACGGCAGATAAAGGTATCCAACAACCCACCACGTCTAGAGCGCGTTCGACTATCCGCACCACTGCGCCTCGAGCAGCACGAATCGACAATCGTCCGCGAGCCAGTGGCATGTGACCAATTATTCAGTTCCCGACCTCGAATCCTGCTGGCGCTCGACTATAGCACCGTCACCCAGACAAAGCCCAGAAGAATACCTTGTCGTCGCCTCTTCCGAGCTATCACCGCCGAGACTGCATAATAGACCGCGGTAGTACAGTCTCGCCTGTAAAGGATGCGTGGATTGATGACCCTTAGCGGCTTCGACTACTTGCTTGACGGATCCGCGTTTGGCGGGACTCTTTCGCAACACGTACAGCTGTGGTTTCTCTTTCAATTTGGCCGCCCTTGGGGTGCAGCATAACAATCTGGGCAGCGAGGCGCAATGTTTGCTACTGACACTGCCAGCACGGCAGCACATCTGAAGATTGAGTCCCACAGCTTTAGTGATGGAGATTCCGAAGAAGATCATTCGCCGCCTGTGCTGTCGCCTACCAAGGCCGAGGGAGGCTCTCTAGTCCTGCGGGGGCGAACTTCACCCGTAACATCAGGCTCAGCCGAAAGCTCCATGTCTCCAGATCTCGTGCCTCCCATGAACAATGCGACCAAGCGACGGCGGCAGAAACCACTGAGCCCAGAGTTGTGGGAATCACACAAGCACGAGATATGTAGGCTCTATCTTGACGAGAACAAGCGCCTCAAGGACGTGATGGAGATCATGGCCAGGGAGAGGGGGTTCCATGCGTCGTGCGTTTCCCTGCCTTCTGTGCACCAACTTCGAAAATCTTCCTGTGGCACTATGCTGACTCTCATACAGGCCTAAGATGTACAAGACAAAGTTGACTCAATGGAAGTTTTTCAAGAACAACCGACAATCGGACGTTGCCAACATACTATCGCTACAAATGCGGCGGTCAGCCCTGGGCAAAGATACGATCGTGCAGCGAAACGGCAAGCTCATCGACGTGCACGGATACATGAAGAGGAAAGGCATCACAGCTGAAGATCTAGCCAGCGGTGTGACAACAATACTGGAGACACAACCGGACCTTCCACCAACACTAGATTGCCGCACGCCGCCGCCTTCGCCGCCGGTGGTCCTGGCTCGTGGAATGTCACCGACAGACGATCAATTTGTGCGGGAAATGTTGCACCAATGGGCCGTGCCTAGGGTGCACATGTATCGGAATGTCGAGAAATGGTTCTTGAATTTGATTGACGACCATCGGAGGAGCTCGGCTATGGAGTCAGTTCGCCTGCTCAACGAGTCTTGCTGGCTCTTTTCTCAAGGACGAAACCAAGAAGCGGGCGAACGTTGCCGAAGCGGGTTCGAGCTGGTACACAATGTCCTAGAGGAATCGGCAGCACTCAGTTTCTTCGAGCTACTGATCATGGTGCTGCGATACAAGAATTCCGACATCGCCAGGGAGCTCTGGAAATATCTATCGAGATACTCTGCGACATGCAAGGATGCCAACCACCCATTCCGGAGGGTGCTTACTGCCCTCTCGGAGTACACCAACAATAATTCATTTGAAGAGACCGCGCATATCTTGCGATGGACGCTGCAGTGGCCGGGGATCAGATTCGGTGGCAGGCTTGACGGGCGGCTGTTCGACTATAGCAACCTTCAGCCGTGGGACCTTATACCCATCCACAGCGACTACCACAGGTACTATATGTATCTGCATCGATGGGACAGTGACGACATCCCCAAAGCCACAGTTCCGGGGCTTGCTGACTTCTCGGATGTGGGATACTTGCGCGCAGATCTCTTGTTGACATTTGGCAACATGGAAGACTGGTACAACGAGAAAATCCCGAGGCTGGCGCACACGCTGATAGAAGGCGACCGGAACAGCGGATCCAACTGCACATATCTGCAGTGGGTTTGCCTCTACGCGATCGCAAGATACCACAAAGCCAATTCGGAGCGACTCCTGGGCGACGCTCGCCTAGAGGAGCTGAAGTTGGCCATTTACTACCTGCAGATGGCCGCGGATCTGCAGATTCGATATTGGCCACCGGGACGCAATTACCAGGAGACTCTGAATACTCTTCAAGAGTGGAGTACAGATGCTGGCGACGCTACTACTGCCCAATTTGCGATACTGCAGCGGACACAAACCACGCCGAGCCACACCATTGAGGACGTGTCATAACATTGAGCCAAACATCGAGCGGCTTCGCGAAGACTCATATACGCGGGTCACCACTGAAGCACTCGGTGTTCGCCATTTTCTCGCACAGCCGGCTCGACTGTGGGCAGGCGCTATCGTGCAGACTATGCGGGTTGGCTCGGAACATTCGGGCAATCTACGCGTACAGGATGACGGGACTTTACAGAGTAATGGCCCATATTCTCGGTGCCCAACTGAATAAGCCGACGCTCTGGATTGCCGGCTCTTGGCGCCCAAAGGCGCCCGCTACGTTAACAGCTCACCATGATGAGCTCACGGGGATAATGTCAACTCCACCACCCACAGTGTGCTAGCCATCATCGACCTAAAGACGGAGGCTGCGAGCCAAAAGTACCAGTACAGTTCAAGACGAGCGAAACTTCGGGGAGCGCGAGTTTTCAAAGTGACTTTTGTTGGTTGTCAATACAGCTCGGTAGTCGTCTTGAACAACCGACGGAGTCGATGCGATCCTAGCTGGAGAAGAAGTAACATCACTCGGTTGTGTGCAAAGTACCCCTGACATGGGGTGTTTAGGAATCTTTGGATGCAGGGGAATCTAGATACTCACCAGAAAATTGACCTATCGCGATAGGCGTGCGCGCAATCACAGGATCAGAGGTACCATACTCTATACCAATAAGAAATAACAAAGTCAAATTCATAACCATACGAAGATGTTCAGTCTCGGCAAGAAGTGAGAGCAGGCCAAATACTCATTTAGCTATGAAGCTGCCCGCGGCATGGTATCTTGGCTTCATATATGCGGATCTCGCGAATATGCATGAAACGAGCGGGAGCCCCTCCAAGCGGTAGCCCCTCCAAACAAACGGCACATTGGTCGCCTTAAGACTCATAATTTTTGGAGAGTTCTTGGAGACAAGGGTCCTCTAGCTCGAATAGCTGCTACTGCGACAGACTGTGACTAACAACCTTGGAAGCCCACACCACTGTGCTCAAGCACCACACGCCACACAGCAGGTCGACAGACATCTACCGTCCTTTTCTGCCACAGGCTACTTGTAACAAGCGACTACCTCGCCACAAGACCACGAAAAACAGAGACCGCAAGTAGCACACGCAACGCCAACCCCGCCGCGATCGGCATAGCACACGAGCACCCTCACGATAGCCCCTCCACCTCGACCTTCAGCATGGCAGACGCCGCCACGGCCGGCATGGCCAAGCTTGTGCTCGACGAGGTGACGGGTGAGATGGTGTCGACCAACGAGCACAAAAAGCGCCAGAAGAAGCGGGAAGCCAAAGCAAAGGCCGAAGCAGCAAAGGCAGCCAAAGCCAGTGCAGCGCCCAGCGACGCAGCAGCAGCACCTACCAAAGCCCCCAAGCCACCCAAGGCCGAAGAGCCCGCGCTCGATCCCAATGCCATGTTCAAAGTCGGCTTCCTCGACGATGTCTACAAGGAGCGGCCGGTGAAGCCCGTAGTGACGCGGTTCCCACCCGAGCCCAATGGCTTCCTGCATATTGGCCACTCTAAGGCCATCGCTATCAACTTTGGCTTTGCTCGCCACCACGGCGGCAAGTGCTACCTGCGCTACGACGATACCAACCCGGAGGCCGAGGATGAGATCTACTTTACCGCCATCCTTGACATGGTACGATGGTTGGGATTCGAGCCTGTCAAAATCACATATTCGAGCGACAACTTTCAGAAGCTCTACGATCTTGCCGAGCAGCTCATCAACAAGGGCAAGGCGTACGTCTGCCACTGCAACGACGACGAGATTAAAGCCCAGCGTGGCGGTGAGTCTCATGGCGCCCGCTTCCGCTGCACACATGCCGATCAGGCCCCCGAAAAGAACCTCGAGGAGTTCCGCGGCATGCGCGACGGCAAGTACAAGCCGCGCGAGGCCTTCCTGCGGATGAAGCAGGATATCACCGACGGCAACCCGCAGATGTGGGACTTGGCGGCGTACCGGGTCCTCGAGAAGCCGCACCACCGAACCGGAAGCAAGTGGCGCATCTACCCGACATATGACTTTACGCACTGCCTGTGCGATAGCTTCGAGGGGATCACGCACTCGCTGTGCACGACCGAGTTCATCCAGTCCCGTGTCAGCTACGAGTGGCTCAACCGTGAGCTCGGCGTGTACGAGCCCATGCAGCGCGAGTATGGCCGGTTGAGCATCCAGGGTACCGTTCTCAGCAAGCGCAAGATCCTCAAGCTTGTCACGGAGAAATATGTCCGTGGGTGGGATGATCCGAGGCTGTACACCTTGATCGGCATCAAGCGCCGTGGTGTGCCGCCCGGGGCGATCCTCGAATTCGTCAACGAGCTTGGCGTCACCACCGCGCCCTCCGTTATCCAGCTCAAGCGCTTCGACCAGACTATCCGGCGGTATCTTGAGCTTACGGTGCCCCGCTTGCTACTGGTTCTCGACCCTGTACCGGTCGTGATTGAGGACGCCGAGGAAGAGCTCGACCTCGACATGCCCTTCTCGCCAAAAGTCCCCGCCATGGGCTCCCGAAAAGTCAATTTCACCAAGACGGTCTATATCGACCGCAGCGACTTCCGCGAGGTCGACAGCAAGGACTACTTCCGCCTCGCGCCCAACAAGACGGTCGGTCTATACCAGGTCCCTTACCCGATCAAAGCGACATCGTACACCAAAGACGAGACTACCGGCGCTGTCACGGAGATCCGCGCGGTATTCGACAAGGAGACCAAGAAGGCCAAAACGTACATCCACTGGGTCGGCTCAAATGGCAGAAAGTGTGAGGTCCGCGTACACAACTCGCTTTTCAAGTCAGAGAAGCCGGATGATGCAGAGGGCGGGTTCTTGAACGATCTAAACCCGGAGAGCGAGGTCGTGCACCCCAACGCGATGATTGAGCGGGAAGGCTTTGACGAGGTGCGGAGACGGGCGCCCTGGCCGGAAGCGGCGGGCGAGAGCGAGCTGGGTAAGGGTGGACCAGAGAGCGTGCGGTTCCAGGCAATGAGGGTTGCTTACTTTGTGAGTTCTTTTCCTCTTTTTCTTACCGAGCAAGTGGTAATTTTTCGACCTGGGATGTAAGAGCCACAGTGAAAGTTGTGTTGCTAACGGGTTTGTGTGTGATACAGGCCATGGACAGCGATAGCACAGATGACAAGATCATCTTGAACCGGATAGTCTCACTCAAGGAGGATTCGGGCAAGAACTAGATGGATCTCATCATGAAGTAGCATTGCGGATGGAGTTTAGGTGGGAAAGCGGCGTCAACACTGAAGGGAGACGAAATGGATATAAAGACACTTCGGGCGTTGCTTGCCAACACATGGCGGGATGGGGAGCCCATGCATGATTAATTCACTGACGAATAGAAATCGAGAATGCGGGACCTGGACCTAGTCTTGAAGACGACACATTGATCTGTGATCGTGTCTAGACTGGACGCATCCATTCCCCTTCTTTCTGCTGTTAATCACAGGACTGAGTCCAATCTTTAACCATAGGGGTTGTTGTCAGCTCATCACAACAAGCCACACCCACTCCTACACCATTTAACCCCCCCCCCCCTTCATCCCAAGTTAGACTGCCAAAGAACCTGCCTCGATGACGGAATTTCTCAAACCCCTCTAAGTGCTCGAAACAGCACTCCTTTGCCCTCGCCCCCCCGGCAGCCAAATATCTGCTGGATTCCAAAACGGGGGGCCAACTACCTCGAGATATCAGACCATAGCACACTACTGTTCTGCCCATCCTTTCAGACTTGCGGTTCGATTGGTCTAGTTGGTTTATCACGTTCAGTCTAATAACATCTTGTCACAGCGAGATGTGGGGAACACTGAAAGGTTAGGCGGATCGAAGCCCCCACCATCGATCATTTCACGACTCTTTTTTGCTCCCTTGGTTAGGCATTTTCTTCTTGCTATGATGCGAGCTTGTTTGAGTGCGGAGGTTCCTTTTTTCTTCTGCTTTTTTTTCTTTTCTCTCTTTCGTTCTTTCTTTCTTTCTTCTTCTCTTAAACTACTGAAAAGGGTGGGGGGGCACTGGTATTCGTGTAGACTGTGCCCAGCCACGAGAAAGGCTGGTGGTATGAGGAGTCGCAAGCACACTTACACATTCATGCGTGTAGAAACAGCCGCGCGATCCGGATCGGTTTCGCCAGGGTGGTTTCTTTTTTTTGGTGTGTGTGTGTGTGTGTGTGTGTGTGTGTGTGTGTGTGTGTGTGTGTGTGTGTGTGTGTGTGTGTGTGTGTGTGTGTGTGTGTGTGTGGAAAACGTTGAACTCCGGGCGAGAGTTGCAACTCTCTTACAGCCACGCGGCGGTTTCATAAGCAACCTAAGTAAGCTTAGTCGCTGGAACATGTGAGGCATCTGGAACTACGTGCGTTTCTAGAACGGCCATGGCGAAGGTTTTGCAGAACGCTGGTAACAACAAGTCTAGTATGTCGGTACTGGCACGAGTGGACGATACACATCCTCTCATCTTGCCTCGTGTATTCTAGCTTTGTCGACGGGGGAAGGGCTGGAAACATTTTCTCCTGCTGCTCTCGGCTCTGGAGAAGGCTGTTTGGAGAGGATTCGCGTGTTTTTTTTTTTTTTTTCTTTTTTTCTTGTTTGGTTCGTTGTCGTGGCGATGCGGTGTTTGTTCTTCATGCTGGACCGGACGGGGGAAACAGGGGAGGAGCAGTGGATGGGTTTGTGAGGTTGAGACTGTCAAGACTGCGCGGGCCTGTTCGCTAGTCTTGGTGATGCTGTTTCGTGGGTGGCGTCATGGGCACTTCTTCTAAGGGGCATAGTTGGGATGAGTTTCGGACTTGTTGGTTTTGTATTTGCGTGTTTATGCTCGGCTTTTGTGGCTTCTAACCCCCAGTAGCTATCGGATGCCTGTTCTATCCCAATGCCCCCGGGCCAATATTGATCTCCTTGACTTCGTTATAAACCAGCCCTTTCTTTCCCTGCATATCTCAACCCAGCTCAAGAACCGCATCCGAATCAACCCTCACTATTATTATTATTATAATAACCTTTTCCCCTAGCTTCTCTGCCGCCGCAGGCAGCAGCACATTCGTCTCCCGCGTAATTTTCCAAACTCTCCCGCTACCCTTCGTCCGCCGTGGGGAGACGTAGCTGTCCTCGAGTCCCGTGGCTGCGAGGTCTAGTTGTAGTTTACTCTCGTTAGTATTTAACGGTGTGTGACGGCCGCCACGACCAGCTCGGACCGGAATTTACTTGTGGCCCTTCGGCCACCGACATTTTCCCCGGGATATGAATGCGCGCCGTGTTGGTAGGTCGGGCCAGTGATAGGGATCGTGGAGTTGCCGCGCGGGAAGGCTTGCAAGTACTATTTCGTGGTGGGCGGGTTAGTTTCGAGACGGCTCGTGTCAGAGAGAGAAGGAAATCTCCCTGGAATTTCGCGTTAGATCTGGGCTCGCTGGAGAGACTGGAACTCGGGGTGAACGTGTCGTATAAAAAAGTCTTGGCGAGGTTCGGGCGGTACTTCGCCAGACCCCCAAGCGCTCAGCGGTTTTTGTGATGTGGTTAGTGTTGCTTGCACATGCCGTCCTCTCTTTTGGGGTTTCACAACGTACATTTTGACTATTCTAGCAAGGGTAACGTTAACATCGACAGCGAGGACCTTCGAGTCCGTCTCTCGTCCCCCCCAAGCAAAGTCGCATCAGCTCGAGCATCCGGTTTTTTTTCCAAGTTCACGGCGCAAGCAGGAAACTTCCATCACAAAGCGCAAGACCAGCAACAATCAGCTTGACCTACTTGATCTGGCCGACATAACCTGTGCCAAACCGCACCATCCCCGTTTGGTATGTATCTCGTTGCCTGGTGCGTGCATCATCATCGCATTCACCACCACCACATAAGATCAGAACTCTCCCTCACTCAAAAGACCAACTGTCAAAAGACATCAATTGGGTCATTGTCACCACGGAGATTAGTCAACTTCGTGATCGTCAAAAGCTTGGGCTCTCCCCAGGTCTGCGGGATCGAGCCGTACAAGGAAGGACTGGTGGAAACTTTGTGCGGCCACAGGCTCATTCATCCCTCTTAAAACTCAACCTTCCCGTCCGCTCACCCTGGAATTTTAACAACCATGTTGGCGATGAACTTTCTCGTCCCCGGGACCGGGTCCGTGTGCACATTATGCCAGAAGGAAACTACTACATCGCCATTGTTCTCAAGCTAGATGCGCTAGTCCTATTCCTCGGGTAAGTTATATTAGTGAGTGCTATTCTTTGGACTCGCAAGACCCAAGGCTTCTGGGCGTGATCACGGGTGCTATTTGCTCCGCTGTTGTGTAGCAAGGGGGGGTTCTGGGACCCTCAATCTAAGCCCGCCGACCACAGCTACAGTGGGATCCAATTCTTTCGCGCGTGCCCGCCCGCCCGCTTCGCGCAATTATTTCCTCGTATGGAAACACTGGTCTCTCATTGGTCAGCGGAGGTGTCTCCGAGCACCGCACAACTGGGCAGGGTCTGGGTCTTTTCGTTCCACCCTCTTCGGTCACAACGGGTTGGGGAACGTCGTCCGCACCACTGACGTATAACCAGACCAAGACGACAAGGGGACATTCGATAGGGAGCCCCGTTGCCATCATGCATGCTCGAAACTGTAGCTCAGGTCACCGAGGAAAATCCTTACTCATCGTGCAACTTCTCATACTTGCATCTTCAACAACGCTGGGCTATTCGGGTGTGACGTTCATCTGCTCGGACAGGGCCAAACTCCCAAAAGCATAATTGCAGACTCACGATTTTGGGACGAAAAGGTCATTTTAATGCGTGAGCATTCAATTTGGGCAATCTGCCGCAAGTTTCTACTTCAGCGGTCCGGATAACGAACCACGTCCTGGTTTGTTTGCTTGCACACTGATGCTCATAAAAATATCCTTGTCTCTGGATATTCGGCCTCTCCATACGTCCTTCCCGCATTGCAGCTGGACGGTTAAAAATGAATCGCTTTTGCGTTCTCCGAGCCGAAACAGATCTTTGCCTCTCTCCAACTCCCATCTAGGTATATGTACACCATTGCTCCGGCCCCCATTTAGAAATATGTACACCGCTGTAGCCAAATTTACAAGAAACGATAAAGAAGAAGAAGAAATGAGGGATATTGTGTGCTGAGTAGAGGGAAAGAAGGCAGTGGATGCCAGAAAATGCCTCGGAATGATGTCAAGAGAGCCCCTGGAAACTTTGGTCGTGGTTGAGGTTGTCTCACCACAGCGCCGAAACCGAAGCCCCCAGACCAGAAAAAGTGAATAGATGTGTCGTCATGGTCGTAAGATAGTCTTCGTCATCGCGCGGGGTCGTCAAAGGGGGATCAGGAAGCTCCCGTCGGCTTGCTCGTACTTTCGGATTCCGAAGCGGGGAGATTTCATGTAAAAGCGGAAGCAACCTGTCTGAAAGCTTTCAAATGTCTTGATGAAATGGTCGAGGCTGTCCCGCGTCTTTTGATCGTACTTTTCCGCTTTGGAACGCAACGCGCCAACGGCATCGTCGAATCGCTTTGCCGAGTCCTCCATTTGCCGTACTAAATCAGCGATAATTTCTTCGAGACTCATGTCGGTGCTGGCGAGCATAATGGGTACAAGGTTCGCAGGTGTTTCTTCGTCCTATGGTCTTGTCAGTATGACACACTTGTGAGTAGTACCGAGCATTGTTCTTACGATTTCTTTCCTGAGGGAGTACAAATCGTTACAACTGTTGAGACAAGAGACATTAGTTGCTGCTCACACTATCCTCCAGATATGATGGGTAACACCTGGGGTCAATCCACTTACATAATTGGCTGAGTACTTGTCTCCAGGGTCATGGTCTCGACCTCTTCTGACCAGACCAACTCATCTGGTAGATTTACATTGGCCATATAAGGGTGCATCGCGCAGAAGATATACACGGCACCTACACCGTGGCGGAACTTCCAATACTCGTCCACGCTGGCCAGTTTGCCCGAGAGGCGATGCTTCTGTTCGGTGGCGTTCGCCTCGATGAAATGCTGTACACGATCTGCAAGGCGCTCCATGTTGATCTGCCCATCTGGGCACGTCGCGATCAGTAGTTCAGCAAATGCGCCAAACCCGGCAAACTCGGGAGGTGGTGGGATGTTCTTGGCCTCGGGGCTGAGGCCAAGCTGCCCTCTCGCGTAGTTGATACATTCCCCGCGGAAGATAGCAGCAGCCTCAAAGTCAGAAGCAAGGTCGGCTTTTCCGGGTTCGATCGCTTTATCTATCACATCGTCAAATACGAAAAGCATCAGGCCCAGCATGCCCATGGTTTCAAGCTGTTCCCAGCCGGCATTCGGATATGTCCTGAAATCGTATCAGCGCACAGATCCCTTGTCGGCAGACTAAACCTGCAGGTGGTGGACTTACGCTGATATGAACCAGGCAAGATTGATGGCCCGGGTCTTGAGCCGCTGCTTGTCGTCCACCACATAATCGTCGATAGCCTCGTCCATGACTTGTGAAAGGCGGTCGTAATTGGCGTTCAGGCCACTCTCCCAGCGGTCGTAGATGGGCTTGAGATCCGGAATCAGGAGCGTTTTGCCGCGCAGCTGGTCAAAGATGGTTCGTGTGGTGGTGCTTCGACGGAATAGCTGGCTGGGCTTCTTCCAACAGCTGCGCCAGAGGCTAGCCAGAGGTGCCAGACAGTCATCCATCTCGATGGTTGTGTTGTGCGGCTGAGTGAACCTGGTGACGAAGAGGCTGAGCAGTACCGTAGAATCGAAGCTGGTTGAGGCGGAAGATGGCGTCGGTTGACTCGAACCGCCAGCAAAGGACAGGAGGGGATCGCGTAGCTACGCCACGGAAGGAGCGGACGAGCTGCCGTGGATGTAGATGGCGGAACCTGGAGAAGACAATAATATGTAACCAGGAGACCAGGCTCCGCTTGGTGGCATGGGACTTGCCCCGAGTCGTCACCCCTGCGAGACTAGTACTCAGGGCTTGGAGAAACGGGCATGTGCTTGTGTACAGAGGACGGCGATGCGGAACAGCCGGCGGGCATCGAAGCTGGCAGAGATTGGCGATGATGATTGCAATGCGAGATCAAGCAAGCCAGGATGGCGACGAGGGTTCTAGATGATTGTCGGATGGGATAGAGCGGAGCTCGTCGTGGTTTACTCCGGCCGGCACGGGCAGGATGCCTCGCGGCAGCCATGGCACACTTGGCTCTGGCCAGGCATACAGAGAAGCACTGAGAAACAATAACACGCATTTCGGCTCTCTCCACCCACACGCCGTTGGGAGGGCTGCTTTGGTGTAGCCGAGTGGAGGCACAGCTGGACGGGCAACCCCTGCCTGCGGACGGGGAGCTAGGACGGCGCCGGTGGCAGAGGTTGAGCACAGGCTGGACAGGCTGGCGAGCTGGGGACCCAAAGGTAGGCTCGAGTAACGGTGGAGAGGCCCGTGATGTGATGGGTGCGCAGGTGATGGTGGGCGGCGCAGCCAGGGGTCCAGCCGGGCGTGGTGGAGTGGTAATGTCCCGGCAGTGGTTCCTGCTGGGAGCGGTAGTAATGCGCGAGGTATAATTATGCTGAGCGAGGCCACCACGGCTGGACGCCCCGCATCGATGGGTGCCAAGCTGGCGGCAGTGGTTTGTCGGTCGTGTGTCGTTGCCGGGTGGCGACGATGGCAGTGCGAGCATGTCTTTGCTGTGGATTGGACGAGGATATGGAGTTGACGATTCCATGTCCCAGGTACACCGGCTGGCTGCAGGCTGCAGGTTGCAGGTGTAGGTGCTGGTGCTGGTGCTGGTGCTGGAGGAGAAGTGGGGCCCTGGAGAAACAAACCTTGGAAGCCTCTGCAGCTCCCAAGCAAACATCTGCAGGTACAGATTGGCTGCATGCACAACCCGCGTGGCTGGCAGGATCCTCCCCCCCCCTCCCCCCCAGCACGCCAGGTCTGCCCAGGTCTGCCCAGGTCTGCCCAGGTCTGCCAGCAGCAGCTCTCCAGGGCTGGCACCAGGACAGCTTCAGGGGCGACTATCAGGCACGCACGAGTCTGCAGTGCGCATGCACCTCCAAACCTTGGTCGACCCAACTTCCAAGGCCTCAATGCTCGTCCTCGCCACACACGCCCCTTGGCCCTTCGCTGCAGCCCGCACCAGCGACGAGGTTAAGCAGTCCAAGTAACTAAGGCAGACTTGCAAGGGCGCCTCCCATGATGTCGACACATGGCAGCCACGGGGTCCCGGGTCCACGGGTCTTGTACACGCGTCGCAGCGCTAGCATCATCGCGTTCAAGCTTCAAACTGCAACCTCCAACCTCCGGCCTGCAATCTTGCAGCTTCCAGCACCCACCCGCCCCCAGCATCATTGCCGTCTCGCCCGTCCATAATACCATCACCACATAGGTTAGTGTAGGTAGATGGTGGCGTTTTCTTCTCTTTCCGCCTCGCTTCTCCTACCCCTGCCCGCCATCTCTTCCCCCCCGCCAATCCCATCGTGAACCTCTGCAAGGGGCCTGCTTCTCGGGGAACTTTTCCAAGTGCCGTCGTCGTCAATGGCCTGCTCGGCCGATTAAGCAATTGCTGTGATCGTCTCCCCGCCCTCCCTCCCTCCCTCCTCCTCGTCCGGTCTCAAGCTGACACAACCCATGATCTGTCAGATACAGTACCAAGCCATCTTGTCACCGCGGATGCTGCGCATGCAACCTCAGCTCCCGCTGTCGTCCCCTTTATCCCCTGACAGGCCAACACCGCGCGTCATGGAGCCGCCAGCGATGCGACGTCGGGACACCACAGAGTAGGACTGGACTCGTCGCTTCGGCATGACCACCTCGCGGAACCGGACACGCCTAAATTAATCCACAGCATGTGCTATTAGTAGTCTACTACAGTGTTACCTACGCCATCGTCGTGCCTCGACAGCCGAGCGGTCGAGTATGGACGGGGCTGCGCAACAGGGGCCTTTCGTCCTGACAGGGCCGTCATAGGTTGACGTCTGCACCGCGACTCACGAGCTCAGCCCGACACAGTTGCTGCCGCCGTCAAGAGTGCCTCGATGGCCTATTCGAGACATTCTGCTTAGCGTTCTTCCCTATTCGGCGGCGTGGGGCTGCTCGTCGCACCGGAACCTTCTGCCGGTTCACAAGGGCCAATGACCATACGGCTGGGCTGCCAATGTTGGCTCGCTGGTGACTTGCGCAGGCGGCGCGGGGCCTTTCCAGTGCGCTACCAAGTAGTTACATGTCAGATGCTCGACTTTCACTTCCTGCAGGGTTGTTCAGCTTCAACTTGGCAGTTTCAACTTCCCGACCCGTCACAATACTGATGTCGACATCATCAAACAAGACGGCTATTAGCGGCAGGCGATCGCTCATCCGTAGCACCGTGCTCATACCGAGTGCTGTCTGGCAGAGGAGCAAGCCCCTGAACTTTTGCGGCCCCTGTGCCTGCCGGGTGGGCAACCCCTGCAACGGATACAGAGCCAAGACTCGTTTGCTCAAACTTCCCAAAAAAGCAAGCCCCCATGCTACTCTCTCTACGTGTGCCGGCAACCATAGAGCTTTTCGAGCCATCTGGAGTGTGAGGGTGCTTGCTCACTCCGTATCTGAGATTTCTGATTACTAACAGGCGACACAGAATGTCAGCATGCCAGCACACAATGGCATGGGATAATGCCCCCACGTCCAGACTCTCCAAGATTGCTGCGTGTCCTGTGCACACTGCATATGCTTCGGAGATATGGACAGGCATGGAGCATGACCACTACCGGTCGGGCTAATCTGCGAGACATAAGACCCGTTGCGCGCAACAGCGTTGGTGACACTAGCGGCAAGCTTTGTTAGACGCCTCACTTGCCGAATTCAACCGAGATTGGCCCGCGCTTGTCTTGGTTATTAATTTGGGCGCGGCTGACATGTGCAGGCGGTTGATGCCGTTTTCCACGAGCCACGCTAAAGCGGGTGAGACCGTCCTCGATTGCGAACGCCGGCACAAAGCCATGTGGCTGCGTGTCTCACTCTCAAACGCCCCGTGCCAGTACTTGATGGTCGCAACTTCGCCGTGGGGCCAGGCAGGATCAGTGTTACAGTCAATTTCCTACGTGAACAAGGCGCCACAGTGGGACATCCTCAAGCATTGTCTTGGGCGACGGCGGGCGCGACTTGTCATGCAAGATATTTAAGATTCAACCTGAAGCAGCTGGTCTGAGGCGCATTCGCAGTGCAACGTGTCGAGGCAAGAAAAGCAAGGGCGCGGGTTGCATTGCACGGCATGGCATTGCAAGACCTTGTTCACGATGGACCTGCGAACAGGAGGCCCGTGACTGAGACTGGCGAGAGATACGAACTGCTGCAGGGTCAGCGAGGAGCGGTTTGGGCATTGTGTAATTGGCTGCTGGGCCGTGCACGTCATTGCCCGTCTGCATTGGCTGCATTGTGCTCAGGCCTGAGAGATGGTGATTTGTCCTGTTGGATCGTCGAGTGTTTCAAACCCCACACTACCGAGAGAGCTCCGCCTATTAGTAAAGTTGGTTGTATTTTGATGGGGAACTTGCGAGCATTGGTATTGGGTGACGGATTCGCCGAGTTATTAACCTTGTGACATATTTTACTTTGAAAGACTAGACACTCGTACGCCCGATGTGTTATGCAAATTTTAGTGAAGTAATATCCATGCCGATGGGTTTTGGTCAATTTTATGTGCCCATTTGAGTAGATGTTCACCCGGTCCATGGAAGACCTCTGGTATGTATATTTCGGCGTCAACAGCCAGACACAAAGGCCAGTGCAAGCGGGCTTGAGGAATAATGCAACGCAAGGATAACCTCCTCGTTCTGCCCGAGCTCGACAACGAGAATAGAGAACAAGTTCTCCCATATGTGTTTAAGACCTGCAACACAATTATAAGCTATGAGCAGGAAACAATGGGATGTCTGTCTCGTAGACTGCCAGATCCAGAGTGAACCTGCCTCCCCTCCAGACAAAGGGTTCACTAAGACCAGTCCGGCTGCGTAGGGCAAGGGAATAGAACTTGGTTGTCACGGTCAACGATTAACTCTTTCAAGACTGCTGGAGACTGTTCCCATCATGGACGGCTCGTTTTCATTACATTCATCCTCAAATTTTCTCAGTCGTCTTAGTTAAAGCCCCCCCCCCCTCCAAAAAAAAAAATACAAACCCGACACAGGCCCATGCCACGAGCAGCGCGCGCCTGAAGCTCGGCATGTGGACCGGGCGACGGACGAGGTCGGACTGTGCTTATGCTTGTGCTTGTGACGGTAGTGGTGTTTCAGCGACTTTGCCCCCCGCCGGCGGATATGCCAAAGAGCGCCGCTCGGCATGGAGGGAGGGATATCAGATCATGTAGAGCGGCGATATGAACTGCGGTCCCCGGCGGCCAGGCCGCGCGCCGCGAGGGTCGGGGGGTAGAAGAGTAACCTCTGTGTTCTTGGAGAAGAGGGGGGGGGGGGGTGATTAAATTCTGAAGAGGTGTCTTGCTGCTGTCTGAGGGTTTGTTGGTTTATTCGGGGTTCCGAACCCCGGGGGAGGGGGGGGGGGGTTGCTCGAGGACGGCGTGAGGGACGACGGGTTACGGGGTTGGGGTTCGGTCCTTTTATTCTGAAGAGGAGGATGAAAGGGAGGAACGTGCCTGAGAGGGGGCTGAGGAGATTCCATGCCCCGGAGAATATGAGTAGATCACCCGCGGTGGAGGATAGGGCTGTCAGTGCTGCTCCGAGGTTCGACATTCGGATGACAGGTGAGTTGTGATGAAGGTGGTGCAGCGTGAGACGGAGCGATAGTTGTCTCTTGCAGCTAAACAAGAATGCAAGCAATACCGGATAAGTTGAAACTGCTTATGTGTCTGGAAATCACCCAGACTGGTAGCATCAGAGACACAGCTTAGCCATTTTTAAATATATGAATGTTTGTTCACAACCAGAGACAACAGCCCCCGTGACAAGCCCCCACTCCGCGCTACGTCCGACACTCGAATACATCAATCAGGGCTGAAGAATTTAAATAAAATAAAAGCCAAGCGACATATTTAGACAATACTTCAAAGAACGGACGAACCCTGCTTGCATATACACATGATGGAAGCACACCTCCAAAGGTGACTTGTCTGCACGCTCAAACCCCCAAGTCTTGTTTCGAGCCGGGGCCTGCAGAGTTCTGGACAAGGTCATTAGACCAGGCAGCTAACAGCACGCTAATGGACCGAACAGGCACAAGTGACGCAAACCCAGACCCGGGCGGCCTAGGGCGACAAAGCGCAAGACTGGCTGCCGGTTTGGGCAGTCGGCCTCGCGGGAAGATACGCGATTGGCTGTCGACGCTGGGGAGAGAGCAGACAGAGAGAGACAGAGAGCGGGCGTCTGCACCAATCACTGCTGCACGTATGGGGCCACTGAGTCAGCGGCGGCTTCAGGGCCGGGCTCGCTCAGTGGTTGTTTGTGCGGGGTTGCGTTGCGGCAAAGTCGTGCAGCTTTACTTACTTACATCCAAGCTAGTGACTGCGGCGTACCATGTCATACGTGACGCGTGCAGTAAACAGGCGCCAAAGACTGCGCTCAAGTCATCGATATCATACGAGTACTATAAACAGCGCGAAATCGTAAAAGAAGTTGTCCTTGATCAGACTTGCGTTCAGCCAACACGGCACCGAAATTGCAACCCCCACCCTTTCACCCCAGAAACCTCAATGCCGGGACTGGCGTAAACCCTCCCAGGGTATTAATAATAGTGGGACTCAACACTTAAAAAAAAAACTTACTGCTAATTCTCGTACGACTCACGTAAGGCGCGATGGGGGGGGGGAGGAAGCAGCCTGAAACCGTTGGTAACGGTGACATGACATGACACGACATGACATAGTAGTGCCTGAGCGTGACAACGCGCGCGCTTTCCCAGGGCGCCCACCCCCCTTCCCCCCCCCCCGGGGGTTTAATAAGCCTCCATACGAGCGACGACGGCAGTGGCTGCTGGCCTTCGATTCGCTGGGGCTGAAAAAGATGGTGGTCACTGCCGCTGTCAAGTTTCCCCATTAATACCCGCATATGCTAAAGGGGGGGTTTACCCGGAAGGGCGGAACGGAAGGGCGGATGCGATGTCCCCGGAAACGCCGGATCGTTTTGCATTTCTTCGGTGAGAGAAGAACAATCAGACGAAACTTTAGTCCTAGCTAGCTAGCAGCGGATTCTGTGCTTCCGCCAATTGCTAGCGAGAGATTTGAGGGGGGGGGAAGGGACGGGCTGTTGAGGCGGGATGTTGACGGACTCCGAGGAGGATAGTTATCCGTGCGTTAATGCTCGGGGGGAGGAAATGGAGAACGCCATCTCTCTCTCTCTTGGCGGTGCGGGTGGACGTGCACGAGGGTGATACCGATCTATCGTGATTCATAGAGAAAGGTTTTTTTATTTTATTTTTAAATATTTAGCGACTATTGCTAGCGCCATGCATGGCGGGTTGTGGCGCTGCGGATCAGATTGTACGAGAGAGACAAAGAGAGAGAGAAAGAGATCCCTGCTGCGGGTGTTACTGAACCGGTGGGGTTTCGTCGTCTTTAATGGCAAATGGCGGTTGGGGACAACCATGTAAGAAGGACGAGCGCCTCCCGCTGTGATGGTTCTAGAACCCTGGTGTGCACGTGTAGAATCATCACATTGCTTGAAAATGAAGTTGCGGCGCCTCAGGCAAGTTTTCATGTGCATTTGCATAGCCCGATGATGAACAAACGCTCCATCACGATTTGGCTAATAGTTGCGCATGGCAACATGACTTGGGACGCCATTGTTTCATTTCACAAAGAACATCCGCATTAGTTACTAGTAAAGTCATCCCAGAGACACAATGTACCAAATCCGAGAACCTTAGAAGCCAGACACATCAGAAAGAAACCCAACTGCCAACTGCACCGCACAAACCGGGGGAGCAAAAAAAAGGGTCACATCTTCGCAGTTCTCTTGGACCGCCTACTTGCTACAGCCGGGTTCTTGACAGCATGCTCCAGCGCCCAGTCCGTCAGCAATAGCGGGCGCTCCGTCTCAAATATACATGGCGTGATGCCCATCTCATCACCAAGCTTGCGCGGCTCGAGCGTCTTGATCTTTCTCATAGCCTGCAGCTGCGGTTCCGTGGGGCCATGCGTGCTCGTAGCGCTATGCAACCCGGCTGCGAAGGGCTTGAATCTGTTGTCCGTCCTGCCTGGCTCGGTCTCGCCGTCGCCGCCGGGAGAAGCGGTGCTGCTGCTGTTGAAAGGATGGTTCGGGTCTTGCGCATGCACAATCGGCGCGAGGAACTCCTGCATCGTGTTGCGGTGGAAGTAAGGAAGCCACATTGTATTCTCGGCAACCATGTACCGCGGGGGGACGATGGCCACGTCGACGACGCCTGTGCCGGGGGCAGCGGCGTAGTTGGGCGCCGAAAGTACCGTGAACAGAGACGGGTCGTGCTCGTCGAAGAGTAAGTTCCCCATGACGCAGAACTTGGCGAGGTCGTACTTGTACGGGTAGCATGTGCCGTGCCAGCCTGCAACATCGAAGGGCGTGGTGGGCTGGGTGCAGTGCCACCGCTGCGTGCATAGCCGGGCGATGACAGTCCATTCCTTGCTGCCCTCTTGGGAGACGGTGGCTTTCCCTTGTACGATGGAGCCGTCAAAGTAGGCTGTGGGGATTTCAAAGTCGCGTGCGTTGGCGAGGCCGGTCGAGCCCACGATGCCTAGGACGGGAAGCTGGAAGTGGCCTTGATACAGCTCGCAGACGTGGCCCCTGCAGGGTCTGCCACCGATGAGGTCGACTCGGTGCCGCACATTGCGTGGGATCACGGCGATCTCGTTCTGCCGCACAACTATCCTGCCCATCTCCGTGGTGATGTCGAGGCTGCCGGACTGCGGGACAATCAGAAGCTCACCATCGAGCGAAGCAAAAGCGTGTCGCTCGGGCATGGACTCGGTGACGCTGAACAGCCACATCGCGATGCCTTCCTTCTCCTGCGGATTGCCGTTGCGTCCCACGAGTTGTTGCCCGTTGATCCAGTGCGCCGAGTCCGGAACGGGAACGTCTTCCCACCTGAGGCCGTTGGGGTTGGGATGCCGCGCAACATTGTTGGCGTCAGGACCGTAGCCGGACGCAACTTCTAGGGGCACAAACTCATCGTGCTGGAGGGACGAATTGGCGCGGTACAGGAATGTCTGCTTGTTCTTGTCGCGGTCGGCAGTGAAGGCGGTGCCGCTGATGCGCTCGGTGCGTAGATTCAGAGGTGGGATTTGCGGTGAGTTGTTGACCTGCGGCACGGCGCCTGGGAGGGCCTCAGAGCTGTGCGAACCCAGTTAGTTTTGATATGCGAGAGGAAGAAGGAGAGACTCACGAGTGATAGTTGCCAAAGCCATAGAGATATGTGTAGGTGTCTTTGACGGCGAACTCTGTGTGAGGCGGCATGGTCAAATAGAACAGTGACGCTGGCAGACGAGCGCGGGTGTTGTGGTGATGCACCCGTGGATGTATGGTCAGATTCCAGAAGTCCCTTTGGGATTGAGAAGCAATTAGCTCTAGTGGGCTATAACGGTTGTTTTGATAGAACTCGTTGTGGCACGAGGTCTGCACGAGATGACGTTTCCCGCGAGCAGTTGTGAATACTCCACGTTGACTCGAAAGGCGGCATGGCTTGCATCAGCTCCAGCTCTCTCTCTCTCTCCAACCTCTCCCCAAGAGGGGTTCATTGATTGAATGCCCAGCCACGTCAGCGTCGTCATCCTCATGCAGAAGCGCAGTGGAGGTGCACCCTGCCAAGGCCTGCCAGTCCGCGGCCAGCGGCGTGACAAGACACGGCATGCCGCAAGGTACAAAGTGAGGGAAACCTCCAACTCCCGACGCAGTGGGTGGGCAGATGCCACCAGCAAACATTGCACCTGACCTCGCTGACCACCTCCACAGCGCCGTCGCGACGCCTGCTTGCTCTCGCAGCCTCCAAGGGCGGCAACATGAACCTTGATCTCCTCACCAGCGCGGGGTTGGGGTAAGACATGCACTCAACGAAACGAGGCTTCCAGCCGAGGCCGTCACTAACGCCACGAGCTGCTTGCCCTTATCTCGCCCGAGACAAAGGCCACGACCCGAGTCATCGAGATGTCTATCCCAAGTATTTGGATATTTCCGCAATTCAAAACTATACCCGGGGGGGGGGGGGTCAACTTTCCCGATCGACTACAGATAACCATCGTTAGCGCCATCAATACTTTTTCTGCTTTTCCTCGTCAAATTGTTATCAATTTGACCACCAAGTTTCTGCAACAAGCCGCCACAAGATGGCCTCTAAACCTGGAGTTTCTGCGTCAGAAGAAGAAGAACTTCCCCAGTCAAACTTTCGTCGTGAGCCAGACGGAACACCCGTGACGCAGATCCTCTACATCGATGTCGACCCGGCGCACAACCTCGAGGACGGCGACAGCCCTGCTGGAAAGATTTGGATCGACCTGCTTGACCTCCTCCAGGACGCACCCGGGTTTCGCAGGCTGTACTGGGGCCAGCGACTCGAGGAACCGGAGAAGGTGCAGGTCCATATTGGTAAGTTTATTCACAACGTCCATCCGTCGGCTTTTTTTTCTTTGTGCTTCCTTCCGGAAGAGGTGCCTCTCCATCTCCTGCGATATTTTCCATCTTCGAGAGAAGCCTCGCGTGCGGTATATTGCTCGTCTTGTCCATTTGATATTACAGCATGCCATAATCAACCCATCCCAACAACATTTCTGCTACTGTGCCCTGTTTGTCTCATATGACAGCGATCACTATCAAGATCGACGGTTATGGCGTGCTTCTACCACCACGCCCCCCTTCCTGAGGGATCCGACCTAGTTGAGGTCAAGCACAGCAATCGGGTCGCCGTCTATCCTCCGTGTTAGACCCGATACTAAAACCTAGCTCTTGAAGTGCTAATGAGGCCCGCCCCCCTCCTCGCAGTGCGCGACACCCTCGACGCACACAAAGCCTTCCTCGCCGGATCCTCGTTCAAGGACGATGTGACCGCCCTGATCAGACAACTCGCAGCGCTTCCGCTCCCCTCAGCACCATCCCCCCAACCATCACAAAATAACATCGCTACATCTCACCATCCCCCAAGATCCCAACTCCCCCTCTCAATCCGCCACACGTTCCTACATACGCACCACCACCCTTCCCCGCTGGGCCACCCGTCCACCCTCGACCTGCCGGTCGGCACGGCCATCTACACCGGCGCCACCGAGGAGTGGTACGCGGGCTCCTGGCCCCTGTGGACGCACATTGTCCGCAAAGTGCCCGGCTGCGTGGGCATCAGCGGCGGCAGGGTCCTCGAGCCCGTCGCGGGCCTGGAGCAAGGGTACATGGTGTACGTCGCCTGGCAGAGCGTGGACGCGCACGACCGGTATCACGCCACCAGGCACTTTGAGAAGTTTGGCGTTGTGCTGAGGCTGGGACATCGGGGCTATGTCGAGTATGGTCACGTTGTTTTTAAGGGGGTCAGGGAGGGCCTGAGGGGGAAGCTGTGATGAATGGTAGCGAGGGGAAATGAGTGTGCAAGTTTCTTGGGATGGGAAAGCTTGAGTTGGAAAATCAAGTAACAGAGTAAGGAAGTGTTGCGGGATACTATCTGGTGGTGGTGAAGAAGCAAGTTGGTAGCAGCATTCTCTAGGGGTTTCTTATTTTCATAGTACTACCACTATTCGTTCGGGACAGTCTCGTAGCCGTTGGAAGTACTCTGTGCCCCGGGAGAATTTCACCGTAACTACCAGGGAGACAAGGCTGCCTCTTCTGACATTGCAAGAGCATAGAAGTTCTATGGTATGAGACTGGCTTGTATTCGCCTGAAGTGTTGGCGTGGGTCACTTGCGTTGCGGAGAAGTACAGAAGCTTGCTTAAAGGTCAAAGTCTATTTGTTGTACTATACGGTAACGACTGTGCGAACAGTAGCGAATGAATGTCAATGATTCAAAACGGCAAATACGATCCTCCAAGCGTGTAATTAACTGCTCATCAACAACTACGAGGACCAAAAACGACACTCCGAATGCATTCCACGGTGCTCAGGTTGAAATTCAGTATTTGTAAGTCTCGTTTCGGCGAAGGTGGCGATCAATGTGCTCCTGAGGGTCAGGATAAGGCAGAGGCTCATCGCGACGAGGAGGGCGACGATCATGATCGCCGCGACGACGAGAGTCCGGAACGTAAGGAATACCATAGCCCTCCTCCCGAGCATGGCGCGGGGTTTGGAGGAACGAGCGAGAGCGCGCAGGATTGACGGGGTATTGTGCGTAGACAACTTGCTCAGGGGGAAAAGCGTGGTGTGGTACTGCACCTGCGGGAGGAGGGGGCTGGTAGTAAGTAGATCCTCTGCCGTGGTCATCGTGATAGTAAGGTACCTGCCGGTCGCGAATAGTGGAGGCGCAGCGAGTATAATAGTTTTCTGGCTCGTCGTCCCAGACCTCTTCAGGGGCCACTACTTCCACGACGGGCGCAGGCATAAAACGAGGAACTGATGGGCGAGGTGTAGAGCCATGGTTGCCCGCAGGCCAGCGATACTCGCGCTGGCGTACAGGCGATCTCAGAGGCTGCTCGTCCACCTGAGTGTAACGCTCAGAGGGGGTGCAGCTGGGGCGATGCTCAGTCTCACGACGACACATGTCGGCAAAGTCATCGATGATCGTATCAGCCTCTGCATGCCTTGCAGCCTCCTCTTTGGCAGTTTGAGCTTCGAGCTTGGCCTGTTCCTCCTTCTTGATTGTCTGCTCCTGCCCGAACTTCTTGCCTCGCTTGAAGGCTTTCTCCTCCCTCTCTTGCTCGCGACGCTTCTTGATCTTCGCGTCTTTCTCACGTTCACGAGCCTCAGCCTCTGCCTGAAGTCTGCGAATTTCGTGATCCTTGAAGCGGCTACTCTCTTCGTACTCGGCTTCTTTGCGCTTCTGGTAAGCTTTGCTCTGCTTGAGAGCCTCCTCACGGGCTCGGTCAATGTAGTGCTCAGTGCAAAGACCTTGGGTATCTTCGGCATCAATCTTAGTGCGCTGTCCACGGCAATGAGGAACTGCGCACGCGTGAAGCTCGTAGCAGTAGATACTGAGGCTCCCGGCAGCTTTGACGCATCCACTCGCCGAGCAAGCATGGCGGCTGCAGTATGGGGTAGTTGCGGTCTGCGAGCAAGATTCATTGCACCCTTGAGTCTTGCAGCAATCTGATTGCGATTGTCAGTATGAGTTTCATAGGATAACTAAGGGCTAAGTAATTCTTGGGGAAGCTCACGTTTGGCACAGAAGAAAGAGTCCTTGGCGCTTTGCGTATCGCAAAGAGCGATGCGGCATCGGTGGAACGAGCAGTAATAGGCGTCTTTCATGGCCAACTCCGTACAGGATGACGCGTGGCATACGCGATGCTGATCGCAGCGCCCTTCCTCGTCGGCACGCTGGTGGCACTTGCTCATAGAACACTCGTGCTTAGTACAGAACGTGCTCTTCTCGGCTGGTATGTTGTTGCAGTTGTTTTTGGCACAGGCAAGGTGGTAATGACACTGCTTTCGGCCGGGGAGAGCAGCAGAAATGCAGCCGGCATGGTGACAGCAGTCTGCAGAGAGCGGGTTAGTTTGAGTAGCAATGAAAGCCCAGGGACGTGAAGGAACCTACGAGAGCGGCAGTACCAGTCTTTATCTGCGAAGCGCGCGTTGTTCTTGCCCTGCGCGACACAGCCGCGGAAGGAGCACCCCGAGTCTATTTTGACACAATCAGCGCGGGTTCAGAAGACCAAGGAGATTGGCAGGAATTTTCCACTCACGCTTGTCACAGACTTCGGCACCGGCATGGATGGCTGGCTTGTCACAAAAAGAAGGATAATCGCCGATGTCACGGAAACAAGTGTCTTGTCAAGCGCAAATTGTTAGCGGTATGTCTTGATTCCTCGTTGTAAGCCAAGATATGATTGCCTGAACTTACGGTCTTTGCAGTACTCTGAATATTCATAGTGGAAAGTACCTCGAACGGTATATTCCCTCTTGCAATGGGTACGCTTGCAGTCGCGCACCAAGCACTGTCGACTGCCGGATGTGATGATGGAAGTGCGTGAAGCACCCATGTTGGCGTTCCCATCGGCGTATAGAGAAGAGTCAGGCATCGTAGCTCTCATCGACTGAGCTCCTCGATTGAGTGTTGTAATGGCTCGTGGATTGGTCCGTGTTATCGTCGAGAGAAGTGAAAACTGGACGCTCCACAGGCGAAACTAGTTGTGGAGAAAGAAGTGCAAGTTCAAGTGCTTATTTGGATCTGTAAGAGTGCAATGTGCAAATATCTCAGGAACGTCCAGACCGAAAGGCGAGGCAAGTCAGACTTATATGCACATCGGCTTCCCAGACGAGGCTTGAAAGAGTGGTGGTTCGCGGACGACTTTACAACAACTTTCAAGATGTCCCCCTTCAACAACAACCCCTGTAATGGTTACAGGGGGCATGCTCTGGGATCAAAGAAAACGGCCTCGGGGGCCTCCCGTGTGTGTGTGGGGCGCATCGCTAAGCCCATGGCTGAGAAGTCGAATAACTGGGGTTCGCCAAAGGGGGGTTCATGTGTGTGGTAGGGGCATTGAGTCTTTGCGCAACCCACTTGAGTATTTTGGCAGGCGCAGGACACCCTCAGACTCGGACATGCAGTGGCTGGTTGGCTTGTCCCTGGTCTAGACGGGTCTTGGGTAACACATTCTTTGGGCACTGCAAATTTGGGCCTCACTGGTGAGGCAGGTAACAGCAACAACACAGCATGCGGTTAGAGAGAAATTGGATGATGACAGAGAGTCTAAGAGTTCATTCACATAACTTCTCGTGTGGGGATGCGCAATATCCTCAAGGCACTGCAGAACCTCTTCCAGCAGCTTCGTCAATCACTAGCTGCTCAATGGTCGTTCCACCAGGAGCGAACAGATCTTGTCTGGTATTGTCTATCTCCAATCAGATGACCAATGAGAATATGCCGAGTCTTTGATTGGACACCCGAAGGAGCAACTTAACTAGTGCAATCTGCTCACAAATCAATCTCCAGGGATAACGGCTGTCAAGCATGAGCTGTGGTTCGGAGGACAACCCTGGAAGCCACTCAAGCGAACCCCTGTAAACTTGGCAGCGATTTACTCAGCTACCGCCTTACTTTTAGCACCTGTTTTAAGACCCAGGAGTAGAAGGTGGCAGCGTCGTGCGTTTCCAGCTCCAATCTTGTTCTTTTTGGTGATTCAAATGGCGAGGAACCATTACTATCTCTCGCTTTCAAGCACGCAAATATTCTCTAGTAAAGCAACCCGCTTTGAAGCACTTGCTCATTCATAAGTAGCAGACGTGGTAGCTGCCAAGCGCTCATCTAGGTGGATTCGTGCCCAGACTCAGTGAATTACAGAGGCCATGTCCTCTCCCCCCCTCCCCCTTCCCCTCGCCTCTTCCGTATCGTCATCATTGACTACAAACCGCAACCCAGCTCACAAGAAACCTGGCCTGCAGATGCCCCGCCACACCCAATCCCAACAAGATCCGTCATTGGCCCGATCTATATCTGACATGTCACAAATCCAGGGTCTACAAAGTGGCGTGTGACCGGCATGTAGCGACGTGCATCTGTCTGGCGGTGGGGCACGGCTAATGCCGTGTGACTGACCTGGCTGTGCAAGCCACAACGAGGCTCGGCGAGCAATGTGTCTGCAGGAACATCTTATTCTAGAGCGATATTGATCCTTTGGCGGTAACGGTTGGTGGCTATCCGGGACGATCTGCGTCACAGAACGCTACTTGCAGATTAAGCCTTGTGCGTTACATGCTCTCAGAAAAATGCATTCCCCGATTCATGAAGCTTTGGCAGTCAAAACTGCAGACAGACAAGACTCGTAGTGGTTGTGTGAAAGCCCATCAGATAACTGTCTAACGTACAGCGGCCCTCTTTGAGGGCCAGCAGGACCAACAACAAGTGGAATAATGACAGTAGCGTGACATTCACCCACCCACATAATGACTATGCCTGTTTCTTGAAACACACACCGCAGGTTCAAACCCTCTGGTTTCAGGGGTGCGCAGTCGCATCAATGAACTCGGGCCGCGAGCGGAACGCACCTCCAGTTTTCCTTTTTCGGGCTCGCGTGGCAGGCAGCATTCGTCAGTGGATGGAATTGGAATCCCCTTTGAAGTCCTACCCGGTCCAGTCCGGTCTGGGATCCCCCCAGTCTTTGCTGGCTAACTATCCCACGCCACAGCCATGTGCCGTCTTTGTCCACATGACGCCACCTCCCGGGGATGCAGGCCATCGGGCCGCAACGAGGAGGCCCCGATCTCACATGGGTATTTTGTGACCTGTCATGACATTTATCCGATTCTAGGCACCCATAGGCTGCCACATGCGCCGATCAATATTGATAGAATACAGAAACCACGAAGCGCGAAGTGCATATCAGTTTGTGGTAGTAGCGGTTGAGGAGTCTCTTGATCAATCCCTGCAGAGACTCGCCAACACGCTGTTCAAGCCCGGTGGGGTCAATCGATGGTCAAGGATACGGGTAAAAATGACCACGTCTTGGCAATGTCGAAGATTCACATCTGCGGCAAGACGACCCAGCTTGGGCGACAAGGTATAGATCACGACTCTGGCAGAACTAGTGGTGAGCTGGAAGGACATGGTTTGACAGCTCTATGACCAGTTTTCCATGGTCAGATTATCTCCTCAATAGCATGGACTTGGCGACTGACAAATCGAAGGTATCTCTAGCATTTAGCATCGATAAAGACCAATTTGGTCCCTCGTGCTTCCGCGTGCTAGCTAAAATTGCGTCGGAGTCAAAGCAGGAAGGCAGGTTGCCATGGAGTACATTTCGGCGTACTTCCGTGGCTTTTCTGGTGTCAGGATGCATCTTTGCAGCTGGGTGGTGTTTGAGCCACTATGCAGGTCTGTCTAGGACTCTGTGTGGAAGTCAATAACGGCCTGACAGAACACAAAGTGGTGACGCTTGTTGTTAGTGGTTGTTCGCGAGGCTTCTTTGCCTTCGGGGCATAACGGGCAACTGACGTCGGCACGGCGCTGCAGCGACCCGTGGTGGCGTTTGGTTCTAGACCGCGCAGGGGACTTTGGAGGAACTCCCTTTCGTGGATGACTGCAATCTGTATGTAAACGTCATTCGATATCTTTTCTTATCACGAATTACGATTACACACTCCCAAGCTTTGTAAATGAGCACAGAGAGCACAGAAATGGATGGAGACATTAGAGAGTGCTGATTAGTGAGTCTGCCGGATGTCTCCTAGAGAGCCCCCGAGTCTTGTCCAGCCTCACCACCCTCCAGAGCATGTGCAGTCGAGCCATTCGGCCCCAGGGGGTACACTGAACTGCTCGGGTAAAAGCAAGAGTAAATGCTCTACACTATGGCCAGAAACGTAGAATTATGCGGACCGACATTGCAAGCCTCCATCCGACGACTGTCGCTGCTAGGAGACATTGGGCATGATTCTGGCACGTGAAACACTACCACCATGCATCCATCACGGAAGGCAGAATCAAGTGGCAACACCACGAGTAGGATGGCTAAGAATCCAAACAACACTTATTCATCACGAGGGTCACAACCGCCACACTGCATCTCGCTCATCTCACCGCCTAATTCTCAAGACGAAAACGCAGCAGATTAGCTCGGCAAGACACTCCAGGATAAGTCATCATGGCTGTGTGGCGCAGTGCGAGGCTTTGAAGTGCTGCGTTACGACCAACAAACGGCAGATACCCTGCCTAGATGCGGTGCCGGGCAGATTCGTTGGGATGGCTAAATTTGGACCAACATTTCTTCGCGGGGTTGTTCCGCAACTGGGCTTGGGGCCTAGCAAAATGCAGGGGACTCTGTGCCGTGTGTGGCGCGGCGCAGACTGGAAGCCTTGGCTTATCGATGCCTGTCGAACGAACGAGACTTGCTGTGACTTTCGAGGAACATGTTGATATCCTGCTTCATGACGTCTGGGCAAAGCAATGTCCACGAGCAAAAGGTGGTAGGCGCTAGGTAAAGTGACTGGCGCGACCAGGGGGGTTCCACAGTTCGGCTCTTTAGGAAAAGAGTGGAACCCACGACTTTACAGCAACGCCAAGTACGCAAGTTCACCACACAAGGCAGTTGACCTCTTGCACACATTCATGATGGTGCCCCTTGTCCAGATTGCTAATACGGCCGCGAGTCGCGAACAGGCGGTGAGACACTGGGAGGAAAGACCTGCTGGGATGGATGGTAGAAACCATTCAGGGCAATAACTATTTTATGATTGCCAGCCCGAAGATTGTGAGAACTCCACCCCTCACACTGTTATCGCTTGGTGTCTGCTCTTGAGGCAGTTGATGCCTTCAAATCCCTTTCAAGTTGGCTCGTGCGAGCTAATGCCAGTGCTGGCCTAGTTATACCAGCAGATTTATCTTGTACGATCTCGTGACAAAGGTATCGCTATTCATGTCGTAAACAGCTTTGGAGACTTATCCCGTGAGCAGGACGTCAAACATTACTTGAGAGAGCGAGTCTCTTCTATTTACTTACTTAATGTATTTCCTTTGTTCCAGCTCCAACCGTGTACTGAATAACTATAGCTACTAGGGTTGCCTTAGAAACAGCTATCATTCATACCAATTCAAGAGAAATATGTCCCCGCATATATGACCGTCAATTTCCGGTTGATGAACTAGGCAACCGCAGCGTTCCCTGATCAACTACTCTCGTGAATATCGCAGGGACGATCAAAGCATGAACCTCACTCCCTGACGCTCCAGGATTTGCCGTGCCTCAGGAAAAGGTGGCAAGGCCGCCCATAATCTTCGTCCCACAAGACTCAATCAACGCCTCGCCCAGTCCTCAGATTCCTTGCCTAGAAACATTCCTCCAGCAAGACACTCACCAATGGCATATCCAAGCTTCAATCAAGGACTTGACTGTCTAAGTTATCTAGCTCAAGCTACCTAGAACCAAGTTATGATCGGACACGACCGCACTGTATAAGCAACCTGTTCTCTGCAAACGCAGACGAGGGGTTGACAAACACACCTGGTCACATCTTGCCAGACAACGCACCAGGCACACGTCCTTTCTTTGACTCCCGCACTCCCGCACTGCATTGATCTTATCCACTTGCGTACTTCTACCACCCCTTTCCCTCATCACTTTCCAGCCTATCACGTGCAACCATAAAGCTCTGCGCCTTCCGAGCTTTCATCTCTGACGGTCACCAATACCTTGCCGTCCACCTCTCCTCCCACACTATCATCATCAAAAACAACAACAAGAGCCTCATAACCCAACCCAGCGGCGCCACAGCCTGACGACAAAGACAACGAGAATGTACTCCATCGCCTCCCTAAACAGGGTGAACTACTTCTACCCGGTGGGCAACACGCCCGCCGTGTGTCTAACGCAGTACCTGCCGCCCCGTCTGCCCCCTGAGCCCTCCTCTTCCTCCTCCAGCTCCGCCCTGACATCCACGGACGACAAGGATGCCGTCCAAGACGGGGACAAGCAGCAAGCCGCCACAGAGCAGCACAATCAGCAGCAGAAGACAAAGCAGCGTCCCGCGGCTATCTTATCCTTGGGCTGCGGCGATGTTCGTCATTTGTTGTTCACGGTTTACTCTGATCGTAAGTCCATGCCGGGATGCGAATTCTTTTTTTTCCCTAAAAAAGTGATAGTCTCACGAAGACTTCACACTCAGTTTACCAACCTGTCACGGTGGATTTAAACATGAGTTCTCATGAAGAATGCCATGCTAATATGACGTGTCGTGACAGCACGCCCCCTGGACATGACCTGCTGCGATTTACAGCCCGCCATCATCGGTACGTCCCCCTTGCTACCTCTCAGGATATAATCCAACATCGAGTATCGTCATTACTGATACACACTAAAAAAACACCAGCACGCAACGTCCTCCTCCTAACCCTGCTCCTCGACGGCGCCCACGTCTCCCATCACAACGAGACATGGGAGATATACTACCACATGCGCCTCACCCCTCCAGCCCTGGTCCTGCTCCGCTCGCAGGCCAGCAAGCTGCACAAGCTGAGCACCTGCCTCGCAGAATGGACCTCGCCGTCCAACGCCAAGTACAACAGCACGCTCAAGTTCTGCGACGAGGCCACGCTGACTTGCTGCCGCGACATCTGGGCCTTCTACGCAGACCTCAACAACAACAACAAGGCCAGCCTCGCGAGGTTCTTCGCCAAAGCCAACTCCGTCCACTCCTCCACCTTTGGCGGCCGCGCTGCCGACGGCGGGAGTCTGAACTTGACTGGTGTCCGCAGTGTCGCGCCCGCCCTGCAGCTACCCACCGCCCTGTCCGACACCTCAGCCGCGCACGAGCACTACTGGCGGCACGGGACCACCTGTACCTCGCGCGAAGAGATCGTGGCCGTAAGGGACATCTGGAATCCTTGTTTTGCCGTGCCGGACGACCGGGACACCGCTGTCCTGCACTACGGTGTCGACGCTCTGCTGGGCTTCCACCTCGCTGCCGCGTTCGTGCCGCTCGTCGGGGTTGAGGCTGGCGGTGATGCTGGCGAGGGCAAGAGCAAGAGCAAGGGCAAGTCCGCTGCTGCAGAGACACGCGGGGTAGAGAAGCTCGCTGCCGTCGCGAGGCGCGGGTTTGGCGAGTGGTGTGCTGCATATGCGAAGATTGCTGACGATGTCACTGTGCGGTTCTTCGCTGGCGATGCGCTTGCGTTTGGTCACTTGCTCCAGGCTCATCAGGGTCGCCAAGCTGCGGGTGTGCTGCTGTCTGTGTTCAAGGATCGTTTCCACTTCAGCCCAGCTGCACTTGACGTCGAGATGTACAGCCCGGGTAAAGGCGAGACCCAGGCTCCTTGCAGGTTCGATGTCATCGACACATCCAACCTTGCTGACCACATCGGAGCTCTCAATCTCTTCACCGCAGTGCGGCCCCTGCTCAGGGATGAATCCTGGGCGGCGATGTTCACCGAAACGATTCTTCGATTTGATGGCAGCCCTATGGACTCACTCAAGGACTTCCTCTGCGGTGAGCTGCAGACCATGTCCGTGCTCCTGGGCCTCGTCCTTGTCGACACAACCACAAATACCACGACTGGGTGCCCAGTCGATTTCTCCATGGATGCCATATTCTCCGCGTTATCACAAGGCACGAACACTGGACAGCAATTCATGCGACTTATGTGGAAGCAGCCCTTGTACGCAAAGGCATCGGGACGGGAATTGAGCCCCATCCGTTTTGTTGATCGAGAGCTGGCGGAGATCCTCCATGGTATCTACAACAAAATGTTTGCCGGAGAGAACATTACAGCAATGCTGAAGTCCGCTTCGTTCAAGCAAATAATAAAACACAATTTGCCAAACTACCAGCGTGCCAGCTTCGCCGCATTCCTGAGTCTCGTTTACACAAATGTCAACAATGACTGGAACCAGACCATGGCACACCTCGTGGTCTTGATCGGGGACAGTGACCAGCTTGGAACTGGCAGAAACTTCTGTCAGGAGCTTTTTGTGTGGCTGCACGTGCTTGACCTATATTCTTTTGAGGTCATCAAGAATCCGGTGTCTGCAACTGAATTTCAAGGCAATAGTCTAGCTCGCCAGTGGAACAACATTCCCGAGATTATGGCTGTCACTGTACGAGTCCCGCGCGAGCGCCTTTCATTCTACACGAATACCAGGGATGCCACTATGCTCGGTACACCGCCGATTGAGTGCGGTATCGCGAACCAATCGTCGTCTCACAGCAACATCATGCCGCGGGCTTGGATGGATCAGTATGCTGCAGTCCAGACTGGGTTTGGCAGTATTCGCACTAGAGGAGAGCGTAACACCGATACCTTCGAAGTATACATCGATGAGGACCCAGCGGGCTGGTGTGGAGAGTCCGACATGTTCGTGTCGTTCTATGCGTCGACTTGGTCAATACTCAGAGAAACCAAAGGGGTTCTCGTCAGCATGCGTTTGTCCATGAACCCTGGAGCTGCACGCGTCTTTGTCCCCAAGCTTGGCCCGTTCCTTACAGTTTTCGAGGCCAGCATAGAGGACACTAGCAGCGTCTATCTGTCCAAGATGCTGCCTGGACTGGGTTCACGACCGCGTGCAGTGGGTGCCCTTCAGCGAGACAGAAAGTCTAACACTAAAGACAATATCTTCGCTATCCAGGCTTCAGCGAGTGACGGCCAGGGACAGTTGACGACTCTCGTCAGCCGTGTCGATATTCAACAGGATTCGATCAAAGATTTGCTGCTGAGCGGCGGCGAGGTCAACGCCAAGTCGATCACGCCCTTCACATTTGAAGTCACACTGTCCAACAAAAGCAAGGACAATAATGTCAAACTGTCGCTCAATTTCCCGATCCCAGTTGTTGCAGCCGCCGTCAAGACGCGAATCGCCCGCAAGTCATCGTATATCGAGCTCGAGGCCAACATGACCAAAGTTTATAGAGCGCCAAGCTCTTTCAAGTACCCGACTTTTCTCCAGCAAGTAGGGGATCGGTACGAGATGACAATGTGGAACATGCCGCGGGTCAACTTCTCGAAACAACCCCATGTCGACACTGAAATCAACCTTCACCGCAAGCTCGACTGGTTGACACAGCACATGTGCATGCAATGGTCGAACCGAGAACGATTCCTTCGAGAAACCCCTACAGCCCCAGCAAACGCCAAGGAGCGAGTATTGTGCGATCTGAAGGAATCGCTCTTCACCATGGCCATGCACCACACCGGTCTCCAGGGCGGCCAATCTTCGACCTTTGGAATCAACTGCGAAGAGTCTGGGGGCATCAATATGCTGGTTTTCGTTTCCTCATTGCGGCTGGACTTGGCGAATCGTGGACTCCTCCTTGACGCAGCTGTTGTGCCGTTGACATACGATCTGTTGCCACTCGTCATGCCAATGTTGGGCGGTGGCATGAAGCTGTGTCATATCAACGTTTCCTCCGATGAGCTCAAACTGTGGAAGAAACTGTTACCAGCGTGGACAGAGCGGTGCAGATCTTGGCAGCACAAGCCTGGTGATCGATGCGAGTATGTGGCTGCAGGTCAGGTACCCGTCGCCTACGAACAGGGCAAGGACTGTCTTTGCTCATGCGGTCATGGTAGTTTCCCGAACGGCTTCTTTTATCGTGCGGAGGACTTTCGTGCCATCGTGAGGTTCGCCACTCGTGCTGCGATCTCCCCTGTCTTCTTCTCACCCATCGTTGAGGACATATTCAACCCGTCCAAGCCAGCCGCGGCTGTCGGTCCAAATGTCGACGATAGGGACGACGGGGGCATATCGGGCGACTCCAACACTTCGCAGTGCAAGCGTTGTGGCAAGGAAGGCGCAATTGCCGCCACTGGTGACGATTTTGCTGCTTCTAGCGGCGCAGTCAACCTTCGCGTTTGTACCGGCTGCAAGAAGGCGACATACTGTTCGCGTGGATGCCAGCGGGCTGATTGGAAGACGCACAAGCCTTGTTGCAGTAGCAGCAAGTGAGGGAAAGGAGTTGGCTGAGGCGCATGTTCGCTAGCAGGTGTCTCTTTGCACGGTGGTGTTATCGATGCGAGATGAGTTTTGAAATGATAATACGGGGCTGCTGAACCTTTTTTGTTTTTGGTGGCAGGCTGATTGGTGGGAGAAAATTGCGGCCTCGACAGCATTGGCATCTCGAGTCGGGATGGTTGACGCTGGGTGACCCCGTCTGATTATTGTCGGCAGTCTTGTATAGAGGAGATAGCACCCGCGAGGTTGTAGAGAATATGAAGTGTCACGATCCGAGGGAAGAAGCCCTCGGTACAGCACCCACCCCTGCGCGTACGATGTTGCTGGGAGCAAGATCGCACCTCCCGACTCTAGCTTGCCGAACGTGCAGTCGTGCAGTCGTCCTTGCCTGCCTGACCGCTTGCACGGCCGCTCACACACATATCGCGTCACTGACAAGACACATTCAACAATTTGACTCTGAAGAGAGTTGGTTGATTTTACTGTATTGGTTTGTTCCTGTCGCTCAGATTAACCTATTATAGACTGTACGCTCGCTCAGCGCGCAGTGGTGGTATAATGCGTGAAACGTCCTCCTGGCATCAATCATATGTGATTGAGGGATCTAGTTGCCCTGGCCAACGTTGGGACCCTTGGCAAGGCCCTGGCTGTGGCCGCCACTGGCAGGGAGGTCCTTGAGAGCCTCGCCGGCTTCGTGCTCGGGCATGGGCGCGGTCTTGTCGGCGCGGTCGACGTGGTCGGACTGCATGTAGATGTCAGTATTGTTGCTTCCTAAAGGGAAGATCTGAAAGCAAAAGTAAGTAGTGAGAGGGACATGAGCAGTACTGACCGTAGGCTCCTTGCCAGCGCCGTGGACGATGTTGTGGTTGTCGTCACCCGCCTCGGGGGCGTTCTGAGCGTGAGATCCGTCGCGAGGCATGTTTGTGAGGTGTGTGGGTTTGTGTTGTGTGTGTGTGTGTGTGTGCTTTGTTTACTGATGGATTGATGAGGAGTGTGATGTCAATTGGAGAGGATAAAGGCTTGAGTCGAAGAGTCGAGGAGCAGAGCTCGACATATATCGTGAGATGGAAACCAGCCAAGTGACGTTTGCCGAGCCGGCGAGAGGCTTGACGTCATCGGGCGAGGGGCACGAGACCGCTGCCCCGCCGCGCCAGCACAGCACATCTTACCTCAGGTACAGATTCCCCACGAGCAAGGCAACTACTGTCCCATCCTCACGCTCACGGGGCCGTGCCTGGCGTGGTTACCCGCCGCGGCTCTTGGAGGACGTCATTGTGGTGATGGTGGTGGGCGTCAAGCTGCGGGAAGCTGGGGCTCGGCCAGGCGCTGTGGGGGAGGCGCCGGCAGTGCGCCCGGGCACCCCTGCCTCGCCTGCAGCGTACAGCACCTCGCCCGCCAGCACCGACTCAGGCACCGCATCCCGGGCTGCAAGGGGAGGAAACGCTCCGGCGGCTGACGGGGCGGAGGCCATCTTCCGCCGTCACGCTGTGGGAATGTCTGGCGGCGTGCATGTTTGGGCTTCGGCTCCAGGATGGGATTTGAGGCTGGACATGAAGCAGTTGTGCCCCCAATCAGCTACATATTTGGAGTACTGGAAGCTGGCGACAGTTACAATGGTATTGGGTCGTGCCAGCCTGCCTGCCTCCAAAGCCGGTGCTGGTCTAGCTTTCGCATGTCTAAAGTGTGCCGACACAAGTCAAGCCTCAAGCGCCGACCAAGACCCCACCTACAGTACGTCAGATCGCCGATCTGCTTCGTGATCAGCGGGCAAGCATTGGCCTGCAGACCGTGGAAGGACCTGGCCGACAAAGACAGTACTGGAACGGGCTGGGTCAAAGCATATACACTTCTGCGCCATCTTTCTTTTTGATCACAAGCCTGCTCAGGCTGTAGCGCATGGCCCTCCCGGGGGCGTCCTAGTCAATTTTGATATCACGTTCACAAATGCATATTGGGTTTATCACTGAAAGATGTGCATGGCTTACTTCATCACCGAAGATATGTCTATAATGACGCCCTAGAGGTCGTAGTCATCGCAAAGCCAGCGACTAACACCTTTCAATCAATATCGTGAGCAAGAATTTGCTGCGAGTCTGTCTACGCTGAGCGCTATGGCAAGGCTCGCCATTGCTTCTGTGTTGCTTTCACGCCCATCGAAAATTGAGCACTTGCAATGTTCCAAAGATATGGACAACAAGCGGGTTCCCACTCATGTATCATCGTTTGACTTGTTCTGTACGAGACATCTGACTGAGTTGTCACTTGGGGTTCATTCGTTTCTACATCCTTGTAGCACATCATTAGGTTCTTTCTTGTTCTTCGAAGTTTGGTCACATCCTGGTCACCAGTTTCGCGCGGGAAAGTTGAAATGTCTGATTCTTCGAGCTACAAGTTACAACCATGGGCCTTGCCTCAAACCTGACTTCAGAGTAATACACAAGCCACAGCAACTCTCCTCGACAACACTCGCTTCTCTTTCGAGTATCTCGGCTCACTTGACCACGCTCTCACTTCAAATCACTAACCAATATCAACTGAGTCAAGACAAAGTACTGACCCATCTCATCTACCACTTGCAGTCAAACGAACAACTTCACTGAGTTCCTATTACTCTTCCAACAGTGGGGAAAACCACCAGTACGGCGATCATGAGCTCCTCCCGTCCACAATCAGGTCTCACATGGCCGTCACTTCCTACCCAAACTCCCCAGCAGGCTCACAGCACCTGTCAGAGAACTCAGCATCTGCCTCAAACACAACAGCTTTCACAACAAACACCCCTCCCATTCCCAAGCATGCAGACGCATAGAAATGCCTCCCGAACCCAGCAAGAACACGGCACCCGGCACCCTCAGCAGTACGATGCCAGTCGTCCTTCTGATACTACACAGAAAGTCACTGGGATTCCCAAGGCCAATGACGTCGCGTACTTTACCAACCTTGTGACTTCATGCTTCCCCACCGAGCAATCCTCCGGAAGTGCGAGAGCTGGGCAGCAAATTGCAGATGGACTAATGAACCCCTTTCCGGTCGGTGAGCTTGTCAGTGAAGACTTAAAGATAGGCGAAGAAGCTGATGATGGCATGCTGCTTGATCACAATTCTCTGTTTGGTGACGAAGCGCAGTCTGAGGCTGCGCGCATGGACATCATTGGGGCAAGTGACATCTTTGGCAAGATGAAATGCTTGAGCGATGGCAACGGCGCTATAGGCGATGGCCTTGACCTTCCTGAGAGATTATATGGTGACCTTCCTCACGCTCAGGCAGACATCAGACCGGGTGAGATCGATCCGCAGCAGCAGCAACAACAGCAGATGCAAGAGGCAGAAGCGGTACACGAACCAACCACAACCACACCCGTCACGTACGAGGTAGAATTCGATGACCTCTTCCCACCATCGCCGCCACCGCAATCTCCCGAGCCGCCATCTCAGCAACCACACCCTCAATCAGCCTCTCACAGCGATAATTCTTTCTGTTCTCAGACCGGAACTCCGACCACTGAAGCGCGCAGAGCAGATGAACCCCCAAACAAGAGTAAGTGGGACAACCCAAGCAGACAATTCGGACAACACATCATTACAGGACAGGTCAATGGGCGAAAAGTGTATGGCTTGCCAACACCGCCTGTCACACCTGGGTTCCCGCCTGGGAGCACTTCCTTTGCCGACACCGACCCCGAAGCTGGAACCAACACTGACACCGAGGACGAGGACGATGCTGAGGCTCCCGGCAGCGGAACAAATACCATCAGCCGGACCGGAGGTAAGCTTCTACAGCCATGGAACCGGGACCCTAACAGACTTCAACCATGGGACGTGGACCCTCGTTTCGGACTTGGTTGGCTCACACCCTACGGCGGTCTGACCATGGTCCCTGTCTGGCGACTTGATCCGCCTTCCGAGGATCAGATATTGGTGACGCTGTTCCAGGCCGGTGTCTTTGATCGTGACGTCGTGGGCCGAACCGGAAATGGCAATCCGTCGTCAACAGACGATGGGGACGCTGCCGCGGTGAGTAAGGGCCCTTGGTCCAGGGAAGGAATACGTGTTCGGTGCTTCGTCCGTGATGAGGAGTCCTCCTCCTCCCGCGAGGCCACCGATCATGATGGACACGACGACTGTGCTACTCACGACACCCCCGCCACACCGTTTGCGCATCGAGAGTACAGAACACAAGACACCCGCAACAAGTTATATCTCATCTCGGACGGGCGCTGCGGCCCGGAATACCCAGCGGTGACATATCTCCTGAAGCTCATGCTCCCCCTTGATCCAAGCGGCGGACGAAAGACGGCCAGCGAGGTCGCGACTTTGAGGTGGGTGCGGGAGAACACGAACCTGCCTGTCCCGAGGGTCGTAGCGTGGTGCGGCGACCGCGGAGAGAATGCCATGGGGCTGGAGTGGATCTGCATGGAGTATCTTGGGGGCAAGGAGGACTTTGATAAGGATCTCGAGGATGATAGTGAGGGTGCGAAGCGCAAGAGTCGGGGCAAGGCGAGGGAGGAATGGGTTCGTCCACTGTCTGAGTGCTGGCATGATGTCTCTTTGGGCGCGAAGAAGAGGATCGTAGAGCAGTTGGCAAGATACTGCGCGGCTATGTACGAGAAGCCTTTTGGGGATGGAATTGGGAATCTGTTCCCTGGGGAGGATCATGAAGCAAGGCTGAAGACCGTGGCTGGTCAGTATCACGAGAAAGGTCCAAGCAGAAATTCGAAGTTCCGGTTAGGCCCAGTGGTCTCGATGCCGTTCTACTAGGGAGAGCGCGGCACGGAGCAGCAGGGTTCGAACAGAGACACGACTGGCGATATCGATCAACGACATCATGGCAATCATGGACCCTTTCCGCAGACACGAGACTGGAATATAGCCAGACTCGATATTGCACGCGCACATCTCAAGGACAAGCTACGCTGGATGCCGTTCACCCCGTCCGGGCGACGAACGAATCCAATCTCTTTCACCTCAGACACAGCCTTATCAACGACATACTCACATTCTAAACAACACAAAAGAACCCACCAGACAAATACACAAGTTGCAAAGCGCATGATAAAACTCATCGCCCGTCTCAAAACCCTACAGGACATCTTCTGGCCAGGAACACCAACGACACCATCCCACCCGTCTTCTCGACGAGCTCGACTGCCCACGCCAACATATCTCTGGCACGACAACCTCTCGGCGGACAACCTGCTCGTCGACGAGAACGGCGTGCTCCGTGGCGTCCTCGACTGGGCAAACATGACCTGCCTCCCCGCGCACGCGGCATGCGACCTGCCCGCCGTGCTCCAGCAACAACCCTCCTCCTCTCTTTCCCCCGAGCACAATGCCCTCACCACCATCACCGCGGCTACAGTCCCCCCGCCACTCATGCCCCCTAACCTCGACACCCGCGGGGCTCTCGTGTGGCGGGCATTCTACAACTCGCGCCGGCGGTCCGACGTCTCGGCGATGCGCACGCTGTTCTTGGAGACGATGCGGGAGCTCAGTCCCGCGTGGGCGCGGGAGTTTGACAGCGCGATGCTGCTGAGGGATATGGAGGCTGCTGTCCAGAACTGCGACTGCGAGGACGCGTTTGAGCTGGTGGAGCGGTGGGTGAGTCGGTTAGAGGCCGGGGAGATGCCGGGACGCGAGGGGATGGGGTGGTTGCAGTGTCAGTTTTGGGCGGAGTGATTTTGGATGGTGATGATGTTGATGGGCTGAGGTGCGGTGGTGGGCTAGTACTCGATGGGGAAAAACAGAAACGCGTTTACTTTAGATGTGATGGGTGTTTGATAGTTGGGGATTTGCCGGTTCAGTTACGTTTTCGGGGGTATGAACAAGATTATACCGCCGGAAGCTCAGTTTCTCTTGTCATTTACCATTCTAAATATTAAAAAATGGTAGAACTAGCCCATGATCGTAATTCAGTTGTGATATGGTTAGGCTTATAACTAGACACATGAAATCAAACAGACCAGAATGTCACTTAATCTGCGACGTTTTCTTCTTGGGAAGAAATAAAAACCAAAATTTGGATGGAACTCGCAAAACTAGCTTTTGTGTTGTATTATCAAGTATTTCAGTTAAATATTATTCTTAACTGAACGTGATACATCGGGACTAAATAATGGTCACCACCCGCCACGTGGAATGATGCCTCTCTATCGTGATCGTCCGACGTGCAATATCGCCCACACAGCGCTCCGCCGGAAAAGCTCGAGGTACCACACAACACGGCAGTGAACCTTCAGTAGAACTGTAACATCACTAAACATAGCTCCTTGCTGAGAATTCGTTGTTCCTGAGTTGCAGTTGCTGTTTCCCGTGCAGTTGCGTCAACGTGGGGGCGTCGCCCGGCACGTGCCATGTGGACCCCAGCCAGGAAAGTGACACGGAGTTGCAGGGAGTCGGCAGGTTTTTTTTAGCATCAGGCAACGCCGGCAAAGCATGAGCGTGGACAGCCTCGGCCACTACTGTTTGCAGCGGAATAAACCATGTTCTGTATTCTAGCTCGGTGGTCGGGCGTCATGTTCCTTTATGCATGTTTCGACCTAGGTACTTGAGGTATCAGAGCTCGTTGTGGCAGCTGTTGAGGGTCGGGGACATGATGTGTTGGTGCCTCGCTGTCTGCATAAACATGCATAATGGCATACAACACATCCCACTTGGCGCCGTTTGCGCACTCGAGCTTGCAGGTTGCAGGTTGGAGGAGCTCCCCGCTCTCTCGCAACCCTGGCTTCCCAGGTTGGCCGGCTGCAGCAATGGGGACGGAGACGACGGACAACCCGCTCGCCCTGACTGCTCGATTTTTGCACTGCCTGCACACGACACGGCGACTGCCGCTCGCCCGCCGCCCAGCCGACCACTCGCCGTGCCTCGCCTCGTCCCAACCATTTATTTGTCCCACCTCCACACAACCTTGGAACCCAATCCCCATCCCATCACCGTCTGTGCCAGCGTTTTGTTATTTGCATCCCTCAGACTTGACTTCCATACCCCTCAAAAAACGCTCCTCCCCAAATCGCTCAACATGTTCGCCGCGCGGTCTGTCATTGGCGCTGCCCAGCGCCGCGCCTTCTCGGCCTCGGCCCGTGATGTAAGTCATTGTTGATGTTTGCTGTCTTGTGGTCCTGCCTGCCACTCTCAGATGTGCTTCTCCCCTTGCCCATAGTCTGCCTGTCTTCACCGTGTCTCGATGCCATGGAGATGGGCTTGTCCACATCCACCGTCGCCCTGTCACCATCCTCGGCTCGACTCAGCCTTCATAATCCCATGCTCAGACTTCCCCACGAAATAACGCATTGCCGAGAGTTCCAGCGACAACACCAAAACCAACCATCGTGACCTCCGCTGACATCTCTTGGCCCTTCACAGCTCTCCAAGGTCGCCGTTCTCGGTGCCGCCGGTGGCATTGGTCAGCCTCTGTCCCTCCTCCTCAAGCTCAACCCCCGCATCACCGAGCTTGCCCTCTACGATATCCGTGGCGCTCCCGGTGTTGCCGCCGATGTCTCCCACGTCAACACCAAGAGCATCGTCAAGGGCTACGACCCTACCCCTACCGGCCTTGCCAACGCCCTCAAGGGTTCCGACATCATCCTCATCCCCGCTGGTGTCCCCCGCAAGCCCGGCATGACCCGTGACGACCTCTTCAACACCAACGCCTCCATCGTCCGCGACCTCGCCAAGGCCTGCGCCGAGTCCGCCCCCGAGGCCAACCTCCTCATCATCGCCAACCCCGTCAACTCGACCGTCCCCATCTGTGCCGAGGTCTACAAGGCCAAGGGTGTCTACAACCCCAAGCGCCTCTTCGGTGTCACCACCCTCGACGTCGTCCGCGCCAGCCGCTTCGTCTCCGAGATCAAGAGCACCGACCCCAAGGACGAGAACATCACCGTCGTCGGCGGCCACTCTGGTGTCACCATTGTTCCTCTCTTCAGCCAGAGCAACCACCCCGACCTGAGCTCCAACGCTGAGCTCGTCAACCGCGTCCAGTTCGGTGGTGACGAGGTTGTCAAGGCCAAGGACGGCGCTGGTTCTGCCACCCTCTCCATGGCCATGGCTGGTGCCCGCATGGCCGAGTCCCTCCTCCGCGCCTCCCAGGGCGAGAAGGGTGTCGTCGAGCCCACCTTCGTCGACAGCCCTCTCTACAAGGATCAGGGCGTCGAGTTCTTCGCCTCCAACGTCGAGCTTGGCCCCAACGGTGTTGAGAAGATCCACCCCGTCGGCGAGGTCGATGCCACCGAGAAGGGCCTCCTCGAGGCCTGCCTCGGCGACCTCAAGAAGAACATTGAGAAGGGTGTCGCCTTCGTTGCCTCCAACCCCGGCAAATAAGCGTGTTCGCCAATGAAATGGGGAACTATGTAGGCACAACCAAAAAAACAAAAGTATTAACAGGCAAGAATCCGCATGGGATGTCAGTCTTTTCCTGTTTTGGAGTTGTCTGGTCTCTGAGGAGTTAATTGTGTAACGGGGAGGATGGCCTGGTTGGCCACCAAGATGGTCAGCTTGCTCATCCCTGCCCTTGTAGACTTGTCTTGATGTGACTATGTAAAGAATCAGCTAGGTAGTGTACGATACAAAATTGACGATTGTCCATGATCAAGACTACTGCTATTTATTGTGAGCTCCTAAGTTGCGACTTGCGTTGAGTCTGATGGAAAATGAAGCAGTTTGAGGACAGATTGTCCTTGCTAGCTTTGTAAAATGAAAGCATGCTCAGCCTCAATCATTCGCGGCCTGTATCCATGATTGCGATCAGATCCCCACAACAACGAGATGAAGGTGAGTCACGACAGCCCGATATAGAGGAGACAAAGGACAGATCTCGAAAAGTCGCCTTAACCACATTGTCCATTCTATCAGCAAAGACGAAATGCACAGCTTACGAATCAGACTCACACACAGGTGCGCGGGCGCTAAAGCTTGCCCTTACGGAATATGTGAAGGCCAGGACGGTTCTTTCCACGTGGCTCTTTCGAAAGCAGATTATGAAGCTTGTCTAGGGCAGCGAATGATTTACTGTCACGGAAGGAATGACATAAAAGGTCTCAAGCTACCGCCATGAATTAGTCGAAATTGCAGATTTGACTTTGGCTACGAGTCCCGGCGCGATCGATCTTCCTCGGGCCAGAGTTCCGGAGGCGGCTCATGCACGCATGCTGCACAGCACTGACTGCATCGCAGCGGGGCATCTCTTCACCCACTCTCTCCACACGCCGCGACCTTTGCGCCATTCCAATAACGGAACACTAGCACTACTGTGCCGAGACCATCCACTGAGCATCGCCGCCGAGACGAGCTACTGCATCTACAACCGCTTTTCTTCACCTGCCGTGCGACTCCGTGGTTGACTTGCATACACCACTCGACATTGCTCGACCACGACTGCCTGAGAACCCGCCAGTGTGCTTCGTGGGTGGGTGTCTTGGCCACCGGGGTTCCGGTGCGGCCAGCAAGCAATCAGGGTGCTTCATCTTGTCTAATCTCATCCCAACTCATCTGGACATATATCCGGAGAAACTGAAGTGACGAGGCGAGCACAAAACTCACGCAAACTCTACACAGTACAACGAACTCGTCCAAATTTTCATGACCAAGTCGCGACCTTTTTGTGGTTATCACTTGCCCCCGGAGTTGATATACTCCCAAGTCTCGAGACAGGAAAGGCGTGACATCTTGGCAACTCTGTCATAACTCCCGCCACGGCCCGATCTCCCACTTGCCACTATCTCTTAAAATCCTCAAGTCTGACATAGACCTGTCCGAGAGAAAGGGAGCACACTACCTGGCCTACGTCTTGCTGAAGGCTGGGTAAACACCGCCCTGTAAGACAGGCACGGTTCGAAGCAGGAACATAGGCCCCAAGAGATCAATCTCGCACGCAGAAAGGCCCTCAAAAAAAGACAATTCCGCAGCATGGCCCAGCTACAACATTCGCCGACCGCCACAACAGCCAGTGCCGCGGGAGGGATCGTCGTTTTCGGCGGCGGTACCGCCACGAACAGCCTAGTCGATGTGTTTGAGTCCCTGAGGGTTTCTTTGAGCAGCAGTAGCAAACGAAGCGGTGGCGGTGGAGGTGGAGGGCAGGCCACGCTGAGCTATGTTATCCCCATCAGCGATAATGGCGGTAGCTCTTCGGAACTGATCAGGGTGTTTGGCGGTCCTGGTAAGTCCCCTTTGCCCTCTCTCTCTCATAGGAAACTCGCTCCACGCAGCTGTCCTCGAGGCGGCCGGTCCCTCCCGCATGCCGGTGTGATGACTGATATCCTTGGACTACTACGAGGTTTAGAAAGAAATGCAACGAGCTAACCTGATCATATGTGGCTAGGTATCGGTGATGTAAGAAGTGAGTGTACACAGCTCTCTAACAATGCTCTCAAGAACCAACACATTCCAGTATGATGTTCACTTCTGCGGCCTCCTGGTGTTTGTTCAGGAAGCTAGATCTACCATTTGCTCTTTCAAAAGATATCATCTTTTCGTGTGAAAAACTACCCAATGTCTACGAGGCCGACCTGCTGACTTTCTCCAACCAGGCCGTCTTGTGCGCCTGATCCCGGACTCCGAAACCGACCCAGAGCGGGCCTCACTCAAAGAACTCTTCAACCACCGTCTCCCGGAAGACCACGCACTCGCCCGTTCAGAATGGCTAGATATAGTCGAGTCCCGACATCCACTATGGGGCCCCTCCGTCTCTCCTTACTCCTTCCCGGGATCCTCCTCATCCTCAAACTCCCCAACAACTACTACTACTCCCATGATAGGCGGGATATCCAGCGAGAAGCGTGAGCTGATCCGCAGCATCTTCAACATTGTCAACATGGAGATTGTGAAGCGCGCCCGGCCCTCATCGGTATTCAACTTCTCCCGCGCGAGCATCGGCAACTTGTTCCTCACTGGCGCCCGCGTGCTCACGGGCAGCCTGGAGAGCGCTGTGTATCTGCTCGCCACCATCTGCGGCGTCCCCGAGCACGTCAGGGTCGTCGCGGCCATCAACTCAAATTTCACCCATCACATCTCCGCGGGCTTGGCGGACGGGAGCGTCATCACTGGGCAGAACAGCATCTCGCACCCCAGCGCGCCCACGGCGCTGCCCGACGACGGCAGCAGTCGCGGGATGATGGCCGGTGGCGGCGGCCGCGGTGATGGTGGAGACCCTTGGGATGTGCGCGATGAGACTGCGATGCTGGATTTGATTGAGGATGCCACGCTGCCTGGCTCGCTGCCAACGTTGAGAAAGCCATATATCACGTTCAACAAGGGCGGCGGTGCCGCGGCAGGGACTCTGACGCCAATTTCGTCGACTGCCGAGTCGAGCAGGCCCGGGAGCACTGGGCAGCGCACTCCCACCATCACGACCGACAAAGTCGGCGGGCGAACGCTGGACGGCGAGGGTGACAAACTGGACAACCTGTCCTTCAATATGCAAAATACAACTCTAACATCTTCTCCACCACCACCACCACCAGAAGAGCCCCAGAACCACTCACCCACAGATTCCCTTTTTGAAAAGCAACAACAGCAACAACCTCCGTCCCTCCTGGCAGGCGGCGAACACCCCCTCCCCTCCCGCATAGACAGGATATGGTACATCAACCCGTACGGGCACGAGATATGGCCCCCGGCGAACCCAAAAGTAACTTCGACCCTGCTCGGATCCGCGTCGGCCGTGATCTACAGCATCGGGTCGCTATACACCTCGATCGTGCCCTCGCTCGTCCTGCGCGGCGTCGGCGCGGCGCTCGCCAACTCGCGCACGGCACGGCACAAGGTGCTCATCCTTAACTCTAGCCTGGACAGGGAGACCAGCGGGAAGCCGTTCCGCGTCCGCGCGGAGGCGGCGCGCAACGGAACAGGAGCGGGAGCGGGCACCACGGGACTTGGTAGCGGGAAGAAGGAGGAGGAGGAGGTCGGGCGGAAGGAGGTCCGGCACCCCGATAAGGGGGACGATGCAGAGAGTTCTGGAGTTGCTCACGGTGGAGGAGACGATGACGAAGACGGGGGCAACGACGACTTCACAGCAGCAGACTTTGTTCGCGCCATAGTCCGCGCGTGCGTGCAAAGTCAGGGCGAACTGCCCGCGCGCATGGCGAGGCGGTCCTCGTTGTCTTACAAGGTCCGGTCTGCTCCCGGGAGTTCTTACCCGAACTCTCAGCAACAACAGGAACGGCAGCAACATCGTGATGCATCGCACCAATCACAATCAACGTCATCAACCACACCAACACCAACAGTCACCGTGGGCACAGCCAACGACGATGCTGCATTCTTCGACAATCCGCTCGTAGTGCGGCGCTACGTGACGCACCTCGTTTATCTGGAAGCTCCCGGTGCGCCCCGCGTTGACAGAGACGTCCTGTCCCGCATGGGCGTGGAATGTACCCGAGTTTACGGGCGGCGAGAGGGCGCAGCAGGTGGAACTACAAAGGAGCCACCGGGCAGTGGTGGTCAGGACCAACAGGAGGACCAACAACGAAAGCAGGGCCCGCTGCGGTACGACATCGCCGGCCTAACTCGGGCGTTGGAGGCAATCGTGGTCATGGGGGCCGGCGGTGGGGAGAAGGCCGGATTGACGCGTAGCCGACGGAACACAAGCGGGCAGTGAGCGATGTGCGTACTGCTGCCGCTCTGTCAGGGCCAGCTGAAAAGAACCATGTAGGGCGGAATGGTTATCGGCCAAAGCGCGAGCCTTTCGCCTGACGCCAAGCTGCATGAGTGCCACCAACCCGGATTTCAAGGGGCTCTCGACCTCTCCCCGCAGCCTTGCCCGCACGCAAGGTAAGCAAACAAAGTAAGATGGATTGCTCCACGAGTTGCACTTTCTGGATCTCACGGTGGAGTCAATTCAGTACGTTCAGCCCACTACATCTCGCGTCCTTTGGGAAAAATAGCCGCTCACAAACAATTCATTGTCGTAAAGATGGTGGATACGTAATTTGCCTTCTCGCTCAAGTCCACCCGGAGCTTCGGCTGTCTCAGACAAACATTGCCCGCCTTGATACTTGACATGCAGATAGATACCCCACTATGCGTGGCGTTTTGTTGGTAGGCTGCGATGTGACAGCAGCATGCACGATGGCACATTGTCACAAGTGGGCGGCTGAGCCGGCACGGCAGGTGATTCGTAGATCGATCTTCGGAGGACTGCCATCCCAGTTTTTCACCTTACGGAGTACAGGTGTAGTTGACTGTCCGGTATAAGACATAAAGACGGAGTGCGCAGCAGGTGACGTTGTGACCACCCTACCACGGTTCCGGTCCCCAGAGTTTATCAACTTCATCTGTAATTCCACATCAAAGACAAACACATCACAGTCATGACGGCCGAAATCCTAGTCAGCCGTATAGCGGTGATACCATGGCCAGCAGACGTCAAGTCAGCAGCAGTGTTGCTCTTGGCGGCGCTGGCAGGCTTTCTGGTTGCCCATGCCGTCTACGCAGTCTCCGTGCACCCGCTGGCTTCAGTCCCTGGTCCGTGGTTGTGTTCGATCAGCCGCTTCCCGTACTGGATCCAAGTTTTCAAAGGCCGAGACGTGCAGTATATGCACCGACTACACGAGAGATATGGGCCAGTCGTACGCTATGGGCCGAATGATCTAAGTTTCTCGTCAGCACAGTCATGGAAGGACATCCATGGACACAACAAAGGACGGCCTGCACCGCCCAAAGCAGAAGACTTTGGGATGCAGCCAGCGAACGGTAAGTATCAGGGTGCAGCAGCTTCGAGTCTCTGCTTGTGCTGACTCTTGCTAGGTGTCCAAAGCATTATCATGTGTAATGACGAGAACCATGCTCGTGTGCGGCGAATCTTTGCTCCTGCTTTTGCGGATCGTGCTCTGCGCCAGCAGGAGCCACTGTTTAAGAAATAGTTAGTAATTTGTCTTGAGTAGGGGCAGAAAGGGCAGTTTATGACTAACATATCGAATCGTGTTTCCCAGCGTCAACCTGCTAGTCCAGAGAGTCGAGCAAGCAATTGGCAAGGCTGAGAATGTGGCTCTCCTTGAGATGACACGGTACCTCAACTTCACCACATTCGACATCATGGCTGAACTTTGCTTTGCTCACCCGCTGGGGTTGCTCGAGACGAGCGAGTTCAGTCCATGGGTGTTTGCAATCTTTGAGATGATCGGACTGCTGCCGGTATCCATGTTTATTGAGTACTATCCAGTTCTGAGCAAGCTTTTCAAGCGCTTCGAGCCCAAGTGGGTACGGGATACCAAATCGGACCATTTCAGACACTCGGCGGATCGGGTTGACCGAAGACTGAAAGAAGGCACAGATCTGCCAGACTTTTGGAATCTGGTGATGTCGAAAGGTGGATCTTGTGGCGGCCTCAGCCTGGACGAGATGCACTCGAACTCGGAGCTGTTCATGCTTGCGGGCACCGAAACAACCGGTGAGTGACAATAGCTGCTGCCATGTGTTTTAGCTTTGTGTCTCTGACCAAGTCGATCCGCAGCAACTCTACTGAGTGGTCTTTTGTACTTCCTCTGCCGCGACCGGACTAAGCTGCAACTCCTGGTAGACGAGATTCGGAGCAGCCACGAGACGGTTGAAGACATGACGCTCGACAGCTTGATGCGACTGCCGTATCTCAACGCTTGCATCAAGGAAGGTCTGCGAGTCTATCCGCCAGTGCCGGCCGGAGCGCCGCGTGTCGTTGGCGACGGCGGACTTAGTATCGCAGGGGAGTGGTACCCAGAAGGCACTCGGGTGACGGTGTGTCAATACGCAGCTTTCCACTCTAAGGCCAACTTTGCCGATGCCGATGTCTTTGCGCCTGAGCGGTGGCTGGGTGGCGGCCACGCTGCGAGTGACAAGACTGGCAGATTTGACGAGGACAAGTTGGAGGCGTGCCAACCTTTCGCGATGGGTTCAAGGGGTTGTATTGGGCAGAGCATGGCGCTGCACGAGAGCAGGCTGATCCTGGCCGCACTTCTGCTGCGGTTCGACTTTGGGCTGGGCAAGGGATCTGAGGGGTGGGAGGACCAAAAGGCACATGCGTTATGGGTGAAGAAACCGCTCTTGTGCAAGGTGTCGGTGGCATGAAGGACATGCGGTGATGTGTAGTGGAAGTCGAGGGTAATGGTAAAGCGAGAGGAATGTGGTAGGGGAGTCTCTTAGTTTGCAAGTCGAACCAAATAATGACAGCACTGAGTCGCTGGGAATACAAGACCGCCGCTGCTACCTCTGCCATGCTGGCGACACGGGCCTGGGGCTGACTCCCGGTATCCGGACTGGTCTTGCATCGTGATGCCCTCATGTTTCTCATCACCGCAGTGATCGAACCACTCCTTATCACCATCCCGAGGTCGGGGAATCTCGTGCCGCATCGTCAGTCAAAATACAAGGTACGGGCCATGTTGTCTTTGTCATGGTCCACAATGACTCGGAACTCAGCACGGCCGGAAGTGATAACAGAGCTGGGCCAGAACCAAATCAACTGGGATGCACTTGCAGTGACTCATGCGTGTGGAAAGGGCTGTCGCTTTGCGAAGGTGGACCTGGCCGTGGATAGCCGCAGCCATGTCGTCGATAGGGCGTGGCCACGCAGGGACTGTTATACAGTAGTAGCGAGGCGCGCCGGTGCCGGGCAGGCGTGCAGTTCAGCTGGTGGAGATATGGGGATGGGGACATGGGGAGATGGAGAGATAGAGGGAATGCGTCACCCGAAAGGCGGATCCAAAGATGCTGCGGTGACTCGCAACTCTCAGCGCCCCCGCATGTAGTCGGAAGTGGGGATCGAGACTCCCACTTGGAGGCGCGGCCAAGTTAGTGATAAAGACGAGCGATATCTCGCTTGGCTTGATACCTCGTCACAGGCGCCAGGTTGCCAAAGTAGGGGCAATAGATCATCAACTTACCAACTCCAGAGCATTTTCAGCAAATCTACTTACTTACTCAACTCACGTCTGCCATCAAAATGGGAGAGGCGTTATGCGACACGCAGGCGGCACTGCCCATTCGCCAGCCACAAGCTGTTAGTGCCAATACGGACCAGTCGACTCCAGTCACAACCTTTGGTCGTTCTCTGTTGCAGCAATTCCCTTTCGACCCGTCCTACCGGAACATGAACCATGGTCTGCTCTGCATGTCCCTTATGTTTGTATAAGACGAAAGCTGACTCACCACTTGTTCAGGCTCCTTTGGGTCCATCCCAAAGGCCATACAAGCCAGGCTGCGATACTACCAGGACCAGGCGGAAGCCCGTCCAGACACCTTCATCCGCTATACCGGCCCCAAGCTGCTCGATGAATCCCGGGCTGCTGTGGCCAAAGTACTCAACGCTCCTACAGATACAGTCGTTCTCGTATGTCCGCGTCTGCTGCCCACTTACATCCTTCATCCTCGTATATAACCTCGAATTCAGCCTCAACATCAACCTCAACATCAACCTCAAACCCTCAACTTGCTGACAAAAAGCGACAAGGTCTCAAACGCCACAACGGCACTCAACGTCGTCCTCCGCGACCTAAAATGGAACGAGGACGGCAAGGATGAGATCCTCTACTTCCAAACCATCTACGGCGCCTGCGGCAAAACCATCGACTACATCGTCGACACACATCCAGGCAAGGTGTCCTCCCGCGCCATAACCATCACCTACCCAGCCGAGGACGACGACATCGTCAATCTCTTCCGCGACGCCGTGGCAACCTCGACGACTCAGGACAACAAACGCCCCAGGGTCTGCGTCTTCGACTCCGTCTCCAGTCTCCCCGGGGTGCGCTTCCCCTGGGAGGCCATGACAGCGGCCTGCAGGGAACTTGACATCCTCAGCCTCGTCGACGGCGCCCAGGGCATCGGCATGATCCCCATCGACATCTCCGCCGCCGACCCGGACTTCTTCCTGACAAACTGCCACAAGTGGCTGCACACCCCACGCGGCTGCGCAGTCCTCTACGTGGCCCAGCGCAACCAGCACCTCATCCAGTCCACCCTGCCCACCTCGCACGGCTACATCCCCCAGACCGGCGCCCCGCGGCCCAACCCTCTGCCGGCGAGCAGCAAGCCTCACTTTGTCCAGAACTTTGAGTTCTCCGGCACACTCGACACCTCGCCGTTCTTCTGTATCAAGGACGCCGTCCGCTGGCGCGAGGAGACGCTCGGCGGCGAGGACGCCGTTCTCAAGTACTGCGAGGACCTCGCGCGCGCTGGCGGCCAGCGTGTCGCGGAGATCCTGGGCACGCGGGTCCTCGACAACGAGAGCCGGAGCATGTCTCGCTGCGCCATGACGAACGTCTGTCTGCCCGTCGCGATCGTCGCTGGCGCTACTGCTCCCGGTCCCGCCCGCCCTGCCAGTGCCGGCGCTGGTGCTGCTGCCAAGGAGGACCGACAGGTCACGGTGCCGGCAGCCGATGTCCCTCAGGTCCTGCAATGGATGCAGCGCGAGCTGTCCGAGCATTACAATACTTTTGTCCCGCCGTATTTGTTCCAGGGCGAGTTGTGGGTGCGCGTGTCGGCCCAGGTCTACCTCGAGCTGGACGACTTTGTGTGGATCGGCGAGACGCTGCGGGAGCTTGTGGCACGGGTTGGCAAGGGGCACTACAGATCTTGATTTAGTTCGAAAGCTCGGTCCCTTTCTTTTCTTTTGCTTCGAAATTTACTGATAAGGATGAACTGCAGATCATTATCAGAGCTGGGAAACTTTAATCCATTTGGTACACAAAACGTTCAAAGGCCGAACTGCTCTAGAAAAGAAAATGACTTTCATGAAATGAAGGGAGACAAGTCTTGCAAGTACGAAGAGGGGTTATAAAGTACGTCGTCCCGCTGGCAGACATACAATTGCTGAATGTATTGCGAGTTGTCACCCAGGCAGGATGCAGAATTTGTGACTCGAAAATGCCACTGGATGAATTACTCGAATATCTCCTGAGCCCGGGGCGCTAAGAGTTGGAGTAGCCGGCACACAATTGCCGGACAACAAGTAAAGGTGGCGGTGAATCTATCATTTTCATATCCCAACGCCAACTTCTTCACATGCGGTGACCATGAAGCACTACGATTCATCCACACCCAGGCTCATCGTCCATCGCACTGTCTTTCCCTCTACCATCAGCGCCCGCAATAGGCCCACTGCCACCGCACGCGCCTCCATCGAGTATGACACCCTCGTTATTATCAAGATCGTCTTGGACCCTGCACCAACGCTTTGCGCGGTCTTTCCGGCCTTCCAGCACCGGGCCTCCGCCTGTCCTGTCCCCCCTGTCGCCGTCGTCAGGATTCATATTAATTACTGGCTTCAACATCGGCTTGATTAGTCCGCCAAGCAGTGGATTCCTACTGAATGTTCCCGCGCCAGCACTGCGGTTCCCTAAAGTCTCCATTCGGGCTGGTCCTGTGTCTTCGTCCGACTCCGGCGACTTAGGCCGCTCGACGGCAGCCATCTTACGCACCACCTTCCCACCCACGAGGTCGATGCTGAGCACTTGCTGACGCTTCTCGTACTCGGGCCGTGCATTCCACTCCATTTCCCGCATGATTTTCTGCTGGCGCTTGAGATCCCGTGCGCGGTCCTCTGGGCTCGACCAGATATTGCCGCCATAGCCGTGACCTGCGAGGACACCGCTTACGTCAAAGTCTGCGGCTTCATCGCGGACTGTGGTCCGCTGCGCGTTTTGAGCCTGAAAGGTGAGCAGGCGGTCTCTGTTCTCCACGGCACGCCGTTCGGCCTCGCTTTGACTGTTATTCAAGGAAGGTCCCTCTCGTGGTCTTGTAAATGGTGCAGGGGCTTTGGAAATATCTGGTCGCCGATGTGCGTCGCGGTCCGCCGCCATCTTCTCCCGGCCGCGCTCGGCCTTGAGCTCACGGATCATCAATTGCACCTCGGCCGGACTGAGGATAGGGGTGCCACAGAATGTACACGGGCCCAACCCTTCTTTAACACAAATAACCTTGCCACAACCGAGACAGTTGGGTGCTGCCGTGAGCAGGGGGTGTCTGGCAGCAACGCAGTTGCATTTCCTGCTAACATCGTCGGTGGCCTGCGTCGGATTCGTGGTCATCTCAAGTTTGCGGATGGCCGAATCAAGATCCGTAAGTGCCGTGGACGCACCATGCATGGCAGTACCGCCGGCGATAGTGATCTTTGCCGACTTGGGCGCAGGTGTTGATGAGCGCGAGACTGGGTTCGACTTTGTCTTGGACTTCGGCATGTCCGATATGAGGTGGCCAGCAGCTGATGGCGGTGCTCGGGGCGGTGGGGGTGTGACCGACTTTGGTGGTTGTACTGCTGGCGGCTGCAGTGGTCTCGAGGAAGCAGCTTGTGATGCTGAAGCCGGACTAGCGCGGCGAGGCATGTAGTCATCCTGGAGACTCTTCTTGTTGTACACCGTCCCCGGAGCAGGGCCGAGATCCGTTACCTGACGAGGGGCCGGGGTATGTATTTGGGCCTTTTTCTTCTTGCCGGCCCTTCTCTGCGCTTTGGGTACTCCGTCTGCATCAGAAGGCGGATTGCTTGACTGTGGCGTCGCCGCTGATGACCGCGGATCCTGTCTCTTGGAGTTGAAGGATGAGATGAAGTCGACGGCTTCGGGAGAGTCTCCAAGGAGGTTGCGGAAGTGCTCTACGGCCTCGAGCTTTGACAAGGTAGCAGCGTAGTCGAGGACCTGCTTGAGCTCCTCGTCTGGCAACGGCAAGAGCCGCGAGAGCTGAGCTGTTGACATGTCGTGCCGGCTCCTTGACTCAATTAGGTTCGTGGAGTTGCTGACGGAATGCTAACATTGGAGAAACTACCTAAGGTAAGTAGGCAACGGGGCAATCGCGACTTGGTCGTGTCCATGGACTTGAATCCGTGGTGAAGGGGCTCATTGCTGGCCCCGCGTGTGAGCGATGAGTCGTCCGGCGAGCTGTAGTGGGGTAGCGCCACTGACGTTGAGGGTCCTTGCCTGCTGAGCTAAGCAGACCAGTCAAGTAGCTCCTGCCTCGCCTGTCACACTGGCACACCCGGACCGACGCAGCCTCCCAAGACTGCCTAGACGAGGCAAGCTCTGCCTGCGTGGGGGTCCTTCAACGCCACATCTTCAGAGCTACCTTGCTTAGGGTAATTATCCCGTCCTTGGTCGCCAAGTCCCGTCACTCTTGTCTAGGCGACGGATCGACATTGGCGAGACGGCCGCTCCTTCTTCAGAGCAACTGAGTTCCTATCTGCAGCGCCATTTCGATCAACACCCACCCGCCTTGGCCTGCCTTGACGTGTACCTGCCTCTTGGCTCACCGTCTTCCAGATCAAAAAGAGCCGACCAGCCGGTCCGTGACCGAGACGCAGCAGTCAAAGTTACGACCAGCGCTTCGCCATGCTATCGACCTCACCTACAGCATCCAATGAATCGACCAGGCTGCCTACGATTCTAAAAGACCTGCGCATGAATGACATAGCATAGGCAGTTGACTGCGGACAAAAAGCAGACATGACAGACACGTTCGAGCTAAAGCTGTCGCTCCCACTGCAACCCAATCGTCGTCATGTGTACCAAGAGACGTGAAACCAAGCTCTCGACGTGCCACGGTTACAGAGCGCCCGGCCCAGCGTAGGCCGCTCCGACTCTTCCCGATCGCCGGCTGTTACTGAGCGTGACTCCACCAGATACACAGAACACTGGCTTGCCAAGGTTGATCAGATTCTTGGCCGTCGAGCGTGCTTGTGCCCGCAGCGAGATCCAACGCAGTTCACCACCACCCAAGACGCACTATCACACGGGACGGGGAAAAGAGCAATGTCCTCGGTATATTTCAGAATCGAAGCCAAGAGTTGAGTACGGCGCAGGCACGGCTTGCTTACCAGGCAATCCAACGCCAAGATGTCGAGTGGCGGCGTACGTTATCAGTCATGACTGCTGCCAAGGCGTGCTGCCAAGGTATGCTGAGACTGGCGGCAGACGAGCCAAGGCTGGCGCGGACCCTGTTGAAACGCAAGCTGTCGTGAAACAAAACAGCTCGCACAACAGCAGGCTGCTATTTAAATCGGCGGCGACCCGCTCGCGTGGCCTCTCCGGCAGCAGGGGTCGCGCTGCCCAAACGATCGCCTACAATCTCAGACAGGCGGAGCCTCATTTCTTAGCGTCTGCAACTACCGGCCCTGCAGCAGCCGCGGGCCAGGGGCCGCCCCGTCTCCCTCAGGCAGCACGCCTGCAGCTCGACGGCGCAGAAACCTTAAAGTACCTGCTCCGGCGATAAGGTGCCGTAGACAACCACAACCTGTCGTCGCCGCGCTCGAGTTATCGACCGCTTATGCGCCGCGCACGTGTCACCTGTCCAAGCCACGTCAACGTCGAGTCAAATAATCACCGTCCATCAGATTCCCTCGTCTGTGCCTCTGCCAAGATCATCTATGCACGATCTTGGACGAAGGAGTTGTTCCTCGGTCAGGGCAGGGCAGCCCGGTCACCAAGCGCCGGTATATTCGGCACTGCCAAGACTGCTGCCCAATTTGGCCATGCCACGGCGGATGCCGGATCACAAGCGAGAAGGATGCTTAGTATAAACTCCCGGTCAAGTCTGAGGCAAAAGAGCCAATAAAGTGGGGCTGGGCATCCTGGACCAACTCGTAAGCCGGGGTTTCTCGCCAGCCAGCACCGTGCCTCCTGGTCGACCAGCGTCACAGCACGCCGTACCCGCGCTGCGTCTTGTCCGAGGATCGACCCGGGCACGGAGGCGGAGAGACCTTATTTACGATAGGCATGGCAGGGAAGTCGATCTATGCCTAGTCAGGGCCTCGAGCCTGGCACACCCCCATGCACACGCCTGAATTTTTCACTGGCCAGAGGATATTGAAACGTTTCGTTCGGCAGGCCCCCGCCGCCTACCTAAAATTAATACCATGGAGCCTCTGTGTGTAAGACGTCAAGGACATAATACGGAGTCTACGGGGGGAGACCCAGGCTCAGAGGCGTGGACCAAGTCGAGTCCCCCCTTTATAGACTCAAGCGGGCCCATCTTCATCACCGAGACGATATCTTAACCTTATTCTGCATTATTCTATTTCACTCTTCACAATACGGACTCGTGGTTTCTTTCTTCAGCATAGAGACTGGGTTCTGGTAATCCGCCTCTGATGACACTATCATCCTCATAGACTTCCCCCCTTTTCCTAGTGTCAACTGTTTCTAGATTTTACGCTGCCATCCTTATTTATTCTTCGCCTCCCCCCAGCACAGGTTCCCCTTTTCCTTTCTCAACACTCGACTTCAACCACGTATACACATCCACTTAAAGTCGACAACATGTACGAGCCGAGAAGATCGTTCTACAGCGAGCCGGAACTTGAGCAGCAGCAACAGCCACAACAGCAACAATACCAGCAACAATATCAGCCACAACAGCCGCAGCAACAGCCGCCGCCTGAGATGACAACCTATCCACCACAGCAGACAATGTATTTGGTACCCCAGGTGCCTCATCACTCTAGGTCCGATAGTCAACAGTCCGGTCCCCCGCTCCAATCGTCGGCTTCCTCGATGACGGACGTCGATTTGGAGGGCAAGGCAGTGGACCCGGAGCATGGCAAGGCACATGGGGGTGGGCACGGAGGTGTCGACATCAACGACCCCAACCGACCCAAGTATGGTTTCAAGCAACGATTACACCACTTCACATGGGCTTGGTTCACCACGAGCATGAGTACTGGTGGTCTCTCGCTCCTTATCTTTGTCCAGCCTTTTCAGTTCCCCGGTCTTCGTCAAATTGGTCTCGCCGTCTACATCATCAACGTCATCGTTTTCACAATCCTCACTTGTTGCATGATCGCCCGCTTCATCATCCACACCGGTGATCTCGCTGCGTCACTCACACATCCTCGCGAGGGCTTCTTTGTCCCGACATTCTTCCTCTCGCTCGCCACACTCATTACCAGTACACAACGCTACGCCATTCCAGCCAATGACGACAATCTGGTATGGGCGATCAAGAGTGCATTTTGGGGCTATGTCGCCATCACTCTGGTGTTGGCCGTTGGCCAGTTCAGCTACGTGTTCGCTGCACACAGTTTTGGATTGCACACGATGATGCCGACCTGGATTCTCCCCATTTTCCCTATCATGTTGTCTGGCACCATCGCCTCCGTCATCGCTGAGACACAGCCTGCAATTGATGCCATGCCCATCATTGTGGCAGGCCTAACTTGCCAAGGTCTCGGTATCTCCGTGGCTTTCATGATGTACGCACACATGATTGGTCGTCTGATGCAAGCCGGTAAGTCGTTCTCTTTCGCAAGCATATATTATACACATGACTAATATTCTGTCTTTCAGGCCTCCCTAACCGTGAGCATCGTCCCGGTCTATACATGAACGTTGGCCCGCCCGCCTTCACCGCGCTCGCCCTCATCGGCATGTCCAACGGCCTTCCTGAAACGTTCGACTCGATAATCGTTGGCGTTTCCGCCAAGGCGATGATGCAGCTTTGGGCGTTGGTGGCAGCCATCTTCCTCTGGGCACTCGCTCTGTGGTGGTTCGGTGTCGCCACCATTGCCGTCATCGCCAGCCCGCCCAAGTACTTTCACCTGGGTTGGTGGGCCATGGTCTTCCCCAACACAGGCTGGATCCTGGCCACCATCACTATTGGCAAGGCTCTGGGCAACCAACCCATCCTGTACTTTGCTACCGGCATGTCAGTCGTTCTTCTTCTTGTCTTCTTCTTTGTCGCGTATCACCTGATTCGCGCGGTCAAGATTCAAGACATCATGTATCCTGGTCGTGACGAGGATGTCGAGGACCACTAAGTCGTTGTTGTTGCTGGAATGGGCCTGGCGGTGGCGGCAAAGGTTTAGTTGTCCGACATCATCATTCGCAGTGCAGTATTCATCACAGTGCAGTCCTCGAACGATGGTATCGGCAACGCAGGCTATGATCATGATTGTTGTGCATTGTATTCAGGAGCCGGCGCGTTCTTTCTTGTCTTGTCATTATCTTCTGTAGAAGTGTTTGTTGGGATGTAGCTTGCGCAGCAATTTTTAGCCCCTGGATGGGATTGTCCGCGCAGGCTACCAGAAAAAAAGTGCGAAAAACAATACCAACTTTTATTCAGTCTTTACTGTCAAATTTGATGGCACTCTATGTAAGTTTCGTCGGTGAAGAACATTGTGCAAGAGTTAAAATAGGCGACTCTTCCCCGCCGTCTCAAGGGGTGGGTCAGCTTAATATAGTATATTTTTCGTGTTTCAGATCTGTAGCACGCTCGACCACCATTGTCGCAGTGGTGCCCAGGGGATTTCAACGCACGTTGCACCGAGTTGTACACGTTCCGCAGGCTGCACGCTGTCGGTTCGATTCCTTGTTTCCTCCATCACGTTTGTTCCGAGGTGCAGTATACGGACTTGGCCTTTGCTGAAGCAGCTCCGCATCACGTGATGCATCATCCTAGTGAGGTCCTGTGCTTGTCTCGTGAAGTCTCAATGTATGAAAGAGAGGGCGGAGGCTTGTTCTTGACTAGCGTACACAAGGGAGAGCTGCGTAGCGATTTGGGAGTTGTTGGTTCAAATGTGCGGGGAAGCGTGATAGTCCAGCTTGTAGGAAACCTTGGAAACGGAAGATCGATGAGGGCTGGCTGATGCGGTCAATCTATCCAAAAAAAAAAAAACGGCCCAATAATGCGCTGCAATGTTCAGTTGTTCGTAGATGCACGAGAGGAATTTTAGTCGTGTTTGGTGAAGCAATGGTATAGATCAAAATTAAGAAATGACTGTGATTCGCGGATTGATTGGTCTCATGTCACATGATCCAATAAGACAGGTATACTATATGTATTGTGCATAGCTGAGATCACTGTCCAACTCTGAGCGTGTATCTCTTATGAAGGATTCACTCGCATGACTCGGTTAGCGACACGGCACTGCAGGGATGCAATCCTTCATTACGCGTACACGAAGATCGCTGACAGGTGCACAAATGGGCATAGATACAGCCCGATCATCCCTTTCATGTAGACAGGTCTCTTTCTCGAGATCACGGCTTTCAATACATACGTATGCACCACTGTTCTGCCCATTTATGACAATATGTTCAGCTTGGTCAGGGCTATAGGTCCTTAGCAGCGTGGGAAGCGCACACGAGCTTTTTCTATAGGGCCCTGTTCGAGACTACCAACCCACTTCCATGGTATAAACATCGATCTGGGCTTGTTTGGGGCTTAGACGGACGCTTTTCTGGAGTTGTGTCTGATTTGCCGGGTTCAAGGTGTGGTCTATACTGGTGATTCTGTCGTAATGACTATGTCGCGTGGAACACAAAATGATAAGGATGAATACCTCCCTTGTACCTGACTAATCGTTCCGGAGCTCCTTATTCGCATATGGATGGCACATTAGAGCTCAGTGCCACTCATTCATGACTTTCCTTTCTTTTAGATATGCTACTATAAGTTCCCTCATTGCATCCTCATTTCTATGATCTGTAAGCACGATTCGTCACAGATTACCACTTATAATCTTCCACTCCAGCTAAATATCGGAAATCTCGAGTGCCATGAGTGCACATAAGACATCACCGAAACGATACATTATCCCGGAGTTGAAAGTGTGTGGACAAATTGATTCCATCAGTCAATTCTTCTGAGGGTCTGTCTTTCACATTCCGTGGGGATAGAATTCACCATTTTCCTTTCTTTATTGATTGATTCTAAGACTGAACGGAGTGCCCGCTCCGGAACCAAGATTACCGAAGCCGGATATATGGCTGGCCAAGGAAACTTTGGGCTTTAGAGCTTTAGAGCGGGAGGGGGGATCCCCCTAAGACACCGGGGTTTGCTCCGATGCTGGCTCGACTCAAATGACCTGGGACGGCTGACTCGCTTCTGGCTGCACATGAGAACCCGTAAACCTGCAAATCGACAACAGAAATGTGGTTGAATTTGAAGTTGCAATGGCAGAGACAGCTGACCACTTCTGAGCGCCGATCTGCACTGCAACGGTCTTTCGGGGTACAGAGTACAACCACGTGCCACGCCGGAATCTTGTTCCTGGCGACATATCGGCACTAAGGAGCTGGTGCTGGGCGGAAGCACGCGCAGTGCCGAAGCCTCGAGGAGGGTGGTGGTGGTGTGCGATTGGATGAGCCGGGGTGCAACATGGGCAGTCCACGCGACCGAGGGCCGTGTGACGTCCCGGGGGTGTGGGGAACAATGCGGGGAGGGCGCTTCCCCAAATCTGGGGTCGGTGCGACCACTCTAGCCAGCCATGACCACCACAAACAACTCCAAGCGCTTGTGCTCACTCACGTAGCTCCTGTCAAAAGAGCCACATTCTCACCCGGCTGCTCGTCTTGCATCTTCTGCTGGCTCGAACAATCCCATACGCCCTGGGAGCGTCCGCAGCCAGACAGCGCTACGGCACTTGCACTTGCACTCCTTGTCGAGCTCCGGCCGCCGGCTCTTCCCAAAGCCTATCTCGTCTCACATCATGGGCCTCCACGGCAACGCCGTCGACTATGGCGCAATTTCGACCCGTCCCACGTCCGAAGATCGCCGGTCATCTGCCGCGAGCCGTTGTGCCTCGCAGTCCATAGGCACGCTTGATGACAGTGTTGACTCGGTCCGTGCGATTGCCGAGCGTGGCAGCCAAACAACAGTTGACCGATATATCGAGCGCAAACGCCGTCCACCATGGGCTGCCTTCCGCAACCCAGAGTCAGACCCTCTGCGAATCATCCAAATCGGCACAATGCTACTCGTCCTCGCTGTCGCCACTTGTGCACTCTACTACAAACTCGTCCGCTCCGCCCCGATCCCTGAAGTTGTCGTTCCCAAGCCTGGCGGCAACCATTTCGTCCTCGATGAGAGCATCTTCTTCAGCCACTCGTTCCTGGAAAGCGAGATTCCCTTGATTGACATTCCTGACCAGATCATCAAGGATGTCTACTACTACCGCTGGACATCACTTGAGCGCAACCTGCGCTACACCATCCAGGGCACTGGCTTCATGACGACCGAGTTCGTCCAGCCGGTCTGGTACGCACAGGCTTTTGGCACAATCAATGCTGCTGCCGGCCACCATCTGGACGAGGGCAAATGGCTTCGTAGTAACAAGTACACCGACGACTACTTTGAGTTGTACGTTCGCGGTCCTGCCAACTCTACCCAGTACACAGAATGGATTCTGCATGCAGCTGAGCGCAAGGCCCTCGTCACTGGGGACAAGGCCTTTTTCGCCGCCCACCTCGACGATATGCAACGCGCCGTGCACCGGTGGGACAAGGTTCGAGATAGAGATGTTGGCCTGTATTACTACCAGCCCGTCTGGGACGCCCAGGAGCTTTCACTGCCGGGTTTCGTGGTCTATCCGGATGATGAAGACTGGGAGCTGCGTAAAGACGGTCCGGACACGTATCGTCCCAGTCATAATGCTTACATGGTGGCTAATTGCAGAGCGGTAGCTAGGGCTGCCGAATTCGCCGGTAACGCCAGAGTCCAGGATGAATACACTCGCATGGCTGACGATATCGAGGCCGCCATGTACAAGCACCTCTGGGACCCGGAAAGAAGGTTCTTTATGGACATCGTTCGCGACAACAACCCGAATCTGACGAGACTCCAAGGTCGCGAACAAGTTGGGGCTTTCCCCTTCCGGTTTGGCATTGGTCTGAATCAGACATATGCACAGCCAGCAGTGGACGCGCTGTTTGATACCCAAGGCTTCTTGACCGCTTATGGACCGACTACGCTTGAGGTTCGGGACCCGTGGTACATGGCCGAGAAACCTGACACCTACTGTAAGTATAAGTACGGGATATTGATCAAAGTGCTCAAGCTGATTATTATGTAGGCTGCTATTGGAATGGACAGTCGTGGCCGTTTTCGACCAGTCACACTCTCAAATCGCTGGCCGCGATTTACCGCTCGGGTACTACCAACCTCACCGCGGATCAGTACTACCTCTACCTCAAGACCTACGCGCAGACCCAGCACAAGGACAACCATCCATACGTGGCTGAGTCTCACTACCCGCACAAGGCTGTGTGGAGTTCCGACAGCCGCAACCATTCTGAGCACTACGCCCACTCGACCAACAATGACGACGTCATCAGCGGATTGCTGGGTATTGTGCCTCAGGCCGACGACACCCTCGTAATCTCTCCAATAGTGCCAGCTGACTGGACGTGGTTCGGTATTCAAGATCTAAACTACCACGGCCATCGCGTCACTGTTCTATATGATGCTGACGGCACGCGCTACCATACGGGCACAGGTTTGACAGTGATCGTTGACGGCGAGCAAATCTACCAAGGTCCCGACATGGTGGCAACTGTTCAGATGCCGTTGGTGTCTTTGGAAGACAAGTACGTGTCTGTCAACATCGCGGCAAACCCGGATGGCGTAGGCCGCTGGCCCCGAGCAGACGCCTCGTACACGTATAAGAGCGATTGGACATACAAAGCGATCGATGGCGTGGTGTATTATGACCAGATACCAGACAACAGGTGGACGAACTACCAATCACCCAACGAGAACGACACTCTGAAAATCACGTTTCCGCGGTTCAGGAACATCTCGTCTGTCACCCTCGCAGTCTACTCCGACGTTGCCAGGAACGGTTCGGTGGACCTGCCAGCGAAGCTCGAGGTCTGGAGTAGCAAGGGCTTGCTGGCGACCGTGTCAGAGGTTGACATGGTTGCCAACGATCGCAACGAGATCAAGTTTGAGCCGACGGAGACGTCCTTCGTGGCTCTCAACATGTACAACAAGCCTGGCAAATTCGTCGGCCTGTGTGAAGTCGAGGTCTGGGTACCGGCTGAGGGGCCGACTTACTACGCAGCTGACGCTCTGCTCAAGGGCACGACGGTGGACGTACTGTTGGAAGGCAACACTGACGGTGCCAAGCCGAAGAGCGTCGTCGGCGCGATGGCAGAAGACAGTGTTGTATCGTTCTCTGGCGTACTTGGATCTGCAGCAGGGGGTAGCAGCAGCAGCGAGGAGGACAGCACCATCACGATTGTCTATGCCAACGCCGGCAGTTCGACGCTCGATTTGAAGTTGGAGGTAAACCAGGTGCCTCTGGAAGCTAGTGTGGCGTTGGTTCCCACTGACAACGGCACGTACGGGCAGGTCATTGTGCCTGTGAAGTTGGCCTCTGGCAAGAACTTTGTGACACTACGGGGAGGATCACCATGGATCAGGCTTGACACTCTGACAGTATCTTAGCTGCGTAGCACAGCGGCTGGATTTTTTGCATTTACGCATGAGCCTTATTGGAGACGCATAAATTGCCATTTAGCATGTAGTACCTGACTGGATCGTGGGATACACCGGAAAGCATTCGCGAGGCCTTGGCTAACACTGGAAACTCACTCCATAATATCGTTTGATCGTGCCCAGGTGACTCTCGTCTTGAGTGGCTGGCTGGGACCCTGAAAGAGTGCCTTCTAGAAGACCGCCCCACAGTCGACTGCTCTTTTAGGCAAGTGGTGCGCCACCTCAAAGTCGAGGCAGCCGCGAATCAGCGCAATCGTGAAGTCTGTCCTGTCAGTGGAGCCCCCTGGCCAGATTGCAGCAACTGTCGCCTGTCGGTGGCGCTAGGCCGCCAGAGGACACTCTGCATTCCGTCCCATCTTCAATTATCCTGGTGCGGCTCGTCCCTCCACCACCACATCCCACGACAGCACCACTTGCACCAGAACCGACGTGCCGTGCCCTGCGACCGTCGTTGGCGTCTCACTGCATTGAGCGCCCCAGTCCATCTCGACACTTGAATTGTTCGAGACCACACAGCACTTCTCCATTGCCAAACAAAGACACTCCTCCTCCCGGCCCGCCCCTCCGACCTGGGTGGCAGCCTGTCTCGCCATGGCGCCGCTCGTCGACAACCCCCAGATCAAGAGCGCGGAGCTGCTCTCGCCGCTCCCACTCTATCTGCACGCCTACGTCTGGCCCTTTGCCATTGCCTGGCCCATCTTTCTCCGCTACTTCCTCACCCCCGAGCTCTACGAAAAGCACATTTCGTCCTCCGAATGGACTTTTGTCTGGTGTGGCTCCATCATCACCTTCCAAAGTCTCGCCTGGCTCTGCACTAAATGGAGCGTCAACCTACGTGCGTCCTTCACTGCCAAGAAAGCCACCACTGTCGAGAATGGCGACCTCATCAAGGTCATCCCTATCGCCAACGCCGGCTCGCCCGACATCTGCCCTCTGATCCGCGAAAAGGTCAACAACAAGAACAACATCTCGTTCCTCTTCCAGAAGCGCCGCTTCCTGTACAATGAGGCCGAAAAGACTTTCCGCCCTCTGACTTATGACATCGACGCCGAACCGAAGCCCACCATTGGCCAATACCAAAAGACTCGCGGCATCACCAGCCAGGCCGAGCTTGATCGCATCGAGCAGTACTACGGAACCAACACGTTTGACATTCCCGTTCCGACCTTCACCGAGCTCTTCCAGGAGCATGCTGTAGCACCGTTCTTCGTGTTCCAGATCTTCTGCGTCGGTCTGTGGATGCTTGACGAATATTGGTATTACTCGCTCTTCACCCTCTTTATGCTCGTTGCCTTTGAGTCGACTGTCGTCTGGCAGCGTCAGCGCACGCTTAATGAATTCCGTGGCATGAGCATCAAGCCGTACCACATGTGGGTGTACCGCCTGGGCAAGTGGACCGAGACGACCAGCGATCTTCTTCTTCCCGGCGACTTGGTCTCTGTCAACCGCACCAAGGAGGACAGTGGTGTTGCATGCGACATGATCCTGGTTGAAGGTACTGCGATTGTCAACGAGGCTATGCTCTCTGGTGAGAGTACCCCTCTGCTCAAGGATTCGGTTCGCCTTCGCCCTGCCGAAGCTACCCTCGAGACCGAGGGACTCGATAAGAACTCTTTCCTGTGGGGTGGCACCAAGGTTCTCCAGATCACTCATGGCAACCCCGACGAGGAAAAGCCTAAGCTCGCTTCTGGTGTCCCAACCCCTCCTGACAATGGCGCGATGGCTGTCGTGATCAAGACTGGCTTCGAGACATCCCAGGGCAGCCTGGTACGCACCATGATCTACTCTACTGAGCGCGTCTCCGCCAACAACGCCGAGGCGCTGTACTTCATCCTGTTCCTGCTTGTCTTCGCGATCGCCGCATCCTGGTACGTCTGGGACGAAGGTGTGAAGAAGGATCGCAAGCGATCGAAGCTTCTGCTCGACTGTGTCCTCATTGTGACCAGTGTCGTCCCGCCTGAACTGCCCATGGAGCTTAGTCTTGCAGTCAACACCAGTCTTGCGGCCCTTGCCAAACTCGCCATCTTCTGTACCGAGCCCTTCCGTATCCCTTTTGCTGGACGTGTTGATGTTGCTTGTTTCGACAAGACTGGTACCTTGACTGGCGAGGATCTCGTTGTGGAGGGTATCGCTGGTCTCGGTCTTGGTCACTCTGGCACCGACACCCCGCGTGAGTCCGATGGCGCCCACAGCCATATGACTGCCGTCAAGGAGGCTGGCATTGAAACTACTCTGGTTCTGTCCACTGCGCACGCACTTGTCAAGCTCGACGAGGGCGATGTCGTTGGTGATCCCATGGAGAAGGCTACACTCGCCTCTCTTGGCTGGACTCTCGGAAAGAATGACATTCTTCAGGCCAACCCTCACGTTGCTGCCGCTGGAGGCACTTCTGGACAAGTCCAGGTCAAGCGCCGTTTTCAATTCTCGTCTGCCCTCAAGCGCCAAAGCTCTGTCGCTACTGTCAACGCTACGGATAAGGACGGCCGCAAGATCCGCGGCACTTTCGTCTCTGTCAAGGGTGCGCCTGAGACCATCATGAAGATGCTGATCAATGTGCCTGCTGACTACGAAGAAACCTTCAAGTACTTCACTCGCCGCGGTTCTCGTGTCCTGGCTCTCGCCTACAAGCAGCTCACGGTCGACAGCGAGCTGGGTTCTGGCAAGATCAACGACCTCAAGCGTGAGAATGTCGAGTCTGAGCTCAATTTTGCCGGTTTCCTCGTCTTGCAGTGCCCTCTCAAGGACGACGCCAAGGAGGCAGTGCGTATGCTCAACGAGAGTAGCCACCGTGTCGTTATGATTACCGGAGACAACCCGCTTACTGCTGTTCACGTCGCTCGCGAGGTCGAAATCGTGGACCGTGATGTTCTGATCCTGGACGCTCCTGAGAACAACGAGGGCGGTCAGAGTCTGGTCTGGCGCAGTGTCGACGACAAGGTACAGATCGACGTGGACCCTTCCAAGCCGATCGACCCAACCATTCTCAAGGACAAGGACATCTGTGTCACTGGCTATGCTTTAGCAAAGTTCAAGGACAATGAAGGCGCCTGGAAGTCTCTGCTGCGCTACACCTGGGTTTACGCTCGTGTGTCGCCCAAGCAGAAGGAAGAAATCCTGCTCGGTCTCAAGGATATGGGCTACTACACTCTTATGGCTGGTGACGGCACGAATGATGTCGGCGCGCTCAAGCAGGCTCACATTGGTATTGCGTTGCTCAACGGCACAAACGAGGATCTGACCCGCATCGCCGAGCACGCTCGCAACACCAAGATGAAGGAGCTCTACCAGAAGCAAGTCGACTTGATGAAGCGTTGGAACCAGCCAGCCCCTCCTGTGCCTGTACTTATCGCTCACATGTACCCTCCCGGACCGTCGAACCCTAACCTGCGCAAGGCCATTGAGCGCGAGGCTCAGAAGAAGAATGTCACGCCCGAGGTCTACGCCAAATCTATCGGGGTTGATGACATTGAGACTATCACCAGCCCTGGCGCCCAGCAGCTGATCCAGAACGATGGCAAGAATGCTCGTCAGCAACAGGCGCAGAAGAAGGCTGCCAGTATGGCCGATCAGATGACGAACATGATGATGAGTGAGGATTTGTTGGATGATGGCGAGCCGCCGTCGCTCAAGCTCGGTGATGCCTCCGTTGCCGCGCCGTTCACCAGCAAGCTCCGCAACGTCATCGCCGTGCCTAACATCATCCGCCAGGGTCGCTGCACGCTCGTCGCCACGATCCAGATGTACAAGATTCTCGCGCTCAACTGTCTCATCAGTGCATACAGCTTGTCTGTGCTCTATCTGGAGGGTATCAAGTTTGGCGATGGTCAAATCACTATCAGCGGCATGCTCATGTCTGTCTGCTTTCTCTCCATCTCCCGCGCCAAGTCCGTCGAGGGTCTTTCCAAGGAGCGACCCCAGCCCAACATCTTCAACGTCTATATCATTGGTTCTATTCTTGGACAGTTCGCCATTCACATTGTCACGCTCATCTATGTCTTCCACTTGTGTGATCGCATTGAGCCGTAAGTTTGACCACACCCACTTCTTCCTGTTTTGTTGAAGACTGCAAGCTAACTTGGAAATCACAGTCGTTCTGAGCTCGTCGACCTCGAAGCAGAGTTTTCCCCTTCTCTGCTCAACAGCGCCGTCTACCTTCTGCAGCTCATCCAACAAATTTCCACCTTCGCCATCAACTACCAAGGCCGTCCCTTCCGGGAGTCCATTTCGGAGAACAAGGGCATGTATTGGGGTATCATCGGTGTGACCGCCATCGCATTCAGCTGCTCAACCGAATTCATTCCCGAGATCAATGATCAGATGAAGCTCGTCAAGTTTACCGACGAGTTCCGCTTCAAGATGACGTCCGTCATGATTCTTGACTACGTCGGCTGCTGGGTCATCGAGGTGGTCCTCAAGAAACTGTTCAGCGACTTCCGCCCGCGTGACATTGCGCTGCGCAGACCGGACCAGCTCGAGCGTGAGAACAAGCGCAAGGCTGAGGAGCAGCTCGTCAAGGATGCCGTGGAGGAGGAGAAGCGTCTTGCCAAGGTCGCCGAGTTTGAGAGGAAGGTCGAGGAGCGCAGGGCTAAGCTCGAGGCATGGGCCAATAAGAAGACGGGTGGATCTGCTGTTCCTGCGCAAGGGAGCACGGCTTCCGCGCAATGAGAGTTATGGACTGGAGGGAGTAGGTCCATTTTAGATACTCGGGAAATGCGGGTCGAATGTACGAAGACGTTGAAGCAGAAACAGCGTGAACTGGAACCGTGCTCGATCCCGCTGGCCTCGCTGGCTTGACAGACTCAGCGGCCTCCAACGGGACACGGTCGCGGCGGAAGCAGGAGAAGAAAAGAAGTGGAAAGGGGTAGATAAACTGTACAACTCCTTCAACCATTATATACATTGTAAACTTCTACCAATGCATCAGAATTGAGATTCACAACCTGAGCTGGCAACCTTGTGAGCTTATTCTGCTTAATCTCTTTGTTTTTGGGTCTTTTCGGCCGCGACTACTCGCCCATTCAAAATCCCGCGTCCCGCGGTTTTCTTTCTTTCTTTTTGGACTGATTTATTAACGAGGGTTCGTCCCGAACTTTTGGTTTCTTGCTTGTGAGATGGTAAATTCCCGTCAGGGGGGGCTACGGGCATTTTATCTATCAGTCTAGACGAAGAACGTGATACAGTTTGCCGTGGCCCGGGGGGAAAGAGGGCACAGGTTGAACACCCAGTGGCGACTTCCAACGTCTATACACGATGGGGGCTTATTTGGTAGTATTGTATGTAGGTATTGTATTGGGATTTCTTTTCTCGGGAATCCATGTCATTCTGAAGCACAGACATCAAGCACATTGTTGGGCCTTCTTCCATTTTTTCCCTTGTGCTACTTACGAGACCAGTGAAAGACAGATATTGTAGATAGCCGTGCGCGCGCATATGGAGTTGGGGTCTAGAGTTGCCGATTATGAAAGATTTTGTACACAGGACTTCCAGTTCCGCGTTGAGATTATATCGCATTGCATTCACTGGCGAGAAGCTGTGTGTCGCTAACAACTATAAAGTTGTGACGAGTACTTCGTAAATCAAATGGACCATACTTTTTCTTTTAAAAATGGCCCTCCAATGACGCAGGGAGTATCTATCTATTTACATTACATATCCGTATCAAGTACGGGAAAGGGACAAGGAGCGAGTGGGGAGTAGAACCGCTCAAGACAAGTGCATCCTTGCGTAGTTTCATATTGTACACCCGTCAAGCGCCGGCCCTATTGTTTGGTCACCTTGCCGCACGCCCAATTTAAGCTGATGCAGCTTGAATAGCCTAGTCAAACCCCGCATAGTTGTTCGACATATGAAAACCCCCCGGCTCGTCTGCATGGCAGTGTTGAAAAAAGCATGCATTACCGTCTCTGCTTCCCAATATCCCCCTTTTCATTTTCGGAGCTCCTGCTATATATAACAAAACTCGACGCGTCTTAACTGGTCGGCCAAGAACACGATAACAATATTTACCGGCGAGGCAGGGCTTGTTCGAGACAGCGAGCAACCTAGACACAGGAGTTAGTCATTCGTCATGCAATCGTCACTATCATACACTTTCATCTCAGACAAGCACGTACCTCGGGTCCATACACGCCCTGGTTCTCCAGGTACTGGCTCAATCCCTTGACGAGCTCCTTCTGGTCGTGACTTGACAAGCCGTTGATGGCAAGCTCAAGCAAATCGGCATATGTGACGTTGTACTGGGCGATAAAGTTGTGGTAGTACATGAAGGCGAAGCAGCCCATAATGAACTGGCAGTCCATGCGGTCGGTCATGCCGCCGTGACCCGGGATGGAGTCGCCAAAGTCCTTGATTTTGAAGGTGCGCTTGAGACCTGAGGCGAAAAAGCCGCCGAAGGGAGCGATCAAAGAGGCGAACGTCGCGAACATGATGGCGTGGATCTGCATGGGTTCCATGGTGAAGGAGATGTTTGTTCCCTCAGGAAGGAAGAAGAAGTGCGGCAATTCGTAGAGCTTCGGCAGAAATACCGGGTTAGGCTCGCACTCGAGGCCGCTGAAGATGTTGGCACCGAGGTCGTGGGCCGGGCAGATGAAGTAAGAGGAACGCATAAGCAGGTTGGTCGTCAGGAAAGCCCAGATGATGGTGCAGATCCACGCTCCCACGAAGCCTTCAACTGTCTTCTTGGGCGAGATCTTGAGCAGCTGTGTGCGGCCAAACGTGATGCCGCAGAGGTAGGCGAAGATGTCGTTTGTGATAACGAGTGAAGCAGGAAGGAAGAACCAGATCATGCCCTCGAAGACGTTGTTCATGACGAAGTGGGCTTGCACAACGATCAGGTACAGGGCCATGTGTGTCCAGGCAAAGTTGGTGAACTGGAACTTGAGGTGGCCGGACCGCAAGTTGGCGACAAAGAAGACGAAGCCGATGACGTAGAGAACGAAGCTGATGAAGCGATGATGTGTCGCGAGCGGCAAGAGGGCCTTGTCGATCAGGACGATATGCTTGAAGTAGTAAATAACGCTCTCGCCGTAGAGGAAGTACATGGTGGTGCCAAGCCAGTACCAGTTGAGGCTCTTGATGGCCTTGAGGTCACGAGCCTTTGTAGGCACGCTGGCGATGGCGATGACCTCCTTGAAGCATATGATCTGTACGGCAGTGATGCACGCCAGGATGTAGATGTGACCCATGAAAAGGGCGCCAAAGAAGAGCCCGATCATGACGAGCGTCCAGAACGTGCGCACGAAGAAGGCGGCCTTCTTTTTCTCATAGTCGGATTGCGGGGGCGCCTGTTCGTCCTGTGTGCCTTTGGGGATCTAGAGTGGCGAAAGGGTCAGCCATGGCGTTCACTGCTGAGTCGATAAAGACACGCGACGACTCTAGACTTGTGCTCTTGGTCGGTAGCATGGCCAACGAGAATTTTGACATACCTCATTAATACCACCCAGCTTAGGCGAGTTTATCGACTTGAGTGGCGCAGAGCCGTCATCGCTACCGCTCATGCTCGGCCTGCGGCCTTCCGCGCCATTACGGCGGGGGAACTGTACTCCGCGACGCGGTTTTGACATGGCGGACAGGATACAGAGAGGGCGGCTATAGGTGTTGGTGTCGTGGACGAGGGGACAGTACGGACTGCTCACAAGCCGGCGCTGAGCGACCGAGGAAATGTCGCGGGGGGTTGCGTGCTGGGGGAACGGCAGCTACCAGTCGTCGTCACAAGTGCTCGAGGTCGTGCGCTGCGGATCGGGGAGCTGGGTCGAGGGGTCCTTCAAGTGAAAGCTGTGCAGAATACGACGTCAGTGCGACTGCTTGCGGGGAGATTGGTGGGTGTGCGCGCAATGGGGGGCCCTCGGGCGCCGCGCAAACCGGCAGGAACTCGACAGAAATACTGACAAGGCGCAGTGATGCGTGGCTGCCGTGGGAGTGACAGCTATGCGCGAGGCAGAGTAAGAGTCGTGATGTGGTTTTGGTGTTGGGAGGGGGGAGCAGGCGGTTCAGGGTGGTGGTGGTGGTGGTGTCTCCAATGTTGTCGCAGAATGACGATTTGTCCTAGGGCGCAGCCAGGCAGGAGCTGCCAGGGCTCCAGGGCTTGCTTGGTTTGCTGGCTGCCTCCCCGTCCCCAGCTGCGCCGAGCTGGCCTCACTGGCGGATGCGGACTTGGCGGGCTCGGCGGGATGATGTCGACGGGGTCCACGCACAGACCTACGCGCGCCCTCATTCGCCACAACCCTCATCCGGCCGGACTCAACGCCCGGACGGTCTTTATGAATTGGGCCCGGCCTGTCGAGGCTAGCGAACAACTTAAAACGCAAAACTGGCATGCCACTCTCTCGTTCCCACGCATCACAGACGACATTCATAGGTTCACCATGGCCATGTTGAGCTCTTACTGTATCAGATAGTTCGTCCTGCCAACCTCAACAGCCCAAGACAGCTTTCTGGTCGACATCTCTTGCACTTGGCCGGCACAGTGCCCTGGCTGCATTCTGCTGCTGCCAAAACTACCACAGCCAGTTACTCAGAGCGCACGTTCGACACTCTCACGCTGAAGCAAATGAATGACTCCTCACGAGTGGCAGCAACAAGCCACCAAGACCTCACTCTGTTGCCTCTTCTGCCTCTGTTGCCTCTGAGGAGTAGGCGTTTCTTAGTGGTTAGGCCCATCGCGGTGGACCGCACTAGTAGGAAACCTGACATGTGCCATGTCTGTTGACATCATTGCGCTTCTCAACCCTGCCCAGTCGAATTTGCAACTCCATCCGCCGAAACGCAACATCCAAAGGCGCTGAGATCGGGAATATGATCAGCGCCATATCTTAGCCATCAAAGAACGTGCTGAGTTCTGCAGCCTGCTCTGGTGTGACAGCAAGATCAAGCAGCTCGTGTGCCAACTCTGCCGTCTCTTCCGACACGAGGTTTTCGCTATAGTTCAGTCGCGCGAGGCTCAGCACGTACTTATGCGATGCACCTGCGAGAGGCCCCGACAACCCGCGAAGCTTTTCGCTAGTGTCTGCTGGTCTTCCAGGTCGTGACAAAGGATTCATCACGATGGCATGTAGCAGGAAAATCGTGTGGTCGATGAGTATCTGCAGCGCTGAGCCTTGGACGGCTTCCTGCCTCACCAGCGGCACGTATTGCATGTTGCCTTCGTAAAGCTCATCGATCGACGAGGCTAGCAAGGCGACGAGACGCGGCACAACCCAGTCACTATCCACCAGTTGCCTGAACCCAAACACCGTTGTCGCAAATGTTGCCAGTGTTCGTAGAATCAAGATGCGAACCTCATGCAGCTCTTGTCGGTCAATCTCCCAACGGCCTCCCTCAACCAGAGGCACCGAGACGCGTTCGATGACAATCTGGGCGACTTCCTCGGGCGTGTTCTGGGGGCTTCTGGGGCCGATACTCGATGGGAACACGGACGTGCAAAGGATTCTCAGGCCGATGCAGAAATCCTGCACTGGGTGCTTCTGGCTCAGCCACATCAGCATGAATTGCATTTGTAGTTCTGTCCAGAAATCCACAATCGGATCCTGTCCTCCTTCCTTGATCTGATCTGCAGTGGCGCAGCCTAGAGCGACAAGATAGAGCAGCGACATAATCTGAGAACAGGGGATATGCGTGTTGAAATTCCTCCAGCCAGCGTCGGTTGGGTCGCCAGGACCTGGGTTGTTGAATCTCGGGATCGCTACCTCATAGCAGGAGTTGAGCGCGACAGGTAATAACTTGAAAGCCAGCCGAGGCGCGATGGTTGATGTGTTTAGCTGCACGGTGAAAAGAACTAGGGAGACAAGCTCAGATATCGGAGCCAGCTGAAGCACGTTGTTAGTGTACTTGCCAAGCTCACGCAAAAACTTGACCAATACTCACACAGCCCTCTTTAAAACACTCGTCCCAAACCTGGATGACCTCTTTGCAAAACTGGACAGGTAAGTGCAGTGGTTCGTCAGATGATGCAATCATAGCGAGGCATTCGAGAAGCCGGGAAGCAATGCTCTGCGATGGTTTGGAGGGGAGCGAAAAGCCAGAGAGATAGTCAAATGTGATCGACCGATCTCGGGACGAGCGATGGTTCAAGATGATTTTGATGTACTAACCAGAGTCAGTAATCCCACGATATGCATGCATACTAGACGTCGAAATCTCACATTTGCAATGGACCCTGCCTGTACGGTCATCGACGCAGTATTGGCTGTGGGTACACTACCAAGATCGCCGACTAGAGACCCGGGTTCGTCTGATTGTATCTCCAGCTCCATAACGGGGCTATCAAATGTTGGTCGCTTCCTCTTATTCTTCGTTGGAGTCTTTAACCCTTTTGGCTCAGCCACCATCGTCGCTACAGGTCCGGCGTTCTTGGCACGACCACGCGTAGGACTGTTTGCCATCTCGACATCCTCAAAGCCGTCTGAGACACCCCAAGACTTGGCCGCAGCATTCTTCTTGGGTGTCGACGGACCGTTTGCAGTCCTCGTCTTTGCTCTTTCGAGTTCGTCCCGGAGATCTCGCCTTGTGAACTGCAGTTCTGTCGCTGCAGTCTGCTGGGCTATCGTCGCAACCTCCGCTGCCCTCTGCAACTTGGCAAGCTGCTCCGCAGACTGCTTCTTCAGGTTCTGCATCTCGCGCTCGTGGTCTTGCTGCGACTTCTCCAGCCGGCTGCGGACGATCTGGATTTCTCCATCTTTGGTCGTTAGGCGTGACTGGAGATCGCGAATCTGGGCCTGTAGGGTGGCTAACTCGTGGGCAGCCGAAGCAGTTGGTCTTGGCGGTGCCTGCGTAGCCTGGTATCGTGCTGGTATTGACGGTGCCGGCCTTGGGGCAGGTGGCGGAGGCTGAGGTCGACTTGTGCCAAAGGCCGATGCGTTCGTGCCCTTGTGCAGTGGGCGAGACGCTATGGGAACCTGTCCTGCCAGTCCCACTGCAGACTGAGCGGGCACACCAGGAGGCTGTCCCCAAGTACCATGCTGCGAGGGCGCTGCTAAGTGCGCATGCTGGGCATAGTGCTGCGGCAAACGCTGAGGCGAGACGGCTGAGGGGCGTCGCAGGTCATCTTGGACAACTGCATCGTCGAGGTCATCATACTCGAACTCGTCAAAGGTCAAGCTGGCTTGTGTGGGGAGGGGCCTAGACTGGGCGCCCTGGGTGAATTGGATGGCATGTTCCTCAAGCTGCTGAAGAGCAAGTGGGTTGAGGTTGTCGAGGTCGTCATCATCGAAGTCGTCCATGTCGGCTGCGAACGTAGCCATTCGAGCTTGCGGGGCCAGCCTGTGCCATGAGGGATGCCGGGGCACCACGGCGCGTTGTAATGGTGTTGGCAATTGCCCAACACAGATGAAGCTGACGAGACTGGATCACTGGATATCCCTGGTGGAGCGCATGGCGGGCGGGCAAAGGCGTGAATTGCAAGTGGAGAGGGCCACCCGACACCCGACACGCGTGAAGCTAATTAGGGCGTGTCGCGATAAGATGGATTTAGGGCAGTTGCCCCCACTCATGTTCCTCCTCATGCTCCTCATGCAGTGCAAGTCGTCCATGTACATAGCAGAGTGGGGGGTGGGGCAGCGGTCGTGCCTGGCGTCGATCGATCAATGCCCATGTCGTCGACGCCAGCGTTTTAGAACCGGACGGCTGTTGCATCCTGCCCTGCTGCAATATTTGCTGAGCATCATGCTGACGGCTGATCAGGTCCTGGGCACGACTGTACCACCGCAGCCAGTCTCACGATCAACACCTTACACACCACCTTACACCTCGCCGACGCCGGAATCGAAGGCCGCTGTACAGGGTTCAGAGCACAGCAAACACAAACACACAACCCAGCTTCCCACCATCCACGCCCACCCCCGAACACGCCTTGCTGCAGACGGCCAGCCACCAATGAGGATACACGAACCAAGTACCCCTTGCTGTGACAACTCTTGATCTCAGTTCCGATAGGTTCGGCCCGAACGAGATGTTCTCAGAGCACGGCACACTGTCCCGGCCAGGGTTGGACATGGTTTCCAGGTCCTGTCTCACGTCCATCTTCTGGGCTCCGAGACCCTCGCCCTTCCAAGGTTAAGTCACACCAGACGACGCCAGCCATACCCATGCGGAGAATACACTTTACACCAGCCATGCAGAGCCCAGGAGCCAACATATCAGCCATCCGCACCCATACGTACCCTCCCTACGTGCGTGGTACAGATGCAGGTTCTGCCTGAGCTGCCCGCTTCTAATCTGGCATGCTGCGATGCGGCGTGACGGCGACATGAGCTGGAGCTGCATTGCATCTCGCAATGGCTGGCTGCTGCAAGATTCGTCGGGGAGCCGTCAAGGGCACGCCCGGGAACCTGTAAGTGGTGTGCCAAGTCTAAAGCGCTATTGGGCCACGCCCCCATCGAGCACACCACGGCATCCGTCATCCACGACCAACAACTGCATTACATGTTGCTCGCCTCATCACACATTCAGGCGGCGTGCCGGGGGCTGATGAGCTGGAGACATGGCTAGAGACACACAGCAACGTCGGCACGGCCGCTGGGTTGGGCTGGGCTGGGCACGGGGGCACTTTTAAATTTGTTGTGTGCCCTCGAGGCATCCATGGATCTCTCTGCCTGGTCACGCCGTCACCTGAGCTACACAGCCCGCCAGACACCTGCGACCCTTGGAGTCACACTCCACACCAGCTCCAGCTGCCTTTGTATATGTATATATGTATATATATTTGTGGATTTGTGTGCGTGTGTTTGTTTGTGTCCAGGATATCCTTCCCCTTGTGATCAGTCACCAAGGCTAAATCGTACTGCAAGTTGCCACGATAGTTTCTCGTCTTGATCTCATTTCCCATACGAACGATACCCCACACGGCACGATGGGGTTCGGACTGGCGCTAAAGCTCTGGCTGTTCCTTCGACCACGGCAGAAGAAGGTGCTGAACCCAAGCTCTGAAAAGGACATGTGCACAGAAGAGATGTCAAACAACACCCTAGCAGCCTCGCTCCCCAAGAATTCTTCCAATGGCACAAACGATCAAGCCGACAGTCAGTTTCTACAGCGGCTTCCCCTGGAAATCCGCCGGACCATCTATCAGCACGTCTGGCAACAACCCGAGGCGGACTACTACTACCAACCAAATGGCCGTCATTTGTCCTTCGAAAGCGGACGATGGCACAGCCGACGATGTGTCATGCAATCTCAGGACGAGGATCTCGACTACATCCAGGACACAATGGACAAAGCCTACGACGAGATGAAGTTGGACAAGGTGCGAGAGTGTCACTCGTGGCTCAGATCCTCATGGGGCCATCGCCACTGGCGCTGCGAACGGAGAATGTGGCGCCCAGCAACTAGAATCGATAAGACTGATTTTGCGCCATTGCTGCTTGCTTGCAAACGCATGTGAGTCTGTTTCATACAATGCCCGTCTCCTTGAGCTTCTCTGGTAGATACTAACACAAGACGCAAGGTATCCTGAGGTTATGCAGTCGATCTTTGAGTCACACAAATTCATGCTCAATGACATCGTTTCCGCGCACGAGTTCCTAGTTGCCAATCCCGCCCCCTTTGTAATGCACATGCGCGACCTCGACTTGACCCTCAACATGGGTCAACACCATTACCGCTCTTTCGAACCACTGGCACCAGAACCAGCTGGGGTTCATCCAAGACGAGACACACAGCCCAAAAGCAACTGGGTGAATGAAATATGGGCTGCTCTCGACAAGATGTCATGTCTGCACAACCTGCGCATCGCCTTTGATGTCTATGATCGGGGAGTATGGCGCAAGATACCGGAGAAGAACATCACGAACGCCTTAAGGCAACTACATGTTCTACATTGCTTCGAGATCGAACTCCCGCCAAACCTCCCCATCTCTGCACCGGCATTACAAGGGCAGACACTGGACAGCGATAATGACTGCCACGCTCCATTCCGTGTGATACGGCGGCCAGCCCTCCGATACTGGAATTTCGTCCCAGATAGAGTCGAAAGATTCCATTGGGAGACACACGCAGATGCTGACACCAACGAGGAGAGCTGCGCCATTGCGGTGCTCAAAGACGCCACATTCGTCCACTCGTCGCAAGCACCGTACAACAATCCCCATAGCGTATGAATAAGGACCTGGCACATAAGCTGACGACGAAGGGGCAGAAAAGTTGGTCAGACTGGCAGTCCACGAGATCGAGGTTGCCACCAAAATCGTCGTTCCGAGGGATCAGGGCCAGGATCGTTGCCACCCAATTCCATGGGTCAAAACGAACATCTTGAGGTGGTATCTTCTAGGTGTCCCCACTGTCCTACGATTGTTGGTCGTAGCCAGTCACCGCGAGGGTGACAAGGACAGGGGTTGTCGTCCTATCAGGGCTGTGGAGCTCACATCCTTGCTCCGGGTTGGACCGTCTAGTTGTGATGGCTTGATTCACACAAACTCTCAACCAACATGTTGACACTTGTCACTCCGATGGTCGATCTGACTTGTGATGGTCACAACGATAATTGCCGCCATCTTTGGTGGGCTCGCGTCGTCCTACACTATGGCCTCCAAGCAGAAAGCGGGCATCCGGTGACACCCCGCAGCCGCGCTGAGCACCACAAGACGACGGGAGCGGCCGTGTGCACCTGCCACCTAGGTAGGCACGCTGGAATCCGACGGCCCACAATTAACCAGAGCCATTCCGCACTCAGCCCTATGGCCTGGTAGGACTGACGGCGACAAGGGTGTTGATTACCGCCCAACTATCACGCGCATGAGGATGACCACTCGGAGTCGATACGGTGCCCAGTCTACATCTCAGACCACGCTCGTCGGGCCTCCAAAGGCCAAACAGCGACAAAAGTGATGGCACCTAGAGAATACAGAGGTCGGATAGTCATCCGGCAGTGGAACGTTGGAGCCTATACACACAGTCCGCTGGCAACACAAGTCAAATAACTCGCAGGCGCTACATAGTCCTGGTCACCCGCATGGCACCCTCTTGGACAAGCTGTGTCTCGTGAGCTCTGTCCAACCGAGTCAGTGGTCTTGTGCCGATTGTCGAGTGTGGAGCAGGGACAAAGTGCTCTTCTGCCTACCCTACTCTGCTACCCTACCCAGCTGCAGGACTTGTCTAGATTTGCGGGCGATAGACTGCGCTTGCGGCCAATCCGGGTGGCGCTCTGATAAACCGGCTATGTTGGAAATGTCTCATAAGCAGCACCGTGTTAGCAAACTGAGGAGGGGAGCAGCACACTTCTTGGGTAACTAGGACGCGTGACAGAAAAAGGGGCACCGGCTAGCACACCGGGACGGACCGCGCAGCTTTGGTGTGCGCGGAGGATCTGCCTAAAGTGCACCAAGCGGCAACCAGAACGCCTCGTTCCAAGGCTCGAGTCGTCCCGCCTCGTAGTCTGCCAGGGTGGCAGTTATTGGCAGGAGTCGCGGGTATGGGGAGCTCGTGCGGGGTCGTGACGAGCCAACAACATGTGCGATGGCGACTATGCACCATTCACAGCACAGCTGCCAACTCGACCCTTGTCTCGCAGCTGCAGAGCCGATTGGATGGCGCTTAAGACGATGCCTCGACAGGGCTTTTCAAAGTCAATTGTGTGGGATTTTTGCCGCCGATTCTGCATGCTCGAACCTTGAGAGTCGCATTGCAGCATCATGTTGGCGCGGTTGATGCTGCCGAGGGTTGTGAAGCGCGGCTCACATTGGAGATAACGGTGATACTGCTCCGCTTGGTGGTGTCTGCCTGCGCCCTCAAAACGCGATGGCAACCCAGGTACAGCTGACTTGCTGGTCTTGTTTCAGCAACCGCTTCAGAACTTAGGGCGTCACTACCAGAAGGAAACACCCACCCAGCAACATATCGCACAATGGCATCGCCATCAGTGCGGCAGTCACCCCAACCATTGCAGTGTGTCATCAATGACTTACAGCTGCAATCACCCTTTTTCGGCAAGTTGCCAGCCGAGATCAGACAGCAGATTTACGACGAGTGCTGGGCGACTTCCGGCCCCCGACAGCACGTGCTGCTCCGTCAAGCTCGGCGTTCTCCACATGGGGGTAAACCCCATGCAAATGGCGAAACGTCCTTGCAGCTGACACATTTCCCATGCTGTAAGACCCCTCGTGATGAGGAGGAGATCCTCGCCGAGCATGACAGCATCGTCGAGATCCAAAGACAGTCTCGGGCACGAAATCCACCTTTCTTGGTAGACGAAGTCTGGTCATCGAGGTTCAGCTCGCCGTGGCTTGACCACTGGAGGTGTGAGGAGGCCTTGAGAGAGGAGGATCTCGTTCGGGACTTTGAGGAGGGTCGTGGTGTAAAGCCGATGCAGAGGACACTGTTCTTGCCCATGCTTCTGTGCTGCCGGCGCATGTAAGATCACACCACACACCATTCACTGCTTCAGGGTACCTGAAGACTGACACAGATACCATCTTACAGGTACCAGGAGTGTCTTGGCAGCATCTACGCCAATACAGCCTTCGTTTACACAGATATGTCGGCAGCACACCGCGCATTTGTGTCAGCACCAACCTCCACTACACCCCTGGTCCAATCACTCGATTTTTCCATGGCGGTGCCCTACGATGTCTTGCATCAGCACAAATACTACTCAGCGACCGAATCCTTGGCTGGTCCTTGGACAGAGCTGTGTGTAGCCCTGTCTGACATGGCCCGCTTTAACTCCCTCAAGTCTGCAAGTCTGCGCCTCGACCTTGCTGATGCCTCAATACGACCTATCGACATCAGCCCAGCTTACATTGATGGTCACATTGGTGGTGCGAGCGGCAGTCCTAGGAGTAGCGATTTCAACACCTCAATACAGGGTACGACTGCTGAAAATTCTGCACCTGAACCCCGTTTATGGTGGCAGGTCCGCGAGCGGTGGATTCTCAGTCCTATTCGGGGTATTTTGGCACGCCGCCTGACGGTGCAGCTGCCAGAGAGACGCAGGCAGCCTGTGGCCAGAGTCGTACCTAGATCCCCACGCTCGTCGCAGGGGACCCGATCGTTTTCCCTTTCGAGCTCAACATCATCCTCGCCTTCGTCCTCGTCCTCGTCTTCGCCCGAGACCGAGACCGAGCCACACAATATAAACTCTGTCGTCCGGAACCCAGACGAAGACCAGGACGACACGCCTGAGTGGATGCACAAGTATCAATACCGCGACGGCGATAGCACACCATTCGTGCTCCAACGCTATCGGAAGTGTCGGCTACCACAAGGCAATGTTGTCATCAATCGGAGCTGTCTGGAGTGCGGCCCGCCTAGTCCTCGGAGCCTGTTCAAGTCATGGGCCATGTCGAGTGCTGTAGAAGGTAGTGCAGGACCAAGCAGCCCCGTAGGCAGTACTCACTCGGTGACTCCAGGTGGTGGGAAGGGAGAGGGTGTCACGAGAACGGTGCAAAAGGGGTTGAAAGCGTTGATGAAGGGGCGATCACGGGAGTGATGGTCCGATGTTTGGGCGAATTCTAGAGCGTTGCAAGCCTTGTCAGGCGTTTCTTTTGTTATTGCTTTGGCGTTTGAGCGATTGATACCCTCCTCATCATACCTATTTCTTTCAATCACATATATTCTTCTGATTTGGCGAAGCAATTCCTCGGAAACCTCGTTGTGGATAATTCAAGTCAATGTGAGAGACCATTCCCACCGACCCTGTGATCTAGCTGCGCGCCTCGAGCAGCGGGACTGGCTCCTATGAGGCTCAGATTGAAGTCTAAAGATGCGTTTTCCTCGCTGGAGTTCAAGACATATCGGCAATCAATGACAGATGCAGGAGACGTTTCGGGATGAATGGTGGTGTTTCTGCTTTTTTCGGCTGGGCTGCATATTCTTCCTCTGTCTCAATGCTTTGGTGGGTTGCAGTGATAAAACGTGCAGCGTGCAGTGCAGTGCAGTCTGCATCATGATTCACCACCACTGCCACCACCATCCTCGTCTTAGTGGTCTCAGTTGGCAAATGGTAGAGCCCCACTTCAATTGACTTACACCTACACACATCACACACAACAATACACCACAACACGAATACACGCCGAGGTTATTGCCAGCCCGCGTCCTAGTGCAGTACACTTACCAACACCGACCAGCAGGCACGCCCGCGGCATCGAGCGTCGTCCCAAGGTAGTTTTTTTCGGAGGGGAAGGGCCGTACCCTATTACGCAAGAAGCTCCCCCCCCCCCCGGGCAAGAACGAGGGACAAATTGCCCCGACTGCTGTGTTACACGGGCAGCAGTTGCGATTCGCTCGGCACTTGGCTGCGAGATCCGGTCGCCGCCAGGGGATAGGGGACATGACAGGCGTATGACTGCGGACCGGCCCGTTTCCCTATTCTCGCTCCTCTCGTGTCCGCCCTGGAAAGTCTGTGTAACACTCCCCCCCCCCCATTATCCCCAACAAAGTGCCAAGGGGCAGAGACAGAGAGAGTGAGAGTGAGAGGTTATTTTGCTTGGCGTCTTGACAGCGGTTTGGAGCACGTCGGGGAACTCGGGGAAAGGGGCTAGTAGGCTTGCTTGTTTTTCTTTATTGTTTTTTGTCCTTGCCGCCGGTAGGTTCCGGGGGGAGGCGAGAAGAGAGTGTGAGAGCTCTGGCTACTGCTTGACGCTATTCTTAGAGGCCGCCAATCATCCCTTTTGTCTGCCTGCCTTGGTGAGTAAGATTGACGGGGGAGAAAGGAGAGTTTGTGAGGACGCGCACTCACCAACAGTCACTGCTGGCTAGGTGTTGTTGTCGAAGAAGCAACTTGCCGATCATGGGCTACGAACGGGACCTCGCAACGGACAGCACGATGGTCACCACGATTCTCACCGTTGGACAGAGGGAGTACTTGCTAGACAACGCGGCGGTATTTGCTTTGCCAGACTCGTTGTTGGAGAATGTTCGTTTGTTGCTGCGAGAAGGGACACAATGGGGAGGGTATGCTCTGGCTACTGTGATCCGTGGCGATGATGCTATGTCTTTGTACGACGAGGCGGGCTTAGGAACGGAAGCGATGGCTAGGAAAGATGGACGGGGAGAGATTGCTGGGAGGTGGGATGAGGGAGGTATCGGGAGGCTCACGAACTGGTGTCGTGAGAGAGATGGTGATGTTTGGACCGAGGAATTCTTGGGCGGTAAGTTACTCCCATCGTTATGAGTGCCTTTTGTCGTCACCGGGGCTTGACAACGTTCCACGAACATGATTTCCCTTTTGTTTGCATGGATTCAGATTCTGGCCGCAAAGAACTGCGGGTTATGGTTTCGGTAATTCCCTTACATGTGCTAACCCCCCATGATGTGAACAAGTCATCATCATACTCGACCACAGGGGACACGAGGATGGTGATAAATTAGATCAGCCGACCAACACCAGCCACAAGGTCCTCTATGTCAACCCGGACCTTGGGGCAGGAGTAGTGATGCCGGGACCGTACGTCATGCAGATCGAGACGGGTAAGATATTTCCCGTCAGGAGGCTGTTCCCTGATGTGAACAACTGCTTTGTTCGTGGTTCCGTGCCCAGCTCCCAGACTCTAGTCGGAGAGAAGGGAACAGCGGTGTTTCGATGGCTTGAAAGTACAGAAGTAAGTGTGCCCTCTTGTTTTGAGAACCCCTGAATCTGGTGGTATGTCGACATGACCGAAACGAAATGCTACCTAACGAAGAAGCTGGCGAGAGAACTCTGCGTAAGACCACCAAACTGACACTTCGTTGGGCATGTGCAGCATATACCCGTCCCGTCACGCCTCTACCATCCGCCTCCCACCGCGGACAAACCGCTGAACGGTCTCCGCTTCGGCGTCAAGGACGTAATCGATATCGCCGGTCTACAAACAGGCTGCGGAAGCGCAGATTACAGGAAATTCCACGCACCCAGGACACAAACGGCAGCGTGTATCCAGCGCCTCGTCGACGCTGGGGCAGTCATGGTCGGCAAGATGCGTTGTTGCCAGTGGTGTGACGGGCAGGATCCAATGGAGCGGTAGGTGTCTTGCGTGAATACAACGCAACGCACGAAATACTCACATGTAGTATGTCGGCAAGTTCACGATGTAGCTAACTTGGTCGGGGAAAAAACAGCTATGAAGAGCCAACTCCCACAAATCCTCGCGGAGACCTCTTCCAGAAACCATCAGGATCCTCCTCCGGCTCGGCCGCGGGCGTGGCGAGCTACCCTTGGCTCGACTTTGCCATCGGCACGGACACTGGGGGCTCTATCCGCCACCCTGCTGCCGTGAACGGGGTGTATGGGGTCCGTCCGTCGCTGGGAAGCGTAGACAGTGCTGGGCTGGTCTGTTCGGAATGGACTGATACCACGGGAGTGTTTGCCCGTTCCGCCAAGGTTGCTCGAGATGCTATGGCGATACTGACGGACCCGCAGTGGCGGCGGCAGCATAGCGACCTCATAGGAGCGGAGAGAGATGGGGTGATGAGGTACCAAGTCATTTACGCCGTGAACGCGCCTGGCGACGAGACAAACAAGTTCTTCTCTCCAGGGGGCTCGGGAGCAGAAGCAACATCCCCAGCGGCACAGCACTTGGAAACTTTTGTCTCCGCCCTGGAGACCCATCTGAATTGCAAAAGGCAAGAAGTCTGCATATCCGAGTTATGGCGGGACACTCACCCACCCGAAGCGCTATGCGCCGACCTGATAGAAGCAACGGAAAAGATATACCAGAATGTTGTATACCACGACCTCGCGAAACACGCAGTCGAACCTTTTGTGCGAGAGTTTGCGGCCAAGAACGGAGCCAGGAGGCCATATATTGAGCCTAGCACGCGTGCGCGGCTGGAGTACGGTGCAAGTCTGCCAGAAGAGAAGTACCGACGGAGTATCGGAGCGCTGAGGGTTTTCGGGGGATGGGTCAATCAGACCCTCCTTCCTGGTCCTATCCTGTCTCCGAACCAGGCCGGACGCCCATCAGAGGACGAGGGGTCCATCACGATCCCGCTCCTCGTCTATCCCGTCTCCCGGGGCACACCCAACTACCGCAGCGACTTCAAGCCTCGAGCTCCAGGGGACAATATCTTCTGGACGGGATTCTCGACATTTGGGATCAGTTACTGCTCTGGGTGTCCTGATTTCACGCTGCCTGTGGGGGAAGTTGATTTCTATTCAAAAGTCACGGATACAGTGGAGAAATTACCCATTGCGATAGCGCTGCTTGGTCCGAAGGGTGCAGATGGGTTGATGCTGGATTTGATTGCCGAGTTGGAGGGGAACGGCTTGTTGCGGGCGGTCGGGTGTGGGAAGAGTTTGTGGTGATGCTGATTTGTGGATGTGTAGAAATTTGAGGGGGGGGGTTCACAATACTCTATGTTGTAGAGTGAACTCTTGAAGATTACAATTTATATATGTAGGTTGTTTATGAACAGGATATTCATTGAAAGGAAAGCGACCAGGGAGATAAAGAACAGAAACCTATTGTGGAATCCTGTCATTTGAAAAGTGCATTTCACAATCATAAAAGCTACTATTCAGAAATGATCCTGCAAGATCGAAAAGCATGCGTGTACCTCACGACATTCAAACGCCTCAAAAAAAACAAAAAAAAAAAAAACAGAGCCTACAACATAATCACTTCGGACTGAAGTAGTAGCGTTCCCCACAGATGGCGCGGCTCTCCTCCGAGAAGCGGAGACAGCCGCCCCGGTCGTCGGATGCATGAAGCGGAGCGCGGCGCGCGGCACGGATACCCTCGGCCCCAGAAAATCTCACACCTTACAGGCCCAGTGGTCCCTCGAGGACTTGCATTTCCTCACAGCTCACCGACGACTTTCTCAGAGGGCATCGCAACAGCGGACAGTGATTCCCCACGAGCGGCTGTTTTTGGAAGTTTTCTTTTTATCTTCTTTCGTTTAGCGTTGCACCGTTTTCGAGACCAGTGTGTATAGGCAAAGAACCCGCTCCATTCTTGCCTCGGCGAGAGCTTCAAGTACCATGGCGCAAGACGGGTCTGTGCCGACACCGGCAGCGGCGGCGGCGGCGGCGGCGGCGGATGGGACGTCGCAAGCACAACGCGACTTGGCATCCGCTGAGCGACGGGGTGCTGGCGATGGCGCGGATCAGCACGAGGAGCAAGATGGATCAACGCAACGAACATGGAAGGACGGGCTGCGATCATTCTACGAGCGCAATTTTGGTCTTTTCCTCGTCTTCACGGCGCAGACGTTCGGGTCCGTGGTATGTGTGTTGCTTCCTTCACCTCACTGACTTTAAAACCCGCTGCCGGTCACATAGTCCACACACGAGATCGACAAGTTTCAGCACAAGCTACTAACACATGTACCATATATGAACAAAAAATCAGATGTCCACGGCCGCGAAACTCCTGACTTCCGCCGGCGTGGAGAACCAGCTCTCAGCGCTACAGATTATCTTTGTCCGCATGCTCGTTACCGCGGTGCTTGGGTCCGCGTACATGTGGTTCAAGCGCGTTCCGGATTTCCCGTTGGGGCCCAAGGGGATCAGAGGGCTGCTTGTGCTTAGGGGTTTGGCGGGATTCACGGGACTGTTTGGGCTTTACTGTAAGTCTCTTCCTTCTCGGGCTATACCGCGGCAAGGACATCGTGCTTTGAGAACCACTCTGGACGGCTGGAAGGAGGGGGGGATCGTGATGGTGGTGGCACGATATGACATGGGCTGACCTTTACGGTGGATAGATTCGCTGTCGGTTCTAGAGATCTCGGATGCTGTAGTCATTACCTTCTTGGTGCCAACTTTCACAGGGGTGGTTTGTTTCATCTGGCTACGTGTAAGTGCTCTCGTTTCTCCCGACAGTTTACCTGCTAAGTACCATCATGCTCACTCGATTACACTATAGGAGCCATATACCGCCAGAGAAGCAGCAGCTGGCTTCATCGCCCTGATCGGAGTCCTGCTCGTGGCCCGACCGCCTTTTCTATTCGGCAAGAAGGCCACAGAGCCCATCTTGACGCTATCAACCTCCTCAGGCGATCTGGCAAGGGGAGCATTCGACGCGGCCTCGCTTACGACGTACTACTCGCCTTTGCTGGCATCACCAACGGCTTCGCAGCAGCCGTCGCCTGCAGAGCGCAGCGTGGCCGTGCTTGTCGCCATCCTTGGCACGTTCTCTGCTGCGACGGCGTATGCGTGTATTCGGGTCATTGGAAAGCGTGCGCACTCGCTCGTGAGTGTGAATTACTTTGCGTTCATGGCGACGCTGGTGTCGACGGTGATTATCTTGGTGCACCCGGACCTGCACTTCGTGCTGCCGAGGGGCGTGAAGCAATGGTACGTGCCCTCTTCATGGTCCCGTAGGGACCGCTTCTCGGTTCAGAGTGCCGCGAGCAGCTATGGCTGACGATACTTTGCTAGGACTTTGCTCACGATTATCGGCGTGGCTGGTTTCCTTTTGCAGTTCCTACTTACAGAGGGCCTGCAGCGGGAGAAAGCTGGCAGAGCAACCAATCTCACGGTGAGTGATGCTCGGGAAATACTCTTGATTGTCCCGCCTTCCCAGCAACCATTGAAAGAGCCATGCTGACGTACTATCTAGTATCTACAACTCGTCTTCACCCTCGTTGTTGAGCGTGTCATCTGGGGCACTACGCCGCCACCCATCAGTCTTGCAGGTGCTGCACTCATCATTGGAGCTGCTATATGGATCAGTCTGCAGAAGAACAGCGGAAACCCGACAGCCAAAACGCATGTTGCCAAGGCAGACACGGGGCGGTCTGATGAAGAAGCTGTAGTAGCGGATGAGGAAACGGCGCTGCTCGGGCCGAGGGAGGAGGACATCAGACGGTGAAGGCCGGGGTTATCGTGGCGCTGTTATTGCCTCGGAACCTTGTCTGTCTTGTGGTAGCCACTTTCCCTGAATAAAAGCAAACGGGTAGAACTGTCTGGAGATTGAAGATGCGTATTGTGTTATGAGTCATGTCGTTATCCTAGGGTGGAAGGTGCCTGTGAACTATGAACTTTGAACGCGATGCTCACGAGGATGACTGTACCAGGCCCCACTGCGCTCCGGCCCTGCAGCAGCCACCTGCACGCCTCAACCTGAGCAGTGACGTCGCTCGAGCGCTCCCAAATGCCACGTGCATGGGGCCTCTCGCTCAATTGAGGCTATCGCCGGCTATCCATTCGCTCGAGCCGGGGGCAATCCCAGCCGGGGCTGCGTGCTCGGCCGGCCGGAGCGCGGGCCTCAACAAATTGCACCGGTTCAGTCACTCAGAGTTTCTTCGAGGCCGATGCGGAGAGGTTTCGTGGGCTGGCCGATGGCTCTTTTAGCATCTGCACCTGCATATTGTGTGCCCCCACGCCGCTCCTTCTCCGTCTGCTGGGACAGTAATTAGTGTAATCAACAAGACCACCGCCTGTCAGCCTGTCAGCCAGTCCGTGCCTTCCTTCCACCCCACCACCGTCACGCCCCAGCCTGAGGTCGCCCTTTCTATCCCAATGCCTCTCTTCTCCTCCTCCGCCTCCGCCTCCGCCTCCGCATCCATCCTCCGTGGTTGCTCCAGAGCTCTTGCTTCATCACGACCACTTTCGCTGCCTTGCTTCAAACCCACAGCCTTCCGCTACTGCTCCTCGCACTCCTCCTCCTCTTCCGCCGCCGCCTCCACGACCCCCGCGAACCCTCCCAACACCCGCAGCTTCTCTCTTGCCGCCAACATGTCGGGCGAGGACATTGACAAGTACCTCAAGCACTCCCACGACAAGGTCTTCGAGTTCAACCAGAAATGGGCGGCCGAGAAGGCCAAGGAGGACCCCGAGTACTTTACCAAGCTCTCGGCTGGCCAGAAGCCCGAGTACCTTTACATTGGCTGCAGCGACTCGCGCATCCCCTTTGAGCAGATCTCGGGTCTTCAGCCCGGCGAAGCCTTTATCCACCGCAACATTGCCAACCTCGTCGTCAATGCCGATCTCAACGTAATGTCCGTCATTAACTATGCCGTCCGCCACCTTGAGGTCAAGCACATTGTCGTCTGCGGCCACTACGGCTGCGGTGGTGTCGCGGCCGCCATGACCCCCAAGGACCTCGGTCTGCTCAACCCATGGCTGCGCAATATCCGCGACGTCTACCGCCTCCACGAGAAGGAGCTTGACGCCATCACCGACAAGACTGAGCGGTACAACCGCCTCGTCGAGCTATCTGTTCTTGAGCAGTGTCGCAACGTCATCAAAACGGCTGCTGTGCAGCAATCGTATGCCAATAAGAAGTTCCCCGTCGTCCACGGCTGGGTCTTCAACTTTGAGAACGGCCTCATCAAAGACCTCAAGATCGACTTCGAGGGCCTTCTCCACGACATCCAGAAGATCTACAACCTTACCGAGTAGAGCGAGTTTGGGGGAAGATGTCCTGGGAAGCGGAAAATGGGGAACGGCGGTCTCGCCGTGTCCTCGGTGATGTAGGCGTAAATGTCTGTTCGGATGATGCAATGATGGGTTTGGAAGGCGTTGGGCGGAGCTAAGCAGGCGTACAACCAAGGCGATGGATTGTAGTTCAAATCAGTTCAATATAAGACGTGGCAAGCAAGGCCATTGTTTCGAGGTCACATTGACGAGAGGGCCCAGTGAATAAGCGTGATGGCTGGAGTCTGAGGGCTGTCTTCCCCCAATGACAGGCGACGGTCGGAGGGAAACGAGGCAGGGGCCATCCCTGGTGAGTCGCTTAGATCCGAGATCTTGAAAAGGCCCCGCGGCTAGATACGACTCTGTCCTTGTAGCATATGCCTATGAACTATGGACCAGTAGTGTTGCAATGGCTCCGTCGGGATGTATGGATGGCTGTGGGAAATCGTACGATGATTTTCCGCGGCCCTGGTTGCGATTGGGGGGTGTGGGTGTGTGCAAACCGCTGCGAGGTGGGTGGGGCCCCAGTCCTGGAAGGCAGAGCGGCCTTGATTCCCACTGCCTCGACTGCTGGGCCCAGGGCTCGTCCACTAATGCTTTCCTGTCCGGATGGACAACGACGATATCGACAAAGACCACGTGTGGCTCAGGCCAACAAACTTCCCTGCATAAATCGCCTCGAGATCTTTCTTTCTCGAAGATTACAACATAATGCAGCAAATCTGTCGGACGCCCGCCAGGTGTCAGCTGCTCTGACGGCGATAAGGGCCCCATGTCACGAAAGAAGGGTGGGTGCTCACGGCGATGGCATGATTGCTAGCGACTATCCCAGGTCCTCGAGACGAGAACCCATCGCGAGGAGGGACCTCTATGGATTGTTGCAGTCGAAGCTGGCATAGCAAGGCTAGAACGGCACGATAGCCGGCCGAACACGCGTACTAGCGCGGCAACATGTGAGCAAGGCATGGCATGACTGCAGGGCCAACACGCGGGCATATGTAGACGCATCCTGAGCATCCTTGCGCGGCCGATGACAACACTACTATGCCACGCAACCACGAGACTACGACGCTGGCACGCAGTCGCCTCTAGCAGACCCGAATGATGAACTGTGCAGTGTGGGCCAAGCTGGCGGCGATCTTAGCGCCCGCGCGGCTTGTGTGAGCCGAGGCGGCGTACCTGAACCTAAAGATTCGCGACGATCATCTTATCTGGGTCATTGTATGGCTTCTGGCCATTGAGAGCCGCAGTTGCAGACGACAAGAAACGATACGGAGCCTTGAGAGGCAGACGCTCAGCTGGGGCTAGAAATTGGACGCGTCGTCCCGCCTGACGTACGAATCGATCCAACGCTTCCAGATCTCCTGGGCGCAGACGGCCAAGGCCAGCCACCGTTCCTGGGCCCTCTGGGCGAACTCAACTTGCGACACGTCCCTACTTAGACTTGCACCACCGGGGACCAAGAGAGGGCCGCGAGCGAGCGAGGCATGCGTGAGAGGGTTCTAGAGCTCGAGCTGAATGTAGGCTGGTCCAGTTGACATCTCATCAGGGACCTTGAGGTAGTCTAGACCGCTGCCTGCGCGGGTCGTCCCTGACGTGCCCGTGTCATGGCCGCTGTCTTGTCTTGCGCTCAGCCCATCCAGGGCCCCGGGCCCAGGCCTGCCCGGCTCTACGGAGTAGGCGCTACGGAACGGCATGCGGCTCTCCAATAAGTCATTCTCCCTGGCTCGGCGGCCCGCAGTCTGGGCTCAGCGTCGCTTTCTCGATGACGCTCTCTCCTCTAATGGCCCGAGCTGTATGTGGCAGGTCATAGAGGTTGAGCGCTGTAAATTCATCACTATGTACCTTGAGGCAAGCACCTGAAGGTAACTTAGATTGAGGCTTCGACCTGAGCCCTCCTGGCTCTCAGCCAGCCACTGGAGGACACAGTCCACCATCGTCACCACACACCTGCACCACCATCTCCACCACCACCTGCAGCGTTACCCGCATCTGCATACACGGGCCCTTGGCTTGTCAGGTAGGCTAACGCCATGCATTCCCATCCCCGTTCCAGTTCCCACGCGGCATTCTGCCATTCTGTCTTATCTTTTTTTCCTTTCTGCCCAGCCGCACGCCGCGCTGACTCGGACCTTTCGGCGTTACTTCCTTTTGGGCTTGGATCTGCCTGAGGTTCCTGACTTTTTGTTGCAGGGGTTCATTCGATATCTGTCGGCCTGCGCCCATGTTTTCGGTTGTTCACAGCGCTGTCTCTTTGCTCAACGCTCTGAGAGTCCAGCCTCACAACCCTCGATTTTCGGATTTCGACTGACAGGAGAGCCCTGATTTCAGCTTCACATCGCGACTGCGGCAACTTGGTCGAGATATTGGGTCTCGGAGAATTCGACGTCCTCGCCCCCATCGAACTTGTTGTTCTGCGCTTTGCACGCAGTGGAGACGCCGCCAACGAGACCTGCACAGGGACCGCATTCATACAGCCTTCGACGATAATTGTACGAGGACCTTTCGACGAGTAATTGCGCAATAAAGGCCGGCTCTATACTTTGCTAGGCAGCTCGAATTTTGTTCAACAGGAAGAGGCTCTATTGGCTAGGCACTGTCTCTGCAGACCGATATCTTGCGGGCTCACAAAAGCAGCAAACAACGTATTTCACAACTATGCATCACACATCAATACCGCTGAGCGCGCTTCTCGCAGCTGTCTTCAGCTTCCAGCCCGCATCAGCACAAACATCATCGACAAAACGTGGGCTTGTCTTTGTAGACGGCCCCGCAGCCGATCTGCAGATTTGGGATCGGCCCGGATCGTCCATCTCGTGGTACTACAACTACAAGTTCGAGCCATCCGACGCATACGCCGGCAAGACGCAGGAAGAGTTCGAGTTTGTGCCCATGCTCTGGGGTCCTACCTCTGGCACGGACTTCTACGACTCAGTCACTGCACAGATCAAGGCTGGCCGCAACATCACACATGTCTTAGGCTTCAACGAACCAGATGGTCCCGCTCAGTACGGTGGCAGCAACATGGCTCCGTCGGTCGCTGCGAGCGTCTGGGTCAAGAATATTGAGCCCCTCGCGGCCCACGGCATCAAGCTTGGTCTACCGGGCACGACTGGTGGTTGGGGAGGCGTGCCGTGGCTGCAGCAGTTCCTAGGTAACTGCTCAGCGATTGTGAGTGAGGGTTTGTCGGAGCCCAAGAACTGCACGTACGACTTTGTCAACCTTCATTGGTACGGCAACTTTGAGGGTCTGGCGAGCCACATGGGCACATATGCTGCTGCGTAAGTGAATCAATTGTCTTTGCCACACTTTTTGGGAGAAAAAAACCGACTGACCAGCTTTGTCCTATCAATAGCTTCCCCAACGTCACGCAGTGGATCACAGAGTACGCACTTGATAACGCAGATCTCCAAGCAACACAGCAGTTCTTCAACATGTCAATGGAATATTTCGATCGGCTCGAGTCCGTTGGTCGGTACTCGTACTTTGGCGCGTTCCGATCACAAGTCAGCAATGTCGGCCCCAATGTGCCGTTCCTGAATAACGACGGCGTCCTGACGGATATTGGCTCGTGGTATCTTGGAGGCGACGCGACGGGGGTGAACCCTCAGTCTGGCACCAACACCAACGACGCGCACCGCTTCGAGTTTTGGTCAGCGTTCAGGTCTACCTTGGTTGTTGCAGTTTGCGCTATGGTTTTCCTGTAGTACTGGCCAGTCTATGTTGATCCGAAGGATACTGAGTACTTTGAAGAGTATGATGCTCGGCTCCAGGCGAGAGTTCTGGTCCGTGGTACATATACAGGCGTCCAAGACGACCACGACAAGAGGAGCGAATCAGAGCATTAGGATATAGTCTTTGCGAGCATGCCTTTGAAATTTCTGGTGGCTTCAAGCAGGCGTTGGAAGGAAACTGGGCCAAGGTTGTTGGCACGTTATAGAGGATTCATAGACTAGCTATTTTAGAACGGCAATGGGTAATAATATTTACGGCAGTGTGTTCCAAGTCCCACATGGACCCTTTGGAGAAGATGGGGAAAGACAGGGGCAGCTTCCCATGGCAACCGGCGAGGGCCGAGTCGGTGAGATAGAGACGGATGTGGCAGTGGTGCGCCGAAGCCTCGGCCCCGGCACCGGACCTTGAGGCGGAACGGCTTCCGCATAGCGACGAGTACCAGCGACAGGGACAGATCTGAAGTGATGAACCTCTATGCGCGCCGGGCGGCAGACGGGGAGGGCGAATGATTCAGGGCTCATACGATATATAGTTGTGAATTCCCCCGGGTTGCCGTGGGTATGGCGCTGGATGCAACGATTGAACCCTGGACGCAGCGCGCGGGAGGGCAGGGGGAGAAAAGTTGTGCCTGTGAGGGCGGTGCAGGTCTGCTGAGGTCAGCTTGGGGTAAATGCCTCGGCAGAGTGGCAGCCTGTGGGGCGGCGGTCGAGTTCGGGGCCCGTGGCCGCGCGCTCAAAACCAATGCAAATGCCGCCCTTCTTACCCCAGACTCGCTGCTCGATCTTTGCCATTCTTCTCCCCATCCTCCGCATCTCCAAACACTCGTCGTCCATCCCCTTAGCACTAAAGCAGCGTGTGCCCAAGTACATCTGCTCTTGACGATCTCACGACCATCTCGACGACACGAGACGACTGACGTGTTTGACTCCCCTTCCCTCTCCCCCCATAACCACACAACCACACTACCGCCACCATGGCTGTCGAACGGGTCACCTCGCTGCTCAAGCACATCACCCCCGGCACCTCTCTTAGCCACATGTAAGCAATCTCCCAAAGTGCCTCGCAACGAGTCCCGTCCCTCAAAAACGGACGCCCTTAGCTAACCCTACATTCCCCCCGCCGCCAGCACCTCCAAGAACCCCGATGACATTGTCATCACCACCGCCATCCGGACGCCCCTCGCCAAGGGCATGAAGGGTGGCTTCAAGGACACTTCGGTCGAGTACCTCATCATGGCCACCCTCGAGGCCACCCGCGAGCGCATGGGCTTCTCCCCCGAGCTCGTCGAGGACATCACCTTTGGCAACGTCTCCGACTCCAAGGCCGCCTACAAGACCCGTGCCGCCGCCCTCGCCGCCGGCTTCCCCAACACCGCCGGTGCCAACAGCGTCAACCGCTTCTGCGCCTCCGGCCTCAAGGCCATCGCCGACATTGCCCACAGCATCGCCGAGGGCTCCATCGAGATCGGCATCGGTGGCGGTGTCGAGTCCATGACCATTGGTGGCGACAAGCTCGACGCTCCCTTCGACGAGCAGGTCACCGCCAAGTCCCAGGAGGCTCTTGACTGCATGCAGCCCATGGGCTGGACTTCGGAGAACGTCGGCCGCGACTTTGGCCTCACCCGCGAGCAGGTTGACGAGTACTCTGCCGAGTCCTTCCGCCGCGCCGAGGAGGCCCAGAAGGCCGGCTGGTCCGTCGATGAGATCGCCCCCATCAAGACCAAGGTCAAGGGCCCCGACGGCGAGTTCAAGGAGGTTACCCTCACCCGCGACGAGGGCATCCGGCCCGGCACCACCCCTGCCACCCTCGGCAAGATCCGCTCCGCGTTCCCCCAGTGGGGTAACATCACCACTGGTGGCAACGCCAGCCAGGTCACTGACGGCGCCGCCGCCTGTGTCCTCATGAAGCGCTCCAAGGCCATCCAGCTCGGTCTGCCCATCATGGCCAAGTACGTCGGCACCACCATCGCCGGTCTCGCCCCCCGGATCATGGGTATCGGCCCGACCGTCGCCATCCCCAAGCTCCTCGGCAAGTACGGCATCACCATCGAGGACTGCGACGTCATCGAGGTCAACGAGGCCTTTGGCACCATGGCCGTCTACACCCGCGACTTCCTCAAGATCCCCCACGAGAAGATGAACCCCCGCGGTGGTGCCATCGCGCTGGGTCACCCGCTGGGTGCCACTGGTGCGCGACAGATTGTCACTGGTCTGAGCGAGCTGCGCAGGACGAAGAAGAAGATCCTGCTCACGAGCATGTGTATCGGTACCGGACAGGGTATGGCTGGTCTGTTTGTCAACGAGCAGCTGTAAGTCAAAGAGTCCTTAGGGGATGCGACTCCTTGAGGTCTTTGTATTAGTTCTTTTTGCCAAAACAAAATAATTAGCGAATCTATTCGAAAGAGGAAATGAAATCCGGAATCGAAATCGATCTTTGTCACAAAATGGTCTTTGCCGTGCTGCTGGGCCACAAATTTTTGTGTGCGCATTTTGAGTCTCGTGATCGCTCGACCAGGTGTTTGTGATTGTATTAGACCCCTAGGTGAAGCGCAGCAGATTCGTAAGTCCATCGTCCTGGTGGCTCAAACCTGGTGCCAGAATGATGACTATCTAGAGATCTTGGCTGAGAGAATCCGGGGGACAACAATTGGTTATCCCAAGGCTTTGGGATTTTTTTTTCGAGGTGGTTTCGTGTGGAGATTTGGGGACTCTGGGTGGGAGTGATAGACGACAGGGGTGTTGTTTTGGAGGTGTAGAGGGGGGGAGGTTTCACTGGTGTGGTACCTAGTACTAAGGGAGAATTACAAAGAAATTAAGAAAGAAAAAAAGGTAACATCTAAAGCTTTGACTTAAAAGAAAAAAACTAAAAGGTGTTCACGGGAGTCGAAAGCTGGATTTCATCTGAGGCAAATAGCAAAACCCCGTGTTGTGGCGTCCGTCCTGGTGCAGGACGTCTTTACTGCTGCAGAAGAGCAAGTCCCTTCGTCGCGCTGGTAGGACGTGACGTAAGCAGACATTGCGGACGTTTCCTCGTCGTCGTCATCAGTTTGCGCCCAGCGAAGGAGTTCTTCTCACAGGTCTTTGGGAATGAGCGAGGAAAAGAACTTGTGCGGGGGGCAATTAGGGATGATGGACGTGGCGTTGGATGTGTCCAGGGGCTCGCCTGGTCATGTTTGCGTTTGAAGGAGAGTGGAGGAGGAGAAAAAAGAACGAGGTGTAGAAGGATGATGGGTGCGTAGAGCCCAGGCTGTGGCCGGCGCAGGGACGACACGTTGGAGAAGGCTCTGGTAGTCGGATTGTTGTTATGGATGCTCGGCTGGTGGTTGACAAAATATGAAAAACGCTGGCGACTGGACTGCTGAGATTCTCGGGTGCGAGATCAGGAGGAAGAATTAGGCTTGATATGGGCGAGAGTAGTTTGCACATATTTCTTTGTCTAGTGAAGTTTTGCGTCGGGCGACTTGAAGACATGCAGATTTCGAACCTCCCACGCAAGCTTGCATCCTTCTAGCTAGGGAAGTTGCAAGTCCCAGTACCTTGGGAGTGGCAGGCTCGGCCCAGTGTGGACCATGTGCGCTGCTGCTGTCGGGGGGAAAGACCCTGAGGAGGATCTTTAGAAACTAGTGGATATCGGATCCAGGCACGAACTCTACCCGTGGCCACATTCTCTCCGGCTGGTGGACCGGAGGGCCCATAACCAACATGTCCGATAGTTTGGTACGCTACCCGGCTAAGTGCGGAGAGTTTTTAAGCTTAGAAGAGGACCCTGACACTGTGGATAGATCCTGAGAAAATTTTGGATCTGGAGTCACTCGGGCGGCTTGGTGTCCCGGTGTAAGTGTTGCTGGAATATTTGACCGGGGCCGAGAACTTCTACAAAATTATACAGTATCCATTGTGAAAAACCCAGTATTCCGCAGACTGCAAGAGATTAGGCGTACCTGCGTTGCAAAAAAAGTGAAGATAAGACTATTTGGTCGCTCTTTCTCAGAGTATGTTCAGGACAGACGATATAGACAGCACCTAGAACCTACTAGACAAAACAGCACATTGATTCTAGAGGACCATGACTCCGTGCATTTTCGAGCAGGATGATGTGTGCTGCCCCATGATAAAGTCGTCCTTGGTCGAGGCTCCAAAGGTCGGAGACAGTCCTCCTGGTGATATCGCACCCGGTGAGGACGAGTTCACGACCACAAACTGCAAGCGCCAGGACGACGAACTTTCCTGGCGCGGTTGTGCTAGTACCCAACGCTTCCTCAGGCGTTCCAAGTCCAGTAATTGTCCGGGTCACCCGAGTGATCAAATTGTCGCTGGAAGATGTGCTCCATAATGATGACGCCCAATCTCCTAGCTGTGGAGGACTGCAAGTAAGGCCCCATTAGCAAGCGATGGACCATTCGAAGAAGCCGTTCGGTTCTGTGTCATACACAAGAAAAACTGCCCCCTCTGCATACAAGAATTGTATAAAGAGATGTACGAGTCTCGCTCATTGCCACGTCTCCTTCCTAGTCCTCTTACGCCTCGTCCTAGTCTGCCTAATTGAGCCTAGACACCATCCACTTACACACAAATACATACATATACACAACACTGCTACCACTATCAAAGCACTTGGTCCCAGCTCAAACTATCGAGACTCGACCCTTAACATTATCAGCACACTTCAATTTGAGTACGCAGTTCACCAGAACTCGGCAGATAACGTTCGAGCCTGAGACGAAGAGTCCCCTTCAACGAAGTCACTTTCACACATCCACACGATAGCCACGACAACGCCCAAACTGGCCTGTCCAGATTTCCAACACATCACCACTACGCCTCTGCAACAACCTCCTTCTTACAACAACAACATCCAAATCAAAATGGCTTTCCCGCAGACTAACCACCGTGCTCGGGCTCAGACCGTGGCCAATCAGTCGGTTTCTACCACTGCTGCCACTAAGGTTACTACTACGCAGGCCGTTGTGGATACAACGACTGGTAACACTTTGGTAGCAGCCAACACCTCTGCTCCCTTTGCGTCCTTTAAGCCCTTTACTACCACAGCCGTTGCGTCCCCCACATCTACGATCGTCAGCCTCGCTCCTGCACTCAAAACCGCCTTCCCGATAAATACACCGTCTAAAAAGCCTCTGAACCCCTTGGCTGCCTCTTTCCAACCACCTGCCAATGACAACGAGGACCTTGAGCTCGAGACCGAGACCGAGGGCCACAGCGTTTCCCACTCCGAGGCAGCAGCACGGGAGTTCAAGCTCTCCAGCAGCCTCGACGCAGCGGCAAACCCATTCCAACCGGGTTCTTCGACACACGCTCTCTGGGACGCGACTGTTCGTGCCGGTTTCGACTCTACTTCTCCTGTCACCTCCAGCCCTTCTGCCAGCTGTGCCTCGTTTGGCCACCCTGGTGCCTTTGCTTCTACTGCTTCGAGCACCGCTGACGGCATTGTTCTCCGAAGCAATAACAGCAGCATCAACAACAATTACGATGGCAACGACAACGAGAGCACAAACAGCAGCAAGATCACCCTAGCTGGAGGCGCACACACCGAGGTAGCCTACAATGGGGACGACACCACCACCATACCTCGAACCACATCCGTCTACTTCTGCCTACACCAACCACCCGCCCTTTCCCTCCTGAATCCAGACGCCGACATCTTCCTCCCGCCCAACATCGGCGACTTCTACGAGGAGATGTACAAGCGCGAGGACTACGACCAGTGCCTGATGAGCGGGGCTTACGCGAGCAACATCACCAACGTGGGCAGCAGCAGCAGCAGCAGCAGCTCTGATTTATTAGGCTGCAGCAGTAGCGAGGAGGATATCTGCAGCAGCAGTGCCGATCAGGGGGACAGTAGTAGCAGCAGCAGCAGCAGCAGCAGCAGCAATGAGGTTAGCGACGAGGACGAGGACGAGGATGAGGAGGTCGTCTGGGATTGGATCGATCATACTTTCAACCCCAGAGGTAAAAATGAAGAGTGGGAAATGAGGCGACGAGAACAGGAGGAAGAACAACAACAGCAGCAGGGCCGTGGTGGCCATTGGAATGTCCACACGAATCGGTTGGTCATCCACGAACGTGTTCGCATACACTACCGATTCGGGTTTGACAAGATACTCGAGAAAGCCAAGCGAGATAGCGAGGCTGGGGACAAACAGGTCGAAAAAGTATACTGGGACACAATGCGAAGGGTCTACGACAGAGAGGTCCACCGATATCTCACCTTCCGCCTCAATGTCTGCCGCGGTTTCACCAAACGGGAATGCAATGCGATCTGCGGACCACAAATACCGGAGCATTACACCGAGGACCCCGTAACCTTCAATGATGGCAACGTACCGAGGATCATCGGACCGGACGAGGACTACGAAGATATCTTGGAGGAGATATACACTGCCAATCGACCCAGGTACCGCTGGAGACCACCCAATGTGCCGCGTAGCAGAAAAGTTCAGCGTGGCATCGGCGCCTGCCTTAGCGAAATGATGGAACAAATCGAAGCCACCGTCGCTTGGTGGATGTCGGTGGACATGGGCTGGTTCCAAAAATCGCCAGCTTCGTTTCGCGTCTATTACCTGTACGAGCTGGATGCCCTGAGACGACCATTGAACGGCACTGGAGCAACGCTTGAGATACGGGCGGAACGGGAAAGGATGTCTGGTCACAAGCAGGAGGATGAGGAGGATCCCAGACGTGAAGGATATAGGCCCGGTAGGACCGGCATTTAACATAGGAAGGGGAGGATGGGAATAGGAGGGATGTCGGGTAGAGAGGACAAGAGATCAGAAATCAATGAAAATTCTACAGTGAGTTATGGCCGTGTCCGTCGTGATTGTGACCAGTGTGATGTGGCATGCACGTGCTGAGTAGTGGAGTGCATGCACATGTACATGTAAGTGTCCATCCAGTGCATTTGATGGAGTGCATGTGGGCACGTGACTTCGTGTCAGAGGGGCAGCGCGACATTTTGGCATGACGAGTCTGCGGTTGGTGGCTCATCGCGCAGCGCTTGTGGCCGCTGTCATCATCAGTGCAGGATGTCATAGCCACGAATCCTGCTTGGGCGGCGGTGTCCATTCTCCATCGTCCTGTCGCAGCGAGTTGCATAGATTGCTCGTCTGGGTATATTCGGCAGAGGACAGTATGCAATCTAAGTAGCCATGCTGGGGGAGGCGTGGTGGGCGCAGCCGGGGTCTGCTTGGTGGGCAGGACACACCTGCGGCGCCACCCGTGTGGTTTCTGGCTGCAATCATGCGCTCCAAAGTCTCGTAAAGTAGAGTCGAGGAGCAGTCTACGAGCTGCGAGTCTCGTCGGCTGTTTGCGTAAATGCTGCCACGTGTGTTGTCCGATGACAAATGCGACAAGGAGGGCAGCAAGTCAATATGCCCATTTAGCGTGCATGAAAAAACAGAAACGGTCGGCAGGCATCTGGGGTGCAAATGGCGTGGCACCGGCGTGGGTGTGGTAGCGTCGACAGGCCCTTGGGCAGCGAACCCTGCCGGTTATGTTTACTGTCGGACTTTAGGATGGTGGGGAGTCGAGGGCAAGGAATCGGTTGAGGTTGATGGTGTTGATCGAAGCCGTTCCCAGGCTGCAACAACTGGCATGATCGATGCCACTGCCAGCTTGTGTCGCAGGCACGACCAGAGTCAGCACGGGGAGGCGCCTTTGCTTGGGCCCTGGAGCGAATTGTGCTGCCTGCCTGCCCTAGAGTAGGACGGTACCTAAATACGTAGTCGCCTGCTTTTTCTTGCAGTGCTGCAGAAGTGGCACATTAGCTTTTTTGACTTTGCAACTTGGCAGGAGCGACGACGCGCCTTGCTTAGGTCCAGGTCACCATCACCAACACAGTTAGAGTCTCTGTCATAGCCCGCCTGCTTGTTTGATTGAGTGAGTGCTTGCTTGCTTGCTTGCTTGCTTGCTTGCCTGCCGGCTTGATGCTCGCAGCTGCCAACTGCAAACCCTCCACCTGCTGTAATCTCTCGAGTGACACAGTAAATCAACACACTGGACGCCTCGCCTCGCCGGGGAATCAGATCACCTGGCCTGGGCAGGGGACCGCTGTTGCTGCAGAGTGCAAGTGGGCATCCTGTCCCGAGGTCAAGTGGGAGCCCGCCACACACGCACGCGTCTGTGTATCCCAGCTGCCCACTTCTGGCCCTGCTCCGTTGACAGCGCTGCATCCGTTGCCGACACCCTTTCTCACTCAGCCACCTCTGCCGACACGCAACATCCAGCAGCACACTTGTCTGCCCGTTCTCGCCTCGATTCCAGGTTCTTCTCCTTGTCACAGTCTGTCCTGGCACAAGCGCTGTTGCCGTCCAAACACCAGCCACGGCTCAGCTCGTCACAGTCACAGCGCGTGGGGTCCAGCATTTAATACGGAGCACCACACCACCAAACACGCCCGGAGCGCACGCAATTGACGCGCCCACCGCACTGACTACTCCCGCTCCCGCCTCCCCTCCACGCGACGACAACACGGGTCTCCGCCTCCGCCCCCGGTGCTGTCCTTGCCCGCCCCGGACCACCATCGGGCGCTTACAGCTTGCCTCAGGACACTCTGCTTGCTTGCTTTCTCGCTCCTCGCGTCGGTACTCCCACGGACCTCACTGCCGCATGACCTCAACGCTGCCCGCCGGCAACTTCGCGAGACATGTCCCAATCCATCTCAGGCGTGATACCCACGCCTGAAACGGCCCAGGGCCTACCTCAACCCCACCACGACTCGAGCACAGAGTCCCAGTCTACAACCGCCACCACCGACATCACGGACCGCGTCTTCACCCCGCCTGGCAGCGATAGCGGAAGGAGTAGCGGCAACGCACCCGCTGCTCCCTCATCCCAGGACTCTCAGCTCTTCCAGTTTGCAGAGCTAGCCGCTGCCCGCGACAAGATCCCAGAGATCGACGATGCGGTGGCAGTCTCACGAAAGCGAACCGCCGATGGTGCCGTCAAGCACACTCGCAATGGGTCACTTACCTCGCCCGTTAAGCCGGGGCACTCGAGGAATACAAGCACTGTTAGCATGGCGTCAACAGGCAGCCGGATAGGAGAGGTATGGTTACGTTGAGGACGATTCCCGTGGGTGGTCGTGGACCCGTGCTGACCTGAACTACAGCTTTCTGCCGAGCTCCGAGCAAAGTTGTCATATGCCATGGTCAAGGTTAACAATGGCTGGCAAGGGCACTCGATCGAGGAGGTGGAAACTCTTGCGTCACAAGTAGCCTCGCCGACCTCGAGCACATCAACGATACAAGCCCGCAACCGAGCATCTGCCAGCCCACGCGTAGCGTTCGCACCAAACAAAATTGGTCATGCCAGCACTACCACCAGCCCAGCCGTCCAGTATCCCCCTTCCAGTCGTGGCTACGACTCGGTGTGGAAAGATAACGTCAATAGGCCACGGAGCTCAACGCTGCCCGCCCCAGCTCAAGGTGTCCCTACTCTCGCCCCGCCCGCCGCCATCCGCGCTGGCGAGCACAGTTTCGTCAATCCGCGACGCAATTCAAACGCCAAGTACACGCCGGCGTACCTGTCAAACTCCCATCACGCTTCGCCACATACGCCTGCTCAGCCCAGTCCTCTCACGGGCACACCAGGACAGACGATCCTGCGCACACCACAAGCCGAACCCATGTTGTTCTCTCCACATCAGAACTTTCGCGAGCAGGAAGCTCTCGAGACTCTTGTCTTCATGAGCAGTCCCGGCAACTCTGCAAACATGAAGCACAACTTCTCCGCGTCCCAGGGCAAGGCCGGCTCGCGCACAGCTCTGCCCACGTCACGGCTGGGGCCAGGCGTGGAAAATCAAGTCAATGGTCGGAAGGGCCTGCCAAGTGGGCGACCACAGCAAATACCTGGAACTCAGACCAAGCATGTTGGCTTCGCCCAGTCCCCGGGAAATTTGAGTGCCATGGATATCGATGATGCCCAGATGTCGCCACAACACCGCGGCACCCCACGAAGGAAGATCATGGGTCACGGATCACGTCCGTCACTATCGACGCCAGCAGGCCTTGGAGGAGCAACGAGATCCCGACCCGCACTGCGGGACGAAGAAATTGAACGAATGCTAGACCGGGTCGCGGCAGCAGAGGACAGCTCCGATTCTGAAGGAGAAATATCCTTACCGCACGATCGCCAACCGCAGCAAGGTGCTGCTGGGGTCGGCGCGTGAGGGAGGTTCCGTGTGTCATTATATATGAGTCTTCTGCGGTGTTGGAGGCAGGCCACATTGTTGTAGCGTATATCCTTGGGTTTGAAATTTTGCGTGGCGGCAACGATGTTTTATGCATGGCAAAGTTGGATGACCTGGAAAGTCCGGTTAGGGGAAAAAGGCCATCTGGGTAGGTCGGCTATTGTGCCTTGGGATACCATTACATCATGAGCATAATGAACAGGCGTTTTGTGCTTTTTCTTTTATTGAAAAGTGGCACGATACAACATGGTGGTTGACAGCAGTATCGACATTCCTGGAAAGCGGAATTGACCCCGCCAGTCTTGCCGTTTAAGGGTTTGTGGGGATTCCAGGGGTCCTGTCTGAGCGGCTAGCCCCTCATGTCTCTGCAGTGGCGCCGTTGACGACGAACAGACGGGAATGCAATGAAGATCGCTGCAAGCGCGAGCTTGCTTTTTCAGGCACCCGGGCGGTGCAGCACTTTTTTGCTTTCGTCTCCCGATTCGGCCTGTTTGGGATGCGTGTAGAAGCTTGTCGCATGGCATCGTTTGCCACGTTGCATGCCAGGCGTCAATGTCCGCATGAAGGAAGTATGAGGGAATGCTGACTGCAGATGAACTGAGGGGCATTTGACCTGGTCATGGGACGCACACTTGCTCAGCTCCCGCTCGCGCGCATGCGGAACTCGACACTGTTTTCCACGTGCGCGGGACTCTGCGGTGCGATACAAATGACGTCGAGACCACGTGTGTGCGGCGAATGTTCGTCTCGGCAGCTGGTAGCTGTGAATCGCGAGACCTTGATCACTTGTCGTCTGCCGGGATGAAGTACTTTGGAGATGATACATGGCCTGGGCCTGCACAAGCGGAAATGCTAGGGGGTGCCTGAGGTTCTAAGAGGGCAGCGATGGTATGCGTGGTACCTGCAGTAGGTGACCTGAGTGCCACAGAGTACTTCTAAGCAAGTACCTTAGGCAGGCAGGCAGGCAGGCAGGCAGGCAGGCAGGCTTCAGCCCAGCGCGGGGCTGCTCTTGCACGAGCAGTGATTCAGCTGAGGGATGGCTTGATGATGACTCGGGCCGTCAGCTGCCGAGGGCGCGCAGGTGGGCAGTCGGTTGCAGTCTTTGGTGGTATGATCCCTCTCACTGCTACAGACACACAAAACCCTCTTCTCCTGGATAAACCTGAGCAACCAGAGTAGCCCAGAACCAACTCTTGCTCTCGATTTTCTCTTTACTGCTCTCGTTCTGGCGAGTATCAAGTGCTCACAAATCCAAAATTATACCTCGTCCACTCTCCTCCGTGCGTGGACTTTTCCCGTCAGCGTCCCGCCTTGCGACTGTTTCCTCCTGGAATAAGACACAGAGTCATCGGTCATATCGTGAGTTATCATTCGTCCGATCCGGATTGTTGATTCAACGCCACTAGAGGGAGCTGCCTGAGGTACTTTGGACGGCACCTCTCACCCCGCGGGTGAGGTGCCTGCCCTGTTCTGAGCGGTATCCGGCTGCTATCGCATTGCGCGCCGATGCTGACAGAACTCCCGAGCTCTGTTTACTTGGAGGTAGTGTGACTGATCAGAGCTGACTCACTCGCACGCAGATAGCCCCGAGTCAGTAGCCTTGCGAAACGTTACTGCACTGTAGTCCTCGACTCTTTCGGTTTCAGCTCACCTGCGCGACGCTCACGCGGGAGCGAGGTTCAGCTCAACACGGGATGATATAAGCGCCCAACTTATTTCAGCTTCTCTCGGAACCCGCGCTTAGGTACTTTGAGCCAACCAACACTACAGACTTACCAACCTCTTTCTTTTTCAGCAAGGTTTGGAAGTGAGACAGCATTTCTTAAACAGAGTTGGGAAAGCCAAACTCACGACACAAGAGCGAGCCTCAAGTACCTAAACACCACACATTGCAGCAGCAGCAGCACCCTCCTGGGGGCAACAACCCTCTACCACCACAAAACACCAGCGCAACACAGAACGAACATGGCGGCACAGGATTACTACCAATCTCACCCGGACGCGCGGTCGCGACCACCGCCGTCTCCAATCCCTATGCCCATGCCCATGCCTATGCCCACTCCTCCCCCCGTGGGTCCGCATTATCGCCCACCAGCAACTGACGAAGGACTCCTGTCGCCGGACTCTGCGCGCCGTCGTCACCGGCGTGATGATGACCGCGGCGGCAACGACACGAGCGGCGACAAGGAGAAGGAGGAGGAAGGGAGGAGGAGGAGCAGTCATCGTCGGGACCGGGGGCAGGACGAGCACCGCAGCAGCGGCCCGCGGGACCACCGCTCCAAGAATCGCGATCGGTCCCGGGACGACGACGACGACCGCAAGCATGATCGCGAGCGGGACCGGGACAGGGGTGAGCATCGAAAGCATGGAGAAAGCCGGCATCGTCACCGACGACACTCGGCGAGCGACGAGAGCGGCGGCAGCAGTGGCTCTGGATCACACCGCCGTCGCCATCATCGCAGGAGGTCCGATGAGGACGGCGGAAGTGATGACCGCCACCAAAGTCACCACCGCAGTCGTCGCCGGCATGGCAGTAGTAGCAGTCGTAGTCGCGAGCGTGGCGAGGAACGCTCGCGCCACCGCCACCACCAGCGTGACGATGAACGTGATAGTCGTGATCGTCGGCAGCATGATCGGGACGACCGCGACCGCGACCGTCATCGACGCGAGGACAAACACTCGCCGTCGTGGCGTGATCGGGACCACCGCTCTAGGAACCGCGACGACCACGACGACGGGCGCCGCCGCCACAGCCGCCGTCGCAGCAGCCGCGACGGCCACGACAAGGACAGGAAGCCCGCCCGCGAGCAGGAGGACCGCGGTCTAGGCGCCTCCCTCCTTGGCGCGGCGGCGGGCGGGTCCCTGGCCAAGAACAAGATGGACACGGGCAAGCTGGGCACGATGCTGATCAGCGCCATCGGGGCAGCGATTGCGAACAAGGTCGAGGAGAAGATCAAGGAGAGTCAACGGGAGAAGGAGCGGGAGCGGCGACATGGAGGAGGAGGGAGCGGGAGCGGACATGGGTCCGGCAGGAAGACGCATCGGCATCGCGGTGTTAATGGGAGTGGTAGTGATAACGATGATACAAGGAGGAGATATCGCGAGTAATGTGCTACTCGAGGGGGCGAGAGTGGTACGAGGGTCGCGAAGAAAGGGGAGGAGGGGGGTGGGGAATGGGACGGGAACGGGAAGTCTTTTGCGATATTAGCACGCGCTGGATAAGGCGATCGGGTTTTCTTTTGTGCTTATGTTGGTATATGGGTGTACTGACGACATTTATGATATCCGACTTTCTAGATAGAAATCCTACAATGGTTTTCAGCAGAACTATCAGCAAGCTTTGACGCCTCGCCATGGCGGCGAAATGCTGTACACATTCACTCTTTTGATGGATGACAACCCCGTGATCGCCAAAGGCATTTCGCCCGATTGGATATACGTGCTTTCAAAAGCAATGCTAAACGAATAACTGGCTCGGTATAACATGGAAATTTATATATGAAGTGGCAGACGTACTCTAACATTCAAACGACCAAGCACAAAACCGGCACAAAATGCCCAGCACCACGCTACACCAGCCTCTCTCACTGACACGGAAGCGAATCTTCGAAGCGGGCTAGTCCCATCATCAGAAGCATCGAGAGAGAGCGCTGCCTCCGTCATCGATCCAACACGCTTTTAGAACTGCCCGCCCTTGCCGTTGAGTCTAGCCATGCGGAGGCGGTATGCATCTCGGTGCTTGTACCGCTCGTAAGAACCGAAACCGTAGATGATGAAACCAATGAGTGCCCACGTGGCCGTGATGTACAAGCCAATAGGCTCAATGAGAAGGTTGACGCCCGGCACGATAAACGCGGAGGTGCCGTTCTTGAGGGCGGCTACGACGTCGTCCACGGCAAGCTGAGCGCGTGCAGTGTCGGAGAGAACAACATCGTTGGCGAAGATGCCGTTGACGAAGATGGCTTCGTTGGAGGTGACTTGGGTGGTGGCCTGCTGGCCGAGCTGGCCTAATGCAGCGAGTGTGACGGTGGGCGTGACCCAAGCCTCGAGGGCGCCCTTGTCAACCTGAGCCGCAAGCTTCGCGGGATCAATAGTGCCCGCCAGCATATAAGTCCGAATCAACATTGGCATCGCGGAAGTCTGACGTCGCATGAGCTTCGCCTGGGTGTTGGCTGATGCATTCGTCGCCGAGTTGGACACGAGCATCACCGAGGCACTGGCGAAGGCAACTTTCGCGGCCACATCGGCTGCAGGCACACCTGCAAAGTCTCCGGTGGGGGTTGAGACCTGAAATAGACGCATGTCGGCCATGAACTTGCCGCTGCCGGGCGACGAGTCGAGGCTCATGAGGTTGTAACAGACCGAAGTACCAGAAGGGTTAGTGGCAACGGTGACCTTTTCGAGGGCGTCCATGCAGGCCTTTGTCGTGTCGGCATCCCACTGAGCCATGTCGATAGTGTTGCTGCTGACGATGGAGGTGTTGTTCTGTTGGGTCTGGCGGCGGTCGACAATGGCATCGCCCGGGAGGACGTCTTCGATTTTGCGGGCTTGCGGCGTCTTCATCTGAGGATTGGCGCTGTCCTCGAACCATGTAGCCTGGGCGATGGCGACGAGACCCGAGGTCACGAGTGTCCTAAGCGAAGGCATTGTGCGCTTAATTACGAGGTGGTCTTGTCAAATGGTGAATGATGGTGTATCGCAGCCGAGTTATGGTGCCGTCCAGCGGTGAATCTGCGTGTCCAGTTCCTCCACGGAACTGATGATAATGTGGAATGAGTGGTTGCTTTTGGCACACAAAAAGGTATTAAGAGGCTCAAGCAGGCGACAGAGGAGCGAATATGGGACCGGCCCTTGGCGACGAAGTGGAAGGACGAAGTGAGCGAGAGGGTCGGATTGCGCCGATATTACGTTGCTGAAGGCAGAGAAACAAGAAAGAACCCAGGAGTCTAGAGGAAAGAGGCGGAGCGGAGAGTTTAGGGTAGCATAGAAGAGCGCTGGGTCGAGGCGCCGGAGTTGTTTCTTTCGGAGCAGGGGGGTGTGGCTTGTCGTGACAGGGGCATCGTGAGGCTCAGGAGACGCCCACTCTCTGTGTCTCTCTCTGTCTCTCTTGCACACAGCTCCATGATGTGGCCGACCTCATTGCGTTTGCTCGCCTGTTTGACATACGCCTCATCGAGGGCCGCGTCGCTATCGCATGATCTGTGCTGGCTCGGGGGCTTCGGCCATGATGGTGCCTGACCATGATTCGACGGATGGTTGCGTTGGCGCTGGTGTGTACACACAGCCAAAACCAAGACGTCAGGGGAGTGTTGCAGATCTGTCGCAGGACTGGGGCAAGTCGCTGGTGGTGGTGGGGAAGCTGTGCCGGAAGTGCCAGGGCTGCCGCCCAGCGCGTGCCTGCCTGCCTCGAAACACCAGGGGTCGTCGGTTTCGATGTGCAAGCGGCTTTACATCCGGCTTCTCTTCCACAACACCACCAATCCTCAAAGTCGCCTGCACGAGCCTCAACACACACACGCACGCACACACGTGTCACTGTCATGTAATACCTGTCACATAGCCCGCTGCGTGTTTCTTCGCGCCTTGTCTAAGTTGTTGCCGAGCGTCATTCCAACTCAACATCAGGTCATTCTCGAGGCACAGTCTTTACGGACAACACCGTCGTTATCGGACATATACTCAAATCTTGGACAAGACTTTACCTAAAATACATGCTTCTCATCATGTATTGTGCCAAGAAACAAAAAGTTGCAGGCCTCTGGCTCGGCGCCGCGAGTAGGGATATCACAATGGCCACAACCTCGTCGAAACTCCACAAACGCCCTACTCCGTACACTCCAGTATTTACAGTCGTGCTGCATCCAGCGCAATCCTTCACTTCTTCTCAGCCCACGACTTCAGGCGTAAGTGTAGTCTCGGCGCGCTAGTCTTGATTGTGTGCGACACATTGATAAACGCCAGGTACAAGCCCACTGCCGCCCATACGCAGGTGATGGTCAGCAACCCAAAGACCATTTTTGCATCAACTGCCCGCCCAACCATGAACCGCCAGATGGCGTCGCCAGCATCGTGGAGCTCATTCATTGCCGCCGATCTCGTCTCTTCATGGAGCTGTCTCTGCACCTCCGCTATCTCTCGCTCTTCAACTGCACCTAGCATCTTCCACGCCACTTTGTTGCCAATCTTCTCCCAGGTTGCAGCACGCGCCTGTGCGAGTCCGGCGAGGCTGAAGTGGTCGCGAAGCTCGTTATTGGCAGCTAACAACAGCACCTTGCTCACGAACTCTTCAAGATCATCCGGCGGGGACAGGAAGCCGGTGCGTCCGTGATCGATAATGTCGCTAGGGCCACCTTCATCGCGAGCGATCACCGGCACGCCACTCGCCATGGCTTCAAGGACGACCAGCCCAAAAGTCTCGGTGATCGAACAGTGAAGGAAAATGTCTGCCGAGGCGTAGTGTGTCATCAAATCCTCGCCGACCTTGAAGCCAGTAAAGAGGACCTTGCCCTTGGCAGTCGTAGCGGCAAACATGTCTTTAACCTCTTGCTCCACGACGGGATTGCGGTTGCCGCCAACGATTATGAGCTTAAAAGCTAAGCCTTGTCGATCGAGCTCTTCGGCGGCTCGAGCCAAGAAGCCGTAGCCCTTTTCGCCGGCGATCCTCGAGCAGGTGAAGAGGATAATTTCGCCGTTGGGTGCCCACCGTCTCCGAAGCTCGTCACTCCGGCGCCTGGGGTTGAACCCTTCTGTGCTGACTCCACGGCGGAGTACCTCCATTTTGTCGCCATCGATACCGCAGGAGCCCTCAAGATACCTATTCACGAACTTGCTCGGGTAGAAGATGGTCTTGATCGAATCGTGCCGGAATAAATAGCTCTGGACCTTGCCGAATACCCAGCTCGCCACAGTCCCCAGTGGCGTCGGAAATAGGATCTCGCAGTACCCGGCCAGGTCGGTCTGAAAATTGCACAGGATAGGAATCTGCGCCTCTTTGGGTAGCTTGCGCAGTTGCAGCATCACTTGGAATCCAAGTGATGCGGGACTGGCGAGGTATATCAGATCCGGAGGCTGTCCGAACGTCCGACGATACAGTTCCGAAAGGCGAACGGGATACACCACAGAGAGCTCTGGGTTGACGGGAAGCGGATAGCCTGCGAGGCGGACCTCCTGTGTGAAGGAAGGGCCAGCACTGTTTGTTTCGAGTGGGACAAAAGTGTTGACTTGGGTGTGGTTGTGAGGTGCAACGACAGCGACCAGTGCACCATGGGACCGAAGGTGGTTGACAAGCATAAGAGTCGTTCGTGAAACACCGTTGACAGGACCGAACGACTCAGTACACAACAAAATGCGCCGACCCCGGAGGCCAGCGGGGAATTCTTCGAGGTTAGGAAGTGATGCCTTCATCGCAACAGGCGATTTCACCTCGTAGGATGGGAGAAGTGGTGTCGTCTCGTTGTTCTCTACATGGACGATGCTCGACTTGACATCCGGCGGCGATGTGGAATGCTTAAAGTGTGCTGTGAGGTTGAGGTTCGGACAGTACACTTGCCATTGCCTGGCGCGCGGCGGCGTCACATGATGGGAGACAAGAAGGCCGGTCTCGTGCTTGAGATGTCGAGCCTCATCTGAAAGGGTAGTCCAGGGGCCGTGAGACTCCCTGTAGTTTCGCTTTGCCATGGCGATGATGTTCATGGTTGCAAAAGTGGTCCTGCCCAGCAGCTGATCTCGCGGTAGAACTATAACAAGGGAAGTCGGCAGGCTCGAGTGCAGCCACAAGACGGCAAAGGGAAGCAGAAAAACGATTTCCGGCTGCGCTGGTCTCGTGAGACATATGCGTGCCTCAAGTGGCGATGCTGCACATGTAAGTTTCGCGCCTGGTGGCTCCTTGCCCAACGAGAACGAACGGGATTTGTCTTGATACAGAACTACTTGTGTTTCTCGCCAACGACTAGTAAAAAAGCGGCATGCAGACACGGGGAGGGTGTCATTGGTAGTTGAGGCTTGGTGTCGATTGCGGTTTTGCCCGGGCATGCACAAAACCGCCACTCATGACTCTGTGCGCCACTACTGCCACCAGATTTCTGGCACATTGGTACTTGGATTGAACCCAATTGGGCCCTAGTTCCGTTGGTCGGGTGGATGGGAATCACTGACGGGCAAGTAGAAAAGTAAGTGCAAGTGAGGCTTCAGCTGCAATGCCTTGTATGGAAGTCGAGTCAAGATGTTGGGCTCGCCAACGTGGAACGAGGCCAATCAGGGGTCCAAGTCGGTGCACGACGCTTGGAGAAGTGCGCGCCAATCAGCACCCGGAGATCGATCACGTCCTGCATCTGCGCCGGTTGGTGGGGTCTGATTGGCTGCGCTGGTCGAAAACGGCTAAGCTCTCGCAGGTGCGCCCTAGGACGACGTCAAGGAGTCCAGAAGTCGTCTTTGGATTCCGGCCATGTCCGGATCCCTCTGTCTACAACATTTGCCCATGGATCCGAGACAAATGGGGAAGAGAAACTCAAGTGCTTGGCGCGGGTCCTCTACGGCAATGCTCCGTGGCCTCACGACTCAACAAGTTGCTTCTCGCTATTGCCTTCTTCTATTTTTCTTTCTTCTTTTCTCTTTTGAAACTGGGCTGCGGATGTACTCTTCTATACAACAGGAGCATAGCGGTAGCGACTTCTGTCGGAGCAGCACCCGTAGAGTTTGAGGTAATGTATTTATTGCTTTCCGGACCATGATGGTAAGAGTGGAGACTGTTTTGTCTCCGCACACATGATCGTCTTATTTTGTTTTACTTGAGAAATAAAAGTTGAAGTTCTATGTTATTTTTCGCATTAATTTGCGAGAAGCGAGATCATATCCGTGGTGCGCGGCGGTAGATTGCGAATCATCTATTGTTATGATACCATGTGCATTGTTCCGAGATTCAGCCCCAGCGGAAATGTCAAGGGCAGACAAAGGTCCTGTGGTAATATTGTAACCACAACAACAGCAACAAGAACAACAACGCCGTCATCGGCAAAGCAGACCGCGAGCCGCAGCCAGGAACGGGCCGGGCATATTTCTACGCCCAGCACGATCGTATTGTCGGCAAGCGAAGCCGCAGGGCAGGCGGGGCCGAGCTGGGGAGAAAGGGTTGGAGACACACAGTTTTGGTGTGTATGCGGAGAGCAGGCACGTGCGTGCGCGCAGTGCGGGGAACAAAGAAAGGCACGTCATCCGTCATCACCTTTCGGGAGTTCAAGAATGCCCGATGCGCGCTCGCACGGCGCAAGGCCGCATCTTGTGGATGAATTCGCATCGGCTCGTGGTTGTCCGCGCCGCAGATATCTCGTCTCGATATTCTTATCCCCATTTTGACTTGTCCTGCCCTGTCCGGTCTTGCACATTTCGATCTGTTGCTTCCTCCCTCCAAACGTGGTTGCAAGCAATTGCGACAATGGCGCACAAAGTCTACCTCCGCGCCGCTGTGCAGTTTACGCACCGGTGGGCGGTGCCCAAAGCATCGCAGTATGGCCGCTTCGCACCAGCGCTGTCGCGGCACTGCTACGCCGCACAGCAGCGCCGCTGGGACACCACCACTGGCACCCGCGGCGGGTCAAAGGTGTATGCCTCTGCCGATGAGGCGATTGCGGATATCAAGGATGGAGACGTGTTGCTTAGCGCTGGCTTCGGACTGAGCGGTGTCGCTGGTAAGTGCTCACAATGGACTGTCTGCCCGTACGGCCAGGTCGAACAGAGGAAAATGAGGACGGCGTACATGCTGACCACACTTATCTGGAACAATAGAGACCCTAATCCAAGCCATCCACCGCAAGGGCACAAAGAACCTCACAGCAGTATCCAACAACGCGGGCGCCAACGACCGGGGCCTCGCCCTCCTCACAAAGGACCAGCGGCTTAGCCGCATCATCATGTCCTACCTCGGCGCCAACAAGGAGCTCGAGAAGCAGTACCTCACGGGAAAGATCGCGGTAGAGCTGTGTCCCCAGGGCACACTGGCCGAACGCCTGCGCGCCGCCGGCGCAGGGATCCCCGCTTTCTTTACGGCCACTGGCGGGCGGACGTTTATCGAAACGGGCGAGATTCCGTACCGGTTTACGCCCGATGCTGTGCTGGAGAAGGGGAAGCCGAGGGAGACCAGAGTTTTTGGGGGCAGGTCATACATCATGGAGGAGGCGCTGCATGGTGACGTGGCGATCCTGAGGGCGTGGAAAGTTGATGAGGCGGGGAATTGCATTTTCAAGTGAGTTTTGTTCCTCTGCGCTCGCTGAACGAGAGGGCATCGTTTTCTCTCAAGGACAATCGCTAACCACTGTGACCTCCGCCAGATACTCAACAAAGACATACGCCAGCGTGATGGCCAAAGCCGCACGCATCGCCATCGTAGAGGCCGAGAACATTGTTCCCGTCGGCTCGCTAGACCCAGACCAGATCGATCTGCCAGGGATCTTCATCGACCGTATCGTGCCAGCAACCGCACCCAAAGCCATCGAGAACCTCAAACTCGCCAAGCCCGAACAAGACAGTGCCGACAAGCAAGTATCCTCGACAAGCAGCAAAGCCCTCCCCGCGCGGGATAGGATCGCCAAGCGCACTGCACAGGAGCTCAAGGAGGGGTACTATGTCAACCTGGGCGTCGGGATCCCCACACTCGCCGCATCCTACGTGCCCGAGGGGACAACAGTCTGGTTACAATCCGAAAACGGCCTGCTCGGGATGGGACCATACCCGGCTTCTGAAGAGGAGGTAGACCCGGATTTGGTCAACGCAGGCAAGGAGACGGTCACTTTGCTCCCGGGCGCGAGCACCTTTGACTCGGCAGAGTCCTTTGGCATGATCCGCGGCGGACACGTCGACGTGTCAATCCTGGGAGCATTCCAGGTCTCGGCGTCGGGTGATCTGGCGAATTACATGATCCCAGGGAAGGTGTTCAAGGGCATGGGCGGCGCGATGGACCTGGTCAGCAACCCCGACCAGACCAAGATCGTGGTCGCCACGGAGCACACGGACAAGCATGGTGTGAGCAAGATTGTGCAGGACTGCAAGCTGCCGCTCACGGGCAAGGGCGTGGTGAGCACGATCATCACCGAGAAGGCTGTTTTCCAGGTCGATCGGGTCAAGGGCGGGCTGACGCTGACAGAGGTTGCGGAGGGTGTTAGTGTGGAGGATATCAAGAATTGTACGGATGCAGAGTTTACTGTGGCTGAGGACTTGAAGACTTTCTAAATTCGTCGGGGAGAGTGTTCTGGACACAGAAATGGCTGGTTGGATTGGGTTTATGACATCTATGGTCAGCTGCCTTGTTTTATTTTCCTTATAGATACCACGTTGACTCCACATTGCACATATTAAAAAAAAACCATAACTTGCACTCAGAAGTGATCCCACTGCTTGCTTGCCTGTTGTGCTGTCTCTTGTGGACTGATCAAGCACTGCATTTCACACAACACAATTCCGACTAAAGCCCATATTGCTCGGCCATGGCAGCGAAAGGCTGTAAGTATTTATACGGGGAGGTGACACAATTTATAAAAGTAAGTGATGGATTTTTTCAAAGTTAGCCATGACAGCGTTTGATGTATCTTGAAACATAAAAAGTCCAGCCTAACGGCATTTATACATATGTACACAGTACCACACATGTTCCAGACAATATACAGTCCTCCGCACACTTTACTCTCTCCCTCCCCCCTTCTCTCTATATATGTGAAAGCCCCCGCCTCCACTACAACTTGCTCCCCCCCATCCCCGGCGCAAACGTCGTCCCCCTGCCCCCGGAGATGGCATCAACAAGCCGATCCACGCTCTCCAGCAACCAGACATTTCCTTCCTCACTAGCCAGCCACTCACCCCCTTCGACCTCATCCTCGCCCTCCGCTCTGGCACCACCGACCCCATTAACCCAGCGCTCGTCATAAGCCTTCCTCAGCCCAAAAACATGGCTGATGACCTGCGGTGCCACGCCGGTCTGCGCGCGCAGACACGATATCGCGACGAGACTAGTCAGGACCCTGCCGACGCGCGCGCCGCCGCCGCCGCCGGCGGCGCCGTCCGCGGAAGAAGGAGACGGGTCGGAGAGCAGGTTCGCATAGTGCGAGGCGAGGATGTGCACGGGCAGGTCCGGGTGCGAGGAGGCCAGCTTGTCGATGAGCTTGCGCTCAAACCCTTTGTACACCGAGTCCCAGAGCGCGAGGCCGTCGGCCTGCCGCTGGGTGACGTTCTCGGGCGTGACGCGCCTCTTGGGCACGGTGCCCAGCCCGGCCGCCAGGTCGTCCGGGAGGGAGGCGCGGAAGGCGCCGAGGGTGTTTATCGTGCGCGGGATGCCGTTGAAGGATATGCACTTTAGGCCTACCTCGCGGATCAGCTCGGCGTTTTGGACTGGGGTTCGCGCTGGGGATGTGTTGGTGTTGGTGTTTTCGTTGTTGTTGGCGAGGTGCAGGATCGAAGTCATTGCCTCGGGACAGTTTAGTGTTGCGGACACGGCGGTCGAGACGGTGACCCAGGCGGGCAGGCCGACTTTCCTGGTGGCGGCGTCGCGGGCGAAGCGGGCGAGGGCAGGCTGGACGGAAGGGCCAGCCTTTGTGTAGCCCGGGCGGGCGTGGGAGGCGTTGATCAGGGCCTTGAGGCCCTCGGACAGCTTGGACATGGTCGCGTCTGGGGAGGCCGAGGTTGTGGAGTAGTTTGTGGTCGTGGGGACGAGGGTGAGGCTGTCGTCGCGGGTGTGGTGCTGAGGAGAAGGAGAAGAGGAGGAAGAGGGGGAGGCCGGCGACAGTGAGGTCGAGGAGGTGGACTGCGATGTGCTTGGCGAGGAGGGTTTTGGTGGTTGTGTTGTGGAAGCACTGATGGTAGTGGGCTTCCGGGTCCGGCGCCGGCGGCGGCGTTTCTCAGTGAGCTTGTGGGCGAGCCGGCTGCTGACAACGCCCATGTCCAGGGGGGCGCCGAGGGCAGTCCAGCAGTGCGTGAGTGCCCTGGGACAGGTTCAAACCCCACTAGTCTAGCGTCTAGCGTCTAGAGTAGAGCCTAGATTTTGGTGGTTCTCCAGTCCTGCCTGGTCTGGGGGCTGCAATACAGTTCGGACCCCGATCTGGGAAATGCCACTTTTGTTGGGACGGCTTGGTATGTAGGGTATGTTAGGGGAGCCCAGAGTCAGCCCTGTGGTCAATGTACAAGATGCTTCTCAACATCTCTGGGGGGTTGCCAGAGTGCAGCATTCCGCCGTCATAAAGGGCCGCCATCAACCGCGACAACAGCCGAGGTCGCATCTCCACAGCCGCCAGTTGCTCGCCAGAAAAACGCCCGAGCCCTCCCCGAGTCGCATGTCGTCGTGTGGGGAAACATGGCATAAGAGGATTCGGCCATTCTTCAAGTGCCGATGCCTAACCAAAACTTCGAATGACGTTTCTGTGTTGTATTCCCCACGTCCCAGCCGACTGGTGACGGCGGCAGGAGTCAGTGTCAGAATGGGACTAGGTATATCCCCGAAGAGCCGCATGGCCTGATTCGTTCTCCCTCTCGTCACATGTCATTGTGTTATTCCCTCCCCCCCTCCCCCCGCCGGTTCAGGCATGTATTATGGAGTTGATCCGACTTGCCGGTGTGTCAAAGCTTTGTCTTCCAGAACGCACGATCGACTCCTGACGCTTGATGCACGGCATCTATGTCTGCTGCGTGCACGGCAATGCCCACCTGAAATCGGGACGGGGGCCAAGATGTACCCGTCAATCTCAGCCGTGTACTTCTGCGATCGCTGTTCATAGGCCAGCAGACAAGAAACATATGTGGTCCTGATCTATCTACTTGGTGCTCCATGCTGGGACGGAGAGCTCATATCATGACTCACAGAGTTCACAGGCTTTCTCTGTCGGCCGGGAGAAAGTTCTAGGTGACCCGTGGGGAGACAATTCTGATACATTGCAAAGGATCGCTGAAAGTGCATCTGCTTCACTGCCTCTGCATGTTCTATATATTCCCAACGGTAATTATAATCGCTTCCTCTACAAATCAGTGGCCACTGAAGCTAGCTATCACCCAACCAGGTCCAGCCACATACACGATACCGCCATCAGAGCACAAACTTGAAAGCCGGATCCCGATCATCTCCACAACCTGCGTACTGGTCGTACTTGCCATTCGCCTTGTCGCGGTTGAGCTTGTGGCAGTACAGCACGTTGAGCAGGACCCTGCGTGACGGATTGTCAGTTAAAAGTCAAATATGTGTGTGTGTGTGTGTGTGTGTGTGTGATCAGGTCTGGGCAGAGACAACTTACAAAAACCAGCCAGCACAGAGGAGGCCCAGGATGATGGTGTGGCCTTGCCTATACTGGGGACCCTGGGATGTGGGATAGATGAAGACCTATATTTTTAAAAGTCCAAATTGTCAGTGGCTTTGCTTTGTACAGGCACTTTGAAGTGACCACGATCAACCTTCGTCAAAGAAGACAGACAAATCACAAACAAAAGACATCACTTACAGCAACGAAACCACCACAGTTGGCAATAGCCAGCTGCAGCGCACTAGTAGTAGCCCGCTTGTAATGTCCAGCAGAGTTATTGCTCAGCCACGAGAGCACGGGCGGCACGCTGCAGTACATGCCCGTGGCCATGAGCATGGTCATGCCGTACTTGACGCGCGGGTCCGTGACGTATGCGATGCCCGCGTACCCGATGATGGCGATGGGCAGGGTGCACAACATCAGGATGCCGCGGAGCTGGAAGCGGTCCGACACCAAGGCCACCAAGACGGTGAGGACGGAGGCCACGGCGTAGGGGATGACGGACCAGAGCTGGGCTTGGTTTGCAGTGTAGCCCAGGGCTTGGATGATGGTGGGGAGCTGGACGGGCGTTCGCGTTAGTATGAAGCTGATATTCAGCGTGCTAGCCTGCGGGGAAAACTCACGAATAGACCAAATGAGTATAGTCCACTGAGGATACCAAAGTACGCCAGCGCGGTAAGCCAGGTCTGTGGGCTGACCAGACCGCGGATGACTTCTGACCACTGGAACTTCTCCCTACAAGACCATGGCAGATACCAACATTAGCATCTGTGGGACGGAGAAAAACAACGCTTCTATGGGAAGTCACATACCTCTCCTGCCCATCATCACCGTTCGTTGTCCCGTGGATGCGATTGTATGCGAGGATCCTCTGCTCTTCGGTAAGGAACTTGGCAGTGCTAACGCTGTTCGGGAGGAAGAAGTAGGACACGGCGCCAACAACGACAGTCTGTGGCGTGCAGAAGATTTGTTAGCTACAAGCCAGAGTCCTGGTTGACAAGGCCAGAAGGGTTCAACTTACAAAAAGCCCCTCAATCACAAAGATCCAGCGCCATGAGCTCAAGCCACCGCCCGTTCCAATCGCAGCGATGCCGCGCGCAAGCAGTCCACCAAAGGCACCAGAAAGCGAAGCCGCAGTGTAGAAGATACCGATGCGCAGCGCGAGTTCCTGGCGGGTGTAGATACCGGAGAGGTACAGTACCATGCCGGGAAGGAGGCCGCCCTCGGTGATTCCGAGGAGCGCGCGGACGGCGGTGAACTGGGCGTAGTTTTTGACAAAACCGAGAGACATTGACACGATGCCCCCTGTATATGAAATAGACGGGTCAGTCACCACAAATTGCAGCAAGGGCTCGGCGAGGACAAAGTCCACAAGCTTTTGGTTCAAGGGAGGGTGGATATGGCGGACGTACATGCGATTGTAATGAATGGCAGCCATATGGAAGGGGTAACCTTCTTCAGAACCAGGTTGCTGGGGATCTCGCTTTTTAACCAGACTAGCGTCAGTTCCTGATCCCAAAAGGTCACCTTGCGAGCAATGCCCGTGGGCTCGTGGTAGCTGTTCTCACCTAAGGATATACGTGGCATAAAACACAGCAAGACCCGTGCTGTACTGATTGCCCACCATTCCCAGATCACCCTCGAGGTTGTACAGTCTCGCATTGCCGACGTTGGTTCTGTCGAGGAACGAGCACAAGAACAGTAGTGCGAGAATCGGGAGAATGCTAAGCCCACGAACCAAGGTCAGTCAGTCGGTCAGTCGGTCAGATTGGTTCCGCAGGGTCATGAAGAACACTCATCCATGATTGCAGGCCAAGTAAAGCCGGGAGGGACGCACCGAGTATCCAGCTTCCACAGTATCTTGCGCGTCTCGAGGCGGTCGTGCTCGCTCATGGCGCCGTCGACGGCGGCGAATTCCGTCTTGTAGGCGCTGCCGCCAGCTTCGAGCTCGCTTGTGCGAGGCTTCTCCATTGTGTCGCGTGACGGGGGCATTGCTGAGTCCCGGGTTGGCGCGTGAGATTCTGGTCCTTGGCAGACGACACAGCCAGACTTCCAGAAAGACAAAGCAGGAGGGACCAGGTTGCAACAGGGAGCAAAGTCCCGGGTCGAGCGTTATGTACGATGAGAAAGAGGCCGGAGGGGGAAAGAGGCACAGACGCTAAATCCTCACTGGTGGTGGTGGTGGTGGAGATGGCCTACTAGCGAGTGAGGGGAAAGGCCCTTGAGAAATAGCCGATGGCGTTGCTTGACCGACAGCTGCAGGCACGGGACGAGATAGTCCTGCATCAAGTCGCCCCTTTCCCGTCGGCTTGACTCGAGTGGGCAGTCAGTCGCGTACAGGAGAATATGGCAGAGCAGGGCCGGGCAGGTCGGCAGGCTTCCCCAGACCCCAGGATCCCCACCTCTCAACACGAAAGTGGATGGCGCGTGGGGTCACAGACTCAACAGACTTCAACAACAAGATTGCTGAGTTGGTCCTACTACAGGGCTGGACTTTCCCTCTCTCTTCCAGTCTCTCTTCCAGTCTCTGTCAGAGAAACCTTGGTGGCTAGCTGATATTGCCATCCGCATCCGCATCCGCATCCTCTGCTGCTGCTGCTGCTGCTATCATCAAGTTGCGCCAAGGGATCAACGGGTCCTCGTCGTCGAGCCAAGTCCGCCTGATCACAGCCAAGCCTGCTCCAAGAAATGCTTGTCCTTCTGGGCAAGTGCTTATTTCCCAGCCTCCATTCCCCCACGAGCGGCGCCGCGTGCTGTCCCCACCTGTCTTCCTCTGCGGGGAATTTGTCTTTACAAAGTGGAGGCGAGAAAAAGCCACAACAGGGCGCACCACCCATCATCCCCCCAGTCCCTAGCATCCGCCTGTTCCGTCCGTGGCTGTCTCGTCCAGTGGATGGCAGGCTGCATGCACTTCGGGTTTTGAATAATAGCCGAAGGCGGCCTTGGCGCGGCGAGACCTGGAGCTCTAGAGCTAGATCTCTCTCAGCTCGCTCCTGGACACCCCGGCGAGCCAGACAGTCGGTGTAGGCACGGGCCCTCGGTCGTTACGCTTAATACCACACTCACAATAACTTGATACATGCTGGGTCTCTAATATGGGAGGAGGGAACCCCGTTCGCTCCGTGCCGGCATTCCACTCCATTCCTTTTTTTTTTTTCTTTTTCTCTTAAATACCCCAACAGGATATGCTCCTGAACTCACTCCACAGGTCGAAAGTAGCTCGCCATGAATCTACCACGCAGTGCCCACGGAGATGCGGCGTGGCCAAATGGTCCAGGAAAGGCTGCGGCCAAGGCAAGCAGCCAGCACAGGCTTACAGAATTGCCAGGACGATTCGGTCCGGGGAGGGGGGGGGGGGGCAATATGGTAGCCCATATTAGGTTGCGATAAGGTGGTCGCATTTTCAGCCTGTGTGCAGCCGCACTGCCAGTGGCAGTGATTACTTATCACTGCACGTCGTCGATTTACATATGCGACTTATCACACACTCCTCCTCCCCTCCTCCTCTCTCTGTATCGCTCTCTCTCTAGATCACTGTGTGCGGCGAGGCACCTGTTCGCAAATATTGTTCCACATCCAACGTGGGGCGCAGTGAGTGTATCGGCAACTAGATTCGCGGTAAATTGCCAGTGTACAGAGTTAAAGGCCGGCGACGCAAGCCAGCCGGGAACAAAGCCCCCCCACCCCCCTCACGATAAGAAACAAAAAAGACACGATGAAACCCCAGATCCCACAAGGTCATTGCTGTATCGGCGCTCTTCAGAGGGGTATGTATGTGCTTGACGTACTATTTTGAAATACATATTCCATTGATCCACACCCCCAACGTAGTTTCGCACACTACTGCCCGTTTAGCAATAAGATAGTGATATATATCCCCCTCCCCCTCTCAACACCATGAAATCATCCTCATAACCCCGTACCTACACCACCTCTTCTTCTTCCTCTCGTTCAAACCCGGGAAGGAGAACTGGACATACACGGTTCCACCCGGGAAGGAGAACTGGACATACACGGTTCCACCCGGGTGGGAAGGCTCGGCGTTCTTGATTATTGATTATTGAAGAAAAAAGCTGTAGCGACCCATCCTGGGCCTGTGGTGCACGTTCTCTGCAGCTTGGTTTCGTCCGGCCAAGGGGGTTTCGCAATGTTGTGGTGATTTCATTGTTTGATATACTTGCAATCGGGTGCAGAGCCCTGTTTCTTCTTCTTTTTCTTCGACACCAGAAAGAGTGAACACAGAACGCTATGCCAGAATATAAAGATGAAGAAAAACCTCATGTCTCCTCTTTCAGTTCTCTCACTCCTCTCTTTTAATTCTGCACCTTCTCTCTCCATTGTCCCGCCTCCCACCCCTCCAACGGCCGCTCATCCTGCCCTGTCTCAAGTAGAGATCGACGAAGCACCACTCGCCAAATCCTCAACCTCCGTCAACCGAAGAGCCTCTTGGACATCATCGACGAAACGGTCAGGTCCACCGACAAGGTCGACGATGCCAGAACGCTCGAAAAGCTTCCACAGGCTGCCCACACCCTTGCGAGCGGGGATGCGGCTGAAGAAGACGCGCACCCCGCGCTCACGATAGCTCGCCACGATCTCCTGCAGGACCTGCACCGCCGAGCCGTCCATTGACGTGACGCCATGGATGTCGAAGATGACGTTGCGGTTGCTGGACGAGCGGCGCACGGGCGGGAGTGCTGGGTGGACATTGCCGGACCCGTAGAGCTCGAGACGGCGCAGGCGATTCTTGAGCTGGCCGGTGTTGGCGAAGGTAAGGGGCTCGGGGATCTTGACGATCAGGCAGCCCTCGATGAACTCGAGCTGGTCTGGACGTTCCTCGGCATTAGCGAAACGTTGCGTCCCAGGCACGCGGCCGAGAATCTGTATGCGCGCGCGTGTAGAGTGCTGAATGACCTGGACCACGGAGACACCAATCCCGATGGCGATGCCCAGGTTAAGAGAAAAGAACACCGTGATCAGAATAATTCCAAACATGATCCCAAGCTCCATCCACCCGCGGATCTTAACGAAGAAGTGAATGTCCTCTGGCGCTTCTTCTATCAGAGAGAAGGCGACAACCATGATAAGGGCCGACAGTACGCATTTCTGTTCAACGGTTAGACATAAGCAACTCGAATGGCTTAAACGACCGACTTACTGGAAGATAGTAGAAGGCATCAAGGAGGAACACAATCGACAAAAGTGAGATCAGACTTAGGAAGATCGAGCTCATGGGACTTCTGCCTCCCGTGGACCTGTTGAGTTTGCTCCTCGCGTAGCCACCGAATGCAGGAATGGCCATGAAGCACGCGCCAACCAGATTAGCAGTGCCCAACGCGATAAGCTCACGGTTGGGACTCAGCTGCATGCCCTCAATGACCTCAGCGCCCCCTAGACTTTTCGCAGCCACAGATGACTCAAAGAAGCCCAGCATGCCGATAAGGAAGGAAGTGCCCATGGCGCTCCTGATGTGATGCATGTGGGCGAGCTGAAAGGGGTTCCGGAAAGCAAAGAGCTGGCCGTTCGCAGCCTCGACCTTGCCTAGAACCTCGACGCCTTTACCCTCCCAGTCCAGTTGCCACGCCAGGATTGCAGATAGAATGACAACAAGCAGGCGGTCAGGAAAAAATGCGACTCCGGGAAACTTGGGTTGAAGACGCCGTTTCACCTCACTAGCACCTCGTTAGTATTCATGGCGAGGTAACCAGATCTGTACGAGACTTACCGCAGAACCATCACAACCACAAAGCACACGATACCGATAATCGCAGATAGTCTATGAGCATCAGTCAAATGAGTGGCCAGAAAGACCATTTTGTCCCACGTAGTCTTGTGAGAAACATCGTGATGCGCCTTGGCCGCCGCAGCCAACCCAATTGTCGGGGTCATCTGGTCGATGAAGATGACGATGCCAATAGCCGAGATGAAACCTCTTAGGAACGGACGACTGAGGACGCTCTCGAGATAGCCAAGACGAGTCAAACCCATGATGAAGACTGTAGCGCCAGCCATACCGACCGCCACACCCGCGACCTTTGCCTGCAGGACCGCATCCTGATCACTGCCCGGAGTCTGGTCAATGCTGTCCTTAACAATTGACCCCACCAAGAGTGATCCTGCCGCCTCTGGGCCGACCACCATCTGGGGGCAGCTTCCCAACAACGCATATACCAGCGGATTGAAGAAAAACGAGTAAAGTCCATTGACCGCAGGAACGTGCGCGAGGTTGTCGGCGTATGAGAGGGCCATGGGAAGGTACATGGCCGCGAGAGTGATGGCGGCAGTGAAGTCGCCCTTCAACCAGGACCAGCTGTATTGGCGCATCCAGATAAGGCAGGGTATGTAATAGGATAGGTACATGTAGTTTGAGTCCTTGATGCCGTGTTGCTCGGCGAAGCTGCTGGTCTGGCGCATGTTGCGACTCCTGAGCCGGTCCGAAAAGACCTTCCTGCGGTTGCCACCCTTGAGCTGGGTATCTATCGATCCTACGGAAGCATCAGAGCCAAGCAAGGAGTTCCGTCCCGAGTCCGGGTCGCGGGCGCCGAGGATCGGGCTCGAGGCGCGTGGGGAAAATGTGCCGTGGTCGCAGTCGCCATCGTGCGCGCGCTCGTTGTGAAGAAGCGACGTCGTCTCAGTGTGCTCCTCGTCGAATGCGCCGTCGAGATTGCTGTGTCGCGAACTGGGACCAGCCCGCCCGTCATCGTCGCTGTGGTAACTGCTGGGGGAGCTCGAGAGTGTGTGGCTTTGTCGGAGAGTGCTAGGCGTCGTCGGCGCGTGGTCGTGACCCTGAGAGCGCGCCCCCGTCGGAGGGTTCGAGGTCGAAGATGACATCGTGGCTCGGTACCGTCCAGTATAAGATGTTCGATTGGAGTCTGTGAGCTTCACCGCCGGGCGGCACAGGACGCAAGTGGCAGCGTACAGAAATGACGTTTGTGCTCTCTCTGACAAGCTATTGCTGCGACGGCACCTGGTCGTACAAGGACGGATTGGAATAGGGCCGCCTTCGTGGCCTTTCGCGTCATAAGGCTACCGTCCTGGCGAAGGTGTTCCTGCAAAAGACGGTGAGGCTGATGATCGCCGAGGTGTTCGGTGGCAGGTTGTGCCGCGGGGAATGCGAGGATGAGGAGGCCGGGACGGCCTGCATTGCTAGGGTAGAAATACTGCAGCACGGCCGGGAGCCGGTCATGCGGCGCAGGGCCGTGCCTTGCCCCAGTCTGCGCGGAGGGCGCCTTCCCCAGGGTGCCAAGTCTCCACCACATCCGCCATGGCGCAGGAACAGTTCTTGAAGCCTCGATCTGGCGCACGGCCAGAGTCTAAGTACTGGCCAACACGTGGGGAGCTCCACGACAAAATTTGCATCACTGATGCATCACTGATTTGCGTGTTACAGGCTTATAAGTATATCTTAATTCGTTATATCTGGTATCTAAGTCTAACGTCGTCGGCCCGCCTCAAAGCGGGAGCAAAATACAGCATGTACGTAGGATAGCGGCGTAAGTGAATATGAGTCTACCGGAACGCCACGCTGAAACCAAGAGCTAATGAAAACAGTAAAGTGATAGAAGTACATGAGTCAGGACAGACGATGCCTACTGCTTGTCCTTTAGGCCGTCATCCTTCTTCTCATTAATGGGCGCGTCCAAGTCATCGACCTGGATCGCAGGAGGGGCAAGGCTCACAGGAGACACAGTGATCTCTGGAGCCTCCGCCTGAGGAGGCGAGACAATAACGGTGGCATCGTTAGCCACGCTGGGGGTGTTGTCAAATGGCTGGGGGCCGCGCTTCTCGTTGCTGACAGACTCTTCGTTTTCAATGACAGCCTCCTCGTCGCCAGTCTTCTTGTCCTTCTTGAAGACGCGAGCGACCTTCTGGAAGCCGCCGCGAATGACACGCCAGGCCTTGACGAAAGGACCACCAAAGATCTTGACAAGAACTGCGAACCAAGCATCAGGGAAGAGTCTGACGAGGACAGCCCAGGGTAAGCTGATGGCGGCGACGCCGACACAGATACCCCACTGGGTGCCATTGATGCCATAAGGCTTGATCTCAAAGGCCTTGCCGCCAACATAGATAATGGCAACCTGGAGACCAACCATGAGCATGTTGATGAAGATGAAGAAATGATTGCGCTGGACGCCCTCGAAGATGTTGAACTTGTTGTCAAGACGACGGTTGTTGAACTCGTTGAAGATTTGCATCCACACAAACATGTTGAAGATCATAGTGTTGAGCTCCAAGCGAGCCTCAGCGGTGTCAGGGTAGCCGAGCAAACGCATACCGGCGAAGTAGAAGACCAGGGTGATTGTAAGCTGCAAGATAGCCTGGCCAATGATCATCTTCCACATGTTGGTCGTAATGAGAGGAGCAGACTTAGGCTGGGGCTTGCGGTCCAGAACCTTATCCGTAGGAGGATCGGTAGCAAGGGCCAGAGCGGCAAAGGTATCCATGATGAGGTTAACCCAGAGGAGTTGAACGGCAGTAAGAACAGATTTCATCTCAGGGTCAGAGACGGCGGAGATGAAAGCAAGCAGAACAGCGGTGATGTTCACAGTGATTTGGAACTATAACAAAAGTCAGTGTCTGCTAACAAGTCGAATTCAAGTCACAGTGGCTTACCTGAAGGAACTTCTGTACTGAATCGTTGACAGCGCGGCCCCACTTCAATGCAGTAAGGATGGATGTAAAGTTGTCGTCCATGAGGACAATCTCGGACGCCTCCTTGGCTACCTCGGTACCGCAGATACCCATGGAGAAACCAACGTCAGCGGCCTTCAGCGCAGGGGCGTCGTTAGTACCATCACCAGTAACAGCGACCGTCTCGCCAAGGTGCTTAAGTCTGGCGACAAGAATACGCTTGTCCTCTGGAGAGGAGCGGGCCAGGACCTGAAGGCGAGGCAGCTTAGCATCCATCTCCGCCTCACTAAGGGCGCGGAAGGCTGGGCCTTCCATGATCAGTCCATCCGTGTAGATGCCACACTCTGTAGCAATCGCCTGAGCAGTAACGGCATTGTCACCGGTGACCATCCGAATGGTAACACCAGCGTGCTGAGCCTTACGGACAGCCTCGGGCACGCCGGGGCGCACAGGATCCTGGATACCAACAACACCGAGGAAAACAAGGTCCTTAAGGACGGAAGCGAATTGGACGTGGCCGTCCTCGCTCATCTCGGCGTGGGCTGGGGGCCATTGAGCAAAGTCGCGGTAGATGAGACCAATGGTACGCAGAGACTTCTTGGCATACTTGTCGATGACGGCGTCGATGTTCTTGCGGTCAGAAGCGGTGAGAGGGGAGGTGGAGAGTGTCGTGGTGTCGCATTTCTGGGAGCTGTAGCCGAGGAGGATCTCAGAGGCGCCCTTGACGAGGAGCCTGTGGCCGGAGCCATCGCGAAGCTTGATGACAGCACCCATACACTTCTTGCCGGAGTCGAAGGGGAACATCTGGACAGTCTGCTCATTGGCACGGGCTTCGGGGAGTGATTGCATGCCAAGGTGGTCGCGAACAAGGCTGAGAAGAGCAGTTTCGGTCTTGGAACCGATGAAGGCAAACTGGCCGTTCTCAACACCCTCAAAAGCTGTAGAGTTGATGGCAACCGACTGGATGATAGCGTCCTTGGAAGCTTGGGGCAGGCCATAAGCCCACTGGGCTGGGGTTGACTCGTTCTTTTCTGTCTCGGAGTTCTGGCCAAAGCTCGTGTTGCCAAAGGTGCCGGCGACGACGGTCATCTTGTTCGTAGTGAGCGTGCCAGTCTTGTCGGAGCAGATGGTGGTTGCGTTGCCCATGGTCTCGCAAGCGCGAAGAACACGAACAAGGTTGTTCTCCTTGAGCATGCGCTTCGTAGCGATGGCCAGGGCGAGCGTAACTGCAAGCGGCAATCCTTCTGGTACAGCGACGACAATAATTGTGATGGCAACAATGAGAATATCCATGAACTGCGATGCCTTGATAGCAGCGGATGCGGTGTTTGTAGAGAGACCGGCAACGAAGCGGAAGAGCAGAACAAAGAAGAGAAGAGCGGCGGAGCTGCCACCGATCTTGGCGATCGCAACGGCCAAGCCCTCAAGCTTCTTCTGCAGCGGTGTAGCCTCGATCTCGGTGCGGACAGACATCATAATCTTGCCAAAGCTAGACTTCTCGCCAACCGAGGTGACGATGAAAGTGCCCATGCCCTCAAGGACCTTGGCACCAGAGATGATGAAAGGGTCCAAGTTCTTGGTGGTGCTTCCGGCCTCGAGCTGCTTCATCACCTCGTAGCCAGATGTCTTCTTCAGGGCGTCAGACTCGCCAGTTGCCGAAGACTCGTCGCACTTTAGATCGTGACCCTCGATGAAGATACCATCGACAGGGACAAGGTCGCCAGGCTCCAGGTGCAGAACGTCACCTACGAGTACATCGTGAACGTTGATCATGTAAGACTTGCCTGAACGGAAAACCTTAACCTCGCGATCCTCCTTCTTGGCGTTGAGCTTGACGAATGCCTTCTCTTTTTGCCAGTCATTGAGGGAGCCAACCAGAGTAACGAGAAGAATAGCAGCGACAATGGCCACACCTTCGATCCAGTCTACGGGCGTCTCGCCATCGGCGTGTTCTACGCCAAAAACTTCATAAAGACCCAGTGCTAGGGAGATGACCGCAGCGACGGTCAAGAGGATAATGACATTGTCGTTGTATGCCTGCCACGCAAGCCGCCAGAATGGGGTTGCCTTCTTGGCGGGCAGCACGTTCTTGCCATAGACCCGGATGCGGTCAGCGAAAGGCTCAGTTGCATTGCCTCCCAGTCTCTCTGAAGTGGCTGGATACTTGTCCGAGTCCCTGCGGGTGGCTTGCTCGAAGCTGACAATCGACCTGACTGCAGTCTCGTCGACGCTGAGGCCGGTCTTGATGTTAGATTGCAGGCCCCTCTCAATACCCTCGAGTCCACCCAGAGCCTTGAACGCTGCGAGCGACTTTGGGTTCAAAAGCTTGTTGAGCTGGCCTGGCGTGAAGGCAAAGGGGTTGTTGTCCACCTTGAAGTCATCCTCGGTGCCCGGATCTGGCCTGAGAGCTGTTTCGGGGTCAACAGTGACGAAGCTGGCGCCACATTCTGACTGTGCTGGTGTCAAAAAGGGGTTGGAAACGTTGGAGACGAATGAAGCATTGGAGGTGGTGGTGTCACTCCGGCCTCGTCCATAAGTATCGACAGTGAGATGTGATCCGGCCGACGAGGTGAGGTGCCGGGTTTCGGTGCAGTCGCTCCCTGAGCGGTCCCGGCCGTGGCCCGAGGCGGAAGGAGGCGCAAGGCTGTTGGACGCCATTGCTGTGTGAGGTGCAGGGCGAGCTGCGGGTCCCGACGATAAGATTGTTCGTAGAGAGATGAGCTTGACTCAAGCTGCTGCCCCTGTTGAGTCTGTTGTGTTTAGATAGAGCTGTGTGGGTTGAGAAGTCGATGCATGAGACTCCGGGAAACCGGCACACGAGCGTTGGATATATGGCTGGAGAAACAATGCGCCTTGCCGCCAGGAAGTGCAGAAATGACTGCAGCACAACAGCAGACAAAAAACATCTTTGCCTGGTCAGGAAGGCGAGGCGACGGCCAAGCCAAGTAACAACAACCTCGACCAAAGTATCACGGCTTGGCTTACCCACATTTAGAGGCTGTGCAATGCAGACATGGATACGCCAAGGACAGGAGGGGTTTTGCGCGGCGCCAGTCGGGCAACCACCCTGGTCGATTGGTGTCAGGACTCCCAGCGTCTCGCCCAAGGTCTGGAGGGCCAGACACGCACACGTCCAAGGGATCGAGCGTTGAGGGTCGAGGATTGAGGAGGGAGTGCATCATGATGGAAATTGCGCTGTTGGTGCAACATGGCTGGGAGCCCGCAATGCAGGCAGGGCGCCTCTGGGACAGACGCCCGCTGTCCACTAGCACCACCACCAACACCAACACCAACACCAACACCACTCCTCAAAGGGTCCAGAGGTTGGCAACTGATGACCGTTGACAGCAACAACCTGAGGAATTCCAGCGGCGGCCTCTGGAGAGGCGACAACGAAGAGGACGAGCTTGGCGGTCGGGCGCAGCAGGCGTCACCAGCATCGTGACGGTGAATCATTGCTCCACGGGCAGGCAAGGTCTGGAAGGCAGACTCGGCAGACCAGACACGGCCAGGCGCGGAGGGCGTGGCGATGTGCTCGGCGGAGGGGTTGTTAGGCGCTGTCCGTATAGCGTCGTATGCCGGGTGCAGTCTTGATCATTGCCATCCTAAGCTCTCCTCCCCAGGGGGGTTGCTGGTGTGCGGAGATTGCAGCGAGACGTGCACACCAAGCGGGCAGGCAGGAGCGCCAAGCACGAATTCCGAACCGGCCCATCGCCTCAACGCGGCAGGAGCGACCGCCAGCCAGCGGCCTATCATACTATGACTCTATTAGCTCTAACTACCGAGGGCGCGTCCTCTTTGCTGCCTCTTTGCTGCCTCTTTGCTGCCTCTTTGCTGCCTCTTTGCTGCCTCTTTGCTGCCTCTTTGCTACCTCTTTGCTGCCTCCATCTGTGGCCACTGAGGCGGTGCTGTTTTCTCCCTCCCGGCCCCTTGGCTCCTCTGGGCGCGCCTCGAGGCCTCCTCCTCATGGTCGATATCGCCTCTACTCCGCAAGTTAGACTCTGCCATCTCGTCCGCTTCCCCGCCCCGAGAAGCATAGCCATCTTCTTCTCGAGGCACTTCCAAACATCTGCAACATCCTCCAGCCAATCACTGATAGCCACCCCGTTTTGCCCCCCCGATAGTGGTTTTTGACCTCTGCCTCAAGCACGTAGGCCTCCTACTGACCTGTACTTCCATGCCAACCGCTGCTAGAGGTCGACACGCGGCCTTGGGCTTGTACGTGCCCTCACATAGCAGTATCAGATATTGATCGCTAATCCCGCAGACCCTATGCTACCACCACCACGGCGAGCACGGGTGCCGCTCAGAGCCCACATCATCTCCGGCCGCTGCAGGGCTGCATGGCAACGAAACCCAGCATCAAGGTTGTCGCGTGCGTTGGGGACCAGGCAGGGGTTCGACACCTCAAATCGCCTTGGCGCACGACGGTGGCCGCCTGTGTTGTCCACTGGCATAGGAGCTGCCCAGCCAGTGCGGCGCCACTGACACAATCCTGCTGCGGGCCGTTGTGCAGCTCGCAGCAAGCATCGAGACCATGAACCAAGGACGCAGCATGCCAGCAACAGTGACAGCATGAATAATACCGAGGCTTGGTCCCCTGTCGCCATTGCCAGCTGCCTCTTCCCGGCAGGTATGCAGTATCCTGGCCACGCATTGCCGGGTGTTCAAGGTCAGTCGAGGTCCAGGAGGACTCCCAGCCAAGCCACTAGCCACAAGGTTTGTGGCTGGAGGGCTGCACAGCCTCAGCACCCAACGCTCGGCGGCTGGCAGCCACACGTCCGCACGTCCGCATGTCCGACGATGCCCGCAGCGGCAAGTTGTGCGCTTATCCCAAACCGGCAGCGTGCGTCGCCGATCTCAAGTAAGCTTAAATCACATGGAGACAAGGGAGCCCGACAGCCAGAGAGACGCCAAGACGTCTCATCTCACATGCCTAGGCGGCCACGTCCATATGCATCGATCCAAAAGTCATGGCAGCAGCAAGCTCCGTGATGATACCTATGACGTGGTCACGAGCATTCAGCTTGTGGCCTTGTCTTCGTAGCCGTGTCTTCGTGGCAGAAGGTTACCTCTCGCGTACCTGCACCGCCCCCTCCCCTGAGCTGGAGTCAGCGGATAGTCGTGGATCCGTCGGATTAAAGTCGCAACCCTGGTATACTACCTGGTGGATCGCAACTCACATGCTACAAAGCACACGTCAGCAGCCAATTCACCATTGCGCCTCCGCTATGCTATGTAGCACCACCACCCAGCCCTTGCGCGGATACGGGTCTGAGAGGCCTCGCAGTATCAAAACTTTGGCATCTGTCATGGGCGAGCTCAGCCTCCCATTAGGCAGCCCTGAAATGGTCTGGTCCACAACTTCCCGGACCCGAGTCTTACGACTGTCTGGCGGCCTTATCCGACCTCAATGACGTGTGCAATATGCCTAGAGGCTCCGACGAAACATCAGGAATCTTGAGTGGTGACAGACCTTGTGCACTGCGGCAGCGCACTGCCTCCCTGGGCCGGTGAATCAACGTCAATGGTGGGCTGAGGGCAACAGTGCCATTTAGAGCCCCGTTCGGGCGAGACAACTGCACCAAAAAGACGCCTACTACAACATTGCGCCCGCGTGTGCGCCATTGTGGCTATGTTCTTGTCATTATTTGAGTGGAAATAGCACTCACCCCCCTCATGATTCAGAGCAATTCCCCTTGCTCTAGGCACTTCCGGAACTTGGCGACTGTGTTTGGAGTGACCATCAGGGATCGTGCACGACTATCTATATGGCGGATATCTCGCCTCCGAGATCTTGTATACCGCTTGTGTCACTGTAGATAATGATCGGTTGTGCCGGTAGTAGTCTCAGTCGATATATGGCATAGCTGTACAGTATCTACGACAAGCCAACGTCTCGCGGATCCTATTTATTTGCCGATACACAACCATTCCACCCTCTAGACATCCCATCTGCGTCTTTGGAGAATAAACCTCAAAGGATCGAGTATGTGGTCTTCTGGATTCTTAAGAGGCCTTTAGGCTAGCTTTCTGATGCAAGACGACTGGGTCTAATGTGCTTTAAACGATCGTGGATTGTGCGCTGTTGCATAGGCCTTTCTGGTGGCTGAAAATGTATTGCTAATGAGGAAATGCAACGGGGAAGAAGCCCGCGATCGATGATCTCGATTACCGCTTCTGTAATAAACGATAATTATTGCGCTGTTTCCTCCACGATACTTAATTACCAAACTGACGAACAGGAGCATTGCAAAGTCGACAGTCTTGGCACCATCCCTTGACAATCGCACTGTATTTCAATAAGAAATATCCCGCAGGGATTCCTCCACTTTTCCCCTGCACGCTCTGAAGTTTGAGCATTTATTCCCTCTATCGATTTCAAGCAGCCAATCAGCGTGTACCTTGACCAGAAGAAACATTCGAGATGCACGCTCAAAGTCTCCACTTTGTTTTTGCGTCAGTCCCAATCTCCCCGGTTAACCTTCCGCAAGGGGCAACAGGTCGCACCCAATTGGCAACGGAGCCAAGAGTCTTGGACAGCTTGCACTGCCACCACCACACGCGCATAGGTGATGCAATTACTACTACGCTGTGACGGTGTCGTCTTCTTGTTTCTAGGCGAGGAAATTTTCTTTTCTCACCTGCTGGTTGCAGGTTTGTCTCATTTTCTTGAATGATGGAGGTGTTGCACTGAGAGCCAAGGAAGGATTCTTGAAAATGCTGATATTTCGTCCCGGACTTTCGGCTAGGATCGGCGGTTGTGTTTGCTGCACGCTGCTTCTTCCTCCTGAATGGAATTTGCTCGTTGATCCTGGTCCTCTGACCCTCCAGTCCGCTGGTCATCTGGGCTCCTGAAACTTTAGATCTCCAAACGTCCAGAACATCGAGGCGCATGAACTAGACTACCCAAACGATCCAGCGTCACTGCAGACCCGCATGTGTGGCGGTGCTATACAGTCACGACGCAAGCTTTCGAGGCACATGGCCACGAACGGACGCTCTGCTGTGTCTCACATGGTCTAATGAAACCTCCGTTGCCATGAAACTCCTCGTGGCTCCTGCACACAAAACTGCCGCGAGCACCATCTGTGTTTCGACTCGTGCTCCATTCTCTCTACAACCGAGACTGAAACGAAACATAACGCCAAGAATAAACCCCCGCTCCTTCGACCAGAAGTCCTTGGCTAGTTCAGACGGAGCAGGACCCCTGCAAACTGCAAGAAAGTTTGGCTCGTCCTACACCGCTGAGGGGAGCACTGCATCGTCGAAAACGCCATTTATCCTCCTCCTGCTCCGTTGTCATGCCAATCACCACATCCTCTTCCACCGCCTCCAAAAAGTCCCACGGACATCGTAAGGCATAAAGAAGCGGGGCGAAGCGGTATAGAGAGAGGATGTGTCTGCATTTTCTGTGTAGTGTCTGATTGGCGGGCTAGATCTGACTCGCGCACCCTTGGCCCTGCTTGGCTGCTTTTTGCACAGCCTCAATTGTGCGAATCTGTATGCGGTGAGGAGATACTTTCTGGTCTAAGCGGGGTTGTTCGTTGGCCCGGCAGGGCCTGTGTGTGTGTATGTGCTGGATGGCTCGGATTAAAGAGATAGGGGGTTCCCGTGTCGATAAGTGGCGGAGGTAATAATGATAAGGTTTTCAGTTGCATTGCGGTTTGAGGTTTTTGTGTGTTTGCCGCGTGAGGACTACCTGATGAGATCGCTGGGGCGATAACACGGTCTGTCTTCAGATTAAGAGAGGTGGGCTGGTATAACGTCCTGGAGTATTGAAGAAAGATTTCGTCGAAGTGTTGACTGAGGATGACTAGCTGTCTCTGAATGACCAGACGATCTCTATTTAGTCTCGGGGTGTATCTAAACATGCCACTGATCAGCTGCGTACAAGTCTGCAACCGCCCACACATGTTTCACTTTAGAATAGTTGGAACATGTATAGTGTTACGGGATTTCAAAAATTTAAAGCACTGGCCGATTGGAATGGTGATGTAAACATTTGCCTACTCCATAGGTATAGCATGCAGCGCTCCAGGATAGTTACAATGTTTTGCAGATTGTAAGTATTAGGTGCGATGCAAGGTTGACCGGTGTATAGTATAACTTCCACAGGCCTATAGTCGAGGGTCTATCACGAAGCACCTTTTTCCCGTCCTTTGGGAAATTCATAACGCTAGAGTAGATAGATATAAAGACCTGAGGACTCTGAACTAGCCTTAGTCTATTCGTAAATTACGGATAGATCTCGTGAGGGTTGTCTAAATTTCCGCTTCTTGAAACTTCTGTCGCATGGCAATTCCTCTATGCTCAGTTTAGAAAAGTCCACATGAGCTCTCTGTATCAATGTCGCATCCATCGCAGCCCAATCTACGGTAATGATACATTCCTTCCCCGAGGGACGCGAAAGCAACCTCCACGGCTCCGCTTCCATTCAAAAGCGTCTACTATAGGACGCCGCACATTTGCTCATCCAGAAACACATGCGCAAAGCTCGACTGACGTTTGCCCTTTTCCAGCCCCCCTCCCAGACCTCTCAAAGGGCATATTTTTCTCACACAGCCCAACTCTAGTAGACGACGATTAACAGCCCAAACATGGTACAAAGTTCCCGCTGAGACACACATACAGAAATGCAAGAACGCAGCCCATCGTGGCTTAGCAGTACCTGGCGGCGCTGACTCACAGCCATTCCCCGGAGAAGGGAGTGACTTTGCGCGCAGGTAGCGAGTACATCACTGTTGTTTCGCGGCCGTGGTAGGTTTGGCTGGGGTGGTCGGCAGTGAGAATTCCTAGCACAGCCCGTGCAAGGCGGATTATTCATCGTGACTGCCTATTGCGTGGGAAGAGCAGATTAAGCTTATTCCAAATCTTTTGCACTGGGAACCGACACCACCGTCTGTACGAGGCGCGCCGAACGTGCAATATTACTGCGCTAAAAAAGATTCGTAGCGGGGATTTGTATGTGACTGCGCCCTTTCGGGGTTGAAAAGTGAGGCGCAACCCCTCCTTTTCGCCAATCGAAAGGGCGCGCGGCTGACATTGGCTACGCGTCCTCCTGGTAAGTTTCATTTCTCAAGTCAGCCCCGACAGCTGTGATTGAATAGGTGATTTGAGGGGTCATGGGGGCATTGCTGCGTGTAGGCTGCAAGGTTGTTTTTGTGTGTGTACGGGAGGGCGGGCTATTATACCACGTGCCATCAGCCCATTTGTAATCAGATCCTGCAGTTGTGGTGTCTGCCTTGTCACACTATTTCCCGACAGCCTGGGTAACCCCCACCACCTATGCGGGGGAAGTGGAATTTGTATTGATACAGCTGCCTGCATACTCGCGGGCGGAAATTGAGCTGGATTATGTACAACATGGAACGTACAGCCTTATATCGCATGCAAGGCTGGGCTTGAGGTTCGGTGAGCCGGAGTGCGGATTACTTGTTTTGGCCACGCCGAAAGTGAAACCGCTTGTCGCTGCTGTATTTATGGGCCTGAAAACGAGGCCAGTGCTGAAACTGCATCGAAGTTGGCTGTAAATATTGTTATTGGTGGATGATGGTTTTGAGGTAATCCGAGCGGAGGCCTCCGTGGAAGATTGCGTTGAATGGTATAAAGTCTCTAGGATGGGCAAAGAATGCCCTGAACTTTATATAGAAGTTTCGGGCTGTTGATCAACTCCTAACATTTATATTAACAGGAAATACAGACTAGAATAGGTATAGGGACCAACAGCTTGAGACACGGAAAGATTCGAGTTTATTGGAGGTTAACGTACTCAGAAATCTGTGGGTGAGAGATGTCGCGGTTTCTCTTTGTAGTACTAGGCATATACCGAAGGGATCTCGTTGATCCTGAGACATTATACATCCTATGGTTCGCGACATGAATGAATAATTCATGAAAGCCAGTGCGTAATCAAGGCGCTTCGTGCAGCTGTCCAGCGCGAGTGAAATAACTGTAGGGTATGATCCACCATTGCTCAACTTGCGAAACACTTTGCACTTCTCTGAGAACTGCAAACAACGGTGATTGTGCAGCCAAACACAACAACGAGAACTACATACATAAATTGCCCAGAGACACTCAAACCTCCCAGCCAGTCTCAAAGCTACAAACTATTCCTCACTAGTGCTGGACCGCATCACATCATGGCTGATGAAGCCAGTGAGGCGCTTTAGCAGCACAACACGTTGAGCGCGAGTCTCGAGATCCGCGTCTTGCCCGAGGAGCAGAAGCGATCCGAACCAATGTCAGCGCGACACCGATGACGACGGTACACTACACAGCCAACCGAATTTCGCTACAGTGCTTCAAGTCGAGAAGGTCGTCCTTCTCCGCTTTGATCATTTCAGCATCCTGCTCAAAGGAGGATACCGTGAGGGCAGGCAAAGAAAATCGTCACTCTCCACGGCGATAGCACGCACACGCCCTTGAACTTTGGTTCCGCGTCCATGAACGGCGCCGAACCTAGGAGAAGAAATACACATCCGCCACCATCGGAACGATCTGGGAATTCGTCGCGGTCGCGAATAAGCACGACTTTGACCCCCGATGATGTTCTGCGCAAGTGGCCCTCCGAGTGGTGTCAATGCCACGGGGGCTCGCTTCGCTAGAGGAGACAGGTTTGAAGCCGGCCATCGACTGAAAATGATTCGCCTTCCCACGCATTTTTTCTACGACACAAAGTATAATGTTCAAACAACATCACCGAGGCCAGGCCGAACGTAGTGCGTCGCGATCTACACGCATCCCACCAGTTTCAATCGTGAGTACCATGGACAAAGCCCTTTAGACCCTCGGAACCGTCTAACAGGCTCACTAGATGGATTCCAGCTGACCAGCCCTCGTGCGAAACCCCTTGTAGTGCAATTCAACGCTGCTCGCGGCCATCTCCGTGGTCCTTTGCCGCACTTGGTACAAAGCCTATGATCAGTTATCTTCTTGAGTTCAGCTGCCCCCACAAAGAAGCTGTTCTCTTCGCAGATTCCTTGCGCAAGCTCTCCAACATCCAGAACCTGGCCCGTTGGAAGAAGTCCAGCGCCACAACAGTGCCAGTGCCCTTTTCAAGCCGTTGAAGAAAGTCTATGGCAAGGACAAACGAGAGGTCTGTCTGAGCTGTAATATCAACCTCGACCTAGTTGTCAGGCTGGCGGTCAAGAACATTAACGACCGACTACTTTCCACTGGTCTCTGCTTGGGTCAGTCCTATGAATTGTCTCCTTTTTTCATTTTCTTTTTCCTCGCGCTAGGGTGTTTCAGGTGAGCTGGTCGTCTCGGTGACAAGGGAGAAAAGATTGCATCGACCACTCCAAGCTGAGCGCGATAACGAGGATGACTACTGGTCCCACGCCCATTGGAGATCTGAGATATGGGCTGTCCCGTCAAGGACGGGAAGCTGATACAGCCCTTTTCGTTTTCCGGTCCGACGCGAGCACATGACCAGATTGAATCAAAGGCAAGTGATCTCAGCGATAAAATCAAGCCTCACTAAAGCCATTTTCAACGAGAGAGCCGGTATGTACGTCAGTCACTAAAGAGCGGAGATTGATGTTTGCGGCGCAGGTAGTTGCGATTGCGAATCAGGTGGCAGGTGCCTTGTAGGTAGTCATGATGACGAGAAGATGCGCATGGACGAGAAGAGGCTAGGAAAAACGTTGATGGTCAAACAGAACGGCCCTGGACCCGTAACACAACCGTAGGGCTTTTAAGAATTGATGAAGACCATGTAAACGGTTTCTACACGATTAGTGAAGAGTGCACGGTGCTTCCGTGTATGACCTAGTCGTAGGCCACTGATTGGCTCCCGAAATAGCGGTCATCCAACCAGGAGAGGTTCAATGAATGACCTGCAGTCCTCGAATGACGAATCAGAGCTGTCGCTGTTGTCTACGCTTTATTATAATACTAGACAAGTACGGCGTGGATCTCATGCATCCCGTTTCCTGTCTTGGTTACCGAACCACATGCTGGATAGGTAAGAGCTGAGCGAGCTTTTTTTCAATTTTTTGTTTCCAGCACACACAGATTGGGCACATCCGCTGCGTGATGCAGGTGAGCGAGCGCTAACATACGTGTGCTCAGGGGTGTCTCGGAGAGTACCGCATCGCTGGGCTGGCTGCCTCTGGCCGCATGGGCACATGCCAGTGAAAACGGAGACCATCCCTTGTCCAGTAAGCTGAATGCTACGCCAGATGCTGGAGGCACCGCAACCATGCAGGCATGGGTACGCCACCAGCATACGTGGCCACGCGCTGTGAATGTGACCAGCGAGACAACGAATCTTGAACAACACATTTAGCTCATTTGATAGATTATTGTGATGTGCAGCACTCCACTTTGGCTTTGTCGGCTTAAGGGGGAAATGCTCCGCCTTGATGCTGAACTCAGTTACTTAGAGCTAGTCCCAGTCCACCCAGCAAAGATTTAAAAAGCGCCTCCCTGTGCAGCCGTGCAGCACGCTAGCGTGCCGTCCAAGGACTTGTCACTTTGTCCTAATGTGGTCTTGGGGATTGGGGAGGAATACCCGACACGGTCAGGGAGGAGTATAGGCAGAAAAGAGGTCCAGAAGGTTGAATCAACAGAGGTGAAGAGACTTGGATGTCCATCACGCCCCGTTTTTGGGATTCTTTGAGGTACCGCCTATTTCTGATGCGTGGTGCAAAGGTACTAAAGTTAGTAACTTGATCAACCTAGTCCACGGAATAGAATAAGTTACCGGCGCCACGGTACAGGCATTGGAGCTAGAGCACTAGAGTGAGCAAAGAATCTGTCTTATTGCAGGCTGCTGCTGCACTGACAGGACAATTGATGACTGACGACTGATGGATCCATGGTTGCTTGCCTGCCTGCCTGCCAGTGGCAGGATAGTACATACCTATTTTAGGTACTTTAAGTAGGTACGGTTCGTTCCGACCGCGCACCTCGTGCTGACCCGCAGCTGCTGAAGAAAAGAAACAATTTACGGCAATTGTACCCGATCGAGTCGATATCAGCGACGACCAGGGTCTGAAATCAGCCCCAGATCTCGTTCAGATGCTGGCCAGTGACCCAAGGGGCCCCTGCTGCAGCTATCATCGCTCTAAGGCACACATCACAACCCTAATGGGGTAGTGCCAACCTTGGAAGCGCACGAGGCACCACTGATATGGTCGCATCTCTCGTAGGGGCACAGTTACGGAGTTGACCCTTAGCCAGCCCTGCATGGTCCCGTAGGCGTCTTGTGGGGGCGGCGGCTGTGATGGTAGTGGTGTCAGCTGGTCTGACGTGAGGTATCAACCCTGAAAGCCTATCAGCCGGGAGATGAATGAATCTGACCGACCAAGACACGCAGTGCGCCCCTTCGCTTGGCGGCCTGAGCTGAAGCAGCAGCCCTGAGTCTAAACTTGGGTGGGCAATTGCACTAATAAGCCTGAGGCATCTCTGCTCCTGCCTCAGACCATTACCACTATCTTCCTTCCTTCTCTTGGCTGCGCCTTCTCTGGCTGCGAGGTGTTCTTGCTTCCACGACTTTGACACAACATCATCTTCGACTCCGACGACCCCAGCATATTTAAGGATTCATCAACGCTTGCACACTGTAACTCTGCATCTCACCATGGCCACCCCCGATGCCGGTGCTGCACCCGCAGCAGCAGCAACACCAACAGCCACCGCCGACACGGCCGAAAAGCACCAAGTCATCATCGTGGGCGGCGGCATCACTGGCCTAACCATGGCCCTCATGCTCGAGCGCTTAGGCATCGACTACATCCTGCTCGAGGCTTACGGCTCCGTTACTCCGCAGCACGGCGCCAGCATCGGCCTCTACGCCAACAGCATGCGCATCCTCGACCAGCTGGGCATCTATTCCGAGCTTGGCAAGGTAGGTATCCCTACCGGAACCAGCGTTCACCGCGACGGCACAAAGGGTGGCAAGGTCATTATGAGACGCAAGGCCGGAGCCGTCATGACCGCCAGGCATGGCTATAACAGCTATATCATGTCCAGATATGCCTTCCTGACGGTGCTGTACGGTGGCATTAAGGATAAGGGGCCTTTGCATGTGAACAAACGCGTCACCAAGATCGACGATAGTCTAGGCAACTGCGCGCGGGTGTACACGACCGATGGTTGCGTCTACGAGGGCCAGATGATCGTCGGCGCCGACGGCATCAGGAGTTTTGTCAGGGATGAGATGTGGCGACACGCAGAAGAAGAGCTGCAGCAGAAACAAGAGTCAGGCTCTACGACAACATCCACAACAACACCCACGACCACAACGGCCAAGGCCAAAGCCAGCAAGAAATCTAGCAAGACAAAGACCAAGAACAAGTCATCAACCAACACTACTTCTCCTTTGGCCGACAAAGCCGCCATCATCCCTTGCGAACACGCCTGTATCTTCGGCACTGCACGCCCCAAACCGGGCATAGCACCAAGCGACTTAATCGTTTCCTGCAACATGCGCAGCACCGCCGGCCTCATGGGTGGCCCTGACGGGGATATACACTTCTTCTGGTTCTGGACCCTCCCTCCCTCACAAAACTCCTGCCCGATCACAGCCATCCCTCGACTTAGCGAAGCCGACAAGCAACAGCAGCTCGAAGCCTGCAAGGATGTTCGCGTTACTGACGATGGACTCACGATGGGCGATATCGTGGGTGACCTCAAGTACAGCGGAGTGACCGTGCTACCGCACTTTGTGATGAAACGGTGGTTCCACGGCAGAATGGTACTTCTCGGCGATGCGGCGCACAAGTTCAACCCCCTCGTCGGGCAAGGGGGCAACAGCGCGGTCGAGAGCTGCGCAAGCTTGGTGAATGCACTGCAGGAGTATGTCCTCGGCGACACAGCGGCGTCGGAGAAGGTCGGTGCCATGACGGAATTCCCCCTCGCCAACCTCCACAAAGCTTTTACCGCGCTCGAGAAAGAGCGCATCTCTCGCGTCGAGGAGATGGTTGAGCGCTCCCAGGACGCCATGCGGAAAGTAGCATGGGAGTCATGGAAGCCTAAATTGCTCACACGGTACATCATGCCCATTCTCCCGCTGGGTAAGCTCGTGGATTTCTATAGCTGGTTCATCACCCCCGGAGTCCGGCTTTACGGGGACCGGTTCGGCGCACCGCCGGCGGTGGAGCATACCGTGCTGTATGAGGACGAGAAGCGCGGCGGCGGTGGTGTTGGCAAGGGACTGGGCAGCGGGTTGCCGGCTGCCGCTGCTGTTGCGGCTTAATACAGGAAAGTAACGGCGTTGGAGAAAACCGTGGCCATGACCGCCATAAGTGTGAGATTCAAGCGGGAAGCAAGAATGGCTCTATTTGCTGCGGAGTGGGAGGGGAACAGGATCGTAACGGCCAATCTGCGCCATATCTAAATGATCACTGTACAGTATCTCTTCATTCATGATACCCTCTAAACGTCTGGCCCTGTGGTTGAACCTTACAATATGTCAAGGCAACATCCCACACATCAACGATATCTTACTTTGCAAACATCCCTAACCACCTAAAATCCCCCCTACTCAACTTGATACCGGCAACTCATTTTCCACCTATAGCAGGAGGAGGCAAGGGTGCCAAGCCAAGCCATCGGCCCAAAGAAAAGACCACGAGGCCAGTGGTGACTAGGGATGAGAGAAGGATGCTAGCAGGGTTTGCTCAAGAGAAGGTTTTCTCAGAGGTTTTGGGAAGAGGATCAGGACGTGTTGTTTTCCCCACCGCCAAAGGCACCGCGGGCTGGCCGGTAGTGTTTTGATTGAAGTGGCGTGTTTCAATACTAGCGAGTGGACTTATCACGAGCAAGAGAGGCTTTGGAAGCTTCATGTGAAGGCTGGAGGCGTGATTGCCGGGACACTTATTGTAATGTAATGGTGCTTTCGAGCAGATTAATTCCATCGTCAGTCACTGTTGTTTTCACGGCCATTGATTGAGAGCTGGATTGATGACTGGACTTTTGAACTTGTTTTCATTTTTCGTCAAGTCGTTTCTTATGTAAGGTTCGTACCACTTGCATGTGTGCGAGGTACTACTACATAATGTTCCGTCGTTAAGTCATTTATTTTTCCTTGCTGTTGTAAGCAGCTTTCTGCCCCGACAAGAAAAGGCACCTAAACCTTCTCGCCGGTACGCGTCTCGACGTGCTCGGCGTGACCGCTGAGTCCCATGATACCTGCCTCCTTCTCGTTGTGGACCTCGTCCTGGAGCTCGGCGTCCTTGTTGCCGTGCAGACCGATGCGGTACCAGGGCAGGTCGAACAGACGGTTCATGCTCTCGAGCGAGCGGCCGGCGGTCTCGGGGACCGAGAACCACACCCAGATGCCACCGACGATGGTGACGGCGGAGAAGCACCAGAAGGTGCCCGCGGGGCTGATGCCGCCCTCGGCGACGGGGAGCAGCATGTTGGGGACGGCACGCGAGTTTCCGTACTGGTTGGCGAAGTGCAGAGCCATGGCCAGGGAGGTCGCCACGGCACGGATGCGCAGGGGGAACAGCTCGGCAGTCAGCAGGTACTGCATCGAGTTCCAGCCGAGGGCCCAGCCGAAACCGGAGACGTAGATGAAGGCAATGGCGGCGCGGCTGAGGGCGACATCGCCGGGAGGCAGCTTGAAGCCCTCGACAACGCCGAGCTCGGGCACCGAGGTGAGGAAAGCGGCAATGAAGATGACCGAGATGGCCTGGAGCGAGATGCCAATGAGGAGCGACCGCTTGCGACCGATGACGTCGACGAGGAAGAGGGCGCAGCCGAGGGCGGCGACGAACTTGACACATCCAAAGACAGCACTGGCAAGCAGAGACTCGGTGGTTCCCGAGATGCCAAGCAGGGAGAAGAGGTCGGGGGCGTACAAAGTGATGGAACCGGCGCCAGACCACTGCGACATAAACTGGACCATGATGGACAGGTAGATGCGGTAGAGGTTGCTAGGGACGAGGAACATCTCCTTGAGGATGCCGGTCCAGCTGTTGCCCATGGTGGCCTCGAGTTCCTCCTCGTGTTGGTTTCGGATGGCGCTGATCTCGGCGACGACGTAAGGGTGATCGATGGGTAGGTGGCGGATCTTGGACATGTTCTCGGCGGCCTTTTCGGGGTTGCCAGCCTTGACGAGGTAGCGGGGCGACTCGTACTGGAAGAAGGAGAGGATGAAGATGAGGCCGGCAAAGATGATGTGCAGACTGGTCGGGACGAGCCAGCGGGCGTGCGAGGTGTCGCCGATGTTGACCTGGGCGCCGTAGTTTGTAAAGTAGGCGAGGACGATGCCGAGGTAGACGAAGCCGGTGAAGATGCAGGTGCAGAGACCACGGACCGAGGCGGGAGCGATCTCAGCAATGTAGACAGGGCCGACAACGGGAGTCTGGCCGACGCCGAGACCGGCGATGAAGCGACCGGCGTAGACGAGGCCGAGGTTGCCGTTGTTGCCCATGAACATGGCGATACCGAGAACCCAGAGGACGCAGAGCTGGCGGGTAGCCCAGATACGACCGATGCGGTCGCAGACGAGGAAGGCGAGGAGGGCGCCGCCGACGGAGCCGATCTGGACCATGGCCGAGATGTTTGCCTTGATGTTTGTCTGCTCGACGGCGGTGTAGGAGCCGTAGTTGATGAGCTTGAGGAAGTCCTGGGACTTCATGGCGCCGTTGATGAGGCCCTCGTCGACACCACGGGCAGCACCGAGCAGGCCGAAGGAGATGACGGAGAACCACAGGCGCCAGTTGAAGACGCCCTTGGGCTCGCCCAGCTGGCCGAGCTTGAAGACATTGATGGGCTTCTTGGGACCGCCAGCCATGGTGGGCAGCGGTGTTTGGCGGTAGCTGTTTGGCGGAAGAGGAAGAAGGCTCTGACTGCGATGTGTTGGACAGACAGAAGGGGGGAGGGGGGAGGGCGCAGATGGGCACGAGGCTGGAGAGGGAAAAGCAAAGGCAGAGGGCCGAAAAGGGCGAGGAGGGGAGGGGAAATATATATAAGTCAAGATGTGTCGTGCACTAAAGGATCAATGTATACCCATGGGTACTGATCTCTTATGGATGGAGAACGCGCCTGAGATGGCCCGTGGGGGGCATATGACTCGGACCCGTGAGGGGTAAATGTAGATACGAGTCAATGCCCGCGATTTCTCGAAGGCTGACGAAAGGGATCGCTAGCAGTCAGGCATTTCGGTTTGACTAGAGCCCGATCACTCTTTATATACTTAAGTATATATATATATATATATATACATATAAACAGATCTCTGCTGAGACCACGGCACTTCCATTTCACTTGATATGTGCTCTATGCATCACTGTTCTGTCGAACCTCTACAAGATGCAAGTGAGCAGGCAGGTGCTGTCTATAGGTGGCAGCTGAGGACCTGCCGCAGCCAGGAAGCTGGGATCCCTACTTAGTTACTTTGGCATGGGCAAGCAGCGATCGACGGACCCCGACTTGTCCTCCTCATCTCCTCGCGGCGGAAGCAGGTGCAGATGCTGGTGCAGGTGCAGGTGAGCCCGCATGCTCCGTACTCTGGATGGGAATTCCACATGGCGAGGTCCTGCTGCCAACAAGCTGCTGGCGAGTGTGGCCCACGCTATCCAATTGTCGTTGGGGAATGCCAATTCCATCGCCCCAGCCAAGAGTCTTGGCGCAAACCTTTGCAAGCCACAATCCCCAACTCAGCTTTCTCTCCGCACTCTCTCGCTACTCTCGGGCCCTTCAGCTGTGTTCCTCTGCCCCCCGGTCCAAGACCGCCCAGCAACGCCCAAGACAGCCCAAGATCGCCCAAAGACCTCCAAGCTTTGCTGGGCACTTGCTTGTCATCCAGCTAGACAGCCAGCCAGCCAGCCACCTTTGGGATACAACAGCAGTGACCTCATGCGCTCTTGATGCTGACTGCTGACGTTTGACGTCTGTTGTCTGACGTCTTCTTCTTCTTCTTCTTCGTCTTCCTCTTCTTGTTCAACCTCGCAAAGACTCACCGTTACCCCAGAGGCCCCCAGAGGCCCCCAGAGGCCCCCAGAGGCCAAGACACACTCCTTTGCCGACTTGCGGTGCCAAGAGCGCTGCTATTCGCCCGGCGACCGCCGGCTCACAGAGTCGCACCATGTCGCGGTCCCCGTCTCGCGGAACTTGGCCGACTCGATGCCACTGCGTGGTGGAGTTGGCCCAGCCCATTTCCCCATCCAACCACCCAGTTCGCTTGCCATGCTATGGTGGCGCCGGCGTGTCCACCCCAGACCGGGAACCTCCGCTGTCCTTCATCTGCCTAGTTGCACCCACACCAATACGATACACGCAACAATTACCTACTTGCCTTGAACTAAGGTATGCATACTTCGTACTGCACAATGCTGCTGCAGGCGGCGCCTCAGCCCGTCCTTGCAGATCCAGACGCTGTTTGACATGCGCCAGCTCGTCACGCTAGACAATTCCACGGGTACGGCCATGCAGCGAACCGTAACCGACGAGACCTAAGGACCGGACCAAGAACGTGCCTCGCGTGCTTCCCTGTCATTTCTGCACTGTTGCGTCTGCGGAGCCAGGACCAACTGGCGACAATCTAGAACCTCAGCCCTTCTCCATACGACACCCCACTCATCAGTCCATTACTCACTTGTCCCACGGCCGTCTCCGCGGAGGCCTGTCTTGAACATCCTCTGACCTTGACCGTCCTCTGACCTTAGCCCCCCCCCCCCCTAGCCATTAATTAACCGACGGATGACCTTGACCTCTTCACCGCATCCCAGCTTAGCGGTAGACGCCAGCGCCCCATCGCAGAGCCTCCCCGGCTCTGTTCAACAGCCCCTTGTCGTCTCACCTTGTGTGGAGTTGTGGTCCAACCTGATTCTGGAAGTGCGGCACGGAGGGAATCGCATCCAGTCTCTCTTCATGCTTAGCTACTCAGGAGCCTTTCAGTGACAGCAGTATCCTTTCTGCCATTATTGCGACGAGTGCTCAGGCTGCAACTACGGCTTCACACACCTGCTTACCAAAATCATAGGGTTATCCGAGTGACTGCGTCCGTTGTATCGAGCAGAGCAACCTTCTCGAGGCTGCACAGCCGCAGACCCTGCATGGCAGGGAAAAGAACAGCTCCGACCCTGAACTCCACAAACCAACTGACCAGCAATATTCCAGTCCTTCGGATGAGCCCGGGTCACGGCACATGATGCATGCACGACGACAATCAAAAGTCGGGGAAATCTTGGGGACGAAGAACATGGGGAGTTGGGGTAAGGGGGAAAGCTCCCCACGCCCCGCGGAGCAACCACGCGGGGAAAGTTACCAAAACACTACAAACACACGGAGATGCTTCTCGTACTTACGCTCGGAAGTCCGCAGCATAGGTAGTATTAGCAAGGGCATCAAACTTTTGTGCCTTGGCGACATCATTCGTGTTCGGTGGACGCCATTCTGATGAGTTAACGACAGGGGGGATGACGATTATGTCGGTGTGGGGTCCCCCCCCAGCTGGAGTACAAGAAGAAGAAGAAGAAGAAGACGAAGAAGAAGAACGTGGCGTGACATCCTTGTAGTCGGGAGAGCTGAACAAACACACGGGAAGGATTGCACGGCATTAGCGTCCTGCTCGGCAAGGTTAGTTACCTAATTTGAGCTAATAGGCACACCACTGGCCAAAACGGGACTGTCGCTTTCACCGGCGAGAGCGGCATTCAATACGCGTCGACGGCACGGAAGCTAATTGCATGTTTCGCGGGCACATCTAGCTTTTAGGAATACGCACATTAGATTGCAGAGGTCAGGTAGGTCTGAGAAAAAGTTTCAGCCCATTCAGCTGTTGACCCCAGGAGGGATGGAAGGATTCGGGGGGAGGTCACGAGCAAAGGGTGAGGCATTGCAACATGTATATAGCTTTGCCCTGGCATTTTGCCCCCCCCCCCCAGGTGGTCTGCAGTCTATTTGGGTGAAGTTGACGTTCATCTATTGTATTACACTGCACATATTCTGAAGCACGCATGCGCGGCCGCAGGGTGAAATTCTCGTCTTGATGTTTTTGCCTTTTGCCTGCTGGAATAAGTACATATTGTACAATATTGTTACAGGATCTGTACGCGTGGGGCAGGCGCGTGCGTGTAAATGCCTGTGTGTGTGTGTACGCGGGGGAAGAAAAAACAAGGGAAAAAAAGGGTGAGGGGGGGAAGGGGAGTCAGAACTGCGGGGAAGATTCTGTCTGACATTCCGGACCTGTCCACCACTTGCGGGCGTTGTCAGGGGAAGTTAGGGAATCTTTTTTTTTTTTTTTTTTTTTTTTTGAGAGAGAGGGGGGTGGGTCTTTATCCCCTTAGCACACCATGTCCGATGCGGTCTCAATTCTTCTTGTCGCGAAGCAGTTCGAAGAGAAAGAGGATCGTTGGGGGTTGTAAACAAGGCTGTGTACATAATAGGTATATGTAGGAAAGCTTTAGATGAAATATTTCTCCAATAAATGAAGAAGGCATATTTAATTGGGTATTTATGGAATTGTCGGCTTCTAAAGACATTGCTTTTCGGCTTTTTGATTTCTTGTTTGTTTCAAGAGTTGTGCTTATATGAAGCCAGTCAATTAAAACAGACCTTTGAATCCCGTCACGCAATCAGAATTCCTGGCCTGTCAAATTCTTCACTGCGAACTCGCCGCCGCGCGATATCTACAACTTCAACACCTCCTCCTTTGCCTCAAGCAACTCCCTTGTGACATCCTCCAGCTCATCCAACAGCTCCCGCGCGACAGGGAGCCAGTCCGCAAAAGTGACAACCTCAAACATGAGCGTGTCGCCATCTTTCCCGACGAAAGCCTGGATCTTCCACTCCCGTAGTGGCTCGTAGTGCGGGTACACCGTCTCGAGACGGCATGAGGCTAGTCCCCCGTTCTTGTTCTCCCCCTCACCCTCGGTCTGGCTGCTGCTGCTGCCAAAGGACATCTCCTCGACGTGATATACATCCTGGTGCACGACCGTGTCGAACCAGTAATCGCCCTCCGGTCCGGCAACAGCAGGATCTCTCTTGGGATCGATCTCGAAATCTGGCCCGAAGCATCCCGCGCGGATAATCTCGCCGAGACCCATGCCCTGATGTTCCGCGCTGGCGATGTGCTGCTGCTGCACATACCTGAGCAGATCCATCGCCGTCCAGCTCTCCCCGAACTGCACGCGTACGGGGATGTACTGCCACGCTGGGCCCATCACGCCCTCCGCGCCGGGGAAACCAGGTACATTGCGGCCGCTGACGACTTCGCCAAAGGTTACATCGCGCACACCCAGCCGCCGCGCGAGACAGAGCGCCCATGCGGCTGTGGGTAGAGTGGCAGTGGTGATGTCCCGCGATCGCGACGAGATGTCGATTGTCCGTGTGATATCACCTGGGATCCTACTTGTCAGGGGAGGGAAGTTGTCTGGGCGGGAGAGCACGCTGAGTTGTGCGCCTGAAAGAAGGTCTGTCCAGTAGGGAATGCTGCGCGGGATGCACTTCTTGATGGTGTGGTAGACGAACTGCGAGAATGGGAGGGACTGCTGGATAGTATTGGTCTTCTGGCCGTCCGCCTCGTACAGAGCGCCAAGCTGACGAATCAGCGGAACAAGGCAGATCTCGTCATACTGTGCGTGCGAAATGCGGAAGGCGAGACAGGAGCGGTCGCTGCCATCTGCTGTTGGGCCACCACGGATAAAGAAGAACTTGACGAAGCTGGAACCCAAGGGCAAGCGGCGCTGCACGTCGAAGTTGCACAACTTGTGGGCGAACTCATCAATGTCGCCCTCAATATCGTACTCTTCTATCTGGACGTCGAGTTGATCGAGGACCACACCATAGCAGTTGCCATCGTTCTCGATGAAGACTGTTCGCAGGATCTCATTACGTGCAACGAGTTCCTGGCAGGCGTTGAACAGACGGGAGGTGTTAACGTCGCCGGTGAAGTGGAAGAGTTCGTAGCGCGAGGAGTATCGTGGCATCATGGCCGTGCCACGGACTGCTACGTGTTGTAGGGGCCGCGTAGGGAGGACGTCCAAGATCTTGGCCGAGTTTTGCGCTACGAGTGGAGTTACAACATCCTGCACGAACTTGTCTTTGTCCTCCACATCGAGCAATGAGAAAGGCACGGCCTGTACCTCATCAGCTTGTTCAGTCTTGGGCCGCACCTCCTTGCAAATTTCAGCCATGTCACGCAAAGTGCGATGCTTGAAGATGTTCGCGACTGAAAGCTCCAGTCCAGCAGCCCGCAGCTCAGAAACCAGCTTCATCGCGCCAATAGAGTCGCCACCGAGCTGAAAGAAGCTGTCATCGAGACTGATTTCGTCTTCAGGGACACCAATGATACGACTCCAAGCATGTTGTAGTGTGCGTTGCTTGATTGACGTGGCGGCAACGCGCTTCTTCTTCTCCACGATGGCATCATCGACATTTGTTGATGCCGAACGCTCCAGGAGATTAACTTTGCCGTCACAATCGTACTTCGCAAGTCGCTTGGTACGGTGAATACCTCCGGTAAAATCGCTGTCAATCCATTTAGGGCGAGGGATCGTCTCGAAAGGGACCTGCGTGCCGCACTGGACAAGGAGCTCCCCAACAGCACCAGGAGGCACCAGCTGCTCAGTATCAGCCGGGTCCACGATCCAGGTTTTTGCATCCTCAGCACTGTCAAGGTTCAGGTCAGAGTTCTTGAGACCCGCTGCGCCCATCTTGCTAAACTTCCTCAACACCACAACGTCCTCCTGCTCAACAAGTCTCAAACTCCCAACACTAGCATCGGGCTTCTCACAAAACGCCTGCACCATCGCTCCAAGCTTGAAAAGCATCTTCTCGAGCTGCGGTGGCGCAACCATCTTCGAGTCGAAGCTCGCCATGATTAGGAAACCCTGCGGGTCGAGAGAGCACACGAGCATCAGGCCATACGTGTTGAACTTGAGCGCTTCCTGCGCCGCCTCGTCGTCTCCCGCGGGCACGAAGCCGTCTGCTGGACTGAGATTCTCTGGCTCCTCATGGGTCTTCAGGAACGGGAAGATATGGCTCAGGCCGTGGCTCTGTGATCTAGAAGCTGACTTGTCTGTGGAATCGCCGTCCGTGCTAGGATGTAGCACTAGCCCTGTCCGCAACTCACATGCCTCTCTGGCATCCGGACTCAATCGCCTGATATGCTGCAAGCCAAAGTGTTCATGAGGTATCGCGGCGATAGATTGCTCGTGGATATCCTTCAAGTAGCTTCTCACAGAAGTCATCGGATCGATGCTCACCCTGATAGGCACAGTAGCAATCATCGGGCCCTCGATCTCATCCACGCCGGCGACAGGCGCATTGCGTCCCGTCAAGGTCTCTCCGAACACGACGTCGTCAGAGCCCATGTACTGCGAGACTAGTAGTGCCCATGCTCCGCGAATGATTGTGGCGATGGTGTTCCCGGAGGCAGGTCGGGTGGTCTTCACGTAGTGCTCGAGGAGTGAGTCGGCTTTCTGCTGGTAGCCCTTATTCGGTAGCGGTGGGAACTGCTCGGACACTGCGCCCGCCAGGCGTTCGCGCCAGTAAGTAGCGGAGACATCTGTTTCGCCCTCACCAAGGTATTTGATGAAGTGCTTGAATTCGGCAGGCCGCTCTGTGGTAAGGTTGTTGTATGCGCGGTTGACGCGGTCCACAATCAAAGGCATACACCAGCCGTCGTACAATGCATGGTGCATTGTCAAGGCGAAATGACTCTTGCCAGTCTGAATCTCGTCTGTGATAACACCATAGCGGACCAGAGGCTGGCCAAGCTCGACTGGCCTGGCACGATCGGTGGCGAGGTAGTCGCCTAGGCTGCCTCCTGGCGCATAAGTACATTCAAAGTCATCCTTGACGACGACCTGAAGCAGTCCTTGGCCAGGAACTTGCACAATGCGTGTCCTCAGAATCGGCGATGATTGCGATGCACTATGAAAAGCCTCTCTCAACTTCAATGCGGCCTTGCTGCTGGATAGTTCCACGACACGTTGGGCAACATACGCCTCACTAACTTTCGCCGACAGAGCCATAAGAGCCTCTTGCAATGGTGTGCACGGATAAATGTCCTCGATCATTGAGGGATTGATACCGCAGAGCTCAGCGCACTCGGTGCGTGCGGCTGTTTCCGACCATCCAGTTCCGATCAGAGAGAAGTCTGATACCTCGGAGATGGGTTCGCTCAAGTCTGTCTTACTGACCAGAGCCATCTCAGAGAGCACTGGATGCGTCAAGATGTCCGCAACTGAAAGGCTCACACCGGCTGTTCTCGCGGCTGCGACAAGCTTCATGGCTCGAAGAGAGTCACCACCAATGACGAAAAAGTTATCGTGTGCGCCGATTTCGATGTCCAGGCCCAGAATTTGTGTCCAGAGCTCAGCCAACTTCTTCTCCATGAGACTGCTCGGCTCTTTTCTTTCGGTTGCCAGTGCTGCGAAGCTCGCAATGTCTTTCCGACTGAGTGACGCCCCGAGCTCGCGCAGACGCTTGCGGTCTGTCTTCGCGGAGACAAGCTGGGGCATGACGAGTAGCGGAATGAAGGCGGCTGGAACCATATAGGCCGGGAGGTCTTTGGCTAAGCGAGCCGTCATCGAACCCAAGGCGTCCCGTACGGAGGTCGACAGAACTCCAATCAGTTCGTCGTTCTCGCCCACTAGCCCGGCACGCTCAGCAACGAACGCGACCAGGGTAGGTTCTCCTGAACCACCACCGGGTTTGATGACCTCGGCAACAACTCTTGTCTCTGGCGGAAGGTGATCTCGCATGTGGTGTTCGATCTCCGCGAGCTCGATTCGCTGACCACGTAACTTGACCTGCTGGTCACCTCTTCCAACAAAGACGATCGTGCCGTCGTCAGCATAACGAACCAAGTCTCCGGTTTTGTAGAGCCGGCCTTTGCGACCTGCGTGTCGCGGACTGCCTGCAGTCAGCCACTTTGGGTCGTTGATGAAGACTGCTGCCGTCTTCTCCGGCTCGCCGAGGTAGCCCGGACCAACGATTGGACCCTCAACAAGGAGCTCGCCCACTGCACCGACGGGCACGAGGCGGTTGTGGTCTGCTGGGTCGACGATCCATATTGATGCGCCTACACCACGTCCGATACTGACATGGCTCTTTGTACTCTCTGATCCGACGTCTCCGTTTACAGTGCAGCCAACGGTACACTCTGATGGACCATAGGCATTGATGACTTTCGTGGTGCGACTCCAGGCTGCAGCATCGCCGGCAGAGATGGCCTCGCCACCAAGGCCAAGCACTTCGAGCGACGGAACGATATCTGCGTCAAGGACTCGGGCGACCGAGGGTGTCATTGCGGCGAGGTTAATGTTCATGCGACGGATCGCGCCGCTCAGGTCGTTCACACGCTCGGCTTCAGAAGGGATGCAGAGACAGCCGCCCACTGCCAGAGTGCACAGCATGCAGTCGATGCAAACATCGAAAGCGTACGAGGCAAAGTCAAGGACTCGCGAGTGAGGACGATAGCCGACAATGTCTCCTCTCGGTACCGCGCCACTGGTGAAGTTCTCGTGGGTGATGACGACACCCTTGGGCTTGCCGGTGCTGCCAGACGTGAATTGGATGTAAAGGTTTGTGCCAGGCGGAACTATCGGCAATGGCTCGGTCGTGGTGTAAGTATCGAATTGTGCTTCAGAGACGATGATGTATGTAGCTCCTGGTGCGATCCGCCGCCCGTACTCTGCTTGCAAATCTGAGGTCACAACGACCGAAGCACCAGTCTGCTCAACTATTGTGCTCAGACGACCCTCAGGTTGGCTTGGGTCCATCAGAGCGAAGGTGCCTCCTGCCTTCATCACAGCCAAGACCGCCACGGTGGTCCATCTAGACTTCTCGAACAGAAGAGGCACATTGACACCAGGCCGGACCCCGAGGGACACCAGATGCGAGGCTAAGAGGTCAGACCTGTAGTCGACATCGTGATATGTGAAGTCGCCATCCCACGAGTTGATGGCAAGCCTCGAGGGCTCCTTCTGGGCCTGTTCCCTGACAAAATCTTGCATGCATGTTGTGATGGTGGGGGGCAATGGTGAGTTCCAGTCCCATATCCTGAGGAGGTCGTCTGCGGGGATTGTGTCATCCTCGAATTCTGTGGGTGGCGTTGAGGCCTTACTGCTGGCCGCTGCCTCGTCTGTATGTGTATGTGTCGATGACATGATTTGTGGTCCGTCTTGACCATGTGTTGGAGATATCGTTGTCGAGAGTTCTGATGCCATGACGTCAATGTGGTTCCAAGCTGGATGGTGTAGCAAAGCTCATATGATGCTGCAGGTCAAGAGAAGAAGAGCGAGAAGCAGGCTCGCTATGATAGGATCAGCGGGGAGGTTTGAAAGGAGGGGAACTAGAGAAGACACGATATCGGCGAAGAGGAGACACGCTATAGACTACGGGCGGGCAGACGGAAGGGAGGGCTCCATGGTTGCACATGTGCGTGTTGCCGTGAACCTAGCTAGCGGGCAAAATCGGCGCAATGGGTGCCACTGCGGGCGGATCTGATAACTTAATGGAGGATCTGATAAGCCGACGAGGTGATGCCGGGTGGTGGGGGGGTGTCCTGGGTTGCGTCACATCCCTGCTCAACTTGCGCCGTCGTTGCGCCGGGTGGGGGACAGCGTCTTGGGCTGCTGCAGGAGAAGCGAAAAATGCATGCGAGCAGAGCTTGGCCTTTTTTTCTTTTTTTGCGTCATGGCTGGGGTTCGTCCGTTCGAGGCATCGTGCCTGGTCCAGAAGGTGTGTTGTGTTGGACTGAAAGGCATGTGTCTCTTCCGTCTCCTCGCTGTAGAGGCTGGATGCCAACGATGCGTCGATTTTGTGCAGCCTACTAAAGTACCCAAGATAAGTAGAGATGAATGTCAAAGCACCACGAGCACTCACGTAACCTAATAGCAGTTTGGCGCTCTGTTCTTGCGGTTCCTCGTGGCAGAAAATGAGTTCGTAGCCGCAGCTGCAGCTGCAGCGCCAGCGCCAGCGCCCAGGGTCCCCCACCTGCTGAAAGAAACGAGGATCAGATTAGATGAGATTAGATAAAATCAGCGCATCGCCCCGCATCTCGGCAGTCATTGCCCCCCGTGATTGGCCAGTATGACAGCGCCGGAGCACTGCCGAGCAGGGAAGGTGCCCGCGGCATCATCATGCCACACCTGCCACGCCGGTGTCGGAGCTCGTTGCGACTTTTTTTCTTTTCTTCTTTTTTTCTTGCGGCTGCTGTCCGTGACTGGTGGCACCTGCCCAGCAAGGTTCGCGGGATGCAACATTAATTCAACATGGCTGTCACATGCAACTGGTGAGTCCTCTTCGCGCGTCTACTAGCTGGGATCAAGACTGCACGTGGTGCTGCCAGACCATGAGTCTCCTCCCTGGACCATGGTCTACAGGAAATACTGTCTGCCACCTCGAGAGACCTTGAGTAATGGGTCTGTCTGGTGAACCGCTTTGAGCCCATGTGGCTTTCCATGGATCGAATCATGCATCCTGCAAGGGCCTCGCTGCGAAGTGTGATCAGCCCCTGCAAGCGCCACAATCTCTTCCTTCCTCTACCCCCCACACCTTACACCGTGCGATCAGCTGTGCATTCCATATCGCTTCTTAGGGAATTGTTTAACAGTACAAATGACTCCAAGCCGAGCAACATCCTGCAACGCACCTCTGTATAAACTACGAGCCCTTCTGATACCAGACCGTAACCCCCGCCTCTAGAGTCGTCCGGACCAGAATGTTTTCTCAGGGCTCAAGGCGGACAGCAGGAAACCTCTCCCTTTCTCCCGGCATACACAGCGCTGCTCCAGCCACACAGCCACCTGAAAACCTACCTTACATACTGAGCTTACAAGTGTGTGCTGGAAAATCTATGGGCCCTCTCGGTTCTCCGGCTGAATCACCACAGCGTCACTCATCGTCTCACTTTAGGTACTCCCACCAAACACTCAAAGTCCTAAGAGTCTTGCATCACGAATAATGCAGCAAGTACACACAAAGCTAGACCGTTCCCAAACGATGCTCTTGGTCAACTGCGAAAACACAGGCAGTCATACAACCCGGGGAAACCAGCTACCTAGGGCACACTTACTTAATCGCCGGCGAGTCCCCCCGAGCGCAGCCGCCATGTGCCCGCGTGCCTTTGCGGAGTTTCGGAGGGGGACCATTTTGCCGTGTGAATGAAGCTCACCCCACCCCCCCTCTGCTTCTGCTGCTGCAATGAATCATCCCCACGCAGAGAGCGAGCGCGATTCATCCTCCATCCTCCTCCATCCTCCTACGGGTTTTTTGCCCACCGTTTGTTTCCCATGAACGCGCGTGAGCTTAGTCAAGTAGTGTAGGTGAGTACCTAACCCACGCCAAGCCCACATTCCCCGATGTCAGAAACGCAGGTATGTTCCGCGCTGCGTTGGGTAGGCCCAGCCGAGCATCGCTTCCCCCGCATCCCCGTCAGGTTGTCCCGTCCGAAGAAGAAGGAAAAAACAAAAAAGACCTCCACACAGCCGGAACATGCCGAAGCAAAAGCAAAAGAACCCTGCCAAGCCTTGCAAGAAAGGGTCATGTCAGTGCGTGCGCCCCGTCGGGAAGTCAACCCCATCTTTTTTTTCTTTTCTTTTTTCGTGCTAGGAAATTGTCAAAGCTTTGTTTCCAGCTGCTTATTGTTACCGAGGTTTTGGAACAAGATGACGCCAGGGGGGACGGGGGGGTGGTGTTCAGACTGAAGTTACGCCCTCGCTGAACCTGAGGACACGGTCAGGGGAGAGGGAAGGAAAGCGAAGGGTCCAGGCGTGCGAGGCATTAATTGATGCCTCCTGTCAGCACACACACACACACATAACCACGAACACACCGTCAGCCTTCCCGAGAGTAATGCGCCCCTCTCCCAGCCGCACATGTCTAGGCTTTGAACGTGCAAACACCACCACCACCGCCGCCGCCGTTGCGCCACCCACTGACCAGTGCCGTGCCGTGTTCTCCGTCGAGAGGAAAAAGACGAACAGCCCCCCCTTCCCCCCCGGCAAGCGCTGCACGGAAGTCTCAGCCAGGAACTTCTACACAGTCCCCGAGAGTGCTTCCACCGGGTGGCGGGGGGGGGGGGGCGGATTATTGCGTTTCCACCACTGATTAGCACAGATGCGCATGTGACTGATCCGCCGGCACATGCCTTAGTAAGTAAGTAGCTAACTAGTTTTCATACTCGGGAATCGCTAGCTCGTGGTCGATCCCCGACGTGCCGCCTTCTCTAAACCCCCCCTCCCTGCCACACCCCACTTAGACGCCGTTGATCCCATGGCGGAATCCTTCCCGCTGGTATCTGCTGTATGTTTGCATTTGTTGATTGGAGGTAGGGGGAACTGGTTGAGCATAGACTGGGTGATGACGATGATGACGACGACGGTGGTGGATGATTGGCTTTGTGCCGCTCGGTCGGTGTTTTGCTTTCATCTGTGTATGGGAAGAGGTTTCAGTCTTTTGGGTAGCTTGAACAGGAGCCCCGGGAATGACTTGGGTCGTGCGTTTGGTTCAGCAAAATGCCTGGCCAAAGCTATTGGCAAGGTGGTAAGAGGTTCAGTTGTTGGAGGCGATGGCTATGTGCAAATTACATTGATTGTACTGTACGCTACACAAGAGTCATGAGATGAGTGTATGCATCGTGAATCGCGCTAACATTTAAAAACCCTTTTCAAAACCCCTCACCAAACACTGCTGCCCGCGCTAATACTGTATCGTGACATCTCTCGACACAGTAATAGCCTGAGGCGGAAACCTATGCTCCTCCGTGCTCCCGGACTCTGACGCCGCGGATGAGGTGATTTGCGTCTTATAAGTCGTGGATCGCAGCTCGGTCGCATCGTCATCTGAATCGATCCGCTCGAGACGGCTCTGGGAATGTTGGGAGAACGGTCCTTCGGTGGGGAGGTTCGGACGCTTGGAGAACTTGGGCTTCCACGAGCTGCGCACCGTCGACCGGTTTTTTGATGTACTATCGACATGACTGTTGTTGCCGGTATGGCCCTTTGAGCCGGCGGCGTAGTTGCTCGTGTACTTGTTTCTGGAGGCGTAGGAGCTGGAGCCGAAGATCCTCGGCCAGATTCTGACGAGTATGACACGCACTGTTTGATTCGATATGGATTAGGGATGATTCTTTGGTAAAAGAAGAGAATGCTTTGGACGAGAAACGTACTAGAAGGCATGCAAGCGCACATGACACCGACGGTGATTTCAACCGTCGACCATAATGAAACGCCCCAGTAGTCGAGAGTGGTATTGGAGCTGCCACGGAACTGGACAAGCGAAGCGAGGCGGACTATGGAGATGACTGTGACAAAGGTACCGACGACGACCACTGTACGAAGGTCAGTATGTCTCGGGGTGCCAAGAGGTGAGATTGTGACTTACTGGCTGCGACTCCAAGCTTTTTCTTCCAGTGCAGATTTAGAGACTTGATCTGCGAGAGAGGCAGATACAACATCCACAGGTCGAGGGCGATGCTGATGGCGGCATTCGACCATGCGAGAAGGCTGCCATCCCGACACTCGGCTTTCTGCGAAGGGTTGTTCCAGTTTGTCCAGGCGTAGGAGACGGGGATGCACTGAAAAGCCGCCGCAAAGACAAAGGCAATCCCAAAAAGAACAACCACAACAAGAGTACCCCACATGAGACGTCGTACTTGCTTGTCAGGAAAGATGCGCAAGTAGAAGAACAGGATCGCGATCTTGAGCATAGCAACCTCGGTGAAGTAGAGCATCGTCACGATATAGAAAGTGAACGCGAAGTTGGTGATCTGATCGGGAGTCAAGGTCCAAATGTCTTTGCCAATGCCATACTCGGACAGTTTGACATTGAAAACTGCTGACGGGATGCAGACAAACAGGGTGGCGATCATGGCCCAGTCGTCCGCCCCAAGACCCGTCTGCGTCAGAAACTGCTTGTAGAAGACGCGGATGAGAACGAAGATGACGGCAATGACCATCAGGACGGTAACAATGACATTGTACTGCACGCCACCGTCGCGTGGCGGGATACCGCATTGAGTATTTGTTATGTTCTTGACCACTGCAGATAAAGAATCTTGTTAGCAAGAACGCAGAGAAAGGTTGCAGCAACTACAAAACATACCAAGAAGGTCCTCAATCTTGCAGCTCAGTGCCACACAGCTCGAGACGGTTGCTGCATACGCAGCGTCTGCGCAGTGGCATGCTGTGTCGGTGACGGCACATGTGGAACTAGCGATGGCCTTTTGAAAACAGGGTATCTGGACAAGTAGTGTGAGCAACTCGTCGACCCTGTGGGTTTCCACGGAAGGAGAATCAACCCACCGAGCACTGAGGGAGACCAGCCTGGGCGAAAGTCAAACCCAGGAGCGAGAGAAAAAAGAGGGCGGCAGTGAGGAAACGCATTGTGATTAGTGTGAGGGCGGCCACGACATCGACCACGGGTATCTTGACTCTGGCGGCGAAGGAGAAGTCGACAGGGAAGGGACTTGGTGTTGCATATGGCAATGCAGGGAATCTCGTCTCTTACATATTAACATGCGTAGCAAGACTCTGCAAGGTATCGACCTGAGAATCCTCTGTGCCGTATTGGGACACTGCGGCCTCGAATCGACGGCTCCACCATGGGTCCAGCGTGGTTTTCCCTGTCGATCTAGCGGGCTCTGGTGGTGGAGATCTCGCCAGAGTCGAGGATGACTGGTCCTCGGATGGACAGGGCGCCCCTGACGTCCACGGACGGCATGGCTGCGCCGCCGGGTTGACCCCAGGCACCGAAGCAATGGACAGCGTACCACAACCAACGAGTCGGGCCCGTCATCCCCAGCGTCCTTGTCGATGTCCTGAAGGCGTGGGGCTCGGTCCTCGGATGCTCCAACAGAAGCCCGGCGCCATCGAGTCAATAGATCCAAAACGAGCAAACGCATGGGATTCGCTGGCCACTGCTGTTTATGTCGACCGGGCTCGTTGCTCCAGCTGCAGCTGCAGCTACTGCAGCAGTAGCAGCATGGCATGCAGGTACAGGGAAGTGCGAAATACCGGACATGTTACCATCTGTGGACAGTCTCTCAAGCGAGGACTGCTAATATCGTAGCCGAGGCACACACACACACACACATGCGACTCGACAACTGCCGGGGCTGTTGGACGGGAGGACGTGGGCAGCAGCGCTGTGGTTGCAGGAAGTGTGGTATCGACTGACTTGTGCCTGGCTCGCTGGGTGTCTTTTGCATGGCGCGAAGGCGCCACAACATGTGCCAACCGCACGACACAGGCGCCTACAAGCCGCTAAAGAATCGGGCTAGGGGCGTTGTAGTAGCAGGTTTGATGTCGTGGTCGTCAGCAACACACCCTCTCGCGCAAGGGACCCGCCCGCAGTTTACATCTGATAGGGTTTGCTGCCGTGCAGAGGTTTGGATTTATGCGAGACGGCGCCGAGCCCCTCATGATCCGCGCCAGGGGCGACCTCGCAGTCGCAGGACTTGACGCTGGGCTTGACGAGGCAGGGTGTCGCGAGTTGACGGCTCCTGATCTGGAGCATGGCGTTGGCGCCAGAACGGCCGATCTTGGCTCGAGGCTGAGGCATTGAGGCTTCTGGAGAGACTTGGCTGCTGCCCTGCTTCGAAATGAGGTCGGTTGTGATGGTGATGAATGTTGTTTCCCCCGCGATCTCGTTGTGTGAGGCGGCGGGAGGCACTTGAAGCAGCCTTGGAGGTGCCAGACTGTTGTACACTGTCAGCACAGTGAATGATTACTCACTGTCCTGCCGTTTGCGCCTTGCGATCGAACAGACAGCGGCATTGTTCCGCGACACGGGGGGAAGGGGCCTGTGCGCCAGCATTTCTAAGCGAGACACTTGCACACACGCACACACACATGCACCGCAAGAAACCTCGGTGACCTCGGTGCCGTCCCAGGTCGGCGACAGCCCTCGGGGAAACAACGCCACTTGACCCGCCTCGCCGGCACCTTCGCAGCTTGCAATGTGTAGCTGGAGAGCCTCGCAATGCAACGCCCGCCGCTGTCATGAAGCTTGCGCCCTGTGCCCTACGGCCCTCCAGTCCCGCCGCGGGTGGCTGGCCCGCCCAATGCTCCCGAACACAACTGCTACTCCGTGCAGTCCCGTGCCCCTGACGAGTCCACGATACCCTTGCAGCGATCAATTGCTTCTCCAACGTGGCTGGCTTGTCATCACGCTCGCCAAGACACAGGGCCCGGACAACAGCCTCGAGACCCCGATAGCCATCGAATACAACCCGACTGCTCGACAGCATCTTGCAGATCGAGCAGTCCCGACCTCAACTGCCGCTGCACACTCGTGGCTGCCACTTGCTCATGGCGCCAGCCGAAGATAGCAAAGACCAGAAACGACCTGCAGCCGTGCAACGGTTCCTAGCTCGACTTTAGGCGGCCACGCGGCGTCTTCTAAAGCGTGTCAGTCTTGTTTCTCACTATAACTGGCGCAGGCTGGCTGAACCTTATCAACCCCTTTCTCAACGTTCTGAAATCAGCACGAGGCCGTTTCATCGACATGTTGTCTCATATCTGCAGGCATGCACAATTGCGCCACCATCCACGTTGTCTACCCTGCAAATGAAACACCGAGATTACTTCTAGAAGACTTCATACCAGGGTCCTGTCGCCCGCCAGTACGACCCCATCAAAGCAGATGAGCTCGTGCCCCTGCGACAAATGTGGCTGACTGTTTGGAATTGGCCATGTGTACACCAGGAGATTGTTCAGACTCTCGACCAGACGTGATACTCAGGGCCTAGGCCAAGCTTTTTTAGCGGAATGCCGCATAGTCAGTTGAACGCAGATACCGCAAGGTTGACCAGAACCAGTAAGGTCAACCGTTACTATGGTTCATTGCCGGTCAGCATGGACACGAACAACCGAGCTGAACCTACGACGAACCCAACGCTAGTCGCAACGTGTCAAAGGTGAAAGACTCAAGTACTTACTCTATTGACTCAACAGCCCTCTAATAGCGATCAACTGCGGGTCGTGACAATAGCATACCCCAGACGCCTCAGCCTCAGGACACCGCCCGAGCTACTCATAATCACGAAGCTATCGAAACTCAGCAACAGCTCTGCGTCACAGTGCCGGAGGTGAGCACCCCTTTGGTGATAGTCCGGCTAGGGCATCAAGGGCATAACGCCACTGACCCACCCCTATTGGCAACTGCTGCTACTTTGTACAAAGTGCCTGTTGTCAAATGCTATAAGAAACCCTTGTGCGCAGGCACTACTGCCGCCAAAAGCACACTGGGATCCACAAGACTCGCGCTCACCACTGAGACCACTTGCAGTAGCGGCTACTTGGCCGTTTTTCATCCTACTGAGGTTGGGGATAAGCCTTCGGTGGGAATTTCCTCCTAGGGCGCACTGGTTCCTCGCCACAACTTAGCCGCAAGGAACCACCCAAAAGTCCGGTGCCGAACAGGGGGCTCTACCCTAGGATGGCACCCGAACGCGACCGTCTACTCGTATTGCGGTCCGACAGACGGGGGTTCTCAATTGCTGCAATTTGCATCGTTGATCTCGACAAGACCTAAGTATTCACATTCTCATGGCTGGCAGGCCTAGAACTATCGATCGGCTCAGTGGCATCCAGTGTGCGATTCCAGAGTACGGTACGGAGGATACTCCAGTCCAACGGAACCACGTGGTGCCGATTAGCGAACAGACTCCCACGATTGAATGCCGATCACCGCTGCGAGCAGGCAAGATTCTTAGCGTTTTCGCGCTGATCTCCCGCGAGCATGCGTCATCCCTAACAATGAGTTCGTCCCAGGTGGAGCTGAGTTCTGGTCTTGCGGCGGGCACTGGACTAGACTCGCTCCACTCATGAGTGCCTACTGTAGTTTCTGCGTGTCTCCAGTGCTCGAACCGGCTATGATTCCGAAAACCCCTATTCCACACCGGTGCGTCTTAGTATCGCGACCACTTCGGATTCTAACGCCGTCATGGGGCACCTCGTATACTCCAGTTAAATCGAGAGATGAAAATCGTAGATGGGCCTGAAAATATGTGCCCTCGAGGCGCACTAAGAGTATTACCACCAGTCAATTCGGAGAATGGCAGTCCAAACCCGTTCAAGCTTGGCATCAAATCAGTTCGCACACGTCCCTTAGGGGCTGGTGTCAATTTTGACGACTTGGCATCGTATGAATACTCCACAAGCTTGGACGAGGGCTTGGGCGAGACGCCATCTCCACAAGACTCAAAGACGCCTTGAACAGACCTCATTGTGCCGGACATGAACGTCCCAACGATGATCCCATTGGTTCTGCAATGTGGTGCCCGCCAAGCTTTTCGTATCGGGTAATGTTTATAAGCTGTTGCATACTGCCAAGCCAGCAGCACATTTTCACAATCTGAGAGGGCTCTGGATTCATCCGATGCGAGAGTGAGAGAGATCAGATCCACATATCATGGGTCGTCAACCTGCGGGCTCAAAGGTCCGGAGGATCCGGATGGGTCTGCCCCTCTCGGAACTCACACCCGCCACCGGTCGTCAACCGGGTTTGCCGTGCCGCAGGGGGATTCACCGGGAAGCGCGCGGCAGTCCCACTGTCAAATCGCGCGGTCAGACCGTGGATACCCACGGCCACTCAGTACAGTACGGAGCAAGTATGCTTTGGGAATGTAGCGCGCGGTCTCGGCTCCATAATATCCGCTGGGTACTCCATTAGGACACAGACTGGGCAGGCTAGCTACTTCCATTGGCTCCGGGGAACTTTACTCCGCTGTGATGTTAAGGCTGTGGTCGCAATCGTGTCAATATGGTTCGGAGGAACGGGATATTTTCTTACTTGGTGATATACTCCGACATTTGCTTCAGTGGATCCGTCCGCAGCTTGACCTGGTGCATTCAGGGGTCTAGAACTCAAGGCTTTTGATGTCTCACAGGGGACCGGAAATACATCGTTCAGAGGGTAGGGTCTCGAAGGCGAAGATGCGAGAGTATATCGACCAAACGAACACTTCCATTTCGACGATCGTGTCGGGCCTGGAAAGGAGGGGGGGGTTAGAGAAGCGTACATGGTAACGCTAAATACTCAACGCGGAGCAAAAGTTGTTTTAAGACAATGAACATCTCCAAGGGTACATGAAGACTGACCATGTTTACCAACAACGACCGGCCTAGAAGCAATTTGTCTTCCGGCTATCGAGCGCAAAGCCACCCCCAGATCATCGCCCGGATGAAGTAATACTTGCGACGAAGGCTCGACCTTCGCGTTTCCCAAGCCTCCACCAATCCCAACGTCGTTCCTGTGTGTTCGTTTGTCCGTGCTTCTTGTGCCACCTGGGTCTACCGCAATCGATGATGTAGCCTCAGTATCTAAGCCAGATCGCATCAGGTGATTATCAGCATGTTGGCGAGGTCGGTGTGTTGCAGCTTTGAGGCATAAATGTCTGGGCGTCTGAATAAGTGGCCGTATAATCTGGCACTATATCTCTGGAAAAAACGGATATGCGAACCAAATTCAAGACTATTTTACAAGAGAACAAAAGGGCAGAATAACATTGCCGGGTATCTATCCCCAGTAGGAAGCCAGTTCGGAAGATGAGGCCATAATCAAGAATAGGTCGAAAACCGATAAGCGAATGTCCAGGTGTCAATCTGTCCTTCCTCTGGTTTCGTTTCAGTAATAGCTTTCTGAGGTGGAATTATAGAAGTGAAACCCCAGAATAAATACAGTGAAGCGATCTGATACCGCAGTTCCAGGTGAATGGCCGCCTCCTTCCTGTATTTTTCAGTTTGACAGGGCACTCTTCCGTCGCGCTTTCCACGAAAGAACTAAAGACATTGCTTCGTAAGTTGTGTAACCGGCGTCCAGATCAATCTCAACGGTGTTGGGATCGATCTTGGGAACGGTCCCGTGACCTAGTAGTTGGTATCCTGGGTGCCATCCCCATCACATAGCACGACACGAGGCACTGCAGCGTCATCTTCCATACGATTTCTCAAGCTCATTCTGACCGCTAGTATGCAGAGTATCTTTGCTGAGATATCGAAGTGCCTTTGCCTACAAACGATAGGGAAGACTTCTGCGTTGAGCACATCCAGTCTGACGAGGTTGACGTATTACTCCCATGGACCAAAGGAGACTTGAATGCTCCATTTAATGATCCAGATCGCTGCAGTAGAATATTTAGGTCGAAGCACTTCACGCTGGGGAATTCCCTGTGATGATTGTGGGCTGGTGAGTCGTTAGCGACTTGTGAGTCAAGGTGGGGGGGGGATAGTTGAACCATCTGATGGCTCCCTGCAGAAGATTACTTGCACGATGAGAATCTCTCGGGTTGTGTGGTCGAGTATGTTGGAGAAGTTCTTCCGTGAACGGTAGAATTGCGTGTAATCTCAATCGTAAGGTAGATAACCTCCGGTAGGTCAGAATCTTATATGAACCTGGCTTGTGACCCGGACGCAGAGTGCCTTGCAGAGTTGAGCTGCCAATAAGTCACACTCGCCCCCCCCCCCCTGACCGCATATACCAACATGAGGTATACTCTGACAAGATTGTACTTGGGGCTGTTTTCATCTAGTCTATGATTGTGTATAAGACAGTTGGTTTCTCATTAGTAAGCAGTTTGGCGCAGGGGAAGCGCGCCGGGCTCATAACCCGGAGGTCCTCCGATCGAAACGGAGAACTGCTAGATTTACGGTCTTGATCTTTTGTTCGATTGCACCGTCCTTTTTGCCTAAAGCGCGATCGTTTTGCCAACTGCCCTACGTGCCTTTATTTGTCTGTTTCAAGATGCTTCGTTTTGTAGCTACTACACAGACGACTCATCGTCAAAGGCTTATTAAATTTAGACTATTTTCCCCCTTCGTAACCGCTGCCTATTGAGCCTCCGACAGCAGAAACTGCCCAGTCCTAATACAAATAATCTTTGAGATAGTTCTGGATCGCCTTCATCTTGGTGGCCTTTTGTATAGCAGTCCACACGGAAAACCACCGACTCGCCAGTCGCTAGACTACCTTAACAGCCACGCCACAACCACGCCGCCGACTAAGATAAGACCCAGCCCGAATTTCGCCATGGCCTGATATATCTGTCTCCTCCTTTCTGCCGTCTCAGACCCATGCATCGCCCTAGTATTAACACAAGGAAACCCCAAGACCTCCCCGTCCTCCCCTCTCGGTAGATCCCGCTCCAGAAACCCACAGAGCACATCCCACCCATCCCGTGCCGGATCAAACTCCAACCTCCTCTCGGCGGGGACCTCCCTCCTCACCCTAGCAAAATACTCGTCATAAACCTCCCGCGCCCTCTTCTCGTCGAGCTCCTGCGCGCCAGCGACACCGAACATCCCCTCTAACATCTTGCGCGTGGCGTACCCCGCCCGGCATGACATCAGGTACCACAGGACCCAGCTACCGACCGCCGCCGTGGGCATGCCCATGGCCGGGTCGCGCAGGTGCGCGGCGAAGCTGGGCCACCAGTCGTCGAAGCCGCGCTGGACGACGACGACCTTGGCGTCCGGGTACGCGGCCATCAGCTCGAACGTGAACGGGCACGCGAGGTCGGTGGCGACGTCGTAGGTGTCGCCGAACAGGGCGTCCCAGTCTGCTTTGGTGTGTCGTGGAGGAGCAGCAGGAGGAGAAGGTTGTGAGTGCGATGTGGGGTGGTGGTGGTGCAGGCTGGGATATGTTGCTTCTGCTGCACGCTCGAGCTGTGCCCAGGGAGAGTCGGTTATCTTCTCCATGAGGCCGTGGTGGACTCTGTAGCCGAGGGTCTTGTAGGCTGTCGCCATTGACTTTGTGCCCATCCGGAAGAGGGAGGCATGGATTATCTTGAGGCCGCGGTCCGACGGCGGTTTCGGGTCGTCGTAGACGGGCATGGCTGGTTAGGCCCAGAGGAGGGGTGGTCTAAGAGGTGCAGGTGTATCGATCCCTCAGGTCGTAAGTGACTTTCCAGCCGGATCCATGGAGAGGGAGCTCACAAGCTTTTGTTGATCCGAGAGACTCCGAAGAGCCTAGGCGGTGTGGACAGACGAGTCTCGTCACGGTGTATCATGCGAGCTCGATTCGAAAGTGTGTTGGCGGGAAAGTGGTCGGGAGAAGAGGAGGCTTCTTGTGGTTCTCTTGTTATGGTTTAGCGAAGGATTCCACTGGTCTCATGGCTCTATAATCCCGAATTTTATGTGCCGCGTGGTCGGTTCAGGCACAGGGTCTTGCAGCACGCTTGCAGAAACCCCTGTCCTTGCTGGTGGCATCGAACTTTAATTACTGCCGAGCTGCACGTGTTTGAAGAACTCGGTGGGGGCAGGTGATGATTTCGGTCAAGAATTAGACTTTCTGCTCAATTATACTGATCATAAGGCATTGGACTCGGTCAGTGTCTCCCCACAAGCGGCCAGTCATTATAAGAGGACGGGCTGGTAGCCGGTGGGCGTCAATGTTTCCCGTCAACGCTGAGACCACGGCTCCACATAGCCTAACGCTTATGCCAACAGGGCTGCCGGGCCAGGTAGGATCTGAATCCTTGGTCGCGGTAACATGCACGGGGCGGGTGGTGTTCCTGTCAGATCCTTCGTGACTCAAGAGGATCGGATTGGGCTCGGGAAGGTTAAACAAGTGATATGATATAATGTTTTCGTCATGGGCCGGTAACAGCTAGGGCAAGATACTACCCCAACGTCTCGTCAACTTGAGCTGCCCAGTCTACAGGGGCAGTGAAATCCCCGCGGAATTTCTAGCTTTTCTATATAGCGCATCTGGCAACAAAGGCCTGCGCTGGGGGCTCTGTCTGATGAGAATGGATCACCAGGCCTCAGTCAACGTGAACCGCTTTATACTTCAGAACCGCCTCTCAGCTTGGCACTGCATGCAGAGATGCCAGGCTGGCCACAACGAAGCACGTCCAGGCTGGGATATCCGAAACCCAGGATCGGATCGTGTGAATTTTCAGCCACTTGCGTAGATTCTCGTTGCCCTGACCTTTAGGTTCGTCCTTGAGGAGGGCGTCCACAGGCCACACTTTACGATTTCATGACGTCAGCACACTGTTGTTGCTTGTCATGTATTGCTTTCAACTTGTGAATCTTGGTTACTCTGCGCACAGGGCACAGAAACAGCGTGACTGCCTCGTCGGAATAAGAGCAGAACCTACTAATCTTAGGCACAAAGGCCATATGCGACACGGCGAACACTGTGCCAGCGATGAACCATCCACGCGCCGCGCCTGTTCCCCCCGTGATGCCCGCGGCACCAAAGACATTGGCGAGACCCGTGGCAGTCGTCAGCGTGTAGAGAGCAGCAATATCCCAGATGGCCTTTGAGAAGAAGGCACGGTAGTACGAAGGGAGGAGCTCGTTGGCGCGGTTGCGGTGCTCCGGGGCCAACAAGGCGTCGAGCATAAAGTACTGGTCGTGCGAGAAGCGCATGGCCATGGTGGAGGTGATGAGTGGCGCGAGGCGCATGAGGACTGCTGGGTCAAAAAAGAGGCCTGATGCCATGGTGGGCGCTGGGCAGGGGTCTGCTAGGTGAATGAACGAGGGGACAATGAGTGCTGCTGAATGCTGGAAACCTTTAGGGCCGATAAAGAGTGTCGGTAGTCAAGGCGCTGGCTGGATGAGGGGTGGGTGTGAAGGTGTCTCTAATTGTTAAGGTAGGTGAAAAAGATGTGAAGAAGCAGGCTTGCACCACGCGATTTGCCAGGTTCCGAGGTTGCAGCCCGCCCACTGATCCGGCTGACCCCATCAGGTCCAGCAGGTGCATCAGGTGCATCAGGGTGAGCCGAGGCGAGATGATCCGATGCCAGACTCGGGCGACCAAGGAACACGGCACGACCGAGAGGCAGAAACACGATCACGGAGAGGCCGACCGTGGTGATATATGTAAAGCAGGCGACGTATAGCACCTGGTCGCCGGCACAAGGCCCAGATGGACTTCAGGTCGGCGCCGGCACATATGAATATGCACCGTGAGCCCGGAGGGTGCGCACTGCTTTGGCACACGGTGTCGTCGAGAACGGGGCCAGGCCGCGCCTTCCGCTCCGCCAAAGGCCGGGCCCGGGTCCCACCAGTCTGGCACCGCGCGTCATTGCCCTGTGCCATTGCCCTGTGCCATTGCCAAGTGCCATTTGCCCAAGCCAGCCTGCTTCAACCCAACATCCCACGCCGACACCCAGCCAGCCCGACAGCCTCAGCCTCAGGCTCTGCCTGTCCCTCCGCCTCTGCCTCTGCTTCAAATACCCGTCGATCCCCATCCATTAGAAACCACGCTCGACCACCGACCACCGACACCGTCAGAGATCTGCACCATCGCGCCAGCACTAGAGCTCCGAGCTCCGACAGACTCCCCATAACCTACTTATCCTGCCCGCCGCCCAACGCGCCCCTCGCCGCCATGTCCGAGGACGACGGCGAGTCCTCGCTCGCGCCCGGCTCCGCCCAGCGCCACAAGGCCCCTCGCTTCACCTGGAACTCGGTCTACGAGGAGACCTTCTTTCGTTCTCTTTGCGAGGCTATCCAGCTCGGCTTCAAGGAGCACCAGAGCTTCAAGGCAGGTGCCTGGGAACGCGCCGCCCTTGCCCTCCGCGACAAGCACAACGCCTACCCCGAGAAAAGCCACCTCATCAACAAAGCCGACAATGCCCGGAAAAAGTTCCGCTTATGGCGCTCACTCCGCGAGGACCCCGAGTTCCTCTACAACCCAGCCAACCGCACCGTTACCGCCTCCGATGAAGCCTGGAAACGGCATATCCAGAAAGAGCCACTCTCCAAAGCCCTGCGTGGCCGACCGTTCGAGCACGAGGAATATCTCGAGATCCTATTCCCCGACGTTGTTGGGTCCGGCGGCGCCCCCAAACGCATGATGCGACCGCGACGGAAGACGCAGCCCACGGCAGACGACGACGGCACAGCCTCGAATACGCTCGTCAACCCGAATAGCATGATGAATCCCGGTATCCACGACCCGACGCAGTTCTCGCACGACCCGACACAGGATCACTCTCTACAACATCTCCACTCCGATGCACCTGGTGTTGCGCCCATGGGGCTGACGCTGACTTCGACATCAGCTACCACCGTTCTCACACCACCGGACGAAGTCAATCCGAACTCACAGGCTAGAAAACGGCCAAACACAGAAGTCTCGACACCTCAGCATTCACAACCAAAACGTCGCGGCCGGCCACCCCGCTTCTCGCAGTTGACACCCAACTCTTCCTCGGCACCGACCACGACACCAAGCGGTACAATCTCGACCTCTGTAGTCCCCCGCACAGCCGCAACGCCAGCCCTGCAACCGATACATCCATCCTTCCAAGCCAACACGACGGCGCATGAGTCATTTGCAATGCTCGCCGAAGCGCTACGCTCGTCTTCATCCCGACCGCCACCACCTAAGTGGCAAGAGCAGGCTGTCGAGATACTGTTCCGTGACTTCTCAGAAGAGGATCCTGATTTACAGCTTAAGATTGCAGAAAAGGCCCTCACAGACGAGAATAAGGCCATGGTGTTTGTCAAGATGACACCAGCTTTGCGGAACCACTGGGTTGGCAGGCTGCGGGACGTGCATATGCGGACGCAGGGCAACGGGGTTGGAGGTGGCGGTGTTTTGGGAAGGGCCATCGACGAGAACTCTTAGCCACTAAATGTCTTCTTTTCTTCTGTCTTTCAACACGCTGGGCATATCAGGCTCGCATAAAAGTTTGTTTCTTCATCGGGACTTTAGGGTGTGAAGAGCACTGTCTTTCACAATTGCGGGCTTTAGGCGGGGGCGTAAAGGTTGTTTTAGTTACACGGTCGTTCGATTCCAAGATCATATAGAGGGAACCTAAGCTGTTGAGCTCTTGGGCATTTTTTACTTAATTGCCAGATGCAAATCATGATGTCTGTGAGCCTAGGTTGCAGGGTGGCCGATCTTGTTCGTCAGCTTGCCTGGTAAACATTCCCGAAGCAATGCTTCCCATCAGCGTCTCAGGGATTTATCCCCTCTGTTTAGCCAGAACACAAGGGCATAGACAGCCGCTCCAACCACGCCTTAGTCTAGTAGACATGGTTGTCATCAGCCATGCAGGTGAAGTGAATAACTTGTGACCAGGCTTACTGGCATATGCGGGGAACCCTGGGTCTGGCCAGACGGGACGGGAGTAACCGCCTAGGGTAATTCGTCCTTACTGGGTGTGGCCCTTCTATTTTTCTTTACCCTGGACGGAAAGACGGCACACGAGTGATATTCGTTAGTGTCGCTTCGTGTACAGGGCGCGCTACTGATGCGCCTTGACGCGGGGTTGAGTTGAGCTAACGGGGTGTCGGGTCGGTCTTTTTGAGGGTTCGATTCCGCCGAGCCGTCGCCGCCGCCGTCGCCCGCTTCCGTCTTTCGTCCCTTTGTGATTGGCTCTCTATTGTACAGATATAGACGAGAAGGGGTCGGAGGGCTAATGTGTTTGGCGCGCTTCGTCTTAGCCGTGTACATCGGGTTTAGACCAAGACGGTGTCACAGGATGAAGATGCATACAATACAGGATAGGACAAGCCATGTACTTCGTATTCGGCGCGACTTGGATGGCAAGGGGGCGGTTGGGAACCACCTTCGAAGCCCGTCGTTCGTCTGTTTGTACTCGAGATTATGAGCGCCACGCGAGGTATAAGAAGGAGGGTGAGTTCCCTCGTTTTTGCCACGACTATCTGCTTCCACTCCTCATAGCAAACAGCCAAAGCTCTCCATAACATTAGACATACAGTCAAGTCAGTCTCTGAATCTTCCGCTCTACATAGACTCGTCACAGTATAGGCCGATTATAAATCAGCTAACACATCCTCTCCATGACAGCGAGAACCAACACACTTACACACACATACAAAACCCACTTCACGAACAACAATGCAGTTCACCACATTTATCCTCGCGACCCTCTCCGTGGTATTCGTCGCCGCGACTCCCATCGCGGAGCCCGGCGTCCCGCAGTACTACAACGGCGAGAAGCTCGAGGCGCGCCAGATCTGGTGCACCGACTGCCGCAACGGCGGGCAAACCTGCTGCTCTGCTGTCCAGTGCAGCCAATACAGCTGCTGAAGGGGAGAGGTGATGTTACAAACATACACACATACACACACAGATGGCTCTCGAATTGGGGGGGGGGGGGGTGGATGATCTCAAGACTGTCGAGACTAGCTATATTTAAAGCAGATAGAGCTGTCAAATTACAGAGAACCTCAGCCGCAGTGTCTTAGTTGGTTGACTATCTGAGTGTGGTCCCTGGTTCATCGGTTTGAATGGCAAGGGGATAATAGTGACAGAGATGTGATGTGATACGCAACCGATGCCTCCCGAGAAGTACCAGCAGATGCGGGGACTGTTGCGGTGTCTCGATCCATCGACTTCTTCTTCTTCTTCGCGAGTGTAGAAATGCGTTACGTCTCAGAAGAGTCAACTGCTCTGTTCTTGACCAATGATTGTTGCGGCCATCCGGCAAATCTCAAGACAATACAGATACGAATATGTCTAATGCCCAGTCCGCTACAAGGGAGCCGTTTTGGGACATATTGCCTTGTGCGGAAGTCTCCCGAATCATTCGACACGGCCCGAAGTCTAAGAGGAGGAGGCGGAGGAGGTCATTCGTAAGCTCCAGGACTTGATGATTTGATTGGCCATCTATTGCCCAAATCCGGTAACAGTCCTACATTGTCAGCACACAACCTCGCTCAATCCATCCCGTCCTGGGAAAGGGGGGGACCAGGGATTTCTGATCCTTCTAGCCTGCTCAGCAAGGAAGCGCTCCAATCATGCTTGGATTTCGTTTTTCCCAGCCATGACGCCTCGCGACGCGAGGGAAAAAGATGTATGTAAGCCGTCTTTTCGAATGCGGGGAACCGCTATAAAGTAGTTGGTTAGAGTGGAGATCTTTCAGCTGAGTGATCAGGGGGGGTTCCGCCTTGAGAAGACTATATGTGGCGTTAAAATAGGCGTTAATGCTGGCAAAGCATTAGCGGTATCGCTTTTGCTACACTATACTTGCGCAAGTCCCCCTTCTGGAAACATGGTGTATCTCAGCACATATACCTTGCTGCTTCCAAAAAGTCCTACCGCCCGGCGCCGTGTACCTTCATGGACCTTTTCCTCTTCACGTATGTCGTCTATGAGAGAGTTTCTTTATAACCATAGGCCTCGATGCTATTGATACGCGTCATACTGCTGCGACGACGACGCTGACGAGCTCGCCAAGCATGGAAATAAGAAATGCAGCGGTGAGAACTTGTAATTAGTTGCCCATCTGAAAGGCAAATTGTCAATTGTGAGTGAAGTGACCGCGAGCTCTTTATGCCCATTTGTGCTCGCATAAGCAGCTCTGGAGCGATTAGTCAGATATCAGGGAGGTAATCATCCCTGTCCTTTGGTGCTCCGCACGAAAACTGCCTTTTCGGGACGCTGTTACGAGGTTGGGGAGGGGGGGCCTACCCTGTTATCTGACTGCCTCCAAAGTGTCACTATTGAACAGGCGGCGGACGTGTGTAGGATTCCCGCGAATGTTGACCCTCTAGAAAGGAACGGGAGGGCATGACTCAGTGCCCGAGAAGAATTTTGAACACTTACGTTTGGCCTGCTTCCACGGTTCTCCTTTGCCTGTTTGTTTCGAGCACTGAACTCAATGAGTTCTAAAAAGAAAAAGTGATTTTCCAGCAGCGGTCTGCAGCCTTTCCTTTCCTCGTGCAGCTTCGCAACAATAGGCAAACTGACTCAAAGACAGAGACTTTCCCAGTCCCTCACATCTAAATAGTATATCACCAGCTTCACCCTCCCGACCGCGGTCGGTTTGTTGGTTCCCGTAACGCCTGTGGCCGGGCTTCGCGTGCTTGAGTACCAAAACGGGGAATCCTTTTACTCGGCCAGCCTCGTTGCCAAAAGTGCTTGACCGACGAACGGACTTGCTGCGTTGAGTAGCGATGCAGCTTGTGGCTCTGACAAGACACCAGAGTATTCTGAAGAGAACCACCTCAATTGCAAGAGGATATCAACCTCCAGATGGCCAAATTCGGAATTCGGAGGCTACACATGAAAGGACTGTCCGCAGTCTGTCGTGATTACATTCCGCATGATTGTGTCTTCCCCACGGCCTGATCCTGCCAAAGTCCGAAAGGCAGAGCGAAATGCTCCATAGAATGTAAGACCCTTTCCCTGTGGGTGCAACAACAGGGTTCTATCTGACCGACCCCAACTTCCTGGTCTTGGGCTACATGGAGTTGTGCGTCCACTGTGACCGCCACTGTGAACCTCCGGATCTGTGTACCTCTTAACCAACCCCCAGCAATTGCATCTTTGAACCCCTGTGTCAGTTTGATCTGCAACTCGAGCTACAGACTGATAAGCACTAGATAGATGACTTGGCCCCCAGCTTGCCCGTAGGGGCTGCTCGCTTACCTGGTAGACAGAGCTAGACATACGTGGCAGAAAGTACGCACATGTGATGATTGGTGTGCTCCCATCTCGATCTACATCCGAACTAGGCCATCGACACTTTTGACTGGACCACTTGGTGGCTGTGCCGCGGTGACGACACGGCATGGCGGGGACATGACATCGGGTGATTACCTTGCGCTCACTGCAGCTCTCGCAGGCTCTGTCTGCTCGTGATGATATCCTCCCCCCCGCCCGCTTCTTGTCCAACCTCGTTATTTTAGATCTTTATAGTGCGCCGCGCAGTTCAATTCGCAAACCTTCGTGTGCATTGTTGAGCCGCGACATAGTTTGTTTCTTGATACTGCCGTTGGCAGACTGGTCTCAATGACGTGCTGCCCTGGGTTTCTAGAGTCCTTGCTCGACTGGCGGAAGCAGCTACAGACCGAATTTTCTTTTTTGAAGGGGGAAATATGGTGCCCGCGATACTCACAACCTTTTGTGTCCCTGTAGGTAGGATTCTGCAATGTCATCATCAGCGTTGTACACAACATCTTCTTCCACCCACTCGCCTCCTTCCCAGGCCCGCTCCCACGCAGGGTCACTCGTTTACCATGGACCCTCTCGATGCTGAGGAACAGGAGCGTCTACGACATCAGCGACCTGCATGAAAAATATGGCCCCGTGGTGAGGACCGCTCCGGACGAGCTATCCATCCAAGACCCGAACGTATGGCGCGACATCATGGGCGGTGGCAACAACGACATTCCGAAATGGTTGGTTTCTATTCATTGATTCATCGATTCAGACTTTGTCCGACACCGGCGCATTCAACGCCAGAAGTGCGAGAGACAAGGAAATGGGCCCGTGGCACCCAATCTGACCAGAAGAAACCAAACAGGACGGGCATGTACGGCGTCCCGGCCTTTCTGCCGCCTCACGTGCAAAACACTACGAACAAGGAGCACCACCGCGTCCTCCGCAAGGCACTGGCGCCAGGCTTCTCCGAGTCGTCCCTGCGCGCCCAAGAGCCGCTGATACAGAAATACGTCACCGCGCTGATCACCCGGCTTCGCGCCGGCGTATCTTCGCCAAACAGCAATAACAACGACCGCGGAACGGTGTGCAATCTCGAAATGTACTACCGCTTCCTCGTCTTCGACATAATCTGCGACCTGGCCCTGGGCGAGTCGCTAGACTGCATCAACGGCGACGGCACCACCCTGCACCCGTGGATCCGCGGGATCGAGGGCGCGGGCTCCTCGATGCGCGCCCTCGTCGCCATCAACATGTACCCGCTGCTCGCGGCCCTCATCGACCTGCTCATCGGGACCCCCGCGAAGAACATGGCCAGGCTGCACGCGAACCACATCAAGCCCGCCGTCCGGCGCCGCCTGGGCAAAGGTGGCGGCGGCGCGAGGCCGGACCTGCTCGACCCGCTGATCAGCCTGCAGGAGAAGAAGACTGTCGCGGCCGAGATTGACGGTGGCGAAGGGGAGGGCGAGGTGGCGGAGGCGGCGCTCGACGAGCTCGTCGCTAATGCACAGGTCATCATCGGCGCCGGGTCGGAGACGACAGCGACCACGCTGGCGGCGGCTACCTCGCTCTTGTTGGACAGGCCGTCCACCCTGCGCCGTCTGCAAGAGGAAGTGCGGAGCGCGTTCGCCGCGGACGAGGCCATCACGGCGGAGGCGGTGATGAAGAGGCTGCCGTACCTCAACGCGTGTGTCCACGAGACGATGAGGCTGTTCCCCGCGACTGGCGCGCCGTCGCTGAGGAAGACTGACCGGGTCACTAATGTTGGGGAGGTTGTCGTGCCCAAGGATGTGAGTATCCCGACCCTCCTCGCCATAGATAATATGTATATGCATATATATAACTCACACACTCGCATACGCGCAGACGGTCGTCGGGATCTGGACATGGACGCTTTTCCGCTCTCCGCAGTTCTGGGCGAGCGGCGAAGAATTCCACCCGGAACGCTGGCTCGACGAGGACGCGCACTTCGCAGACGACCGCCGCGAGCTGTTCAAGCCCTTCTTTACTGGGTCGAGGGACTGTATTGGGCAGAAGTATGTCCCCCCCTCTCTCCTCTTTCTTTGTCTCACTATTTCCCTACGTATCCATTGCGTTTCACGTTTGGTTTTACAGCTTATAATGCGCTATGAGCAATTGTACTTTTGGTGGAAAAAAAGTACTGATGTCAAGTTATTGTATAGTCTCGCGAGTCTGGAACTACGTCTTGTTCTAGCGAGGATGGTGTACAACTTCGACTTTGAGTACGCAGACGAAGCGTCCCGGAGGTGGACTAAGAAGCAGACTCATGCTTTCATTGTGTGGGCCAAGACGCCGTTGAATGTGAGGCTGATTCCGAGGTGAGATTGGACATGAAGTAAATGTTGGGAACGACAGGTGCATATAACATCGGGCATGGGCTTGCGTGGGTTATGGTTCGGCGCATCATTGCGTGATGTGGTTGATCAATAGACTTATGCTTAAATATCTTTGGGGTCAATGAGTTGATTTTATGTAGGTGGCTCTCGTGCGGTCATAGCAGTAGCCTTGTTATAATACCTAGTTGAATCGTTGGACGTCTGAATGTCTACACCTCCGATCCTCCGAGTTGGGCATTTTCCGTGATCTCCACGACCCGCGCTATCGCTCTGGAACTTTCGACCTTCAGACTACACCACCAGCAGTGTCCTGGCTGATGTGCTTCGCAAGCAAATCATCATACACTGTCAGTCCTGAGGGTAGCTGCCGCATAAGCTGCCTTAGATACCCAAAGTCGTTCTCAGCAACAGCCTTTCTCGACATCTGCGCCGTCTCACCCGCATCGAGACGATTCCCATTACCGCCAAAGTCCTCGAAGAAGGGGATCCGTGCGAGAACGTTGGCCACCGCACACGCAACATCAAAGACTTTCTCGGTGATCCCCACGCCGTGGACCATGATTGCTTCGAGGGGCAGGCCTTTTACGGACAGAGTCAAGCTGCGTGCTATTTGCAGCGGGTAGCCGTACGTGCGGCTCATGCCTGGTCTCGCGCCGAGGATGCTTCCACCCGCGGTGACTGTACTGCTCAGGGTATCTTGGTGCATTGTCTCGGTGGGCGCGATGAGCTGCCCGAGGCGTAGGCGTAGTTGCCAGATGATCACGAGCAGCCAGGCCTGTGTGACGAAGAGGTTCGCCTTTTGCGTCGCTTCAAGCACGGCTAGGCTTCGCTCGTCGAGAGCGCCTGCTACTCCTGCTTCTACTTCGTCCAGCGACTCGATTGATGGCCTAATACTGGTGAGTTCTTGGTTGAGGAGCGCGATGAAGGATGTGTCTAGCGGTCGGAACAGCGCTGCCAGACACACAAAGCCTGCATGGTGTGGTTGCTGACTGGCCGGGTACATTGGTAGAATCGGACCGGCGCTCGTGACCTGGAGTGTGACGGGCCGGCGGTAGCGGATGCCGTGTGAGCGTTCTGAGATGAGAAGCACCCAGAACAACCGCTCTGCGAGTTGTCTGGTAGGAGGGTCCATCGTCTCAGGTCGCGTGAGGTGGTGTAGTGTTGTCGCCTCCCGGAGGAAGAAGAATGCCTGGCTGTGGTGCAGAAGCGTGCCGTGGCACGCGTAGATGAAGAAGGTGAGCAGAACGTGCTCGAAGGACGGATTTGGTCTGCGTGCGAGGTGGCGATGAGCAGCCAGAGCCTCCTCAAGCAGCATGGATCCGTAGGCCTTGTTGTTCTTGGCTGGGATATGAGCCGGGGCGATGCCAGTGCCGGCAGGGTCTTCGACCTGGAGGAGGACCATGGCGCTCATGCCCAGAAGCACGCAGTAAGCCTCATTGCCCGCCTCGGAGGCATCAGTGCGAGCCGCGAGATGTCGCAGGTAGTCCTGGGTGGCGATGGGGATGGTGGAATACAGGCGCTGGTCGAAACGCTCAGAGCAGTGCTGGATGACATGTGGCGAAAGCAGACCGCTCTGGCGGTGGAACGAGTCCCGCGCGAAGCTGGTGTAGGCATGAGGCGTGACAGGCGACTCTGCAGAGCTGGTGATGGAGTTGGACAGCGGCGAACATGCATTTACAGGTCCGGCAGCCGGCGTGGCTGGCCCTCGCGTGGGAGAGACACCGGTGCTGGTGGTACTGCTCCCAACACTACCACCGTAGCCCCCTCCAGCACTGGCAATAGCAGCATTGGGAGCACGCGGCTGGATGCCCTGAGGCAGCTGTGCCTCGAGCGCAATGCCAGAACCGCACTGCTTGGCGAGGCCGGCACGAACACAGCGCTGGCAAGGGCGAAAGTCGCTGCAGGCCTTCTGCAGCTTGCGGCACCGAGGACACGCCCGCGGGACCTGCGCGCGCTTCACCCGGGCCTGTGCCGGCCAAGGGCGGCCAGCGTCGGGCTCACCGCGGCCATTCTCGGACCCGGGGTCGGGCGGCGTGGCGCCGGTCATGCCGCGTCTCTGGTGCCACGATTCGGAGGACCGCCGGGGCCATCAAAGCCATGAGAGAGTGACACCGCCGGCTGTGGCTGCTGCGTTGGTCGGGGGTCGATGAGCTGGGCGCAGTCGGCAAGCGCACAATCAGGAATAGGGGAGGAAGAAAGGCTGGCTAGACACTAGTAGGGCTGGCGGCGGCTCGTCGACACAAGCACCCCAGATTTTCAAGGTTGATTTGCAGGTGGGGCGCAGACTGCCGCTGGTCCTGCATGCGCACTGCGACTTCGTCATTAGACTTTGGTGGTCTAGCCTGGAGAGGGCGGAGGGACACAACAACGCGGAATTGCCTGAGTGTTGTCGTGGAAGTCGGCGTCGCAAGGGCCGTCCATCAGCAGGCGGCTGACATCTCACGATAGACCCCGCACGGCTGGGATTGGCTGCTACCCCTATCTCCCCGATGCCTTTCAAGAAGCAAATTGCTGGGGCGGGCGCATTCTGATACAAAGGATTGATGCCAGCTCTTGTGGCTCACTTGGCAATAAGGATCTTGTTTGTTGATCTTGTATTATGCCGTAAGTCGTGTTCTTGCTGATATACATACACACATTGTTGTACATTGCCTGAGCCTGCTTCGCTTTTGCGCCCTAGTTAGAAGTGTGCTCCTCCTTTCAACCTTTTTTTTTGTCTACACGTTCTGATCTCGCAAATGACCAGATCCTCGTACACTATACTCGCACAATCCCGTCTAGTTCGCCTGCGTAGCATCACGAATGGGATCAGGCTTGGGCTCGCTCTTCTTTGCAGCCTTCTTGCGAGGAGCAGGCGTCTCATCAGATGCAGTAGTGGACTGCGACTGCTTTGGCGCCGGCTTCTCCGCGGCCTTCTCAGTCTTTTCGGTCTTCTCAAACTGTGTCGTCTCGGAAGGCGCAGCTGGTGCGGCAGCATCAGTTGCTTCCGTCTTGGCCGCCCCTGATGCAGCTGCCGGGGCAGCGCTCTGGGGCTCGCCTTCGTCCGATGGTGGCGCGACGTCGCCTCCGACACTGGCCGCATCCTCGTCGTCTGCGAGTTCTTCACCGTAGATCTCGGGGTGTAGTCGGAAGCAGTCCTGCATGGCTCTGTGTGCGCAAGAATTCTCGTCAGCCTCGATCGATCCGAATAAAAATGCATCACGGCTCCTTCTGCATGTGTTGTTGAGCGTGTTGTTGAGCGTGCGTTACTTACTGGAACTTATCAATGCAGTCCATTCCCTTAGGCTCTTCCGTCGAGTACACAAAGCAGCTAAACGCAGCCTTGAAGTCCTCGCCGCAGGGGCCATCCGCCATGCCGCCGAGGCACGGGCAGTCCCAGTTGATCTCGCCAGTCTCCGGGTTGAAAGCGCCCTGCTGGCCAGCCTCGGCCTCGAGCGCCTCAGGGCTTCCTGGCGCGGGTGCTGCCTGCTCCTCTCCTCCTTCTGACGATGGGCGAGCATCTTGTGTCTGTGTCTGCGATGGGTTCGTCGCGAGTGAGGCAGATTTGGCGGTAGCCTCGCTGGCGGCCTTGAGCTGTCTGGCCTCGGCCTCCTTGCGCTTCTGCGCCACGATGGCGTCTACTGTTGGCATGTCATCGTCGGAGAAGTGTGCGGGGACGGGGACTGTCGATGCTATACGGTGTGCAAAGCAATCTTGGTCAGCTGGTCGGTCTTTTTTCTTTTGTTTGCAATTCCGAATTCTACTCCTCCTCCTCCTGCTGAAGAAAGGCTAGTTGCTTGCGTACATATCGGCTCCTCGGCAAACGCCGTGCTTGTGTTGTAGTAGTAGATTGCACCGACCGCAAGACCCCATCGGGCGAACGAGCTCTTCCAGCTGCGGCTCTTGTCGGCAGGTACTGTCGATGCGAAGCGCCGGGGCGCAGCAGTACGGGAAGACCGCAGGGCGGATTGTGTGATGCGCGGCGTTGCGCGCAGCGCTGAGCGGTACATTTTGGCGGTCTTGTTGTGGAGGCGTCTTCGGCGTTGGGGATTGTACAGAGCGATTGAATCGAAAGGAAAGGTCGGCGGAGAGAGTGGCTGGACGGCGGTGCGGGCCGGTGGTCGTGAGGTTGTCGTCTATGAAGTGTGTGCGAGTGGGCACCAGCGGCAACGAAAAAGATGAGGCAATCGACAAAAGCCGGGCCCGCGGACGCTAGGCTGGACGTCGGCCGGCTACGAAAGGTGGTGTTGGCTTTGTCAGCCACGAAAATTCGAGCGTCATCTCACCTTCTGTCTCCCGCACCCCTGTCTCTTCGGAATCGTCTAACCCCACTGTTGTATATCGAAGATGGTCCCTTCACTCACAACACTGTCGGAGCGCACTTGACTTAAGTCATCCCAGCAACCACCGGTGGTTGTTTCATCTTGGCGATGCAATTACGCCAAGCATGACGCTATAAAGAGACAGTCCAAGCTCTAGCCGTGCGTTGACTGGTTCTTGGAATACATGTGCCTATTAAGGAGCCCAGGTATTGTTAAAGAGTGGAGTCGAGCTTGTCTGCACCAAAGTGTGCCTTACATGTGACAAGCCTCGTCCCAGACCAATACCGCTTGCCCTTGAATTTCAACCTGTACGAATACTCAATTGACTATATACAGACCTTTTAGAGTCCTGGCGGGTTTGTAGTACCGGGTGATCGGGTGGTCCTCCGATAAAGAATGACTATACCACGACCAGCACGCCAAATTCCTGAAGGGTCCCAGCGGATATGTCGACGTCATCGAATCCAGTAGGCGGGCACAGCTATTTAGTCTAGCCTCGAGCTGGCTATCAATATCACAAGTCTCGCAGCTCATGACGACCACTGTGAATCTACCCATACCGCATGTCCTGGTCAAAAGTGAGCGTCGCCAGTTTTTCACGATGCCAGCTGCTTACTATGCCTCTCATCACCCGCCGCCTCACAAGCCCGGCACGCGACCCACAGTCGGCCAGGTCAGCGCCTTCATCCAAGCTCTCTTCCCCATCCGCAACGGCGACATAAACTTCGCCTTCCACAGCCCGAGGATACGCCATGGCCCATCCAACACCCTGACCTTTCTCAACCCGCTGCACAACCGTTCTCCGGTGTCACGCGTCGTCCTGTCCATCACACCGACAACAGGATTCTACACGGCGATAGACACCGTCGACGGCTCCAAGCCAGAGGGTGGTGGCCATCATGAGGGAAAGAGAGGAGGCTCGCCGCACACGCCCCTGGGATTCCTCCATCGGCCTTGGGCACTGGATCGCCGTCGCATGCCCCGACGCGCAACGATCTTGGCGAACCACAAGGGCTTTGACGAGGTGCTGACCACGGGGAACAATGTAGCGCTCGGGAGACGGCTAGGCATGGATGTTGACAGGGCTGCGGTGATCCAGGGCTACAAGGGCGATCCTGATCGCACGATTGCGCTCATTGGTCTGGTGGGTGACGATAATACGGGGATTTCGAGAGCGAATATCTTGGATGTTCTTGAGAAGGAGTTTGGGACTTTTGAGGGCGTGTTCGGGTTCGGATTCGATGGCACACCGCTTCCATCAGACAATGTTCACGGGCAGGAACCGAAAGCCGGCGCGCATAATGCTACGCAGAATGACATCGAGAAAGACGCTGTGGCCGCTGAACCAAATACTCAGCAGGATATACCGATCCGAATCATCGCCATCATGAACGCCTTCCATCCGGCTGAGGTCGAACAGGTCGAGGCGATCGCACAGAGTCTAATATCTTCATCCCCACCACCCACTTCAACCCCAGATATCGCTACAGGCGTGAAAGATTCGGCACAATCACAAGATCGTGCGTTGGAAGCTGTACAAGGACCGGCCAACCAGGGAAAGTCTGATTGCGGACACGTCCTCTACCTCACCGGTGCCGTGCGTGAGCCGGGACTCGAGGCTGCGAGGAAGCGAGGCATGGCGGTCGTTTGTGTCGGGCATAGAGTCTGCGAGGAGTGGGGGATAAGGCACATGGCACGGCTCTTGCGGGACGAATGGCCGAGCTTGGTTGTCGATGAGATACTAGAGGACGAGAGTATGATGCCTGAAGCTGGGGAACAGGCAAAGGTGGCGATGGGCAAGGGGCCCGTGGACCAGGTGTCCTGGGGATCGCAAGCATGAGCGTTCGTGGTTAGGGGGGGGGGGGGGGAGGAGCATAATGGTTCAGACGCTCAAAAGTCAAGGCGTCACATGGCGCGTTGTCATGTCAGAACTATGGGAGTGATCAAAACATTAGTCCGGAATTACACTGCCTTGTGTGAGTGCCTCGCGGCCTAGTGCCAGGCCAGGCCAGGCCATCCATGGCAGAGCATTGCGCCCGGCTAGTTACTCTACTCCTTCCTGTCCCTTACGCGACCATTCCTCGATCCAACCTCGACACCTCATAGTCGTCCCCCAAAACACAAACAACACCACTATACGCCACCCACCAACAGCAGACGACAACAAGCGACAGTAGACGACAGCAGCAGAGCCTTCTATCGATCGCCTCCCCCCACTACCCACTGAAAACGGACGGTCCCCAGCAGAAGCAATCAGAGACACGGCAGAACTGCATCAGCCGCTGGCAGTCACCATGGTCAAGGCCAGAGTCAGCTTCCTCGACCTCCCCGGCGAGCTGCGCAACCAGATTTACACGGAGGTGCTGGTCCGAGCAAAGCCATTTCGTGTCTGGAAATGGAAATTCCAGCAGAAGAGTCTCGATCTCGGGATCTTGAGGGCCAACAAGCAGATCTACAATGAGGCGTCTGCCATCTTCTACAGTCGCAACAGCTTTGATGTATCAGTGGTGCCGTGGCTTGTCTTACACAGGGACATCGCCATGGTAAAGTCCTTTCCAAAAAGGATTGGCGCGGCTAATGCGAAACAGATCAGACGCCTGATCATAGACCAACCGTTCCCCAGTGAGCTGGACGGGCTCACGGTTGACAGCAAGACCGATGTAGTTTTAGCCATGATACAGGAGCACTTCGTCAACCTTACCACAATCTCCACAGTCCTACCCATGCAGCACTATGACTCCCAGCCTTTTAGTTTGGATAACCCAGACCAGTCTCTGCACTTTCCCTTCCTGCGCATTGTAGATGAGAAATTTCGATCGATCAAGTCCCTGAGGGCGATCAAGTTTCATAAACCATTAGCGTCATGCTCGCGACAAAGCATATTGGAAAAGTCACAGAGGGTGTTCATAGAGAGTCTCGGCTGGGAGATTCAGGATGGTGATCGATATATCCCGGAGTAAGCCAACGAGACCGAAGAGACTAACGATGACGAGCAACATGTCTCAGAAGAAGCTAGGGAGATTTGGATCCTAGTCTTGGATTTCTACGCGCACGAGAGCCTAGAAGCTTGAGGGTCTAGAGGCAGTTCCTGGCTGAGCTGTAGCCAGTAATGAAGTGAATGAGATGGGTGAATGTCCTGAGCGTCATGGTACGTTATCTAGGGTTGGAAAACAAGCAGGAGCATGGGGCAGTCATATACACCTACGAAGCTAGAGTCGGGCAGGCGCAGGATAAACGGACCCGCTCTAGGTGTAATCATGAGTGAGTGCCTGGTGACAGATATCTGAGCCACAGCCAATGTGACAACTCGGGCATTTCAACGGTCGCAGTGAGTAATTAAACAATCAAGTAATGAAGGATGACGATGGAGGTCGGGCTTTCCCAGGATATTGGCGACCGCGAGTCATATCGTTGGTAGGACCCAGAACTGGAGTTCTGGCAATTGCCTTCCTAGCACAATCAGTGGTATACAATCCAAGCTGAGAGCCCGTCACCAGAAGTATCCAGAGTTTCTAAACTTTTGGTCTCCGTTCGTCGCATTATAGGTCTATACTCATCTGTGTCTAATGACTTGCACAGGAACGTATCTTCAAGGAGCTCAAGTGCAAGGTCATGTTCGTAGAGTATATTTCCTACGGCTGTATAAACAGAGTGCGACGGTGACTCAAGCAAGGTGGCGCTCCTGCATAATCTCCGGCGGAGCGTACAGCGTGGCATGGCATTCTCTAGCTGGTTGGAGTGGAAGAAGCATCCTTTGACATGGGTCGCGGACCCCTGTTTTGAGGCTGTATGCGGATAGGTGCAGGGAAAGTTTAAATTATCACGCATACTGCTTGTTCCTGGGCTTGTAAGAACGAACGCAGGATGTGCGGCTGCATAATCTAGTAGACATTGCATTTTGCACATTATTATCATGTTTTGTATAAGGTTCGAAACGTGCTGAAACGACCAATTTGACCATGGTCGTCGCAATTCATGGACTTTCCATTTTCTCTGAATTTATTTCATATTCTTCTATTCGTACGAAATCGCCATTTATACTCACAACTGTACAAAAATGCGTTAGCTATAAAAAACGGTGTCAGGGGCCTCAAATTCTAATTCTACCCAGTATTTGAATAGACAAACCATCACATAAAGCGCAGACAGGCACTTAGAAAAAAGAATTCGGCACGGCGGTTGTGCCACATGGTCAGTCAACGCTGTAGAAGCGGGGCCATAGTCATCATCACCGCCGCGCCGGACTACTGAGACATTTTCCTCCCCTACAAATTCGGTTTCCCACACAGTTCGGGAAATAGCTCGCCGGGCCTCACCTGCTAACCTGCGCGGCCACACGACAAGCTGCGATGAGTTCGGCAACCCAGCCAGGCACGGCCAGCGAGCCGCCGCCGCCGCCTCCTGTTGTCGATTGGCACCTTGCCCGAGTCATCCGGCCGGCGGACTATCCGGACTGCGACTATGCGCTCGTCATACTGAACCAGCCGATTGATAATGAGCCACTCTTTGATGAGCTCTGGGGCAGAGGTGAGATTTTTTATTTATTTGTTTCTTGAATAATTGCCTCAATTCGGCAACTCCCTTTATTCTGTCTGTTTTTGTCTTTCTCTTTCTAGGAAATGGCACTTCATATAACTATCACGTTACAAGTCCACGAGAATATGAACTAATGCTGACCTCTTCCCATGACCCCGCCTTGACCATGAGCAGCGTCAGAGAGAGTAGCAGCAGACGGCGGCGCAAATCGCATTCTCCAGCTCAGCAAGCGGAAGCAGAAGCAGAATCATTCATCGTCTCTCAAATCGGTGCTACCTCTATCAAGTCAAGATGGTGGTGACAACAGCCAGCAGCAGCAGCAACCGTCTTGGTATCAGGACCTGGACACAATTATCGGCGACCTAGATTCTCTCTCTCCGGAAGCGAGGGATTTCTTCTCTTCATCGCTACCGGCACATTCCAAGGACGGCCGCAGCGATGCTACTTCTACTACTAGTACTACTATAACTACTACCAGCACGGCCCAACGTAAATGTCAAATCATCCACGACCCAGATCAGTACTCGACAGACTTCACCAAAGCAGTCCGACACGTGCGCAGGAACAACAACAACAGCAACAACAACGCAAAACCTACCACCACCACCACCACCACCAGCACGCCGCGGGACATCATCTGCCTGGGCGGCCTGGGCGGCCGCGTCGACCAAGGACTCAGCCAGCTGCATCACCTGTACCTCTTCCAACAAGACGAAGGGTCTTACGAGCGCGACGGACGGATATTCCTGCTGAGCGGGGAAGGTCTGACGTTTCTCCTGCAAGGAGGGGGGAAGAGGCATCGGATTCACGTCCGGGATCACATCTCACAGCAGCAAAAGCCACAGCAACAGCGACAGCAGCAGGAGCAGGAAACAGCGGGATCACCGCCAAAGCACGCCTTTGCCAAACATGTGGGCATCCTCCCCCTGCGCGAGCCGTCGGTCATCTCGACGCGGGGGCTGGAGTGGGATGTCACGGACTGGAGGACAGAGTTTGGCGGACAGCTCAGCACGAGCAACCATGTCGTCGCGGACGTGGTCGAGGTGCAGACTAGTAAGGACGTGCTGTTCACCATCGCGCTGAGGAGGGAGGAGAGATGGGATGAGCAGCCGTGATGGATGGGAGAGTAATGGGACCGGGGGAGGGGGGAGGGGGAGAGCAGAGAAAGACCATGGGTAGAGGTGGCTGGGCTATAAGGTTCACATGTTTCATTTTATTTTGGGTTGGTTGAATCATGGCCTGGTATACATGTACTTTATGGTTCTGGGTGAAGGGAGCGGTAAAGATCTGGAAACTCCCAAAAGATCAAAGGGTTTTCATGTCCCTGCTGTAGGGGTACGGAGACGATGATTTGGCTTTTGAAGCTTAAATTTCGAGTCAGCGAGGTACTAATACACCGCATCTCCTCGATCCTGGTGGGTATTGCTTAATTGGACGCTGGAGACCAAACAGACCCTGCCAGACGGGCGGCTTGATATGCCAGTTGAGAAGTTGAGGAAGCTGAGTCATGTGCACCGAGGAGTGTCGAGAGGTCTACTCCGTGGTGGGCTGGGAGGTGCAGCGCAGGAACCCCGGCCGAGTGCTGGCTGCTGCTGACTGTACCAAGCTCCACTTTCGTGTGACGTTGCCACATCTGCAGATCCTACTGGGCGAGGCTCGGTGGTTGAGATCCCCGAATTCGCCGCATTGCACAACCACTGCGCAGGAGAGACAGAAATAGAACCATGGCTAGACCTTTCGCAAGGATTTGGCACGTGGGCAGCAGGGAACTGCCTGAGCCGGGAGGCAGGATTTGTTACTGCGGCACGAACCAATGCTGTTTTGACTCTAAATGATCCTGGACGCCTCGCTGCCAAAAGACTAGATATGCCTCGAGATGATCCCTCTACACCCCCACATCTCGTGACAGGGCCCTCGTGACCTGCATCCCGGAATTCGTGATCGTTATACAATACCAGGGCCCGAAGCTGTGAATGTCCTCGTGCTGCAAGCATCTCACAGTGCCCTGCTACCTCAAGAAGTGCAGGCATAACCACACGAACAAGAAGAAGACCACGACACCTCCCCAGAAGATCCACTTGTCCTGTTTGGCCCTGCGCTCGATCATGCGAATCGTGTCGCCGCTCACGCCCAGTGTGTTGGCCACGCTGTAGAGCTTCTTTTGGGTGTTCTTGAGCATTTCCCGTTGAGTGCCCAGGTCTCCAAGCACCGCCTGCCCGCGCGCAATGTAATCATCGAGGGCCGAGTTTGTACTAGCAAAGAAGTCCTGCTCCCGTAGTGCATGCGTCTCGCGCGAGTAGTCATCGCTGCCCATTTGCAGCTGCCCGCCTACCGCACCGCCACTGCCATATCTGTTTGTGGGCACCTGGCCTGGCGTCGAATGAGGGTTGATATGTGCATGCGCGTAAGGGTTCTCGGGCGTCGCGGTGGCGAACGGTCGGCGGCCGAGGAGTTCTGATCGGTTTTGCGAGTGCTGGGCGTCTGCATGCTGTGACTTGAGAGCGTCGAACTCGGCGCGGAACTCTGATAGCTCCGCACGGAAGTTTTTGATGCGCTCGTTGGCCTTCTCTTGCTTGGCGGCGTTGAGCTCCTGCTTGGCAAGGGCTGTGTACTCGTCGAGGGTACGGGAAAAGGCAGTCAGGGAGGCAGATATGGAGCCGAGCGAGGAGGGCGTCGGCCCCTCGGTGGAGGAGGCGAGGCTGGAGAGGTCGCGCTTGATGGATGTCGACTGCTTGAGGGCAGAGTTGAATTGCGTGTTCTAGAAGGGAGGGGCATGGTTGGTTAGTGTGGAAGCCGTGGTGGTGGTGGTGGTGGCCTCAGGGGCGCTTGTCGCAGCGGTGCTGGCGTACCATAGTGACAGCGTGGGGGGCGCAGGCGCCGTGTGTCGATGTGTTGGTGACAGACTGAGGGACCCAGAGACGTAGTAATCTGGAGCGAGAGTAGAGGCGCCGACGTTGATGGGCAGTGCAGTGGCAGCTGTGAAGATGTGGCTTTCCACGAAGCTGCTGGCGATCAGTGGACAGGACAGGACACAGCTGTACTGTACTGTACTGTAATACTGTATACGGCAGGCCCGCAGCTCGAGTTCAGAGCGATGCGGGCCCCACCTGCACTGCGCTGCACTGTGGCAGCTGCAGCATCGTGTCCTCCTTCCTCCGGGGACTTCCTTCAGGGACTGCCTTCAGGGACTTCCTTCAGGACAGACCACATGGCCAGACCAGCGTCAGCTTGGAACAGCAGCATCGCCAAACTCAGATGCATACCTCGATGGGCCAATCAGACTTGTGGCACTTTTGCATCCCACTTGCCCACGCCACCATGTCCAGAATGACTCGACACCGTGCCCTGGGCAGCCAGGCCTGGACGATCGGCAACTTGCAGCTAGGCTCGCCTTGACACTGCTGTCTGATTACTGTTGTGGCTTTGGCCGAGGCCAGTTGCAGACTGGCTTCTCATTTCCCGCCCAACACACGGTCGTCGTCCTCCCTGATGCGGCAAGTGTGGCTCTTGTTCTGAGAACCGGCCAATGCCAAGTCTGGCCAGCACGTGGTTGCCGGCATCGTCACTGGCCAGGACCGCGGCGTCACACTGCTCGTTACGTTACTGGGTGCAAGGGCGCTGCACGGCGGCTGGCCGTGTGTCGACTCAGCTGTGTGCCCCGTGCTGGCGCACGCCCAGCCGGCAGCACCACGGAGCGGACATTGACGCCCCGGCCGACTCGCCGCTGCCATGTGGCATGTTGTTTCCCTCCACATCAGACGACCGCTCTCCAGATCCTCAAGGCACGGGTCCCGGCTCTCAGCCCTGCCGATTACGTCGCTGGATGCCCGCACCGGCGATATCAACGCCCCTCGAATTCTCCTGTCCTCAGCCTCAGCCAATATGCCATTTCGATATAATGTCTCCATGTGCGTCCCAGCAGAGTCACAATGGTCCATCACGCTTCATTCCACCTCTCCACATCTCCCGACCGCTGGCGATAAAACCCACCGCCATTCATCACCATGGCAGACAGGCCCGTTTCCGTAATGTCCTCCGAGACACTTGCTGCTTCTCACCACTCGCCCAACATGAACAAGTCCTCGCCATCGCTGAGTAGCGACGATGGCTGGAGTGATGTTGAGGTCGACAAGCCTGCTAAGCCTGTCGAGCCTAACGCCATCCCCCCAACTGAAGACCCTCTCCATGTTGCCGTTCAAAAGAAGTACTCGGTCTTTACTCCCTGGCAGAAGCGTACGATAGCCTTCCTTGCTGCGGCTGCTGCCTTCTGCTCGCCCCTCACTTCGCAAATCTACTTTCCGTCCTTGCCTGTCATCGCCAAGCAGTACGGCGTCAGTGACACCCAAATCAACCTGACAGTCACTCTCTACATGGTATGTTCTTTCTTCGATGGGCAATCCAATGATCAGACAGTCTATTAACACATCCATGACAGATTGTCCAGGGCTTTATCCCCATGTTCGTCGCCACCTTCTCCGATAAGTCTGGCCGCCGGCCTTCCTACCTCATCTGCTTCGTCATCTACACCATCGGAAACATTGGTTGCGCCTTGTCTCCCAACTATCCCTGCCTCATGTTCTTCCGCTTCGTTCAGGCCGCTGGCGCGAGTACTACCATGACCCTCTGCTCGTCCGTCGTCTCCGACATCGCGACATCTAGCGAGAGAGGCAAGTACGTTGGTTGGACTGCGCTGCCAATCGTCCTTGCGCCCTGTGTCGGCCCCATCATTGGTGGCATCTTCGCCCAGTACCTGGGCTGGGAATGGTGCTTTTGGTTCTTGACGATCCTCAGTAGTGTCATTCTCCTCCTGCTAGGCCTCTTCATGCCAGAGACGTGCCGCAACATTGTCGAAGATGGCTCAATTGTGCCTCCCAAAACCTACCGCGCGTGGTGGCCCCTCCTCAAGGAGACGCTCGCCGGCGGCAAGGCTGCCAAAGCCCCCAACTTTGAGATGAGCGGCATCGAACAAAAGCCCAAGGACGAGAATGGGCCCCCGAAGGGTCCCATGAAGGGCAAGGGCAAAGGTGTCAACCCTCTGCGCGCTTTCCTGCTCGTACTGGAGCCCGAGATGTTCTTCCTGCTTATTTGCAGCAGTTTCGTCTACACTGGTTTTGCCGCTATCTCCACCGTCATGCCCTACATGCTTGAAGAGCTCTACCACTACGATCAGATCATGATTGGTGCCATGTACACACCCATGGGTGTTGGCTGTCTGTTTGCCGCTGTCATCATGGGTCGTCTGCAGAACAAGAACTTCCTGCGCCACGCCGCCCTCAGCGGCATCGAGATCAACAAAGAGCAGCAACAGGATCTCAAGGAGTTCCCCATCGAGAAAGTCCGTCTCCAGCTCGCCTTCCCTCCCCTCTTCATGTTCATCCTCTGTGTCATCAGCTGGGGCTGGATCTTCCAATACAAGGCCACTGTCGCCGTCCCCATCGTTGTCCTCTTCTTCGTCGGTCTCGGTATGACCGCCTTCAACAACTCCATCAACATCCTGCTGGTTGATATCAACCCCGGTATTGCCGGAGCTGCTGCTGCAGTGAGCAACTGCTTCCGCTTCGAGCTCGGTGCCGGTATCTCCTCGGCCATCAGCCCTATGATCAACTCCATGGGAGTCGGCTGGGCCTTCAGCACCCTCGGTCTTATCTACCTCCTTACCCTGCCCCTGCTTGCCCTCGTGATCAAGAATGGCATGGTCTGGCGCGAGAAGAAGATGATTCGCCGCGCGGCTCGCATGAAGGCGATGATGCAGAAGCAACGCGAGAAGGCTATGGCCGAGGCTCAGAAGATGGGTGCCGCTATGCAAGCCGAGGCGGCCAAGGCGGACAACCAACCCGACGTCCCCGACATCGTAGTCGTCCCTGCGCGCCCGCCCACCATCGACGACCCTTACTCGGCTCATCGCGACTACCCCTTCCTCAACGAGGAGCCAGCCGTGGCGGCACTCAGCATTCCCGACCCACGCCTCAGTGTCTGGGGCGAGACTGGTCTGCGGGGGAGTTTGTGGGTCGGCAACAACGACTCTACTGCCAGTGGTTTCCCCTCATCCTCCAATAACAGGCGCAACACCAACCGCTACAGCGTCTGGAATAGTGGCGAGGACTGGGTGCCGCACACAGAGCGGCATAGCACCTGGGGCGTTGCTCGCAACCGGGAGAGTATCATGTTGGGTGCCCGCGACAGCGTCATGTTTGGTGGTTTCTAGTAGTGTGCTTCGATCACGTGTAAAGACTTAGTTGGGACGGCAAATCATTTTGTGAGGGATATCGAGGAGGATGGTTATTATGATCCGACGACATGAAAGGGTTGGTTCCTTGGGGGTTTGGCAATTTCTGCCCGTTGTTCTGCATACTGCACGGCGTCTTATGTTTCTTTTTTTCTACTTTGTTCATGGCTTTACTGCGCCCTTGAGAGCGGTTATAGAATATCATTCAATGATGAATTTGGACCAGTTATATTATTCAAATTTGCATTCTCTCATACAAGTAACACTACTCGTTGAACGTGCAAATGAACGACAGGCTTTTGCTCGACTTCGCTGATTCGCATTCTTCCCTATCATAGATACGGGGGATGTGCAAGATGCGGTTGTTGTAACACGCTCTGGCATCCACCCCACCCGCTGGGGTCCAACGAAATATTCATACAGCATGTCAAAGTCAACTATCTCCCGAGACCTACCCCACCACGGCGCTCAGATAATCGCCGAAGACGCACGCGCCCATAGCACCGGCAGGCCATTAAGCCCGGAGACGGCCCTGTCCCGTAGGTCATTGCTTCTTCTGCTGGCATGTGATGGCTTTCTGCGGGTTTCACATGATGCTTTTTCCCGCAGGGAAAGGCAAGATCGACTTTCCTCCGCCGACGCCGCCGCCGCCGCCTCCACCGGTTATAATTAGAGGCCGGCGGGAGGTTCCGGCAAGGCTTGATCAGGTGGCTGTTAGTTTCAAGGTCGTTTGTTTGCTTTTAATCGCTTTGATTTTATCAGGTGTGCTATCGTCGCTGTTTCCGGAGGAGGAGGAGGAGGAGAGGGGAAGGGGGGAGGTTGATTCCCAGCCTAGCCTGGTGCTTTACTACCGAAGTCGATCTCGGGAGATCAACTCAACTAGGACTAAAGACTGAATCATTCTTATAGCAACTGCGAGACTCCCCTGATCTTGGATGCCCCGCGGATGTATGCATTCATTAGACTTCCCCGGTTGCGTGAAAGGGGCCGGTAGAGTAGTTGTTAGAGCATGGTCTTGAGATGAAGAACTCTGTGTGGTGGTTTACCATAATATGTCATTTTTCCACGCTTGTAGTAGTTGGTGTGTTTCAATAGTAAGCAAAGGTCAGGGACCGGAGAGGAGTGGGGGGGGGGTGCGGGAGGGAGGGTTCGGCCACTATTGATTAGACTTCTCTTATAGTAGCTCCGTAGCCTCGGCAGTCTTTGGCTTTAATTACGGCAAGGTTGATCGGGACTCGGGACTCGGGACTCAGGTGGGGCTTTTTGATATGTTTCAAATCCTTAGGGGTTCTGCCTCGTTTCGAGGAGGAGGAGGAGGAGGAGGTGGTGGTGGTGTTTCAGCCAACGACGCCTGACAAGGGGGGTGACGGGGTTCGTTGCATCATGACCTTCTCGTGGGGATTTCTGGGGTACTTCTAAAGGCCAGTTCTTCTCCAATCTAGTGACCCTCCTGCCTAATTCAACAGAACGGAGGCGGTACATCCGGAACGGACCAGGAAGAATACATGTCCGTGTGTGCGATCTATGCTATTATACACAAGCCAACCCCATCACCCCGCGTGCGCGTGCGCATCCCCGCAAACTTGAGGTGCCAAGAAGGCAAAAAAAAAAAAAAAAGAACACGTTGCGCGCCACTAAGCCCGCGCGTATAGGACCAACGAGATCGTCGACGACAGATTAGCCCACAAAGGCGCGACCACGGGAGGAGAGGGAGCTGGAGACGAACGAACGAACGAACGAACAAAGCAAGCAAGCAAACATCGCAATCTAAAGAAAGGAAGAAAAAGAAAAGCATGGCGTCACACGCGGGGCGCGGAAAGATGCTGAGCAGACTGGTCATGGCGGCGGTAGCACTGGCAGGACATACGGCCGCGGAAACGCCTGGGAACGGGGGCGTGGATGATGGCGTTTGTCCTGCGTTGTCGGGGTTTCAGGTCAGTTCATGTTCTCCTCCCGTTTCTTACCATATGGCCTTTTTCCCCCTTTCGAAAGTCTTGGATTTGGATGTTTGGGAAGGCATCCTGATATTGCTTCGAGCGTGTCACGTGGCACCGGCTATAGGAGAAGCGGGATATCCCAGGCTGCCGTGCAGCAGAGCGGGATATCCACGGTGTCTGTGGTGATGAGATGGTCGTGTTACCCGTATGGGGCTGGACTTGGCCTTCAGCCGCGTCGGGTGCTCTTTTGGTTGTACGGCTTTGCTGACCTTGGAATATGGGATGGCTAGATTCTGAGTTCCCGAGTATGCTGGCAGGACGCTCCCCTGTGCAGCGGTAACTACCTCACAGAAGATACATGCCGTATCTCAGAGGACATTACAGATTCTTCTTCCTCGTCCACCTCAGCTACACCCCACAGCCCCCTAGACCCATCTACTACACCCAGTACCAAGACGAAGACAAGCCTGAACGCCTCCAACGAGTGGTACATTATTCTCTCGTCTCCCTCCCTCGGCGGGGGCTTGGGGGTATTCGCGAAACACCGCATCCCGCGCGGCACGCAGATCATGATCGAGCCGCCCCTCTTCAAAGTCCCTCTGCCTGAGACTATGCACGCTGGGAAGGGATACGACATGGAGGAGATGATTGACGGGATCCTCGGGGCCGTTGACGCCCTGGACGACGGCGAGGCGGGAGGTCAAGGGAGGAGGATGTTTGAAGAAGCCTGGGAGACGATCCACCCCGGCGAGGAGGATGATGGGGCAGAAGAGGTCTCGGACACACGCGGTGACGAAAGTGAGGAGCAGCAGGAAAGGAGGAGGAGGAGGAGGCGGTACATGCGTATCTTCCGCACGAATGCGTACACGCTTCCCCCCGACGACACGGACCCCACCACACCAGCAGCGGGGATGTTCCCGCTCGTCGCCCGGATCAACCACTCGTGCCGCCCGAACGCGGCGAACGTCTGGGATCCCGTGTCGGGAAACCGGGTCATCTGGGCGTCGAGGGACATTGAGGCCGGAGAGGAGGTGCTGGTCTCGTACGCGCCGCTCCTGTGGGACACGCAGGCGAGGAGGGAGAGGTTGCGACAGTATGGCTTCGAGTGCGGGTGTGCTGTCTGTCGGGCCGGCTCTGGCGAGGAAGGGCAAAGTGCCGGCGATGGCGATGGCGCTGGCGATGGCGGCGGGAGGGTTGGGAAGAAGGAGGATGCCGTAAGGAGACGGCTTGGTCGTGATCTTGCGGAGCTCGAAGCTGCCGCTAGTGTTGAGCATGGGGAAGGGACGACGACGACGGCGTTTATGAACAAGAGACTGGCGAAGCAGGCGGGGAAGTTGGCGAAGGAGTTGCGCGAGCATGGGAACGGAGAGCTGTGGGGGTATTTGGAGCAGGTGTATGACCTTGCTGCTTTGTTTTGGTACAGGGAGGGAGATGATGAGGCGAAGGACGAGGCGAGGGGGAAGGCGGAGGAGATGAGAAGGTTGGGGAGGGTAGAGATGCTGTAGTGTGTGTCGTCTATAACGAGCTCTCGGTATTGATGAAAGTAACTCTACAGGAGGGTATCTAATGCCATCAGGTTCCAAACAATCTATGCCTTGAAAATTATTGATTCAGCACCCTTCGCTTGCTAACCAGAAGAAACCAGCTTCAGAGAATACTCAACGCCCAAGCAAAACAGCCTCACATCAAACTGTCCATCTCCTCCGATTTGTCCCGACCATAGCCGGTCCTCTGGGACATGAAATTAAGCGCATATCTCAACTGCTCCAGCCGCCTGCCCTTTCCCCAATCAATAATCCCCCTCATTGTCCTCCTTAGCTCGAGATAGTGCTGCGCGTCCTGCAGCAGAAAACACTTGACGACCGCTGTAACGACTGCTAGCTCGTTCTCCGGCCTCCACGAGACATATAGCCTCGCCTCGGTGCCGTTGGTGGCGAGGCTGAAGACCTGCCTATCGATGCCTGTCCAGTGGGCCCCGTCGTCGTACTGGCTGACTTCCGCGCTGAGGTTGTCTGCAATCTCCACGCAGGCCGCGGCGTTGCGCAGACACCTGTTCGTCGCGGTGTACATGCTGCCCCCGCCGTCGGGGCCGTACTGGTCGCCCACGCACTCGACTAGCAGGAAGGGGACCTGCAGATCGCTTTCGAGGTCCATGGCCTGGAGGAACCCGCGCTGGTTCGGAGAGAAGGAGCTCTGCAGGTCGTACCCGTACAGCACGTCGGGTGCCGACGCGCCGAGCGGGATGGCCAAAAGCCGCAGGTCTGCACTGGTGGGCGACTCGCCGGGGTCGTATGGTGCCCATTTAGCAAAGGGCGTGCCGAAGGTGCGTGAGTAGACCTCGAAGGGATGCCGTCGGGGCAGGATGCGCTGGGTCAAGATCCTGGCGACGATGGGCTTGGTGGTCTGGCCGAGACTGAGGCTCTGGAGGACCTTGTCGGCCTCGATCTCGCTGGTCGTGGGGTCTAGCGAGGAGGTGCCATTGTTGCTGCTGGGGCTGTGCCGGACCTGGTAGACCAGGTTGGCGACGTCCTCTGGTAGCGCCTCGCCGGCTCCTTGGAGGTAGATGTTGTGAGCCCTGAGGTTCACCTCCCGATACTGAGGATGATCAGCCGGATCATGCACGACAACATCCTTCTCCGACTGCCGCTCCGGCATATGCCCAACCCCGGTTCTTGGCGTCGGGAACCACGACGAGGGAGTATGATGCCTCGCAAAGTTCTGCTGCTCCTTGGATGTCCGGTACGGCGTGACGGGGCTCGCACTCGCCCCCTGCCCGCTGCTGTGCTGGTGCTGGCTGGTGATCCTCTGGACGTTGGCCTGTTGGTTTGGGTCGGGAGTATACTCGTCGCCGCTGCCCGAAGTCACACTGTCGAGCCACGTAGCGACGGCCTGGCTTCGAGTCGCTGGTGGCATGGGCACTGTGGTAGTGGCCGTGTCCAGCTTCATCCGCTTGTCTGGGACGTCGCGGGTGCCATCGTCGTCCTCGCGGGAGAAGCTGTGCTGCCGCTTGATGCCCTGCATTGGCCGCGGGTCGGGTGCTTCGGTTGCTGGAGTCATGGTGACGTCGTCCTTCTCTTGCGGCTCTATCGTCACAGCGGATAGATGGATGAGAGATTATGCGCGGCGGCTTTGTAGAACATCGGCGCGGGACAACAGACCGGGCATAGTCGGGCGGAGGATGCCTATTTGTAAGGAGTATGGATCGCGTCGCGGCCTGAGTATACTTATGCGCCGTGCATGCGACCGACGTGCATGTCATGTGGCGGTTGTCGTCGTAGGTCGTCGTACTATAGTAGGTACTCTAACTTGGCCTGGCAGGAAAAACAGGGGTCGCCAGTTTGACGGCCCCCGCTTTTGACCCTGGAAATGCCAGCGCACGTCCACGTTGGACCAGTCAACGGGTCAGGAATTCTCATCACAAGTCGCCAGGGGGGCGGGGGCAATGTATAGGACAGTAATAATGAGAGGAGGTAAATCAAACATGGAATCAGAAGGAGAACAAGAAAAGCAAGGATTGTTGCCTTGGACCCGGATGTATATCTTTCCCTGTCAGCTGACAATTTGAATACCCATTTGTCTCCCCAACAAGGGAGGTCTCGTTGCAAAGAGCAACGCACAACAAGAAAACATCAGTATGCTAAAAGCCCATGGAAGTAACCAACAGCAAACATGTCATCAAGGCAAAGAGGCACAGACTGTAGTTTCACCATGACGTGTACGTGTATTATGCTTTTCTATTGGGTATGTATATAACGCGAGCAGTATACCCGCCGGCGCACAAAGGCTATGCAGAAAACAACATTAGAGCGGGCACCTTGGATAGAGCTTGTTGTGCTACTCTGGTCGAACATGCTAATAACGATCGTAGGAGACCAACCGCCAAAGCTTACGGCAGCATACTCTCGATGCTTTGAACAACAGGATACTTTGGAAAGTAGGGCGCATACACGCTCTGGCAACGCGCGTTGTACTCCTCCCTCGTGGCGGGAATCAGGCTGAGCTCGTCGCCCGGGACACCGAGCTTGACCAGCGGGCCGGTCTTTGAGGTGGTCACGGGCGCCCAGCCGGGTCCGGCAGCGGGATTCTTGATCCACTTGACGAACCAGCCGTGGATCGAGTCGGCAAGGGCCTGCTCGGCGGCGGTGACGTTGGTCAGGGCCGAGAAGCACTCGTTGCCGCCGTGGAAGAAGGGGACCTCGGTCCCGTGCGTCGGGGCCGTGCCGGGCGGGCCGCCGACCACGTTGTTGTACGCGCCGAAGAAGCGGTACATCCACGTCGACTGCTTGGCATGGCGCAGGTCCAGCAGATAGTCCACGGGGCAGTCGAAGCGCGCGTCGCCGTACTGGGCGCCCGAGCGGGCCGGGTCCGAGTCGTTAAAGTCCGCCGGGGGGTATGCGGCGATCAGGTCCGCGCTGGGGATGTGCTTCGAGTCGGCGTCGAAGGTGTTGATCCAGGATGAGAAGTTGCTGTTCTCGAACCCGTAGACGTAGGTAAAGATGTTGCCCTCGCCGTTGGAGTTGCCGGTCAGGAGGGGCACCTGGGAGGCGTAGTTGCCCTGGGCGAAGCGGGCTGGGTAGTCCGAGAACCGGGTGATGCCGTCGATGGTGGGCGTGAACCAGGTGTTGGAGGTCGAGTTGAAGAAGGCGGTCTGCATCTTGAGGAAGTCGACGTTGCGCATGCACTCTAGTTGTCCGCCGGCCGCGAAGGATGGGCAGCCAACCTCCGCCGCGACGGCGTCCATGGCCTCATTTTTGAACGTGTACGCGGGGCCGGACTCGGCGTTGGCGCTCATCTGCACCGCGCCCTTGAGGAAGGTTGTCGGGTGGTTCCACAGGTAGTGGTCGACCTGCACGGAGCCGGACGAGTGTCCGCCAAAGACGATGTGGTCGGGGTTGCCGCCAAAGGCGGCGATGTTGGCGTGGATCCAGTCGAGAGCCGCGTCGACATCAAGGATACCAAAGTTCTGCGACTGGCCCAATGCGCCCGAGTTGGGGTATCCCCAGATGGACTCTCGGGTGTTGAAGTTCACATAGACGACGCCGTTTTTGGCGAAATTGTTGCCCTGAATCTGCGAGTTGCTGTTGGAGCCAGTTACCATGGCACCGCCGTACATGTAAACAAAGACCTGGTCGAAAGGTCAGTAGGCATGTCCGCATTACGAGAGAGACAAGTAGACTTACGGGCAGGTTCTTGGCGCCAGCAGGCGCCCAGACGTTGAGATTCAAGCAGTTCTCATCCTGTCTGGTGAAGGTAGGATCACGCATAGCCTGAGGACAAGTCGGGCCATAGCTTGTGGCATTGAAAGTGACACCAGGAGCCGCGATGGGGACGGGTTGAGGTGCTTTCCAGCTGTGAGTTGAGGCGGATTGTTAGCTGTTGAACGTGCATTCAGTAGGCGGAACTCTTGATACGAGCTGAAGCCAAGACGCTTTCCAGGTCGCCAGACGGGTCTTTCTGGAAGCAGTGAAGAGTACTTCAGATCATATAACTACTGCAAGACATACCGATTCTGGCCGCCAGTGGTGGCAGCAAAGGGAATGCCAAGGAAAACCGAGTTGCCGTTGCTGTCAGCAAAGCCTTGGACGGGACCCTGGGGCAGCTTGACAGTGTTCGCTGGGCAGCATGTCGGTTTAGGGCCACCCGCAGGAGCGGAAGACGGCGGCGGCGGCGGAGGAGGAGGAGCTGGGGCAGCAGCTGCCAGTGACAGCAACGCAGCCACGAGGCTGAAGCGGAGGGCTTGCATGGTGAACGTTTGATCGACGAAGCCACTCAGTGGGGGTCAAGTGGGAGCGAAATCGTGATCTGCCCTAACACAGATGGGTTGGAATTGGGGAATATGCAAATCAACCTCTGGCGAAGCTCGGCTAGTGACGCGCAGCTATAGCACCGGGACGCTTGGCTCCGAGGAGGATATTTGCGCACTTCAAAAGAATGTGATGGGATCTGCAAAAGCTGACCCAATGAGTGGTAGAAGGACTGGAAAGTTGCAAAAGTAGCGGCAGGCGGTCATGAAGTAAAAAAGGGCATCTTACGAGGAACCCCATGCCAAAGGGACCCACGATCAGCAAGAACTGACTGATCAGACCGGTAGTTATCGGCCGGTAGAACCAAAAAAAAGTATAGAGGGTCCGCTCATGCGCACGTCGACAACGCGAGTCAAGGGCTCAGTCGAGCCACGAGGCAGGCCTGTCGTCCGCAGCAGCAGCCGCAACTGCAGCACGCAGTTCATGCAGCCAGCACGGCGCAACTTGCAAGGGCGAGCGCGAGCGTCGGCCGGAGGGAACCCCAGCCTGGCAAGCTCAGGTGTGTCGAGATGCCTGCCAGCGACCGTGCCCGAACCCTGGGGGATATCCTTCGATGGTGCTTCCAGTCGCCAAGCGCATCTCCGTGGAACGACTGGGGCTTTGGCACCCAGTGGATTTCCAGCGGTGCTAGTTTGTCCCACTCAATCGCCACCGACGTTATTCCCGACGAGGTCACACGCCTCTTCTCTAGCCTGACAGCTGCAAAGACTATTGACGGCGCATCCGCGGGGCGTCGTGGGAAGAATACTCGAGATGAATGATCCGGCGATACATAATAGTCCGCACTGACTATGTCCGTCGGATGCACGCGGGCTTGACCGTTGGATGCTCGACTAGTCCTGCAGGCAGGTCATGCTAGTCTCGGAGCGACAATTACGGTCCTCAAATTCTTCGAGGACCCCTGAGGCCATGGTACGTACCTTTCGGGTGGTTGGTTGATGTTGGTCCCGATCTGTCACAGGGGATATCCGGGTTTACCTAAGCGTCAGTCGGGGATTTCACTCCTCTCGGATGCGAGAGCCACTGGGCGTTTGAGGTCATAAAACATTCCGATATCAACCTCAGACAGGAAAAGGAGCTTTGGTCCGGGGCAGGCCCAAGACAGAAAGGAATCTGCTTATGCGGTGCGCGCTGTGGAGGTCCTCCCGTGTCTGCAGGACCCCTGGGGAAATTCGTCCATGCCCTGAACCTGTCGGCTTTTCTGGAATTTTCCCCTGCAGCAAGCCAGTAGTGGGCAAAGAACCGGCGCAAATGCTCGCCAATCGACGTGCAGCAGCACTGGTCGACACTGCCGCAGCAGTGGATCGCATCTGCTCGATGCGGAAGCCTTGGCCGGTTTGATTTCGCAATGCTTGCCGGCTAGAACATTTCAGGGCAAGGAAGGGCAGGGTAGGGGTCAATACCAAGAACCCCAAGATGCCCGCGGCTGGCCTTGCGGCAACAAACCCTGTCGTGTCGTGCCTGAATCTCCAAGTGTTCTCTATCTCGTCAAGCTAGTGAGGATGGAGCACACAATCTGTACAAAGGTTCCAACAAGTTTGTGTGTTGGGGCTGAGGCGCTAAATGCAGTGCCTACGCGTACTCCGTACATAGTCCGTCTTCTGCATGCGGTGACTGTTCCATGCCACCTCATCGATCTCAGGGGGTTGCTTGTATGCGTGGAAGAGGGCGGACTCCGAGATTGCCGATGATGCGATCTTGTTTGAACTGAGGTGCTCCGTTCGCACAGATCTCCGCGAGTCAACTTGCCACGGGACAGCAGGCCTTCAAACTGTCAGTCATGCCGCCATTGAAACTTACCCGACAGCCCACGAGTCACGACACGATTGCGGAGGAATAAGCCCTGACATTCAGCCACCGCGGGCCCAAGTGAACACACCTCAAAGGCTTGCTGTCAAAAAGGCAGCCACGGCGCCCGGTCATATTGCCCGCGCGCCCGTCCGTCCGTCCGCCCCTATCCCGACGGGAGGGACCCGAAGTCCAGCCACCACCGACAGGGATGCCCGACCAGTTCTGCTGGCTGAACTCTATTACCCAGCAAGCACCAACTGGCAAGAGTGCTGTGGAGGCGACTAGAGTGGTCCGTCTCCGCCGTGCTGAGGTCTGGCTTGGCCTGCAATGCCTTGCTGCCGGCACCGCTTTTCCGGACGCGCAGTGGACGAAAGCGAGTAAGGGGACCCAGCCAGCTGGAGATGAGCTAGGTACGTGCGGTCAGGGAAGTTGGCACAGTTGAAAATCCCCTCGATAGCATATGTTAGTCTGTAGGCAACGAGTGTTGTGATTAATTACGACATTGCAAGATACAGTGTCGCGCGGGGACCTGGTCGATCGGAAGCACGAGCCTGCCAAGAGCATCTGGTATCGGCGGATCAGATCAGAACATGTATGCCATCCTGCCCGTCAGAACCCCCAGATCCGATCCTGGAAAATGCGTGGCAGCCCTGCCTGGACCACGCAGGCGGGCAAGCAAGACAGGCCCTGGAACGTGGACCGAACACGGGCACGGCACAGCAATGTCTGTCGCAGATTCACTACTGCATCGAGAGCCCATATGTGACACGCCAATTGGTTGCAACAGCAGCCCTGCAACTGTGGCTTTCCAAGTCTCAGCCAGCGTCATCACCATTACGCCCCTCGCCCACTCCCCCAGTCAAGCCATACGCACTAATGAAGGAGAAGCAAAGCCCGGCAAGCTGCGACACTCATTAGCAGAGTGTAACGGACAATGTCTCGCGAGTCATGCGCGAAGGTCACTCAGACTCGCGACCACACACAGCACACGAAGCAGTCCTAAGACGGTTCATCCAGCATCCCGCATGCGCCATTGAGAGCCAAGATCCGGTACTTGGAATCCTTGACATCTGGCCAACGGGCTAGAGATGAATTCGGACACCAACTCGTTGGCCACTTGGGCGAAATCTGGGAACCCATTGGCTCGGGCCGGCCAGTAGGGTTCTCTGCAGATCATCAGCTCATATGGCAAAGGCGTACAACGCCCCATCTTGGTACAGGAACTCCAGTTCGTGTCGCGTAATGGCCAACACTATGTCACCCACTTTCACATGCATCAGCACTGCTTGTCTTGGGGGTGGTGCGATTGCAGACGATGATCCGCAGATGGGGTGGCCTGTCTCCTGCGAGAGGCACCACATGGGGACGATGCCGTATGCACTGCCAATCACCGATAGAGTTCGCAGCCTCTGGGATCGCGCGGTCCAGCTTGAGAGATCGCGCAGGTTCCCAGCACGAGCGGCCAGAGCTCCGTTATCAACACATCTACCGTGGTTGTGAGACTCGCGTGGCAAGCCGTCGGTCCTTTGGTGAAGATGATTTGGTATACACAGCTATGCAGTGTGCGGACAACCTGCCGCTGGCTAACGAGGAGGCGGAGAGTTATGAAAATCTGAAAAACTCAATAGCGGACGACTGTGCCACCATGTAACTATCTCTCTGCCTATGAGCCGACACAGCCGGTGCATGAGTTGGTGGCCCCGAGGTGCCCATCCGGACGCCAGGTCTAAACCACAAGGGGTCTGGTCCGAGTAGCTGGCTCGGACGCTCCCTGTCCCGGTCTGTCTCCATCTCCACTCGCCACTGGGCCACTATTCGAGTTCTTGGTCGAAAGGAACAGTTATGCTTCGAAGAGGAAACTCGTCCGGCCCCCTGCTGAAGCTGATTCTGCTCCGAATGCTTCCAGGCCCATGGAGCTGGGAACCTGTTGGCACAGATATATTGAGAATCTGATACTAATCCGCCTGCGAGGCGGGGAATCGTGCCATTCTATTCACTACGTCCCTGTCTAGTCTTGTTCTAGACTAGTGATTAGAGAAGCCCCTGGCGGTCCCTCCCGCAAGGCATTGTGTTTCCGGTTCCGTGGTGTTGTGCCGCGGACGCCACGCGCGAATTCACTTCGCACATGTGCCCGAGCAGATGTACCTGCTCTACACTTTCCCGACGGTCTTCTCCTGCCCGGTCCTGCCCTGTCAGCGTCTTCTTCGTCGAGCCGTATAGCTCACACATGAAAGCCCTTGGGGAGAAGATCACTTTCCCCTTTCGTCTCTTACAAAGAGATCTTGTACCTGATTGAAACCCACTCGAGATCTGCCCTTAGCGTCTGATCCGTCTACGGAGTACCTGCATTACTCGGTACGATCCTCTCACCTAGCCCGTACCAGGCCCACTATCTCGCGGAACCAACCGAGGAGTTGCAAGCGAAGAGGGAAAATAGGCCCTCCGCTTTGCCCCAGACGCTAGTAGAGCAGGGAAGCATCTCTCTTTATCACTCAAAGCCCTCCCACACGCTCGGGACCCAGCTGGCCAGCCCGTCTTCCCACTGATCAGCAATCTATGATACCCACTCGTCTCATCTGCGTCCGTCATCGTTGCTTTTGACCCTCTTTTGAGTGGGCAAGCAGCTTCAGTTGGGTATTCCCTGGGTACGATATCGAACACCAAGCGGCTGGAAAGGACGAGAAGGACGGCTACCATTCATCAAGTAAAGAACGGCACCTTGTCGCGAATAGCCGACCATCATGGCGGCGGATGGCTTAGGACAAGTGGTGAGTGAAGCACACGCAATATCAAGATGTCCCGACGCTGGGCCTCATCCACCCATTACACATCCGAGCTTCTTCGATCTCAATTCTCACACATCATGTTTGATTCGCACAGGTGGCATGGTACATCTGTACCGTCGTGGCGATAGGCTTCCTGTTCGCCCGTCTCTACGCACGATGGCAGCGCATGGCCGCACTCTTCCTCGAAGACTACCTGCTGTGTCTCGCGGGATGCTGTCTCGTCGGCGACCTCATCATCCAGCATTACATGTGGACCTTGGGACTCGCAGAGCCACAGGCAGACGTCACCTTTGACAATTTCGTCAGCATGATGAAGATGATTGTCCCCGGCTCGACGCTGTACGTCACATCACTGTGGCTCATCAAGCTCGCGCTCGTTATATTCTACAAGAAGATTGCGGCGCCCGGGACGAAGATGCAGATGGCGTACAATGTCACGATGGCATTCCTAATCTGCTCGTGGTTGGCCATCTTCTTTGATATCATGTTCCAATGCTTCCCGCACGACAAGCGGTGGTCGACTGATCCAAATTGTGAGTCTTCTTGAGCAGATACATCTGAAATAGGAGGATCGCAACTGACACATCATGTAGACCAATGTGATCCCAGGGAAAGCGAGATCAATTTCTGGCTTACCGTTCTCCGTAAGCATACCCAATCAAAATCGACAGTCTTTACAGGAAATCACATGAAAAGCTAACACATCGCATAGTCAACATCTTCACTGATGTCGTCATCATTTGCTTGCCCATTGCCATGGTGTTGGACCTTCAGATGAAGACGAAACAAAAAATCGGCGTCGCTGCCATCTTTGCCCTTGGTATCTTTGTGGTCATTGCAAGCAGTATGTCATCGAGCACTTGTACGATCTTGTAATTCTTGAGCTAACGTCTTATAGTCATCCGTGCCTACTACTCTCATAATGGCGCGCAGATGGTCACCTGCACGGTTTCCATGGTCGAGACTGCCGTGGCCATCGTCGCAGCTTGCTTACCTCGTAAGACTTATCCATCCTCCTTCCAGATCTCTTGACTTTTGTCAGGAACCGTCATTAACATTTTATACAGCTCTCCGCTCCTTCATTCTAGGCCACAACACAACAACACCTAGTTCCTACGCCAAGCACTACGAGCTATCCTACATTAATAAGCGCAACCGCAACCGCGCGACAAACTCGAACCTCGCCGCGCCCGGAAGTGCCGTCGTCGCGAGCCACATCTTGTCACACTCGCACCACAAATCCGCCCCCAGTAACGACTCGGAGGACGAGCTCGTCCTCAAGCAGCAGTATCACAGCCACCACCAGCACATCGCTCCCGGCGCACACAAGAACGGCAGCACGGTCCGGAGCACCGCGGCCTCGAGTCTTAGCGAGGACGACGACGCTGCGAACACCGCGGGTGGCCAGAATATCTTCAACCACCCTAGCCAGCGCCACCACCGGGCCGTCATCGAAGGCGGGAGCGGAGTGCGCACAAACGGGCGGAATTCACCTTCTGACGGGGACGCGAGGGCCATGTCGCCCCTAGCGACGTCGCCGCCCAGCGCGGGCGTCATCATGGTCAACACAACGATCGAGATGGACAAGAGTCATGCTTATGGGTACGCCGGGGAGAGTCGGCGATGATCGGTCTTTTCTATTTTTTGAGACGGGCCCTGTTTATTGTTGAGCGGATTTGGAACATGAAGCGACAGTTTTGCGGACGAATGGGTCCTTTTACTCATGTCTGATAGGAGATAACGGACGGATATACCCCCTTGATGCCAATATATGTGATCAGATTTAATCGGTTCTAAGTGATATTGATATACAATATTTCATATTCGATGAAACACTGACGAGTGAATGTCAATTGCCGGGACCAGGATAAGATGCTGCCGTTCTGCCTCGACTCGGGAGAGTGCATCAGGTCTTGCCATCGTCGATATCATAGGGGAGAAGCCTGCGGACTTCCTAATATCAACGTCGTGGTCTCACAACCTGGCCTGCTATAAGGCCTCGACATGGACGAGACCTAGATGCAGGGCCTTCTTCCGAAACCTTTCAGACCAGAGCATAACTATTGTATCATTCGTAGGAAGCTAGTTATCGCCCCTGCTAGATACCTGGTTGGCCATCTCCATTGCATTACCACTACTTTACAGCGACGCTCCAATTCGACCACGCCTCTAAACTATATTAGATGATGCTCAACGCGCTAATTTACATGTTCAAATGATAGCTTCTGGCAGTAAGAGGTGTAATGCAATTTAGACAAGTCGTGAGCTAAGGGTCGGCCTAAGACATAGTGTTTTTGCACCTGTACCAAACTTTGTAGGCGCACGGATTACCTACGCGAATGCATAAGCCAAATCGCCGTTTTATCTACTCATCCACAGTTGCCTCTTCACATACCTTTGTGAAGAATAGACCATGAGGTTAGGTAAGGATAGCGAGTTGATACCCCGATGCTTTCGGAATTAGTATGGCCCTGCCTACAAACAGAAGGCGAATATGTGCTGCGACCGGGATATTGTTGTCATGTGCACCCATACGAAGACGGACTATCGCAGGTACCATCTCGGCTGCCGCTGATACGAAATCGGCAACGGCTAGTATCACCCACATCGGATCTGTGATCGATATGATGTTGAGTGTCATCTTTGGGCCAACCCTGCAACGAGGTGTGGAAGCCGACTAGTCCTATAAAAGCCGATTGGGCATGATCTTGTCATTGGCAGTGAGTAATTACGGCAATCTCATTACTCATCGATCTGTCGATGACCCCAAGTGGACGATGGCCTGCAAGAGTTTGCAGTTGTTTTATGAACCCAAATATGGAATTATTAAATGCGCGTGGGTCAGCGTGTTGGTCTAGATGTTGGATATACACCTTGGAACAGTTGCTTAGTGAAAGAGGCTTCTAGTACATTATTGGTATCATAGTTATAACATTTGGCCGAAGATACAGGAGTGGTAGGACACATGATTTATCGTGCATAGCTGAGATCACTGCACAACGCTGAGCGCTGATCCTCCATGAAGGATTCACTCCCATGACTCAGTTAGTGAGGTGGTACTGCCGGGATGCGATCCTTCATTACGTGTACAAGAAGATCGCTGACAGGTGCACAAATGGACATAAATACAGCCCGATCATTCCTTTCATGTAGACAGATCTCTTTCGAGATCACGGCTTTCAAGACATACGCATTCACCACTGTTCTGCCCATTTATGACATGATTTTATTTGGTATGTTCCTAGCGAATCTAGACTAGGCGTGTTTAGAACCTTCATGCAACTCCACTCCCTTTGCGTTGGTGACATTCTTGTTGAACTCAACAGCACCGTTCTGCAGGGCGGGCAAGCATGCATGCGTAGAGATCTGGGCGGAGGAGGCCATCGCTGGTTCCGGGCATCTTGACGTCGACGCCCGTGCCCTCGTGGGCATGGAGTGGCAGGGGCCACAGGTTGGTGATGTTGCCAGCCGGGAGGGCACAGACACAGCGCTCGTAGGCGCGGGCACGGAGATTACTCTTCAGGATGGCTAGAGCCGTGACCATGCCTGCTAGGCTGCCCTTCAAGAAGGCGAGATCTTTCAGGTCCCCAGATTCAAGTCCACGGACCCCGGATCGACAACGCGACTTGCCGCATACGGCACGGGTTTAAGGTATAAACATAGGTTCAAGGCGTTGGCGCTTTGGGGTTTCCCCAGAAACTAGCGAAACGTTTTAGCGGCCTCGGTAGTTTTCGACTAGTTGTCCCTAGCCATTGGATTGCTGAGCACATGGGTACATGCCAAGATCTTAAGCGAGGCAGACCCCATAAGACACGGGATACAGAATTGCTACCATGAACCCGTGCCGAAAGAGGAAGTTACATTGGGACCTCTTTTGGAATCAGACTAGTCAGACGGCAGACTTGACGAGCCTCGCTTACGACTTGAGGCTATATATTACTGGCTAGGCAGCTGTTGAGAGTCCAGTCCGCTCAATCAGATCAAGTTCAGTCCAATAGACCGTTGTACTGAAATCCAGAGTCAGAATGGCGCGCATTCTTTTCCTCGCATTAGCTCAAGTGCTGTTGGGCGTGGTTTCAGCTCGGAAGTCATGCCACCAAAGCCACAGCTTCGCAGGAGTCAACTCCTACTTCCTTCACGCTTTTCAGCAGTAAGTTCAGGAAAATCGCACTTGAAGGACTTTGAAAGAGTCAATGTTATCGGACCTCACTTACTGACCTACGCCTGCAGACCCGACCGGTTGGCCGTCCTCGACGCAATCAAAGCGGCAGATCTCAAAGTTGTGCGCCTCTTCATTTCTGAGACATTTGAGAACAACAAGCGCACGGGGTCGGTCTACATGCCAGATATCGAACCCAAGCAAGTTGGCGTCTATAATGACACACAGCTTGAGGCCATTGATCAGCTCATGGTAGAGGCCCACGAACGAGGTGCGTATTCACACACATATACACCTGTTCACTGTTATATATCGTGTACTCTACTGACTTGTCCATACAGACATCAAACTCACTATCGCAATGCACGATCGCTACCAGCTTGGATGTTGGGGTAATGACACATACGTCGCCAAGTACGACCTGCCAGCCCTCGACTGCGCCACCGGGAAGGCTAGCGACAACGACGTCTCGCGGTGGTACGCAGATGCCGCTCCAATTGCCGACTTTGAGAACCGTATCAAACACATCCTCGAGCACCGAAACACTCTCATTAAAGGCAGCCCCTCATGGAAGGATCTGTCGAGCCATATTTTCTCCTTCAACATCGAGAATGAGGCCCAGGGCCATCTGAATGGGAACATTGCGCCGTATCCAGAGTGGTGGTGTGACCGCGCGAAGTTCATGCGCGGTATCATGGGACACAGCAAAGTCTTGATCTCAACCGGTACGTCTTGTTGCCAACATAAACCCCCCTTACCTTATAAGACCCTTCTTCTCACTAAAAACAATGATCCACTTAGGCGGCGGCAACGAGTTCCCCAACTCTGACATCCCCCAGAACTGGGCGTGTCCGGCCCTCGACCTCGTCACCCTCCACTCCTATAGCGGCGTCGACGAGTTCCGCACCAAGGGCGCCATTGCGTTGCAGCACGCACTCGAGGCTAAAAAGCTGACCTTGTTTGAGGAATTCGGGGCTACGGGCAAGACGAAGGCGGACCAGGTAGCGGAGCACATCAGCGTGTTCAACGACCTCGGCGTGCCGTGGATGCCGTGGCAGATCAGCAAGCCAGGTAATGGTGAAGCGGACTTCGAGTTCTGGACGGATGAGGAGACATACGACGTTGTGAAGAATGGGAGTGAGGAGGCGCACAGATTGAAGGCCGCGCAAGCTTGGACCCTGTAATGTGGTGGTATGAGACGCAGTTACGAGGATTTAACTTCGGAGAGATACATGTGGGGAGCTGGAGATTCGGTCTTCTCGTCTGTAATCCAGCGGCTGTCGCACGTTTCATGTTCTTATGCGCTTTCAACTTATATTTCGTAGTGATCCAGGAATGCAAGATCGTTGCCCACTCCATATATCATCTGGTCTTGATTGTTCATCCACGACAAATCTTCAAAGAAGTCTCCGAGAAGAAACTCCTCGACCGCACTACCAGATAAGTGTGTCGCCGGTGTGCCTTGTGTCGGTCCCTCTTGAAAGTCTCCCAGCTCCAAATTGCCTATGGCTGATCTATATGCGACTGCCTCCTCGTCAAATCGACCTCCTCGTTCACCCTGAGGCTGCCTTCGCTGCTGCCGTACGTGGTAAGCGCGCGCAGCATTATACAGCCTAGTCACCACTTCGAGCGATCTCCTCGCCGTACACGACCAACTTTCCAGCGCTGAGAGCGTTGAAATGGCCCGCTCGACCTGCTGTTGAAAGCTCGCGACCATGTCCGGCCGATCGCTATTACAGAACAGCGACAGCAACGGCACCATGCTGGTCTGGTAGATGAGCCAAGTCGCAGGCCATCCAGCCATGAGACATGGAGAAGGCATCTGCCACGTCGATGAAATCTCCTCGATTAGTTCGGCTGCGATCCTTTGGCAGGTGAGGATGGCTTCGCGCTTGGTGTCCGAGATACGATTCATGCATTGGCGACTCAAGGCGAACCACAGAAGGATGGGGCGGTAGATGAAGACACGAGCGGAGAGACAGCGCCACCGCATGACGTTCTTCGCTACAATCACCCCAACGGATGTGTCTGGCGAGGCGACGAATTGGCCTATGGACGGCCTTTCCAACCAGCTCAGAAATGCGTGATCAAGCTCCTGTCGAGTGCTGGAACCCAGAACGAGACGTTCCGCGAGATGATCATCCATGCGCGTACTGATCACGCAGTAGTCGATACTGTCCTGTAATAATGTAGTGATGAAAGGATCGTTGCTCTGTCAAGACTATCAGTAATGCCTTTTTAATCTTCGCGGTCGACATGAGTAAAATACCTACTGCGGAGTGGTCGGGCCTCTTCACGTTGTGCCCCGGCCCCAAACGCCCAGACGTCGGTCGTCCGAGGAAATTCGAGTTGCAAGCGTCCAGAGTAAAGAGTGACCACCAGATTCTGCGTCTCAGCTCCGCGACGCGCGAAAACTCAGCAGATACGTTTGACGTTGTTGCCGACTCAGAGAAGTCCCGGTGAAGACCCAGCGTGATCGCCATCCTAAAAGTCGCGCCAATGAGGAAGTTGGCAAGGTTGGGCTGCTGGATGTAATGGAGATACATGCCACCGAGGATTACTAGTGCTTGGACGGTCTCCAGCTTAGCATGGCTAAATGTATCAAGGACGAGATGCTCCCGAGCCCGTTCATAGAATATGAAATGAGTTTTGTCCTCTGCTTTGTTCGCAGCAACGCTGCCCATGGCAAGGACTGCGTTGAGGAGCAGCTTCCAACGAGCGTCGTCTCGTTTCTTGCTCATGTAGCAGTCCCGAAAGCTTTCTTCGTCTAGCAGTGGGATCTGGGGATGAACATATGTGAAGAAGGCGTTAATGGCTGGCACCTCATCCCACATGGTGGGTTGTCGCTGAGTGGTGGATGGTGCTAAAAGCTGTTCCCCGTGTCCTCTAACACCTTCGGAGGCTGAAGAGCTAAACCCTGCCTGTCCATTATTTGACGTCGAGGAGGCTGCAAATGCCTTGGATTCTGGATCAAGCAGGAGAATGATGCGTAGTACAGCTACGACGGACGAGACTCCCAGGTAGGAGCTGGCAGTCTTGACGGAGAGCGCCAGGGCATTGATATCGTCAGTGACCCCATTGGTGGCTGACGGGCTCTGCTGCCGGCTCACAGCAGCTGTTCCCGGCACGGGAAATGCCTGGAGCTGTTCGAGACTATGAGAGTCTTCCTGGGAGTCCCTATCGACATCCTGACTATCTGAATGAGGGCCTTGTGCGTCATTTTGCAGTGATGCTGGGTGTTGCTGGAGTTGCTCAAGGAGCTGATCCCTCGACAGTTTGGACAGATCGTGCAAAGACTGGCTAGGAAACAGTTTGTGCACAATGTTCTTGGATGCAGCCGATCGACTTGCTGTCTGTCTATACACAACGTCAATCTCTCTCTGGTTCACTTCCCTTTACCGAGAAGGATGCACACACACACACACACCTCTTCGCGGCGACCTCATCCGATCGTCTTACTTCTGACACGAGGGAACACTGGTCATCCTTGTGATACCACTTACACGCCCCGCAGGGCACCTCGCCATCACAGCGAATCTTTCGTTTTCTGCACGACTGACAGGCTCTGCTTCTCGTTGGACGCCGCGACTCTGCGCTAGCCGCCGTGGGGCTGACTGGAGGCGGTTGCGAAGCCTCGAACGTATGGAACATGATGTCCACGGATGAGACGGAGTGCGGTGGAGTCAGGTGTGACTGGATGTGGAAATTCGACGCGGACGCGGGATGCGGAGGTTGCAGGTCGTGCGTGCCCCTTTTGCACACGGGAAGCGGCAAAACTGCCCCCAAATGCCCCGGGACTTTTTCTGGTCTCCGCAGGTGTGGGGAATCTGCGGGGGATCTTCTGGGGAAACGAAACTAGAAAAGTCTAAAGGAGCTTCAGCCCCAAGCTGAGTCTCAGCTATGCCACTTCGGGCACGGGCATCAGTGTGAGAGGAGGCCGTGCCGGATCGAGAAGTCATTGACCTAACTCTGAAAGACGCGGAAATGTGATATCTGGCTGTAGACTCAGACCTGGCCATGCAACAGACGCACTTGTCGCTCCTGGCCCTGTCCTGGGCATGGCTCGGTGGCTATAATAGCGCCATTCCTTCGAATTCGACTCATTCCGTCTACAGATCCGACTGGACAACCCAGGTCTCTTCATCCTCAGTCAACAAGTCAACGCGCGTTCACTGTGTTCTTGATAGTAACGATGGCAGACAAGCGCTGTGACAGCATGGGCGTTACTCTCGAGGAGAGGGAGAAGAGCGCGGCAACGGTGAGGCTACCACGATTCGTCTTTCAATCCTTGCTCACCGATGATAATGTTCAATGAATGTTCAACTGACACTTACACTTATCCAGGCTACAGGGGTCGCCAGCGTCAAGGTCGCCAAAGGCTCAGGGGCCTATCATGAAGCTCTCCTCCAAGAGCACCCCAACTGGCTGCATCCCAGGATGATCCTTCTCGTTGCCTGCACCATGGTGGGCTTCTGCTGCCAGACAATGAACGGCTTCGACGGCTCTCTCTTTGGTGGCCTCACTGCCAATTCCAAGTTTCTCGACTTCTTCGGCGGCACTAACGACGGGGTAAAGTACTCCCACTCCCCCTTTCACAGCAATCCTCAAAACTTATCCCGTTCATGTCCTAACAAGAGTTCCTAGATCTGGGCTGGCCTTGTCAGCGCCATGTATCAGATCGGCGGTGTCTGTGCCCTCCCCTTCGTCGGCCCCGCCATCGACACTTGGGGTCGTCGCTTCGGCATGTTCCTCGGCTCCTTTCTCGTCATTGTTGGCACTATCGTCACCGGCACCACCCGCGTGAATGCCTCCGTCGACCAATTCATGGCTGGTCGGTTCTGCCTTGGCTTCGGCGTCGCCATCGCTTCCGCTGCCGGCCCCATCTACGTCGTCGAGACGAGCCACCCCGTGTTTCGAAGCGTGGCCACAGCCTACTGCAATACTTTCTGGTTTGTTGGGTCCATCCTGTCCGCGGGCGCTGTCCTCGGAGCTCTAGACCTCCCGGGCATCACGTCCTGGCAGATACCCGTCTGGCTCCAGCTCCTCTTCTCCGGCATCGTCTGTGTCGGTGCCTTTCTCGTCCCCGAATCTCCTCGCTGGTGCTACGTCCACAACAAGCGAGACAAGGCCAAAGCCATCCTTACCAAGTGGCACGGCCTCGGCGACGAGAGCTCACCTTGGGTCCAGCTCCAGCTTCACGAGTACGAGGCAAACCTCAACATCGAAGGCTCGGACAAGCGCTGGTGGGACTACCGAAAGCTCTTCGACTCCCGCGCCGCTCGCTACCGCGTTGCCTGCAACTGCGTCTTCGTTGTCTTCGCTCAGTGGGCTGGAAACGGAGCCCTGACATACTTCCTCCCGGCCGTTCTCGACACGGTTGGCTACACGTCCGACGGCGTCAAGGCGCGGATCAATCTCGGCTACGCATGTTTCCAATTCTGCTTCGCCCTCCTCGGAGCCGCCCTCGTGGAACGCGTCGGGCGCCGACCCCTCATGCTCTTCTCCATGGCCTCCTGCTGCATCTGCTGGGCCGGCGTCAGCGCCGCCGCCGGCACCTACAACAACTCGGGCGAGGCCAACAGCGACGCCGCCCGCGCCGTCATTGCCATGATCTTCATCTTTGGCGCCGTCTTCTCTGTCGGCATCACGCCCCTCCAGGCCCTGTACCCCGTCGAGGTCTTGTCCTTTGAGCTCCGCGCCAAGGGCATGGCCTTCTCCAACCTGTGTCTCAACGTGGCCGGGCTGTTGAACCAGTTCGCGTGGCCGGTGAGTCTCGAACGCATCGGATGGCATACCTACTTCGTCTTCCTCGGCTGGTGCGCCGTGCAGACCATCGTCTTCTACTTGTTCCTGCCAGAGACCAAGGGACGTACTCTCGAAGAGCTTGATGAGATTTTTGCGTCGGAAAAGCCGGTCAAGGCCTCGCTTGCAAGAGCCCAGGTTGCAGTCGACACCAACCAGAAGGTGGTTCCTGTTATGGAGGGTTGAGTGCACTACTGCATCTTCATATTAGTCTTCCGTGTACTGGGGTGTGGTACCACTACCGCATTGCCTCACTTTTCCACCTTATGTATACTCCTAGCTAAGATAAATATCAAGTGAATAACCCACAAATCTACAGCACATGCAAATATTATTTGTTCATTTACACATCTTCGAGGCCCTCTGTGTCGAACATCATGCAATCAACCAATGAGGTTCCCGCTCCGCTGATTGGAAGTGAATTATCATATTTTATCAGTGGATCAAAACGCGGTCTAAGCCAATGTAGCACATTTCTAGAGGCATATGCCAATATACTGAACAGTAATCGCACATCATTCATAAGAGCAGACACGGTCAATATAGCTTAGCAGGCTTGATTGCGAGGGAGCCGAGCTGGGGCCTGGTTCGATGACAACTCTGCTCATACGCCCACAGTGTGACTTGATCAAAAAGATGCAGCCTGTATAGAGCAGTTCTATTGTTCCTTGAATCTAACTCGCCGGTCGTCTTGTGAGGGCTATCTATAGTATATCGAAGCTATGGTCCTCAGACCAGCCAGCGCCTTACTTGATCAAGTTCAAACACTTCATCTCAATCTTCGTCCCCTTATCTGCTCCCTGTACCCCAATCTTGACCGTCTCGCCCGGCACAATGTCTACCAAGTTATCCAACAGCTTCACTCCATCATCCTCGCACTCTACGGCCAGGCCCTTCACCGGCACCTCGGCGCTGACCTCGATGCAGCTCAAGTCGTCCGAGAGCTTAGCTTCCAGCTTCTTCGGCTCCGAGAAATGCACGTACTTCAAGGGCTGGGGCCAGTCGATGTATCGTGCGATTTGAGTGCCGTCTTCCTTGGTCAGGTAGGCTCCCGCGACGATCTGTATACCTTCTTTCTCTTCCCTGGCACGGATAGCGTCGTCAAACTCGATGGTGGCAATCTCGGTCGACTGGTTTGGCAGCAGGGCGCAGCTGGTGGGCAGCTTTGGCGACGGGAGCTCTTCGCCTGTCTGGATAACCCAGTACCTGACTGTGCAGCGTATCGTCTCGCTCCTCAGTGTCAGGTTTGACCCCCATACCCTGAACCGCGTCAACTGCTCTGGCCTGCCCACGTTGCCTTTCCTCTTCCTCTCCGTCACGGTGCGTTCCAGACCGACAGTGACTGGCTGCAACTCCCGAGCGATGGCGTGATACGCATGCTTCGGGCGCAGGTGGTAGTCGCAGATCGCCCACGACGTGACAGGCCAGCAGTCGTTGATTTGCCAAACCAGCACACCGGCACATCTCTCCTTTCCAGGCCCGGCCCATTCCCGCCGCCAGAGGCGATAGCAGGAGCTCAGACACTCCGCCTGCATCAGCTGCGTGCTGTATACGTAATCTTCCAGAGAGGCGACCGTGTATCGCATATTCTCGACAAGATACAGCGCCAGTCGGCGCTCGTGGCCGTCAGCCTTGTTGTGGAAGTCCACAGTCGATGACTGGGGGTGCCGATCTGGGTCATCTTTGCCGAGCGGGAGATACTCGTCGATTGTCTTCACAGACGGGAAAGCCTCCATGCCGAACTCTGAGATGAATCGTCCCGTGAGCTTGACAGCATCCTGGTACCTCAGCTGCGAACCATGCCAGATGTTCCACTGATGAACGTCGCCAACGGTCAGATCGTCAGACTTCTTCGGTGCACCCCATGGACTGCCTGGATGATAGGGGACATCTGGGATCAACTCCTTGCAGACAGAGGGAAGCAGCGACTCGTAGATGTAACGGGCAGGGAAATTGGTCTTGAGCCAGCTTTGAGGATCCTTGTCTTCCCAGTCGCAGGTCAGCTTGTTGTCTTCAGCAATTTGATAGTCCTCATTGTTTCCCGCCCACATAACAATGGAAGGGTGATGGCGAAGCATTTTGATGTTCTCAACTGCCTCCCGCTTGACAGATTCCAGGAACTCTGGGAAAGCCGGATAGTTGCCGCAGCCAAACATAAAGTCCTGCCAGACAAGGATGCCCATCTCGTCGCAAGCGTTGTACAGGGCCTTCTGCTCGTAGATACCGCCGGCCCAGACGCGGAGCATGATTTGGTTGCCGTTGGCAAGAAGCTTCACCCAGTCGTAATACCGCTCGTCGGAAATGCGGCAGATGAAGCTATCGGCCGGGATCCAGTTGCTGCCTCCGCAAAAGATTGGCACATTGTTGATCTTGAAGAAGAAGCTGGTGCCTGGGGTGCCGTCAGAGAATGGCTTTTGAATAACCTCAGCCTTGCGCAAACCGATCCGCTTTGTCGCAGTGTCGACTTTGGCGCCGCCAGTCCCGAGAAGAGTGGCTTCCAAGGTGTAAAGAGGCTGTTCTCCGTAGCCCTTTGGCCACCAAAGCCTAGGATTGCGTACTGCAAAGGTTGCGGTGGCAGTGGCGTCGGCGGAAACGCGGACAGTCTCCGAGGCAATGACTTGGCCGTCGATGGAGACGTCAATGCGGAGCGCAGAAGCCTCCCCCTCAATAATAGCCTGAGCGACAACGTTTGCGGACTTGAGAGAGTCATCGAGCCCGATCTCGGTGTGCAAGTCACTGATTCGAGCCGAGTATACCTCAAGGTTGATAGGCCTCCAAGGACCAGCTGTCAACAGCTTCGGACCCCAATCCCAACCCTAAAAAGACCTGGTTAAAACCCTCTTTCGCAAGTAATTTATGGCCAACGGACAAACTCACCCAGTGATATTGTGCTTTCCTCACCGGCAGCCGCGAGACATCGCCATTGGCGCACACCCACGTGTGATTGGGATATTTGTCGACGAGCTGCTGCCCACGCTCAGAAGCGGAGGCGAAGTGGATGACGAGATCATTTTCCTGGCTCCCGCTTTTCAGAAGTTTCGTCACTTCCACTCTTTCCGGAACAAACATGTTGTCGGTTTCGAGGATCTTCTGTCCGTTCAGCGAGACCGTGGCAAAAGTGTCGAGACCCTCGAAAACCAAGACGGCTTTCTCTCCGGTCTGGACCTCGGGCGTAGCGAACAAAGTTTTGTATACCCATTCGGCCTCACCGACCCATTGCACGTCGAGCTCATTCTTGCCGATGTTGGGGTCGGGGATTCTCTTGTGGTGCAGGAGATCGAGGTGGACTTGGGTCGGGAACTGCGAGACGGGAAGGAATTCCTGGTCATCCTCGTCGTAGCGTTTGAATTGCCACTTGTCCCTGATGGGCTTTACTTTGCGTAATGACATGGCGTGCAGACTGACGGCTGACTGCGAGGTCTTTAGGGCTGAGTGTGGTATAGAGCACCGCAGTGGCAACGAGGTCGAGTCCAGGATGCTGTTAAGTTGGGATGAGGCTGTTCTCCAGAGAGTTCACCCGCGGATGTGCTCAACAGAGCTTGAGTTGCACATACAGAAAAGGACAAAAAAGAAATAAGCCGTGGTTTGTAACCAGGTGCAACGTTTGTTCATCACAGCTTCTGAATTCCGAGTGCTCCTTTATGTCACGCCGCCAATTGCTCCAAGAACGGACGGGATTTCCTGATGCCGAGTAAAATGTGGTAGATCAACGGGACTGGTTCTCGGCCAGTCAGTCAATTGCTTCTTTGGGTGCGGGAGGCGCACGGAAAAGTGCACTCATTCGAGGCTAGACGGGGGATCCGCTGAGGTTTGTGTGGGGAGCTTGCTACTTCTAGCCATTTTGGGCGCGGACGGCCTTGTCAAATAAGGAAAGGTTCAAAACGTGGAAAAGGGTCCAAGGAAGCACCTCGGCAGGTGCTGTAAGACTGTATACGGAGGTTCGTATCTGAAATGGGTCATGTATACACTAACAGAGTTATGCATAACCCGTCTTGATATAGCATATTCTACATGTTTTATACTGTGATTTGTTGTAACTAGTCTTTTCTGCAGTCTGGGGATCAAAGTCTCGCTACAGCCCTTCGCAAGGGCCGAGGGGAGCCACCCTCGTCAGGCAGCATTATAGGGATGGTGCAAAGCTCTAGTGACTTGTATGGACGCAGTTGTGTTTGTGTGATTCGTTGCGCTCCGTGCTCCTGATAAAGTACAGTCCTCCACCAGGCTGGCGAGCCTCGAGCCTCACTGAGAAATCCTGAGTCTCTCGACTAAAGTTATTTCGTAATAGCTTTGTCTTGATCTTACTGCAAGAAGCATCTCTCGCGGCATTTCCTTAATCATTGGCCCATGCCATGCCGGGATAACGTCTCAGTGAGGAGTCCTCGTTCTAGATGTCCACTATTCCTGACCCCTACCTGTCACTTGCAAACGTAATATAGCATGAAATCTGCCGGTAGAGGTCTCAAATCATTTTGAATGCTCATGGGTTCGAGATGACCCTCTTATCACAACAGTATCAAATTCAGTCGGACAGCCATGGTTTCCCTCCTCGCACTATCAAAATCCGAATCTGAGATGTTTGATGTCTCTCTTTCTCTTCCTAAGTCTAGTGTCATTAGCCATCTATGATCTATAAGGTCATTAACAGTGTCTCTTCCGAGTTTATTTATCCACCACGAGTTTAAAATGTTCGCGAACCGGGCAAGTCCTACCGAAGAACGGAACAGTACAACGAGAAACCTACACGGTGAATTCCCAACCTCTCGCCCTCCGCGCCGTCACGCTAGTACCACAACCCGCGTGTCTCGTCATTGGCAAGGTGACCTTGTCTCTCCCCATGATCATATTAATGAATTAAAAGAAAAGCCTATGAAACCATTCTAGTTGGTGTGAAGCTGAATTCGCAGCCTTATCGGGGATCCCAAGTGACAGCCAGGGGACATAGTCAATATGGCCGTCGTTTCTGTTCGCAGGGGTAAGGTGAGGCTGTCGCAATGCCTCGCTCTCAGTTTCGTGTTTGTCGGTCTCGTGCCTTGTTTGAAGGGCCCGTCGCTTGCAAGCGAGTTCAGATTTTGGCTTGAGATTGATGCTTGGATCCATCACTGAAACCGAAAGGGCCGTCTCATCTTGTCTAAGGATTTTCCATTTTGCCTTGTTTGTGGAACAATCAATTCTTGTCAGGTTCTGCTTAATCACTAGCCTAGCTTTGTATAGTTTTCAAAGGTCTTGCTTCTTCTTGCAATCACTCTCTAGCTTGCCTGCCCATAGCCCGATCTTGCGGCCTGTCGGGTCAGCAAAGAGCTGTATTAGGTCCGAAGGCTGCCATTATTAACTTCTTTCCCCATCCGTTTACCTACTGTCCTCTTGATAATCTGATATTGCAGTGGAATCTTCCGTCACTGAGCCCGGCCCAATCGACCTTCGCTTTCGTTTCAGCACAAAGCGCAATATTATATTGCTGAGGTCCCACGAAACAACCTCTGCTGTCTAAGCAACTAAACCAAAAAAGTAAACTGGCGGGATAATCTCCCAGCTTTTGTCCTTACACCAGAAAATCTCTCCGCGTGACCTATTTCCAAAATCTCAGGCTCGAGAATGCTGCCTGGTCGAAGAAAGGAAAGCAACGGGCGCGACCACGCTCCAGTGAAGCCAAACGATCATGCTGGCTTGCGTCTGGATTACCACCAGGACGTGAGGCATCCCACGCAGAATGCCAAGCGTGTTCTTGATTGAACAATGTGTGCAGACGATGGATATCAACCTGAGACCTTCCTACTCGTGACTTGTGTGTCGGCTTTGATCCTCACATATATGTGGGTATTATTGGATAAAATGATGAATCGGTGCCATAGCAAAACCACCTCGGCCATGAAAAGGCAGCATGAGTGTCAACTGAACGATCATGTAGGACCGAACGATAACAGATAACAAGCACGAAAAACAGACAGAAGGCAATCCAGGTTGTCTGCGCCATCGCGTCGCCCACAGTCTTCCCAAGCACAGGGATGGCGAAAAAGAGTCTCTTATTCTGCTGTACCAATATATAAATGATCATATGTTCTAAACCCCAGAAACCCCAAACGCCTTGCAATGCTTGATAATGACTGGCTGTGACGCTTTATTCTCCTCCGCACCAGAAGCTGTCTCCTCAAAAGGCACTTTCATGCACTGCCAGGACCTCCATGGGCATACAAGGTCTGCCATCTATCGTCCACGCCAGACACTTTATCCTTCAGGCTCTTGATCTCCCGATCGAGCTCTTCGATATTCCGAGTCAAAGCACTGACCTCTTCAAACCTCCGGGCCCCCTGTGAACTGTCAATCATGCTCTGGACCAGATAACGCTGCTCTTCGAGCACGATCAAACGTTCCTTCAAATCTTTTTCTTCCGTCTCAAGCGCCGAGATAACTGTGCTTGACTCGCTTGTCTGGCTTGCCGTTTCCATGATATCACTACCGTTCCGCAGGGGGCTTGATGTGTGGCTCGTAGGTAACAACCTGCCGCGGGCACTGGCCGAAGCATTCGGCTTCAGCATACGGGGTAGGTTCTTGAGTGGCAGCATGTGCATGTGCAAGAAAGTGGAAGCGGCCGCGTAGATTGACTTCTGCAGAGCCTTCTGCGTCGGGCTGTCGGTCTTCATGTCTCGTATTCGTCTAGCGGCGACATCGTACTTTGTGAAACTATCTGTGAGGCGCTTGCGCAGTTTGCTTGCCTCCTGAATTTGCGCAGAGCTTGGTGGGTTGTTCTCGTTTTGAAGTGGGATTAATGCTCGTTGGAAGTTTGGCAGAATTTGCTGGATGCCTCGTTCGAATTGTCGCAACGTCTCATATGCACGTTGATCCGCCGGTTTCTGTGCAAGGGCCTGCTCAAAGTCCTTCTTGGCGAACAGCGTGAATTTGCAGTCTCGGCACATCCGTATGTCAAGACTGACCGCACCAGCAGCTGCAACTGCACCCGACTTCTCCGTCGTGAAGGCCGCAGGGCTGGCGACATTTAAGCCGACCTCGGATGAGCAGCCTGTCTGAGGATCGGCGCACACAACCCGGCCGCACATTCGGCAGTGATGTCGTCTAAACGTCCACGACCCAAACTCCTGCTGGCAGAACGGACATCTTTGCACTTTGGCGTCGTCCTCCCACGTCACGATCGACTGCTCTATGGCTTTGCGCTGGCTGTGGCGCTGCGCTGACAGCGAGCTGACAGACGACAACAGGCTCCCGCCACTGCCTGAAGATGCAGGAATGTGTTCTGGTGGGTTGACCAGGAGTAACGTCAGTTTCGACAGCCTCTTCTCTAGCCGTGAGATCTCTAGAGTCTGCTTGTCGACCTTCTTCCGTCTGATCGCGGCAAAATCCTTAGTATGGTCTCGAAGGAAGCCGTTATGATCATTGTAGCCCTCCCGCGACTTGTAGCAGGTTTCGCATACTCGATACCAGTGGCCGCGCACGGGTTCGTGCTTGGCTGATCTTGACAGCTTCATCTGGTACATGGTGTGCTCCTCGCAAAACAGCCTTCCGCAACTACGGCAGTTGATATTGCCGTTGACAGCACCTAGCCTCTTGCCACATGCTGGATCCGTGCATAGATCGTTCGGGCCAGAGCGTTGCCAGTGCGATTTGGTGATGATATCGTCTGGGTCGAATGGCATTTCCGGCATAGGCGCAGAGGCCCGATTTTGTAAAGTGTTGATTTGTGTAGTGGCGGGGAGCGGAGCTTCATTCGATTCGAAAACGTCAAGTCCTCGTAGCTTCTGGTTGATGACAGACAATGGCTGGAAGCGTTTGGCCTTGAGGACCTGTTTGTCGAACCATGTCTTGACCTCGTCCTGCTCGACAGGAGCCAGCTCTTGGTGGTTGTCGTCGATATGTCGGTTGAGTTGGAGCAGTGTAAGCATCTCCTCCTCGCATATCGGGCAGACGAGCCTAGATGCGGACGCCCCGCCCTTGCTTGGGCCTGCGGCGCCCAGGTTAACTGCCGAGTGTAGATCATTGGCGAAGCCGGGCAAGGGACTCTGAGTGCCTACAGAGGTGACCGAGGCAGGCGGCGAGGGTGCGACGTGTCGGCCGGCGCTGGAGCTCGGAGCTGGGCTGGCTGTACGGTGGTGTGCTGGCGAGGGAGGAGCTGCGGCAGCGAGGCCTTTACCGCTGCCAAGGACTCTGCCTCCGCCGAGCTTGCGGCCCGACATGGCGCAAGAGGCAGGGCAGACGGACTATGACAGCCCTCGCAGGCAGTGTTCGAGGTCGGGACTCGGTCGGTAGAAGTCCATGAAAGCTATCGCGTGAGAGGGCGGGTCAGCCGCCGGGGCGGGGCGGTCGTGGGATGGGCGCCGGATGCGGTGAGGAAGTCGGTCGTCAGGAGTCAAGTACTGGAGCTTCGAACATGGGAGCTGGCAGCGTCAATGTCTACGAAGTTGGGCCTGGTCGGGGGGGCCTCGCGCAGGCGGCGGCACGGGCGATCGTGCTGAGGTCGAGGGTGTATGCCCAAGGAAGCTTCAGCAGCTTGAACCCGAGCTTGGTGGTTGGGGAGAGTTCAGCGGATGAACAAGCGGCGTACCCTAAGCAGTGTACTTACTGTAGGCAGTCGTCCCATGCAGCAGGCCAGGGTGGGCACTAGCTAGGGGCACACGCCCAGCTAGCTCAATAGAGCACAGCTGGGAATGGCAGCCTGAGTGAGGTAAGCTGCACCAGCCAGCCTACTGTCGCTGTCGCGCCTTCCATGCAACAACAAACACTTGCCCTCACAAAGGCAAATCATGTCAAATCTTGCATTTTCAAGACAGGGGCTTCACGGTTGCTGTCGTGCAGTTGTCCCCCGTCCACTGTCACCGTTGAAAACCCCTTTCCCCTCCGTGGGCATTCCACCAGCCTGGAACGTGATGACGTACTCTGCTACGGACGGCGACCCCCATGGCCCTGGCCAGCACCTGCTGCCGATCGCGGACAGCGGTCGTCTGAGCTCCTAAATTTCTAGCATGGCGCGTCCATGCACACTTTATCGTCCACACCCGCCAGCAACACGGCACGACTGCCCCTTTCGACCCGCAGCCCAGCCCGCTCGACCTCGTTTCCGCGGCAAAGTCGAGCACGAGCAATGCTCTAGGCTTCTGCTGTCACGATACATCCGTCGATTACCACATCATCCAACATGGCGGCAGCCGCTGGCGAAGACAAGTTCCCAAAGGTCCAGGGCGGCGGCAGCTTGATCCTCGCCTGGCAGATCCGAAACAAGCATGTCCTTGTCATCGGCGGAGGCGAGGTAAGGATAAACAAACACCTCTGTTTCATCAGAACGAACACTGACAGCATCTCTACGCACAGGTCGCCGCTGGTCGTATCGTCAATGTCCTCAACGCCGATGCTATCGTCACTGTCGTCTGCCCAGCTAGTGGCCTGAACCCAGAGGTTCGCTACCGTGTTGCCAACAAGCAGGTCCACCATATCGATCGTGTCTTCGAACCATGCGACCTCGAGTCCCTTCCAGCGAGCAATGGCAACGCCCCCGACATGGTCATGTGCGCCATCGATGACCCAGCTGCATCGACACAAGTTTGGAAGCTGTGCAAGCAGCACCGTATTCCCGCCAACATCGCCGACGTCCCTCCCGAGTGTGACTTCTATTTTGGCGCCGTACATCGAGATGGACCCCTGCAGATCATGGTTAGCACCAATGGCAAGGGGCCAAGGTTGGCAGCCAGCATCCGTAACTTCATCGCAAAGCAGCTCCCACCCAACGTCGGCGACGCCATCACACAGGTTGGCACACTTCGCAGCAAGCTACGTCAGATCGCCCCTAATATCGAGGAGGGGCCAAAGCGGATGCGCTGGATCACTCGCGTTAGCGACGCCTACTCTTGGAACGACATGGTTGACCTGACAGATGAGGACATGGACAATCTGCTCAAGTTCTATGCTCCTAACAAGGTACCTGACCTTGATGTGCTCAAGGCCATGCGCGGCGGGCGCGAGGCTGAAGAGACCGACATTTTTGACGGGTCTTTTGGCTTCTATATTGGAGTGTGAAAGCTGCACGGGACAGAACTGTTCTGCGGCCACCGGGAGAAAGGCCACATTTGAGAAGACAGAGGGGCAAGATACACGGGCGAGGCATCCGAGAACCGCCGCCATCCGAAGCCTTCTAAAGTCTGATGTGAGCGGGCAAGCATATGAAGCCGGCATCGTTTACACCTTCCTGCGGCAGGGCTGCATCGCGACTACGAACTGTGGGCTTGCGGGCTGGCAAGTCAGTATTGAAAGTCGTGGTTTGGCAATGTAACCGATTTGGGGGGCATCAACCCTGCACAGGACAGGCGTTTGTTTGGATGGAGAGAATCCGTCGCATAACCGTATGGGCATGGCATTACACGACGAGAGCTTGGAGGAACCAGACCACCAATCCTTATTATGTACAAAGACACTCGAAATCTACAAACGCAGATTTCATAGTAGGATATATCTATACGACTCTATCACCGCTTGACCCGGTGTTGTCACCCATGGCGGCGATTGCACCTGCCACACACGCCAGAGCCGAAGCCGTTGCCGGTGGGGTCGCTGCATGCTCTCTTGGATTTCTTTGAAAGATGAGAGCGAGTCTTTTGCACAGCTGCTGGCCGTGTTTGATCTGTTTATTGGTTTGTTTGGTTTGTAGGATGAGGTTCCGGTAGAAGGCATTCGATCGAAGATACTTACGAAATAACGGACGATTTGTAGACATGTGCAACTTTTCACGGGCGTTACCATCTAGAGATGAAATATTGCTGCCTTATTCCAGTACTCTGATGAATAAATTGGTTCCAAGTCATACACATGCATCGTCCAAACATGCAAGTACGGATCGACAGCGCAGTGCTTGGCACGCGGGTCTGTGCCTCGCTCTTGCACATAGACTACTGGGAAGGCCTTGTCGAGTCCTATAATCAACCCAGGCCGGACTAGCGCCGTGGGCTCCACCAACTCCGACCGGGCGGAGCGTCTCCGCATCCCGGGGGAACCCCATCCCATCCCCCAACGAACGGCATCCTCTTCCGTACCCTCCGCCATCATCCTCCTCCCTGCCTCCTGCCGCCTCGCACATCTGCAACACACCGCAGCACGGGGCCTCCGACCGCCGGCCCGCCGCATTCGTGTGTCCGCCTCTCTCGATGCCTGGCTCACCTCGCCATGGCCGAATCAGGCGCGCAGACTTCCGCCCGGGACATCAAGGATGAGGAGCGCCTCGCCTCCTGTGAGCTCCCTTCCCCCCCCCCCCCCACCCCGTCCTCCACCAGAACAACAACAACAAATACGACCCTATGCTTCACGCGACAAAAGCCAATGGACATCATCAGACCTTCAATCGAGCCCGCTGACGTAAGAACACAGGCTTCTCTTGCAAGCGCTCCAAGCTGAAATGCGTCCGCCCCAACGGCAGAGGCACCTGCACGCGCTGCCAGGCGCGCGGCGTCCAGTGCACCGCGCCCGCATATCACGTCGGCCGGCACAAGGGCGTCAAGAACAAGCACACCGGGCTCGAGAAGGCCGTCTTGCAGATCGAGCAGGCTCTCAAGCGCGCTGCCCGCAGTGGCAGTGGGGGCGCCGCGGACCATCAGATCCAGGATCCGGACCAGGCCAATGAGCTGCGGTATCTGCTTGACAAGAGTCGCGATTTCTTGAACGTCGAACAACAACAGCAGCAGCAGGCGGGTGTTCATGGTGCTCATCATCGTCACTCGCCGAATTCCCACCACCACCACCACAACAACCACCATGAGGCGACGGCTCATTCACAGAGGACGTCGTCGACCACGCCCAGAACCGTGTCGACAGACGGCATATCACCCGCCCAAGGCGGCGGCAGCGTGCAGAGCGACGTCAAGGAACAGAGCGTCGGCGACGAGGAGCAGCAGCAGCTCAACCTCGACGACGCCGAGAACCCTCTGCAGCTACTCGCCCGGACGTCAGAGCTTCTCTCCAGCATCGCGCTGCCGCCGCATCTCCCCGGCCCCGGCCCCAGCTCTGGCTCCGGCCCCGCGCTCAGCTCGCTGCACATGCGTCTCCCCGGCCGTCCCGGTGCCAGTGACGGACACCTGCAGACTTTCTTTGGCGGGTTCAACGGGCGCCTGGACATCGGGGACGACCTGGATCCCATCGAGCTCGGCCTCGTAACGCTTGCCGAGGCCGAGGCTCTTTTCTCATAGTATGTTTTTATTTTTATGTCTTACTTCTCGTGCTACTACCGTTGCTCGTATGTCAGCGTAGTTACTAACCACATCACCATAAAAAACAGCTTCTTTGACAAACTCGCCCACACACGCTGGGGCATCGACCCGGTGATCCACACCGTAGACTTTGTCCGGCGGCGCTCGGCATACCTGCTGACGTCGATAGCGGCGGCGTCAGCAATGTTCCTGCCCTCGATGGAGGCTCTGTACAAGCGCCTGTCCAACCACCGGCGCCACCTCGCGGGGCTCATCATGTCGCGCCGGTTCAAGTCGGTGGAGATCATCCTCGCCTTCATGGTCAACGTGCCCTGGCTGTCCGCGGGCGAGCACTGGGCCGACGACGAGACGTCGACGTACATGAGCATGGCGCTCACCATCGCGCTGGACCTGAGCATCAACAAGATCGTCCTGCCCGCCACGGCGGAGCCCAACTCCCCCCGGGGCACGGTCGCCAGCTCCGAGTGCATATCGGCCAAGAGGGCGCTTGCTGTGGACGGGTTCGTGGGTGTCGACCCGGCCAGTCTGATGGGCAGGAGGTTGCTGCGGCGGAGGGAGAGGGTGTGGTTGTCCCTGTTTGTGCTGGAGAGAGGGTGAGTTCCCTGTCGGCCCATAGATTGGGGTTTTCTTTTTCTTCTTCTCCTTTCTCTGTGTCCTCATGAGATGACTGCAGTGTACTGATCTTCGTGGCAAGGGTTTGTCTGGCGAGAGGGCGGCAATACGTGCTTCCCATGTCGCCGCTCATCGAGTCTTGTGACTCCTGGCACTTGTCCGATCTCGCAGACCGGTGGGACGGCTCGATTGTGTCCGTCGCGGTGCTTAGACGAGACTTGGTAAGCATTTCTGTCCAGGTACTTACTAGATGCTGTCCTCCTGCTAACAATTCCCCCTCCCCCCCCTTCCAAAAGGCGAACCTGATTGCCAAAGTCCGCGGCATATGCGACAGCTACGCCGAAGGCACGATCCCGGAATCCGCGATCGTGGACAAGTATGTCCTTTCTCACTCAGATAGCCCCCTTTACCCCCTCCTCTTCGCTAGCTAGTTAACCAGACCGCAAGCTTAAAATCCGAAATCACACAATTCTTCGACCGGTGGTACCACACGTGGCCCTTGCAAATCGGCGACAGAGAACGTATGTCCCTGCCCTCTCTCCCCCCCTCCCCCCCTTTCTCTCTCTCTCTCTCTCTCAGTGCGGTCCACCATATTCTAACACAACCATGAGAGGGCAAAAAAAAAGAGCTCGCCCTGCCCCCATACGTAGAGATCCTGGCCTCCCACACCCGCCTGTCAATGTACTCGTCCGTCATCAACCACACCACGGCGCCCCTCTCGGCGCGGCACTACTTCCGCGCCGCGGGGCTCTCGTCGGCGCTCAATGTCCTGCGCGTCGCCGTCCAGGGCGAGAACCAGCTCCGCTCCATGCCCAACAACACGGCCATCATGATCTCCTTTGCCGCCTGCTTCGCCCTCAGGGTGAGCACCGTCGCGGACGCGGGCGCTGGTGCCGCCACGGCGGCGGCGGCGGCGGGGGGAGATGGCGCGGGAGCAGGAGCAGGAGGAGGTGGTGGTACTGGGGTGGGAAAAGGCGCGGTGCTGGCGCCGAGTATAAGGACTTTGATCCTCGAGACGGTCGACGTGCTAGATCGGATCGGGAGCACGCCGGTCCAGCGCAAGGGCCTGTCGTGTCTCTTTGCCGGGCAGCTGAGGCAGATTCTCAAGCATGCGGCTCCCGGTGGCGGCGCGGCGCCCGGCGCGGGCACGAAGAGATTACCAGCACCGCCGCCGCCGCCGTCACTAATACCGCCCGCGAAAGATTCAGGTGGCGGCGGTGAGAGATATCGCCGGAAAACTATCGGTGTCGGGCCGGGACGGCGGGGGAGCAGCAGTAGTAGTACTAGTAGTGGTGCCGGTCTCGATCTTCGACAAGGTGATGCGCTCGGCGGGACGTATCCCGAGTACAGCGGCGGCAGCAGCTCTGGCGCCAACAGTGGTGCTAGATCGATGAGCTTGTCGCATGGGCCGAGCGGACTTAATCATCATCATCATCATCAGCGGCAGTACGCACAGCAGGATCAGCAACTTTCGCCGCATCAACAACAACAACAACAACAACAAGACCACCCCCAACAACACCCACAACAATTCACGTCCATAAACAGCAATAGCGCAATTACAAATAGCGGGAACATGCTCCCTCCACCACAACCCGCCTCGAACACCCAATTGCAACAGCAGCAGCAGCAGCAGCAGCAACTTCAACAGTCAGACTACATGCTATTCTCGACAATGTCGAATGACCAGCTCGACGACGCCATCATCAACAATGTCGACATCTCTGGCGCGCTTTTCGGGGGCGGGAATAGCAGCGCTTGGGACGATCTGCAGTTCCATCAGAGCGGAACAGATTTGGATTGGATGGATTGGTCGACATTTGCGCCGCAACAGCTGTGAGGGGGTTATCTATAAGAGAATGTTCGGCTAGGATGGCGCCTTCGTGGCATTGATCATCAGGTCTTTGCCGCTTTGTCTAGCCGAGCAACGGCTAAAAGCTTGTGTTTTTGTGTCTTGAAGACTCACGCACATATACCACTTGTTCTATCATAATGACACTCAGCTTCGTTCGCAAAATTCGTCATCTGTTTGTACTTTTTTCTGAACTCTTTTGTATCGCTCTGAATGGGATTATTCTGTGACCCGTACGACGAACTCCGGCGCAATTCCCGCGTCATAAAAAAAATATGGTTCAAAAACGTAGAAGAAAAGGTGTATGGTTATGCACAAGTGAGGTGAGTTGTGTACCGTAATCGAGGCGACATCATTGCTCGCTTACGGTCGTATCGCAGCATTGTGTAGCAAGATGGTAGTTCCGCTGCATGTGAAGCTCGTACAATTGCTAGGCGTATGCGGCATCTAGTCCCTTGACTGCTTCTTGCCCTTGTAGAGGTAGCTGTAAAGGTAAGAGTTAGCATGATTTATTTTCATGGCTCGTGGATGTTTGCATGTCTCTGGGTTGCGGCTAGTCCAATCCAGATACAGCCACAGAGCATGGAACGTTCGTTCAGTGCGGCAGAGGAAAAGGCATATGAAAACTCACCCTCCAAGCACACCTTCAAAAGCAGCGACACCAGCGACAATACCCAGCCCAACAGCGACGTTCTTGCCAGACAGACGGCCACGCTCGTACAGACCGTACGCCTTGTAACCAAGGTACGAGCCCAGCCCAATGACGGCAGCCAAGTTGGAAACGACAAGCGCGGTGCTGCCGTTCTCGCTGAGACCGGCGAACCACTCGGTGAGGAAGTTGTCGGCCTGGCGGGCCTTGCGAGCCGACTTCTTCTTGGCAAGGTCGGCCTCGGCGCGGGCCTTTGCGGCGGCCTCCTCAAGCTCGATGCGGGCCTTTTGGGTCTCGGTCTTGATCTCCTGCTCATCAAAGTCGGAGGGCACGGTGCGCACCGAGGGCGTGTCAACATCGACAAGGGACGCGGTGCTACTGGCCGACTCGTTGGGGATGATCTGCGGGGGTTGAGGGGCAGCGGCCTGGTGTGGGGAAGTGGTGAGTTAGTTGGTTTTGTGCGAGTGGCACACGCGATTGAGGGGTCATGATCCGGAATGCCCACGTACCTCCTCGGGGGTCTGCTTGGGGCCAGAGGCGGCGACGGAGGCGTAAGACACTGGTGCAGAGGTTAGCAGGATGACTGGCGCGTTGTGATGGGAGAGGAAAGGAGAGGAGCGGGCTCACTTGTGGTGGTGGTGAGGAGGATTGAGTTTTGTGGAAGCAAGAGTGGTGGTGAGGCGGGGTACGTATAAGAGGCTGTCGCGAGGGACGAGGCGCAAAGACGAGGGTATCTTGTTGCTGGAAGGGGTATCAATCACGAGAGTTGTGGGAGGAGAAGGAAGAGAAGATGTCACGATGCAGGGCAGGGAAATAAGTTTGACGACGGGCGCGGGTGAGCGGGAGTGGAGGATGGCAGATGGGAAAGCAGGGCAGGGAACCGGCAAAGGCCCAACCAGGTCGAGGGCGTGGAGGAAAAGCTGCGGTTGGAGCTTTGTCTGCGGCAAGCAGCCGGCAGCCAGCAGCATGTGCTGTGTGTCCTGTCCCGCACTGCGATCCTTGTGCGACACAACAATGACGTCTGCGGCTCTTGTAGCCCGAATTATGACTCTACAGGGGTGGGCCAGAGGCAGCAGGCAAGCACCTGTGTCCTCGACAGATCACGCGACCACTGCCTCCCATGCAATGGCAGAGCTCTTTCTTCATGTACGCATTGATCTGGCAAACAAACACTTATTAGTTGTTGTTGGGAGTATCTGTACAATCATTCGCAGCCCAAATCGCGCACTCTTGACGAACATGAAATCTGCAAGGGCAGTGACGTAGCGCGTGTGCAGCTGGCGTGGCAGGCAGGCGGGCAGGCAGGCGGGCAGGCAGGCAGGCCCACAAGCCCGCAGTGGGGTACAGGTGGCCCAAGCTCCTGCCAGCACACCTGCAACTGGACATGGGGGAGGCTTGGAGGGCCTGGGCGTGTCGATCCTATGCTTGTGCCTGTGCCTGGGCTTGGGCCTGGGCCTGAGCCTGGGCCTAACCTAGCATCCCCCAGGACGATCACCAAGTAGATCACCAGGCCTCGTCGGCTTTGTGAAATGCCATCCACCCCCCCTCGATGCACTTCAGTACTGCTTCCTCAGCCTCGCCAGCGCGATACCAATAGCTCACTCACACGGCAAAGTTGGCATACAGCCGTCCCTCCCATGGCTGCAACCTCGTCTCGACTTCCTTGGCTGCTTTCGCCTTGGACCCCGCCTTGTCCGCCGTGCTCAGCACCAGAGTTGGTCCTTGCAGTGCATCGCTTCCTAGTGCTTCACGCACATCAAGGCAGTCCTGCTCCTGGTCCGAGAAATTGAGCACCACAACGGCTTTCCTTTCCAGGTCCCCAACATCGGCTGCTGCCTCCTTGACATACGCAAAGACGGCCTTGTCCTCAGCCGCCAACAAGCGGAAGCTGCCAAACACCAATACGTCTCGGAGCTGCTTGCGGAGCCTCAAGACTCGCTTGTAGAAGCTGAGCACCGATTCTGGATCATGCTTTTGCTTGCTCGCGTTGATCTCCCGGTATCCGTCGTGCACCCGCATCCATGGCTTGGCTCCCTTTGGGGCGAAACCAGCGTTCGGCCCGTTGTTCCACTGGAAAGGAATCCGCGAGTGGTCTCTCGCCAGGATACGCAGTCCGTGCATCGTCTTGTTGATTTCGTCCTGTCTTCCAGATGCCTCAGCTTCGGCATAAAAGTTGAGGCTCTCAATATCCTTGTACTCATCAATGCTCCATGATGGTGGCATATTAGTCATCCCGATTTCTTGGCCCTGGTACAGGAACAAGGACCCCGTCAGTGTTGCCTGCCATAGTGCCAGTGTCTTTGCGCTCGCAGCCCACAGTTCTCTTGTTGTGCAGTTGCCAAACCGGCTCACAGCCCTCCCATTGTCATGGTTCTCGCAGAAGACGGTGGTCCAAGCATCCGTCCCTTCGATAAAGGTCTGCCACTTTTCCACAATGCCTTTGAGCGTTGGTAGCTCAAAGGGCACATAATGATACTTTGGACCAAACATGCCACCTGTCCCCAGGCGGATCATGCTAAACTCAAACACCATATCAAGCTCCTTGGACGCCGCAGAGACATACGGCACTACCTGGCTCGGATGCGGCGTATTCGACAGCTCTCCGACTGAGATGGCTCCATACGGCGCAAGGGTCTTCTCCTGCAGCTCACGAATGAACTCGTGTATTCGGGGACCGTTGCACCACATCTCAGGCGCTGGTTGGTGCGGCGACTTCGGATCTGTGACTGGCGCATCCACGTACTCTGTCCGTTTTGAATACTTGTTGACCGTGTCGATGCGGAATCCGTCCACGCCACGACGCAGCCAGAATCGCATCGTGTCTTCGTATATGGCTTCTCGGCACTCCTTGGATTCCCAGTTGAGATCCGGTTGATCAGAGGCGTACAGGTGCAGGTAGTACTCCTGAGTGTGCTCGTCCCAGGTCCATGTTGGCCCTGCGAAATAGCTACGCCAGTTTGTTGGTGGCATCCGGCGGCCCTGGTCATCATAACGCGCAGAACGCCATATGTACCAGTCACGTTTCGGATTCGACTTGCTGGAGCGTGACTCTCTGAACCATTGGTGCGCGACCGAGGTGTGATTGACGACAAGATCCAGAATCAATTTCATGCCGCGGTCATGGCAGGCCGCCACAAGCGCATCGACATCTTGGATTGAACCGTACGGTGCGTATATTTTCTGGTAGTCCGACACATCGTAGCCCATGTCTTTCTGCGGACTTTCAAAGACGGGCGAGAGCCAGACGACGTCAACACCGAGCTCGTGCAGGTAGTCAATCTCGGAGATAAGACCCGGTATGTCACCCCAGCCATCGCCGTTGGAGTCCTTGAAGCTGGCTGGATAGACCTGGTAGAAAGTGGCATCCTTCCACCAAGGTTCCTTGCCATACCAGCCATTGGGATGTTCATGCAGGTCGTTGATGAGTGAGCCCATGGTTGCGATGAATCTGTGATAGAGTCGTTTTTGTCATTCGGCGGAGACTGAGCCAAGTCTATCGTTGAGACGCTGCACAAAGACCAGCGATAAAAGGTGAGACACACGAGGTGTTTTGTGGATGAAGCAGAAGTGAATGCGACGATGGGGACTTGCAAATCGCACTGGTCGGGTTCCGGAGCGAGATATCGTTCTTTTCAGGAGCATGGACACAATCCTGGAGGCCACCATCGGTTGTGCCGGAAGCACTGGAACCGGTCCGAATGATGAAGCGAGTGGCATCACCAAAGACCACCTGCCTGTCTGGACCGGAGCTTGGCATGCGGGCATTGAGAAGCTAGATTAGGCGACCGCAAGGCCAATAAAGTCGCGGGGGCGGCCCCGGCAGTGGAGAGAGAACCTTTGGAATGGAGGCGGAGACGAGACGCTGCTGGAGCACTTTGATTGTGAGGGGCTGGCTCGCTCCGGGCGTAGCCGAGCATCTCCAACTTGACGAATGTCGCTCATCATCATCATCATGATGCTCATCATGGGTCCTCATCGTTATCGACAGAAACTCCGCCCTCTGCTGCGGGAGCGCGTTTGCCGAGCGAGGTCAACTCCGCCCCCCTCCCCCCAAGATTGAGGCTTGCGGAGGACAGGGCTGTTCGGAAGCCGGAAAGCGGACGGAGTGCTGCGCCGGGTGGTGCTTTGTGAAATCTGGGCAGACGGCGGAGTGGGATGGGGAGAATGGGGGTGCGGCTCCAGGGGACAGCCTGTGAGAAGGCGCCAACTCCGCCGTGGCAGGAATACTCTGGCTTGAATTCGGAGTGCTCCGCCCCACCAATTCTTTCAAAACACCACCCAATTTAGGTAGGAACCCGAAAACCGCCACAGCGCCGGGCATTAGCAGGTCAAACCGACATCGATAGTAGCTATTTAATAGCTATAGCAGCCCGATCTCACGATAATTTATAGTATTGAGATATCGTTGAACTATATAGTACCGTCTATTTAGCCCTCGTTACCCCTATTATTACTACGTAGCGATACGCCGGCGCCCCTATCCTTACCGCGTTACCCCCCTACGTCCCTACGTTCTATCTTCCGTTAAGACGGCTAACCTCTTCGAAGCCGAGAGGTTATAATATCGCGTCGATTATACTTATCTAGACGCGTACGGATTGACGAAATAGCGAACTAATATAAGATTATCTCTCTAAGAGAGATACCGCTAAGGAAGCGCCTAGCCGCTACGCCTTTAGGTACTAGTACGGCCTCTTATATACGGGCGAAGAGATAGCGAGAAAACTCGGTAGCGCGTTAAAGTAAAGCGGCGAATAAAGCGAAGGTACCTCCTACTAAAAAGACGCCTAAGAAGATTATACTACGTATAAAGAATAGGCTATAAGTCTCCTCTAACGCGACTTTACCTAGGTCGAGTAGTAGTATCTTAATAGCCGCTTTAACGCTAGTAATATCTTTAGCGCTAGTAATATTTTTAGTGCTAGCCTCCTCTTCGGCGCTAGCCTCCTCTTCGGCGCTAGTAACCTCTAATAGCGGTATAGATATAGAATAAGAGGCTATCCTAAGTAGCCTACTAATTAATCTCGTATTACTAACTCTAATTCCGCCGTTATTACTAGTACTAATTCCGCCGTTATTACTAGTTCTAAGCCTACTAGATCTATTTAAAGAAAACCTAGAACTCCTATTTACGTTCGAAGTAAGCTTAATAATTAAGAGAGACGGTACTATCTATCGCGATAGGCCGATTCCTACTACCGAGAAGGCTTTAGTCTCTTTAATAGCCGGCCTACGAATATTAGTACTTCGCGAGTTCTAGAAGACTTATAGTACTTAGCGCTATATAAGATATACTATACGAGTTACGAGGTTCGCTAACGTATAGTAGGACGGTTAATATAACTTTACCTTTATAGACGGAGAGCTTATTATTATTATCTATAATTCCGGTGCTAAAATAGAATACGTAGCGGCCGTTCTACCGGCCGCCGGTAACCCGTTAGAAGAGGAAGTTAATATAAAATAGGCGTTTAATAGCTTAAAGAGTATCGTCGACTTAAAAAAGCCGGCGATTATCCGTCTAATCTATTAATTTAGGGCTATATCTATTCTACCTATAACTTTATAGACTCCGACTATATCGTTAAAGCTATAGCTATATAGTCTCCCTCCGGGTCGACCGCGGATTACGTAGTTAATTAAGTAAACGCCGTTAAGAGGCCTATTACGATTCTCGTTATTTAGATATAGTACTCTAGTAGTCCCGGGCTCTTTATTAATAATAGTAATACCGCGAACCGATACTATATCGAAAACGAAGCTAAAGAAGACGAAGTACGAGTTAATAGATTTATAGGGTATCTACGCCGTTAACGGCTTCTTTTATAATATATTTACTTAACTTACGGTAGCCCTCTTATATCCGAAGTAATAGAAGTATACTAATAGTAAAAGGCTCCCTAGCAGCGATACGCTATTCTACTAGATTAAAGATAGCGTATATTACTACTTTATAAGCCCTCGGGCTGCTACGTAGTAGGTAAAGAAGATTACTCTTAGGTAGGTAACGTATATAGAGCTACCGCTTAAACTATATAAGTAGATAATAAGTAAGAAGGAGAATAGAGAGTACGATACTCCCTTTTTAAATAGGATATCGTTAAGCCAGTAAGGTCGATAGAGGGCTATAGACGGGTAGTATTATAACTCTAATAGCGTCGTCTTTAATATTAGTAGTATAGAGTTCGTAACCGACCTCCTCGGGGCTACTATTTAATAGTAGGTCCGATAGTAACTAAGCTATATTCCGATACCTTTAATTAATACTATCTCGAGAGCGCTAACTATTAAGACTATTATACCGAGCAACCTCTCTTTTACGATAGGCTAGGAAGATCTCGGGCTAGATAGAATATAACCTCTATATCCTCTACTACCTCTAACCCCTCCTCCGCCTAAAGCTATCTTTAGTTCTTCTCTAGCGCGATTATCGTTATAAAGGAACTCGCCTACCTTACTAAAGACCTTCTAGAATACGCTTTAGCTATAAGATACTATACTAAAGTCCGATATTAAGCGTTTCTTCCGAGCTCTTAAGTAGGATAGAATTACTATAGGAGGAGTTCGTAACCTCCCTAAAGCGTAGTACTCTTATTACGGCGTTAACCTAGCTCTCCGGCCGGAAGTCCGTAAGCTCTCGAAATACCTTATCTAAATAGAGGAGAAAGAAGAAGAAGAAAATAAGTTAGACTTAAGTAGGGCGATAGTAGACCCCCTCCTCTATCCCCTCTAATTACTATAACTAACTATTTATTATATATATAGCTATAATACTACGCCCGAGCGATCTCGACGATAATAACGAAGCCCCGCTACCTCTTATTATTAATAAGAGTTGTAATTTCGATTCTTTATAGTTCTACCGCCTTTACGATACGCTTAACTCCGATATAGGCCTTAATCGAGATTAGCCTATATACCCCCCCTAAAGGCAACGAGGTTACTAGGAAGGTAGGTAAATATTTAGATAAACGTTTACCTACCTCTTCGTAACCCCTATTATATATAATTACGTATATATATACGGCTATCGAGGAGGTAGGTAAACGTTTATCTAAATATTTACCTACCTTCCTAGTAACCCCGTAAAATAAGGAGGGGATATAGAGGGATAGGACGTTCGATTTCCTATAATATAACTAACTATATAATTAAACTACCTTACCTTATTAAATTAAGGTCTTAACCTATATACGCTCGCTTAAAGAACCTACGGATCTACTTCTTATAAGTTCTAATCTCGTTAATATACTCCTAGAGGAAGTTTCTAAAGTCCTCTAGGCTATAGAACTCCGTATCTCGCTACCGAGCCTACCGTCTAATATACTTCTTAAGGTATCTAAACGTAGCCTTAATTAAGTTAAAGTCGGGCGAGTATAGCGGTAGATATTAAAGCTTAATTTGCGTAGCTTTATAGGCGTTATAAATCTCTATCGAATAGTAGAACGATACGTTATCTATTACTAGAACCGACCGTAGCCTAGGGAACGGATTTATTAATAGTAAGACCTCCTATAGAAGCTAGTTTATAAAGCCTATAAGATTTATCGACCCGATATATAGAGTATAGGTAATAAAGCTATTAACTATTAACGTAGGTAATATATTAAAGCGTTCGCCTCGATTAAGTAGTTTTAACTAGTATAGAGTATATCCTTTTAGTACTTAACTACGTCGACGATAACTATCCCTCCTATCGATTCCGGACTTATCTACGAAGACGAACTAGTTAGAGGTTATCTTATAGGTATTATAAAGATATAGCGCTCGCTACGAGTCCTACGCCTAGAGGGCCTTCGACTTAATAGCCTTATTCGACTAATCGCTCGACTTAAGGCGCTTCGAGATAATAGAGATATTAATAAACGTATTAAATTACTCTACTAGGAACTATTATATCTCGTCGAGGTATAGGTCGTTATATATCGTTAGCTCCTTAAGGAGGCCCTAGAAAAGAAGTTATCGTTAGCAAGTTAACGGAGTACTAGCTAGCGTAAACCGCTACTATACTTACGTCTATAGCCTCTAGTAATATCTTCTTACGGTTCCGCGGAATATTATAAGTTAGGCGATTAAGTAGCTCGCCTCTCTTTAGCTAATCCCGCCTATATTAATACGCCGTTTAAACGTAGTAGTTAAGCTAACGCGCTACATCCTCGTTTAACGCGCCCTCTATAATAAATACGCGTATCTATACCCTCTATAGCGTAGTTAAACGCTTCCTAGGGTTCTTTATTATAACGCTATCCTTAACACTAAGAAGTATCGTAAGATTTACAAGGTTATATCGCCTAATTATCGATTTTACAGGTTAACGCGTCGGCGCCGTAGCGGTTTTCGGGTTCCCACCTAAATTGGGTGGTGTTTTGAAAGAATTGGTGGGGCGGAGCACTCCGAATTCAAGCCAGAGTATTTGCTTCCCCCACAGGATGCTGCAGTCGGATGCTGGGCCAGAGCCCGATCTGGTCCCTCCACTCCTGCTCGTGCGCTTCCCCAAGCCCAGCTGCTCGGATCCCTGCTTCCCCGACTTTTTTCCCCATTCGTCAACTTTTCCAAGCTGCATTCTGGCTGACCGACTACGTTTTCTTGGCTTGTCTTTGTGGCGTACCGAACATCACGGGGGAAAAGAATGAGCATGAGGATACACATGGCTGTCGTTCTTCCGGCCACGTTTGTCTGAGAACATCAGCGCTCCTCTTGCTGCTCTGTCTGCCCAGAGTGTTCGAGTGTTGCCCAGTTGCTGCTTGACGATAAATACGTGGACTCTGCCGCATATTGGTCCCAGCATCTGCACTATCACAAGCTGATAAGCGCGCTAGGAACGGCGCCCCCGGCTCAACCTTGCCTCTTGCTGTGTCTCCCTTCGGCTACATTGGCCCTTCAGCATAGGTCATCCTCTTCTCTGCTTCCCTTCCCATCACTATTCTCTGTCCATTTCGTCCTCGATACTCGCTGGGGAGTTGCCATCACCAGAAAATCAACATGGCCAGCCACAGCCAGCACGCCCTGTCCAGGGGCCGTATCGACGACATCCAGCCCGAGTCCGGCGACTCCCCCCTTGACCCCATCGTCGACCTCCACGACAAGGGTCTCGTCGCCGAGGCCAAGAATGCCGCCGATGCAGAGCAGTCAATGAGCCTCCTGCAGGCCATCAAGCTGTACCCTCGCGCTATCGGGTGGTCAGTCCTTCTCTCATCCACGCTCATCATGGAGGGCTACGACCTCGCCCTGCTGGGCAACCTCTACGCCTCCCCAGCATTCAACCAGAAGTACGGCGTCTTCAACCCTTCCAAGAACAAGTTTGAGGTCCCCGCCAGCTGGCAGTCTGCGCTCTCCAACGGTGCTCGCGCTGGCGAGATCCTGGGCTTGATCCTTGCGGGCTGGACTGCGGACCGCTACGGCAACCGGATGACTGTCATCATCTTCTTGGCGCTGATGATTTGTTTCATCTTTGTGCTTTTCTTCGCGCCCAACGTCGAGATTCTCGTCCTTGGCGAGGTTCTGTGTGGTGAGTGAATACTTCTGTGCCTCTTGCGTGGACGTGCTGGCTAGGTAGTTGCTAATGTCCATGTCAACAGGCATCCCCTGGGGAGCGTTCCAGAGTGTCACCCCTGCCTACGCTTCCGAGGTGGCCCCCGTCGTCCTGCGACCGTACCTGACCACCTTTATAAACATGTGCTGGGTCATTGGCCAGTTCTTCGCGGCTGCTGTCAACAAGGGCTCTACCGCCACGAGATCGGACGAGTGGGCGTACCGGATCCCCTTTGCCGTGCAGTGGGTGTGGCCCTTGCCGATCTTGGTCGGGGTCTTCTTTGCGCCCGAGTACGTGATTCTACTCGTGTTTCTATATCCTTGAAACTTGAGACGATGTCCTTGAGACATGACTCGACTGACATCTACTCCATCTACAGATCCCCATGGTGGTATGTCCGACACAACCGCCGCGACGAGGCCAGAGCGTCGCTCCTGCGGCTCACCTCGCCTAACGACCCGTCTTTCAACGTCGACGAGACGCTCGCCATGATCGAGCACACCAACGAGCTCGAGCGGCAGGCCAAAGAAGGTGTGTCGTATCGCGACTGCTTCAAGGGAGTGGACCTCCGCCGCACCGAGATTGTCGTGGGCATCTGGCTTGTGCAGACTCTCGGTGGGCAGAACCTGATGGGGTACTTTGCTTATTTCCTGTAAGTCGTCCTCCAGGTCATTTACTCCCCCCCCCCCAGATGACTTGTGCAACTCGGTATATCACGTAGCAGCTTACTAACTGCCCCCTCCCCCCTCTCTCCGCAAACAGCACGCAAGCGGGCATGGATTCGTCAAACTCTTTCTCCCTCTCCATGGCCCAATACGCCCTCGGCATGATCGGCACGGCAGGATCGTGGTTCCTCATGGCCCGCGTGGGCCGTCGCAAGATCCACTTCTTCGGCCTGTCCACGCAACTCGCCATCCTCGTCGTCGTCGGCAGCCTGGGCTTCAGCACGTCCAACGCCTCCGTCTGGGCGATCGGGGCCATGCTGATCCTCTTCACATTCGTCTACGACTTCGCCGTCGGGCCGGTGACCTACTCGCTCGTCTCGGAGCTGTCGTCGACGAGGTTGAAGGCCAAGACCATCGTCCTGGCCAGGGCCGCCTACAACGCTAGTAACATCTTTGTCAACGTCATGACCAACTACCAGCTCAGCTCCGGGGCGTGGAACTGGGGCGCCAAGACTGCCTTCTTCTGGGCCGGGACCGCGCTATGCTCGGCGGTCTGGGTGTTCTTCAGACTCCCCGAGCCGAAAGGGCGGACGTATGCCGAGTTGGATCTGCTGTTCGGACAGGGTGTGAGTGCGAGGAAGTTTGCGGGCACGAGGATTGATCCCTTTGAGGGGCGTGGTGGTGGTGACACCGCCAGCGCGGAGAGGCGGGAGGTTGAGGTTGTAAGGGAGAAGGATTGAGAAGTTGTCATGGTAGTAGTGTCGTGTTGTTTGAATACACTTGCAGCGATGTCCGGGGCCTTCAGAGACTCGAAACGGAGCCACTATCATCTCGCGATGCCAAGCCTAGTTGTTTCGACGTCTAAAAGCTCTATCTGGCAACCTCTCGATTTGTTCGGTAAAGATTTCTGACATTCTTCTTAGGGGTTTTGGGCCCCCATAGTCACGTAGTTAACTACATGGAAACGACATCACCTTCCACACACACACACACACACACACACCCTCTCTACCTGCACGCGCACTTTGTCTGGCATGGCATGCTAGTGAGATCACCGATCATGGCTAATCCAAGAAGACGCCCCCTGGTGTGGTGCCTATGGTCGCTCCTCATTACCCTGATCCAACACGGACCACAATATTGCGCGACGCTATCGGCGACATCCCACTGCGCACTTGTTTCTGTGTCTACGACTCATTGTCATCCGGCAAAAACTTCTTCGTAAGGAACATGATACTTCCCACGGCAGTAACGGCAGACGAGGCTGTCTAAGCTCTCAACTAAAATTAATTGTCATAATTTTCACCTCAGTTTTATAAAAGTCTTTTGCCAAATTCTTTTTTTTTGGAAAAAAAAAAAGAACAACACTTAGATATTACGAATATGTTTATGATTATTCTGTGGAATTATCTGTGTATCTGCGATCACAACCTCGAGTTAGCACGACTTTCAACACCGACAAACGACTTCACAGCTCCCGATGCCCATCCAGGCCGCATCGTCCTCGGCCCAGTCCCTCCACGCCCCAGCGAGATCCCTCATCATCTTGAGCGCCTCATCCCTGGTCAACCCCGTCATCATCCCCTTTGCCTCTGCCTTTGCATCCTGACCTCCCGCCCCTGCGGGCCGAGGAGTCGAAGGGGGCGGACAGGTCAGAAACTCCACGGCGCGCTTGTTCCAGGAACTCCCCTGGTCCTCGAGCATGGGCGCGATGCTCGCGACCCAGGCCGACTTCTCCCCGCGCTGCGAGTACGAGTTGAGCCCGCCCGTGACGGCGATCTGGTCCCTCGTCCAGAGCCCCGTCGACAGCGCCGTCGGGAGGAGATACTTGCCCGCGAAAGTCGAGCCCAGGCCGGGGTACTTGGCCTCCAGACCCTCCGCGTCCTGCTGCGTGGGCTCGTTGGAGAGATGCGTGGCCCTCAGCACGCTGTAGAAAAGCACCCGCCACTGCGAGAGGAGTGGCGTCTCCGGGTGTATCGACATGAGTCCCTCAATCTCGCCCTCCCGGGCCGCGACGATGCTGCCTCCGACTCCGCCGCCGCTGCTGCCGCCGCCTCTACCGTCCTTGCGGGCGACGGCGTGCATATTCTTCAGGGCCACCCCACGCTGAGAAGGGGCGAGGTGCGAGAGGACCTGGTGGCAGGAGACCACGTCGAATATGGCCCCCGTCGCGCCCGCACCGTCGAAGTCGAATTTCCCCTCCACCCCGGCGTCCCTGATCCCCTTCAGCACCCCTTCTGCCAGGGAGAACACGTCCCCCACGATGAAGAGCACGTTCTGCACCCCGAGCTCCCTCGCGCGAGATGTCGCCACCGCGACGAATGACTCTCCCGGGTCGACACCCACGACGAAGGCCCTTGGGAACCGCTGGGCAAAGTCGATGGTTATCGAGCCTGGGCCGCAGCCTACGTCTAGGTAGGTGAAGCTTGGCTTCTGTTCTTGTTCGCTTGAGCTGGTGCTAGTGGACGCGGCGGCGGTGGCGGAGAGGGCGTTGAGGTATGGGAGAAGATACATGCCCGAGTCGGCGACGGTGCGGGAGGCGTACCGGTCGCGGACGTGCGGGTCGTAACCCGTGTTGAAGCGGGCGCTTGCTCCCCCGTCGGTGGTGGTGGTGGTGGTGGTGGTGGGGTTTGCTGAGGCCATGGTGGGTGGCTGTTCGTATTTGAGAGTCTGGAGCTTGTGGTGGTATTGCTTGCTGGTGGACGACGGTCGGTCGTATCAGGGCACTTGAGGTTTGTGTATGTGACCTGCTGGTGAAGATATTGCTTGCTAGAATTATCAAAGTGTTTCGACCTGAGGAGGGATCGGTCTTGGTAGTGGTAAATTGATAGTTGTGGATGTGTTAGATTATTTGCAGGCTAGGAGATGGGAAAAGACGAGAGTATTTGTAGACGTCGCTCAATGGTTGGAAGCATTACGCTAAGGATACCTTGAAGAACGCCGAACGGGACCCCTCGTGCCGACGGTGCCGGGGTGGGGTGGGGTTCACGGCGCCGAGGGACGGTGACGGTGCCGATCCACCAGTCGCCGCCCGCCCCCGAGCCGCTCCGGGCCAAGCGCTGACGCGGCTCCTGCAGCTGCTGCAGCAATGCTTATTTTTGGGGACACGGGGTGGCGACATGACGGGACCAGTTGCATTCGGTGCCGAGAGCGCTTAGCCATATCGCCGAGAATGCAAAGGGTGAGTCACTTCATGCATCTGACCTCCATTCAATGGGCTGTTGCCATCTATGTATTGCTTCTTGTAAATGTCCCAATCTCCACTCAGATTCAACCCATGGCCGGCCTCTTCGGGCTTTGTAGAAGTGCAGACCGGATGTACTGCGCGCGCAGGTCGTCCGCCTCGGGCAGAACCTTGGTCAGCCGATAACACCACGGCCGGCCGGCCCCGCTCGACGTCCACGGCTGCGGAACGTAGCAATCTCCGAACCGATCCCAGTGCAACTGCACCTGCTGCCTAAGTCCGGCTCCGAGCCCTTCCACAAGAGGAGACTCTCTACTGTTGGTCGCCACCGTCTTTGCAGCGGCATCTAAGCCGTGTTTGAATGTCTGCACATCCAGCATGCCGTACCCGACCTCGTGGTCCTCGGGTGATCCTCCGTGAGCTACGTGGTGTGCCTCGCTGATGGCTTCGCTAAGGGTGTGGAAATGCGTCCTCGCTCCGCGGACCATATTGATGCAGTACCGTCGTGCGGGAATACCCTCTGGTAAGGGTGTGAGTTGAGGATCGAACCCCCAGCCGCCGAGGTCACGAGGCCCGGCGTTTGGTGTGCCGGCGAGGGTGTTGGTCACGCGGTCTTCATCGAGCGTGTCCTCCCAGGGGAGATTGAAGCTACAGTTCTCGATGGCCAAGGTGAGGACATCGTCAGCGTGCACGTGTATCGTGCGAGTAGCCTTGGGCTCAACAAGGCGGTCTCGGGCCTGTGCCTCAGTGTAAGGAGTGAAGCGTCGCAACTTGTCGTCGCCGGCACGGCAGTAGAGCCCACGCTTGGGTCTCGTCAGGACGATGGTGGCAAGCTTATCTGGGGGGATTGCGGCGGCGGAGCGTGCCTCGGTGCATGTCTGGCGCAGGGCAGCTCGAGCCTGCCAGACGCTGGGGTCGTACTGGGCTACCTCGTCGTCAGTGTCGAAGATGCTGAGGCGACGCAGGTCGAGGTAGAGCCAGGGCGGCGACGTGGAACGGTTGCAGCCGGCATGGTCGAGGGGGAAGGCGTGCACATTGAAGAAGTTGATGCCGGCACCAGGAGGCGGCAGGGCATATGCCCAGATGATGAGGCGGATCTCGGGGGGCAGCCGTGGGAAGAGGTGGAAACTATGGGCAGAGTGCGGGTAGTCTGCCATGAAAAAGCAACGTGCAGCAAGCCCCGGCTGGCAGTGCAGTGCAGTGCATTGGGAATGGGATGGGATGGGATGGGATGGGAAGGGATGTCGATGGCAGGTTGGAGTTGGGGGTCAGGCGCGACCGGCAAGTGCTCCACAGGCCCACACCGACCGGACACCCCCCCCACCTTCCCCGGATTCTGGTCAGACGCGTCAACCCCAGCCCGGCGCGCCTGCCCTGGGACTTGCAAGCTTCTTTTGGCACCAAGACCACATGGACCCCGCTACCATAACTATCAAGTACCACATTTCAGCGAGTCCTCGACGTCCGACGCCGACTTGGACACACCTTGAACATCGCTCTGCCCTCTTCCACACGCCTGGGACAGTCTCTCATCGCCGCCTGACTTCACAACCACCAGAACGCGTCTGGCTGTTCCCGACGCGTTGGGGCATCCCACATCCCACATCTCACATCTCACGACCATACCTCCACGCCCTCGTCCACGCACAACCCAACACGGCCCAACCCGCATGCCGCCTCGCAGACGCGGGGCCGCACCCGCACAGATAGATGGCGAAGAGGAAGGCTCACCACAACCGTCCAACGCCTCCGATGCCGACGACGACTTTGGTCCCGATGGCGCCCCACGCAAATCGATGCCCTTTTACAGCGTTACATACACCACACATCGCGCCTCACCACTCCATATAGGCTCTGAGCCTCTGTCCACGGCCCGGCTACAGACCTTATCACGATGGCTGCGCAATACACTAGTTGGAGATGTGGTCCGTGGCGTGCAGGTTGGGCTTGCTGGTGGTGCTGACCATGGCTCACTTGGCCGGGCCGGCGTGCTCGAGAGCGTTGAGTGGCGTTGGGTACGGTGGACGGATCTGCTTGGTATACAAGACAATGACAACGGTGATGGACAAGAACACGACAGAGAAGGTAGTCTGGACCTGGGTGCAGGTGAAGATGGAGGGTCACATGCGCGGCGCAAAGATCGTAAAGCCCTCTGTTTGGAGCTCAAGTACGAAAACGCCTACTTCACAGCCAGCCTGCTGCCGTCGATATACACGGAAGAACAGCCCAAGATACTGCCTTGGGATAACACCGCCAGTGGCACAATTACACGCGGCGACTCCCCCTCCACCAGCGAGGCATTCGTCCACCTCCCTCTCCTTCTCCTGCGAATGCCCGCGCCCTTGCGCGCCGTGGTATCGGACTTCCTCGCTAGCACCTTTGACTGCCGCATCAGCCCGCTGCACCTAGGCACACGCTCCTTGGTACACATGTGGGAGAGCTGGCTCACCAATACCAAGATCGGACAGGGAGGCCCGAAAGTGGCCAAGGATGTGGTCTTGACACTCGGCTTTCACCTCGAGCAGCCTGACAATCTCTTCGTGTCGGGAACATCACATCCCGCGACCTCAGCTATGCAAATTGATGGCTCCAGTTCCCAAGCAACGCAGCAGCAGCAAGGCCTTAAGAGCATAGACATAATTCTCCCCGCGCCGCACGTCGCGAAATTCCTCCGCGCAGGTCGCAAGATACAGCAGGCCAACATGCTTGACACGCAGCGCCAGCAGAAGGAAGCAGCAGAATCCCTCAAGCGGAAACGAGGTCCCCTCCCAGCGCCATCAATATTCGCCCCTAACCCAGCAGCAGAAGCCAGCTCGGCTACTGCAGAACACAATGCTCGTCTGACGCAGCTCCGCCGCAAACTCGCTGGCGGAAAGACGGAAGAGGGCTGGGCCTGGCGATCTGCTACTACACAACAGGCCGATCCCAACGAAGACGACAACGACTCTGCGGACCTCGACGACCCCAAGCAACGAAAGGGAGTACAAGAACAGCCCTTCACAGAAGCAGTGGCGTCCTACCTATCCACGCACCTGGCGCTAGACATGTTCCACCCGGCAGTCAGGATAAGCAAGATCGCCTGCGGGGGGTTTGTAGCCGCCGAATCCGGACGGTTGAAAGTCTTTGAGCCCCTTTCCTCGTCAAGTAGGAGTAGTGCGAGGAAGGCTGCGGAGATGTTGGTTGCAGATTTGGCCAGGAAGGCTGCAGCAGGTGGCAGCCTATCTGATCGCAGCGGAGGAGGAGGTACTGGAGGTGGGAAAGATGACCAAGGGCAAAAAGGGCCGTGGAGTAAAGGGGCAGTGAGAATCGCGGAGATGGCCGCTGCAGAAGCATCGTGACCTAAACCTAAGCATAGTTTCAGGCTTGGAATAAAAAAACATGGTTCATGCTGATCATGAAATGAAACCGAAACGGCAGACGTCCAGAAATCCAAAAGAAGCGCGGCAGTTTCGGCACGGATGTGTGAGTTAGAGAAGGAGCTCTAAATTAGCCCGACATGTCGACTGCGTTTCCTTCTCACGTATGGCATTTGCACCGTTTTGCCATTGAACAAAGGCACGGCAAGATGGATAATGTGTGAATAAAATCTCCAACGTCGTGGAGTGACTATGTAGATCCAGCCCAGCAAAATAATACGACGCATAATAAATCTCTATGCAGTGGTTTTCAACAAAAACTCCCAGAAGCCCTTGAAACGCCGCGCAAGACTTGATGTAAGGAGCAGGTAGACAAAGACACTCCCCCAAAACGCCATGGTACAGTAGAACTCCTCCCGTTCAAAACATCTCGTCGCATGCCACAGTCCTCTCTCTCTCTCGTACAAAGCCCGTCCCGGACAGAGCGAACATTACAGCAGCAACTAACCCACCACGCCGTCTACGCCGCCGAGGAACCTCCTTACACGCCCAATCTCGAGATCGCCCTTCTCGCTTTCAACCGCCCTCAGCAGGCTGTCCACAACAGCGTCGACGTCTGCCTCCTGGATACCCGTGCATAGGGCTACGAGCTGCTTGTACTTCATCTCAATATCCTTGCTCCTCGCGCGGAGCTGGGTAACGCTCTTCTTGGTCGCCTCATTGCGGTGCTTTAGCGCCTGCACGCGGGCGCGTAGGACGCCTGCCGCAGGTAGAGAGCCGCTCACTGTGTTGGCATCCGCGCCCTTGGCGACCTCGTCGAGGGCACTGGTGACCTTGACTTCCCACTCGTTGCCAGTGTTGAGACCTGGGAGGTTCTGTTCTAGTCGTGACAGCCGCTTTTGCTCCTCTTCCAGACCACGGGTCAGGTTCATCGTCTTCTGGCGGCCCAAAGATTGCGCTTTCAACCTCGCTTGTAATGACTCGAGAGTCCGTCTGGACTCGCCCATTTCTGTAGATGTGGTCCGTAATGATGCGTGGAGCGCGTCCAAATCCTGCTGTTTCTTCTTAAGCTCCGTCTGGAAGCCAGACGTGGTCTCATTGAGGAGATGTGTAATGGACGAGATGATCTCTTCTCCGCTCTCTCGGGTCTTCTGGTTGGTGCCAGCAGACGCGGTCTTGTCGTTGGCTGTGGGCGTAATGTCGCCATTGAGCTCGTTCGTCGTGGTGTCCATCCCGACTCCAAAGTCAACTGGCCGCAGGCCTGCCTTGTTCGCAATCGTCGGGTCCGCCTCAATCTCAATGAGTTGCGCAACAATGCTTCGGTTGCCTATCCTGGCGGCAATGTTGAGTGCTGTGTCTCCTGACTTGTCCTGCGCATTCACAATCTCGCTCATGAAGCGACCAATTCCCATCTTCGGGCTACTACCTTCCTGGCTGCTTGCAACACCGCCCTGGCGCACCACCCACTCCAGCAGACTTTCCAGATAGTACCTGCTCGAATGGCTGCGTCCCTTGACCGCACTGGTGACAGCAATGTGGTGCAACACGGTCCTGCCTCGGTTGTCGCGAATGTCGATGGTGCTGCCAAGGACATCCAGGAGCTCGGGAAAAGAAACCTGATCCGAGTTGTTGGTGACCGCCGACGCCCGCATGAGAGCCGTCTCACCTGAAGAATTTACTCGATACGGGTTTGCTCCTGACGCTATCAGCGCCTTCAACAGCGGTATCCTTGCCAGGGTGGCAGCCCAATGAAGAGCAGTATGGCTGGAGGCATCGATAGGCGAGTCCAAATCCAGTGGACTCATCGACTGCAAGATCTCGTGGTAAGGCTGGTTTCCGTTGTTATCGAGGAAGAGGCTCATTAGCTGGTTGCGCTTGCGCTCCGCATCCGGGGAGAGATCGAATGGCAGAGGCACGAGAGGCATGGAGTCGTTCTGGTTGTCCATGTTGACCTGCGAGTACATAAAAGAGGCATTGGGCTCCGTCGGCGAGCCGGGAAACTCGTTTGCGTACATCTCCATCGACTGCGAGTTGTAGCCACCAAAGCTGTCGGCTGGTGTGAAGACCCGCTGCCGTTTCCGCGCAGGCTCGTCACCAAAGATCTGTGTAGTTTGCGTCGAGTAGGCCGAGTCGTTGTGGCCGAAGTCCGATGTGAAGCTCTGTTGAGAGTTGCCGGGGAACTCATCGACATTTTGCATTGAAGATTGACGGCTAAGCCCGGGCGGCCGGGACGGGCCGTTACGACCTCGGGGACCAGGCGAGTCAAACCGCGCCTTGCTAATAGCAGCGACGGCGTTGGATGCAGTACTCGAGATGTTCTTGAAGAATGTGCCCGAGGGACCATGTGTTCGTCCTTCAGCATTATTGGCGCTGTACATGCGTTTCCTTTGCGCAGCCATGGCCTGCTCCTTGGTCGGGGTGTTGAAATCTCCCTGGCCAGCGATGCCACCGTCTTGACCCATGTCGTAGGTGAGGAGCGGCCGTAGAAGCTCCTCGACGCCGTACTGGCGACAAACCTCGACACCGCGCTCGAACTTGATCCATGTGCCTTGATATTTGCCATAACCGCCCTGGACTTTTTCGTGCTCGCCAGTCTGGATCTCCTTCTCAAGAATCTTTGTGCGCTTTCCCTTATCAATGTTGGCGACCTTGAGGATCTGGGTGGCATTGAGACAGCTGTCATGCCGCCTGCGCATAACAGCAACACCATTGACCTCCATTTCGTACACATCGACGCCAGAGTAGACGGCCTGGGAACGCAAGTGAAGGTTAGTGAGGTGTCAAATTGGACGAAATGACTAGCATGAAGGAGTGGTGACTGACAGAGTAAATCTGAGGAGCATCCATGCTTTGGTTCGCAGAGTGCCCGTTGCGCATAGGCCCCGATTCTGAGAAGCGATGGAGCTGTTGCGACGAAGGTTGGCTCATTGAGAAAGACTGTTGAGAGGAGGGTTGCGACTGGGACATCTTGAGGTTCTTGCCGTCGAAGCTGCTGCTACTTGATGCGGTAGGTAGCTGAGGGGGGCCCAGAGCCGAAGGCGCAGCAGAGAAGGAGGCGCGATGCTGGTGAGGTGGAAGAGCCGAAGGAGCGGCGGCAGCGAGGGTGCTGCCAGACATTGTGAGGTGGGAAGGATTGGTGGTGATGGTGACAGCGGCCATCGAGGGCCCGTGGAGCACCAGTCGGCCGTGGTCGTGGTCGTGGTCGTAGTCGTCGGCGGCAATGTCGTTATGGGCTCGTGTCGTCTCGTTCTCGTCTTTGGGGTGTACTGCGATTGGGGGTTGTGTTTGCCTGCAGCAGCGGCCGTTGTGAGGTCAACCAGGCCTGAGGATGTGCCGTGTGGGTTTGTGCAGGACGCAGCAAGCGAGTCGGGCAGGCCGTGCGGCGCGAGAGCGATGAGGACGACGAGGGCTGCAGAGCACAGTACGGGAATTGCAAGTGCGCGTCTATGGGAACCGGTGAAGTACAGAGTACCTAGAGTATGACAGTGCAGGAACCTTCCAAGGTTGCGAGAGCAATTGCGCATGTCCAGGCGGGCAGGGGTGCGCTTTGGGCGGAGACGAGGACAAGGCGCGGCTTGCCGAGAGAGGAAACACTTTAGAGATCAAGGGTAGGCAGGGTCGTGCGTGTCGCGACTGGAGCAGGTGATGGCCGTGTCGTGAGGGCTGTCCAGGGCGCAGGCGAGGAGGGAGCCGCGGGTGGAAGCGCGGTCTGACGTGTCAGTTTCGTGAGGCGCCGGGCGTGGGAGCGTGTGCGTGTGCAGGTACTGGTACAGAGACAGGTGTGGGTGAGCGTGTCGCGAAGCGAGGCGAGGCGAGGGATAGATACATAATTACTTTACCCACCCACCCGCACTTGCAATTTCCAGCAGTGCGCACCAGCGCGCGAGTGCACCTGCCCGCGCGCGTGGCCCCACATGCGCCCCTCTTTTCCTCCAGGGCTCGTCTCCTCTCTCTTGCTCTCTTGCTCTCTTGCTCTCTCTCCCCCTGCCCTCCAAGCCCTTCTTTCCTACGATGGGCCTCGGGACCCTCGACGCACTGGCCGCTGCTTTTTTTTTTTCTATTCTTGCGAGTGGGCTTGCGAGTGCATGCACCAGGCCGCCGTTTCTGACGTGCGCTGCATTGCATGACAGGAGATCCCCAAGGAGCTACGCCAGCCACTCACTCGCCCTGTCCTACGCACTGCTGCGGCCACTGCCGACCTGGACGGCCAGCTTGATTGGCCCGCCCGTCTTGAGTTTGGTTTGGCCTGTCGACCCAAGTCGGCCGCATGTGGCAAACGCGGGGCATGTTTCAAGGTGACCAGATATGCCACCCGACTGTGGTCCATCAGTGATGCTCAATGGTTGTGGGACATGAAAAAGCTATCCCTCGTGCCAAGTTAGGTCACACGCCACCACCATGCCATCAACTGAAGTGGCAGTAGCCGTCTAGTCTTGCCATAAGCGCCTACGAACAAAACACCCATACTCTCTTGAATATTGCTCGAGTACACGGGAGGATACCCGGTCCGCCTGTCGTGAAGGATTAGAGAGCGGCTCCCACTTCCGTGAAGCTGATCGGAGTTGACTGGCTGGCTCCTCCACCCGGCACCAGCCGGACTCGGCGGCTCGCCCGCCAGCGCCGAGCCGGCCCCGGTGCGGCCGATAAGCGATAAGAGCCCGTCCTCCTCCGCCGCCATAAACGAGTCTCCAGGTGGACCCTCAGCCACAGCACCACCAAATGTTGCCGTAGACATTGGGAGTTCCTCTATATGACATCGTACGACAAGTACTCGTCGCAAACCTTAGGCACAGGCTCGTGACACCCAAGCACGGCGCTCCGATGCGTTCCCAACCGTGCTGAAACAACCGCTCTGTCGCCCGTACAGGCTACGGCGTGCACGGTGCCGCCCTACCAGGGCAAACACAACCACGAGTATGCAACCACTGATCCCACACCCGTCAACGGCTGTGCATCTGTACCGACATCTCCTCCGCGAAGCGACGTACCTGCCGCCCTTATGCCGACCATGGATCACAGAACGTATCCGCACCCGATATCGCGAGTGTGAGCACGACCAAGGCCCGCGACTGCGGAACCACATCAAGGATGCGCACGGCAAACTACGATACCTTCGCTCCGCCAATGCCGGCCACATAAAACGTCTACGGCATCTATGCTACCTGTCCACAGGACGGCTGGGCAAGCGAAGACGACTTCTGACTCAGAAGGCCCTCCAGCGTGAGCCCGTAGGGAGCAGCACGGCGCTCGCAGAGCAGTCGTCCTTCCTGCCCGTGCCAGCTGTACGACGGTCTGCGACCGAGTGGGACTCCCGGTGGAACTGGTTCGACACCGACGAGAACCGGGATATCATGAAAGGTTCAGATGCAGAGACCGCCCGCGCCACCGAGAGAAAGCTGATGAACGGCGGGATATACTACCCCACATTCAAGCCGTACAATCGGACGCCCTGGGGCAAAGATTGGCTAGACACATGGGACATGGCAAAGATGAAGCAGATGGCGGGTTCGCAGTACAATTCTCAAAAGTCCACGGCGCTGCTCAGCATGCGGCCGACGTGGGACCCAGACCAGAACATGAAGAGAGTCAACTGCTATGGCTTCCCCATTGCGCCGCGCACGGAGCGCATCAGGCAGAGGATAGGGTGGAAGAAGAACTTCAAGCAGTTACTTCCTCCCTTGCCGGGACATGAGTGGGATACCCTGGCACAACTGAGCCGAGGCGAGGGCGCACCAGAGGACTACGTCCTGCCCCCACGGAGGAAGATCGCACAGGAGATGAGCGGATTGTGGGCAACCAACGCCGATTCCCCCACCATTAACAACATGAGCAAAGTCAGCCAGACGAGCCACCCACTCCCAGGCACACCTTCACACCAACCTACATGGCTCGACGTGATTTCCAGACCGATGCGGGACGTCCAGCGAAGTTCATCACGTAAGATGAAGTCCCTCTCCACACTTCCCGGACAGCTCTCCGCCGCGGAGCAAGGTGTCCGAGAAGATCCCCGGGGCAACGTCGTGACTCCCATTGGCACGCGTGTCATTACGCCACGCATGTTGCGGCGCATGGTGTACAAGCCCGTGTTTGTGGCGAGTCCGCGGATGGACGTCGTCCCTGAGCAGCCTGACCGGGCGAGGATTACTTGGGGCCAGGCGCCTGTGGGATTGAGCATGGCGTCGGGCAAAACCTCACCATTCTTTGAGGGGATTGAAACGACCAAAGGCACGGGCGCAATGAAGAATAGGGGCCGAGGAAAGGATGGTGGGACTGCGAGATATGGGAATCATCGCCAGGCCACGACTTGACTTGCGATCAGAGATCAGAGATCAGAGAAAAGAAATCCAGCCGTCAAGGACATGGTCTATCTGGGGATGACGCTAGGATATCGGTGAGATATACGGAGAACCGGAGAGTTTAGATCGGAGTATCAATATCGGAGAACAAAATAAGGGAGACGAAAGATGTTCGGGGCGGTGGTTGGTAAGGCTGACCCACGCCGACCTGTGACGCTACAGGTTGGTTCAAATTGGGTACTGTACATAAAGAGGGTCCACGATCCATGTCTGTGCCGCGCCCTTCTGGATGACATGCCGCCGACGTTACTAAATGGTGGAACCACTAGCAACGCCCTGACTTGGGAGAGCCGAGTGGAATTGCGCTTTCCAGACCACACGCACCACCAGCTCTTGACCAATACCGAGGCTGTTTCCAGAGACAGAATGGTGCAGAAATCAACTGTTCTTTACAAGTGCAGGGTATATGGGAATAAAACCGCTGCTCGGTGTCGGAATCCTGCCGGCGAGATCTCAGAACTACATTTCACATTCTTTCAGGTTACATGCATGCTTAGACGACCATACGAGCCAATGCACTTCGCTGGGAACAAATGCTTGACGGAATGGGGGGAGGTGGTTGGCGGGGCTCCGTGCTACTGACACCGGTTCCGGAGCCCGGGCGGCGGCGGGGTGGGGTGGAGAACACCCGGGCAATTTCTATGACATGGTTGCGCGGGGGCCGTTCATGTTGCTGTGCACGGAAACATTTAAGAACGATCATTTCCACGACCACACCTGAATGAGATATAACCAATTGATCTACCACGACGCTGCGCATCATATTTCTGAGTCTGGAGAAACGAAGACCTAGTCAAATCTCTGCTGCCTTTATTCAATTGGTCCATCACCGCACCAGATTTCGGCTTCCTGGGAATTCAACGACGAGAACGCTACCATGCCTAACGCTCCGTGTACAGTCCGGCATGCCTGCCGGGAAGGTGAGTCCTGGTCTCTTCAAGCCAATTCGAATTGTCTCCCCTCCCTTTCTCCATGAAGGCCTGAGTCCGATCGAAACACTCTCAGGCCAGCTAGGCTAGCAACGATATCACTCGTGGCCTAGGCATGATCACGCATCGTGTTAAATACGTGTAGCACACCGACGACATCAAAAACACCACTGCTTTACACGCTTCCAATATCCACCTCTCAAAGCTTTTCATCGCCCTCTCCAAAACCAGCACCGAAAGCTAACATCCAAAACCTCCCCTTTCCTTGTGAACAGACGTTGGCGAAATCCTCGCCATGATCCGCGAACTAGCCGACTACGAGAAAGAACTCTCGAGCGTCGAAGCCACCGAGCAGAAACTCCTCGACACAATCGCCTACGCGTCCCCATCGGTCCCTTCGACGTCGACGAACCCGCAGACCGAGCCCATCACGCCGAACCGGCCCGCCCGGTGTCTGCTCCTCCGCGACGAGCAGGAGCAGGTCGTCGGCATGGCGCTCTACTTCTACAGCTACTCCACCTGGCGCGCCCTGCCGGGCATCTACCTCGAGGACCTGTACGTGCGCCCGTCCCATCGGGGCAAAGGGTTCGGCAAGAGGCTGCTGGTCGAGCTCGCCAAGGAGACGCTGCACATGGGCGGCGCCAGGCTGGAGTGGCGGGTGCTCGACTGGAACGAGCCGAGTATCCAGTTCTACAAGGCTATTGGAGCAGAGCCGCAGAGCGAGTGGATTGGTCAGCGGGTTGATGGGGACAGGCTTACACAGTTGGCGGGGATGTTGAACTGAGAGGGTTGTAGAGAGCTCATGTTGTGTCGAAAGAGTCGGAGCCCGTGAAGGGTGAACATAAGATGGCTTGCTAGAAAAAAGAAACTAGAGTCACATGCAAACTTCGTTTTACCTGCTACGTGGACACTTCAGTATCGTCTAGAATGCCTTTTGATCGAGGCTATGTAGCGGGAGGTTTTAGCAGTTCCAGTCAAGTTCCGCTGGTCTGCTTAATACTCACCACAGCTACCTAGCCATATCACTGCACAGTCCCCGATATGTGGAGTTGGAGTCGACGCTGCCGTTCATCGGCATCGGCACGGGAAAGGGAACCCCACTCGAGCAACTCCAACTCGACGGCCAGACTGCCGACGTCGATCTTCCAGATTGGAGCTCCGATCGGAGGTTGATATCTACTCACCTTGAGGCAAGGAAGGCTAGTGCAGAACTAGACCCAATCAATAATTCACGATCGCGAGCATACCAACACTCGTATCTTTCTCAAGAAGTGCTATAATCCATTCTGTCCATGTTCCTCGATGACTTGGTCTCAAGCTCTCCCACACAAGCAACTCAATATACATTCGAAAAAGAAAAAAACCCACCAAACCCATCCAGCCAGCTCCCTACAACGATGCCACCCTCCAAAACAGACCCGATACTAATAATCGGAGCCGGAACATTCGGCCTCTCCCTGACCCTCTCCCTGCTCAGATCGGGCTACACCTCCCTCACCGTCCTCGAGAAGGACAGCCAGATTCCCTCGCGCTTCAGTGCCGGGCACGACCTCAACAAGATCATCCGCGCCGAGTACTCGGACCCGTTCTACACGGAGCTCAGCCTTGTCGCCATCCGGAAGTGGCAGACCGACCCGCTGTATGTCCCGCACTACCACGAGACGGGGTACCTCAACGTCGTCTCCCCCGCCGCTGCGCCAGGCACGAGGGAAGGGCTGGCCAAGTACCTGGCTAGCATCGAGACGCACGAGGCGTTCAGGGGCAAGGTCAGGAGGGTGCGAGGCGGGAGGGAGGTCAGGAAGGTGGCGAGGCAGTTTGAGGGCGAGTGTGATGGGTGGGAAGGGTATTTCAATGAGATGGCTGGTTATGCGCACGCGAGGGACGCGATGGCCGCCGTGTATGCGGAGTGTTTGAAGTTTGGGGACAAGGTGAGGTTTTGTGTTGGGTCTGAGGCTGGTGAGGTCGAGAGGCTGATGTTCGACGACGACGACGACGACGACGACGGAGGTGCAGGGAAGGAGAGCAGCACGACCGGAGGACAAAAACAAGGACGGAAATATACTGGCGCCATCACTCGTGATGGCCGCACGCACCGCGCGTTCACGACAATCATCACGGCCGGTGCGGGCGTGGTATCGCTGCTACCGAGCCTCGCGCCGAGATCCCCTTCTCCCGGCTCACCACAGAAGGACATCTACACAAACAGGCTCGGCATAACAGCGCGCTGCTGGGGCGTAGTGCACATCCAACTCACCCCGTCTGAAGCGGATGCCTTGCGAGGCATGCCGGTGACCATGGTGCGCGACCTGGCATTCTTCTTCGAGCCGGACCGCGAGACGAACAAGCTCAAGTTCTGCCACATGGGCGGCGGCTATCACCACCACGGCGGACACGACGCATCTAAAGCTACGACTACGACAGAAGACCCGAGCAGCGGAAGCAGCAGCGCCGGCCCCCCACCCCGCGCGCTCGCAGACTCGCAGTTCATCCCCGAGGTTGACGTGCAGCACATCCGCCAGCTCCTGCGCGAGGCCTTGCCCTCGCTGGCGGACCGGCCGCTGGTGGACGCCCACCTGTGCTGGATCGCGGACTCGGGGAACTCGGACTACGTCATTGACTTTGTGCCGCGAGAGGTCGCGCGGGACGGATCCCTCGCTGTGGTCACTGGGGACTCTGGACACGGGTTCAAGATGCTGCCCGTCATGGGAGATTTCGTGCGGGAGCTACTGGAAAAGGGCGAGCAGAGCCTGCCGAGGTGGAGGTGGGACACGCACGCGAAGCTTCACGACGAGGAGGGCGAGGCAGACGGAGGGCTGCACGGGGTCAGGAACTGGCGTCATGGCGCGGGGAAGGCGCTGTCAGATCTTGCTAGAGCTAAGCTTTGAGGGCATGGCTTTGCTGAGGGTTGGCAACGACTGGGCGCCGCGCCTTGATGCTTGATTGTAGAGATGGGGGAGGGGGTAATGCCCCGGTGCAAGTGCGGCGTGGATGTGCGAGGGCCTGGCCGGATTGCCGACGATGCGTCCGGTGCCGGCGGCGGATCGGCAGTACTGCGGGCGTTGTTTATCTGCCGGGTGGAGCACGGGCCCCGTCGGTTGCAGGGTTCCGTCGGAGCTGACAGGGCTGTGATTGGTGCCCACAGCAGGATTTAGACGAGTGGGGTTCCGGCATGGGTCCAGGGTCTAACCAGTGGCTTTATCTGCACGTTGCATCGTCTGACACGAGGGGATTCAGAGGATCTGCAAGCAAAGGAAGATGGCCGAGTCATGTAGGTAGCATGCAGGCTGTCTATCGCAGATTAGGTAAATCTTGCAGGCTTGAGTGACCAATATGCGGGGACTAGGGCAACGATTAAGTGATAAGCCGACGATTACCTATTTCTTGGAAATATACCATATGATGCACAATTTACACCCTCTCACCTTTTTCTTAGCTTGCGGTTTCCTACAGCACGTCGGGAGTCCTCGAGCTAGGTCGATACAACATGCAGTTTGGCAAGCTCGCCTTCGCCCAGCGCCATGAGCGCACGCCCGAGGAGAAGTCCCTGGTGCGCAGGCTCGACATCTTTCTGATGCTATTCGGGTGTATCTCGCAGGTCATCAAATGTAAGTGCTGGCAAAGAATCGGGACCAACTTCAGAGAAAGGAACACTGACTAGGCTCCAGATCTTGTAAGACGACCAACTCGACAGCTTCCACGACATGGCGCAGTAATCAACAGCATCCTTTGTAGAAATGCTAACCATTGCCCTCACGATTAGGACCAAACAAATATCAACAATGCCTACGTCTCTGGCATGAAAGAGGACCTACAGCTCTACGGCAATGAGCTCAACTTGTGCGCATCCTCCTTACCTCCCCAGCCTCATCGCTACTTCTGCTAACCATATTCTCTCCCTTGTCCTACAGCTTCAGCACCTACTTCTCGATCGCGTACTGCCTAATGCTAGTCCCCTCTCAGATAATCCTGACCTACGTCCGGCCCTCCTTCTGGCTATCAGGTCTCGAGATCGCCTGGGGCATAATCACCGCCCTCATCTCCATCACCACCAACGCGAACCAGATCTACGCCCTCCGCGTGCTCCTCGGCCTCTGCGAGTCCTCGGCCTGGCCCGGCATGATGACCCTGCTGATGTACTGGTACACCCCGACCGAGCTGGCGAAGCGCATGGGCTTCTACCACTCCTGCCAGGCCCTGGGGAGCATGATGTCGGGAGCGCTGCAGGTCGCGGTCATCAACACGCTCCACGGGAGCAGTGGGATGGCCGGGTGGCGGTGGTTGTTTGTGATCAATGGTGTCATGACTGTGATTGTTGGGATGGCCGGGTTCTTCATGCTGCCGGACACGCCTGGAAATGTCAACCCAAGGGCCTTCTGGTTCAAGGAGGGACACGTGAAGATTGCGAGGGAGAGATTGGAGAGGCATGGGCGCGAAGGAGCGAAGAAGATGACTTGGAACGGGGTGAAGTGAGTTTTCCCCTTCCATCGTTTCGTGGAACTACTCTGTGCTGTCGCTCTTTAGCGTCCCAGTTATGCTGCGCAGTAGAAGACACAGCGCAGCACGAAGCTAGAATCCATGCTGACAAGAGGGCACCCAACAGGCGTGCGTTCTCGAGCTGGCAGCTCTACTTCATCTCAACACTCTACGTCGCCACTGTCATCGCGTCGTGGGGCTACGCCTACTTCAACCTCTTCCTCAAGTCGCTGCGCAACGCCGACGGCACGCCCACCTGGACCGTCTCGCAGGTCAACTCGATCCCCATCGCCGCGAGCGCGATCAATGTCATGTTCGGTGCGTAGTCTCGCACCTTTTTCTTTTCTCTGTGATTTCAGAAATCACAGGCTAACTCTGGGAATAGTGTGGATATGGGCTATCCTCTCTGACCTCCTGCGCACGCGCTGGACTCTCATCATTGCCCAGGGGCTGATAGGTATCATGGTGTGCGTCATGATGACCGTCTGGACGCAGAAGCCTGAGAGTACCAGTTTGGGTGTGGCGTATGCGGGCTACTTCATTGCTTATATCCCGCTTGGCACGGCGCCGTTGATCCTTGCCTGGTTGGCGGATATGTACGTCTTCCCTTCCTTGATACGCATACTCTGCGGTGACTATCTTTGTGGACTGTTAGCTACGAGATGGAATATAGCTTGACGGGGATGGGAAGGATATGAGTGGCTGACATTGAGTGTGTGGATAGTCTCCCGAAAGACCCCGAAGCCCGCTCCCTCATCACGGGTATGGCGGTGGCTTTGTACTACGGCGTGTCTGCGTGGTCCCAGATCCTGGTGTGGCCGGCTGTCGAGGCGCCTTACTGTAAGTCCTTCTCGTTCCAGCATTTCCTCGAACTTTTGCTAAAGTTGTGCACCGCACAGACCGTTACGGCTGGCAGTCTTCGCTCGCACTCTGGCTGCTTGTCATCATCGCTACATGTGGGTTACGGTGGTTGGACGTGAAGTATCTCCGGTATGTGATTCAGCATTGGGGAAAGCCCGGTTCGGAACTCTTTTTTTTTTTTCCCCTGTGCTGACTTTGGAATGATGATGATAGACCGCAGCGTATCGCCGAGCACGAACAATACCTCGACGCCAAAGCCCACGAGCAAAAGAAGGATGAGGAGAATGGCGATGCTGAGAACATCGTTGACGGTGTCGGGGCCAGTGGTGTTGACGGGAAGACCAGTGCCAAGGCCACTACTGCTGTTGTGCCTGAGGCGCCTTGAGAACGCAGCTTGAAGACTTAGACGATTTGATATGTACGAAGCGAGGTGTAGTAACATGGTGCGATGAAGGGAAAATAGGGTGCTGATCGCTTAAGCGGAGAGGATTAGAGAGAGCAACGCGACCGCAGCTTTCGCAATCTTGTCGATTTCAGTGTTGCGTACAGCGCTAGACGCAGGAATGTAATCTATACATGAAATATAATGAGATGATGAAAATGAATTGATGTAAGGGCCCACTAGAATAACAAGGGCTAAGTTGGCATGCGGCAGTAATCTCTGACATCTCTTGCATTCGCTGTCTACATTTGCTTGTTTCCATAGTCATTGTATCTCATGAACAGTCCGCAGTCCACGGGAGCGCTCGCACAAGGTTGTGTATCTGGATGAGTTGTCCTTCGAGGTGTTATTCCAATACTGTCTATTACCCATCTACATGGGACCACGTATATTCTCTTCTAACCTGTGTTGACATTCGATAATTTGCCGTGGTAAAAGATGCTCCGCGGGCATTCGAGGACATGAGGGGGAGGTAGGGCGCATCTGGTTCGGATCTCTGAGCTTCGACGTCGTGGTCTGTAAGATGGTTGCGGGTCAGCATGGAACGCGATAGATTCTGGACCAACTTGCAACCTTTGGAACACAGACCTCTACCTCTGTGGACGATGTAGTGCTGAAACAAGCCCACTACGGCCAGGCAAATCTGTACGATTCCTACGACAAGCGAGCAGACGAACTCGTTGTTCAGCGCCATTGGCTGAGGCTTCGTCTCGTGCAGTGCTGAGAGAAGCCAAGAGGGCGGGATGATGTAGTGTGCGTTGATGTAGTCATGAAACTTCGCCAGGCAAGGGCAGGATCTCGAAAGTGATAATAAGAGGATGTTGAAGTGTGATGTCACGATCCTATCTGGGGTCAGCCAAGTAGGAGGGGCTGGGTTGCTGTTCGGTAGGTAAGCAAAGCCTGAACAATATACTAACTTAATCGCTATCGTTCTCTCTCGGTGTTGGGGTTATTGTATCTCTTAGAAGAGATACCACTCTCGGTCAATTGAGTAACTAGGTCAAGTAATAGATGAGAATAATACTTAGATTAATCGCTAAAGTACAAAGGAGTGACTATCTGACTATGGGAGATCCTTCGCTCTATATATCCTTTGTCCTTCATCGTGAACTGTAGCTTCCGGGGTTGGAACTGTTAGTTCCGTGGGTGCACTGCGTAGTTCTCGTATAGAGCTGCCAGTTCCTCAGAGTCTTGGCGCAGTTCCCGGATTCTGCTGCTATGATTGGTTGTGCTTTCCTGCTGACGTAACATCGAGGGTGTGTCTCCCCGCGTGCATGATCTGCCCTTGTCCCTGGCCCGATCCTGCGACCTGTTGGTCGGGTCGTCACATGTGAGACGTTGGCGGAAGAGTGAAACGTTGTCTGAAGATTAAGCTGAGCGAACAGGACCGAATAACGTATTTTCAAGGATGTCATGGCCATTAGACACTGACTTAAAATATACCGGTCTTGCAATCATTATATACTAGAAAGGATAGTCCTCTCGAGCTACAGAAAGCTGTCGTAAGTGCCACACCAAGCAGCGCCAAGCATTGCAGCGCCTCCCACACGCCAAGCATCGCTGTGAGAGTAGCCAAGCATCGTTGTGAGGGCTGCCGAGCATCGCTGTCGTTGGACACGCCAAGCACTCCCAATGCCTTGGCAGGGATCTCCGAGAAAGTGGGTAGGTTAGCATCTGGGCCCGCGAATGACGAGTGACGCTGTTGACATTGCTCAGGCCTACTGCGCATGATGACCAATGTGCGCTCTTCGTGCGTCATTGTCAGCCTACCAACCATTCTCCTTCAGTAATTGGTCTAGCGGACTTTAACAAGCTGCGAGAAACAGACCCGTCAACTAGCACAAACACGATACTCTCGCTTCAAATAACATATCTGCCACCCAGCACAAACAGAATATCTGTCGAATAGTTCACACAGGGTGGGCGCATGTGCTCACATGGGAAGGGCTCTTACCGCCCCTCGCAAGTCATACGCTCATGCATAAAGCTGAAATTGTCTCTGACCAATGGAGTCGACTTACAGACACTTCTCCCATGGAAAGGCTTGATGCAAGCGGGCAAAATAACTGAGTAATGTAGTGAATCTTCGCAGCGGACTGGGTTTTGTGTGTATTCCTGCTTGAACAAAACTAGCACATGCGGCAGTATAGCTACTGAATCTCAGCTTAAGATCTGAAACTATGACGTTCTGTCATTTATCTGGAGGTACGATGGACCACGCCGCGATCGACATGAGATAAGCAAGTTATTTTGAGGCACATGAAGGAGCCGAAAGACTGGTGGGGACACGGGGCGGCCCGAGGTCTAGGTCGCCGGGTGGAGCTAGTGGAGCTGATAGACTTTCTTAACGACTACCTTCTTAGGTAGATACTTACTGAGGCTCTGAAGCAAGCAAGGACCCGAGAGGCTCGACAGGCACAGCTATGCGACCAGACACACACAAAAGTCTCGAAGTTACAACCCATACTAAATGGCAGTCGGCGCGGAAATACAAAGGTGATGAGGCCTTTGTGTCCCCCCCGCCAAGGTTATATTCAAAGCTCGACCTAGGTATAGGAAACTTTAGCGATGCTGATCAACCTACGTTGATGTTGTAAACAATATATGCCTCGTAATAGTATCTCGAGTCTGAAGACTGCTCTCAAATGAAAGGGTTCTACGAGAAATTGAACCTCGAATTCCAAATATTCCTATGCGTCGCTGCTATCTCCAATGCGGGCTCACCAGAACTGCGCATCTCTGACTGGGGCATCTCAACCCGAATTCTCATGGGTTGCAAGCTGGACTGTAATATCGCAACGAACCAGGGACAACGTCGTCAGGACGTCTGCGCCTCAACGTCAATCTCTGTATGTAATTGTATGTTTAGCTACTGGAGACTCCCGGCGGCGAGTCAGGCTTGGCGATTACAGACCCTAACTCAAAAGTTTGTGGGTAAAACGATGCTTGGCAAGGACTATGATGGCAGAGGAGAGGAGCCCGGAGTCCATGGTCTGAGGGCTCGCAGCGGTGCGCTGTGCAGTCTTGTATCGAGTGTTGCGGAAAGGAAATGATGTCGCGAAGGGTAAGAGTAACAGGAGCCGGCCTCGCTATACAAGCGTATATCGCCAGAGGACTGCTGTGTTGACAAATGAATGATTGGACGCATGTGCGAGCTGGCGTTTATTCGCCTGACTGACCTGAGGGCAATCTGTCACGATCATTTCTGGGGTCACCACAAGGGTGTTGAGGTTACTGTTTCGTAAAATAGGTCAAGCTTGTGCAATGATATCTGAGATTTGTCGCTGAAGAACGGAGGAGTGACTGTCCAACTATGGGAAATACATCGCTCTTTATACTCTTTGTCTTTCACGATTTGCGAGAGCTTTCCAGCGGCTTCCGATGACCTAGTTTACCTGGTTACGCTCCTATGTGGCGCCCTGTCCCGGCCCTTCGTTGGGCACTGGCCGTCCTCTTTCCTCACGAGCAGGAGAGGGACAACATGCCTGCAGAGGCCAAGGTACACTCCAGGCCAAATCATATAGTTCTTATCTACAGCAGATGCCCGCCTCGCTCGTCAGGCTAGCAAGTGGCCTTCTCCATAATGCATGAAGTATGTGTTGATTGGCAGTTCTTAACTAGTTGGCAGCATTGACAACTACAAATTTACGAATATCCAAACGATGCATGACAATCATACCATACTTGACAACTTAAACCACGTAGATTTTGGAAGATCTTATATGTGCTGTGCACAGTAGATGACATGTGTCTCATCAATCCGTGGTAGGTCTCTGCCCTAAATAACCCGCGGCCGATATGGCTGTGGCAAATGATAAGTATTTGATTGTCCACTGATAGCTAGTGTTGCTTGCGATATTTACATCGAGTCAAGATGTGGACGTGTTACATGTAGGCCGTGGCGTTCTTATCTTGTGGCTATTGTCTAGAGTCCATCGTCCAAACTGAATTTGATGCAAACAATAGCGGCTTTTCAAGCTTCGTCCTTCTGATATACCGTCGAGCAGCTGAGATGGTGAAGTTCTGGGGAAGACCGGGACAACTTCGCGTGGATGTGGCAGGAATTAGTCGGAGGGAGGTGGGTTAAAAGCTTTGTGCCTCGATGTTGGCCCCTGAGTGATGTTTGAAAAGATTAGCGTTGGAATGGTAGCAAAAGACGTCAAATGAAAAAGCGGGCACAAGAAGGCGCACCTCTGCCACGACGAGTGTAGTGGTGCTGAGCAATAGCAACCACGGCTAGGGCGATCTGCACAACGCCAATCACGATGGCGCATATGAGCTGAGGGGCCATGTCGTCCTGCTCTTTTTGTTGCGTCGTTGAGCCTGGATACAATGGTTGAGGACGAAGATACATGGGGCGTTCGAGTCTGGAGGAGGCACGAAGGATAAATAGGTTGTGAAGTTGTAAAGCGAGGATAATGCAAGCAAGATGTATTGAGCAGGGCTTTGCGGAGCAAACGAGCGAGAGGACTTTGGCAGATGTACTACTGATGGCTTTGGGCATTGCAGACAGAATGAGAAGTGGGAGAGGCACGTCTTTTATGTTAATATTCCAGGAGTCCATTCTGCGCAGGCCCAAAAGAGCCTGCTCAGAGCCAGTGCTCGACAGAAGAGACACAGGCCCAGTACAGCACCAGCACCACCAGCTTGCGGTCCCAGGTTTGACACAGGCCCACTCGCTGGCGAAGTATGAATTTGGCGCTGAACAGCGGGTGGGCAGAGAGAGACCTGTCTACATCGATGAAGTAGGCTGGCTGCTGGAAGCAAGTGAGCCTGTGTTGCATCGGGTCAGGAGGGTGGGTGCTGTCAAGTGAGCCAGTGCTGTTACAGGGGCAACCCGGCCATCATTGGCCTGACGCCTCCTGCTCCTGCACAGGCTCACCAAGCAGGAAAGCAGTCTAGCACAGGCTCACCAAGCAGCCAAACCCACTGGGAAAACAGTCTGGCACAGGCCCAGTTGGGCTACGTCGGTGACGGGATGCTTTGAGTGGCCCAGCGGTCCAGAGGTGGAGCAGGGGCTAACAGAGGCAGGGGGAAATGGGTAAGATAGGACCTGTGCAAAGCGGCAGCCTGCGGATGACAAGCAGGCTCGTCCATGCATGAACCAGTGCTGTGGTTGGTGAAACTTCTGCCAAGCCAGTGGATCAAAGGGTGATCTCAACAAAGGCCCTGCACTTGCTGCCAAGTCTGGCGACTTGCGCCACGAGAGGACACAGGCTCCAAGTCGTCATATCATTGCAGTGGGTGGCCATTGTTCCCGAAGCCCTGGGTTTCTGCGTGACAGTAATAGCTCCCGCCAGCAACGGTTCCGATATGGCTAAGGGTGAGTGAAGCATGCCAGTGTCAAGCAAGACGGGGCGGTCCATCACCGAGACGTCCGTTCAATCATTGTGTAATGCTGCTGATGACGACAAGTGCAGCAGCTCTGGACGGCAAATGGGCCTGTGCAAAGATACAATTGCGCACACCGGGCTGGGTGGTGGGCTGCGCATGAGCCTGTGCGTCCCCTGCTTTCCACGAGATGGGCCTGTGCAAGTGCTCTGCCCCAGAGGCTGTGTGACGACTGGCGACTGGCTGTCAGGAGGCCCGCCAAGCCCCGTCTCTCGAGGTCTTGATTGGGCCTGTGCATAGACACCTGCTGGGCCTGTGCAGAGGGGGGGGTTCACTTCCAGTGGCTATGAGCCCTCAGTCCTTGTCTCTTTAAGGCCTTTCTTCCCTCACAAGTACAGATGATCTATTGTTGCTCTCCTTTTCGGCCAGCACATCGTCCGATACTTTCATGTCAGTCTTTTCTATGCCCAAAGCCTACATAGAAGACATTCGTCTCCTCCAACAAGGACAAGATATCACAGCCGCTGCAGCCAACTCAACCACAATGTCGACAGGCATACAGCCACGACGTGAGCCTGTAACGGCACTGCGGCACCCCAAGCAGAAGGCGCCAGCACTTCACCACTGTACCATCTGCGACAGACGCTTCACTCGCGCGTTTAATCTTCGCTCTCATCTCCTCAACCACAAGACAGAGCGACCTTATTCCTGTGTGATATGCGGTAAGGCCTTTGCGCGGCACAACGACCGCAGAGAACACGAGAAGCGCCATGGCGGGGAGAAGCCTTTTGTCTGTGAGGGCACCACGCAAGATGGCACTCCTTGGGGTTGTGGCACTGGCTTTGCCCGGAAGACGCACCTGACGCGCCATCAACGTAGCAAGATGTTCACTTGCACCGCACCAGCGCGTAGGGAGGAAGAGGAGCAGGCTCGCAGAGCTGCTGAAGACAGCACTGTGATTCAAGGTCCGGTCCTTTCGCCACCACCGTCCGCAAACCCCGCGCAGCCGCCCAGTCCGGCTATAGCCCCGGTTGATCGGCCAGTAACACTGGAGGTCCGGCCGCCTCCACGAATTCCTGGTCCAGTACCAAGGTTTGATACATCGCATCTGTCAGACGGCACGAAGGTTCTATTTCTGGAACAAATTCTGCGGCACAAAGGTTCGTTGACCTCGAGTTATCTACTTTAGAGTGCTTCCTGCTAAATTTCTGCATACTCAGGCATTAATGTGGAAGAAGAGGTGCAGGCTTTGATAGAGAGCTTTGCGTATCGACGGTACCACAGTCCGTTTCGCGTTGCCGATTTCAACCCGAGAGGCGATTCTATGAGCCAGATTCCATGAGTGATGAATACCACAAATACCTCGACGCTACAGGGCTCATATCAGCACCACCACCTCTCGCAGTTGCTGCCGGGCAACTTTCGTACACGTACTCAAATGTCTAGCTTGCCATGACACAACGGCGCTTGACATGCCCGAACATCGGAGTTTTCCACAGTACCATCATACTAGCCTGGAGAATGAAGGAAACTGGAAAAGGGCTGGCAGTTGTATCGAAGGGTGTTCTCGTTCGCCCGGGTGGAGCGTTAGCTAGGAGTCGGCTGACGTCTGTTATTTCGAATTGGCATTGACGGTTCCGACGAAGCCGGAATTCGTAAAAGTTCTCCTACGGCTACACAAAAGAACTAAAGTCAATCTATACAAGCTAGATCTAATCTACAATGTCCTTTCTCATAAACACGGTAGATGTAGCATGCCCCGGCCCCAACACCGCTGTGATCTGCTTTTGATAGTGATTCTCCACCGTCCGAATTACCCTGTATCCTCGTCTAGCATACCACTCCTGGTTTGAAACCTTGGGCACACCCCCGAAAAACGCATTAGAGATGACCGGGTTGCACTGGTCCTCAGTGCGCAGCGTGTCTAGCAAGAGCGTCTTTGCACAAAGCGGCTCCAGCGTGGCCATGGCCTCGACTTCGTTCATCGCTGCGCCGCCGAGACCTTGGCTTTGGAGCACGGTCGAGATGTAAAAGGTCGCAATCCAGTAGCTACCCCCTGCGCCGGCAGGTGGTAGGACGAGGCCGAGGGCGCGGGCGCTCATGTTGTCGGGGTCTAGGCTGATGTGACCTATAGGTTGGAACTGGTTGCCTGTTGGCGTGATTGGTTTGCCGTTGATAGAGGTACCACTGTCTGTAAGCTGGATGCCGGGCTACTGGGAGAAACTATTATAAGTCAAGGTTGTCTAATGACGACAACAGCGTGGGGAATTCGGCACACCTGGGGATAAATTCCAAGGTGCTGCTTAATGAGATGTTCCTTATCATCAGCATCCTCGGGAATGACCTGCGAACGTGGTGAGTATCATACTGGCAATGTGGAGGAGGAGAATGGTGGCACGACTCACAACCCAGTAGATGCATTTGGATCCCTCAGTCTGTGCTTTCCTCCATGGCTCCACCATATCAGAGTTCCAGCCGCACTGCACCCGCTGCTCAAACAATTCCCTCACATGCTCTGGAGAGCTGGCGTCCCAGGGCACCAAGGTCACTCGCCGTTTGCCCATGTTCGAGGTAGTTGCTTGTCTTGAGCCTGTCTTTGTCGGCCTAGTTGAAGGTAGATGCAACCACGTGAGATGCGGCGGTTTTATGAGTGTGACATGTGGCACCGCCGGATGACAGGATCGCAATAAAGGGCGTGATTGACAAAGTGCTCATGTGCATGCGGGGACTTTCACGCACATTGTCGGAACTCGGAATGCGGCTCTTATCAGCTTTTGAACTCCGCGACCGCAACTCGTTAGCGCGGCTTTTCCGATCCATGTCAGCTTAGTTGCCCTGCTGACTAAAATGGTGTGACAATGAGGTTTACGTGCTCACAGAGCATAAGAATGAGTATACAATGGGGGACCTCATAGTTGCCTATCTAAAACAAAGGAAAGTTATGAATGAATGAATGAATGTGAGCTTTGGTGGGCCATTTATAAGTGTACAAGGAGCTCAAGAACGATTGGTCAGGTACCAGGGATGTATTTATCCCTGCCCTTTGGTGCTCCACGCGACAAATGGACTTCGTCCTGTCACGAGGCGAAGATTCGAGCAGCTGACTAGTTATGGAATAATATATCTAATACCCTTTGTGACGCATTGTGGAGTATTCCGCGGTTGTATAGGCTTCAATATATGGAGAATGAAAGTGGCGGAAACAATTGATAAGAGTCCCCTGTGTGGATGAGTGTTTACGAAACCGACTGCAAACAATAGCGCAAAAACATAGCGATCTGATGCTTTAGCCAGGAAGAGGAAGTTTCAGGGTGTCTCATAAAACTATCGAAGGTATCAATCCATTAATGGGTCGTTCACTTTCACAGGGAGCCTCCGTTATTCCACAAAAGCGAAGAGTTTGTCCTGGAAACACTCGCCACTGATGTACGTGTTGCCCAGGGAGGTATACGCAGTCTCCAAAATAATAGGTGCTTCCTGTCCACCCTTACCGGATGGTATCACCGTATCCTATTTTTCCTACATCCAACCGATTTCTTGCGTTGCTGGTTCAGCGCCCTGGCCAAGTGTGACAGCGGGCTGTCTATTCGAGTTTGCGCGCTAACCTCCTGCGCCGGAGCATTTGCATCTCCCAGTGTCCTCCTCGAACGTGTAGTCGAGCGCGATTTGGGGAAACTTCCCACCACTGCACGTAGACATTGCAGTCCTTTTTGAGCTCCATGGAATCTCCCGCGACTCCGTTGGAAGCTATCAATATGCAGATGATATTGCACAAGCAGCGCCATAAAGCAAGATCCTATGTACCAGTTTGATCATAGTGTGGTGATGGGATCGTCGAGGATCTCGAATTGTTCACGTCAGCCACGCAGCGAGCCTCTAGGACAAGCTCGCTGGTAGCTGCTATTCTGCCGGCTACTGTCGCCGCTGGGCTATCAGGAGAATCTCTAATGGCCACGAACTCAGACTGGTGGACTACGAAGCCAGATGACTGAGCACTACTGAGATGCTCATCTCCCATTTTTCCGTACATGCAACCATCTGCTAGCTAGCAGAACGAATCAGAAATAGTACTAGGACAGGCCGAATTTGGGCATGAAGGTAGAGGTCTGCTGAAAGGGGCAATACTCAGTATAAGTCATACGGCGGTACCATCGTCAGGAGATCTGCCTGGCTGGAACAATGGCAAAGGACTACCGCAGCAGCCCGAGACGTGATGTTAGAGGACCTGCTCCGTGGTTTCCATAGTGCTGACTGACCTAGTGGCGTATAGAACCACTCAGAGCGGCCCATGTCTAATCGTAGCCCTGAATCTACTGACATAACTGCACATGGGCTTGCTAACGTAACGACGTGCCTAAATCGCCGACGTAAGGATATAGCATCCACTCAGCGCGGCACTAGATCCGTCACTAGCCGCAGACACCTAATCACAGCCTGTTATTTACCGACATAGCCGTGAGACTGGTCCACTTTGCGTGGCACTAGGTAAGTACTCAAACCTAATTAACGCGCTGAATTTCTTGGCGTGATGACCTGAAAATCCCCTTCGCGCTTGGGTAGCTCACGAGGCAATGCCGATGGTAATGGGAGTGCTCGAATTTATACTCGTCTAGACAAAATGGAGAGCCAGGCAAGCTGTAACTGCACTATGAACTTGCAATCTTGCTCCGTGCACCGTGATGGAGTTACATTGATGTAACTGCGCACAAGCCAACGATCTTCCTCCGCCAGCAGAGCTTCGGACTCATTCGACAACTTGGGGAGCTGCTTTCCCAGCTCGTAGAGTTCTGCCTTAGCTGCCAAGGCCAGTCAGTGCCTTGGGTAAATACGACCATGCTTTGTTGGTCCGAGCACCGCAGTTCTACACACTTCAGAGCTTTCGTGGCAGGGAACATGCCTGTTTGACTGTTTGACATAGCATGAGCGGTGCTGGTTATAGCCTAAAGCACAATTGGAGGTGATGCCACTTCAAGATCCACGGTTGCCTCGCGCCTCTAGTCTGCTTGGCATAATCGCCTTTGTGGAGAAGAATGCAACAATGACCGGATGAGCCGTCCCCGGTGCCAAGAACCAGAAGAGTGGTTACGATGCCCCACAACAGTTGCAAGGCTGCGGGGTTTTGTGCGCGCACTGGGAAATATTTCCTCACTGAGACCTACGTGATTGGACTAAAGGGTCGGAACGGGCCGCGCTCAGTGGAGGCTGCTCTGATTGTGAAAGTTGTGGTAGTCTCGTCCGCGGAGCAGGGACAACAACGCTGGTGCAATGCAGGGTAGTTAAGCTGGGCAAACTGCAGTCATCGGTCCCGAACAGGAAACGCTGCCTCATCTCCTCTCCTTGAGCTGTGATTATAGGTATGTCAGCGCCTTGGCAACAACGGTTAGGACGTGGCAACTCGTGAGACAACTGCACTCGACCTGCGCCTGAATTACATCCTGAGATCCAAGCTTGCTTGGACTGGTGGACTAGCATTTTTTGAGTAGAATAGAGCAAGAACGCCCTGATTCGCGGCAGGCACTTGGAGCCACCAATCCATGAGTTTGACAAGAAACAAGCGAAGTAAACAACTAATAGAAAATGTGAATTCCTACTGTGCTCGAGCAGGCGCAATGCCTCATATTGTTACGCTGGTGGGTCTTCTCCAAATCGGCGAACATGCAGTCAGACTACTACCAAACATCAATGTCCGTCCGTGCCTGGTGTTCCAGCCGAGCCGGTTAGTACCTGATCTCCTTGGCAGCACTATGTGCAGGGTGGCTCAGAGTTTGTGGGGTCCACTGCAGGGTCCTTACGTCGTTCTGGGGTCTCGAGTTCTGTTTCTTTTCCGGAAGGAGAGGCATGTTGTATCCACAAGCACCTCCACGACGACTAGATAGGCTTTCGCACGCCAGGCTACAGCGGAATATCTGCATCTTGTTGCTTGGCGATCGACTCAGTCAGCAACTATTGCAACCAATCGGATCAGACTTCTCGCTCACGAGGCTGGAATATGGGTCCACGACCATCTCATCCATAAGCAATGGTACTGCGCCGTCATGACTCTGACACCTTACCGCTAGCTGCGCCTTAGACTCAACAAAGCCCGACAAGTGGAGCGTCAGCTTAGCAATACCTTGAGGTTCGCACAGTAGCCGGTGAGTTTAGAGTTGCGGGGTATTGACGACCGGATATACAGACGGTGGTACTGGCGATCGAGTCGTAAGGGGGTCTTGGAGGCTTTGATGTGAAGCTGAAGGCTATATGTACCCTTTCCGGTCGTGTATACACGTGGGCATAGGAACTTTTGCGTGCTCGCAACTGGACTCACTGGAGGTTTCTGGATGTCTAACTATACAAAGTAGTATTTACTAGAAATTGACCAGAGTAGAAGAAATAAAGAATGAGTGATCCCATCCAGAAAGGCAAGAGAACGGGGTCCCATGCATCAGTGTGGACCTCCTGAAAGGCCTACCAATCACTGTGCAGTGTATAGAGGCGGAGTTCTGTTGCGAACAGCAGTAAACATGCAGTTTCCAAACATCTCACGAACCGCAAACGAGGGAAGATTCCTTATTTGTCCTCAAGATGCTTGGCAGGTGCGAAGCCGCTGTACAGGGCTGCGAACAAAGGTGGAACGGCACGTCCAGGACTTCTCGACTTTTCGTCCCCTAAGTGCATGCACCGTCTTCTTGAGAGTAGCATCTTCGTCTCGAGGGAGCTTCGTAAATCTATAAAAGCTTCGCCGGATCCTCCCCAGAAACAGTCTCTATCCTTCACCCTCACCCTCATCACCCTCATCAGATCATTAACACATCCATAAGCCTTTCACTACATCTCTCCCTCTTGAACTCCAGAAACCTTCTGCCCAATATGCTCTCTACCCAAACTCTCTTCCTCGCCCTTGCCGCGACCGCGGCCGCCATCGACATCCGCTTCTTCACCAACAGCGGCTGCAGCGGCGGTTATGCCGTATGCACCAACATGAACCCCGACAACTGCTGCAACGGCAGCAGCGGCAACGCCTTCTCCTCGGTCGGCTTCTACGCCATCCCCCGTAACTGGAATATCCAGTGCCGCGGTCACAACGGCGGCAACTGCAACGGCCTTGCACAGGCCGAGGCTTCTGGTGGTCGCGACACCGTTTGCTTCTCCCGCGGCCCCTTCTCGGGTGGCGGCTATGGCTTCATCAACCGCCGCAAGCGGGACAACGAGATCGGCGCCGCTGCCGAGGACTGCGTCCGCGCCGACAGCCTTGTCCTGGCTGATGGCACTACTTACAACCTATCTGAGCTTGACCAGCAGTCTTGGGAGAAGATGGTGAGTAATTTCCTTGGATCCATATTCCACCCAATCTCGAGTGGTGATCACAAATGCTAATCAAAATCTCGCTTGCAGTGAGTGACGCCCTTATTCACGACGAAAACGCCAGCCCATTACTCCCCTGAGTTTCTCTCGAGTCCCATTTCTATCAAATATAGAATCTGTCCGCGATACTAACGATTCATCACCACAGTCTCGAGATCGGCACCACCGCCACCGATGTCTCCGTCATGCCCGAGGAGTTCGCCCCCTACATCGTCCAGGAATAGGCGCTGTGCTTTCTGAAGACCCACACACAAGTCCAGACGGCAGATCATGGGTTCTGCCAAGCAAAACGCTTCGCAAAGCGCAAAGCAACCACTTTTCTATCGTAAATAAGATTCGAGATAATTGCTAATGGATCTCAACGAAGAGATTCAGTCCATTCATTTATCTTTGTTTGGGTCCGGAACCAAGCAAGGATTCGCCGAGAGAGACGAAAAGAGTGATAGTAGCTAGGTAGCTAAACAATGCCAGTGCCATTCCTCTACCTTCGACGAACTGCAACACACCTCAAGTCCGAATGATGTGCAACGAAGGCCAAGATTAGTCTTTTTCATCTAGCATGAGTACCCTGTTTAGGCCCGTGTGCAGTGCTTTATAGAAATCATTAAAAGAACGCCTAAGGTGCAGACCATGACAGCATAATCAAGCACTCAAACATGAAAATGGTTGACAAAATCGTCACTGGGAGGAAGAAACATCCCCACAAATCTAACTCATCGCTAGGATCAGCATAATAGAGCAGTATATGCATGTGATGTAACCCACAGCTGCTCATGCTTTCGCTATCGTCAAGAGTGGCGATCCCCCGCGTTATAGTCCGAGCTTACCCCAGAACTACCCTTATTTAGCTCCAGCGATCCTGATATTTCCCCGCACTGACCCCAAAATCCTGGAAACCGATTTCCAGGTTGGAAGTCTCCTCAGTTCGCAGAACCTGTGTCTTTATTTTTAACGCAACCGTCACATCCGGAAGGGAACCCATAATCACCCCAAACAGGGACACATTGATAGGGACCCAAGTCCACCGATCCAACCGACATCGAAAGGCCAGCGAAGCTCGACATTCTTATTAGCGGAGTAACAACTTGCATAACAACCCCAGGACCATGACCTGGCTGCTGTTTTCATCTCGTCGGGGGGCCGCAAAGACAATCTTTAGGAACAATGCATTGAACCGTCGAACTGAGCATGTGAGACGGATCGCAACACAATGTTTTCGTGAACCGCGTAGTTTGCAATGCGACGCATTCAGCACCAGCAAGGAGTCTCTATACCCTGCGGCCGCACCTTGGCAGGACCATGTCAGAAGACGTAGTCCTCCTGTTGTATTGCCATCACCACAGTCCCGCAGCAGCAGTACCTCGACTCGGCCAAGCAGCACAACAGGCTCTCGGACGGAAGAGCGCGTAGGCATTGTGACTGGTGCATCAGTAGGCTTCCTTTCCGCCCATCATTGTTGACTAGCGTGGCAAGAAATAGCTGACGTGTATATGTGTGCTTTCTCTTCTAGTCGGGCATGGGCATGGCCCTAGCGAAGCATTTCGTCAGTAATGGCTGGAAGATCGCACTGTTTGATATAAATGAAAAAAAAGGAATTGACCTTGGTAAGTCACCACGAGTGCTTTTCACACGTTGAACCATAAAACTCAGCCGCTCGAGCTTTATTCTGAATATCCCACAGCCAAAGAGCTCGCCCCCTCCGCATCATTTCACAGAGTCGACGTCGCATCCTACGACTCCCAGGCAGCCGGCTTCCTGTCCGTCTTCAGGCAACACGGGCGCATCGACGCACTCCTCGCCAACGCGGGCATCGTGGACCGATCCTCACTGTACATCTTGGGGCATCGTGCAAACAGGGTCGAGGACATTCCTCCCGCACCGAGCACACTCTGCATAGACATCGACTTCAAGGGCGTCATGTACGGCACACAACTCGCCGTGCACTTCATGCGGCACAACCCACCCGCTCCCGGACCCATCAAGGGCCGAATCGTCTGCACGGCCAGTGTGGCGGGTATCATCCCTCATCCAAGCTACCCAGAGTATAATGGCGCCAAGGCCGGCGTGGTCAACTTCATACGTGGCGTGGCCGGCATGCTCAGAATCAAGGACCAGATCCAGATCAACTGCGTGTGTCCTGGCATCGTGGCCACTAGCATCATACCGCCTGAGATGGTCGCGGCTGTGCAATCTGAGTACATGACGCCCGTCGGCACTGTTTTGAAGGCATACGAGGATTTCCTGGATGAGGAGGATGAGAGGTTTGGCGTTGTGGTTGAGGCCTCGGTGGATAAGGTGCTCGAGGTGCCTGAGGGAAGACTGGTGAATGGCAAGGCTAGCCAAAGGGCTATCACGGTATGGGATCCGTTATTCAAGGTGTTGCATGGAGAGGAGAGTGGGTTGGATGATGCCATAGCGTGAGAATTATGGGTGCCTTCATCGAAAGATCTATGAGTTAGCATTTACGAATGTGTTCCTTGTTTGAACTCCAGGTTCGCACAGCTCAATACTCTATTTGATGGTACTTTCACTATGACTCTGATCAATCTCGAGCTTCTGGCTCTTGGAGACGCTAAAGTACTTCTGCTTGATCTCTTCCTCGCCAGGTCCCATCAGTCTTGATGAATTCGTTTTAAACACGGAGGCACATCCCTTGAGCTGGCCACAGGCGTAGTGAAACATCAGAGGTAGAATGAATGAGCAATTCTTCAAGACACCAATTATTGTAAGAACTAATGAGAATCGCCAAACCGGATCACAGCGCTCTGCTTCACCCCCAGCTCAATACTCTTCTGTGCGGCATCCCTGTTCACGGCAGCCCCGGCCTTGATCGCATCGAGAATCGCTGAAGGTTGCGGCGAGAGCATCCCTGTTGTCTTCTCGTTCTCCTCAGTACGTTGCTGCAATTTCTGCTGGTATTCTTGTGTCTTCTCTTCGGCGATTTTCTGCAGCGTTGAGGAGCCATTTATGTCAGTAAAAGCCCCTTACATTGAATTTAAAATCATTATGGAGGGCATATACGAACCTTGATTTGTCGTAAGGCATCTTGCGACCATCGCTCCACTTCCATGAACATGTGCTGCGCCATGCTTGTATCATCGAAATCGCTAGCCGCCCCAATTCGTTCGGCTATTGACAAGCCTGGCGTGAAGGCTCGGGACGACACGGCGCTCCACGTTTTGGCAATATCTCCGAAATTGGCCAGATGACCCCACAAGGTCAGGACTACTGCTAAGAGTTGCTACAATTGAGAATGTGTCAGTTTCGTGCTGTCAAAGTTCGCGTGACCGTCAGGATTCAATGTTAAGTGGATGTCCAGGCAGGAAGAACCACTGAACCGAGATCGTTGCGTTCCAATATTAAGTAGTCACATGAATGATATCAACTTACAGATCGCTGATAGTCGGTCAGAGTATGTCTCCCAATCTTGCAGTTATTGCTGGGCCCACCGCCACCAGACACGCTTTGGAGTGTGCTTTGGAACTGGTCTATAAAGAATTTGATGCAAGTCTCGAGGTGGGCATTTATAGCTCTCAGATAGCGCACCATGTTCGCTGTTTGTGTCTTAAGTTCAAACACGAGCTTGATAGTCCCCGCAAGGATTTTCTTGACCTCAGTCTGTTCCAAATTGATTAACTGTCTAGAAATCAAGTAAAATGCTCGCTGTTCCCGAGATGGCATTGCGAATCTGTAATGAAAAACTGCGCACGCCGCTGGAAGGAAAGCACTCACAAGCGAGATATTGGAAGTGGTCGTTCTGAGCAAGCTCGCCTGGATCTCATCGATCTTCTTCTGTTTCTGAGATATTCCTTCGTTGCTTCTGGCGTTGTTATCTTGGGTGGCCAGCAGCGCTTGCGCCGTCGTAGCCAGCCTTATCTTGCTATGCTCGAGGTATGCCTTCCCTTCAGCGCTTGAGGCACTGATATCAGGGATACTGTTCTGCTGTGCTGAGCTCAGCAGCAGGATCTGTTGTCTGTAGTTAGTGCTTGGTTGCTGTTCAACTCAACATTGATAGGCCTCATGTGTCGTCAAGGCTTCTCTGGCGAGGATGCAGATGCTTACATCATTAAATGCTGTGCCAGGAATGGTCCTGGCCGTGGCAAGGAGCTTGGTAGCATTCAGATAAGTCGCGACGAACTCGGATTGTGATTTCTTGACTGCGTCTGAGTTGATGCCCTCTGCCTCCAAGGACTTGGAAAACTGTAGCGATGACGTTAGTCTTTGCATCTCAATATTGCGGGTCTATCGAACTCACGTCGAGCGCCGCGTTGATGATGTTGGTGAGAACCTTGGCAGGTTCCCCGTCCCCAGCACTGCTAAGGCGGTTTTTGGAATCACTCAGGACAGCCGATAAAAATTTAGCAATCCCCTTGGGATCACCATCGGACTGGAGCATCTCCGGATCGATCTCGCCATTGGCATTTCCACTAGCTACGGCATGAAGCAGTGTGAGGGGTGTTGAGATCCGCTGAATCTCTGCATAAATTGAAGCTGCGGCGTCCGGTATAACGGGCGATGGGAATGCAGACGATGCCTGATCGGAAACAGGGCCATTGAGGAAGCTGCCGACAATATTGCTCCCAGATTTCACCTCGATAACTGGGGTGATGTCATCCAGGAGGGCGAACAACGAAGCATTGAGAGAGGTTGTCACGGAAGCAACGAGGCCAACCGCCATCTGCTCGGCGAGAACAAACCAGCTGCGGTATAATCCGAGGATCAGTTACTGCAGGGAAAGGTATTGGGGATCACGACCATAGCACGTATGAAGCGAGGACTACTCACCGGGCTGGAAACTGGTTGGCAGTGTGTTTGAAGGCACTCAGAGCACTTTCAGCCGGCTTGTGGACTGATTCTTGAATCTTCATCGCATTCTCTCCGACAGACCTTGCGTAATCGAGGCGTATGCTCTCTGCAGCGAGGCATAGTTCCTTGCTGGTCAACTTTTCAGAAGCATCACCACTGAGCGCCACGCAGGCTGCGTGTAGCTCGCAGCTGAAGAGAAGCCAGTCCTCAAACCTCTTGTCCAATTTGATGATACCGTCGAGGGATACGCCTTTAATTGTTTCAAAAGGCCCGAGGTGGTTCTCATAGTCCATATCACCTAACCTATCGATGATTTCCCTCATCTGTCGCAAGCATGACAGGGGCTGGTTAGTGTTCTGTCTTAGGAGCCTGAGCTACAAGCTACTAGTCAACTTACCATGCCATTCACCACCGTGATTGTTTTGGCTATGACGTCCATCTCCTCACCAGCCATGTGAAGGGCCTGAACTCCAAGCGCACTGCATTGTGCAAGATTCGCGTTGAGAGTAAGAGCACCGCGAGAACTATCAGGAATTAGTAAACGATACAGTTGGATTGCTCAAAATATGCTGGCCCAAGGTGGCAACGAACCCAACGTAGCGGAAGTCTTTGCCTGTAGGAAGACTAGCAGAAGCGTCGCGGCTTGAGCTAGCAACGTAGAGGGCAGCGATACTAGTGATCGCTGCTCGAGCCGGGTGAGCAAATTGCTCCCATCTTGCCTGATATCGGAGGCTAGCCTGCAGATCCGCCAACGCGGAATTGACAGGGCTTCGAGACAACTCCCGCTTTATCTTGGCAGCCAGAATGGCCTGAAGCTCACTGTCGTTGTTCGCCATTTCCAAGTCTTTACTCGTGTAGATTGTTCAGGGGCTGCTTTAAGTCAGAATGAAAAATGAAAGACTTCATGCGATGATGAACAACAGGGGGAGGTGGTACCGGGGCGATATGATCACAACATATACTTGTAGATCAAGTATGAAGTCCTGGAAAACCTCTAGGGTCCGTGCTAGTGATCACGCGCGCAAGGAACAGAGATCACTGGAGTTCGTCGACATCAACCAGGAATCTCCCTCAGCTCGCGTTGGATGTGCCCCCTAGCGATTTGACTCGAAGCTAGACTCAAGCCGCTAGATGTGCAGGAATGCGGATCTAGTTTCAGCTTGTTTTGCTCCTCTACTAAGACTTTTGTGACCTCCTTCAGCTTGCGTCGAGCAAGTCCGTCGAAACTCGTCACGCCACTGGAAGAGTCCAGACGCGCTTAACCATCAGATGTCACAATGAGAGCTGAAAGCTGTAGTGTCTGATCTAGACGGGCCTAGGCTAGGGACGGGAGCGGCCCACGGCCGGGGCCACGCGGTTCCCGCAGCTGGATTGGTACGGGGTGTTTCCCGTTATACCAAATGAGGCATGGTGTTGAAGCGAAGTCGGTCGACGTGAATCCATTTTGGCGCTCAGCCAGCCACGTGCACACAGCTGTGGCTAGTTCCACCGAAACCCTCTAGTTCCATCAAGAACGCAGCTTCACTCCTGCGAACTCCACCTCAATTGACCTGGTGGGCGTTTGATGTACGGCTGTTTGGACTGTTGTTGCTATAGCGTTAATGATGTGGGTTCCTCTATGCCAGGAGTATGCTCATCACTTGAGTGTTTCTTGTTATCGCGCGTGAGACTGCACGAGCGGCAGGGCTCACATTGCGCAGGTATTGCACGTTATAATACAGACTCTTCTAGACCATACACGGCCGAGTAGTCCATCATCCCGCGACATCATGGAGGCAGCACCCCCAGCATCAGCTCTGCATGAAAGCAATAGCGCAAGCCACAGCTGAACTTCCTGGTTTCAGCATTCGACCAAGCCGTAGAGACTGAAGAAGGTTCTGGAGCATGCTATGCCTGAGCGCAATATTGCAAAGACACGGTCGTTCAAGAGTCTCTTGGGCATTACATGATTGATATAAAATGTTCCTGTCCGTCTTGTTGTTTACCTACATTAATGGCCTCTGTCCTCATCCTATTCCACCTTACTGCAATCGTTCAAACTCCAATCACTCAAACCCTAGTCTTCAACACAATTAGTCAATCTTAGCCACCGACCATGAACGGCCAACCCTTCGGAGGGCCTTCTCAGGCCAGCGCTCTTCAGGAAAAGCTCAGAGCAGCAAGTGACCGTCTGGCTGCTGGTCCTAAGGAGCTCGAGGCCCTCGTCCGTGAGCATGGCACAAGCACACTTTCCCGGCTGGAGATTTCCATGAACAGGCTTTACTACCTTGCGATATTCATCCGTGGAGCATACGATGATCGGTCGCCAGACGATGCGCAGCGCACTGCAATCGTTAGCGGCATTGTGGCTCAGTTCCAAGAGGCAGACAGCAAAGCGCAGCAGGGACTGGCTGCGATTCGCGCCCAGCTCACCAGCCTTACCAAAACGCAGGATGACATTATTGTCCGCAACCAGACTGAGGCAGAAAAGTTGCTGCACGAAGCTGACGGCAGACGTCCAGTTCTGGAAGACCAGACGAGAGCTCTGGAGGCTCGCGCTCATGAGCAACAGGCCCGCATAAATATGGAACTGGAGAAAATTAACGAGTTACACCAAAAGCTGGCCCAAGCAGAATCGATGAGCCCTATGGTATGGTGACCCCAACTTTTCTATCTCTTGACATAGCTTGAGGTATTGGGAGTGCGCAAGCTAACACTTGGTCAACAGTACGCGCTCCTCTCGTTTGGTATTGGCAACATAGTAGGCGCAGTAGAGGTCACCCAGATCAGAGACGCAATCAACCAACTCCAGAATGCTATCCAGAACGGGCAGCAAGAGTTCAGAGAAACTCAAATGAAGATGCAGCAGCTGCAAATCGAGCGAGCTCAGCTCGAGTACGAGATGCATCAGCTCCAGCAGGCACATCAGCAGGCGACACAGCTCAATCACGTGGCTGACATCGCTCAGCTCGAGTGCGGCGCCGCAGAGCGACGATTCGTTCCCCTGACGGCCGTTACAGCGAACTTGCTGAAGCAGGCGCAGAGTCTTGAGGACGCAGGGGCCACGTCCAAGAAGGACATTGCGCTTCACATCCTTAAGATTTCTGCTGATGTACTCATGGATCAGGCGCTTGAGGATGAGGTCCGGATGGTACGCGATGAGATCGTGAAAGAGTACGGGCAGCAGGTACCGGAGGAAGTCGAAGCAGCTGCCTCGTCGCTCAATGAGCGAATCACCAACTTCAGACAGCTTCCGAATCTGCGTGGTTGAGGAGGTGTAGTGTCCAAGGATGTCAGTCTCTGTGTACTTTGATGTCTCCTTAACGCGATAGTAGCACTACGAATCGTCTCAGATGAGATTATGGTTCCGGTAGCAAATTATTTTCAATCAAACCACATCAACTTACTAGGTTGTGACAGTGACATCATTCTACCCCCGGAAACTCTATGTGACGATGAATTGCCTACCATATCTCGTGGCTTTTCGGATTCCTCTGGACTAATGCACTCGTCCAAACAGTGTCATTTGATTCAGCACATGGTGTCCTCTCCTCGTTCCACCCCGAGCCTTTAGGCAGCCATATCCTCGTCTCCCACGTGAACTATAGCTTTCTACTTGGCAAGGAAACCAGCTTAGACGGTGTCAACGATGCGGGGCAAACGAGGCAAACTCAGACCACTCGGAAACACGTTGAAAAGTCACGTGAGAAGGGAGGTAGCGGAGTATGTCAAAGAAACATAAAAACAAGCAGGCAAACAACCAAGCCGTCTAAGCCCGCGCAGACGAAGAGTACCGTGCCAGGCATGCCACTACACACACCATGGCAGTGCCTGCCCACATGACTTCTCATCACGAGCCTTGCCCCCCCCCCCCCCCCCAGTCTAAATCAAACCTTTCAACAGAACCCCGGCATATCAGCGCATGGGAGGGGAGTGGCTTCTTACACGGGACCCTGCCTTCACCGACCGCAAGAACAAGAAAGAAGAATTGAGTCAAGACATACCGAACGCAGTGTGCCCCTCCCAGCGAACACGGCTAGCTGCCCCGGCCGGCATATGCCAGCTCCCTAGTCCATAACTGGGCAGTGGAAGGATGCTCCGGGCCCCAAGCTTCGCAGTATGCGTGTGTAGGTGTGTAACACAGCGCTAGCACGGGAGTTCAAGGTCTGGTGCTTCAACACACGGCGAGTCGTCGTGGGGGTCACGCGTACCTCCACGGATCCTACCGGGTTGTGGGACATCGCGAGTGGTGGGGCCACGGGGAGGAGGGGATGTGATAGATCTCGTGACCCATCTTCCGTGCAGAAGTTGAGATCGCCCTCGTTCGCGCATGCGGAGTAAATCCTTGGTCCTGCCGCGGAAAGGTCTCAGATCGCGTGAGAGGATATGACATGACCCAACCCGCTAGGAACGGCCCGTTTGGGGGGAGGAGAAACAAGGGGTCCCAAGAGACCAGTGTGTATCTCGATTCCCGACCCAAATCGTCTGATCTAATCGTAACCAGCTTGCAAATTCCAACCGCTGCCTCCACACACACACACACGACGATATAGAATTGTTCGCGCAACACCATGGAACCGGAGAATTTACCTGGTTCCACAGTCAACGACACCGCCTGACTATCTTGAATGTACGAACGCGCCACTAGCCTCTGGACTCTCTCCACTCCTCCCTTCCTCGTTCCTCGCGCATAATGCAGGCTTGCGGCGTCAATGAGTCGCTGCTGCTGCTGCATGCCCTCGCCCAGTCTGTTAGTCCGTAAGTCGTATAGAAGGAGCACACCTGCCAAGCACCGATGCGAGCATGATCGACCGCCGACTTTTCCCCAACACGAACGAGGGTGTCTAGCCGAGAGCGGCCTCGCATCATCACCGACGAAGTCTCCGGCAAAAGAAAAAGGAGGGGTCCTCAGCAGTTCTTAAAAATATCCGCATCTATTCTTAGCATGCATACATGACAGCATCCACTACGGTAGGTGATCTGGTAGGTCGGCAGTCAGGCAGAGAGAAAGAGAGGGTCACTGGACGTCAGAACAAGGCATAATAGGCACTGCGCGGCAACGCAAAGCCCCGCGGCACACCACAGCACCCTGCACACATGCTGTTGGCGGAAACCCAGTCAATTATTCCGCATCCCGCCTTCAGAAGCGGGAAATGGGGTGTGCGCAGGCGGGTGTGGTCTGTATGTGTATGTGTGTGTGCATCAATAGCAGTGTGCGGCACACTCATGAGTGGTCAGCTGCCATGCCGCATACCCACGGACGGCCAATCAGACCTCATGGTGTGGTATGCTGCCGCGGCCCCCCTGTGGGTTTGTATACTTGCATCCTTCTCCGTTGGAGGAAAGGCAGGGATGGCTGGGTGGTGGGGACAGGGATAGTGAAGCCTGCTGCCCCCGCATGGTCTGCCTGCTCTGTACGTTCTTCACATCCATCTGATAACAGCGGTCTGCAAGGTCCTGTCAGTTTTGGGCCTCTGCACCGTATTCTCATTTTGGGTGGAGTGTGTGTTGGGGAGAGATTAAGTAAATTTTTATTCTGTCAAAGGCTAACCGCCATGTGTGGGCGCTGCGCGCCATTGTAACCCGTTACGCCGATAAAGCAGACCACCACCAAATCTAAACACCTACAAATAAATCCTTATCATGGATGCTGTCCTCAAAGGGAAACGTTGTTGACCCTTCCTGGGTTGGGTATCACAACACTTCCTGACCAGATCCGATAGAGCAAAACGTCATCGATCGGCTGCCTCTTCCAGTGTGCTCCCCATGCGGCCACACCCTTACAAACAGATAGGGACGGATGGCTGCTAGTCCATAGTGCGTCAGACTCCATGTCTGCCTGCTCCTCCCAGCCGTCCTCTCGCTCCTGGCCAGTGGATGTTCTCTGCTAAATCTCTTCACTCCCGATGGCCACGGTCTCCATAGTGGACTCCGCTGTACACCTGACCATGGTGCTGGTGGCCACCGTATGGACCCGCTCCACTGCCGGAACCATCCCCGTAGCCACCGGGCACTCCCGCGTCCCAGCGACCGTGCATTTGCTGCGGCATTCCATATTGGTGTGGGGCCGGCTGATGTTGTTGTTGTTGCTGATGTCTGTGGTCGACTGCCCCTCCTGCGTGAGGCGGGAGCCCTGGAATCCGCCCGATACCACCGTGCTGCGGCGATAGAGGTTTCATAGTCGGTGAGAGAGCACGGTTGGAGGAGTAGCTGCCCCAGCCAGAGTGTCCACCTGACAGCGAGCGGGGTGATGGCATCGTGGGGTGCGGCTCGGCTGCACTGTAGTTGTTCTCGGGTAAACTTGGGTTATGGGAGGTTTGGTACAGGCCAGGACTAGCATTGCTGATAGGCGTGAGGAGAGGTGGCGTGGCTACCGAGGGCATCGTTGTCGGAGAAGGTGATGCGGACTGCTGAGTGCGTTAGCGGGTGATGCTGAACAAGCATAGCTGTGTCGCACGACTTACATATTTGGAGATAATCTTCTTCAGTGCCGGTCCCAGTATTTTCCACGGGAAAACTTTGACGTCCTTCTCAATGTTACGCGGTTTTGGATTGGGGAAGGCCATGATGATCTTGAAGAACTCTTCGCTATCAGCTTTGGCTTTGCTGACTGTGGCCGGGCGGAACCCCTCGAGGTTGCGTCGAATCCGGTTTTTCTCTTCTACCGTGAAGCGTGCTGGGGCAACGACGAGCTGCTCCAACAACGAGATGGTGTCTACGCTTGTGACGTAGCACTCGTCTTTTTCTTGCCAGTAGATGCAACTAATGCAGATGCTGTTAGGTGGCCGTTCGCTGACCGTGACTGGGCGAAAGTTGGCATAGAGCTTGGCGTTTTTCTGCGTTTTTGTGAACATGACGATACGGCGCTTGTTGCTCCATTCCTCCGCAGACCAGTTCTTTGCCATCTTATCGAGATCATCCTGTAACACTAGTGAAGCCTTGTTCGAATGGTACTGATGGGAATAACCGTACGCCCCGGAGCCGGATGATCCCGATGATTGTAGTGTACTCGTCCGCACGAGCTGAGGAGTGGTAGCTGTCGGCATAGGCAAAGAGGTGATGCTAGGGCGTGTGATAGTTGTGTGGTTGAGCACTGGGCTTCTCGACTCGAGTGACGAGCCATAAGGACTCCAGGAGGGTGTCTTCAGCGGAGGCGCTATCCGCGGGTACTCGCCGCCCATATAAGTCACCCGCTGGTAAGGTGCGGCCATACCGCTGTGAACGAGATCACCGGTGTAGCCTCCAACTACACCTTGCTGGTCTGGATGAGGGTAGTCAAATGCATTTGTGCTGCTGTCGTTCACATGCTCTTGGCCATGCTTGTGGTGTTCTTCCCGCCCATCTGGTGACTTTGAGCCCTTGCGATGCGCCACCCCATCGTCATGCGGGCTTCCTACAAGCCCGAGGCTATGATCAAATGTAAATGTTCCCACTTCGACCGTAGCAAGAGTGTGGCCTTCCGGACTGTCCACCGACAGGGAAAGCGGCACACTCACACTATCGCTCCTTGTGAGATGGTGGTGGGGTGCTTGCCCAGTCACGACATAGAAGTGCTCGGACCCGTCGCTTGCCTCGCGGATAGCGTTTGCTGACACTCGGTGGTCCCCGAAGGCGAGGTAGAAGTGACTGGTAACCTCGAGCAGATCGTACATCGCGGAAACTTTGACCAAGACCTTCGTGCCTACAGTGCCACTGTTCGGCAGGTAGGACATCACGTTTGGCATAGCCACATGGCTAAGGTATGGCGTCGCTGCATTGTTGGTCGTGAAGGCCATGTGGCTGAGTTGAGCTGCGGCATTGTCTGCTTGCGCACCATGGAATTGGTGCGGTGGATACTGATATTGTGCATCTTGATACGTCCTCGCAGATTCAAAAGCTGTAACCCGCTGTTAGCATAGTTTAGCAGTATCACAACCGAGGAGACCTCCGAGACTCCCGCTGAGGACAGGGTGGAACGAACAATGCATCTGGGGCAGCTGCGGCTTCGCGTATGCGGCCATGGAGAGGAGACCAGTAGGGGACGACCCTCGTCGGTCTCCACCGTTGGCTCTGGCAGCAGCTTCTTCTTCGTAACGTAGTGTCACAGTCTCCGGTGACTCGATGCTGTCAGCGTCGACTATGATGAGTCTTTCGGGTTGATATGTGGGCTGCAGCGTCGGGTCAGTCCCGCAAAGTTCAATCGTCGTTGAAGAAGATAGTGGGTGACAATGGTGATATCTTTGTCTTCAAGTCTGAGATGGTCGGTTGAGGCAGTCTCATCGAATGACTTACCTCGAACAGCTTATACGTGGAAAAGTCGAACTTCCCGTTAGACATGAGGAAGGGTCTACTGCGCAGGGGGCGGGGGGGAAGAGTGTTCCAGTATGGGAAAGTCGAGTAGGATTTGTTTCGGGAGAGCTGGGGCTAAAAGAGGGCAGGTTCGTCTAGTGCGCGAGTGTCAGTAATATGTACGATCCAGAGCGTAGAGTGATCTAGGGATGGAGTGGCGCACGGCGTTTATTGTTGTCTTATGCGCGATCGCTGCTCAGAGTGGGCTGGCAGGTTGCTTTTGGCTTGCAAGTGGTGAAACATGTGCTTGGGTGGCCCGTGGATGTGCGCTGGGATGCAGTGGAGCAGGCCGAGAAAGGCGAGACAAAGTACCCTGATGTTTCTGGTTGTTGACGACGGACGGTGGCTGAGATGGGCAGGCCTTGTGAAGCTGTGATGTCCGGCGACGAGATGTGGTTTTGGGGTGCTGGAGCAGCTGGACGTTTATGGAAATAAGCCTCATCGAAACCAAGGAGAATGAGCCGAGCGTAAAGCTGTGCATGCGAGGCCGTTGGGGCGAGAAATACTTACGAGAACCCTTGGGGTGGATTCTGCGACTTATTGGTATTGTTTTCACAAGATATGTTGCGTTCGAAGAGGTGTAGTTTCGTCCATATGCAGTCTCCCGAATGCTTTAATGGTCTGGTCGTTGGGGTGCGGGTTAGCAGACGGCTCGTAGTTCTTGCGTTAGAATGCGGGTGGCTGACAAGGATCCCGCGGTCGCGTTCGTTTGCCAGCAGCAAGTATGTCAAGCGAGCAATCTGCGTCACTTGAAGCTTGAGAGGGTTCTTTGGAGATCGCGGAAAGTGTTGGCGATGGACAAGGGAGGAGCAGAGATGATTGTCCAGGAATGAATGTGAGACGCGATTATCCAGCCTGGGACAAGATGGACGACATAGACTTAAGAAGCTCTGGCGGAGGAAAAGGAACGCTGGAGCAAAGTAGCATTCTTTGGGTGTGTGGACGGTCATGAATGTTGGGGACTGGGCGGGGAGGAGGGTGTTCGTAGGCCATGGGAGCTCTAGGGTGTAGTCTGCTAGCTCGACCACAGGGTGGCGGTCTTGGTGTCAAGGTTGCGAAGTACCATGGACATCCATCCATGGCTTGCTTTTTCCCCGGCCGGGGCGCCTCAAAGCAGGTTGGCACTTGCCCTCAGCCACCAAGAGATCTATCTCGCTTGCTTTGTCATGTCGCTGCTCTGGTCCTTTGGACATATCCTGCTGAAGGCACATAGCAATCAAGGGGCCACTCGAACTGGCACTGGAACCTTTCGGGAGGACTGGCTCATGAGTGATATCCCTCGACATCTACTGGCGGTGCCTGGGTGGCCTCCCGTGCCGGTGACCGGTCTGCAGGCGCATAATAGGCGCATAATAGGCGCGACTCTCCAGAAACTAGGGCCCAGTGACCGTCACCAAAGCTTCTAGTCGGAGAATACGCGCTGATACCTGCTGCTTCGTTGCCCTCATGGTGCTCTAACTAGAGCATGCAGGCCCCAAGCAGGAATGGGGAATGGCCCAGTGCAGGCTGGAACTGTCCAAGACGGGCTGGGGTGGGCATAGCCGGGGATGTGTGACGTGCAGACCACGGGACGGACCAGTGGCTATGTGCAGCAAGGAGGGGGCAGGGATTCGTCGGCCCCAATCGGACTCACCATCAGAGCTGACCTTTTCGCGACCAAATCGAAGAACTCAGGTACTCTTGCGAAGAACGGCTGGTTTTGGTGTGCTCATGCCGCGGCGAGCTATGGTTCCCAAATCTTGTGCGCCAAAGCTCTGCAACCTACAACGCGAGGAGACGGCAGCTGGAGCAGGACCGCACGTCGACAGAAGAGCCCGTGAGCGCGTGTCGCGGCCACTATCTCTTGAAAGAGGGTAGTGCATGTACGGATGCGGCAGTACGAATGCACAGGACGCGCACCTGTGGAAGCCATTGGTCAGCTGCCATGCAAAGTCGGGCGTCGATTGGGTAGATCTGCACGAGGATGGTGGTCCTCCATGGCAGCCCCTGTTTCCAAGGTTATCGAGTGAGGGATACAGCCAGGGGGCCCCCCTGCCTCCGGTGTTGTCCTAGTTCTCGTCTCCGACTGAGGCTCAAGTCCAGTGCCATCCGTCTAGCTGTCAAATATCCATGCAAGCCACCCGCCATCCCCGTCCTTGCTTGAAGTGGTGCCGCTAATTGCAACTGGCCAGCCCCTTCAAGCACTAGATCGGTCGTTCAAGGCGACATAGACCCACTCGCTTCGGCAGCCGCAGATGCTGGCCAAGGATGAGCCAATATTGAATCTGGCAGGTGGGTGTGCCAGAAGCAACTTTCACTGATGTCCAAGTAGTTGTACCCAGAATCATAGCTATCGGGGAGCCTGTGGGCAGCTGGGCGCTCAGTGTGCGGAGGCCTGACGGTGGCTTGTGCCTGGGCCATCCAATCGATCCTCACAGGCTGTCGTCCTTTTGGAAGTCCCTTCCACATGGGGTGTGGCAGCGTCATGACTCTCGAGGCACATTGGAGCACGATATGTCCCCACGAGCTCATGACCAGGAATGTATGTGGCCTCTCTCTCCCGGCACATTGGGGTCTGCGCCTATGTCTGGAATGTGAAAGAAGACTCACGGGAATGCTGAAGAAGTAGCCGTGTTTATGGGCGACGGGAGTAAGAGATGGCTGTTGCTGCATGGGATTGTCAGCAGAGTGTTCGAGTTGCTTCCATGGAGACCATGCTGCCCAACCACTCCAGGCCCTGTTCGACGTACCTACCAGATGTAACAGACTTGGGCTATCGCCGTTGGACACACAAAGCCAGGCCGTGTGGCTCGAAGCAAAATGCAGTCTCGTCAGCTTCTAGAGCAGGCACTGCGAGTCAACGCGCTGTCCGTCACGGGTGTTGCCATTGTATTATATATATCTTGCCTCAATGAACGTTTTGTAGTCCTGGTCTGGCGTAACGTAGAAGCCCGGACCCGGTTTCTGGAAGCATGATGCTGCAGAAACAGCCTCGCCCACGGCTGATGCACGGCACACACGGGTTGGAGGTCGTGATGTGCGGACTGCGCGCGACCCGGGGATTGGGGACGCACAAGTCGTGTGTGACAGGACCTGGCCGACCGTCGACCAGCCGGGACAGCCAGGAGTCAACCAGCAACGATGCACAAGCATCTGCGACTTTGGACAAGCGTAGCCTTCCACTGTAGCAGTAGATGCTAGTATGCAACATTTGCACGGCTTGAGTATGTCCAGCAACGCGTGGTGGGCGGCGTGGTGAGGGCGTCTGGTCGCAAGAGGAGAAGGGGGGGGGGCGAGGGTGCGGATGGCCATAGCCATGCTGCTTGGTGTTTCGCCGCTGGGTCACACAGGCAACGTCTGGCCCAGATCCTGGTCAAACTTGACAATGGGACGACTGGGTCGTGGGCGCCGTCGAGCTCTCGCCCGAGAAGGGGGGAGCTGGTGTGCACAGGGAGAGAGGCTGTGTGGGTTGTGAGCTGTGAGCTGTGGGCTTTGGGCTTTGGGCTTTGGGCTGTGGGTTGTGGGCGTGCCTGCCTCAGGTCGGTTGAGCGAGCGTAACTGGAATTGGCTGCCCTTACCCTGGCGTGCTCAACCTCGCGCTGCACGCCCCCTCCCTCCCTTCCTCCCTCCCTCTCTCTCCTGTTGCCTCTGCCTCTCTTCTCATACCAGCAGCTGGTCGTTTCCTCCCGCCCAGCCCCAGCTTCCATTCAATTCCCCAGCAGGACCTTTGTGCGCAGCTCATCTTACGTCGCTACGGCCGTAGACCCCTCCATGCCAGGCTCGCCCACCCGGACCAGCAAATGAGATAGCCCTCTGGACGACCTTTCGACTCCAGCAAGGCGCTGCTGACCGCCTGCAACTCGCTTCTCCATGCAGCTGCGGCCGTGCCCGATTGCCTGGACTTGTGTCTCCTCCAGGAAGCTCGACAGCATACATCGCGCACCCACACCGCTGGTAGAGCGTGCCGACGACTACCTACTGCAGTGAGCGCGTTGCTTTTTTGGACTGGCCATGCAGGACGAAGCACAGCTGCACCAGGCCACTTTGGGTGAAATCGAAACCGCCAGGTCAGGGAGGAGCCCACACTGCCAAAAACATCGTTATGCATGACTTGGCATGCACCATCACCGTCCCTGTCCTGTCAGGAGTCAGAACCCTAGCAGCGTGTCGACGCCATCCTAGGGCAGCACACGATCAGCCCCTCGTCAACTCCATGTCCGTTTGCCCAGCAGCCCGGATTCAAGGCATGAAAGGATACGGGTCGTCATCTTCATCATGTCAGGTACCGCAATCATGTTCCAGATCTCTCCGTGATCCCTGCGGCAGATCACCGGCATATCTGCTCAACCTTTGGGTTCGGTGGTGGCACTATTGCATCACTTTACCACGTCAAGCTATTGCTACCTTCACAGCCAGATCCTCGGATGAGGAGCAGGTATGCTGCTGCTGCCGCTGCTAAGAGCTCTGGGGGGCGCGACCACAATAGTATGAGCTAGCCATGTAGTGCCCATTCCCGACTATTTCCACAAACACCTCGGGTTTGAGCCAATGTTGAGACGAGCCCGGAGTCAAAAGGAAATCCCGACTTGGTCGCCGTCGATGCTTCCTGCTTGCCAGCCTCGCCAAAGGGCGCCAGTCCTGCAGCCACAGCCAAAATGGGACTGTGGAGTTGCCACGAACTTACGTGCTATCGACCCGGGCATATACGGGCGAGCTGCAATTTGGTAACTGTGGAAAAGCGGCCTCCCTTCCGTCACGAGTTTTTTTAAGTTGCCTTAGTGCCCGTAGCTAGCTTGAGCATCTCCCAGGATCGTCCGGCAAGTCACCCATATCCGGACAAGCCCAGCGTCAGTTCTGCCCTTTGCACCTGGGCCCACAACCTGCCGCAATTTGACAAGTAATCGGTAGTGAAGCGATCGTTCCTACTTCTCGCCATCTGCAGCTCCTCGATTGAGCTTCCACAATTATCATCGAATCCCTGCGGCGGCGGCATGAGCCCTCGCAACCAGCATCCAATCGGCATCTGGGGACAAGGTGCATCGGAGCTGGCCGGGAGCGCTGCGATTTGACATGGGATCCTAGCTCTACACCGGGAAAAGTGATTCAGATCTAACGCCCCTGTATTGTGTGACAGAGATCAAGCACTTGACCTTGACGCACTCTTGCAATCCTTTGGGTCAGCATGCCTTCGGCCTGGCCGGACGATTTATGTCAGGCATACCTCGAGATTCTGCACGGTACACTTTGGACGACATGCAACTATTGGGCTGCTGAGCCTCAGCTGCCGTACCCGATCTGATGTGTGAGCCCTATGAACCCGTTTCACATCGCAATAGGGAACGGAAAGCAACCTAGATTTAAGCACCAAAGTCACAACAGCCGGCATAGAGGCGAAGTCCCTGTCAGCGTAGTTGGTAGCAAAGCCGCGACTAGAAAACAAAGTGTCCATGAGCGCATTTCAGCTTTCCCCCGGGGGTGCGCCAGTGACTACAGATTCGGCGAAAGCCGGCACCCCACAGCAAAACTCATGCCAAGTCATCGTCCACGCGGAGTCATCATATCTAGCACACAAGGGCGCCTCCAAAACCGGCTGGAAGTGCGCTGGTTCTGAATTATGCGTGTGAGGATATGGTCTGGGGATACAGGGTATCGAACTACATTGAAGCACTCACTCTGGCTCCACCTAGCATAATCGCGCGCGCACTAAGTGAGACCCTGTGGGCGAATTAGGCCGGTGGCGGCTGCACTAGAAAGCAACAACATGTCGAGTTGCGCGGCTCAGACTGCCAGACCAGCTGTCGTGCTGTAGGCTGCCACCGGCGCAGTGCCTCATCTCAGTCTGTGTTGCTTCGATCCTGCCGGTAGCCGAACCTACATTGTGCTACTCCCTTGCATTGTGACGCCACACGGCATACGAGCTTGTCGTACGCGTGGTAACCATCAATACACCACGTGAGAGGGTGCAGCTACGTAGATCATACTTCAGGCACAGCCGCAGCCACCGAGATACACAAAGGACATATGTTTACCGTCAACGTCGTGCACCGAGCTGGTTGCGGTTGAGTTTCGTGCCACGGAAGCGCATTGAATCCCTGTCGACATAGCACTACGTCCGTAATCTATGCATACAAGCAACGGTGGATTTTGAGTCGTCAGTAATGTCGACTGGTCCGCATTGCGCCTCCTCAAACGGTCGAGGTAAACTGGCACATCTCAGCCGAACCGAAAGTCCATGGCAAGATGCAGTCTACAGCATTCAGAAAAGCACTTCCCATGACCTTTTCTACACTATCGACTAGCACCGTAGGCAGTGCGAGACGTCGAACTACAGTCTGAGCTCAGTGACCAAAAGTGCCTAATACAGCAGTAGCACGCGGGGATTTTAGCCTCTCCATGGTAGATCTGCATTTGCAACAAAAGAAGCAAAGGAGACTGCGACGGCTTTGCACTATAAGGAACCAAGGGAACATGGTTAGACAAAAGTGGACCATGCACCACGATGATGCAGTCTGCCGATGAGATCCTGCGCATAGCCAAGGATCCTTCCGCACCCCAGCGCCCTGGTTGAAGAGAACTGATGTGCGCTCACATCATACGACGTCCGGGTACTTGATCACAACTGTGCATCACCCGCAGAGCGGAGTCTGCGACATGTCACTGGGCGAACTCTTTCTCTCCCCAAATAGGCTGATATCGCAACTTATTCTACGCTCGCAAAGGATCATTCCTCCACGCCAGGCACTGCATCGAATACACTGCCCAGATCAACCATCGCGAGGCCGAAACCCACTATAGGATGCTGCGGGGACGCGGCCTGGGTTTCCTCCCTTTCTCCCTACCCTTGGTCGACCCGGTTGTTTATAATTCTGGTGGTGGGAATCTTGAAGAGTACGATCCTTGCCAACCACTTCAAAGCTGTATAGTGACAACCGTCCTCTTTGCACCTCGTCTCAAAGCGTACACGACGCGGAGGTTGTCGCTAGGGGCAAGGGGATCACCTCTTACGGCCGCAACAACCATACACACAGCCGTGTCACCGACAAAAGCCCATGTTGGGATCGGGGTCATCTGTACAAACAAGCCGCGGTACTGAGGCCCTGTCCAGCAGTGCCGACCAGTTCGAGCGGGCAGGTTAGCAATGACATTTGAAGGGAATCGTCCCGCAGCCTTTTGAGCCCTTGAAAGCACGTGCCAAGCCGCCAAAGCGGAATTGGCTGAGCGGGGAAGCAGGCGGATGCGGGCCAGCACCCCCGGGTCAGGGAGGTTCGGAACAAGAGAGGGGGGCTCACGGGCCGGTGTAAGAACGTGCTGCCGTACTTCCCGTGTTGGAGTTCCCGCAATGGCCCAGGATAGCTGTAAATCCACATAAGCTATCAGTCAGCTTGATAGCATGGTCAAGAAGCGTCAAGCAGGGGGTTTTAGCTGACAAATGACCAATTGCGTCACGCTGTCGACGCCATGCTTCGGACTTGCCTGAGCAAAAGTACCCAAGGACGATGGGCTGCCTGATTCAGAACTTGCGCCATGTGCTGTTTGCAACAATCGTACAATTTGCACTCGCGGCGACGAAGATTGAGCTTCCGCGTAGATGTACCATCACAAGGTACGTCACAGATACCTAGCTAAGAAGCCTGACTGGACGATGAGCCAATATTATTATTGCTTACTTTTTCCGTCTTTCTTCTCGGAGCACAAGACCCGACAGGTCTCAGCTTTATCTGCTGTGTGCTTGTCTCTCCTGCTGCTTTCTTTTCTGTGTGGACTCCAATCCGGGGGACCCTGGATAATCACGACAAGAGGGAGAGAGCAGATCTAGAGCTAGTGGGCGGTGGGACCGGGACGACGGGACGGTCACACGCAATGCACAGTCGATCACCCGCCCAATAACCAGCCTCATGGGTGTTGTTGTTCCAGACGCGCCCTCGATCCCCCAGTCACAGATCCTCGCTGCCACCGTCACCTGCGCTCCATCGTCATGATGACACTTTTGCGGCGCCTTTCACTCGACCTCAGCCTGCACGCCAAGCCCTGCGCAAGACCAGATCGACGGCAAGCACACGTCGCATTGACCAAAGGGACTTCCCCACGAGCCATGGAAGGACATCAGGTTAGCGCGCGCCGCTGCGTTGTGCTCAGCCGCACTGGGAATAGTCAAATTAGGGCACAGGCAGCACGATGGTCCATCAGGTCTACGCAGACTTTTAATGCCGGAGACCCTCAGTATCCATGGCATGCGTCCCCAAGGGGCACAATGGACCTGGCACGCAAGCATGGTCCGGGGCACAGCATCCCTCACCGTCACAGGTCAGAGTGAGACAAAACCCTGGCAAGCACTATTGTGCAACAGCACAGGGCCGAGACGTGATGTGACGGCTGGGCTAGAGTTTACTGCAGGATCTCTGTGCGACATTGACTGCCTTACTACAATTCGTTTAAACTTTGCTCCACGGCCTTGCTCACAGCAGGGTCTGATTGCCATGCTGCGCCAGCTGTCGAAGGCCGCCCTGGCTTTTTGCCTGGCCTTGCACGGCCTGCTTATCTTCTCGCGTCCCACGGCATATTGCTCATGTGGATGGCTCTAGACACACAGGCATTCGTGTTGGACGGCGTCCTTGCCAACAAAATGAGGCGAGTACTGCCCAGGACAAAGGTGTGGCATTGCCTGACCTGGACTGACCAGCATGTTGATGATCTCTTGGTCGAATAAATCTCCACAGAGGCGAGAGAGCGGGGCCGTCGGGTGAGGCTGGACTGCAGCGACTGCTCGATCTATCCTGCCTGACAAACTCGTCTGTCTGTGCGCACTTCCCAAGGCTGGCCCATTGGCTGGGGCAAATTCCGGATGCTGGGTCGTCAAGCGCACAAGCCTGTGTGCTGGTCGTCACAAATTACTTTTTCCCGCACCTGAGGCTCTACTACCTAGGGGCGGACAGCGGATTAACGTCCGGGACCAAACAGCCAAAGAAGAAACGAAGAAGAATAATCACCCTGTGACGGTCCCCCACTCGGAGCAACGAACTACTGTGTCAGCGGTCGGAAGCGGTTTAGTAAATGCGTCTTCTCTTTGCTTTCTCGACTCCTGCGCACTGCCTCTGCAATTTATCGCAGCATGAAGAGATTCCAACAATCCGGTCTGGGTCTGATGCTTGTTTTATGCTTGCCTTTTCTTGAAATCCCGTCAAACGACCGATCCCCGAATGGATCGTACTCGTGTTGCGTTGTCATACCCACTTGAACAGAGCGTGTATGAACAAGTACCTGATCCATGTCATTGCAGAAAAGTATCAAGTACATCCTCCCGCTGCTTATTCCATGCCGGGCGTCGCTTCATTTTACTCCTCACGCGGGACCCGGGCAATCGGTGCTAAGGTAGCATCGCAGTACTATTCTAATACTCCCGGCACCGAAAATGATCTCTCCGACGTGGGTTTGTGCACGCAACTCGTCGTAGCCAAGCGCGTCCACGGCTGCAGCAGAAGCAGTGACAATGCCAACCATTTAAGGCCAAGGACCAAACGGCAATCAGTCACACAGCACGTTTTAGCGCTCGTTCTCTATCTGTGTGCTTGGCGAGCGGCAGGACGAGGAGCGTCGGCGTCTATTTGCGGCCGGGGAGGCGCCCAGCAGGACTAACTCGAATCGCAACTTGCAGCAACATGAACAATAAGCATCCTTTGGCTGAACGCCTGTCCGGCAGCACTAGCTCTCCTCGAGCGACGACTATGTGGACCTCTTTTTTGGAAATGGCACTAAGAGGTCGGAGGATGAGGCCAATGAGGAGTTTGGCAGTGTCGGAGTTTCCCTCCACTTTGCATATGTGTGCTTCGAGTACATTGTGCTAAGGGGAGACGCACATGCATGTAGGATGTGTTTTTGTGCTCCCTCTCGCACTATTCAGCGGAGCAGATTGAACTGGTTATGGAACCTCCAGTCCCAGCTCCAGCGGTTCTGGCCTACGGTAATGTAATCAGCACCCTATGACACATGTGCTCAGGTGTTCATTCGCACTGACTGCCCATCCTCGCATCCCTCGCTTGCTGACGGGTCCGCCTGCCAGCGATAACCGCGCTCGTGGGCTTCCCCGGCAGATAGCGTCATGCACGTAATGTCTCCCGCTTGTCATCGCCGCTAGCCTGGCCCCTCGTCTCGATCTCGGACTGCGGAGATGAGACATTCCGCTCGCCATGATTTGCAGCTGGGGCGATCTGACATATCTCCCCTCCCCAGCTCGGCACTTGGCCGACTCGGCCGACCGGCACTAGTGATGTGCGATCTGAGACAAGCAGGAGTGAGTTGACAGGCTGTGCTAGGCTGGGTGAAGCTGGGCTGGGCTGGGCTGGGCGCGTTAGCTGAATGTGGAATGAGAGGGACCTGTCTTTTGGGGTGGGTGGAGGGGGCGGAAGTGACGGCAAAAACGAGCTTAGAGTGAGGGCAAGATGTCACCTCATTTCGTTTTGTCAATATGTCTGTTTTGAGGCTGGCTGAACTCAACACTCCCTGCTTTGAGTGTGATGTCGCGCGTGGGAACACATGAGGTGGGTGGGACCACATTATCCAATGCACAAGATAGAGTGATCGATAACCAGAATATACGTGCTTCGCCGGGTGGCTGTCTAATGAGGCAGGTGTATAGATGGATGCAAGGCAAGGTCTACCATGGTGCCATGTAACGAGACACCGACCGCCACGAAGGATAAGCTAGTGGCCAAAGCCGGCAAATGCGGAGGGCCAGCACTTGATGTCCACGGAGCAAAACTATGCCTATTGAGAAATCACCATGCAGTGATATCCGCAACAAGGGATGTGGGCTTCAGCTCAGCTCCTCTCACCTAGGCACTCAAGCAGACTAGCGACGAGCGACAAGCGTCTCTTCATTTCGGGGCCCCGCTTGACGTGAGGGATAGTCGAGCATCTCCACATCGCGCGCACAAAACTCGTCACGACCAGCGCCGCCGCCAACGTAGCTGAGAGATCCACTTTATCCGAAAGTCTACTCGGTGTGTATTCACTGCATTGGAGATGGTTAGTACTTGGGCGCCGGGTACCTTGCTTTGAGCTAGCTCGGTTATAGAGTTTGCAGCTTGTCTCTCCCTACCGCGGCGTAGTTTCCGGCGATGCAAGGGTTTCGTAGTAGTGTGTTCAGGGAGCATGGGGAGATGGCAGGAAGAGGAGGAGGAGGAGGAGGTATCAGCTCCGGAGCGGAATGGACCTAGAGGGATTTCCAATACGTATGCAGGTGTGTATGTGTGTGAGTGGGTAGACGGGTGAGCGGGTGGGTGGCAAGTCGTGCCAGAAGAGGATACTCTCGACCTAGAGGAAGTACCTGTACATTGTACGTTCTGGGGGGATGACGATGTCCGTGGGCGGTCTAGCCACTGGTGTAGTAATACCACGGTGCAAGAGACGAGGAGTTCGTGGGGGTGGGAATGGCTGTCGGTGCTGCAGCAACCCTGAGGGCGGACCTTGCAGGCCAAAAGGAAGAAAGAAAACGAAGCAGGTACAGTGGTCTATCGAACTGCACAGCACGGCGGCCGCATCATAGGCATCAGAAGGGGGCTGGGCTGGACCAGGCCGGACGAGTCCAAGGTGAGAGTGTATGCAAGCCCAGTTGAGTTACGGAAGCCATCCGGCTGGCTGACTGGCTGGCTGCGGGAGCGGTTTCCGGGCTGGTTGAGACGCCCTCTAGCTGTCAAAGGTGTCATTGTACCACTGCTGAGATAGGCGTTGGGAAGCGATGTCTTGGATCAGTGGGAGTTGGAAGCGGGTGGGTTCGAGGGTGCAGGATGGGTTGAGACCTTGGTCGGCTTCAGTCGTTGCAAGTCACTCTTCGATGTTTGCATAGTGCCGAACTCAAGTAACAAGGCTCGAATATCATCTGGGAGAGACAGATGATCACGCTATCGTGGCGCTGCAGTGTCCCTGTACATCAGTGCTTACTGTGATGCCTATAGTGGCTCGGAAGATGGATCGCAGTCACTGTCCGTGGTCCCTACATGTGATGTTAATGTAGATTGGCGGTGAAGTTGTGTCGCTGAATTGTGATAATTAGATTCATTGCCCTAATGCATCATATATTCGACAAAATTGCGCTGCAAAGCGCGTCTCCACAATTGCCTAAATTATGTTCATCTCGTGCAAATGCTATACTCCTGTACGTTCACTGAATGGGCTGTTCTCTTGCAACCCACTTTGCGCTATTGAATGGCCTTGTATACCTATGGTCCAGACCTCGTCGTTGTTGCCGCCGACTAAAGAATCTCGCTGTGAAGCTAAGTCTATGAAATAAAGGTGGCGAGCTACCCTGGTTGGTGTCTCGGGTGATTGACCGAGCGAAGCTGATGATTTGCTACTGAAGCTCGTTTATGGTGAGACATCAAAGCCCATCGCGGGTTGTTGTGTATTCTCCGAGGCCTAGTTCGTGTCTCTGATCATTGCGGGACAGGAGATATCCAGTCTATGGCAGGGCTGTTCCTACTTCTGAACTGCACAAGGTGCACAAGGTGCACATTGTAGACATAGTCGAGATCAGGATTAAGTTCTCCAAATTCGTGCTGGATTATCGCATCAAGATACGTCGATGGTCACTTGATCTGCTAGTATCGACACTTTTTTACTCTCCTCGTAGCGTCTTGGTAGCGATTTTGAAGGATAATATCGCAGCCGGACATGCTTGTCGCTGCACTCCCGACGGCTCATCTCAAGAAAACGTTCCGGGAATTAAACACCAAATCTCGGCTTGAACTTCCGTCTTGCCACAACCATGAAGCTAGAGGCGCCCTGGAATGTTGGAGTGGACCGGCGCGCCGCGGGTGTCTTAGACGCGATCGACGTTCCAGTCGGTCGTTATGGTCCGGTTTACACTCTGTCCCTTGCGTTAGACGGAAATTTGATCGTCGTTTCGCTGCAGTCGATGGGATCATGTGTCCGGGGGCCTAGGCCTGATGTCACGGGTAGTTTACCTCAACGAGATGTCGTTGCGTGCTTCTTGGGGCGTCGGGCGAGGCTGCCGTGGTATACAGCTGCTGTCACTGTGACGGGAAAATGACCTCAGGTCCAAGCCGTGTCTTCCTTGAGCCGTCTGGAATAGTGTCATGACATCCGCGGACATGTCATCTGATGTCCCGGTCCTCTCCCCCAACGTCATATCAGGCAGTCTAAAGTATCGCCAGCTCACTGATCCAGATGAAAGGCTGACCAAGGGTCCGAGACGTGGTTCCGTCCATCCAGCGTGGGACACGAGTCCGGATCCATCCGCAACAGCTATTGTGTACAGGGGACTGAGACCGTCTCCGTGCCAGAAGTTAAGAGACTGACGCAATGAGCTGATGTCCGAAAAGATGGCTTGAATTATGCCTGTACTGTGCCCTTTGAAGCTTTAAGGCCACGCTATCTATCGTCCCGTACTGTCCCGCCATACCTTAAGTATAGCCACGTTGTTATCTTCGTAGCAAGCCGTCAATGCCCGACACCCACTCTTTCTCAATTCTCTGCATCTTCAGTCAGCCGTGGGCAGCCGTGTCCGTGTCCGTGTCCATGGAGACGGGCTTAGGGTATGGTGAGATTGTCCTACATTCCTGAGTCGTGCTGGCAGGGTGTCGAGACAAGTGTTCGCGGGAGAATTGGGCCCGAGCCGTGCAGAGCTCCATCGAGGTCAGAACGCTTGGTCAAGTCTTTGCCCGCCCACCTTGCGTGTCCCGTGTCACGTTCCTACCCGACATCCGTGCCGTGTGTCAGCTGTATACTAAGTTTGCGTTGCATTCCGGGCGCAGATGGGGTTGGGGACCCCTGCCACCCGATGATATCGCATTTTGAGTTTGGCGGACATGCCAAAGACAGATTGATCCATTCCAGGACCACCACGAATTCAATCAGCTGGGCTGGGAGATACCAGAGCAGTGAGGATTGCAACGAAAGTCGAGGGTACTTTGCCATCAAGTCACTGAATACGCAGCGTGTGCTTTTGATGCGTAGACCCCCCTTTCGATGAGATGCCATGGAATGGCTGCGTTGGGCACGATCCCTGCCCCTCCTCGTTGGTCGACCGAGGCAGCAATTCTCTTCTGATATTGGCGGCGTTGCATGGCATATCGCCTCGTCGCCGTCGCATTTTCTGAGCAGGTCGAGGCCTGCAGACGGTGTTGTTCTGCAACTGGAATGATATGGTTGCTTTTTCCCCAATCAGATCTCTTGGTATTCAGATCATGTGATGCATGCCGCCCTATCACAACCGCCACGGCTTTCCAACACTGGCTCACCGCTCTTCAAGCACACTGCGACTCTTCAGCGAGCCACCATCCTGAATCCCTGGTGCCTCCTGTAAGCCGGACTGCATTCGGAGCAGTGGCGGACGCTGCTGAGACCTGTCAGGTCCTTAGTGGCCAGCCTGTCCTAGCATGGAAGTCTTCCAGACCGACACGCATATGTGCTACTGCCGACCCTGCCTTCGCACACGCATGCATGTACAACACCCTGCAGGAATGCCTGGAGTAAGCCCTTTCATGCGGGGGTTTTCGGGGTCCTTTTGTTCAAAAGGCCCCTTGACCGCCGCTTCCAGAGCCAGATCCAGGATCTAGGACGCGCCACCGCATCTCATCTCATCTCATCGGTCTTGGCGGCGGCCATGCGCGCGGGGTTGGCTCGTGAGCCCGATCATCGCAATCTCTCTCGCGGCTTTTGTTGAGCCGCATGCTTTTTCTTTTTGCCATCTACCGGGATGGGCAATCAGCTCCGTCCGACGAATACCACTGCCTGGCTGGGCAAATCCGATGATGCTTTTTCTTAGCGCCCGTGATTGATGTCTCTCCTTGTGGTCCCGTTGCGGCGCCCCCCTCTTTCTTTCAGTCAGCGGTGCCTGACGGTAAAAGGCTTGATGTAGGTTTCTGGTGTGTTGCATTCCTGACCGCTCTAATCCTACTCTGCCTGATGTGTTGTGTGTGTGTGTGTGTGAGTGGCTGGTCCGAAACATCTCGCTAATACAGCTTGTCGTGGCACCGTCTGGGTTTGACACGCTGCTCCGTTGTCAGAGCAGAGTTCGAGACCTCGCTGTCCTCGTGTCTTGTGGCCCCTAGCTCGTGTCTGACAGCGGCCCTTGCCGAGAGACAGCCACAGCGCTTTGGGAGTGTGCTAGTGCTAGAGATGTGCTGGAAGAACTCAAACGTCTTGTTCAGGTGCACAAGTCGGCGAGTCCAGCTGTTTGTACCCGCAATGAGTTAAGCTTCGGAGAGCGTAGTGCAGATGGTATGGTTCTACAAGCACAAGCTTCTGTGGTGTCTTTCATACCAGCCCAGGGTCTGAATCTCTAGGGATGTGCAATGACTTTGCATTGTGCATGAATTTTGTATACGCCCCGTGTAATCACTCTCGATTGATGACATCGCCACGGGCAATACAGCTGCACTAATCTCTCAGCCAGAACTTTGTGGCCACAAGTTGCGAAGTAGAAACCCCGGGAGGTCCCGTGCCAGTGCCGAGAACCACCAAGGGACTTGTCGGCACCATGTAGAGTTCGCGCGGTACGCAGCTTTGTACGCCGTAAATATTTTCACGAGAAACTTGCCGCGTCACAGCTCGTGACTTCTAGTCCTATCGAGAGAACTTAATCTGGAGATACGCAATGGTGCCGCCCGTGATCTGAGCACACCACGTGCGAGGGGCCTGATTCGTCCTCCTTTCTCTTTGACAGCCGCGCGTGTTATCAGAGTTTGGGCAGCCGCCGCATTCGTCGTGTCGGTTGCCGAAGAAGGTCAGGTCCCTCGTTATGGCGCCTGTCACAAAGTGTAATCAGTGGATCTTGTGGCAGGTTGTCTCGAGTACCTGATGTTGGAAAATAGGGTTTGCTGAGGCCACATGGGCATCGGCTGAGTGCTGCCGCGAGCTATCCCAAGTTGGAAGCCATGCTCCGGATATTTAGAGTTACGCTTGCGTGGCTAGTATGTCGACGCAACTAGTTAGTACAGCTTCGTTTAGTCTTTCGGATGGAGTCTGAAAGGGGCTGTTAGTGTGCTGTTGCAGGCAAAGCTAGCCGAGGCGTGGATGGAGTTACCTATGACAACTTCTTCATCTATAGAATAGGAAAAATGGGTGCAGTGCGCTCGTGATGCAAGCTGCAACCACGCCCGAATGATGAGCAACAATATTCGAAGCGCACTTATAACGTGCTGATACGATCAGGTGCTTGAAATAGACAGACAGATAGGCCGCGGCCTCTAATATGCTAGGAAAGTGATCGTGTAGCGGCGAGTGCCATACTGTAACGAATTTGCGCGATGTGAAGTACAGATGCTTTGTGAAAGACATTCATCGAATAAGAACGGAGCGAGGAATTTGTTATCAAGGTAGTGGAGTGTCAGCGTCCTATTTTGGATCAGGGTCGGCGCAGTAAATATGTGTCTTTGATTGTTCATAACTTCATGGGTCAGAAATTGCATGTTTAGACGTACAAAGGTTTTAGAGGCAAATAGGTATCATGACTACACTACTATAGTGATAATTTATAGCACTGCTCATGCATGAAACAAACAAGCATCGTTGTGTCAAGACACTTCATATTTATTATAACTTGCTTGTGATTAGCCGTAAGCATCACGACTACAATACGGCGTGGTCTCGGAATTTCAGGGTTCCGGCCAAGAATCTCACCTGGCCACCATCCAGCCATCAATGGACGGATATTTCCCTACAAGACTGCTACTTGTAGAACTCATCCTCTAGAGCTCTACATAAGTTTTTGCAAGTTCATGCTCAATGGCTTCTTTCCACTCCAACCGATGCTGCTTGGTCTCTAGTATTTTGCAATATCACTGGCTCTGACATCGATACTAGTAATGGAAGATGCCGAGCCTCGCGGAAGAGACAGAATTCCAGCCATATGGGCCCATCCGCACAAGTTGTTGAGAAGCAGAATCTTGCATAGCTTCGAGGTGATTATTCAAGAAACAACCTGCCCGCCCCAAAGCTAAAAGATGGCCATGACGAACGATGCAAGAGGTCTGACGCCTTTTTACATGAACGAGAAACGCTTTTACGCAATTTATAGTATTTCTTTTCGGGAAAACGGACAGCCGAGCGACTGGCGAAATTGACGACAGACGTGGCGTATCGAGCACACATATGTCGAATTTTGACCGTTGTTAATATCGAATGTGTACAGGCAATTTGCAGGGAGGAGGGCGTGCTCGAAGATCTCGAGAACGATCTTCTCGGGCAACTGCTGCTCGAGTCGCCAGCCATGGTGAGGGAGATAGCAACTGGGAGTCGCGAGTGGAGGTTGACCCAAAGTTCGTAGATAAAATAGGTGGCTGGAGAGGAGTGGATGGAAAGTGATCGTGGAAGAACGCTACAGTCGCTCTAACTAAGATGGAGCAAGGAGAAGCACTGTTAGGTATAGCCCTGTGCTGTGTTTTGATTCCCTCTTGGGCTCTCTCTATTGGGTGTGATCTGGGAGTGCCTTCTTGTCTACGCTCAATTTGCACACATGTTCGATTAACTATTGTTGATAGACACCTCATATACTACTACTCACTCGTGTATCCAAATTGTCATATAACACACCAAAGACTGGACACAGTCGTCGATCGTAAATCTAGGCTATTATATGCAACCACTTTTATCCTCAGGGCGTGGACCCGAACTACTTGACGATAAAAGGATACGATAAAAGGATACGTAGTTGCAGACAGCAACGACCAAAGCTATCCGCTGGCTTCCGGTTAAGTACTTTTCATATTCAATAGATCCTACATTGTAATATGGAAGATTGGCTAGATATTAATACAACATCTAATTTATGGATCTCTAGATCTGGTTGTCCTTCCTCGACAGCCTCGGGAATCTAATTTCATACTATAGACCACAATCTCCATTGAACTTGCTTCACCAATATCACCCCGTCTCCGGCTATTCTAGAAATGACCATTCGCTAGGATTTCTGGCCAAGCAGAGTGTCTGTCCATTGGCTCAAGTAGTCCCAGACGAGGCGTTTGCGAAGCTCGACAGCTAAATGATTCCCAGGTCAACCACGAACAGAAACGAAAAGCGTCCGAGCCAGAACGTAAACAAAACCTTTTATACTCCATCATACTATGAATTTCAAGTTGCACAAATCCACAACTAAATGTCTAAACATGCAGCTCCGTAGTGCCAGCCTTCTCAAAGATGGCTCTATAAGGCTGGATCTTCTTCTCCACAACACCACCGGGACCACAGTACCGCTCCACAATCTCAACACTGCGGCCAGTGTACAGCTCCGGGCGAAGCATATCATCCAGCTCGCCCCAGATAGGCTTGAAGAACTCGGTGGCCTTGATCCGCTCGACCAGATCGTTCCGGCGCCCTTCGTGCTTGACCTCCCACCCAGCCTGGTGGGACAGCACGCGGATCTCCTCGTGTGCGTCCTGGCGCGACACGCCCTGCGCGCAGAGCTTCATGATGATGCTCTCGGTGATCATGAAGGGAAGCTCCTCCATGACCCGTGCGGCGATGCGCTTGGGGTAGATGACCATGCCGTTGGTGATGTTGTCGAGGCTGCCCACGATGGCGTCGGCGAGGAGGAACATCTCGGGGATGTCGATCCTGCGCACGGCAGAGTCATCGAGAGAGCGCTCCATCCATTGTGCGGAGAGGGTGTTGGCAAAGGTCACCTGGCGGGAGAGCAGCTCGCGGGACAGGGCGGCCACGCGCTCCGAGCGCATCGGGTTGCGCTTGTAAGCCATCGCCGAGGAGCCGATTTGGCCCGACTCGAAGGGCTCTTCGGCTTCCTTCCAGTTGGCCAGGTGTCGGATGTCGCCGGCAATCTTGTGGGCAGAAGCGCCGAGGCCGCAGATTGCGTTGGCGACGAGCATGTCGACCTTGCGTGTGTAGGTCTGGGTTGAGACGTCGTAACAGCCCGGGAAGGACGTCTTTTTGCAAAGAAGCTCGTTGAGCTGATCGCACTTGGTGCCGTCGTTGTTAAAAATTTCGAGGAAAGAAGCTTGTGTACCTGTTGTGCCCTGAGCGCCTGTTGGTAAATTTTGTAAGTTGTCCTGTTAATCAAAGGCTGATATCATCTGGTGGAGGCCAGATTGAGATCGGTACTCACCTCTGAGCAGCAGTCCATTGCGAGCGTGCTCGATGGATTCCAGGTCAAGGACGAGGTCCTGCGCCCACTGTGCAGCACGCTTACCGACTATGTCACGGATCAGTCAGCTGATATCAATCACCTTCTTGCTCTTGTTCATATCATACCGGTGATCAGTTGCGCTATTTCAGTGTTAGTTGGTTGCTGTCCAGTGCTTTTTGCGTATGAGCAGAAGGTAATATGAACATACCAGGCTGGAGATGAGTATACGCCAGCGTCGGCTCTGCCTTCCACTCGACCGCGAGCTTGGACAGGTTCGAGATGACCTTGGCGAGCTTCGGCAGGAGCAGGTCCATGGCGTCGCGCATGAGGATGAGCTCGGCATTGTCGGTGACGTAGCAGCTCGTGGCCTGGTGCACATGTTAGCCAAGAAAGAACAAGCTTCCGAAGATGACAAGCAAAAAGTAGCACGAGCAGAACGCCGCTCAGCCATATCTCTCCCGCCCTTTGCACTCTCTTCTTGAAAATGTTCAACTTACGCCATAGTGAATGATCCCCGCCGCAGCAGGAGCAACAGCGCCAAAAGCATGAACATGCGCCATGACATCATGGCGACGGACCTTCTCCTCGACTCTCGCAACCTCGAAGTCCTCGTCAGTCACAGTCAAATGCGTGCGCATCTGCTCGAGGGCCTCCTCGGTGATCGTCTCGATGCCGAGCTCCCGCTCTGACTCGGCGAGTAGGAGCCAGAGCTTGCGCCACTGCGAGTGTCTCGACCGCTGACTGAACAGGGCGGACATCTCGGCGCTGCAGTACCGTGTGGTCAGGGAGGTCTGGTACGTGTCGTACGCCGACTTTGTAGCGCCGGTGGCGGGTTGGGCGGCCATGATTGAGGAGATTTAGTGGTGTGACTTTGACGGGTGAGATAGTGATGTCGGCTGTCGGTTGTGGTTAGTTTCTGTTTTGTAATATCTCCAGGTATACCTGACGAGCTTCGAGACCGGGATAAACTCACCTTTAGTACCGTCGGGCAAGCTTAATGAGCCTTTGCCGTGCTTCTTCTGCTAGTCGGCAGGGATACTCTCGCGAAACTGAAGCGCAAGTATATACCGTGGTGGGGTGGTCCATGGCTGGCCAAAAAAATCTTTGGCCGATATTCGGTCGAGCTCCACATCAGCACCGCTGATTCGCCAATTGCTTGGTTGTCGTCGCTTGTGCCCCTCCGTCCTCCTCCGCATCACTTCGGGATTCTCCGCACCGAGGTGCTTCTTGGTTTTGAGGCACTCTAGATTTGACATCGCTTCCAATACGCCTCCTGTTCGGGTCTAGATAGCTTTGCTGGTGCAACAAGCTAGATGGGAGAAGATGTGTATGACATGAATGCGACTTTGACAAAATAGCACTTTCCTGTGTCTTACAACACGGGCATACTTACCTCAAAATGAAAGTAATACTCTACTACGCGCCTGCCAACATCCTCTCTGCCAGAGACCACATCTAGCATAGAAATACTAGGTGGAGGTTTTCCAATGCCTACCAAGTTCATATTGAGATGGTTTATGGAAATCTTGCCTTGTGCTTGCGTGGTGATCTAAGACAATCGACCAACCACATCCTTTATACTTAACACCTAGTCCCCACGCCCAGTCTAGAGCGTTTCCCGACTAGTCTGTAGATGTATAGTGAGTTGATGCATTTTGAACAGACTATAGGCATGCTGGCCTCGGGAATGCCAAAGAAGGGGCCCGCTTTAGCAGCAGTCCGTACCTGGAGGACTTGTTTGAAATGGTCAGTATGACGACGCAGCATGGCTCGTCGGATTATAGCATCCGAGAGTCTATGATTGAGATGCCGATACCCCCTACCTTTTAGAGGTGCAATAATCGGCGAGTTTTGTGTTCCACGAGTTGGTGCTAGTACTGTGTTGTTGCCTTGGCCACGGATTCCTTCAACAAGGGTCGCCGGCAACCAGGCAAGTTTGCCGACGACGACTGGACATGCATTATCAAGGTCCACTTCGACTACCTGTTCCCAGATGATGTGGATCACTATTGAGGCTGCCTGAGATACTGCAGCTGCATGAGGGTTGTCAACATGGGCCCTTCCGCGGGCAGTTGTGCTGGTGAGAGCTCCCACCTGCGCCTGCGCCTGCTCCATTGTGAGCTGCCAGAGCCCAGACAACTGGGGCGCTGTGCACGAACCAAACCTGCCAACAGAGCGCGCGTTCCATTGTCTCGGGTCTAATAAGAGTCATGAGAAGTGCGATGCAGCGTCCTGGGACCTGGTATTCCATGGATTCCATTGGGGGGGATGGCGAGGGTCTGCGGGTCTCAGCCCCCGGCTCGCGTGGGGAAAAGGTCATCGTTGAATGCATGCCCATCAGAGACCCACAGCATTGGAGCCTCCAAATACAGGGTTGTTGTAATTCACCGAGCCGTGATGCGGAGTAGTCACCGCTACCGCCTGGTATGGCAAGAGCACTACGTCTGGAGTGTTTATAGAGAAGTGATTGGGCTGCGTGGTCCGTCGGCATCTTGGGCAAGTGAGGAGGTGCATGAGGCTCGGGAAGCAGAATCGGCAATGCTCAGCGGTACAAAAGTTTGCAGCATCCAAGACAAGTTCGACAGGGTGCGGCACAGACGCCCAATCGGCAGCGTCGAAGGCATTGAGCTGGCGTAATCAGCAGCGGCCCCTTGCCGTGGAGAATGGGAATGTGGGATTGTGGTGGAGGACAGACGAGATATTGGTTGTTGGACGCCGACCTCACCGGCGTCGTTGCCGACCGGTGTGGTGAAGCTGCTCCGATAGAGTTTATGGGAAAGAGGAAAGAGGCCGGGTGCGCCAGGTTCGCAGTGTGGTCGATGTTGATGAGCTTGATTAGGAGCGACTGGGTTCCTTTGGAGGGCCCTGGATTGTGCTGCATCGGAGCTTGATCCGACGCCTGGGGCCTTGCCTCCTGGGTGATTGTCTGGCGGCTGTCGTCCATCCCATCACGGAGGCGGCGGAAATGGACGGGAGGATGGTGTGGTGCCAGTGGAGGTGCCCAAGGTGCCCTTGCCGTCGGCGCAGAGAGTCTCGCTAGACTCGCTGGTCTCGGTGATTTCGCCGGTCTCGTTGTGAAGCCGGCGGGCCGCGGCGGCGGTGGCTTGATGGTGTGGTGGCGCTATCTTGACTGAGGTCGGCAGGCGGGAGGTGGCGACGATGAGATTTGCTCGACTTGCTTCAGCTGGCGCCCTGGGCGCGTCAGAGCTTCCACACGAGTCAGCAACATGCACGAGCACCTGGCGTTGGCGTTGGTGCCTCGTGGTGTGCAAGGAGCTTAGTGAACAATGCAGCCTCGTGCAAGAAAAGAGAGACAGGGACAAGGACAAAGGCAGAGACAGAGACAGAGAGGTCTGCATGCATGTTGAATGGAGCCTGCCTGGCCCTGCCTGCCCCCCTGCCTGCTCCCCTGCCTGTTCGAGGCTGCTTGCCAGGGTCCAACGTCCCAAGCGTTCGGAGTTTGCCATGGTGCATGCAGGGTGCAGGTTGCTGGATGCAGTGCAGTGCAGTGCAGTCCGTCCCCAACTCCCAGTCTTGTTTGCTCCAGTCCGTCGTGCTTGCCTGCCTCTTGCCTGGCTGGCTCGCTGGCGAGGTTCGTACTGTGGTAGATGGTGCTATGGTAGGCCCAAGATTGGCGAGGCCCCGGCGTGGCGCCGTCGCCTCTGCCGTCAGCCTGCTGCTTCTCCCGTGTCTTCCCCGCCCGTTCCGGCTGCCGCTTCAGCCTCAGCTCCATCCACCCGTCTCAACCCAGCTTCCGTCCGACTCTTTGTCCCTGTCTCTGTCTCTGCTCTGAGAGCCATGTAGGCATGCCTGTCTTGCACCTTATAAACTCGGCAGAGATCCCGCCGCCTCTCGTCCTGCCTCGCCCTACATCGCCTGCTTAGGTTTCCGTTGCTGTCATTGGGTCTTAAGCTAGGTATACCAGATCCGGCAGACAGACAGAACCTCGCCATGCTCGACCACCTCAGAGACACGACGGCCACGGGCCTGGGCTGCATGTTGATGGCCTCGTTCGGAGGCTTCCTCTTCGGCTTCGACAACGGCTGGTGGGGGACCATCCTCGGCTCCAACAAGTTCCTCCACGACTACGGCGCCTGTTCCACCTCGTCTGCCGGCACCGAGACGTGCAACCTCTCGACCCAGCAGCAGTCCCTCGGCAGCTCCATCCAGTCCGCCGGCATCATGGTCGCCTGCCTCTTCGCCGTCTACATCAACAACATGCTGGGCCGCCGCCTCTCCCTCGTTGGCACCGGCGTCATCTCCATCATCGGCGTCGTCATCGAGATCACCAGCGCTATCGGCGACAAGCCTCGCTTTGACCAGTTTGTCGGCGGCAAGTTCATTGCTGCCCTCGCCATGGGCATGGCTGCCAATATTGTTCCCATCTACCTCTCCGAGTCCTCGTCGGCTGCCGCCCGTGGCTTCGCCGTCAACATGTACCAGAACGTCCAGATCATCGGCTACATTGTCGCTGCCGGCATCGTCTACGCCACCTCCACCATGGGCACTGCCTCGTCCTACCTCATCCCTATTGGTCTCCAGCTCCTCGCGCCTACCTGCATGATCATCGGGTCACCGTTTCTCCCAGAGAGCCCCCGCTGGCTCGTGACAAAAGGTCGCAACGAAGAGGCTATCGCGGCCGCCAACCGCCTCTTCCGCACAGACTCCAACGGTTTCGATGCCACCGACTACATCAACAAGATCAAGGCCTCCATCGAGGAAGACCGCGAGCAGCAGTCCGCCACTGGATGGGCCGACCTCCTCCAAGGGCCTGACCTCCGCCGCACCCTCATCGCCGCTGGCATTCAGTGTCTTCAGCAGGCCCAGGGTTCCGGCTACATGGTCAACTACGTCGTCTCCTTCTTGATGGGCACAGGAGTCACCGACATCTTCCCCGTCCTCATGGGCGTCAACTTGGTCTATTATGCGGGCATCTTGTCCGGCCACGTCCTGCCAGACAAGTTCGGCCGGAGGACGATCATGATGAGCACGGCGGCAATGTGCGGCGTGACCATGTATATAGTCGCGATCCTCGTCACCGTGTTCAACGCGGGCACGGACGGCAGCCAGAAAGCCTCGATAGCCCTTATTTTCCTGTGGGAGGCAGCGTTTGGCGTCCAGTCTCCACTGATCTGGATCATCACGGCCGAGTCCGCGCCTACCCGCAATCGCGAGCGTGTGCAGGCCGTGGCTGTGTTCTTGGGCTTTGGCGTGTCGTTGCTCGTCACCTCGGTGGCCCCATTTATCCAGGACCCAGGCTACGGTAACCTGGGCAGCAAGATCGTAAGCATTATTGCCCTCTTTTCCCACCCATTCCCACCTCCCGTACGCTATCAAAACGGCCATAACTAACTTTCCCCCCCGCGTAGGGCTTCATCTGGGGCTCATTCTCTTTCATCACCATAGCCTGGGTCTTCTTCATGCTTCCCGAGATGAAGGGCTTCTCACTAGAGCAGCTCGACTACCTGTACAACAACAACGTGCCCACGCGCAAGTTCAAGCGGTACAAGTTCAATGACCCCGTCCTGGCCAACACAGACAGCCACGACGTCAGCGCTAGCAGCGAGAGGCCGCACAGCGATGGGGGGAAGAGCGGCGGTGCAAGGGTCAGTGAGAATTCGGTCTAGAAGACGATGTCTGTCTCATTCTCATCTAGGCATAGGGCGGGCGGGCGTCGGTCTAGCTCGTTGTGGATGTGTAAAACTTCCTGCAATTGCAATAGGGTCAAGCGGGCTTTGATGTGGTAGTTAGACTCGCCTTGCTTTGTTTTTCCCACCAATGATACCCCAGTCTTTTCCGGCGAGCAGTGATCGAATCCGCTAGGATATTGTTGCCAAAAATAAGCAAAAGGAACAGTGACATGGCGAGAGAGATGAAAGATGAACAAAGGGGTGATCTGTACTAGAAATGGCCCGCCGGCCTGGATCTGTTTCGAAGTCACATGTCTTGAGCTGGACCAGCACCGCCACTTATGCACTTGTGTCACTTGCTCGTCTTGCAGGCCAAAAGATACCTACGTTGAAGAACTGGGCCGTCAATTTGAGGACAGGTTTGTTGGTGCGGGGATATATCGGGATCTCGGGCAGTGGCTCAGAGCAAGGCAAGATGAGGAGGCCCCGACTTAGTAGTGTTGAAAGTTGCATGTGCCGCTATAATCTGTCCTTGGATGGCGGCGGGTCATCTTGCTCTTACCGGTTGATAACATATACGGCGGGGGGGGGGGGGGGGGGGGGTTCAGGTGAGCACAGCGATCGCTGGAACAAGCAACCAATAATCATCGCGGCAAGACCTCCCTGTGAGGTTGTGTGTCATGGTTCATCATACTCAGCATCATGTTTTACATGGTATCTAGGAAATGAAGTCGTCCATGAACTGCATCATGGACATTCTATGTGCACTACGGCAGCAAGTCAAGGGACATCGCTAAAGCATAAAGACAAGAGCCAAACTGCACCACCATCCCGTGCCAATTCTCTATTGTGTTTCCCGCACAACCTTGTCAAACGCCTTAGCGACGTACTCAACGTTATTCGTGTTGAGACCAGCCATGCTGATGCGGCCGTTCTTGGTCATGTACACGTGCGCGTCCTCGCGCACCTTGAGCACCTGCTTCTCCGTCAGGCCAGTGAAGCTGAACATGCCGATCTGATCAGTGATGTGGTTCCACGTGCCAGGAGTGCCGAGCTCCTCGAGCTTGCTGCGCAGAGCCTTGCGCATGTCAATGATGCGGCCCGACATGGTGCGCAGGTTCTCCTCCCACTCAGAAAACAGCGCCTTGTCGTTAAGAACTGTGCTGGCAATGCGCGCGCCGTACAACGGCGGGTTGCTGATCTCTGAGCGCTGCAGGATGGCCAGTTGCGAGGCGATACGCTTGATCGTCTCCTGGGCATCAGAGGCGGGGCCGGTGACGACATGGAAGCAGCCAGCACGCTCGCCGTACAGGCCAAAGTTCTTGGCGAAACTCTGCGCGACAACGAGCTCGAAGCCCTGCTCGACAAAGTGGCGGACCGCAGCGTTGTCTTTCATGAGGTCGCCAGTGGCGAAGCCCTGGTAAGCTGTGTCAAAGAAAGGGAAGTGGGACTTCTGCCGGATGATGGCGGCAATCTCCTTCCACTGATCAAGCGTCGGGTCGACACCAGTCGGGTTGTGAGCACAGGCATGCAACAGGATGATGGAGCGGTCCTCGGCGTTCTGGAGAGCCTGTTTCATGCCCTCAAAATCGAGACCTTTCGTCTCCTTGTCAAAGTATGGGTACTGAGCGATCGGGATGCCGACGTTGGTGAAGATTTGGTTGTGGTTGGCCCAGGTCGGGTTGGAGATGTACACTTTCTTGACACCAGGATAGAATTTGGAGAGGAAGAGAGCGCCCAAGTGGACGGCACCAGTGCCCGAGATGGTTTGTACGGAGGTGACGCGCTTCTCTTGGATGGCGGGTGAGTCGGCGCCACCAAGGATGAGCTCGGCAGCCTTGCTGGTGAAGGAGGGGATACCAGCAATGGGAGCATATTCGTGGTTGAGTTCGGGGTCATTGCGGAGGATCTCGTCAGCCTGTTATGGGTGTGGTGAGTTAGTGGTGTTGTTGTGGTCGACAGGCCGAGATGCGGATACACAAGGCAACATCGTGTGTTGTTCGTGTGACGTCAGAATGCGGAAACGTACCTTTTTGACGACGGGAAGCACCCACGGCTTGGCGTTGTTGTCGCGGTAAGCACCGATTCCCTGTGTAAATGGTCAGCAGGTGATTGCCACGCAAAAAGCCTCTTCGTCAAGAGTGTCGAGGTGAGAAGTGAAGAGGAGACTTACAAGATCGACCTTGTGGGGATCCTTATCGGCGCGGTAGGCGGCCATCAGGCCGAAGAGGGGATCCTCGGGGGCCTGAGGGACGACCTGGGCCGTGAAGCTGGTGGCGGCGGGAGACGACATGTGGCCGGCAATGTTTCTAACTCTGGCGAGAGAGGACGAAGGAGAAGGGGAGTTGGAGGAGGCTGGTTTAGACATTTTGCAGGAACAGAGCAAGAGCGAAGCTACGGCGGGGCAGGTCGTGTTATAAGGGGTTGAAGTGGGAGTGCGAGGCCGGTGGGAGTGGGTGTGGGTGTGTCACTCGATGCGGCGGCTTGCGAGGCAGGAGCAACGCTGGACCTTGCAGGCGGTTCTTGCCTGTTCGGTGAGCCGGGGAGGACTAATGTCTACACAACAGGCTGAATTGCAGGCGTGTGTCGCGGGGGAGGGGCAGCCTCGGTGCAGACGGGCTGGGCTCGTTCCAAGTTGGGTTTCTGCGTGTCGCGGCAGCGGTCAGTTTGAGTGCTGGAATATCGGCTCGACTGGGCTGTCCCTTGATCCGTCCTCTCTTGTTCGAGTCTTTGTGTCGGTAAACAGCTGTCTGCAGGTTTTGCGTCTGCATGTGCCAAGCACACTGACGCCAGAGCTCGGTTTCCCAAACTGTCGCAGCTCAAACCATTATTACGGCACCGGAACCGCAGGCGCTGCAAGGCGCTGCAGGGGCCCGGCCCGACAGCGGAGCATTCTGGACCTCGACCTCGACCTCGACCTGGAACTGGAGCCGGACCTGCGGCATGCTGCTGCCACTGCTGCTGCTGCTGCAAGTCGCAACGGTTCACAGAGCAGCCTGCAAGCCCGCCAATCGGCAGCTTGCTGACTATCCGCCCGCCATTACTTTGCGCTGTCCAGGGCGGTTGGGAGTGGGCACTTGGGGGATGACGGGCAAGGGCTGCGGCTTCTTTTGCTCACCTTGCTGTTCAGAACGGTTGCGTGCGCAAGCCAGACGTGGTGTCGTGTGATGTCGTGTCTGCTCGTGACCTACGTGTCCTGCGAGTGGAGCGCTTGTAACGGCTGGAGTCGCAAACTGTATGCGCGCGCCGTGCAGAAGAGTGACGATGCGCGGTGGGAATGGTTGGACTGTGCGTTACTCGAGCTGCGATGCTATTTTTAATCGTGAACTGGCGGAGGCGGGGAGCAAGTTGCCGCAGACAATGCTGGATGGAGACGGAGATGGGAGGTCGAGCGGCTGCCTACACTATGTAGATAAATGGCATCCCGCAGCGACACGTCCTAGAGCTCCAGAGCTCGAGCCAGGAAAATGACATATGACGCTCGGCACAAGCCCACTCACTGGTCGCCCTGGTGCTGGCGATGCGTGCGGCCGTGTCAGATGCTCGTCGTGTGCTCAAGCCAGGCCGAGGCTCCCAGTCACCGGGGGCTCCGGGGTAGCCGTGCCCGCGACCTCGTCCCACACTGGTTTTGCCGTCTCCACCCGCGGTTCTCCAGCGGGTCAGCTGCGGCAGCAGGTTTATCCTCACCTCGACTCTTGCAAGTCCCTGGAACTCCGCACCGCTCTGCCAGCGTTGCATCCCGTTCCTGAGCCACTGACCGAGGCTTTTCATCAGTTTCCGAGGCCGCTTTATTCACCGGTCGCCGGCGCATGTCACTGCAACAGAGATCATAACTGTTCAGGTGCCATCTAGAGCTAGAGTCCACAAACCCGGCAGCCACTCTTTTTGTATTCATATTATCAAATCCCACACCACCAGGAACGCACATAGCCCGCATGTCGCGTACAGGGTGTACTTTGCCGTGCTCGGCTTCTGTGTCGCCTGCTTCAGCTGCTTGTTGCCGCCTCCAACATTCTCAGTCGTGTTGCTCGAGTCGGCCATGAGCAGGTCAATATTGGCAGACTGAGCCGTCAGGTTGTCCACAAGCTGTGTCTGGAGCTCCGAAATCTCCACTAACGACTTTTGTGCCGTCCTGATTGTACGGATGGTTGTGTTAGTGTCCGCTCATGATCACAACTCCGGGATTGTAGACATACCTGACTTGGTCCAGCGTGCTCTCGTAATGCCGTAGCATATCTGCGTTATCCTGCTGGAACATCTGTATCTGTTCTGGCGTCAGATCGGCAGCCGGATTGTACGCAGCCGCTGCCCGTTGCGCCTCTTCGTCTGCCCTCCGGCCCATCTCCGCACTCCCCACGCCCGAAGACCCATACGTGGCATCATCGCCGCCGGGCTCCATCATCGCTCGCAAAGCCGTCATGTCCGGCGCTCGTGCTTTTGCAAGCACGCTCCTGTTCTTCTCCATCTCTCGCGAGATCCGTATTTCCATCATCGTCTGCTGTGTCGAGATACACTCTTGCAACCGCTGGCCGAGCATCCACAGCACACTACCGCGGTGAGTGCTGACGGCCTTCTCCCGTTCCTCGGCCGCTATTTGCTCGTTGGATTTGCTGCTGCTCGTGTCACCGCTGCTTAAGCCGCCACCGACCCAGCGCTTGGCCATGCTGAGGCCCTTGCCACCGCCATACTTTTGGGTGATCAGCGCGATCTCGGTCTCGTGCCTCACCTCCTCGGTTTCGCGCAGGGACTTGATGCTCGCGTTGAGCTTGCGCAGCATTTGTTTGGCATCGGCGTCGACTTTCTCGCGGTCCCGGTCGCTCATGGGCTTCGTGGAACCTCCAGATCGGAGCTGGGTGCGACGTGGTTGTGCCGTGGAGAGGTAGGATTGTCGTATGCTCCGTAGGTCTCTGTGCAGCGAGACTATGTGTTCATTCTATAAGAGATATGCGACTTCCTGTTAGCGAGTCCGGCCCGGTTCTGTGTATTGACCATTTGAGATTTCGTACTATCTTGTAAGCCTCCTTGAGAAAGTCATCCAGGCTCTCGGCGCTGAACGTCCTTTGCCGGAGCTGTTTGCCATGGCTTTTGAGCAGGCCAGCAAAAGTGGGTGTGAGATCTGTCATTGCTATGAGGAGATTCTGGTCATGTTTGACGGGTGGAACTCGTGCAGTTGAATGGCCGGCGGAGGTCAGCCGTGAAGTCTGGTGAAGTTGTTTGCGACCTCCAACCACTGACGTATGGTGATGGTGCTTGAGGCCAGCAAGCTACCTGACCATGCGCCTACTCCGGCCCGCATCCCCACCACCACGGGAGACACCACCATATCTACTATCGATAAGCTCCCCAGTGGCCGTCACTCGGAGCTTGCTTGCCCGGGGAGGAGTGACGCCCGGGCAATTGTTTTGTTTGCTTTCAACTCGATCATCGGGAAATGGCCCCTAGCACATACTCCGTAGCCCCTTTCCTCCACCCCGCCCACTGGCTGCCTCTTCAGGCCAATCGATCCTCTTCTTTTGCTGATAGCTCAACCCCGGAATTTTATACCCGACTTAGCCCCGTTAAATCGCTGCCGCCGCTGCTGACCACCCCAAGTCGCCCACCATGCATGATCTAGGCTCGCGGCTTCGCGTCAACGATCCCACTTTGGACGACTGCATGATTGGCAGAAGCCGATCGGTCAAGAAGCATCTAGCTCTACGTATCACCTTCCCGTAAGGCTCAAGAGCTTAAGATCCGTTCAACCACGGTTTTAGCGAGCTCCGGTCTGGTGTCCGGTATCGTTCCTGGGTCTCCACACGTGAGTGGATGCCATTTGACATGGATACTTCAGTACCTGATAAAGATGCAGCGGTGGCCAGCTCACCTCTAGTTGGCATCCGCCGCTTATTTTTGTTCGAAGCTTGACTTCTCTGCTCTTCTTTACTTCAGTACGAGTTATGCTTTGCCTTCGAGGCTTCCGTCTTTCGAAATGTTCAACCATAGGCCAAGCACATCGTCAGTGGCGGCGAAAGATGAAGCTCTGACGTCAACATCGCCATGTGCTCGAGCTGGACAAATAACCATGAACGACAGGCAAGCTCCGACCTCGGATATTTCTTCCCAACAAGCTCCTGATCTGAGCCCTGTTCAAGGTCGAGAAGAAGATGCTTACAGCAATCGGGTCAACCCCACGTTGACCGACCACTCAAAAAACGAGTCCAGCAACGATGGCGAGGCAGCCTTGTCCAGAGTGCCCAGCGGTCCAGCTTACACAGTCTTTCAACCCGCGATGATATGGTGGATCGTGATCATGAATTTCCTCGCCGCCTTCTTGTCGCCTATGACGGCGAACGTCTACTTCCCGGCCATCCCCGTCCTCGCCCAAGAGTTGGGCGTCACGATTTCCCAGATCAACTTGACGGTCACCACCTACACCATCTTCCAGGGCCTAGCTCCCATGTTCTTCGGTAACTTTGGCGACAACGCCGGCCGACGCCCAGCATTCATCGTGGCTTTCGCTATCTTTCTTGGAGCCAACGTTGGCCTTGCCCTGCAGCGCAATTACGTTGCTCTCCTCGTTCTTCGCATGCTGCAGAGCACTGGTGCCAGTGGGACTATTGCGCTCGTGTATGCCGTCGTGGCTGATCTCGCGCCTCGATCAGAGAGGGGCAAATACATGGGCCTTGTCGGCGCCGGCACCACCATGGGGCCAGCCTTGGGTCCCGTGCTGGGCGGTATTCTCGCGCAGTTTCTGGGCTGGCCGGCCATCTTTTGGTTCTTGGTTATCTTTACCGCGACATGGCTGGTGCCGTTTATCCTAGCGGTCCCCGAGACGGCCAGGAATGTCGTGGGCAACGGCTCGATTACGCCGAGGGGGTGGAACATGACTTTGCTCGACTACTTCCGCGCCCGCAAGGCGCGAGGCGACGCACCGCGCCAGCCCAGGCAGAAGATCCCACTTCCTAATCCCTTGGTTACCCTCAAGATCATCCTGCGGAAAGAGATGGGCATGCTCCTCCTCTACAATGGCGTGCTGTTCCTCGGCTATGCGGCCGTCGCAACCACTCTGTCCACCCGTCTCTTCGAGGCATATCACTTCAACGAGCTCCAGCTAGGCTTGTGTTATCTTCCCTTAGGAGTAGGTTGCACCATATCATCCGTGGCAAACGGATACATTGTAGACTGGAACTACCGCCGTACCGCGAAGAAGCTCGGACTCACCATCGACCGCAAATCCGGCGCTGACAGTCCCGAATTCCCGATAGAGCGAAGCCGCGTGGAAATCGCTCTCCCGCAGGCATTTCTCGGCGCGCTCGTGTACTTTGGCTACGCCTGGTCTTTTAACTTCCGCACACACATTGCCGTTCCGCTCGTGCTGTCTTTCTTTATCGGGTTGTTCGTCACGGGCGCGTTCTCGATCAATAATATCCTCCTGATCGATCTCATGCCTGATGCGCCGGCCTCGGCGACCGCGGCGAACAATCTGATCCGCTGTGCGTATAATGCCATTTCGATCGCGGTGATTCAGGATGTCACAGACAAGATTGGTGTGGGGTGGGCCTATAGCATTATCGGGTTCATGTTCTTGTTTAGTTCGCCAGTTCTGTGGTATATTCAGCGCAATGGGCCGAAGTGGCGGATGGAGAAGATGAAGATGTCGGCTGAGAAGGGGCGGGATACGGAAGGTGAAAGGGAGCAGGAGCAGAGTGATGCCGGGGATCAAACAGGAGGAGGAAAAGGTGTTATTGACGGACAAGATCGCACTACGTAGTAGATGCCGAGATGACGCTGCGGCCGTTTCACACCCTACAGGGCATTTTGCAAGTGACAACTGCCTCGCAAGACCCAAGCCTCAATGTTGAATAGTTTTACAACTATGGCGAACATCCGAAGTACACGAAAAAAGCTGTGTCCTCCGTGTCAAACAGTCCATGTGCATCCAGGGGTCTCGACGTTGCCCCACCACCTGTCGTGCCGTGCACATGTGGCCACCAGACGCCGCGCGGTGACCAGCTTAGGCGGAGCTAACGTCCTTCTAGTCACCCTCAATTCCGTGGTAATACGACTTACTCCCAGACCTGACAAGCAGTCCTCTGTATTAGTTCTGACTCCGCTCAATACGCCAGTGTTGTGATTACATATACGGTCACGATCACAACCACGACAGCAAGGCCCCTGACCTCTCCCTCCCAAGACTTCTCGCACCAACCCAACAGATCTCAACCCAAACTCGTGCCCCTCTTCCATCCACAAACGCGCACGATAACCGCCCTGATTCTATGTCCTTCGACAATGACGCTCCGACCGACTCAATATCGGCGCCCCCCATGGCAGCCTCCGCCTTGAAGATCCAGAAGAACCGACAGACCATCTCCGAGGGCCTCCCGCTGTCTCAGTCCGACATCGCTCTGCCCTACCGAGAGCGTGATCGGCGGTCCCTCCAGTCCGCTTCGCTATACGCCTCGACCTTGTCGCCACCAGGGTCACGTCCACAATCACCGTCTGGCAGCCGACCGCCTACGGCGCGGATAATCTCCGGCTCCGTGTTCGGTAGTGCGCAGAACAATGCTCTGGCGCTGACACAGGCTGCGGGCGAGAGTCCCGGGGATCCGCTCAACCTCATCCTGCAGGCTTTTGTGCCCAATATTGCGGTGTACGCTTCTGAGGATACCGAGACGTTGATCAGGGAGAAGGGGTTCAATGGAGGGTTGTGGGAGCTGCTGAGGCCGTATGGCGAGCGTGTGCAAGGGAAGGTCGTTATCAGAGATAGCCATGGCGCAAGCCGGACGTACGAGGACTATTCTGTTCACTTTACGCCCCTGGCGCAGAAGATCGAGCATCCGGAGCCGACGACGGGTGTGCTGAAGAATACACCGACGGCGGGGCAGCAACAAGCAGCACAACGAGATACGGCAAGAAAGAGCAGGCAGACGATTGATGCTGTCGAGGCGGTCGTGGAGAGACACCTTTCCTTCGCCGAGGACGCGTTCTTTACCAATCCACATGCTGCGGGCGGAGCGGATCATGGCTTGGATATCGACGTTCCGTCACCCTACTATGCGCTGTACATGCGCAGGCTGCTGTCAGGTTTGCCAATATCACCGCACGAGTCATTCTCGCATCCTGTTGCGTGCATAATCGCCATAAGCTCTCGCACCGAGGCGCCAATCGAGACGCTACGCCGTTTGTACACCGACACCAGCACGGGAGACAAGCACCTGCCAAACTGGGTCGACCCAGAGTTTCTGCGGTACTACGTGCTCGTGCACGACGAAGAAAAGGACGACATCACCAAGTCAATGGCGCTGTTTGATCAAATGAGACGCAACCTAGGGCTCAACTGCGACATGTTGCGGATACGAGGCACTCAAAGCGCCGAGACGGACGACGACAGCATACCTCTGCCGCGAGCAGAGTGGATGTCTGCGGCAGAAGAGCTGGCCGATATCAAGCGCAGCGAGGACGATGAGGCATTTGAGGATCCAACGAAATACATCTTTGAGTCGGATGCTACCGCCATACGGACGTTCGTGCGGGAGATGGTCACGAAGTCGATAATACCTAACATGGAGCGACAAGTCGCGCTGTGGAACGACCAAGTCGCATCGAAGCGGAAAGGTGTGGCTGGCCGGTTTCTGGGGTTGACCAAGCGCTGGGGCTTCGGCAGCAGCTCGAAGTCGGGATCTGGCTCGAGCTCCGGCAGCAACTACGAGCCACTGGGATTCTACAGGCATGACACTCCGGAGGCTATCATGAGGAAGCTTGCGGACTATTGTTTCATGCTGCGAGACTGGAAGCTGGCCTACTCAACCTACGACATTATTCGCAGCGACTTTCATAGCGACAAGGCGTGGCGATACCACGCGGCGGCGAACGAGATGGCTGCGATCAGTTTGCTCATCATGCCACAGAATCTATCGTCCAAGACGAGAGCAGAGACACTGGACTCGATGTTTGAGGCTGCCGTGTACTCTTACCTGACACGGTGCACGGCACCATACGGCACACTGCGATGTCTAGTGCTCGGCATGGAGCTGCTGCGTCTCCGCGGCGGCACCGGTGTAGACGAGGCTGCGAAATGGGGCATACGGCTGCTCGAGAGCAAGATCATGGGTTCCGTGGGCGATGCGCTGATCAAGGAGCGTCTGGCAGTATGCTACGCATCGAAACAAGGCCTTGGCACACGGGCATGGGGCTCACGACCACGCAAGTCAGCGTTGTGGAGTGTCCTAGGCGCGGAAGCGTGGCTCGACCAGGCCAAGCACATCCAGGCGCAGAGGTGCCTAAACGAGGCGCGGCTCATGTACTCCGAGCTTCCTGTGCAGCATGGCATTGATAAGTTTGATGCCGCGAGCGGACACATGCTGCACCTGGGTCAGCAGCTCAATGAGCATCTACGTGAATTTGACGGGGACGACGATGATGCCACGGGAGCGGATGATAGTGAGGCGATCGACGAGGAGAGTGAAGCGTTTGATACGAGAGGGAGGAAAGGCAGTGTTAGTAGGCCCATGGGGACCAGCTTGGAGACGGCGCCGCTGAGGCAGCAGGGTTCGTTGTCTGAGGATGAGAGGGATCCTGGTAGGTCCGGGGATGACTTTGGCTAACGATGCTGTTGTTGAAGGGGTCTGATTAGATAGACGACATAATCCATGAAATGAAGCGTACATCAAGATTAATTATTGCAAGAAAATATGACTGCTCCGCTGCCTGTTCACATTGGATGACAACCGTGATACATGCCCAATGAACAGACACATGTCAGTAGTCATAGAAACTGCACCTCGAGCCGCCCTCAGCGAATGAAGGGAGGCTCACCTTACAAAGCAGAGACATTAGTATGCGACGCAAATCAATAACTCACATGGGACCAACATGCAGAAGCGCCAAGCATTCGCTGTTCGAGGTAGGCCCACAGGGGTCCCCGCCCCACAACCCGCAGCGCCATCCCGCCTAGCCGGAGACGGCAGACCGCCAAAAAGTTGACGTTTTTCTGCCGGCCAAACCCCATCCCAGCAGCGCTGCTCCCTACATTGCACTTGGAGCTGCCCTGCTTTGCCTGCTCAGCTTTACGATCACTTTTGCAGTCCCAATCACACACGACTGTGCGTAGCCACTGCGCCCACAAGAGACATACACAATGGCGGACTCGGGCATGCTCCTCAACTTCGACATTGGCGACGAACCCTTGAAGCGACAGGTCAAATACACCGGCGGCCGATGGCGCGACCGCCTCAACGCACAACGTAGCGCAAAGACGGGTCGCTCGGGCGGTCCGTCGTCGGGGAGTAACGATACGCCCGTCAACAGCGACCGGAGGAGGAGTAGCGGGAACAATGGCGGCGGCGGCGATGACTCTCAGAGACCAGCGAAGAGGCTGCGGACGAGCGAGGGGGTTGGCGCCTCGCACGCTTCGGTGTCTTACATGACGGGCAAATTGCCGCCGGGGAGCATCAGCACGGGGCACGGCAATGGCGGTGGTGATAAAGCGGGACCGAACCGGTTTGCGGGCAAGCCGCCCGGCAGCGTGACCTCGCGACTCTTCACGTCGAACCCGATTGCGAAGACGAATTTCGAAGATGAGCCGAAGGAGGCGGAGGATGCTGAGCCCGCGAAACCCTCGAATGCGCCGCTTTCCGAAGAGGCTGCCAATTTCCATGCCCTTGGCCTGTCACGACGCATCGCGCAGCACTTGTCGACGAAGCTGGAGATGAAGGCGCCCACGTCAATCCAGAAGAACGCCATTGCGCCGCTGGTGAAGGAGGACACAGATGCTTTCTTGCAGGCCGAGACTGGTTCGGGAAAGACGCTGGCCTACTTGCTTCCGATTGTGCAGAGGATTTTGGCGCTCAGTCATGATCAGGAGGGAAATGCGACGGGCGTGCAGATTCATCGGGATTCTGGGCTTTTTGCGTTGATCTTAGCGCCGACACGAGAATTGTGCAAGCAGATTGCGAATGTGCTGGAGAAGCTTTTGAGGTGTATACCATGGATAGTCAGTGCGACGGTCATGGGTGGAGAGAGCAAGAAGGCTGAGAAGGCGAGGTTGAGGAAAGGTGTGAATATTCTGATTGCGACGCCTGGCCGGCTGGCAGATCATTTGGACAATACGAAAGTGCTGGATGTTGGAACCGTGCGGTGGTTGGTGCTCGATGAGGGCGATCGGCTCATGGAGCTTGGGTTTGAGGAGGAGCTGAAGAGCATCGTGGCGAAAATCCGAGCCGAGGAGCTCAAGACGGAGAACAAAGAGGGCGTCAAGTTTGATGTGCTCCCGCAGCGCAGGGTTACGGTGCTGTGTTCGGCAACGATGAAGATGAATGTGCAGAAGCTGGGAGAGATCAGTCTGCAGGACGCCATCCACGTCACGGCATCGAAGGCGGACGGGGACGACACGGTTGAGGCGAACGACGCCATCTTCCAAGCTCCAGCACAACTCAAGCAGTCATTCTTGATTGTGCCCGCGAAGCTACGGTTGGTAACCCTGCTTGCACTGCTAAAGTCGTCGTTCGCGAGAAAGGGCTCGGTGATGAAGGCCATTGTCTTCATGTCGTGTACGGCTTCTGTCGACTTCCACTTCGATCTTATCCGGTCTACACCAGCAAAGAGTTCGGCCGACGACAAGACACATACAGCTGGCACTGTCGCAGATGCCGCCTACATCACGGGCCCAGCAAACACGACAGTCAAGCTCTCCAAGCTGCACGGCTCCTTGCCACAGCCTGTCCGCACAGCCACCTTGGCCGCATACCGAGACTCGAAAGAGCCTTGCGTCCTGATCACGACGGATATCGCATCACGTGGTCTCGATGTACCCGCCGTTGATCTTGTTATCGAGTACGATCCGGCATTCTGCGTCGCCGACCACGTCCACCGTGTCGGTCGTACTGCTCGTGCCGGGCGCAACGGTAAGGCTGTACTATTCCTCCAGCCCGGCTGTGAAGAGGGCTACATCGGCCTGCTTAACGCCACCAACTCGACAACCACATCGTACGAGCCTATCCTGCAGAAGGGCTTCCTCACCCCAATCGTGCTGCCCAAGGAGGACCCGACCGCAGAAGAACCGCCCACTCTTGTCACAGAAAAGCAATCCCCCAACGCACGCGCCGAGGCTCTGCAGATACATATTGAGCAGCGCCTGCTCGCCTCGGACAAGGAAGACGTCGGTACTGGCAGCAACAGCAAGGGCAAAGGTGGTAAGAGCAGCGCCGCTGACAACAAGCTCCTCGATGCCTCACGGAAAGCGTTCCGCGGACAGATTGCCGCGTACGCGACACACATCCGCGAGGAGCGCGAGCACTTTGACATTGCGGAGCTGCATCTCGGTCACACGGCCAAGAGTTTTGGTCTACGCGAGGCGCCAGGTGGTATTGGGATGGGCCCGACGGCAAAGAGGAGGATACATAAGGCCGGGGACAAGAAGGGTAGTGCTGACGGGAGGAGGACGAGCACTGGCGGTGCTGCCCGAGGTGGGAAGGACAGTGATGACGAGGGCGCGCCCGGTGGCGTTGACGCCGATGCTGCAAGGAGGATGAAGATGAAGATGATGGCTGCTATGAATGCGGCGAGCGAGTTCAACATTGGCTAGTAGGTGGCTGCATAGGCTGGCGGTGTTCAGATAGGATATTGTTGTTCAAAAAGCATAGCGTAGTGAATAGTGGAAACGGATCTCATCAAGTCCAGCGCAGTTGCAGTGTGCAGAGCCCGAGGCCGCGCTTTCCTTGCTTCATCGCACAAACTCCTACATCCGGGTGTCTCCCCACTCTGAGTGTCAATAATGCCAACTCTTTGACGACTCCTGCCAACAGCAACCCCAGCGTTCCTCTTTCACAACCTCAAACATGGTTATTGCTCGCCCCAGCCCGATTACCAAGGATTCTTCAGCAGATCCTCGCTGTCGCAGGCACGACAGTCTTCCTGGCATCCTTCGCTTCACGAGTCTCTCACTTTTTCCAGGCCTCGCGGCTACTTCATGAGATATCTCCCACAAGGCAATGCCAACCACGTCTTTGATACAGAAAAATTATTCTCACTCCAGTGGTTATTCTTGTTGAGAGGGATTTAGACGACGGCAATGACATTCAAGAGAGCCTACGAGAATGATTCTGCAACTGTCTACAAGCGTGCAGACAAAGCCCCGGGAATTTCCTTGTTGTAAGTCTCCATGGCCTACACTACGTGTAACATTACTAATATCTGTTCTTTGCTCAGATAGTCCAGCAAATTCGTTACCATTAAGATCACGAGTGGCGATGAATTTCGCATTCAGGCCAGTCTGCTTGTCCAGTACTCGGATTATTTCCTCGAAGCTCTGAACAATGGCATAACTGAGTTGAAGGGCATGGAATTCAATAGTGGGCTGTTTCCTTTCTTATCTCAGCCAAACTAACACATCTGTCCTCTTCCGTTGAGACTCAAACCCATTTTGCAAAGAGTATACTTCGATCAGCTCGCGACACTACTCCTTCCAAGACTAGAACAACAAGGCAGCGTCCCTCTCCACCACTACCAATTCCAACCCACTCCTTTGACAAGACTCTTTCTACCAGAGCTGGACATTTCGATATCCTCATCATAAAAACACACGACCTCAATTAAAACCGGCGGCCACGAAGAGGAGCACAGCTGTGGCAACATAGTGATCACGACTATGAAGAGAGCTAGAAAGTATAACTCTGAGTGCGAGCTCAAGCGCCATACTCGGACAGTTACATATAGAAGTCCAACAGCCTGGAAGCCACCAAGATACTCACGGACTGAATTTATACTTAGCCGATCAGGAACGAGCAGTAGGATATGGAGGACGCCCTGGTCTTTCCCTACAGTGTAAAGTAGTTGTATGCTGACCCTGTCACGTCGCAACAGTAACTCCCGCCAGCACAGCCGGTACACTTTGCGATAGCTATCGTGGGGTCGTCTCTGGAATGGTCTTGAAGAATAGCTATACTTGGTAATCATGGCGAGGATAATTGGAAGGCATAAGCAAGCCGACGATTAATTATCAACTGCCTGATCCCTTTCCCCACCTCTCATATCCCCTCATTCAACAATCCTGTGTATAGCAACTGCCCTGGCTAAAAAGCTGCTTGTCCTCGAGTTAGCACTCCTAGAGATTGGTTGCTGCTTTGTCCGATATTAGTACTTCTTCATCCATGGCCGACCACGACATACTTGCCTAGCTGTATCTATGTCCTAGCTGCAAGTGATCCATTCAATTATAGACTTCAACCACTGTGTCCAGGTACTGACGTATAAGTACATGTTTCTTATGCTTCCTTATCGTGCTTGGCTGGGCCTTCGGCATAGAGCGGACTGCGTCGCGAATACTGTGAGTGCTGTGACAACGAAGACCGGTACGTACACGTGAATGAGCCAAGATGAATTCAGCAACACATCCAATAATGACAGACAAGGTTGGAACTCATATGTACAATAGATTCTTGCTTTGGTAGTGATGGATCGATAGTAAGTCTACAGCCTCGCCCTGCCCTCAAGTTTCCTTCTCTTCTTTTCCTCCTGAATATTCTTCTTCACTCTCGCTACCTCCTCGGCGCTCATCTTCCCCACTTGCTCCTTCCCCTTGGCCTCCGCAAACAATCTCGCTCCCAATTCATCCGTCAACTTCAACACTCTTGTGCTTACAGTCGCCCCATCACGGCGATTTTTGCCCTCGCGCCGACTCATCGCGATCCGCTCGGTGAAAGCCCACAGCCTTCCGTCAGCAATAATTTGCCCGCTCACTGGATCGCGCGAGGGCATCCACTCGCTTGAGAGACGTAGACGTGGTGGAGAAGTTTTGGAGTCCTTGGACTTAATGGTGTACAGGATACCTTCTTCTTCGAAGCGTTGGTAGGAGTTCTTGAGGGTTTCTTTGTTGACAGCCTCGAAATACGAGAGGTCGCCTTGGTGGTAGAGTGTCTTGCCCAACTGGTGGTTTCTTTGCGTCAGCCTTGGTTCCGAGCAGCGTTTTGTTCATGGAAAGTGATACTTACTAGCTGCGCACTGTTCTGCGCTTTCGCGGCCTCTATCCATACCTCATCCGCCCTTTGGCCGGTAGGTGGCGTCAAGCCCACAAGAGAAATGGCAGCCAGCCAGCTGGCCTCAATGAATGGCCAGATCAAGAAGCAGTAGAAGTCATAATTTTCTCGTCCAGCCTCACGCTCCTCCTTCGACAAGCCAATACTGATAGGCTTTCCTTCTTCATCGCGCTGTAATGAGATAACCTTGTCTTGTTCAAGACCGACTAGTGTCTTTTCGAGGTTGAACTCGAGACCTTCGCTAGGGAAGATAAATTCGCCCCGGAACAACGATGACAGGAAGAGAACCTGCTCGCGTAGATCCGTGTGCGTGATACCCTGATTCTCTGGGCCGCCACCAAGCTTCACACGCGTGTACATGGCCGCGGAGACGAGAGCCTCAGCAATGAATAAGTGGATCGTCATGTTGCGGTAGAAGGATAGCTGGAAACGATCGACGGCGTAGTAGGTTGGCTCGGCAAGGCCATCGACAAAACCGACGAGGTCCTTGCCCAGTACTTCTAACCCTCTCTCCACAACATCAGACAGTGGTGAATTACCAAAATGTGCAACTCTGCCGCCTTTGGCACGGACGCGGGCTGTAAGCCACTCGATCCGCCGCATGAGCTCCGACTTGCCCACACCTCGTCCACGTAAAGTTAACAGAACCGTGCCGATCAACGCGGTAGGCATGACAACCGATACGTCATTGATGTCGGAGAGAACCTTGTATCCCATGGTGCGAAGCAGCTTCTGACGAAGCTTTGTATTCTCATGTGTTTTGGCCTCCCAATCATGGTTACTTGGTGTGGAAGGGAGACGGGTCAGTTGCTCATCAATAAAACCTCGTAGACTCCACGGCTCGTGGAAGCGGACATCGACTCGACCAAGCTTGAGCGACAGGACCGAGGAGCCGCCGCTGAGGAAGTCTGCAAGGTTCTCCTTCTTCTTGGGCACACCGAGTAGTTCCGTCACATAGCCTTCTGTTTCAATGACCTTGTCGTACTGTGTGCTGACAGGACAAATGATGGCGTCCTTGACCCGACCTGACAATATGCTATCCAGCACGAAGCTTAGGATACCGAATTTGGGAGGCAGTAGCTTTCCTGTACGGGATCTGCCGCCTTCTATGAAGCACTCGAAATTGTAGCCGCCCTGTAGCAGTGTGTCGATATATGTTTGCACAAGAGTCGTGTATAGTGTGTCATTGCCGAATGAGCGACGGATCCACATTGCACCTGGACATGATTGTTAAACTCCATGTCAATTAAATTACATGTGAATTGGTTGATGGAGGCAAGTACATACCAGCATGCTGCAAGAACGCACCGACCACGGGGAAGTTGAGGTTGTCACCCGCAACTACAACCGGCAGCGCAAGCCCCAAACGATAGCAGATGAGCTGCATGGACACGTAGTCGACGTGGGACCTATGTGATGGCAGGAAGATGATGCTCTGACCCTTCTTCGTGGCTTCCTCGGCCACCTTCCGTAATCGCAGTACCTCCTCACTAGAGACATGGATCCCTGCAGATTTGTCAGTCTTTCGTTTGGCGAACACACGCATTGCTTCAATACATACCTTGGTGATACGCGCGGGTGAGCAGTTGTGTGACGACATAATATGCGCTTCTGATGAACGGCTTGCTTTCAAACTTGCAAATCATGTTGCTTGTCATCTTTAGCGCCACCTCTTGAAGCCCATTCTCGATAGCAGCCAGCCGCTGAGCACGCTTGAGTGGGTAATCCGACGCTTTCGAGTCCAACCAACCTTCCTTCTCCTCGACCTCTACACGCTTCTCCGCCAGCTGACGTATGCGAGTGCGCAAGAGCGGTGCCGACACGACCGAGTTAATCATTTGCTCGCTGAAGCCTGGGTAGAAGATGGGCCGGCCGATCACATTGTCATAGGCTCGCCAGCCCGTGCCCGAGACGTAAAGGGACACCTCACGTAGGAACTGGAGCGGCTCGGCACGGAAGCTGTGCATGTTCTTCATCAACGCCTCCTCGTTGTCATCGCTGCCGTTGCCGCGCTCCTCAATGTAGCTACGCGGCTGGAAGGTGACCTGGTCGCCAAGGATCTGTAGGTCGGGCGCAGAGTCCCTCGTCGGGTCGTCATCGCTGCTAGACATGGCAGCTGAGTGCCCTTATCGTGGCAAGAGTAACTGGGCTCAAGGACTGTGGTTGTGCTTGCGTGGCTGTGTGGTATAACCGGACGGGTTCCGATAGGGTCGCTGGGGCGAAGCCGGAAGCGCGTCGACACGTAGGCGGAGTGCTGGTGCTTCAGATGTTGATTGAATGTGCCGATGTCTCCCCCTGAGCCCCGAACCTGTTGCGAGTCGCTCGTCCTCAAAGCCCCCGTCTGCTCTCGCAGCAAACCGTTGCATGTACAAGTCTAGATCGGCCAGGTACGAAGGGGTGATCGTGGGAGTTGCAAGTCTGGGGTAAAGTGGCTCTCAGGTCGAACGAGCGGGCCTGCACGTCATTTGGCGCGCTGCTTCAGAAGCTCCAGCGCAGGTGCTGCCGAGGTCCTCGCGGACAGGCACAGCCCAGGACCCCTGCAGGCCTGGCGCACCCCGAAAGCTTAATCCCAAGGGCAGCGTCCCGCGATAACGATAAGCCAGCCATAATTATTCCACGGTCACACTCCTCTGGCGCAATCACCACCTCGCCACAGCTTCAATTGCATCGCACACAGCACCCCAGCAGCAATGGCAGGCGGCGCCTCCAAGGTCGACAAGCCGCAGGCACAGTCCCTCACGCACAGCCTCCTCTCCCGCGCCCACAGTCCCGACAGCACCACACGGATCTACACGGAAAAGATCCAGCACCGACCACTCCTCCTGCGCCCGTCCTCCCCACCACCAGTAGCCACCTCTGGCCCGGGACCCGATGCACGCAAAGCACGTCGGGTAGCCAGACGCCGTCAACAATCCCAGAAGAGCAGCAAGCACCGGGCTGCAGGATTGAAGCCGGAACCCCTGTCCGCGCGACAACGGCGGCGCTTGGGATTGTACGATATCCCCAGGGTCAAGCAGACTTATGCGGTGTTTGAGCCGCTACACCAGCTGTGGTTGGGGTATATCAGGGAGATATTGGGGAACGAGTTGTTCACCGGAGGCCAGGGAGCTGCGGCAAAGATAGCGAGCGCAGATATACATGGTGCGACGGTGAGGGTTTCGCGCAGCTCGTGTCCGAGTCGAGTTGGGATCGAGGGGATTGTGGTGCGGGACTCTAGGTATGCGGTGCAGATTGTCACGAGGAAAAACACGATCAAGTTGGTGCCGAAAGAAGGAACTACGTTCCGCGTCGAGGTTCCGGCTCGGCCGACAGCGGAGACGATAAGTGGAAGCGACAACCAAGGTAACGGCAAGGCCACATCAGCTTTGCCAAAAGATGATGTCGAGATGGTAGACGAAGGAGACGATACATCTCAACACCCGAGCACAACCTCAGCGCAGAACGAGATTTTCGCTTTCGAGATATTGGGCGACCAATTCCAGACGAGATCTGCAGATCGCGCGAACCGCAAATTCCGGGTGCATTTCCTGGACAAGTTATGATGACCTTGGCGCAAGCTTTTTCAATATTATTAGAGCGTGGGATTGAGAGGTCTATTTGTACGACAGGATATGGACCATAGCTTACAGACTTTGGACGTTGTACGCTGCACGCTGCAGGACTAACTTTCCAAACAGTGGCCAAGATTCACCATTTGAGAGCTCGTGATAGATTCAGGGAGCAACTCTCGAATCCTGTAGCCGTCCTGTCCAGTGGTCCCCCTCCGCCTAAAAGCCGCTCGATTAGCAGCGCGCACTTCTGTGTTTTTTCTGATCATCTCTACCAGTCAGACAGGGCCCGACTGGTTTGTGGCCGCTGAAGTAGTAAAGAACTCTAGAATGGAGAATAGGGGATGGAGAAATGTCTAACATCGCGTACGTCTTCCGCGACAACGCCAAGATGTTTACACATAAGCACGTAGAAACCGAATTTGAGCTATTGCGTACTTGCCTCGCCGCAGCTACCAACGCACTGGACGGGATTTCGTGGGTTGAGTCGCTGCGCGTTCTGCGCAAGGTCCCATGACAATGATTCCAGGTCGGGCTTGGAACCCAGCATAGACCTACTCAGGGCTTTAGGAGTACGAGTCGAGAGTGTATTGCCGCTTGCACTTAGAGATAATCACTCCAGTACGGGGCAGGACCGAATCATTCCACAAACTTGATATCAATATATGTCCCAAAGACTGACTTTGCCATCTTTGCTACCAGCTGCTAGCCAGTGTGTCTCTTTCGCGTGCCTGACCCTCTTGTCCTTAACACTGAGTTCTTTGCTTGGTGGTGTCTGGTTTTTATCATGCCCAAACTGAGCAGGATTTTGTGACTTCAACGTGGGCGGCGGACCAACATCTGCGAATGCCGCAGCATAGCAGCCAACATCGTGCCACTTGAGGACTGCAATCTCTGCCATGGTCTTGCCACTGTATACCCTCACCTTGGAATCCCAGCCTGCGGTGGCGAAGATCTTGCCATCTGAACGGATTCGAAGACTTTGCTGTCCAGAGTGTTTGGTGTTGATCACCTTGAGTGGCGATGTTACGACTTCGATGGGCTGAACTGGTCCGGGACGTGGCGGTCGGATTTCGCCGGCCAGTGCGGAAGACAGCAGGGATATCCCAGTTGATGCAACAGTTTGGCTCCTGTCTTTAAATTCTTCCGCTTTTGCCGACATCTCGACGAGTGGCGCATCAGATATGTCTTGGCTGAGTATAGGAGGTTGTTGGTACACGCCAGGAATTGGGTGCTTCACGAGAAGGGAATCGGCACTGGATGTCAGAAAATAGTCCTGAGTGGGAGAGACGTCCAGGGATAGCACTGGTTGATTATGCGACTGAGAGTGGTATATGACTTCCCAGCAACCTGGCGAACTTTCATGTGTCACCACAGTCATGCCGTTCTCAAAGCCCAAGATAAGGGTCAACGTGCCGGCACGTCGCAACAAGGCTAGAGCCATTGCCATGCCGGTCTTCTGCTTCGACTGATCCATCACATGAATTGTGTGCTGTCTCGCCTGGCTGGGAAGATGGTAAATGTCGACCTTTTAAGATTATGTCAGCCACTACTTAGGGATCGAATGGAGAGACATTGCTTGCGGTGACCTACCGACTCTGAGGCGAGAGTATTTGGTACAGCCACCAAGAGCTCGCTGTCGGCATCCGCTCCTCCAGGACAAGATGCAAAAGCACAGAAGTTCATGGTATTGACATTGAGGATGTGAAGCACCCACGGGTCGGGTCGTGGCGGCGCCACCTTATCGAGCGGCAGATTGACACTCAGGCTTGCTTCGTCGTCTTCGGCGATTTTCCACACCACAAGGCGATGGTCCCGGCCATGCCTACCGACCGATCAGGATAGCTGTCAGTCACATTGTCTTGTGTATCCTTCAGAGCTAAGGCCGTGGTCTTGTTGCCCTTGTCCGACCTACGTGATGATTTTGTTGCTGCCCCAGCCGGCAATGCCCAGGATGGCGCTGGTATGCGCACGCCATACTGCACGTGGTCGTCGGATGGCGAGATCCCACAAGACCACATAGCCCTCGGCATCGCCAGTAGCCAAGCGCTGGTTGTGGCGGACAAAGGCAGCGACATGGACTTGAGACTCGTGCCCACGAAGCACCGATTTGGGAGTCGGGACCTGCTCCATGGTGGCCATGAGTGCCTTGTGGCTTGGCAAGGGACTTGCTTAATATGGCTTGGCGTTAACGCAGGTCTCTGGCGTCCACATGGCTTCAAGAAGAGGTATCGCCCATGGTTGCGATGGTTGAAGCTTGTCTTGTCTGCGAACGTGGCGCGACCCACCAAGTTGTGCATCCTCAAGTCAGTGCTGTGAAGCTGCAACCTTCGCAGGTGGGGCGTGCCTCGCTCGGATCCCGCTTGCATGCTATGCCTCCCAAGCCGTTCCCTCCTCATGATCAGCGGACCCCGTTTCCAAGGCTCATTCCAAGTTGTCGCCATGCCGCATCTGCTGCGGATTCATTGATCTTAAATTGCTGCCCACCTTCCTCTACCCTACCTAAGTACTCAAGCACTGACCAAGGTGCCGTCGGGCACTAGGGACGGCGACTATCACGACAGCTACGGTAAATACACCCGAGCTCGATCCTATCGTCAGGTCGTCATACAAACCATTGGAACGCACGCGTGCGCCTGCCGGCAATCTTGACATCCGCGCCTCCATGCACGCCGGCCGAGCTGGGCGGATGGCAGGCCACCCTGAGAAGCGGCCGCAGCGGCGGGACGACCCACGATGCAGCTGTCCAGTGCGTCACCATAGCGGCGCCGCAATGCCAGGCACCGCTGCAAGGCCATGGGTTCCAGCGATCATCGCAGCCACAGCAACCCACCCCCGTCAGCAAGGTCCCAATCAGCGCGACGCTTTTCCATCCTGTGCATCTTGCGAGGACCATCAAGCATACCCGCCGTCTCACTTGTATGGCAGTCTCAGTCGGGCAAGCACGACAGTTCGCACTAGGAGTAAGGGCCAGGCATGCTGTGCTGCCTGCCTGCCTGCCTGCCTGCCATCACGAGAGCACCACAGGTCTTGCACTCGATGAAGTCCGCTATTGTGTCTCAGCCGAGTGCCTACTGAGGGAAGCTATCACATCTCAGCTTGCGGTCAAGCCAAACAGGTCTCACACCTGTGCGATCTAGAGTTTAGCCCACGAGGCGCGCAGCAGCTAAGCAACATTTTTATGGACAACGGCCCGCATCGTTCTCTATGGCATGGGATCCAAGAGCAGAGTACCGACGACCAACCCTGGAGAGCGTCATCGAGTTTCATTTCGCCAAGCAACAAGGGAGAACACATCCGCTGCCTCTAGCGCTTTGGGCCAGCTGCAGCATCTTGAAGAAGCAAGGTCTATCTGCTGCTTTATCCACATTTTTGGACGCGACATGATGCGCTCGAGCGAGGACGTGACTGCTATTACCTGGTCGACCAATGGCTAGCAGATTCGAACTAGGTAGTGTGTGTGGCTCGCCCGATTTGCTGCTGGTGCCCCCCGATCATGTACAACCCCAGCAGCATCATCGCTAGCCTTCCAAGGTCGAAACGACCAGCTACACCCCTGTCCGACTCCCTCTAGAGCCGATAGGCTTCGGATCGCAGCCAGTGAACTCAAGAAGAGTTCGCTGCGAGGCTGCTGGGGCCCATCACGTTTAGCCACGCGCTTGGCCTTCGCTCGCGATTGTGGCCCCAAGCACCCGCGCTATCGCCCCTCATCAGTTAAGTTTCGAATATTGACGACGGGCAACAAAGTCGGAACACAAAGCCGCTAGCGCAAGCAATTCTCTGCCACGCTTGCATGCAGTAATAATACCTTTGGGTACCTAGTGGCCACCCTAGCGGGTCCAGACTTCGGCCAGCTCGCCACTACACGTGCCGTGCCGCCAACGCCATGGTCGAGGCCTGTCCCTGATCCATCGTCCTGGGTTCCCCTAACCCCAACTCCGCACCTCTCGACAATTCTTGCCATTCTTTATTTACATCTCCGCCGATCCCACCTCGCGGGTACCTGGGATCTTTCGCGCTCAGCAACTCGTCACGACATACTCCCAGCCTCGTCTCGGTCCGTGCCGGCAGTTGCAACTGAACAGCCTGCCCGAAGTCACGGAGCTCCGCATTGTTTCTTCGGCAGAGAGCTGGTGATCGTTGGTTCCGTCTGCCGATTCCGGGAACGAGGTGGCCGGGTCGCCGGTGCAGCATTGGGTTGAACCGATTTTGCTGTGCTTCCACATTCAGAAGTCGTGTCCGCACAGCTCGCCTGCCCCGGCGTTTGTCTTGAACTCTGCGAATCTTTGCGCACTGAGTCTTCCCTCCGGAATCAATGTGATCGCGGCCAGTAAATCAAGCACCCAAGCATCAACTGGCGCCGTGCAGCACGGCTTGGCCTCTATCTGGCTATCGCCACCGATTCGTTGCAGTCGAATTCTCATACTCTTGCGATGGCAGCCTCGGAGGCACAGCCACCGTCAAAGAGCAAGAGAGTGCGCACAGGTATGGCTGCGGCTATATACCATCCTCGCATCTCGGGCATATTACTGATCAGCTTTAGGATGCCTTACATGCCGCGAACGCCATTTGAAGTGCGATGAGGCCACCCCGGACTGCCTCAACTGCCGCAAGAGCAATCGCGAGTGTAAGAGGGGTGTTCGTCTCAATTTCATTGACTTGACCTGCAAGCAGCCACCATTCATCCCGTCAACGCAGGATTGGACAGGTACGTGTTGTGGTTCAACGGCGACGCAGACACATGAACGTCCGGCTTACACGGCCATCCTTCAGTCCAATTTCAGGATGAGTCGCGGCTCATCGCATCCGAGTATAAGGGGGGGCTCGCCAAATATCGGCACCTCGTGGTGGATGCAGCATCTGAGCAAATCAGCGAGCAGCACACTCAATACGCATCATCACAAGTGCAAATCAGGCCAACTGAACACGTCCCCCTTCAAGATGGCCAGAACGCGAACTCCAGTGCGAGTTTCGCACCAGCACATAACTTGTACCACAATGATCGAATGGGGCAGGTCAACCCTGACTTGCTTAATGACGCTAGGTATCACTCGAGTGCAGCAATGGAGCCAGGATTTATGACTGTATCCAGTACGGCACAGTCAGCTCGATTCGGTGAACAGAATTACGACATGTTCACGCATTCCAAAGCGGATGAGAAGGACCAAGATGCTGTCGCAACTCACGAGAGCGGCAGCACTTCAACATCTGAGTCTGTGGCAACCATGACACCCAACATATCCCTTGCGAGGTCCTTGAGAGGATCGACAGCTTCAAGGGGTATCATCACTCCACCGAGAGAGAAGAGCGGCGAGCTTGACCACATCAGCTCTCCAGAGCAACTCAGATTGATGCAGGTATTTGTGTCCGAGGTTGGTCTGTGGATGGATAGTCTAGACCCGGACAAACACTTCTCTCGGCTTGTCCCATATCATGCCCTCAAATGCCCAATGCTACTCAACGCACTTCTTGCTTGTGGGGTGAAATATCTTACGCTCATCCAACAAGACAGCGACGATAAGGCTTTGTTCTACTACGACACGGCTACTACACAACTTCTACGCAGCCTCCAAAATCCCGAACGGAATACGGCGGAATGCGCGGCGACGGCTGTGGTACTCAACGTTTATGAAATCATGAGTGAGAAGCCCACACAGAGGATGTCACACATTGCCGGGGCGCGAGCATTGATCCGAGAGTGCAATTGGAACGCGAGGAGCACGGGACTCGGAGCTGCTTGCTTTTGGCTTAATGTCGGCATGGAGCTTCTGAGTTGTCTGGCCTTCAACTGGCAAACTGCATGGGAGCCCGATCAGTGGGGGCTAGATATGGATCTCACTGTTGCAACAACAGAAGAAGGCTGGGTACACCGTTTGTTCTATCTTGTCGCCAAAATCGCCAACTTCCGGGCCAACATTCCAAAGTTCCAAGAGCCTAGCCCACACGATGAGCAGGCTCGATTACAGGCACGGTACGCCGAGTGGCAGAGGCTCAAGAACTTGTGCGATAACTGGCATGATGCTTGTCCGCCTACTATGCACCCACTGGGGATGATCCTGCCTTCTGAGCAGTCTGGACCATTCAAATCCCTGTTCCCGAATATATGGTAGGTCATTTAAAACGCATGTCCACTCCACTTGCGATTGTGTTATACTGATGACTACTTAACAGGCTCATCAAACGGGCAGCCACGGTCGGCAGGCTCTACTACCACACTGCGCAATGCCTTTTGGCACAGATGAATCCGCTCTCTCCACGAGATGGTGCCGAAGCAAAGGCGATACAACTACACCACGCCCACCAAGTATGCGGCATCACAGCACACACCGAAGATCGTGGAGTTGCAAGCGTATCCATCCGGTCGATCGCTCTTGTAGCTGAGGTTATCGAAAACCTTGCTGAGCAGCAAGAAATTGTCCAGATATTAGAGAAGATTGACCACGACACGGGATGGAAGCTTGCTGGTATTATCAAGCAACTTCGATCTGTGTGGGGATGGGACAAGATGGGCCAAGGTGGTGGTCTTGTAGCCAGTGCCACTCTGCAACCTCCTCATAACCCTGGCACTCCTAATAGCTTGAGTAGTCGAGGGTCGTCTCATGGTGTAAAAGCTGAGAATGCGGGCCCACAGCAGAGATTGTCCGGGCCAGCGACCTACGCGGTCATGCAGCCGTCGAGACAGCCGTCGAGACAGCCGTCTATATCTTCATCCTATCAGCATGAACACAATAATGGCATCTCGCCGCGCCAGCAACAGCCAATGCCGCAAGCAGAACCACCAATGCAGGCCCAGAACTACTCTGGCTTGCCGCCGGCTTCTGCACAGTCCGAGATGCTATTATCGCGCCGTTCAAGCATGGTCATGACAACTTCAACGGCGCCAGTTGCTGCGCCTAGACCGATGAGGGTGAATCCTTTGAGCTTTGCGGACTTTAGTCTACCCAATCACCCATACCAGAACTGGTACGAACCACCAAATCGAGCAACGTCGAACATCACGTATCAGTCTCAGACATTGTTCAGGTAGCATGAAGATGTGGCGTTTCTTCTTCTCGCTGTAAAGGATGACCGAGATTAGCGGTCCCTGCCCCATGTTGATATTCGTGCTTTCTTACGTATTCGATGATTTTAAGGGCGCATAAGGCGTGCGCCTAGGTGTTCGGGGTTGATTTTGTGGGGATATTTTGTAATTTTATTTTTAAGGGTATGTGTGTAAACAAGTGCTGGGTTTGAGCTCGGCGTCAGGGCATGGCGTATAACTTAGTAAATGGTTCATTATCATAGAAGCAGAGAATTAAATTGGGTAAGGACTTGTGAGCGAATCACAACAACCTTGGTTGCAATCTTGCGCGCGGTCTTATCCTTTGTCTTGCGAGTCTTGAGTGTGTTCATTTGCAGGCGAGCATTACAGCAAGATCAGCTTTGTTTTGTCAAGATGAAGTAGGTGAAGTTCTAGTAATAGCTGAATATACGGATTCACTACCCTTTGCACGAAGTGGCGGGTCCAGCCCAAGGACTCTTCTATTAGGCTTTCTCACTGCGCAACAGCAAGTACTTCCGCAATCGACTCATCTCTCATAGCCGGGTCGTTCTCTACCTCAGCCGGCGGGACCACAATGCCATACTTCTCATACGGAAAATTCGTCAGATCAAGCATGTAATCCGCCCACCCATCATCATGCTCTCCTAGCTGATGCGTGTCAACGTCAACGCCTGCAGCACCCATCTTGCCAGCGAGGATGTCAGCGTCTCGACCCTCATACTCCTTCTTGAGCATCGGGTGGGGAACCCAGGCTACGCGCATGCCGGCCCTGCGACCAGCTTCGACGCCGGGCACGGAATCTTCGAACACGAGACATTCTTCGGGCCTGATGGGGGTTTCGCCCGCAGGCAGGGACTGGTTGATGGTGTCCAGTGCCAGAAGGTAGATGTCCGGGAATGGCTTGCCTCGGCCGGGGGTGATTCGCTTGTCGTCGCCCAGGACGCGCCGGTGAGAAGGGAACACGGAGAACAGGTCGGCCCACTTCGTCGTCTTGACGGCGAAGTTGGCAGAGTTGCTGGATGTCGCGAGCGCAATGTGTACCCTGTGCCGAGCGGGGTTGTGGCTGTCCGCTGCGGTAGAGGATGATGCAGGGAGGGACCAGAAGCGTGTGCGGTGCAGGCTAGACAGAAGCTCGGGGACGCCTGGCAAGGGCTTCGCATTGGGGAAGTGCTCGGCTTGCAGGGCTGAGTACTGAGTTAGGTAGTCTGATTGCTCGATGGGAAGGTTTGCCCATTGGTGGAAGATTGCGTTTGCTTCGGGGCCGGGACGGCCTTGGAGTTGAGCCTTGATGGACCAGGGAAGGTTTGGGCGGTTATATTTTGCCAGGAGGATGTTGATGCATTCTGTGTAGATGTCCTCTGTATCTAAAAGAAGGCCATCCATGTCGAAGAGGCATGCGCGCACGGGGGGAAAGCTGTGGTATTGAGGCCTGGTTAGCGACGGAGGGTGAGACTTTTCAGAGTCATGAAGTTGGGGACTTACTCTGTCCGGGGCGCCATTGCGATGATGTGTGCTTCACCGGTGTTCTATCATCTATGGTGTATGGTGGTGTCTATGTCTGGGTACCGGCAGGGAGCCCAAAAGTCTCGGCAAGCTGGAAACCGAGTGTCGTTGGCAGAACGGGCTCCGGAGGCGGCGCCGGCAGTCCGGAGGCGGGCCGGATCAGTGGGCGAGCTGGTGGGGGCGGGGCTGCCCGCAGCAGCGCGTTTCCGCTACGGCAACGCGTCGAGCTCGTTGGTTGTCCCGAGGTCGTTCGGCATTGTCCACAACTTCGGATCTGCTCAGGCCCGGCTTTGCCTGACAGTTGCTCACGATGGCCCAGGCTGGCGAGTCAAGTAGCAGCACAAAACCTGCCTCTGAGGCTAGCAAGCAGCCACCTGAAGAAGAGATTGAAGAACCTCCAGTGGATCGGTTCCCGCCCGATGAAGAAGCAGTAAGTCAACGCGAAGCCATTTCGCTAGGTTTCTCCTTAAATGCAGCGGCTGACCTTTCATCTCATCTATCTAGAGACTCCTCACCGAATCTCAAGAGCACAAGGCCAAGGCCAATGCCCTCTTCGCCTCAGGCAGCTACCAGGCAGCTATCGACAGTTACCAGGAGGCCGTATCCCTGTGTCCCCACTACCTCTACTACGATCTCGCGGTACTGTACTCCAATGTTGCTGCGAGCTATCTAAAGCTCGAACAGTGGAAGGAGGCGATTAAGAGCGCGACGGACAGCATCAAGGCTCTCGAGCGGGTTGATAAGGAGATTCTCGCCAGCCAGGAGGAGCTGAAAAACACAACACAAGAGACTGCCACGAAGAATGATGACGACGACGATGATGTCGAAGAAGTCATTGTGAGCGTCGGGGCTCAAGACAGCGGACCAGCTTTACCCAAAGAGAAACACGAGAACGAGGCAGAGCTAGCCATCGAGAAGCGCCGGGAGGATGTCGCCAGGATACGCGCAAAAGCACTAATGCGCAGAGCACGAGCGAGGAGCGAGGCAGGCGGCTGGTCCAACTTGTCCGGTGCCGAAGAGGACTACAAGCAGCTCGCGGGCATGTCGAATCTGGGGCCGGCGGACAAGAAGCTCGTGCAGAAGCAGTTGCGCGATCTGCCCGCCAGGACCAAGGAGGCGCAGGATAAGGAAATGGGTGAAATGTGGGGAAAGCTGAAGGATGTAAGTGCTCGCCGTTCCGGACTTGTGCAGCCGGTCTTCGTGTGCTAACCCGCGTACCACTACGGCAGCTCGGTAACGGCCTGCTGAAGCCCTTTGGGCTCAGCACGGAGAACTTCAACATGGTCAAAGACGAAAAAACCGGAGGATACAGCATGAACTTCTCGCAGGATCCTCCAAAGAAATGAGCACTACAAATGCTAGCTTCTTGAATTAGAAACCACGGAAGCACCTCTGGACTTGCAAAGTCTTTCCGGGCGGCATGAGGATACGCATAGGCTTTCGGAACAGCCGTACCGCCTCAACGTCAGCTATACTCATCCTAAATGAGTAAAAGTACCACTTCCGGCACGTGCTAGTCCATGTGAAGGAAGAACCTTTCGGTACGCCTCACTTTCAACTCTACGGAAGGTCCCGGCATGATGGCTTGCTGCCACCCATCAAGAGTCCTCTCGTGCACTCTTCCTCTGGAAAGCAATCTGCAACAGAAAGAAGGGCAACATACATGGCAAAAATGGCATCATACTCAGCTAGTATTCTCTCCCAACTCACGACAGCTACTCACGCAGAGAAGAACAAACCGGCTAGGTACGGCAAATTTGATATTGGTCCTAAAAATATGTTCTGGACCTGGAATTAGTATAAACTCACTGCCTCTCAGGGGCCGAATCCGCATCAGGAGCACATTACTACGCATGCGATCGATAGTTAATTAACAGCCTATGCAGTATCAAATAGTAGCCCCACTGCGTCTGTCCTTGTTCGTAAGCCCTTAACTCCCCCAGAAATGTGTCGAAGCACTAGGCGGCAGATCCCCCTCCGCCGTTCCCCAAGTCGTGCTCTCATTCGTACCGAGTGTCAGCTCCAGCACTCCACCATCCGTAAAGAACGAATGCGTAAGCCAACTCTTCGTGTACTCCTCACCATTCAACTTGGCGCTCTGGACATAGATGTTCCCATCCGATTCTCCAGCACTAGTCCCGCCGCTGAAATTCGTAGACTTGATCGTGGCTGTCTTGCCGGTGACATCGTTCTTGATGCTGACCTCTCCGAAAAACGGCGGGATGATGAGATACACATCCTGCCCGCTCATCGGGAACAATCCCATCATGGTCAGCGCCGTGAAGCTGCCCATCGCGCCGGAGTCGTCGTTACCCGGGATGCCAACGAGCGTGTCGTTGAATGCTGAAGGAATGTACTTTCTTGCGTAGCGGGAGGACAAGCCCGGCCGGCCAGCAAAGTGGAATAGAAAGATTAGCAGGTAAGACTGCTCGTCACCGACGTAGAAGAGGCCCGGGGTGTCGTGGAGATACTGCAGGCGAGATGTGAATGTTTCTGGTCCACCCAGGAGCGGGATGAGTGTGGCCTGGTCGTGCGGGATGTAGAATGTGTACAGCCATGAGCCGCCCTCGTAGGTCTCATGCCCACCGGGGTTGAGGTAGCATGATGTGAAGTTGTACATCGGCGTGCATAGTGAGGGATCTTGGTAGCCAAATGTGCCGTTCTGGTAGCGCGGCTGGAGGAAGCCTGTGAAACCCGAGTCGACAAGGTCCGAGGCTGATGGGGAGCCTGTGATGTTGAGGAGGGAGCGGGACTGAGCATCATACATGTTTTGCCAGTTTGATGAGCGGGCAATGTATTTTTCTGCGTCGCCGGTCTTGTTCATGTGCTTGGCCATGGTGGCGATGCAGAAGTCGTTGTAGGAGTACTCGACTGTCCGCGAGATTGAGCGCGTGATGAGGCCTGTGCCGTACGGGTCGAAGTCGTCGGTCGGGATGTAGCCCAGGGTCTTCCAACTGTGCAAACCGCCGCGGCCTTCTACGGTCCAGACTGAGGGCTCGACTGTCGTTTCGCAAGTGTTTTTGTTAGTCTTGTTCCTCTTGACTTGGCGCTTCCTGCAGATCAACCACAATTTTTTGAAAATAAGAACCATCTCACCTTCAGCGTCCTTAATCACTGCTTCGTATGCAGTATCCCAGTCGATGCCATCAGTCAGGCCTTTGAGGTATGAATCGGCGAGGAGATTATCAGCATTGCTGCCTCCCTGGGTAAACCCCTTGCACAAAGCCATACGGCAGTCGGGCAAGTAGCCCTCGTGACGGTATATGTCAATCAGGCTGCGGACCATAAGAGCCTGTGCGTGGGGATCGACGAGGGTAAGCAGCGGATGTGTGCTGCGGAAGCTGTCCCAGATGCAGTAATACGAGTCAAAGTAAGGCTCGTCGCTCTGCCACAAAGGGTTCTCGCCTGGTTGTGTGCCATGAAATGTCAGTATTCTATTCCAATACCGTGGTTGTACGGGGCCCGTTGAAAGGTGGAATAAAGCCAGGGAGAATACCTACCTGTGTAGTCCTGCGGCGAGATTAACGTCCTATACAGCCCACTCCAGAACGTCCTCTGCAGAGAAAGGTCCACGCCGGTGCTATCGACAGTGATGTGTCCCAGCTTCTCCCGCCATGCCTCCTCGGCATCACCGCGCACTCCCTCAAAGTCAAATCCAGGGATCTCCCGCTCGGCATTGGCACACGCCTTCTCCGTGCTAATGAACGACAAGCCAACACGCGCGAGAATCTCGTCCTTGGTGGTGGGAGGGTGGAACTGCACGAATGCTCCAGCCGGCAAGGGCGGAACGTTGTTACCGTCTGCGAATGTCTTGAGACTCTTTGGCTCCGATCCGGCACGAGTATTGCGCCAGACGCCCGTATCGCGGATCTTGGCACCCGAAAAGTCGGCACAGAAATGGAGTTCGTATGTCCCGATGCCGAAAGATGGGTCGAATGTGCCATTTCCGGTGATGCGGCCCGTGTCTGGGTCAACCGATATACTTCCCTTGGTACGGGAATCGGAAAGATCGGTGAGGTCCGCAATTATGAGCGGGCTGTACACCACAGGATGGCCTTCTTTCGTCGCGCTCTGGTTCTGCCGCGCTTCGGGTGGGAAGCTGAACCGGTACAAAGCAGTGTGGTTGGTCGTTGTCATCTCGGCCTTGAGTGTCGTGTTCAGCGTCACGGCGAAGTAGCCCGCGCGCGCCTCGACGGAGCCATTCTGGCGCTGTGAAGCTCGCTGGTCTTTGCGGAAGTAGCACTTGGTGAGATCGTCGTCTTCGCAGCCTGCTTGAGCGAATAGGGGGAAGTTGCCTAGTGATGCTCCCTTTTGTTGGTCCAAGTTAGCTGCTTGGCCCGACTGCCATCATGGAATGTGGAAGACTGGGTGGCCTTACTCCGCCGGTACCGCTGTCGTGCATGTGCGAGAATCCAGTAACTATTTTTTGCAACATTAGTTTACAGGCAGATGGTAATCTGTGGGGTCAATGCAGGTCGCATGTATACTTACTGTCCCCATTATCTGAAGCAAACCCACCCTGGATCTCGGTGTCGACATCGGCCACAGCCTTCACCATACCATAGGGCAGATTGGCACCAGGAAAGACATGACCTGTGACAGCAGATCAGACCCATCAGTGTTGGCTCTACTATTCTGGGCGAGTTGTATCGCGAGTTGGAGCTATTACCTCCATTGACTGTCCCGATCAAAGGGTCGACAAGATTGAGCACGTCGAAATCAGCTCTGGCAACATCCTTGCTGCGCGCTGCCACGATTTGTGAGCTGCTCAGTGTAAGATACAGACACAGCGCGAGGGCTGCCACGCCAGAGGGCGGGCGAGATTGTGCCATCCGCATGCTTCGTGGTATATCAACTTTTTCGCAAAATGTGATGTTTTTGCATTACAATTGTGCAAGTCGAGCGTTGTCAAAACACTAGCAAACATCCCATGGAGTCTTCGCCGCTCTTGGATCAGTTTGCTGGCGCAATATAGCATCGTCCAGATGCACTACGAGAAGTGAGGTAGCACAACACTTATACAGCCCCAAAAATCCCCTCTTTCCCCGAAAGCAGGTCGCCGGGAAAATCGACGATCCTGCGTCAACCCTAATGCTCGGCCAAGTCCGGTCCGATCCTTCTTGCAGGTCTCACGAAGGTTATTATTGATGAACAGGCACAAACCCTGGTCGATCTTCATCGATCATCCTTCCGCCAAATCCGTGTGCATTTTGCTTGCTGATCACTTTATGAACCTGGGACACTACAACATTACTTGATGACGTAGTGCCATTCATCGTTCCCCACAAAGCGCATATGCATTGTTACACCGCGCTACGCACGCCTGAGTCAACGCTTGTGGAGGCTTAAATCGGCGTGCTTTGCGGGCCAGATGTCAACCATGAATCATGTCAATATTAATTGTATATGGCGAAATAATTCTTCGTTGATGAATAATCTCAGTTTTATGGGTAGGATAAGCCCCCATAACTCGCCAAAGGAATTCGAAGCAAGATGGCATACACACCCTCCCCCGCAATTGTTTTCCCCAAGGATTTCCAGTCAGGGATGTCATGCGGGGGATCGTCGCCCTCGGCGTGGAGAACTACCGTCGGTACAATTCTTGATCATCGACCAGGTCAAGGCGGTGCATAGCACTAGAACGACAACCCATGTCCGAGTAACACAGGCAAGGTAACGTTGCAGAACGAAATAGCACGCTGGCTACATAGTCAACAACAGAGTAAGACAAGGCTCAGGACGAGATGGCAACCTCGCTTTAGAGCCTACACTGGACGGCACATAAAGGACATGTAAAAATGCAGACACAGGTCTATGATGTAGAAGAGTGGTGTGTGGTTCCTATTTTCCAGCTCTAATCTTTGGTACAGTAGTCGTAGACGTTAATTGGCGTGGCATCAATGCGTCGTATAACCTTCTTCCCTGGACTCGAGTTGACCTTGTCCCTCCGAACCACGACGGCCTTTTCCCCCGTTCTTGTGCAATGCCACAAGCCCGACCATATTCCATTCCTCCTGCCAAATAGATATCGAGTGGAGTGTAAGCTCTATCCACGGCGCGCCGGCCGTTTTATTTCCCGGGTATCTTTCCTTTCGTGAAACCAGCCCGGCGTGTGATGTATCTTTTATGTCGTAATACCAAAGCACCCCATAACGCCATGCAAATATGACATGTCCATGCTTCAACCGAAACCCCGACCAACATTAGAAAAGACCTCATCCATAACCTTCCCTAATTTTATTTTGGTACAAAGCATGGGGTATCGCTGGGAAGACAAAGACAAAAGAAATGCTTATAAATCAAGTAGAGAGGCAGAAAACAATTGGCAGGCAGAAAGCGAGGCTAATTGCCATGATTCCACCTAGCACAGGTTCAGACAGCCGCCATGTCAGAGGCGGTGCCGGCTCCCAGAAGCTCAAGCACCTTGTTAACCACTGCATTGGGGTAGCCACGGGAAAGCATCTCGCTAACCACAGCCTGGGCACCCTGCCGATCCTCAACTGACAGGAATGCGCGTGTCATGGCTTCGTAGGTGCTGGGCTCGCGTCTTTCGAGGCCAATACTGTCATAGACGAACTTGGCTTTCTCGATGTTCTGAGCACCAGTCCAACCATGGATCAAGGTGTTGGCAATGTAAGCGGTCAATTCCACACGACGTTGGCGCATCTGGGCCAGTACGACTTCTGTGTCGTGGACGCGGTGGTTGGCAACCATCGCCTCAAAGATCGCCTGGAATAGGCAGGCGCTGGAGGGTATGGTTGGGTCGGCCATGACCGAGTCGAAGACCTTGCGAGCGCCTTCGAGATCGTGCAGAACACAGCCGCGCGCGTGAATGAGCGAGGAGTAGTGTACAGGTTCGGGTCGTTGACCAGAAGCTCGAATCATGTCGAGGACAGCTTCGGCAGCTGTCATGTTGACAGGTTCCAGTGTAGCGTGCGTGTCGACAAGAAGCTTGTAGGTGTGGGCGGTCGGCGCGATGCCTCTATCCATCATCCGTTCGTAGTAGGATAGAACCTTGGCCTTGTCTCGTTTTGTGGTCAAGAAGAACTGCATCATACTGTTGTATGGCGCAGGGCGTGCCTTGTAGTTCGGCATCGCCTCCATCTCGTCAAACAACTCCTCTGCGAATTTGTCGTCACTCACACGGCACAGCGCATTGACAATCGTTCCATATGTTACGCTCGTAGGTTTAATACCCAATGAGCGCATTTCGGCGAAGTAGAACAGGCAATCGTCGATGCGGCGCGCTTTGCCGAGTTTGCCGATCAAAGCGTTGTAGAGAAATGAAGAAGGCTCAACACCCTCCGCCTTGGCCCGATGGAAAATCTTGACAGCCTCAGAAGCCTCGTCAAAGGTCTTGGTAGACTCTTTCAACGTAGTGATGTAGAGACCAAATGTGTTGGCCGATGGCGCAGCGCCAAAGTCGAGCAACTCTCGGTGATATTGCTCAGCGAGAGCGCGATCGCCAAGAGTCAGGCAAGCTCCGACCATGGCGTCCAGAATGGAAGACCAACCATAGCGCACAACAGCATATTGCGGGAGTAAGGGAATATCGGTGCGGGCCATAGAGAGGATATCGTAGCAAGTTTCCATCCTGCCTTCACGAGCAGCAGCGGAAATCAGCTTGCCGTAAGTGACGTAACGCGGGTGCCGCCCTGCACGGCGCATATTGCGAAAACGTGTCAGAGCATCTGCGAGTCTCGGCTCCCTGCGACTATGAGCGCCCTCCAACTCGTCAGAGATGAGAGATGAGCCCTTGAAATCAGTGCTGTGAGCATAAGGGTCGAAGTTGTCTTCGAAGCTGGAAACCGTTTGCGTCGACGGGTAAGGTGAAGTGGTGAAGGTCTGAGGAGCAAATGTGGCTTGGGAAACAACCTCGCGCGGGTCCTGGATGCTGCGGGCTGACATGAAGCTGGAGATGAAGTCAACAGCCTCCTCAATCTCGTCAGCAATCGCGAGATTGGTGTCACGAATGCGTTGCAACATGATTTCGGACTCGACCAAGCCTTCCTCAACCTGCCCCGAACCAATGAGAGCGACTGCGTACATAGCAGTCGGTTCGATGAATGTCGCGTCGATGGCCATGTCAGCACCGCTGAGCATGTCCCAGTAACGAGTGGCGGCGGGAACATCGCCCTGCCGGATGCTCATGGCTAGGAGGGCCATGGCAGGCTTGGCGATGCCCGGAGCGCCACTGGCGATATTGGCGAAAGCAGCAGCAGCAGTCATCTTGTCCCCTGCGTCAGCGGCAACAGAGGCTAGCTCGCTCATACAGGCTGATCGTCCGTCACATTCAAGCGCTTGAGCCCATTCAAGTGCCTCATGATGCACGCCACGATCAATGAAGCCTCTGACAAAGCCACCACTGATAACGTCGTCCTGGAGCTTCTGAGACGATTCACCATGAGAGGCAATAACCTTTTCGAAAAAGCGCATCGCACCATCAAGCCGATCGTTGACAACGTATGCGCGTACCACAGCTGCATACACATGTGCATCAAGGCGGTCATTGAGACTGTACTTGCCGTTGTCGTGGGACACGGCAAGCTCTTTGTACTCGTTGTAACATTCGACGGCACTAGCAAGGTCGCCGGTCTTGGCGAAGGCATCGATCATCGCGGGAAATGTTGCAGCGAAAGGCACAACGTCGCTAAGCTCCATATGGTCAAAGAGCCGGAGCATATCTGGGACACGACCTGTCTGCGCACAAGCTGTGATGAGCTGGTGGTAAGTCTCGGAGGAGTAATTTGTCTTGCGTGTCAGCACGGAGGACTCGAAGAGCTTCATTGCAAGGTCCAGGCGCTCGTCCTCGGATACGATAGCGAAGTCGAGCTCCGTGGATGCAAACATGAACTGTCCTTGCTCTTCCATTCCTCCGTAGCGTAATCTTCGCTGCTCAAATGAAGTCTTGATCGCAATGACCTCTAAAGAGCGCTCTGCAAGGAGTCCGACCAGGATGTTGTATGTCTCAGCATCCGGGCGGATCTCACGACGCTTCATGTCGGCATACACGTCCAAGACCTTGCTCACGACCTGGGTGCGCTCCACAGGAATGTTGATAGCAGCCGAGAGAAGGGCATTGTATGCGGCGGCAATGGGCTGAACGCCGGCGACCAGCATGGTCTCGAAGACCGTGGGGATCTCAGCGAAACGACCATCTTCGGAAAGCCGTGTAAGGTGATCCGCATACGTGCGTGACTGTGGGTCGACGGGGGTGGCACTCCGCGCAAGACTCGCAGGTGTTGTAGCGCGATCCGAAGTAGGTGTAACAGGTCTGCTGGGGAGACGGCTCGTCTCTATTGTCGGCGAAGGAGCTCGTGAGGAAAGCCGTTCCTCGAGTTCCTCTTGCAGCTCCCGCGCCTCAAGCTCCTTGGACAGAGCAGCATTGATGTGTGCAAGGGCGGCTTCAGCGTCGACTGGTACCGGACGTTGGGCGATCTCTTCTTCTTGAGCGGCTTTGATGGCGGCAATTTCCTCGGTGGTAGCGACGGTGGCATCAGGCCCGAGAATTGTTGCAGCCTGTGGCTTCCATTCGATGGACTTCTGAAACTGAAAGGACCATTCCTTCTCGGCCTCTTCTGTGATCTGGTGCTTCTGGAGAGCCTCAAAGTAGCCGTCTAGGCCGCCCTGAACGACGGACTTGTCATGATGCCGTTCCTGGGGAAGCGTAGCATTGTTGGGGGCGGTGGTGTGGAAGGCGCCATGGAGCTGGAAGGCGGAGATGGGCCCTGCTCGCTGGCTGTTGCGCCTCGCGAACGAGGGCCGATTCTGGGAGTTTAGAACATGAGGGTGGGTAGCGGCAACGAGCGATTGCGCGTAGCCGTGGGTAAGAGATTTCGCGACACCTTGACGGAAAAGGTTCTGATAAAGAGACGAATAGAGGGGCATTTAGTAGTCGCGAGAGGGGAGAAGGGGCTATGAGCACACGCGAATGTTGTTAGCCAAGATGGTCTGTGGAAATGTCAAAAGGTGTGCTGGTGTGACGTCGTGGTGGCCTGAGTGGCAGACGAGGGCCTCTCTGCAGCTGCACCACGATCGTGGACCGGGGTAGGCACCAGTTTTCGCCGCAAGCAAACAAGCAAGCAAGCTCGAGCGACAACTAGACAATAGTATAAAAAATGAAGATGAAAAAGCTGTACGACTTACAGAAAAAGAAGAAGGGGGGCTTTGCAGGTTCATTTGACAGCGCAAGAGGCCGTCAAACAAACGCGCGATGGTGGTTAAGTGAGGGGTGGGAATTAACGTGGTTGAGGGGAGGGACAAGAGAAAAATGGGATGTAGAAGGGCAGGACGAAGAGCCGTGATAAACCAAGCCAGGCCGGGCCGTTGCTGTGCGAGCGAGGACCCGGCGAGTCGGGCGGCGGGCGGGCGGGCGTGGTCGGGGACGGACATAGCGATTCAGCAGCCTACGAGGTACGGTACAAGGTACAAGGTGCAAGGAAGGTGCAAAGGTGTGCCTGCCACTGCAGCCCTGGTGGGGAGACCCGGGTGGTCCGCGTCACAATGCAGCAAGAGCAACACCGGCAGACAGTGCCCACCAGTATCCCCACTGGCCCGCTCCTGCTTCCTAACCAGCTTAGCGTTGCAGAGGCCTGCCTTTGCCATTCTGCAAGCGGCTTCTTCCATAGACCATGACTTTCCTCTCGCCCGGTGCGCACCACAACGCCAGAGTGGTGACTCAAACGCATCCCGCCACCGGCCGGGTTCTTCTCGCGCATCGTCCTCCTGCTCCGTGCTCGCCGTCTTCTCGAAGCCTCCAGCCACAACCGGCGTCCGTGTCCGAATTCTCTTCTCCAAGCTGCGGACCATCGACGTGGGGCTCTGTCGTAAGTCCTGCTCTTGCCAGCCTCTGCTCCACACGCATGCACAAACTGCTCAAAGGCCACGATCAACAACAAGATAACGATCGCGGCTCATGCGAGCGACTCGTGCTTTTGGACCAACCCTATCCAGAATCCCTGTACCTGGCCGTGGAGCCAGCCAGACCGTGCGAAGCCATCCTTGCCAGCATGATTCATTGACTTACCAAGCCTTGTGGAGAAGTGAAGTCTGCACATCCGCGCACAGCGCTCTTTGGCACACTTTTCGTTGTGGGAGTTTCTCAAAACACCACAGCCGATTAGTGTCGCCGAAGAGGAATTATCTATGCGTCTAAAACAACAAGGCCAAGGTGATAGTGACTGGTTTGGCCACTGGCGTCCTGTCACTACGGTACTCCAGTAATGCTTGCCTGTCAACAGCCAGCCGAGTTTTGGGACGACAACCCATGCTCTCCATCAACACCGCTTCCTAGGTTCGTGGCTGCAGACTCTGTGCTTGGTTCGCGTGTCGAGCTACTGCAAGGCTTTTCTGGGGAACGTTGGCCGGCCAAGCACAACGGCGGGCAAAGAAGGGACAGAATGCTCACCGGCTTTTCTGCGTGCTGCAACCTTGCAACCAGTACCTAGTCTACACAAACACAGAGGGAACAAGGGTGAAGCATCTGAGACACGCATGCACGCCGAGCAGCTTTGCAGGATGGAGGAAACGCTATATCTGCTACCAAGTCAAGCTGTACCTACAAACTCCTGCCTGGCAACCTATATTGCACGACTGAGCTCCTACAACTTGCATGCCATTCTTTTTGCATGCGCAATCTCAGATTCTCGGCCATAGTACGCGGTCCCTGGCACGACGCTGAGCTGCATGCCCATCAATCGTGGGCCTCGGTACCATGACTGAAGAGAGCGACTGGCCGTTACCGACAAGGGTCGAAAACCGCGCAGCGGAATGGTTAGGAATGCAGCAATAATGATGCTGCAGATTCTAACTCGGCAGGCTCCAAATGCACACATGGCAATCTGAAATCCCCAAAGCATAACTTGGATCTGGCATCTGAGTTATTGCACATCTACTAAAGTATGCAGCAAATGCTTCTCATCATCCCGCGTCCCTTCACTTGTGTTTTCTCCCGTGTCCATTGAGATGTCCCATTAGCGATCGGCCCGTGAAATGCCATGCTGAAATGACGTGACCTCGGCGCGCCTGGTCTGTGCTGAAACGCATGGGAGAGTTTAGCTGCGTAGCCATGTTGTCAGATATCAGTCTCACAACACCACCCGTCGCCTTCAATGACGCGGGTGCTCAAGGAAAGGACATTGGGAAGTCTCGGTTCGGCAGACGGTGATCCAGCAGAACATCATCAGAGCTTGGGCGATACAGAACTTGCCAACGACCCCACAGAGCACTGCCGAGACCGTTTGCTTGCGACATGGGTTCGACAGAGTCGGGTTCAGCCGTCTGTCTGCTGGAATGCAAAGGTGTGCCAAGGAAGGGACAGAGAGGTGTGAAGCGCCCCCACAACCGTGCCCTAGGTCCGAGTCCGTTTGGTTTGGAACACTTCCCCAGGCAGCTCTAGCTGGACACTGGAGAGCTTGGAAGGCGGGCTTCTTAGTCTTCTTGATGGGTGGTGTGGTGGTGCTCATCCCTGTCGGGCAAAGCGCAACGCGATCCCCGGTGCACAACAAAGACTGTTTACGCGCACAGTACACGGTATCCTCCAATACTGTGTCGCAAACGTAATCACAAGACGCTGCAGGCCACCCGAATTTTTGACATTTCCTCCAAGAGGCGCTACCTAAGTATTCAGTGCCGCAAGCTAATCACTGTGCGGCATCCCCGGTTCCCTGCCCTCACCACTCCTCGTCTCAGTAAGAGTCCCGTCCTCAGTGACTACTAATTACGACGCCTGTCCCGCGTGGTTGTTTCGTGGGAGCATCTTCTGCGGGTGCTGGGTCTGCGTTCTGCACTGCACTGCGACCACGATTTTTGTCGTGGCCAGCACGGAAACTCGCTTTCGTCCTGCCTGGCCTGGTGCTCGCCGATCGTTATCAGATGCGATCTGTGAGACCTATGTTGGCGGCGGTCCTGCACGTGGCCCATGTGAAAAAGGCGGGAGAAGTAGGAAGCGTTCCTGGAACCAGCTCCCGGCGTGCCGTGTGGAGCAAGCCGTCCCAGGATTGGACCCTCTATTACAGAGACTTACTTGCATTGGCGCGCTGGTCGGTGACCGGACAGTCTGCAGCGCCGTTCACTTCCTTGACCATGCTTGATCCCTGGTTGACGCAAACCCACAGCCACAAGCACGAAAAAAGAGGTCTGCGACCCCTTCAGGCATCACTGGCGTCCGCTGCATCCGGGCTCGCTCATCTTGCCGGTCCCTTGTCGGATTGGATTGACAGACGAATGGGCTTGGGATCTTCCACTGGTCTTGAAGAGTGACAACCCTTGCTCCTGCTCGCCGCATGACGGAAGGGTGAGCACTAGAGAATTTCCAGGGAACTGGATCAGTCAGCTGGTCTCTTGGGGAATACAGGGCTGATCTGCTCGCGTCCGGAAGACGCCAGCTCTCCCCGCACGCCAGGCTCTCAGGCCGCTGACGACGCCATCATGGCCCGGACTTAGCAAAACCGCAGAACAAGATCAACCACTAAACGATCGTCCTTACGTCCGACCATCGTCGGAGTCGGCATGATTCATCTCGCCTCTCGGTGATCTCCTCGGAGACGTCATGATCTAGTCTTAGGACATTGCCTCCATCTTCGGCCGAAGCCCTAGTACTTGGGCCTTCATACTATGTAGAGCGTGAGTGGACTCTAGAACTCATGGACCTCCCCCCAAAGAACAATAGGCTACGCCCCCTTTGCCAGGCATACCCGGCTGAGCTGCCTGATTTTCGCTTGTCTAACTCATAACTGATGGTGCCGATCGAGGATGCGTTGTTGTTAATCATTCAATGTTGGCGGCGATCGGCAGAGAAACTCGGGGTAGGCTCATGCCACTTGGCCTCCACCGCTGCGTCTACCTAACGAGATAAGCCCACCTACCCTTTATACTACCCAGCAGATGGTGCAATTGCTTGCTAGATCACTGCCATAGTATCATGGATCCTAGCGTATTGAAGGTACCAGTATATAATCGGCTGGAGGGCAGATGAAAGCCGGTCTTCGCTATTCCCACAAGAGATCCGGCTGAGGATCTCCGTAGTGCCTGTCTGCCGTATTTGGAAAGAAATCTACTAGCGAGGCGAAGGCCATTTGCTTCCGAGCCATGAAAGCCAACCCACCAACGAACTTGGGTCAAAACAACTTTCCAAACAAAAATAAAAACGGGCATCCGGGAAAACTAGCACTTTGCGCCGTTTTGGGTGCAGATGCTGCAGGCAAGCTGAGTTACAGGGGGAGATCGGTTGCTGCCGGTCTCACTCGTCAACAGAATGTGTTTGACCACATGCAGCATGCAATACATGCATCAACTGCTGCTTTCCAAGGCAAGGGAGACTCAGGACGGCAGGTCAGCTGCGGTTGCGCGTAGCATCCAACCAACAGCAGCTGCAGCTTGACTCGCGTTCTTCATGTTGTAACCTGGCACGGGCTCCCACAGGAGTCTCACATTCCCAGCATGCATGACAGAAAACAAGCTCTGAGTTGTTATTGGTTCGCTTCACTTGCCAATGAACTTCGGATATGGTGTATTCTTGCATTGTGCGCACTTTTGGGCAGTTGCCATTATCGTTTCACAACTACCTGTGAAGTGTGCCAATCGCCAGAGGGCTACCACTACGACCTAAGCAGTATGACCATCTCAAAAGACGTGGTTGTACCAACATCGTCTCTCTGCGCAAGTTTCACTTCTTTGAAAAGAAGGACATGATGTTACCTTGACCAGCCTTTCCAGCTGCCTTCTTTGTTTTCGCCGCAGCATCACCCTTTGCGGCTGTTGCTGCTGAGGATGGCTTTGTTGCCGCTGCTGCCGCGCTCGTCTTTGGCTTTGTGGCGGGCGGCGCTTCGTTCTCGGAGAAGGATTCCCACCCCTCCTCCTGGATAGTGACCAAGTAGCCTTGATCATCCATGACCTGTTTCTTCTTGGTGACTCGTCTCCTGCCGCGCTTCCTGCCGTTCGCGGTAGTCGTGACCTCTTCCGCTGGCTCTTCAGCCTTTGTCTTGGTGTCCTCCACAGCAGCGGCAGCTCCCTCCATGGCACCTGCGTCATCCTCGTCCATGGGGTCATCTTCCGACGGGGACTCTGCTTTCGGCAACTCCTCTTCCTCATCGCTCTCGTCCATCATGCGACGCAGAGCTGCCTGTCTGTCTGATCGTGAGCGGCGGGCTGTGGCATTGTCCTCTGTCTTTGCGTCTTCCATCGGCTGGTCCTCTTCTTCCCCGTCATCTTGACCATCGTCTGACATGGCTGGGCTCGGTTCCTCCTCCGCAGGCTTCGGCGCCGCTGCCGGCTTCTTTGGTTTCGCGGCGGCTTTGGCGAACATTTGCCCAATGCCTGAGGACGAGCCTTGACGTTTAAGCGAGGGTGCTGAAACGGCTGCGGATGATTTCTTCGCGGCTGTGGGAGCTGCTGCTTTTGTTGTCGCCGGCTTTGCTTCAGGAGCTCCTTCTCTAATGGCGGTGTCCCCGCCTGCTGTAGGAGCAGGCTTGGTCTCCTGCTTGGTTACAGGCTTCGGTTCTGCCTTGACAGCTGCGGTATTTGGGGCCGGCTTGGCCGGGGCAGCTCCTCGGCGTTCTCTCCTACGGACATTTGGGTTTGATATCGTACCGTACGTCTTGGCGGAGGCTGCGATGTCATCTGATGGTGCTTGCTCTAGTACCTGGCGTGCTGCGTCTGCTAGCAACTGTATATCCTTCAGGGGGTGTGGGCCAATGCTGTAGACGTGGATTGACCTGATCTCATCGTATTGTGCCAGTGTTTCTGCATGGTAATGGTTAGAATGGATGCACTCGAGCTCGCTTGAGAAATAAGTGCAACGAACCTTTGAGCTGCTCCTCCCTAGCCAGGGTCAGCGTCTCCGTTGGGACCTCGTCAGACAATCGCACGGGGGGTAAGTCCTCCGACATCTGCGAACCCGCCATGTCCACATCACCATCATCGTCATCGGATAGCTTATTTGTGCCGTAGACCAGGTACGTGGCGTGTAAGCTGCCCGGTCGCTTGTCGTTCTGCCACTTGTGGAACTCGAAGAGCATCCTGGGGCTTGTTAATATGAAAGTATACAATGATCACGGATGGGCGAGAGGGAAGTACTTACTCTTTCGCTGTGTTTACATGGACCTTGAGGGCTCGGCTGAGCACTCTATATGTGATCTACAGTGAAACAGGGTTAGTGGTGTGCCGTATCTTGGGTAGTGGTATTAGACTCACCACCTTGTCCTCTGTCAACACTTGCTGAGCAAGGTACTGCCTGTAGTCGTCCATATTGGAGCTTGGTCTGTCTCGATTGAAAGTGAACTCGATACAGCCCCTTCTGGATCAGTCTGACTACTGTGTGCTGTACATCAATTACTTTGCAATGTCAGTGTTCCTGTCGATGTAAAACGCGTCACGCCATCACGTGGAGTGGTGGCCGCGGGGGACTTTTTAATGGGGCGGAGACGCGTTGAGTGGTTGCAGCGCGCCGCGGGAGACCCGTCACACTGCTGCCGTCATTGCAAGCTTCTCGGAGGCCTGCACTTGCCAACCTTGAGGTAAAGTACAGTAGGTACTTGCACGCCTGTCAACGACAACGACGAGCCATACGTCGACCTTACACGCGCTGCGGACGTGCTGACGAGGATCTGCGCCACCTGAACTACCAAGACGACGACCAAGCTACGTCGACCCTGCCTACCGCCATGGAGGCTGACGAGCACGATATCGCCGACTCGACGGACTGGATTGGCACACCCCTCGCTGGGCTCGTCGCTGTCGAAGCCGCCCTGCGATGTCAGGTTTGCAAAGACTTCTACAACACGCCCATGCTCACCTCCTGCAACCACACCTTCTGCTCCGTCTGCATCCGCCGTGCTCTCTCGAACGATGGTAAATGCCCGTTATGCCGCGCTCCAGACCAGGAGCTCAAGCTCCGCAGCAACTGGGCCACACAAGAGGTTGTCCAGGCCTTTACGGAGGCTCGTCCAGCCATGATCAAAGTCGCTCGGGAACCAGCAGTACAAACATCTGCTGAGGCCCCTCTGTCGCCTAAGCGGAGGTTAGAGGAAGATGAGGAAGCGGTGGATGACCCGAGGCGTTCTAGTAAGCGCTTGCGATCCTCCGCCAGGGCGAGCAAGTCGCGTGGGATGGAGTCAACAGCTGAGATGGCTCGTCAAGAGGTCGACTTGACAGGCGAGGCGGAGTCTTCGCCAGAACCAGGTATGAGGCAGCAGTCTATCCGCAATTGCCAACGGCTAGAGTAGCTTCTTGTCCGAGAGACTGACTGACAACTCTTTCCAGACGACGGCCTTGTTGCATGTCCAGTCTGTTCTCAGCGGATGAAAGAGGCTCAGGTTTTCACACATCTCGATCAGTGCACTGGCGAACCCCCGAAAAACCCTGCGCGGTCGACCGCAAGCTCGATACACCAGAACGGAAACGCCACTTATACAAAATCACAACCACAACTCGAGCGCCTGCCTGCAATCAACTACTCGATGTTCAAAGAGGCCCTTCTACGGAAAAAATTGCAAGACCTGGGCATTAGCGCAGCTGGCAACAAAGCCATGCTCGAGAAGAGACACAAAGAATGGATGACATTGTGGAACGCCAATTGCGATTCACTGCGGCCAAAAAAGAAGAGCGAGCTGCTGCGCGAGCTGGACAGCTGGGAGCGCACACAGGGTGCCTTCGCGCCTACATCGTCCAAGGCTGCTAACCAGGGTGCCCAGATCAAAGCCAAAGACTTCGACGGCACTGCGTGGGCAAACAAGCATGACGATTCCTTCAAGGACTTGATTGCACAGGCACGCAAGTCGAGGCAAAAAGCGCAGACGCTAGTCAAAGACGCGAGTGAGGGCACCGCAACGAATGCAAATGGAGTTGCGACGCCTACGACCGAGGGAACACCAACCGATGCCAATGCGGTGCAACAGCAGGAAGCTGGTACACATGGACAGCAGTTCGCCGAGGTTTCGATGCAGGCTATTCCGGTGCACAACAATGCAGCGCCGGGCAACCTAGCACCGACATCCGATAACAACTCCATGTCATATCCTACATATTATACGCAGCTTCCGCCATATCCCGCCACAAGTATGGCCGATCAGTCAATATTCCCGCAACAGCAATCCAGACCGATATGGTTCGGTCACTCTCCACCCTACGATGGCATATGTGATGGATCTGGAATGCCATACTTTCCTCCACCAGACTTTCCTGCACCTCACGGCTGGAGACCATCGTGAGCCGTTACATTGTAGTTCGGCATTTCGTAACCACTCATGTTTTTCGAGCTAGGTCTTCTTTTTCTGCATGACCAGTACAGAGCGATAGGCGTTGGATATGGGAAAACGTGCGTAATGACTATCATTGTAAATAATGGTATCATGATATGTTCCTGTGTATGTAGCTTGGCTTGTAGAAACGAAATCACAGCATTCCCAAAAATCGTCAAATGGGAATGGCAAATGTATATCTATTCGGCTCGCCGCCGCGCAGACTCTTCCTCTGCCTATATCTCCCCGAGACCCATCTTCTCCAGCTCCACAGCAGCGGCTGTCGCAGGTGTTGGTGGCCGCTGCTCTGCTGTTTCCTCCCTTGCTTCTGGCTGCTGCGACGGCACCGGGCCAAGCTTCTCGAGCTCAGCCAGCTTCCTCCTCGTCTGCTCTGCCTCCCTTTCCTCCGCGACCTTCCTGGCCATCTCGTCCTTGACTTGCTGTGCTGCTGTCTCCTTGTTCTTCTCCTCCGCAAGCATAGCATCGAACTCTTCGTCGACCTCGGTTTCGTCCACAATGCCTCCGCTGTAAACACCCGCCGTATCGGCAATCACATTGCCCACCTCGTCGACCTCGCCCATCTGCTCGCGCAGCGCGTCGAGAACCTCATCGACCTTGTCAGCTCCGCCAACTTGCTTGTTGAGCGAACGCAGCGCCGAGGTACTGCTCTCCATGACGCGCACCATTGCAACATTGTCCGCTGCCTGGCTGATTTTGGTGGCGACTTCTTCGAGCTGGAATAAGGTTGCGTGGCGTTTCTCGAGGTTGTTCTCGGCGAGTTTCTTGCTCTTTAGCGCCGCAAGGGCTGAGACGCGGTTTTTCCTGCGCACGGCATCTTGAGCGGCGTTACTGAGCTCTTCGACGCGCCGGCTCAGGATGTCCGTCTGTTTGGTCAGGTCCTGAATTAGATCTTTCAGACTGGCGACTGCGGAATCTTCCTCTGTTATGCGGGTGTTGTCTTCGGTTGTGCTTGAGTCTGCGCGGATCTTGATTGTTGTACCATCCGTGGTGAGGATGGGCTTGTCTCGCGTCAGGTGCCGGATGAGAACTTCCATGTCTATGTCTGAGAGTTGTTCGCCTTTGCTGAGCACGGCATTGCCAAAGGTCTTGCGAAACTGTGTTCTGGAAAAAGTGCGTTCGAACGGGCTTGTGCGGTCTCGCGTCGCGTCTACGAAGGCCTTGGAAGCGCTTTCGAGATTTGATAGGATGACGAATTGCCCGTGTGGAATCTTGTCGCTGCCGCGTCCGGTGCCAGGAGGACCGATGACTCCAGCTTGTCGAAGACCCCAAGAGAGGACATTTAGGGGTATGCTTCCCCAGCTTTTTTGATAAATGGAATGTTGGGCTCTGAGAAATTGTTGAATGGGCATCATCTCGCCTGTACTGAGGGCTTCGTTGAGCACAGACCCGAGGGCAAGCGGACGGCCATATTGTGGGCTGGTCAAGGCACTGAGGATCGAGTCGTCGAGGTCGAGGACAAGGTGCGATCTAGTCGTGGATTTCGAGGGCACATGACCGGCGAGGGCAGCGTTCGAGAGACCGCGCTTCCACGCGTGTACGTTTGCTTGGAAACCGTCAGGATTGAGAGTTGCTTGTTGGCGGAAGTCTGAGTAGAGAGCCGGTAGACGGGTTCTGTTATTCGAGGTTATTGGGAGTCTATTCTTGATGCTGATCCGAAGAGGTAACCTACTTGCGAAACGAATCCTCGTTCTCGAGTAGGTAGTTGAGCAGTTCACTCATCCTTGCGGGTCGTTGTTCTGCGTTTTGCGCGTCGGTGAAACTGCCAGAATCACTGTGTGCTGCACCAGGTGCGGGTAATCTCGCCCCAGGGCATCAAAGAGTCTAGTGTTGAAATGTTCAGGTTCTTGTACGTGAAAGGCTGATGGTTGTTGCGTAGACATGTACACTTTATGGGTTGCATCGAGTTGAAAGGAGATTGATTCCTCAACCCGACGTCACCGCGGCATGTGAGAGCGTGACATGTCTAGCAAGGGGTCCTGTGCGGGTCCCCTGACGATGCAGGGCTGAGATCCACTCCGCCCTCCCCTGCTTCCAAACGTCACATCGTTCATCCCCGAGCTGTCCCTGCTTTCATTCATTGTCGCCGTTCCAGGAATATGCTTCCAAGTATGCTTATTAGTACTATCCCACTGGGAACCATACTGTATACAAAAGGAGATGTGATTGGTGTTTGTTAATTTGCCAGCCTGTGCAGGCGACCATCGCCTAATTCGTTCTCTCTGGATTACCTACAAGACGGGTTGCTGACTGCTTCCCATGTTTTGTCCTTGCTCGCCCGAATTCATATCCTACGCCGTAGTAGCCGTGCATTCTTAATATCAAGCAGTGCTATCTCCGCCATCCTCGCGTGGTGAATGCTCCCTCTTGTGGGAACGCTCTGCTTCCCAGGTCATCCTCGTCATCTTTTCAGGCCAGCGAACCCTTGGCAGGTGCTCTCTCCTGGGACGATTTTCAACCTTGAGTCGATTCTTGGGAGTCTTGATCATCATTGTCTCCGTCTTTTGTCTGGACCTTGCTATCCGAGGCTCTATACCCCCTTCCCGCACACCAAACTTTGAATTGAGGGCTCCTACTAGACTTTCGTATATGATGTTATCATCGCCACTCAGCCAACGGACCTTGAGTCGGGAATCGCGGACCATTCGCCTTGTCACAAATTTGCCCCTGGGCAGAGTGATTTGCACCAGCGACGTGTCGATTTCCAGGGCGAAGCCGACTTTATAGCGGTCTTTGAGAGATCTTGTATCTTCGGTTGTGTTCCTAGTGATGTCTTCAGTATCGCGCTTCGGCGACGTCCGATTCTTTTTGCCACGAAGGCTTGGATCTGATGTAGGTGACGCAGCCCGCGACGGTTCTGCATCTATAGACACGATATTGTCCTCGATGCTCACATCCTCGGCCTCGCCATTCTTCAACTTTGCGATGCGTGTCTCAATCAGCTTTGCCCTCCGCTGCCTCGCAGCAAGGAGCTTTGCCATTAGGTCATTGTAACGATACTCATATTTCCTTCCGCTGTCTCCGTATTTTGTGGCTGGATCATCTGGTCGGAATTCGTTGTTGAGTCGTGTCAGCTCTTCTATTATTGCCAGCTCTTTGTTACCCTCTGGCAACTGTAGACTTCGTGCTTCCTCGAGGGCCTTTTCAAGTTCCGGAAGCGTTGTTGGGAGTGCATCATATTCAATCTTGACCTTCTTCTTTGGTGGACTCGTTCCGCCGTCTTGCTTGTGGTTGTCGCTTTCTCCAACTGACACGTCCGAGCCAAGTCTAGCGTCGCTCAAACTTTTCGTGTCCCCCGCCTCGTCTTTTGCACTCGTGTTCAGATCATGAGTACTCGCTTCCCTAGCTGTCAACTGCTTCCTGCGACGGTGGGCACGACTCCAAACGGCCTCATCAGCGAAGCCATATCCTTTGAGGTTGGACCCGTCCCATTCAAAGACTGGCAATTCCACGGATCGCAGATAATCTGCGATGGTATCTCCCAATTCTTGAGGAGTCGCGTGCGATCCAAGAGGCACGACATGTTCCGTCGCTGGACTGAGCAGCCCTCGAGAAATCTTGTTGTGTATCGTGTACTTGTCTCCCTTGGCAGCCCGTTCAGCTGGTCGTCGGCTGCCGAAGCTCCAGGCAAGTGCATATCGACGTGTGACCTTACCAGGGATGAAGGTTGTTACGGCAGTATTACGAACGTCCAGACGCTTGAGTTCGAGAAGAAGCACCTCGACGCTCTGAGGACTACTCAACATGGCTGAGTACCACTGTACCCTGTGGCGCAGCAGCATCGACTCGAGAATCATACGCTTGACAAAGCCTATCTCGCCTCCATCGCACCACAGCTCCACTGGAGCACCGGTATGTGTGCTGACCGGGGGTTCGTCCTTTTCTTCGACACGTTGGTTCATGTCTTCCTCCGACTCGTAAAAGGGCGGATTTGTCATGACGAAGTCTATCCGCCTGGTTTTCAGATCGTCTAGGGGTATGAGTGCCGAGTAGGATTCCATGCGTCTGACAAGGTTAACCCTGTCCAACATCCCGTTCAGTTCCAAGTTGTCCCGGGCCCAGCTATATGACTTCTCATCAAGTTCGGTGGCGATGAACTTCCATGGCCGTTGGGCACAGCCGAGGATAGGGTAAACTGCACTTGCACCGGTGCCAATATCCATGCCAACCAGCTCTCGCTCCGTCGTGGCCGGATCTGTCTCGTCAACCAGGGGACCAGTGCTGTCAAGGAGGTCCTTGAGCCACACGATGTACAGCTGGCGATTCGGAATCGGGGGGCATAGTCGATCCGGCGGCAGGCGCATCTTGAGACCATTAAAGTGCTTATCCAGCAGAACCTGCGTCAATATGGGGCCGTTGTCTGGGAGTTGCGTATCAAAATAATTTTCAACTGTACGCTGGGCTATCTCTGGTGACACTTTGGCGAGCTTGCGAAAGTCAATCGGACTGTGATGGTGGTATAGCCGCCTAAAGTAGTGCTCTCTTTCCCTACCCGGACCTTCGGGTGGCCCTTGGTGGTACTGGATCCTGTGCAGGATCGCCTTATGCCAGTCGAGCACGGGTTCATCGTCCTCGTTGAGATAGTCGTCGACTTTCTCGGCGGTTGCCTGAAATGTCGGTCGATCCATTCTGGTCGCTGTCTCGGGTCTTGGTTGCTGGTTCCGATTCAAGTTCGCACCAGTATCTACGCCTAACCTCCAGACATAGGTGGCAGCAGTGTCGGTGTGGTTGCGCGAGAGGATGAGCCCAAGCCGTGACTTCGATCGATAAAAGCCTGACAGTTGTACCCTGGAGCGAACCGCGACCACAAGTACTCGCGCAGTTCGTGATGAAAGCTGCCTCGTGGTAGCAATGACTTGCATGCTCTGATAGAATAGTCTCAAACACCCTTTAAATTGCCCATCCGTAGGGTGCACTCATGCGTTGCGGTTATTCTGTTTGCACCTTGACGGGCGCGGACGTGCTGCCAGGCGTGCTTGGAGTGAGCTTGTATTGATATAGCTGCTTTTGCCCGCTATCTTAATGACTTGGTGCAAGCCCAGGGAGGCGACTGCTGGGTGAAAAAAAAAATGGATTTGCCGCATTGAAAGCTGGGGCAATGGCATCAACTAGCGCAGATTGGACGCGGACGGTATGTCCAAAAAGGACATCACTTGGAAAATCAATCGAAAGTATGAAGACCGCCCTCTAGGCCCGAGAGGTGAGAAGTTGTAACCCAGGTTGACCTTGAGATTGGAGGCCGAGAAACTCGACTTACAGCAAGAGCCAAAGTCACACATAAGCCACAGCTCCCTCGGTGCTTGTGGAGGTTGTGGCTGTGTGTGGGGCGCTAGTCAACCTAGACAAGCGTCCCTCGCGCTGATGGCCCAGTTGCGGGTATGCACGCAGGTTGGAGACGGCACCGGCCCGTGCTACAGGTAATACGTGCTTGGAGTCATCACCAACTGTAATATGTTGACAGCATCTTACATCGCATGTTCCCGGGGGCGCGGGAAGCTCACTACGATGGCTTGTGGTAATGGTTGGGCGGCGACGTCAAGCTGGGATATTGTGTGGCTTCCCCGCCTTGAACTCGGCCGAATAGGCTGACGCTTGTAGTCTGGCCAGCGATGCAAGCATCCGTTTCATCACAGTCAGGTGTACATTGTCAAGCGTAAGGCTGAGCAGATGTTGAGATGATAGTACCATGCGGAATACTATGGTAGAGAAGGCCCCGTCCGAACCAGAGAATGAGTCGCCCGCGGCGAAGCCGGAAGAGGTGGGCGGGCCTTGGTGGCAATCAGGGGCACCACACAAGATGAAGCAAGCAGGCGGGCAGGGAGACAGGAAGGCAAATTGGGTCATGTTGTGTACTGTACTCCAAAACCCAAGCTCGAGGCATGCCGGTGTCTGCATAGAATCATGGAGTGTGCGTGCGTGGCTGTCTTGAGGAAAAGCAAGGGCTGGTGGGAGCCTGGTCTGGGCTGCCTGGTGCAGGCCCGGGTGGCCCGCCCGAACCGCCCGAGGACGAGGACGGACGCTAGCGAGCCGCTGATCACAGCAGGAGCTCGAGTCCTGCGCTCCCAGCTGCCGAGGACGGCCACCACTAGCCATTTACTCCTCCCTCTTGTCTCCTTTTCTCTGGCTTGCCTGCACATGCGGTCTGGTCTGATTTGATCTGCTTGCTTGCTTGCCTGCCTGCCTGCAGGGGATCAGGGGAGCAGTGCGATGCAGCATTGCAGACATGACCTCCACGGGGAAGACGGCAGAAATGACGGGCAGGGCAGGGCGTACAGGGCCCGACCGAGCCAAGGGCAGCGAGCATCGGGCTGTGGTGGGTGTCCAGGGCTGGCAGCTCCGTGAAGGGGGCGACTATGCGCCGCATCCCCGGGAGCACCAGAGCATGTGCTGGCGGGTGGGCGAGGGTGCCACCGTGCCAGCCGCCCAGCTTGGTCTCTTTTCTTTTGCTCAGACTGCCGGTCGGGGAGCACACTCCATTGTCATCCGCAAATTGCACCCGTGCTTTGTCCCCACGGTGACGCTAGGGGCCGGCGAGGGGAATGGGCTGATGGCAGGCCGGAGGCGGGCGGGCGATGGTGGGCTGATGCGACATGGAAGACGACGACAGGACAAGCAACACAACACAAGCGGCAATGGTGGTGGCCACGAGGAAGGCGAGGGCGAGCGAGGGCAAGGGCAATGCAATAGCTCCGTGTCACCACGGCCCCATCGGAAGGAGGAGGGCTGGAGGGGGTGGGCACAGGCAGAGCGCCGAGGGGAATGGGTCCGGCGCGCCGAGACGACAAGTGGGCCCGCAATGAGTGCCTCGTAGCCTGTGCTTCCGGTCTGCGGCCGCGACCTGCGTGCCACGGAGCTCCAGCCTGCCAGGCACACGGATGCAGGTGGGCGCACACACGACTGCGCGTAGATTTCATGTTGGGTGTCTCGGGGTAAAAGTGAACTGCAAGATAGCAGCCGGACAAGGACCACGACTCGCCAGGCATGTCACAGCCAGTGCTGGCGCGAGTCCTGGGTAAATGACCAAAAGTGAGGTGCCTTAGGAAGGAACGACGGAAACGACGACGACGACGACGACGACGATGACGAGGAAGGAGGGAGGAGGAAGGAGGAAGGAGGAGGAGGGTTCGGACCCGGGGGTGCCAGGTGGCTCTAGCGCCCTCCAGGGCCGCCTTCATTTCACGGCCGCAGACCTGCCGTCTCCCGCCCGCCCGCCCGCCACTGAACCTGGTGAGCTGGTCCTCGCTCGAGACAGGACTCTACTGGAGGAAACGCATGCTCAAGCTCGCAGCCTGCCTCCAGGCGCCGCCTGGTTCAAGTCTGCACATGTGCCGGGTCTTTTTGCACGAGCATTGTGACCGGCCGACCGCCAACGTGCGAAGTGCCGCCGGCTGCCTGCGAGAGTGCCTTGCCGGACGCCCCTTCCCTCGCTGTCTCCGTCCTGGGTACCGTCAGCCTCCCAGACCTCCACTCCCGCCCGACCTGCCACCGCCCTGGCGCCCAAATGGCCCCGAGTCCCATCACCGCCCTCTCCGTCTGCTCCGTCCCACCCACCTCTCCTCCATCCTCTTGCTCCTCCCGCTCCGGTCCTGCCACCGGCTGCTGAATCGTCCTCTTTCACCTCCCTTGCCGCGCTCTGTTCCCCTTCGCGGGCTCCCACTCGACCACGACAACGTTCCCATCACCACGTACTCTCTATCCGCTTCGTTGCCTGGCTCAACCTCCCTCCGCCCCACAGTCCGCCATGGCCTCTGTCGTACGCGGCACGTCCCTCCGCGCCGGCGGTGCCTGTGTTCGCTGCCGCAAGGGCAAGACCAAGTGTGTCTACGAGAATGGTCGCGCGCCTTGCAAGAACTGCGCAAAGGGCATGCATGAGTGCTACCTACCCTCCGAGAGCCTCGCTCACCACCATGGCCAGTCACCAGCACGTGTCTCCCGGCCCCGCGAGAGCCTCCCTCACGGCGAACGCAGCGCCTCGACTGTCGCCAGCGACCGCCAGCCTGCTGCCTCGACGACCACTGGCGTCGTCGTCCCCCAACGCGCTGCCCCAGCACCTGCAACCAGCGAAAAGTAAGTCGTCCCTCTGTCTTGACTCGTCCCGGCACCAAAGCCCCTGTTCCAGACAATACCTCCGGGGCTCCGTCGTACCTCGACAGCTATACAGCTTGGTTACGGCACCGCACAGCAGCGCTATGAGCAACGTCTTCATGCCTGCCTGCCTGCCATCTCTGCTGGCCCGCTCTCACCGCAACCCACACGCGAGTCTGTCCTCAGACGTGTGTTTGTGTGCGTGTGTTGGCAGCGCGACGCAGAGTAAGCGGCCCGGGGCGGTGCGTGCAAGTCCGCCCCCAGGGCGTTGAGTGGCGCGTCTGCCGGGGCGAGCTGCGTTGGCCTCGGGCTGTCGAGCAGTGCTGCGTCGCGTGCCCCCGTCCCCACAATTTCCGGCCTTGCCCCTAGCCTGCCCCTGTGCTTCCCGGACCCCCGCTAACGTCTGCCCACCTTTTTCCAGATTGACTCCGGAGCTCGCCGCCGAGTGTGAGAGGGTCATCAACAAGACACTGCCTTCATGTGTCGCTTTCCATAAGCCTTCCTTCATCCAGAAGCTCAAGAACGGCACTCTTGAGGGTAGCATCGTCAACGGCCTGCTCGCCTGTGCTGCTCGGTACGTTCAAGTCTTCAGGCTATATCCCTCGAGATCGTTGTCTTCTAGGCGGACGCAGATGCTGACTGATGATTTTCATCAACAGGAGTTCGCCTGTTCTTATCCGTCGCTATGGAGCTCAGGGTGGTGCCGCCGCTGCGGCGGAGCACTTCGCTGCGAAGGCCATCAGCTTGGTGATGCAGAACTTGGACAACCCCAACCTTGCAGATATTCAAACCTTGTGTCTGCTTACCATCCACGAATGGGGCAACCGTAGTGCCATTCGTGCCTACATCTATCTGGGGCAGGCCGCTCGTATGGCCCAGATGTACCGCATAATATCCGCACATCAGGGCCATGGCGAGCCGGACCGTTTCATTAAGGACGAGTCTTTTCGTCGTACCTTGTGGCTCATCTACATTCTCGACTGTTTCCTTACCAGCAGCCCTGGCCGTCATCCTGCAGTCTCGCAGTTCGATATTAAGGGTGTGCCCTTGCCGTGTCCTGACATGAGCTATAACTTCGGCACACCTGTCTACGTGCGGACACTGGCCGGTGGTGTACCGTCCACAGCGCCAGACCCAGCCACACCTCTGACCGAGGTTGGCGAGTTTGGGCACATCGTCATGGCTACCCAGGCATGGCGTAACGTCATCGAGATGCTGACGACTGTGACGACGGAAACATTCTCGGAAGAGCAGTGTGCCTCGCTCGAGGCTGGTATCGAGGCTGTTCGGAACTCTCTCCCGCTTCACTACGTCGACAAGCCTGGTCACATCAACTTGCACATCACGATGGGCAGCGGCTACACTTACGCTATGCTCCACTGCCTGCTTCACTGCGCCACCATCATGGTCAACCGCCGTCGGCTGCTGCACATGGTCACCACCCAGGGTTTCAGTCAGGAGTCATGGCGTATGGCTTCCCACACTCATCTGCAGACTGTCGATCGAGTGTTCGCGGCGTCTCACAGCGTTGTCTCCTTGCTCCTCGCTCTTGAAGCTAATGCCGACAAGGATGCGGTCCTGAATTTCCCTCTTGTCATGCTGTTCTCGTGCTTCACAGCTAGCTCCACTATCGCTTGGTTCAGTCTGAAGGGCTTCACTCCGCCGGATGTGAACGAGACGGCCGAGGCCTTTGTGCGTGACGGCATGCGCTTCCTACAGGACGGTGCCAATATCTGGATCCTCGCCGTACCTTGGTACCGCCACTTGACCGTCATGGCCAAGGTCCTTCGCAATGGCGATCCCACTGGCAAGCCCCTGACAGAGCCCGAACCTCGCACCAAAGTCGATGCCCTGGCCGACTCGAATCGCACCAATAGCCATCCTCATGACCGAATGGACTACGAGCGACACTCATCTGCCCATCCAGCCGAGTATAACGAGCGCAGGGACAGTGAACCGCCGCGTAAGTCCGGCTTCACCACCATCAATGGCGGATCAGGCGCAGCTACTACTCCCGCTCTTTCGAGCCCTCAACAGCAGAACGTGACAAAGGCGGAGTCGCCGACACCATCCTCCACTGGAGATACGGGCATCGACAGCGTTGTACACCCTGGGTCAGACATGACTGCGGCCGAGCTCTGTATGGCGTTCGAACGACAGCTTTTGGAGCTTGACGATCTGGCTGCCTTCATGGGCGGGGGTGTTTAGAGAACGAATTGACTCCCTTCTGCGGAGCTTGCTTTCTAGTTGTCAATCTCATTATCGTCACGTCAGCAATAGTCTGACGGGCACTTGTTGTGGAAAGCACGGCGTTTGGTGTAAGTGACATTTCGCGCCGAGGCACGAAATGGAGGATTTCCTTCCTGCGTCTTGATCTAGACGTGTGGCGCCACGTAAATGGCACGTACACGCCCACATGATCATGTGGGCTTTCACTGTATGTAGTTGGGGAGGGGTCGTTTTTGGTGGACTGCATTTCCGCCACGGTGATTTGTGCTTACCGGTGCTTCCTGTCTCTTTTTGATGGCGTACACTACAATACCCATGTGGAATCATCATGTAAAACATGCTCTTATAATACTACAATACTTCACGCCTCTACTGTCAAGACTTGGTTGTCGAAATGCTATATGCTTACTCTGCGGATAGTGTGCACTTAACAAGGGAAAGTCTGGACTATGCCGCTCCATGGCTCTGGGTCTTTCCAGAGGTTTCATGTCATGATGCAAGCTTATTCAAAGTTGGCAGTAGATAGATGGGGTCAAATAATTATTTGTTCGTGAGAGAATCTATGGAGGACAGGGTTACTTCCTAGAATGGAATCTCGTTCGCAAAGCCAAGATTGTCCCGAGGTAGACCATTCTGGCCCTCGGAGACAGGCCCACTGCTACTTGTATGCGTGCCTTCTTGTGTAAGTGTCTTTGTCCATCATACGAAGACCGCGATGACCTCAGCTCTAGTGGCAGTCCCCCAAAATTCGCGTAGGCTAGGGCCCTCGACTTGAATTCTTTTCCATTGTCCGAGGATGTGGTTAATGGCTGAGATATACATCTGCGCGAGTTTCTGCAATCGGTAGCCGTAAACTCCTTCTAAGCATACTGCAGATTCAGTACGACGATCTCGTCTTACTTGTTCTCTTTTCCTCCTTTTGCTAATATTGTACATCTCCCTTCCCTGCCCTGCAATTACCAGCCCCGGCCAGCCAGCTTCTGGTCCGCCCGCATGCTGCTGACGCTGATGCCAACCATGGCTTCGCCCAGGCCCTCGCTGCACTCGGCAAGCACCTTTGCGTCCCTGTAGTGGGTGGTCGCGCGCACAATGGCCTTTGCGCGCTTCGCGGCATCGCCCGACTTGAAGATACCGCTGCCGACAAATACGCCGTCGCAGCCGAGCTGCATCATGAGAGCCGCATCAGCGGGCGTGGCAATGCCTCCGGCGGCAAAGTTGACGACAGGCAGTCTGCCGAGCTCGGCCGTCTTTTTGAGCAGGGCAGCGTCGCACTCAAACTCTCGCGCCAGAGCGCGGATAGCTAGGTCGCCGCCGTCTCTCAGAGCTGCGACGGCCCGGGCAATATCATCCTTGAGCTGTCGCATGTGTTTGACGGCCTCGACGACGTCTCCCGTGCCGGCCTCACCCTTTGTGCGGATCATGGCGGCGCCCTCGGCGATGCGCCGCAGTGCCTCGGGCAGCCCGCGGCAGCCGCAGACAAAGGGGACACCAAAGGTGGATTTCTCGACGTGGTATCTGTCGTCGGCAGGAGTGAGGACCTCGCTCTCGTCAATGTAGTCTACGCCGAGCGCCTCGAGGATCTGACACTCGACAAAGTGGCCGATGCGAGCCTTGGCCATGACGGGAATGGTGACGGCATCTTGGATCTCCTTGATCTTATGAGGGTCCGACATGCGCACCACGCCTCCCTCGGCGCGGATGTCGGCGGGCACACGCTCGAGTGCCATTACTGCGCAGGCACCGGCGTCTTCGGCGATGCGGGCCTGCGCGGCGTCTGTGACGTCCATTATCACGCCGCCCTTGAGCATCTGGGCAAGGCCGGCTTTCACGGTGAAAGAGGCTACAGTGGGCTGGGTCGAGCCGGAGTTGGTACCGGCGCCGGCGCCGGAGCTACCTGTGTCGTTAACCATGGCTGCTGGGTGACGGGAGTGTCACTTTGCCTGTGCGGTGCTCGTATAAGTGGTCGGTGGCGGAGGAAGGTCTAGACCTTGTCAACAATGAAGAGGATGAGGGACGAGGAGATGAACAACAACGTGTGTGGTAGATGAGGGGTATTGGATAGCAAAATAGAAACGACCAGAAGCTAAAAAGGCAAGAGCAAGAGCAGGCACAGATCTCGGAACAAAATGAAGCTTGCAGTCATCGAAAGGTGGCGGGGTTTTTCCTAATTAATGCCCTCACCTGCCTGACAAGCCCACGGGGTTCTTGATGCCAGGGCCCTACCGACCTTCCTCAAGGACGACTGTCCGGTCCGATATCCTGTCTGGAACAATGTCACTGCGCAAGTTTTGAGTCATCTCTCCGCTTGGCCGAAGGAAGGGCTTGGCCATGCCAAATTGCTCGGCAGGGCGTACGACTAGTCCTTGTTTGAGCAGTCCCACGCGTACGTGTGATGCCGGAGAGACAGATGATGGAGGGGTCCCATGCCGCAGGCAATTTTTCAAAAGTCGAGAGCGTCATCGCAAAGTACCGTCTCGGTCCCCGTGCCGGACCAACCGGGAGAGCGACACACGGTGGGTTCGCGGAGCAAAGGTGGCAGGGTACGCCCCAGGTACCGACTGATAGATGATGCTGCAAGGCCGGACCAACGCAATGCAATGCGCCGAGGTCGGGACCCGCGGGCCTAGACCTTTGCAGAGCCAGGTGCCGATGGCGGTTACTAACTGGGCAGCAGGCCGCGGAGCTGTCGCCGCTGGCTGGCCAGAGGACAAGGTTTGGCGCCACAGGGTCTTGGAAGCTGTCGAGCTCTTGGTGTGGTGTCGTCTTGATGAGCATGTGCGCGGGGTGGGGTTTCCGCGCCCCGAGGGAAGCCGTGCCAACCCACTCTGCCCCGGCCCTTTACCCCCCCCCCCCTCCACCCCCACTGGCTGGCTACCTGCCCATCGGCTCGATCCGAGCGAGTAGACTCTGTCTTTGCATCACCGGGGAGTTCTTCGGGCAGATTCCTATTGTCGATACTCCATCTCGCCCGGGGTCCCTCTTGTTTTTGTGTGGGAATATCCTACATCATTCACCCAGTCCGTTGCGACCATCGGCCGCTGATGTGTCATTCTCCATATTTCCGGTCCCTCGCTTCAACACTGTCAAGTAACTAATTACGACAACACCAGAATAGACTGTCTGTATTCCACAACCACCTCAGCGCAACCGACTCCGATCAAACCTTCGGGCTAGAGAACCAGAGCGATGCGCGTCCTCACCGTTGGTGTTCTGGCTCTGCAGGGCGGCTTCGCAGAACACCTGCAATCCCTGGAGCGGGCCGCTGCACGGCCGCAGCAGCAGTCCCTCCGTAGCGGGGCCGGCGAGGATGCAAGCCCCGTCGCCTCCGGGCCCGGGCCCGGCTCACCACCTTCCGGAGCCACCAGCAAGGCGAATTTCAGCTTCATCGACGTCCGCACGCCGCAGCAGCTTGCCTTGTGCGATGCGCTCGTCATTCCCGGAGGCGAGAGCACCACGTTGTCGCTTGTCGCCGCGCAGTCTGGGCTTCTTGAGCCGCTGAGGGAGTTTGTCAAGCACGTCTCACCGTCGTGTCTTCTCCCTCCATGACAAGGTTCAAATGGCTAATGCTGAGATTTCGCAGGGTAGCCAAGAAACCGACCTGGGGCACTTGCGCTGGCTTGATCATGCTCAGCGAGGAGGCCAGTTCCACCAAACGCGGTGGGCAGGAGTTGATTGGCGGTCTTAACGTCCGCGTGCATCGGAATCACTTTGGCCGGCAGATTGAGAGCTTTGTCACAAATCTTGATCTACCTTTCTTACGGGCAGATCAAGCGGTTGCGGAAGAGCCGTTCCCTGCGGTATTCATCCGTGCACCAGTCGTCGAGAGTCTACTTGCCGGCAGCGCTAGTGGGAAAGAAGAAGTGAATGGAGATGGATCGAAGCAAGCAGTAGAAGTTCTAGCGGTGTTGCCTGGCCGGCATGCAGATAACGAGAAAAAGGCCATTGCGATGCATTCTGGGAATAGTGCCGATAAAGAGGCGCTTATATCTGGGGAGGGTCCCGGGGATATCGTAGCGTTGCGGCAGGGCAACGTGCTGGGCATGAGCTTTCACCCTGAGCTCACGGACGATGTGAGGATACACCGGTGGTGGCTCGATCAGGTAGAGAAGGCTGTCTCTCAGGCTTTGTGAAAGAATGGGAAGCAGTCCCGTGGCATATAAACTAGATATAGAGTATAAGGGTGGAGAATTGCATGTAGAGGAATGGCTCGCTATGATACACTCGGATTGGGTACTGAATCTTGCTGTTGCGGCTGGGATATTAGTGTGGCCCCTCAAGCGACCTGGCCGCTCCAGATGAGGTCGCTCATCGTCTGGTTCTTCACAAACACAGCGTCCAGTTCCGGCAGAGCGCGCGTGATCAGGTCCGTCACCATACGTCCAAAGACCTTCTCTCCCCACAAGTTCAAATGCGTGTTGTCAGTCGGACTGTCGGGGCCATTGTATGTGTGCGCCGCGTCCTCGCCAATGACGTCGACGTAGTCCAGGCTCGCGCGGTTCAGGTTGATGAAGGTCGAGTCGGTCTCTTCGGCCGCGATCTGGGCAGCCCGGCGCTCGTTGGCGAGGGAGTCCGTGGCGTTGTGCTCAGACTCGAAGTTCCGCCGAGTAAGGGAGGACACCAGGAGCTGTGAGAGTAGATGCTTTGTATGAGAAGATGGGGCTGCGTATCAGAAGTGTGCAAGGACGAGATTTCAAAACTCACTGGCTTTCCGCCGAGGTCTTTGACGACGTTGGCAAACCGGATCAAATTTGCTTGGTATTCGTCGAATGTTACGTTGTTCTGTGGTTTTTGATCGTTATGTCCAAACTAAAGTTTCCAGACCACGTATGTCAGTCCCAAGATCAAGTGCAAGTCGTCATGAGACGCCCAAAACTCAACATCAACCTACACTGATAGTGACGTAACAATCAAACTCATCGGCGTTGTCCTCTACGAGAGTCGTGATCTTGTCCCAATAGCCGCCCGCCTCGAACGAGGCTGTAGTCGCGCCGCTTTTGGCGACGTTGACGCCCCAGGATGGCTCGATGAGGTTCGCTAGAAATCCGTCGCCCCAGCCGCCGTTGACTGCAGTGGTTGAGTCACCGGCTAGGAAGAAAGCCGGGGTCTTGGCTAGCACCACGCTTGCGCCGCAAAGGGCCAGCGCGATGGGGAAAGGGTGATGCATATTGAATGTATTTAAAATAAACTCGGGCCGATTTTATGAATAGGCTTGGCTTGCGCTGGCGTTGATCAAGTCACTGTACAGACCGGGTGATGGGAATTTCATCTACAAGTCGGATATCCGTACATTATATACCAACACCTATAATACAAGTGCGAGTATTCCCGGATTAAACGCCATCACCGTGAACAGTTAATCATAGATACGGATCTGGCGTCGCAAATTTCCGAGCGGCGGAGGAGGGGAAGGGGAACCTCGCCACGGTTTGCGAGGATTCAGCACGGTTTTCGTGACAAAGAGTACCGAGATGTAACGTTGGCCCTGACCACCGGCAGTGGGCCCCTGGCTGATAACCTTGATGGGGAAAGTCTGGGGCTGTCGATCTGCGGAGATGTATAGAGTACGGTGTCAAGATTAGATGCGACTAGAGTAGACCCCTCACGGTTCTCGCTGCATTTATCCGCTCAGGTTCTTGGCACAATGTGCAGAGTCCTCAGCAGCAGGCCGCATACATAGTCTCAGAGCGTTGCCTTGCATGATGCATGGTCGGTACCTTGCTGAGATTTCACTACTTTGTAGAAACAATCGTGGCCTTGCCATTGGTGGATTAAAGAGTAAATTGACTTGTTGCGTCAAACAAGACTCGGAGTGTCGAGCCTGGACTAACAAGCATGGTGTTGTCACTCAGAGTCAGAGTCATGGGTCTCGATGGTCGCGAGAGCGGTGCAAGTATTCTGTATCATGGTACCACTTATATTGTGCACGAAAGATAGTCACATGATGGTATACCACAGCGCGCCTCATTATCGAAGCTAAGGCACATAGGAAAGTCATACGTCGTTATTGGTCCACCAGGTCGAAATACAGAGCCATGATGGCAATCAGTACGTTGCAGTTGGAATTTACCAAATCAGATCAGCCATTCAGTCACAAAAGCAAGATGCGCCACCGCCACCCCCTAAAGACTTTCAAGTCATCCTCATCCAGGACCTCGATACCGCCTTCAATCTTGGCCGCTAGTTGCTTGAGTCGCTTGGTCATGGTCTTGGCTACCCGGATTGTGACCTCGTTCTGAAAGACGTAGAGGATGGCACCCACAAACAAGGTCATTGATGCCAAAAACCCCGTCTTGCTGCCCGGAGTTACCGAGTCTTTGATGCGCTCGAGTAGGGACCTGCTCTTGCGGAAGGCATACTCTGTGTCGTTGGCCTCGTTGTCATCCGGAGTTCGGCGAAAGATCTTGCGGACAGCAGGAATAAAGGAGGCGATGAGAACGCCAAACATCCACTTGCGCAAGCGGCGAGCCTCTGCCGCCTTGGAGATGGCCATGATCTCCTTACGCAAGAGGTAGAGATCGCCCAAAGCGACGTCGTTATATGCGCGGACCTTGTGGATGTTGCCAGATGCTGCGGTGCCCACCCCAGCGGCTGAGAAGGTGGTCGACGAGGGATATTGGTTGCGGACATTGATGAGCTCCTGTAGAGACAGCTCGGTGGCAAGTCTGATGGAGTTGAGCGATGCGCTTTCAAACGGGGCCATGGTTGTTGGTGCCAGCTCGGCAGGCCTGATTGTGGCATTCATGACATCGTCGGCCGTGTGGCCGGGAATGGCAGTCGACGAGACGCGGCCGGCCGGGGCTGGGCGGCTTTGGATGTTGTAGTCGTTGGCATCGTATCTGCTGGCAGGGCTGGGTGAGTCCCAGGGCCTTGCACCTTGCTGGTACGAAGCCGACTGCGATGGGCGAAAGGAGGCATCGGCAGGTCGAGGGCTATGAGTAGTGGTGGAGTCGGCAATGACCTGCTGCTGATACGATGCTGCAGCCATGCTGGGTGGTCAAGGCAGTGTACTTGTTATATATACCGTGGCGTGGCAATCAAGAGCAAGTATGTTGTTTCGACCACAACAGAACAGGGCGGAGTCGCCGTCCAGAGTCGCAGGACGAGGATTCTGGTCATTTGGACAGGCGACGATCGGGAGACAGGGCGTGGAGTCTACCTGTCCAATGCCCGGCTGGTTGCATGAACTCAAGCGCGGTGGCTGGGTGCGGCAGGGCTTGGGCTGCAGCACGGCTGGAGCAGGAAGAGCACATCGGCCACATCGAGTGCAAGCACTTCCTCCATTGTATGCTTCTCCTTACCTATCGCTGGATCAGCTTCGCGATTGAGGCCAATGACTTGCAAACAATGTTCTCGGAGCGTGTTGGCGTCGGCCGAGCGGCTGTCAACGCTGCGCCCGCGCGAGCATTAATAATGCGTGTAGCCGAGTCTGCCTTGCGCCCCGCTCTCATGCGCTGGCTCTCAGCCCTGACTGCACTATAAAGAGGCCAGCACTTGACCTCCCTCGACCGAGTGCTAGATATGCCTCGCAACACTACACCACATAACCAGTCTATCCCCTTTGTGCCACCACAAGCAAAGCATTGTGACCGCTGCCTGCTGCCCTCGCCTGCGACTTCGCATCGGCCAAGTGCTTGCCGCCCCTGCTGCATTGTCTCTTGCTTCGTGCCTTGCTGAGCTTGTGTCAGCGTGACTGTTGTCCGTGTAGTCGACCTGCTGCCAGGTATTCGTGGGAAACATACATCGTGTAGTCTTCTTGTTCACCTTCGACTCGTGGGTCGTGTCATACCCGACTGTGCTACGCTGTGCTGTGCTGTCCTCACGACTGTCATCACGATTGTCATCATGGCTGGTGGTCTTCCCCGCTCTGCTTCGCCACCTACTGTCACTGGGCTCGTTCCTGACGACGGCAGCCACTCAATCCAGTACTCTCTCACCGACCTCACCACTCGCTCTATCCGCCTCTCGCCCTCGCGTGCCTATGTCGTTCGCGATATCAGCAACATCCCTCTCGACCCTGGCACCAACCACATCACCATCATCGGCCTCTCCCCCACTGTCGACGAGCACTCGGTCAAGCTTGAGGCCACCGGCCCAGTTTCTATCACGGACTTCTCTATCCATCTCCTTCCCAATCGAGATATCTATGAGGACGTGTATCCAGACTCTGACGACGAACATGCCACTGATTCTGAATCAGAAGAAGGCTTTGATGGCGAGTCTGAAACTAACCAGGCTACAGACCCAAAGGAGAACGAATCCACCCTAGCATTGCGTGCAGAGCTTGAAGCCCTCCATGAAGATCAGGAACGGAACTTAGAGCTCGTCGCCAGTGCCGGGGCCCGCCTCGAGATTCTGGACGGCTACGGACGCCGCATTGTATCCCCTGAACAGCCTATAATCCTGGACAACTCGGAGCAGGCACCACAAGTCCAAACGCAGTTCGACATTGCTGTCGGGCTCGAAGCATACAAGACAGAGCGCGAGAGGGCGTTCTGTGACCATATGGAGGGCAAGACCAAGGCCCGCAAGCTAGCCCAGCAGATCGACAAGCTCGCCAAACAGCTGGATCACCAAGTCAAGACAGCTGCCAAGGCTCAGCGGACGGCTAATAAGGCACAGTTGAGAGCCTCGGCTGCAAAGGACAGAGCACGCCAGAAACGGCAGCGCAAGGCGGAGGAAAATTCCAAGGAGAAGCTCCGAATCCGCCAGGAACGGGAGGCATGCTGGCCTCGAAATGTACATGTCGTTAGTGTTACTCTGGAAACGGCCATCATGACGCCTGGCTCAACTCGCCGCAGCTCCTTCTCGAGTGACATTATTCATGCTTCCACAGACCCAGATGCATGCCGTACCGTCATGGAAAGTTCTTGCGGGCTGACTCTGAGTTACATGACCACCTCTGCATACTGGAAACCAACATATGACTTGTCGCTCTCCACCGTGACAACCTCGGCCATTCTGTGCTTCGACGCCCTCCTTACAAACCATACTTCAGAGACCTGGAGCAATTGCAAAGTGTCTCTGACAACGTCCGAAGCCGAATTGGCGGATCTTACAGACAGGCTGCCACACCTGCACGCTTGGCAGATCGGGATCGCGGACAAGAACACCTCGGTGTTTGAACGTGCCTCGGACAACATCTTGCACTCTGCACAGGAGTTGCAGCACAACTCAAACCGCTTCTTCCCGAGACACCCTCGTAGCGCTATCCAGACACGATCTTCCATGTTTGGTCGCAATTCGGAGCAGACACCTGGTCTTTTCAACACTGAAAGAGGCGCTTTTGGTCCTGCACAGGTTCTAGACAGTGGCATGCACCAGGCTGCCAGACCTGGAGGCCTCTTTGGCTCTTATTCTGCAACCACTTATGGCACAACCGGAGGATTCGGCAGCGCTGCTCCATCGGCCTTTGGGAGTAACTCACAGCCAAGTGGCGGTGGTAGTGGTAACTTCGAGGGCCCATCGGTACGCGGCGGGCTGTTCGGTTCGTCTCAGAAAACTCTGTCTACTGGTGGTGCACTTTTTGGAAACGCACAACCTGCTGCCGCGGGCACCACCGCAACCAGTGGTACTGCATCCATGTTCGGCGGTCAGGCCTTCTCAAGCTCCTTGCCCGCCACATCTGGCACAGGCCAGCCCACTTTTGGGCAGACTGGCGGGAACTCTCAGGCCGCCTCATTGTTCGGCGTAGCTACTTCTTCATCAGCCGATGAGAGTGAGACTGCCACCGACAGCGACACCACCGACGTGACAAACAAGGGACACAAGTCTACCACGCAAACACCCCGCTTCAGTGATGTGCCCAGTGTCAACGCTCCAATAGTTTCACCTACTTTTGGCCAGGATGATTTCTCCTTCGAACAGTTAGGTCTGACCTCCAGTTACGAGCTCCCCGGCCTCAAGACACTAAAGCCTTCAGCGCCTACAAGCAATGGCGTTGGGTGTTCCTCGCGCCAGCGCGTAACCCGCATCACAAACTTCACCGAAGTCTCCTTCACGCGCACGGTAGTCGCAAAGCTGAAAGCGGCGGCCTACCTACGTGTCAAGCTCCGCAACAGCAGCCGTATTCCCATCATCAGCGGTGTGGCAAGTATTACTCTGGACGGCAGTTTCCTGGGACGTATGCAGATTCCACCCCCATCGGGCAAGGCTTTATTCGGTTCGTCGACGCTGGGGTGTGTCAAGCCTGGGGAGTATATGCATTTAGATCTGGGCAAGGATCCTTCGGTAGAGGTGAGGTATCAGGGCCCCCTTGCTAAGACCAACAGTAGTGGTCTCGGCGCTACTGCTGGTTTCCTGCTCGGTGCGAACAAAGATGTTAGTCGTGTGTGCACGCGACATATTGTCCTGTCCAACCGTCGTGCTCATGGAGGAGATACTGCGGCCGAGAGTCGGCAATCAAAAAAGAATGAGAAGAGTCGAGAGAGCGGGGAAAGCGCTTCTAGTGCGCCCAAGCCCATGATCGTCAGGGTGTTGGATCAAGTTCCGATTACTGAGGATGAGCGAGTGCGGGTTGAAATCTTGCGGCCTCGTGGTCTGACGAAAGAAGGCGATGAGGTGGAGATCGATGGAGACGGTATGCCAAGATTCACGACGGGGAATGGTATTAGCAAGAAGTTAGGCAAGGCGGAGGAGGATGACGCCGGAGATGCTTGGGGTAAGGCACAGGCAAAGTTGCTGGAGGATGGTAAAGTCGAATGGCACGTGACTCTGAATCCATCTAAGACGGTCAGGCTCACACTGGAGTATCAGTGCTCGTACCCCAAGGGAGAGAGCGTTGTTAGTGTTCACCGGACATAGTGATGGTGGAAAATCGTTTCGGAACGGGGGAATATGGAACCGTTCAGGTGTGTCAGGACCTACAGTGTCACAACAAGCAATTGGGCAGGGATATCCTGTGTGGGGTAATGGTCGTCACTCATATATTTTTGGCAAGTCTTTCCGGGTTGAGCAGTAGGTAGACTACAGAATGCACCTCAATTCATTCGACCCCTGTTCCAATGCTTATGTACTTATGCTTAGAAGTTTCGTGTTCATGAAGTTGTCTAGGCTACGGTAAGGTTTGCAGGCTAAGAGCAACGCAACTTGAGCGGTGACAATCTACGCTGAACGAAACCAACGGGATTTTCTCTACCACTTGGCCTCCTTGGTGTCCAGGAAACCTTTGAGGATACCAACAATATTCTCAAGGGCGGCAAGGTATGTGCGGAGCTCGTTGCTAACCTGTGTCTGATCGGCGCCAAGCTTTCCGTAGAAGTCCTTGCGGTAAGGGCAGGCGCTCATGGCGGCGGAGAAGACGGGCCGGACGAGGAAGCCGTGGTGCGGCTTGAGAGTGGCACCATAGGCGTTGCGGAATGAATCGGCCAGTTCCTCAGATTCCTTGGCTACGTTCTGGCTCAGGGCGATGCAGGTGAAGTCGAGGCCGCTATATGTGATGTACCATACATTAGAATTGTGAGCCTTGGATAAAGGGGGGGCATGAGTGAGAGGGCACACACCGGACAAGCCACAGGAGACCCTCAGACGCTGTGTGCTTCTTAGTCTTGAGCTCGTTGATGACGAGGTCCTGGACTGTAGTAGACTCTTCGGGGGCGGCATTCTGACGCTCGCGGAGTTTCTGGATGGGGTTGTCAATAGACTGGATGGGGAGGGTACGTCGTCGGGGTTTCGTCAAGTACCTTGACGTTGCCAAGTATGTCGGACTTGACGGGGGAGAAGGCTACGGAGCCGAGGGCATCTACACAACCAGACCACGACTGTTAGCAGCTGTAGTGACACGGGGAGGTGGTCTTGGCGTGCGCACCGAACATGGTGGTCAAAGACTCAGCAGCATCAAGGAAGGCCGTGGTCTCGATGGCATTGCCCTTCTCCTTATCGATGGGAACGTCGACAAAGGACTTGCGGAAGGTGGTGAGGATGGTGCCTCCAGGAGGGATGACGGGAGCAGACATGGTGGTTGATTGTGTGGTTGTGTCTTTGGAAGGTTGAGAGTATCTAGTAGTGGAATCTTGCAAGGAGGTTGTGTCTTGGTGGTTGATAGAGGGCGGTCAAAGACAAAGACGAGAGACCCTGAAGTCCCTGGGACAGTTGTCGAGAGCTGGTGTGGGGTAGAGGCCGCACGAACCCCTGAATGAGGGGTGGAGAGGGGCTCCGTGCTCCAATGATGCTGATCGGAGCATGGCTAAGATACTCCGTATGTAAAGTACGTATCTACCTAGGAAGTAGGCAACCTATGGTGCTGGTGTGCAGTTGCGCATTGGATGGTAAGCAGGAGCCCAAACTGCTGGGGCGGGATCTCGTTCGAGGCTGGCTACAACCCAGCTAGGGTGACTGACATCGCTATGGGCGGTTTAGTTGTGACGGCATGCCACAGCAATCACCAGCAAGGCGGTACTTTTGGGTGAAGAAGCATTGTAAAACTAGCTCCAAATCGCCAGCGGACCCAAGCTGGTCGTTATGGTGTAGCATGACATTCTGCTTGCTATGCTTCCAGTTAACTTGCGGCTGAGTTGCATCAAGTTCCCTGTGGGCGGCATAAAGAAGGAGTCTTCCGTCGGGAACCAGGGCGCCTGCGGTTCGAGTTGAGATACATGAAGCGGGTGTCTCACCGTCGGCATGGCTCACTGTGATTGAGTCGTCTGGCTCGTCTGGCTCGTCTGGCTCCTTCGGTGCGGAAAAGTCTCATCCGTGCCGCTGTCGTGATGGGTCAGAGTCGGCCCCACCCGGACGGGAGAGAGACGAGCGGGCTTGCGCCAGTGACGTCACAGTTGGCCGGGCCTCTGTTGCTGATCTGCCCATCCTTGCCCGCCCGCGGCTCTCGTGCCCATCCAACGTTTTAACCGTAATGTTTGCTGTTGTGTAGTGAGGGGCATGACGCACATGCTTGTGCGAGGCCAGCCCTGCTCGTGCGGTGCCTGGAGATCACCGCCAAGCTGCGGGAGGACCACCCTCCACGAGATCCGTCTCTGGGCCATCATGATGCTCGCCGACAGGCGCGTGCTCCAACGCGAGTCGCCCGGAGACTACTCGCGTATATTCTGCAGCAAGGACGGCGAAACTGCAAGGTAAGCTTGCTCTCAAGTGCATCCATCATGTGCACGTGCATGTATGTGTACATACAAGCCTGCAAAACAGGGCACGCACGACTCAACAAGGCGACCCACGCCAGCTCCTGCCTCAGCTGCTACGTCGACGAGGCCCGCCCGGCCCCGGATATGCGGCAGCTCGTCCCTGACAGCCAACCCATGGTACCCTAAGGTCATCTTCCAAGGCTGGCTTGTCCTGACGTGCTACTTGAGTCCCGCTGTCCCATGACAGCGTTGGCCAACTTGACAGTGTTGGTTTCTGCTTGCTCAAGTGCTTCCACCTAGCGCCCGTCGCTTGCCTTATCCATCATCTTTATTCAATCCTTGGATACTCCCTATCCTAAGAGTCATTCGCCTGATTTGTGCCTCTCCACGGTGCACTTCGCGTGCCGGCTAGCACAAATTGATACAGTCTTCACAGCGCTCTGCTCTAGCCTGACCAGTGTAGCCATGGCCGACCCGGACGTCAAGGGCAACCGGGACCACCACTCGTTGTCCCAGAAGCTGCGCCATCCTATCCACGAGATTAAGCAAAAGCTGTCTGGCACTCATCTCCACGATGTCAAGGTCGCCCTGCACCACAAGAAGTAATGCCAAGACAACATCTCGTATCCAATCTGAGCGTCTTGACTGACTCACAATGTCCTCATCACAGGCATCATATCGGCAAATACGCCAATCTGGTATGTCCAGTGCTCAGTGAATGACGTCTACAAATCTGGATAGCCCTGCTGACTTGTTTTAGTTTAACCCGGAGCATCGCCACGACGAGGAGCATGAGAAGCGCTGTGACGAAAAGCGTGGCAATATCGCGGACCAACACCGCTTCAAGTCATTCTTCCCGGAGCGCGACGGTAACCTCATCAAGTGGTATGTCGACGGTCGCAACTACTTCTGGGTATGTGTCCACCTCTTTCTTCTGTCCGGCTCCGCGTCCATAAGCTACAGCCAGTGCGACAATCAGTTAATGTATTCAATCCGGCAGGCTGTCTCTGAAGCGCTGGAACGAGCAAAGGAGACTATTTATATCGAGGACTGGTGGCTCTCCCCTGAGCTGTTCATGCGACGGCCTCCGTACCACAACCAAAAGTGGCGTCTGGATCAGATCCTGAAGCGCCGCGCCGAGGCAGGCGTCAAGATCTATGTCATTGTATATCGCGAGGTCGAAGCTGCCCTCACTTGTAATTCCGAGCACACCAAGCATGCTCTTCAGGCCCTGTGCCCAGAAGGCACTCCTGGCTATGGCAACATCAAAATCATGCGCCATCCCGACCACAACGTTCTCGAGAACGCCGCCGACATGACCTTTTATTGGGCACACCATGAAAAATTCATCGTTATCGACTACGAAATGGCCTTCATTGGTGGGCTGGACTTGTGTTTTGGACGGTGGGATAATCATCAGGTTTGTTACACGATGGAATGACGTTCACGTCGCTCTAGAAACTATAAATGTGGTGCTAGACTGCTAACTGTGCTCAAACAGCACGCCCTGGCGGATGTCCACCCCGAGGGAGTCGCCGAGGAGATTTGGCCGGGTCAGGACTTTAACAACAACCGGGTGATGGACTTCAAGAACGTGGAGGACTGGAAACAGAATGAGTTGTCCAAAGCTGAATACGGCCGCATGCCGTGGCACGATGTTTCAATGGGCGTCATCGGTCCTTGCGTCTATGACATAGCCGAGCATTTCGTGCTTCGCTGGAACTTTGTCAAACGTGACAAGTACAAAAGAGATGACCGTTTCGAATGGCTAGAGCTTCAAGGCCGTACTGGCGACGACGAGGACTTGGTCGGTGTCCAACGCCCAAAGCATCCTGAAGGCGGCTACACAATGCACCCGCTGAGCCCGCTCGCCACAAAAAACATTGGCCATCGGGGTACGGTGAAAGCCCAGATAGTCCGGTCCAGCTCTGACTGGTCGAGTGGCATCCTCCGGGATCACAGCATCCAGAATGCTTATATCGAAATCATCAAAAAGGCTCAGCATTTTGTTTACATCGAAAACCAATTCTTCATCACGGCCACTGGCGAGCACCAAAATCCGATTCACAATACAATCGGCCAGGCCATTGTTGAGGCCTGCGTCAGGGCTGGCAAAGAGGGTCGAAAGTTTCGTGTGATTATCTTGATCCCGGCTGTGCCTGGATTCGCTGGCGATCTCCGCGACAATGAGGCTGCAGGGACACGTGCGATAATGGACTACCAGTACAAGTCGATTTGTCGTGGAGAGCATTCCATCATGAGCCGTATTGAGGCCGAAGGTGTCGACCCAAAGAACCACATTTTCGTCTTCAATCTTCGATCCTACGATCGTCTGAACAAGACGCCAGCCGTTAGAAAACAGGAAGAAGCATCGGGTGTCAAGTACCAAGACGTCCAGCGAGCCCAGGCTGAGGAGATCATGGGTGAAGGTATCCACGGCCGAGAAGACGTCGAGGGCGAACGTGACAAACACATGGGGACCGAGAAAGAAAACAATCAAAAAGATGGGAAAGTGGGGAACCTTGAAGCAAAACAAAAATTCGAAGAGGCCCAGGAAGAAGGCCAAGAAACAACTACCGCTTACAGTGTAGCCCACCATGCAATGGCTGGTCAGGGTAAGCTGTCGGACGAGAACTGGGAAGGTGATGCAAAGGACGAGGTCGAGAATTGGATCCAGGAAGAGCTCTACATTCATTCCAAGATCCTCATCGTCGATGATAGGATTGTAATCTGTGGCTCCAGTAACCTGAATGATCGCAGTCAGATGGGCAATCACGATAGCGAATTGTCCATTGTCATGGAGGATACAGATGTCATCACCAGCACAATGGATGGTGAGCCATATGAGGCTGGAAGACACGCAGCGACATTACGAAGATATTTGTGGCGTGAGCATCTGGGCTTGCTGCCACCACAGCCAATGGATGCGTCTGACGACCCCAACGCGCAGCCCCCGGGAGAGGACTCACCTAACGACCCATGGGACAAAGATGAATCCTACAAGTTCGTGGAAGATCCCTTGAACGATGAGGTATGGGACATGTGGACGGGCAACGCAACGAAGAACACGGAGACTTTCAGACACTTGTTTCACGCGGATCCTGATGATCACGGTACGTTTTTGATTTCCAGGAGATCATCACGCGACATTGTACAAAATGCTAAACCTTTCGGTTGCTCATAGTTAAAACGTTTGACGACTATGACTCGTTTCTACCGCCACGGCAGGTCAAGTCAGGGCACATCTTCGATCGATTTATGCCACCTGAGGATATCCGCTCGAAGCTTGACGAGATCAAGGGTCACCTGGTATGGATGCCCCTCGACTATCTTCAGGACGCAGAAATGGCCGAAACGGGTCTGCAGGTTAATTCATGGACTGAGAGTATATATACATGATGCACAGAGGGCGCTCTTGCATCTTTCGTCGAAGTACGGCCATGGGTATATACATACCCCTAGCCATCGCTCCTGTTCTCGGTCATTGTGGTCTTGATTCATTGGGTATCGTAGCATGAATAATGAACTTTCTGTAAACACAGTAATCACGAGGACCAATTCGAGTTCACTAGATGATGCTCTTGAAATTTCCACAGTCCAATAGAGTGACTGCATATCCCATCTTTGCAGCTGAGAAATAATGCCTCTACTGTGTCGCGACAAGCTTAATGTCCCTGATCAAGGAGCAGATGGCATATAAGGACATCCATTGAATAGTCAGCTATCCTAAATGCTTCCAACCCCTGGCCCAACGCCATAACGCCCTTGTAGCTCAATTATATCTATTGTAGCAGGTATGGCTAATCAAAACCCACTCTAAGAAGGCATTACCCCAGAGTCGACAACCCATTTTAAAGAGCCTAAAAGTCCCTAGCCCCATGGCCACTTGACCCTCCCATAAAGTCGCCAAGCTGCATCCGCGTCATGCCTTCGCGAGCACCACCGACCTGACCAGCGACGCGTAGTATGCCCTGTTCGAAGTCCCGCAGTACTGCGACGAGATCCTGAATTCTATCGTCGACTCCATTGGACGCACCATTCTTAGACGCCATCAGCTTCTGCAACTCCTCGACCAGACTGTGCTGAACACCGTTGAGGTGCGACTCGATCTCGGACAAGTTTTGCTGGTACTTGCTTAGCTGCTTGTCCATTTCATCGGCAGAAGCCGAGAAAAATGAAACCAGGTCCTGGCCATCTGACTCCGTGTTCGCTGTTGCAGCAGCAGCGGATCGCGGCGCCCATAGGTTCGGCGCGTGATACTGCTGCGGCAGCTTGAGATTATCGATCGCCCGAAAGCTCAGTCTTGCATGGTCGGCGTCCTCCTTGACCAAGCCACGGGCCACTTCGATGGCCTGCGCGTCAGCCTCGAGTGCACCACGAACACCCTGGTATTTACTAGCAACGAACCTCACGTCGTTGGGGATATCTTCGAGCATAGGTCCGTGACCGACCATGAAGGCAGCAAGTTGCTGCTGGTAGTCCTGTTGGTGCAGGATGCCCTTGTCCACCTGCTCGAGCAGCTTCTGCAGTTCGTCGGTGAGATCGGTAAAGCGGGTCGTGCCCTTGAGGTTGGACACATCTATTCGCACTCCAGGAACTGTCTGCGGTTGAGCAGTAGAGCCTAGCAAAGAACCGCCTAACATGCTGGGCTGCTGTTGTTGGGTTTGCTGCGGCTGCTGTGCTGGTGTCTGAGAAGCAGCAACTTTCCCGCCACTGTTAATAATATGTGTCAGTCGCAAATTCTTACACGTCAGATCCGGTAAATAGAGTTGGGCTCACAAGAGGGAAGAACCGGCAGAAGGGGTAGCCGGCTTGTTCAATGCGGCGCCACCAAAGAGGCTAGGTGTTTGTGTTTGTTGTGGCTGCGAAGTGGCCTGTCCACCAAAGAGGCTCGATGTCTGTGTTTGTTGAGGCTGAGGCGTTGCCGCGCCGCCAAAGAGACTGGACGTCTGAGTCTGCTGTGGTTGTGAGCTTGTTGCGCCACCAAAAAGGCCAGGGGTCGTTGTTGTGGCCGTAGGGGCAGCAGTGGTGGAAGTTGTGGTTGAGGCGTTGCCGAAGAGACCACCGCCTGAGGCGGGCTTGCTGCCGAAGAGACTCGAGGTTGCGGGTGCGGCCGACTGTGTGTTTGCGGTGCTCGAGCCACTGTAGAGGTGTCAGTATGGAGGAGCAGGGAGAAGAGATCGTGTGTTTGTGCGCACAAGAGGCTACCTGCAGCACCGGTGTTGATGCTCAAGCCAGGCCCGCTGGCAGACCGCGCGAGGGCCATTGTGACCAGTGTGCTGCTGTTGACCGTGCAGGATCGCAAAGTGCTAGTCTGCTGGCTAGGACAAGCTTGAGGACTCTTGGTTGCGACAGAGGGGTCGTTTCGAGCGCGCAGGAGGTGCTGTCAAGCAATGCCGGTGGCGCTGGAGGTGGTGATGGTGATGGTTGCCTTTGTTGTTTTGCGACGAAGGCACCGAGCTGCACGCAAAGTTCAGAGAGCTGTCTGCAGCTTGCTGGTTCCTGGCGCGCATGGGTTGGTTGATGGCAAGGCGTGCAGGGGTCCCACCCCGGGCGCCGGACCTCCACACCCTCAGGTGCTTGTCACTCTTCCACTGCCGTCACATTTTCAGAAGCTCTACCACAGCCTGCTTTGCAGCATATCGCCGACCAAACGCGACCCCCAATTGCACCAATCTTGGGTACGAAGCTCCAAGACCTATCGCTATGGAAGTGGACGATGATGATGATTTCTACGCGCCCGACGAGCCAGTGGAGACGCAGTCTGCCGCTGATGCTAGTCCAAAGACCGCTCACGATGCCAGTACTGCTGCGCCCGGAGACGCGCGTGCTGGAGCTGCAGAGCTCGAGTCGGGCGAGGAAGAGGAGGATGAAGGTGCCGCCGCTATGGACGAGGACGATGATGAATCAGATTCGGACTCCGATATTGACATCATAACGGAGCGCAAGGACGGCTCCCAGCCTGAACCACCAGCGTACGCAAATCCCGGCAAGCCAAATACCTGATTTTGGCACAACTTTTGTGGTTTGAAGTTCTCACAAGGTTTTCTTGGCACAGACAATCACGGTATAGCGACATCAGAAATATTCCACAACGAACCGCGTCGAGTGATCCTTCAGCAAAAGCCGTTGCCGCCGCCCCGGCCAAGGACCAGCCTGCCAATCACAAAACCTCTCAAGGACGCTCGGCCGTGTCGACATCCAACATTGATGTTCACGCAATTCCAACCTATAAGCCTGCGGGGAAACCAATTACCCAAGTCAACATCGACACAGGTGCGCCCCCAGTTGTATAGTGCATGGTTGGTTGTCTGCGGCTAACTTGTTGCACAATACAGATCTTCCAGATAACGACAAGCCGTGGCGAAAGCCCGGCACAGACATAAGTGACTACTTCAATTATGGCTTCGATGAGTTCACGTGGACCATGTATGCTGCAAAGCAGGACAGCGTACGTGGCGAATTCAGCCAAGACGCTGTGGCCCAGAACAACAAAAAGATGATGGAAGACATGCAGATGATGATGATGGGTGGTATGCCTGGCATGGCAGGTGGCCCAGGCGGTGCTCCACCAATGCCAGGGATGGATGGAATGCCACCAGAGATGCAGCAGATGATGCAACAAATGATGGCAGGAGGCATGGATCCAAGCCAGATGGATCCTTCCGCCATGTTTGCTGCAATGCAGAACAATGGTGGAACTGCTCAAGGTGGTCAGGCTGGCCAGAATCAAAATTTTGGCGGAGGCCAGGCTTTCGGTGGCAATCAGGCGCAAGGCTATGATGGTTTCAACCAAGGTATGGGTCGTGGTGGTGGAGGAGGAGGTTTTGGTGGTCGAGGCCGCCGAGGGCGAGGTGGCTGGTGATGACAGCATCGTGTTCACTGAACCCGAATTTGCTTCGCAAGAATGACTCTGTGTCTCAGTACTTCCGATGAAGAAAACGCCGAGTCTGGATAGGTATTCTTGCATGGCACTTCCTCTCCGCATCGGTAAGAGCTTCTCAACTGGTCATGGGGGGGTTCGAGCTGTGCAGGCCATCGCAGAGAACTGTCAACTCGCTTGCGGCATTGCGTATTGGTGGTGTGTGCAATCTGGCACTGGACATTGCACATAGCAATCACACACTAGGAGGGCCGAAGTCTGTCAAACTTTCACGGTATGCGTCTGTGGCAAGCCCGCAATGCAGCGGCCAGGCACGAGAGCCTGGCAAGGTGCAGGGACTATGCGGCGATGACCAACCCCGCAACCAAGTCGGGGCTTTGGTCCGTGACAAGCACGGTCATACATGGCCAAAGCCGGCAGTTACAAATCCGGTGAATTATAGAACACCATCCTGGAGCATGGCTGAGTGTCTGAACGACATGTTCTATTTGTCGTCGAGAAATAACAGAGAACCCTACCGAATCGAGTCGATCCCTTTCATACTCAGTGCTGACCGCTCGCACATTGTGATATCGGAATGCCATAAAATATGCTATGTGGAACAGATACAGGGGCATTTGGCGGGTGGCATTTCAAGTTTCCCGTATATGCTTTTCTAAGACCACTCCATGATACATACGACCATAGGATCGAGAAAATTGAGGGTCCCGTCCGCTCCCCTGTACACAAGCTCGATACCGCCGGATCAGTAGTTGGGTCGGTGACGACCAGCGAATCCCCGGTGTTGTATGTTTTTTTTGGCCATTTTGCCGTATTTTGTAGCATCATATCGCCCGCGGTTTTGCGTCGTCTGCATGGAAGTCATGTTTCTATTTTTCTCAACCGCAAACAGGTGCTTTTTTCCCCTTTGATTGGTTCCTTTTCAGTTTACGGTGTGCTAGTGGACATGTATTAGTATTCATCAGTCCTTAATGGATGGGAGTGGGCCTCGCTCATCCGACTTGAACCAACAAACATGGTGACACAACACGCTTTCGATGCAATGACCAAACCCGATAGTTCCTGCACTGGACCACTCTGGCTGTGCTATCTTACCATGCTGCGTTTGGAGCTTCAAACATGGCTCAAGGAATGGCGAGAGTGAAGCTGATCGAACGATTAGTCTAAGCTACACATTCTTTACGTCTGCAGCTGAGAATACACAACTCGTCCCAGTGTAGTTCTATCTTGGCCCAACACCATTTGACAAAAACTGACGGAGGTTGGAAATGGTGCTAGATGCGCTACAAACTACCAGCACAAGAAATGTTTCGAAGCAGCGGTTTCATGGCATGGATCTAAGTACTGGCCCGAAGGCTTATTTATCAGCATTCCACTATATGTCTATTGTACTGGTCCAGTCCTCCCCTCTGCCCCCAACTGGAAAACCGCTCTAGCCAGTTATGCTTTCCTGATCTATGTGTTTGGAGTTCACCGTACTTATCGCATTCGACAAAACAGCTCTACGGTTTGCTTTTTGCATTATGCCCGGAACACCCATCACACGATCCGTGTATGCCCGCGCGGTCAGTCTTGCTTCTTCGACTTGGAGAAAGGCAGGGTCGACAAGTATGAGTCGAGTCAGCGTGATAACGCGGACGGCGAATTTTTCCAACTATGGGCGGAAGTGGAGGAGGGCGATTGACCACTGGTAAAATGACTCAAGATCAATGCATCATCCTATATGTGTTAGTTACATCACCCAGCGCATCCAAGGAGGCTTGTCCAGCGATGGACCACCAGTGGCCTGCACCACAATCGGACTCTTTTCGACCCATTAAAGCTGACAATAGTGGCGCTTCGGCAAAGAAGATCAGTTCACAATGTTGTTCACAAGGACGAGTTACGATGAGGCGCCCTCTCCATGTTCGCATACCTTAGTATTGAACGCTTATGTAAGAGTTTCAGCTCGTGGCTGACATCTGGTACTCACGACCATTATGTACTCAGCCAAACGAACGATCAACTGGCAACCCTACCACGAGAGAGGCAGCACGATCTGTGATCCAAAACTTGTCTTTGCAGGGTGTTTCGTGAGGAGCAGATGGCTGACGATGACTTGCGACGATCCCTTACTGAGACTGACGAAGCGATGAAACAATAACGCTTATTTTTAAACACATGCGGAAATTCACATGGCTCTACGGAGGCACATATAGGCAGTAGAGGGCGAAACCTAGACATTCGGCGCGTGTTGCTTGATCTAATGGCTGATACATTTGAGAGAAGTCCTGCTCAGTTTCGTCTGACTCAACACAGCAAAGTCACACACAAAGCCCGCTATTATACGTGCTGAGCTCGTTGCCACTTCAAGACACGTGGCTCTGACTACCCACGTGGTATATTTCTAGACGCGCCATGTAGTCTTCTGAACCCGCAATCGAGGACAATATGAGTGCTTGTCAGAAGTGCCGAGATGGTGTGCTCCGTCTCGGGATCGACGTAAGTGCCACTGACCAATCGGCTTGCACCAAAATGGCACGCATTGACAACGCCTGGCTAGGAGTTCCACGAGCACGACTTGGGCCTGAGTAGCTAGAACTTTCCCACGTCGCGATCCTGCGCCTACATACCGCAAAGGCATGTGAGAACCCTTGAGGTCCCCAAAAGGACACCTGCTGATCAGCAGCACGCATGCCGAATCATCCAACCGCTGCCTTGCCCGACACCAACGTGCAGCTCAGCCCACACGGGTAAATCTGGTCTAGACAACCATCACACTGGATGGTCTCTTCTAGACCTGCTGTGCCGCAGCCGCCAAACCCTAGATAAGCATATCTGGGCTCAGCAGACACGACCAAACTAGACTGCTTGATTGTTCCACGTGCGGCCGCAAATCGCCCTCAGTGCGCTGTCCTCCTCTGATACATTGCCAAGTCTGCGTGCGATAACAGAGGCTGTGATGCTTCCGATCGCTGCATGCCCTGTGCTTGCCCGACGCCAGATGCACTTCAGCTCAGACCTTGGAGTCCACTGCTATGCCGAGGCGGGTCTGGTATATCAGGTAGCGACAGCCGTCCATATTCTCTCGCTCTAGGTGGATGGTGTAATGGACATCACAAAATATCCTGTCCTCATTGTCCATCTCCAAGGCAGGTCAGCACGTAGCACTGCTATCTTCGAACCTCATGCATCAACGTGGCATCAGCGATGACCAGCATTGCCATCATCGCCACCTCAACACTATGGCCCACCTGTTTGGGTTATACAAACTTCGTCTCGGCCATCGTCCCAGCTGCTCGTGCTACGGCACAACGCCAGCATTCTCTAGACGCCCTTTTGCTCTCAGCGGCGCTGCACACTGGCTGGCTCTTGAACAACAGTTCCTGGGTCGCTCGCGCCATTACAACCCGCTGCTTGGTTCTGTACAAGCTCAGCCTCAGCATAGTGGCCATAACTGTACGTGTAAGCTGGCCGATCTGGAATCACAAGATGATGCGCAAGTTGAAGCAAAAGCTCGAGTTTGAGTTCTTCACCATCATGCTCACTATCGGCAACCATGTTTGTGTCATCGTGTTTTGGCCAGGCTGGTGGCTCTTAGCAGTTAGCACATTTGGTGTGTGGCTGTGCTTGGGATGAGCGCGAAGGACGCCGGAGCATATCATGGATGTACTGGTGCAACTTGCCTGGAACATCTCAGCTCGCCGCCGCCGCCGCTCGCCGGCCGTGATCGCCCGACCTCATGCTGAACATTTATGCATTGTCAGCAGCAATTGCCATCAAGGACCACAAAGGCTAGAGCGGCGCTCACCGGAGTGAGCTGGAAGGAAAGATGCACTTCAAGAGTAGAAAAAGGTATTCCCGCCGAGGTCACGTCGAGTATCCTGACGGAAATCCTTCTCTGGGTCGAACTCCCGCCACGTACTAGCCGGATAGATGTGCTTATTGCGCTCGTACCAACGCCGATCAACGACCTTGGTCCAAGACGGATCATCAGATGCTCCTTCGAGTCCACGGGCGTCGGAAAGAGCTGCGGCCTTTGTTGCGGAGGTTGAGAGAGGCTGATATCCAACACCAGCCTGATCTGTGCCAGGATTTGCACCAAAAGACTGCAGAGAAGGTGGCTCCGTGTTGTAGGCGAATAGAACTTTGTCATTGGGACCAGGAGTCTTATTCATGATAAAGTAGAGAAAGTCGTAGTGCTATGTGCAAATTTGTTAGCAAGAAATACCATCGCCGAGCAGAATGTTGCCTCTCTGATCATATCCCACGGAGTTACTTACGTGAGGAATGATAACACCACCTCTGACCATGATCAGGTCGTCCACACCTACACGAGCCCATGCCTTGGTTGCGTTGAGCTTTTCGCCAACGCCCAGCTGGGCCCCGACCTTGCGACTCTTATCCAGGAAGATCCAGACGAAGTCGCCTTTCTTGACACGCACGATACCCCCGGGAAGATCCGCTCCATCATAGAAGACAAAAGGAATGGCGATTTCGGATGCTTTTACAGCCTCTTGTCTGGCGAGAAACTCCTTGCGAAGTGTCTCGCGCTCAGCAGCCTCCCGAAGTAGAGCGGACTTGGTCATGGAACGTGGGACGATCGATACCGCGGCGTTAGCCTTGAGCTTGTAGGATGTGGTTGGTGCTGCTGCGCCATTGCCGTTGTCGTCGCCGGATCCCTCTTGCCCACCAGGGCGTGTAGAGTCCACATCTTTCTTGGATTTCTTGGGAACAATGGGCTCGTCGTCGTTATCCTCGTCGCCGAAGGATAGTTTGGCGAGACCTCCCTTCTTGGCTGCTTTCTTTTTCTTCTTCGGAGGTCCCACGCCGGGTTCGAGAGTGGCCAACGCTCCGTCGATAGGCTTTGGCGTGCCGGTATGAGATCGCGAGGGAGGCGTCGTACCAGCGTCTGGGGTTTGAAGACCGTCGGTAGAGGCTGAGTCGCGATCCTGCTGGTCAAGGAGCTCGGCACGACGTTTGCGGAAGTCGGACAAGGCGACGAGGCCGACAGTGTTGCTTGACAGGACTTGCTGGGAAGTCGAATTGGCAGCTGCGAAGCGAGAGTCGCTGGGCGCATCGCCGGGAGCGTCGCCGGCAGCTGGCATGGTGTGGAGGGCGTCTGCAGGACGCCAGAGCAGTCAAGATGATGCCTGGGGATGCGCGGATGCAGGCACGCACGGTGGAGAGTATGATTGTCTCACGGTGACGGACGATGCAGGTCGCGCGCGCTTGACCGTGGGGAGACGCCCAAAATAAAATGGGACCAGGCCTCCAGTCGAGGTTGGGCACAGTAGAGTCATGTCAATGTTGGACACGTGCACACTGTGACAGCCAAAGGGACGAGCCAAGGACTTGCCTAAAGAGGCAAGGAGAACTTTCGTCACCATCAGCTTGAAGCTCAGACCCAGAATCTCATGTTGATGCGACCGCAGCAGGCCTTTGTTAAGAATTCCCGAGATTGAGCTTACCGTAGTCGCCGAGGTTCTGGCTTCACAAAAGCATGCGGGAGATGGGCTCGCCAAGTTCGACATTGGGGTGTGTGCGGGGAAGCGCCAGTAGTAACGGCTGCATAAGGGTCTCGAGGAACTGGACATGACTGCCTAGGCACATGTAATCCCTGCTAGTTAGGGTGCTACGTTGTAATACCTATTCCTGGTCAGACCTCGGTCGGGAGTCTGCCATCAGAGCCTCCTGTCGCTGTGTCAAACATACTTTTGTCTGTGGTGGCCGTATGCCTGGGGACAGACGGTCCTTCTTTCTCTGCAGAATCATGTTCTCTGTTCCTGTCCCCGAACACCTCGAGACCCCCTGAGACCGTCAGACCTCACCCATCACACCCCGTGTCCCCATCACGGGCAGCACCCACCATCCAGCCAACGAATACCACAAGCAGTCATGGCACTCGGTCCGCTGACAACACCGCTGACGCGCGTACTTGGTGTGCAGCACCCCGTGATGCTCGCCGGCATGGACCAGGTGTCAGGCCCGGAGCTCGCAGCGGCCGTCACCAACGCCGGCGGCTTCGGCACGGTCGGCGGCGCCCGCTACACGCCACAACAGCTGCGCGACATGCTCGCCGAGCTCAAGCGCCTGCTGCGCGACAAGGACGCCCCCTTTGGCGTCGATCTGCTCCTGCCCCAGGTCGGCGGCAGCGCCCGCAAGACCAACTACGACTACACCCACGGCAACCTCGAAGAGATGCTCGACATTGTCATCGACTCGGGTGCCAAGCTCTTTGTCTCTGCCGTCGGCGTCCCTCCTCGCTGGGCTGTCGACAAGCTCCACAAGGCCGGCGTCCTGTACATGAACATGATCGGCCATCCCAAGGTATGCGGACACGTACATGCAGACACAAGTGTCATTGAACCCAGCGTGGACTAAAGTACTGACCTTGGCAATGTCTCCCGCGCTTGCAGCATGTCCACAAGGCGTGCCAGGCCGGCGCCGACATCATCTGTGCCCAGGGAGGCGAAGCTGGTGGTCACACCGGCGACATCCCCACCAGCATCTTGACGCCAGCATGCGCCGACATCTGCCGCCAGTACAAGTCGCCGCTGACTGGCGAGCCCGTCCTTCTCGTCACCGGCGGTGGCGTCAACGATGGCCGCAGTCTTGCTTCTGCCCTCATGCTCGGGGCCAGCGGCGTCTGGGTTGGCACTCGGTTTATACCCACGGTTGAGTCCAAGTATCCAGAGGTAGCAAAGCAGCAGTATGTCAAAACACGGCTATAGTGGCTTCACCAGTACGCGTCAGGACATGTTCACTAACAATCATTCAGGATCATCGACGCAACCTATGACTCCTGGATCAAGAGCACAATCTGGTCCGGGAGACCCCTCAGATCACTGCGCACGCCTTACGTGGAGGACTGGGAGAATAATCGCCAGGACGAGATCAAAAAGTTGCTTGCGCAGGGGATCGTTCCCCTCCCACATGAGCTTGACCGCTTGCACGAGCAAGGAAAGCTCACCGAAGATATCGAAGACCAGTCTGCACTCAGGTAAGCGGCCCTACATAATATGTTCCCTATAAAACAACCCTTACTGAAAGTTAATCGGGCGCAGACCACTCGGCATTGTGGCTGGTTCTGTTAATAAACCCAACCAGACCGCGGCAGATGTCGTCCAGGAAATCGTTGAACAGGCTGCGAGTGTCCTCAATGGCGCGAACAGCTTCATTGCTTCAAAAACTAAGCTCTGAAAATGAACAACAATGAGGAAACCCATATCTGTAACTGTTATATATACATATATCATAGTTGCGAGAATAGGGAAGTAATACGACTCGGAGTCACACCACAGAGGAAACAAATGATGCTTCAGCATATATGTAGGCATCATGAAAGAAGGCATATTATAAGCACTATTTAGGTATTTAGGTAGTGAAGATTCTTAGAGCAAAACCATGTCCATATCAATCATACCAAACTACCTGAAATATAGTGTGTAGAACTTTAAAATTCTGCGTTTCGAAGTATTACGCTAGTTTACAAATGAGCAAACTTGTCCGCAGAATTAGTCCTAATGATTAACTTGTTGCACCTCTACGCGATACGCACCGTCACACGGCACGTTGGCGTCCAAATCGCCTGGTCAACGACCTGTCTCTACGCCAGATACATCCCAGGGGCCCGGTTCTAGAAGGTATCTAGGATGCTGCTCTTTTCTCCGTCCGTTGTGACGGTGCGTCCCGCGTGGTAGTGTGATGGGGCAGGGCAAGAGCATCACGGTGCACTGCACTAGACCGCATCTAGGATAGGCGTCATGTATTTAGAGCAGGCATTGCCGCCACAGTTAGATATCACCACCATCATCGCACTCTCAACTTTTCACATACACCCCTATTCAATTCAATTCATTTTTCCCCAATAGACTTTTCAAGGTATGATCAGACGAAGCCGCATTTGATTGAGACCATTAAAGGCGTGCATTGCGACATTTGGTGGTGCGGAAGTACTGCCAAACTGAGGTAATTAGTGCAGCACTCCACAGGGCTGCTACATCACGACTACCAACGTACTTCACTTTTCGACCTCATTAATTAACGCCACTTTTAACAAACAAGATTCTCGGAGATTACTTAATATGCTATGATCATTCATCCCTCAAAAAGTCCTAGTTCCCAGGAGAAATCCTCGGGCTAGGCTAGCTCCCCTACACTTAGCCGTTTATAATGATCTCCCCGATCATCACGCCGTGGAACACTACTACCGCACCCTGGTGAATAGTGAGAGTACTTTGGGTTTGGTTTTGGGTTGTTTTTGCCCTGATCATTCCTTACCTCACTTGCCCCAGAACAGGATGAGGAGCCGGTAAGCGCCCTTTATACGGCTCTTTGTATGAAAGTCAAAGTGTTTTACCATACGAGGCCCTTCTCGTTCGTCGTCTAACTATTATCTGTAAGGTCGATAACCTAGCCGCGAGATAGAGGGCTATCGGAGGTCTAGGAGTTGAGGAAGACCTTCCTGGCGAAGATAATATACGGAGGAATTGTATTACCGGACGACCCGATACCCTAAATAACTGTTACCTATTCCTGATTACCTTGCTGTACGGCTCTAGGCTTGCCGCGTTGATTAGAGGTCGTAACGATAGTCTCAGTAGAGTGCATCCCATTGTGGCTCGATCTTATGGCCCTGTCATTTGTTGTCGCTATTAAGACCAAATCGCAGCGCAGTGCTGATTCAGAAGACGGTATGGCGGTGCACTTAAGTCCAAGCAGGGTCTTGGACCTATATTCTGCGTTCCATTATAATCTCTCTTTATATATCGAGCTTGTCGCGGCCCATGAAGAAAGCATCAAGATCGCAACACCATCTGGGCCGATGAATCATTCAATTGAATCTCTCGACTTGACTATGAATCTGATCGACCAGCCACGAGGTGCCTCAGGGGAACGACAAAGACGTATAGAGATTGATTGGTCTGATAGTTCCACCACGTCGGAATAGTTTACCTGGACATAGTCCGGGCTCGGCATTAAGACTGGATCATCAACCGGAAGTTCATACTCCGATCGTGACCACGCCGCTGTTGACTTTGTAGTTGACCTCGTAAAATCTGCGTGGAGTCTTTCCGTTCTTCAGACCGCTATTTTGACCATACTTGTTAGTCTTCGATTCATACAACGCGTTACATAACAAACACACTGCTCGCAACGGGAAGGGATCCAACTTACTGGAAGACCATCCCTGTGCTAAGAAAGAATTCCGATTCGATGAGGTATCATCTTTCAACTTGGGTCGTGAATTTACCTTTTCGCGTGTAATGGCTTTCTCTTCTTTTGTTTAGAGTGTGAATAGGGGATGTATAGTCTGGTGGTAATGATTATGTCCTTTCGTCTCTCAAGCAACGGAGGGTGAGGAGGAGGAGCTTCACCTTCTTATACCCAAACGAAAACCCTTTTTCCAATTAGTCCAACGAGGCTGACAGTTGGCAGTTTTCGGCACTGGAAGTCCAATGGGGCTGTCCATGAGGTCTGCCACAAGGAATGCGGACAGTTTATCCTCGTTGCCTAGTGCCCCCCGCAAACACGCTATGCATCGCTGAGCCTCGAGGGATGGGTGACAAGCTTGAGTGGCCAATTAGAGATTACGCTGTATGTGAATTCTTCCCTCAGCATATCCGGCTTGCAACTACCTATATAGGTAACCCCTTATCGTTCCTGGGCGGGCCCCCCCCCCTTCTACGTAGGAGATCTAGCTGTAGTAAAAGCTCTACAGGATTGGCGAATGGACCACTCGCTAGACTCGAATGGGGCCGGTTGTAGCCATTCATTCGGGCTTGGCTGTGCTGCGTTTCGTTGAAAAGATCTAATTGTGAGCCAGCTAAAGTTCACAGTGAGTGAGATTGCTTCATTCTCTACGGTCATCACGAAACTGATTAGCTATATTGCAGGATTCGGACCATTGCCTGAGACTGTTGAGGCAGCTCGCGTACCCGGGAGGGAGCCAGGTCAGCTGCGACGGCAAGGTGTTTCGCGCCTATGGCGAAACCATACTCGACGTCAAGCTTTACGTTCTCGAGTACGAAGGAATCACAGCGTGGAAACAGGTTCTGAGATATAAGGGCAAGACCTTGGAAAATGGTAATAACCCCCCCCCCCCCCAATCCCTTCATCGACGGAGAAATACCGTTTCAAAGAATTTCTCTTCTCATCGAAAACAATTATTAACGCAAAAATATTTATAATTCACAATTCTCATCTAGACCGTCAAACCATTTCCCGTCAAGCTGCCGCCGTGGCAGTGGCAGCAGCACAATAGGCACTACCATACGCAATAACAGTACCAGCAACATTCGTTCCACAAGCACCGTTAGAACAGTCTCTCAGACCATACCCAAAGTTGACGTTGCGGCAGAGGCAAGACGGATCAGGGGACGCGCACCCGAGTGCTGAGTGCTGGGCAACCATGTTGTTAAAACAAGTCTGGCCGCATGTCGGCAAACTCGAGAGTGCAGTCGTAGTCCGGGTGACCGAGGCGGTTGCGGTTGCACTGGCAGCCGCACAATAAGCACTGCCATACACAATGACAGTACTAGCAACATTCGTTCCACAAGCACCATTAGAACAATCTCTCAGACCATATCCAAAGTTGACGTTGCTGCAGAGGCAGTACGGATCAGGAGATGCGCATCCCAATGATGCATATTGCGCAAGCATGTTGTTGAAGCATGTCTGGCCGCAAGTTGGCAGGCTTGTGATCGCAGTTGTGGAAGATGCGGAAGTGGTCTTTGTAGCTGAAGTTGAAGTTGTCGTTCCACCCGTAGCAGTTGCTAGTGCGCTGGCGCAGTACTTGCTGTGGTATGCAATTACTGCGCTCGCATCGGCTACTCCACAGACTGCATTTGAGCAGTCCCGGATGCCATAGCCGAAGTTGACATTGCGGCACAGACATGCCGGATCGGGGGTGGAGCATCCAAGGGATGAGTATGTGTTGATCACGTTCAAGAAACATGTTTGCCCGCAGGCTGGGAGAGAGGAGATGGCTGGAATTGCAGTGCTCGATGTTGTCGACGTTGACGAAGTGAGCGAGACGGACGAGGATCTGCTTGACGTGCTTGAGGATGTAATAGCAGTTGTGCGGGAGGTGGTCGATGGGATGCTGATGGGCGGCAGAGGATCCGTCTTGACCTGAGCCTCAAACACGAGCAGCAGCGCCTTGCCGCCGCACGTCTGTTTCGCGTCGCCGGGGCAGGGCACGTTGCACGAGGTTTGGTTTGCAGCCCAGTCGCCGCCCACAAAAGAGCCGCACCAGCACTCGGTCCCCGACTTGACGCCGGTGTAGCGGAAGCCCTCGCTCCAGCACGCGGCCTGGCACTTGTCCACGGTGAGGCTGCTGCCGCCAGCCTTCGTCGATTTGGTGGCCAGCGTGTGGTCGTCGATGAAGCAGCCCATTGGGTTCCATCCCGTCAGCACGGCCGTGGGCGTCTGAGACTGCGCGGGCACAGTCGTCGTGGTGTTCGCCGTGGTGGTGGTGGTTTTGGGAGGCTCTTCGCTGGCGACCTGGATGCAATACGAGGTCCAGTCTTGCCAGCCGCTGCAGTCGAGACCGACCGACGGGTTCCAGCGGCTGAATGTCTCGGGGGAGATGGCAAACATGTAATCCCGCACCACGACGCAGCTCTCGCCTTCGTAGTTGTCATACCAGTAGCTGCACGACTTGATGGTGTTGGCCAGCACATTGGCCTGAGGCGTCTCGCCTCGCTTTCTCAGGTGCACTGACGACGCCCCGGCTTCCCGGGGCATCATGGCAAGCCAGAGGGCTGCTGACGCGAGCGAAGAGAGAATCATGATGCTGAGCTTGCAACTTGGAGGCCAAGCGGAGGAGGGATGGACGAACGAATGATGGTCCGCTATGGGATGAGCGTGAGGTTGGCAGGCGCGGACACACGACAACAAGGCGGCGAAGAAGAGGGCCGAAGCACATCCTAATACCAGCCAGATGGTGTCGAGTCACGACGCCATTAGATTAGCCCATGAGTCCACAACCCGGAATAGAACCAGAACCGGCTTCTCCTCTGTCAGTTGTCAGGGGGGTCAGCCAAAAGGGCTTCGTTTCCCTCGGCCAAATCTCATCATCGGCATGGGTGTGATGGGTGGCATTTCAAAAAGGTTAATGGGTGAACAAGTGCCAAGAGTTGGAAATCATACGACGTGCTTTAATCATGTAAGTGTCGGATCAACTCCTTGATAAGGCCACAAAAATAAGCTTAGTAGATATTACATGATATAACACCCGGTAAAAGCTACCATAGGGTATGATTACCCCTGTTAAATCAACAGCAACTGATCCACATCTAAAGACGGATATATACATATCGTAGTAGTTGGTCGAATTCTTTTGTGTCCATTTATCTCCTTGCTTGAATCACATTCCATGTACCTTACCGAATATCCACTCAACCAGGCATCTATTCTTGTCTCCTGCCACTTCGGTCTCTCTAGGTTGACAGACAATTTCAATGGCATCATTCGGTCCTTTTTCCCGGCTGCCTCTCGAGCTGCGCCAACGCATTTGGCAACTGAGCATGGAGCCCCGGCACGTGCTTATGGGAAGATGCGAGTACCTCCATGCGGAATCAAGCCCACCAGCCGTTCTACAGGCCTGCGCGGAGTCGAGGTCGCATCTCCGAGGCCATTATACCCAGGAGACTCGTTGCGGCTGCAGTGGATCATCGGCGTCGCGCGCAATGGTAAACTACGATATCGATACCGTCTGCATGACCGCCTTCGACATTACTGTCTGGTCGAGTGCCAAGGATGCACCCATCAAGTACCTGGCGCTCGAGTCCAGGGACTCGGAGGCCTTCTTCTGGAACACTAGTGGTGCCGTGAGGGACATCGCGACTCTCGAGCACCTGGAGATACATCCTACGCCAGGCTCATGGCCGGAAAGGAAAAAAGCGCTCTTGTTGCAGGATTGGATCTCTCAGCTGGAGGTCTGGTACACCCCGTGCCCCCCAGCGCCATTCCGCACAAAGATCATCAGCCCTTGGCCAGACGTCGACATCCCTGAAGTTGGAGCGGATAACTTTGACGAGATATCGCGGGCTTGGGACAGGACGATGGGGTGGGCGTCAGACTGCTCATCGGAGGCTGACGAGCCGTTTCCAGATGCGCCCCCTCATGGTCAGGCAGAGGCTGACCCAGGGACCGGGGTGCAAGCCCTGTGAGCGGTCACCTGTTTGGCCCACACCCTACGGTCTATATTGACGCAGGTACGGATATGAGATACTCGATATGGCAAAATCAGGCCCTACGATAGGGCTGACCGGTGGATCGCCTTGTTACTTTGTTCCATCTCATTTTATTTTCCATCTCATGGTCCAACATCTCTTGTCGTTCCTTGCATCCATAACATGTTCATACTGCCGTTGTAGATGGCCAAAAATCTCAACGTCCAAGAATCGTAACTGAACGGGACAACGGGGACAGTAGAGGTGACGCTGTTGCTCCTTCAGCCTATTTACGCATTCATTTCTTCATACACTCCTTCATTCACACTTTCGTTTCCTCGTCGCCACGTTTTCTTCACAGCAGTCCCTCATCATGCGGTTTCCCGTCTTCATCCTCAGCCTGCTCTGGCTCGTTCCCGGAGCCTTGGGCGCCGGCAGACGAGCAGCATATGAGAAGATCCTTTTCTTCTATGCATACCGAATCGACCAGCTTTTACCGGAGGACCAGCGAACAGTAGGCGTAAAGTGTGCAAAGTGGCCCACTAGGGAGGAGCTGCCCTGTGAGGACCCGGGCAACAATAAGCCCAAATATCTTCACTGCAAACCAAAACAACCGGCCAGGACGGTCTGCACTCTCGGCGAGTTTATCGGGCACATCGATAGCAACAAGGGCAAGAACTATAAGAACCAGCTCTTCGTTGATGGCGTCAAGTGGGACGAAGAAAAGCTGGACTTTGACATGAAGAAAACGGCGGAAAACATTATCAAGTACGATGCTGCCGATGGTCGCAACCCGCCCTACCGCCTCTTCAAGGACGGCGCTCTCCCTGCGTATCATGGGGCAGATATCATCAAGAACGGCGTGGTTCTCGGCAAGAAGAGGGGCTACGACGGGTCGCTGAATTCCATCTTCGATCGGATGGCCCACATAAAAAGTACGCTCCCCCAAGCGACCTTCGACAGTCCCGACGTCAAGTTCCTCTTTGATCGGGTCGAGGAGAGCCGCACCTCGGTGTTGGCCGCGCGCACGGCCGACCACGACTACTGGATCAAGAGGGACTTCGTGGCCCATATCCCAGGCATTGACGTCAAGACAGCGCCGATGGGCTACCAGGAGTGGGTCGACGGCCAGGACCGAGACATTGAGAAAATCCTGACCCCCGAGACCATCACTGCAAACCAGGCCGCCATCCCTAACGTCGAGGACCAGATGAAACAGGTCCGAGCGGACCGACTGACGGACGCGTTTGCCGGCCCGCTCCAAGGCCAGCAGGCGAGGGACCACCAGGTTGTGATGGAATGTTATGAGCAAGGAGGAACAAAGATTGAGAACGCCATTTGCATTTGATCGCCCCATCAACCATCTTCTCCCTGTTGCGTTTTCAATATGCCCCTGAAACTTTCGATATACTTAGTAGATAGCACTCTTGGGCTTAATACGACTCTGTACTTATTTTCTCAGGCATAGATATGACAACTGCAACGAGTCGACGGTAACGATAGTTAGAGCCCTGGCCTCTCCTCAGTCCCCTCGACCCTTCCTTCCAATTCTCACCATTCCTTCTTTAGACACTCTAGAGCCCGTCTATCCAACTTGCAAAGTGGTTAGATTTCTCGATTGCGGAGATGAATTGCAACTGAATCTGCTCTAGGCTGGTCTTCCTGACTAAGTTAGTCATGTGCTCACTTGTAGGACAGTTGCGCATGATTACACACTTTCTCCTCTTTTCTCGCGAATTTTTCCTTTCATCATTGATGTTTCTTCCTTATGAACTGTGAATTGAATAATTGCCCGTCTATCTTGGGAGCAACTTTAATCCTCATGAATCTTACTGGCACTTTCACTTCTAGGGGGTCCAAACGAGCAGCAGGGTCTAAAATCAATCGCTTGACGGGCCGTCGCTCCGAGCCGCACAGCTGAAAGGGAAGCAAAATCCCGTAATTATTCGTCGTTCGTTGGCCCCTCAGACAAAAACCTACAATACTTCCATGTCAAGCACCCGGTATTACAGCCTATTCAGTAAGGAGGTTGACGTTAACGGTGTCCGTGCCGGAAATAAGCTCGTGCGCACCCGGGCCCCACGCGCCACCCATGCCCCATGCCATGTTTCCCACCGGTTCCCGGCCCATGATAAGAAAGCCACGGGGAGGCGCAGTCTGACACATCCCTGGTGTCCCAGGGTCCCGCCCGAAATAGGGAAAAACGCCATATTTTCTGCCCGACGTTCGTCCACCTTTTGTTTTTCTCTTTTTTTTTTTTTTGTGTCTCCACACTCCCTATGTAGCATCATGTCAAATGATCAATGAGTATCTCAGTAGCGGGGCGGAGCGGGCTGTCATCATAAGACTTAGGGAAAAGGCCCAGGCGCTGCTCAGCTTGAGGAGGCTCATATTTTAACCAAATCGAACCGGATACTTCCTCTCCAGGAAATGAATGGGGTTGCGATTCATGGCAACTCTGCCCCATGTAACTCGAGTGGCGACTTACCCAAGTCATCAAACCATGCGCAGCTTCCTGTGCGGGCTGAGTCTGGTCAAAACAAAATTGCTCCAGTGCCAGTCTCGAGCACATGTCAGGAACAACCCTGGAATCGAGCAACAGAGTCCTGGGATGTTGGGGAAGGTGGGGCTCTGACCGAACCGCTTTGGAGTTGTGAGCTCGGGTGCCTGGAGTAGGGCTGAAGGTGGGGCCCACGAAGGGCTGTACGAGGAGGTGTGGAGAGTGTTGAGAAACCCGATAGTGGTCCGCTGATGGGCAGGGAAGGCGGATTGATGTTGACGGGGACGAGTGGGTATCTTGCACTTTGGCGGCGGATGTCATGCCCAAAATGGCATCATATTTACGATGCTAGATGATAGCTGCCTTGTGAATAGCCTGATTGTTGTTGGTTGGTTGCGTTGCTTCTAGAGGTGGGTGAGCAGGATTTGGACGCGATGCCTGCCGGCCTTCTCTGCCTGTCAACTCTGGGATCCAGATGCGCATGCTGCATGCATGGACAGGGGGCGGCTTCTGACAGAATCAGGAACCAAGGAGCTACCCGTGCCCGTCCCACTTCTGGTCTGTCGCGTCTGGCCTAATCCAGCCGCTCCACCTAATAAGGTGCTCAACGGTGTTGGGTGGGGCGGGCACGAGTACGGAGTAGAGGGAGCCGCTCCCAGGGATCTGAACTTATCTCATTTTTCATCTCTTGTCAAGTTGGAAACTGGTACGATACTGTCAGCACTAAACAATGAAAAAATGAAACCCTACATCGTGGCCTTCTTTGTGGAGACTTCTCACGGGCCGAAGCAACTAGCACGGAGGAGTGCCCGCGCTTAGAATATCATAAGTTCCTTACGAGGATACCCACGCGGCCGCACGCGGTATGCATGAATGCAGGAACCTACCCTGGCTATCACTTACACCCATTGACTGCAATATGCATCTACACAGTAGATAGGAGTTACTGAGCGGTAGGCTTACAGCTGTCTATCTCGAGGCCTTTTATCCCGTGGACGCTGGACGCTTAATTCTCCCGTCTCGTCTCCCTCGGTTTGTTCCTCCAGCGCTTTGGCATCAACTCACTCTTTTCGGTTGACTTTGGCGACCGCCACCGTCCTCTCCCTTACACACACACTCTCTCAAAAAAAAAATGGTCATCTGATCACCATGTTCGTCAAGTCTTCCTGTTTATGGCTGCTGGTAGCAGCTCTGGGCGCAAGCTCTTCGCCACTGTCTGGCCCCACCTCCCAGCCTGTGGCGGTCGGCACAAGTACACCCTCCATCCTCCTGCATCTGGTAGTAGCTTTGATGGTGAACTGACTTGATTCGTTCCAGGTCCTGCCAACATCTCAACCTTCATAGATGACTTTGTCCACCAATGGAAGTCCAGCCATCCAGACCTCGATAGCGCCGAGCTTCAGAGGGTCCTGGTATCAGCCGAACAAGCCAAAGTCTCCCTCTTGAGCACGACGTCTGGGGAACTGGAGGAACGCTCACCTCTGAAGCGGGACTTGCATCCCACATCGCCAGCGCCGCCCGTGCCACCCTTCGTGCCGCGGCACAGGCGTCAGCTCCAGACGGCGGGCAACTCGACAAGTGGGATATGGGGTGCCAACTCGACCGTCCTGGAAGCGAGGTCGCTTGTCCGCAAGGCCCAGCAGGAGGCCAGCGCCCGAAACAAGGAGCGCTTCGCCAATCCACGCACAAACGCGTACTGGGCCAAGCATGGGTCCGGCGCAGCCGGCTTGCGCGCCCGCGCAGATGATGTCGCTGCCTTTGCCATCAACGAGACCATCGCCGTTGCTGCCGCCATTGTTGCCGAGGCAGATTATGCCCATAATGTCCCCGTGGAGTACCCGCCTCTTCCCGACGACATCAGGCAGCTCAAAGAGCAGATGTTTGGGCCGGCCGGGGCTGACGCCGGGGCTAGCGCTGCTGCGGGCAGCCTCGGCAAGAGGGCTCTGTCGACCTTCTGGATGGAGGACATCAGCCACACGGGCAAGGTCCCCTTCGGCGGTTCCGCCAACGACGGTTACAAGGTGTTCCGCAACGTCAAGGACTACGGCGCCAAGGGCGACGGTAAGACGGACGACACGGAGGCCATCAACAGAGCCATGAGCGATCAGAACCGCTGTGGCAACAACTGCGGCGCCTCCACGGTCAAGCCGGCCATCGTCTACTTTCCCTCGGGCACCTACCTCGTCAGCACGCCCATCATTGCCTACTACAACACTCAGATGATTGGAAACGTGAGTTCGAGAGCCTTGTTTACCCCGATGAAATGAAACCCTAGGTTTGGATTGGACTGGCATGCTAACCACAACCCGAACTCGGAACGCAGGCCAATTTCCGGCCTATTATCAAGGCGGCCAAGTCTTTTACCGGCCTCGGCGTCATCTCTGTGGACGAGTACACGGGCGGCAATGGAGGCGCGGAGCAGTGGTACATCAACCAGGTGAGTCTCCATTCTAGTCACCTTGGCTGGCAGCTTCTGATGGCAAAGGACAGAACAATTTTCTTCGTCAGCTCCGTAATTTCATAGTGGACGTCCAAGACGCAGACATGGACGACGTTGCCGGTCTCCACTGGCAAGTGGCCCAGGCTACTAGCATCCAGAATGTCGACTTCTACCAGTCCCCGTCTACCGACAAGCACCATATGGGTATATGTAAGTTCTCCCGGTTTTTGAATGAAAGAAAAAAAAAAGGGCTAGCTTCCCGCCTTGACTTACACTAGCATAGTCGCAGAAAACGGGAGTGGTGGTTTCATGGGCGATATGACCTTCTTTAATGGCGAGATTGGCATTCGATGTAAGTGGCTACTGGGACGAACAATTACTGGGACCAAACGCTCTAACCCTATATTCACACTACTGACACCCGGTCACGACAGGTGGAAACCAGCAGTTCACGTCGATCAACATGGTCTTCGTCGGCTGCCGCACCGGAATCGACATGCTCTGGGACTGGGGTTGGACCTGGAAGGGTCTTCTGATGAGCACTACCGAAAACGGAATACGCATGTCCGGGGACTACAGGGGCGGCTCCATCATCGTCATGGACTCGTTCTTGCTGGGCATGAGTAAGGGTATCTCAGTTTCCACGCCCGTCGGGAACACCCCCTCCGAGATGTTTACTATTACGTTGGACAACGTCGAGGTCTTCGGCGTCGGTAAGGCCGTGGATCACGAAACTGATGGCGCCCAGCTCGAGGGCGGCAGCCGCGTCATCCGATCCTGGGTCGTCGGCAAGGTTTACGACGAGAAGAACCCCAGTGGCACATACCAGAGCGGGCCGCTGTCGGCTCTGCACCCAACGGAAGGCTCGCTCATGAAGGGCGGCGCATACTATAGGCGCCAAAAGCCCCAGTATGAGAACCTTGTCGCCAGCGACTTCATCAATGCCGGCAACCTCGCAAAAGGTGACGGCGTTACGGACGACGCTTTTGCTTTATCAATCAATTTCGCGTTAGCAGCTGTCACACGTCGTCCGCTGTACATCCCCTTCGGGTCGTACCTGGTGAAATCCACTCTGCAAGTAAGGCTTTCCTGACTCCCCAACTCCATTCGTTTATATGGTGCTAAATAGCCCTGTTACTCGTCAGATTCCGGTCGGGTCCGTGATTGTAGGCGAGTGTTGGGCCCAAATCGTCGCCAACGGAGAGTCTTACAGCGACGCTGATTCCCCATACACTATGGTGCGGGTCGGGGATTGGGGCGAAAAGGGGAGCGTCGAGATCCAGGATCTCATCTTCACCACAAAGGGCCCTACACCAGGCGCAGTTCTGATGGAGTGGAACATGGCCGAAGACCTGCAGGGCTCTGCTGCCATGTGGGACTCGCACTTCCGCATCGGCGGAGCGATGGGCACCGGTCTGACTGCTGCCGACTGCCCCAAGCTCACTGGTACTATCAATCCGAAATGCGTTGCCGGGTCCATGTTACTCCATATGACTGGGGGTTCGTCGGGCTATCTGGAGAATGTGTGGGCGTGGGTGGCGGACCACGACTTTGACAGCGGCCCGGCACAGACCCAGATCGATATCTACGTCGCTCGTGGCATCTTAATCGAAAGCAAGGGCGGCCCCGTCTGGCTCTACGGGACCGCGTCGGAGCATTGCGTCTTTTATCAGTATCTCCTCTTGGGAGCACAGGACGTGTTTATGGGCAACGTAAGTGCCGGCGTTTGGACCAAGTCTTCCAAGCCCTTCAATCTATCATTAGAGACTCGTAGGCCTAACGAGGATGTCGAACCAGATTCAAACAGAAAGCCCGTACTACCTGCCAAAGCCCAAGGCGCCTGCCCCATTCACGGATCAGGTCGGGCTCTTCAACGGGGATCCCGATTTCAGCGAGTGCCCAGAGTCGGAGCCGCACTGCGCAGCTCCCTGGGCATTGATGATTTCAGGGTCAACCAACGTTCATATCTTTGGCGCGGGGTTGTATAACTGGTTCGATGACTACACGCAGGACTGCATCGACACGCAAACCTGCCAGAAGCATCTCGTCCACGTGGAAGAGAGCGGACAGATCTGGTTCTATAACCTCTATACCATTGGGTCAGCCAACATGATTGACGCAGAGGGGTCCGATCCCATTCCGGCCAAGGACAACATCAACACCAACGAACATCCGTTCACCTCCGTCATTAACGCATGGCTGCTGTCTTCTTCCGGATCGTGAGTCTCACAGCGGCGCCACACTGTCCATTTGTGTCCCACCATGAAGCCGGACATCCCAAGTGCTAACTTGTAAACAGCGGAAATGTCGACAACGACCTGGCAGACCAGGTTATCCTGGGCACAATGCTCCCACCTTGCCCATCCAAATACAACACGCTGGAGGATGTCGAAACGTCCAAGTCGAGCATCACGCAACACTGTCTCGACAAGTACCTCCTTCAGACGCAGCTCAACACCCTCGGCACTGCCCTTTCTGACTATAACAGCATCTTGAGGGACGGGTACGACGACAAATTTAAGGCCTATCAAAGGTCAGTCTTGCAACAAGTCCCAGACCAGATTAACAAGTTCATGGAGGGGGCCCAGGCCTCGGGCAACTGGACCTGTACCGAGACTCGGACCGTCATCTGCTGCAGAGGTTGCCAGAATCACGCGGCGTGCACGAACCCCATGTGCGACTTTTCCACCGACTGCAAGCCCGGCACCACCAAGAAGACAACTACCGTCAGCTGCCCTGCGTCCATATCAAACAACCTACGCGAGCAGCTGCCGGTCCCCGTCGAGACGACCTACACGCTCAAGAACGAGCAGGGCTTCTGGGAGGGCCTGATGGCTGCGTACGGCATCCCGCAGGACTGGGTCAACATTGGGGAGCGGCTTGCGTACTTTGGAAAGGGCTGCGAAGGCGTCGCAGGCGACAGGACGTCGCCGGACACCTCGACCGAGTGCTTCAAGAAGTCATCCGTCTACTGGCACAACTTCCCGACGATGAAGCCGGGCGCGACCATGGACAACCCCAAGGACAGCGTCAGCAAGTCTTACGACACGTTCAAGAACATCTACGACCGCGCCACCGTGTCCCTCGGGTTCGCCCAGTGGAACCTGTACGAGGCCAGCTCCACCGACATGCTGGCCACCGCGGCCCTGCCGGCCATGCTCCTGACCGACGCCGTCGACAACATGCGCCAGATCGCCAAGGCGGGCGAGGAGATCATTGAGCGCGAGCGCAAGCAGAACATCCTCTTCTGGCTCAACATGGTCCTCATGATGATCCCCGCGGCCGGACAGGTGGCCAGCAGCCTGGGCCGCGTCGCCATCGCCGTCGCCCTCCGCGTCGTGGGCGAGGCCGCCACCGCCGCCCTGACGCTGTACGAGCTCGTCGACGATCCAAAGAACGCCCTGATGACCATGTTGGGCTTCTTCCTCGGCGGCGGCGTCTCGCGCCAGCCCTTCCGCGAAGCCGCCGCCATCCGCCGCGGCATGCCCAAGTCGCAGTTCGAAAAGCTGCCGCCCAGGATCAGGACGGACCTTGGGCGCATCCAAACCGTTAGGAACGTGTGCCGCGCGCGTTCGTAGTGGAGATGACGACGACTGCCTCCTGGGTGGTATGGTATCTCTTGACATAAAACTCCATCTGTTCTCATTTTGTCTCCTTTTTCTTTTCGTGTACAACAGCCGATGCCGGCTTTGACAAGGTCTCGCCGTTTAGATGATGACTCGGCCTCCAGCACTGCCGGTGTCCGCCATCCGACCTAATGTTAAAACAATCTAATCTTGAATGGCATTTATTTCCGGCCTTCGGGTGTTTGGCCTATTATAATTATAAATAGATAGGAATAGGGCCTAGAATTAGGATTTCCACTACGAAAAGTCATCAGCAGGTCCAAGGCCGTCGCGAGACAGTCATGTTGCAAAAGTCAACAAGCCGACAGGTACCTTTCCAGAGGGGGTCTTCCAGATTAGGCTAGCTCCAGACACCGGCTTATGTGGGGTATGTACTCTTTGTACTCTTGATACTTCTTGTGGCTGTCGCGTCTGTGGTGGCTATTGATAACTACTTGGTGGGTGGACCTTATCTGATTCACCACCAAAGATTTGTTAGATCCTTCCTCGTAGTCCTTGATGGCACCGATGTATCTTTTGAGGATGTCTTTCGGTTTCAACAAAAGAAGCATACTAAGCTTAACATAGAGCAACGTGATTGTGTATGGATTAAATATTGTGCATGATAAGTGATCAACCAGCCTGCCTTACCCCGCATTCTAAGCCTCAGTCGAGAGCTGAGATAGCCTGATATTCTGCTCTGATAATGTTGATGCCTGTTTCCCATATCACATTCACGCTAATAAGGCATCCAACGATCGAGATTTCTTTGCCAGAACAGAAACTTGGATGCCCCTGGCAATACTCTACAATGCGGCTGTTACAACGCGACAACGCCAATAACTACACCCTCACGGACGACCTGCGCGCTGACGATGCTCCTCCATACGCAATCCTTTCCCACACCTGGGGCGCTGATGAGGTCGTCTACGAAGATGTCGAAAAGAACTTGAATGACTGGCAATGGAAATCTGGCTACGATAAGATCAGATTCTGCGCCGATCAGGCTAAGAGACATGGCCGATAGTATTTCTAGGTAGACACCTGTTGTATTGACAAATCCGATGCTATTGAATTTCAGACTGCAATCAGTAGTAGCATGTTCAAGTGGTACTATGGCGCGAAACGATGCTATGTTTATTTGTCCGACGTTTCCTGTCCTTCTATTTCTGATCCGCCACCAGGCATCACGACGTGTGAGGCTGCGTTGCGAGGCAGTCGCTGGTTTACACGAGGCTAGACACTTTAAGAGCTCATCGCCCCTCAAATCGTCGAGTTCTACTCTAAGGAAGGGGCCTTCTTGGCGAGAAGAGGTCGCTGGAGGCGATCATACGTGACGTGACGGGGATTCCAGCTAGGGCTTTGCGTAATACACTATTGTCTAGCTTTACGATCTCGGAACGAGAGGCGTAGGCACGCAACCGGGAAACAAAGCATAAGGAAGATATAGTGTACTCATTACTTAGATTATTCGATATTTATATACTACTCATCTATAGCAAAGGTTGCGAGCGAGTATAGAGATGATTGCGAGAAGAGGTTAACAGATTAGTAAAAGGTATAGAACACCTCAGAACGAAGTAGAGAGGATTTCATCCACTAACGCACCTAGGTATCGACCACAACAAGTTCTCTACCAGCTTTAGTATGTCGGGGGTCCCTGAGATTTTGCATTTCGTGGTAAGAGGTGAAGAGCTACACGAGATGCGAAGAGTATTATATTTAGATGGAAGTCGCCGCATTGTCGTGCTCCATAGTCTCGGCGGCATTAGGAAGACGCAGCTTGTAGCAAGCTATATTCACCGATATCGAGACTAGTACTCGGCCATCTTCTAGGTTAATATTAAGGACGAAGCGTCGATCTAGCAGAGCTTTGCTAGAATCGTAATGTAGATTGTCGAATAAAGCACAGATGCTAGTAGCCTTATCGAATTGAATTTGCAATAAGACTACGACGAGATTGTCCAGGCTGTGGAGGCGTAGCTTAGTTTGCCAAGCAATACTAGATAGCCTGTTATATATAATAACTACGACAACCCGAAGCTCCTAGGCCGGAAAGCCGATGCGGTAGTTGATATACACCGATTCCTTCCGATAGCCTACTAGTGATTAATAGTAATTACGACACGGCTGTCGCGAATCGACTTGGGCTATTACATTCGGATCGAGAAACTGAAATGCGATAACGAGAGTCTGCAAATCCTTCTTCGGTATTGCTCGACTGAACAGGCTCCTCTGAAATCTTGCCAGAAGCGGGCATAGCTTGGACATCTTCTCCTGTGTCACGTTGGCTATTATCGAGAATTTTGCCTTGCTTATGACCCTCCTGAGCCGTTGTTGGCACACAGTTCACCGTCTGGTCGATTGTGTCCTTTGTCTCGCTCCGAGCATGAGGCTCGGGGTTGAGGGTTTGGGTAGTGGAGGCGATGGCTGTGGCGACAGGTATGGTAGATGGGAAACGACTAAAGGTTGAAGTCGTGTTGCTAGGAAGTATATTACCACACTTCGGCTTGCCTGGGCGACAACAATCCTCGGGGTTTCCAGTACAGGTGATAAATATTGTTTCCTTTTGCATTGTGAAGGGTTCTGTGCAAAGTTGAAGAGTCGTTCAGGAAGTAACATGTAGTGGACGCTGCGAATGTTATATATGTACATAATCTTCAAACTCAGAAGGCATGGCCGCTACTTCTACTAAACCTCAAGCTCTCACTAAGGCCAGCTGAGGCACCGACCTACATAAAGCATGCTGAGCAGAAACAATGCGACGGATTTCCCCAATCGGCACTACCGAATCGTCCATTGCTCCATATCGCTGCCCGACGGGGTAATCATCAAGTACATGCATCATGCTTTCCAAACTGGTCCTAGCTAGTGCATAGTGGACTTCAAAAGATCAATTCATAAGGGGGACAAGGCATGCCATCTCATGTTAGGTGATACTTCATCATCAGCATGGCTCAAAGTTCGTTGCAGTTGCCTAAAAAGGAATACACCCGGTAACCAGAAGTGGTAACCAGATACAGTAAACAGGAATAGAATATTGGGGGGAGGGGCGATTCTAGCTAATACTTAGTCATATGTATGATCTGTAACCTTCGGTGTTACAGAATCAAGCATATGCAATTGTAAGTGTAGCGGGGTGCCAAATATAGTAATCTTTCTCCACCGATACCCAAGATACTGACATTGTCTTCTAGTGTCTTGACGCTGAAAGAAATAAGATCGATATATTCTTTGTACTCTAATAGTAGTCATAGGAGTTGAAATCTTACCATATGAGATCAATCAAGCTATTATCCTTACTACTATTATTGTATAGAATTTAGATAGATATATGTAACTTACTTAAGCGCTATCGAGGTCTCTTATACCCCAATTACTTAGCTGCAGCGGCCCTGATCCTTTTGCTTGCTTTCTTGTGTAGCAGATAAATCTAACATTTCATTTAAAGATAGAAATACACTATCGAACAACGACTGCGGAAAGAATATATATAAAGCCAGGAGTCCGAATAAGAATACATTAGGGTGAGCTCAAGAGATAAGTTAGACCATGGTTCTTCGAAGTAAGGGGCCGTAATCTATCCTTCCAGGCTATACACTATATATCTTATCGTACTTGTTGGGTTCTCATACTCTACAATTTTTAGAGTAATACGAATACATCTCTATAATGCTAAGTAACAATATTGATGTTCTAAGCTTCTTGAATCTGTGACTAAATCTATCATCGATCTATAGTACAACTTAATTAGAGGCTATTGAAGTAAAATCATACTAACAAGCGCTTCACTTTAGCTACAAAAAATATTAACATGTACACTAAAGCATTAGATACCTATATACTGATTATACCAGGTGTAAATATGATGAAGTAGATTTTGAAATATAATATATAGCCTCTCTGTGTAGGTGATTATACTATTAAGTCTACTTGCCGAAGTACAAGTACGATCGACAGTCGTATATACTGTCTTTAATAAAGGCTTCCGCTGGAAGGAATTGGATCGCTATACGCAAAGCCATGAAATATTACAATTGACTAATAAATGTAGATATCCATCCGCATTTGTCGTTCCATATCGATATAAATATTTAAAATCATCGCTTCTTGAGTAGAAATACAGCACGTAGTAACCTTAGCTTTATATATACTATGCACTGTTCTTCTCTAGTACTTGGAATAGATATAGAACTTAGACTTATTTCCAAGAGCAATGATGTACATCGTTAAATAGTACCCTTTCTGACTAGACACTATGTATACCCTAAAAGGCTCCCTAGCTGGAAGATCTAGTCGGCCTGGTTATATCTTTTGTTTCCTATAAAAAGGCGCTCCTATAATATCTATATTCTATAAAGTAGAAATTATAAATAGCTATATTCGATAGCTAGTAGCTACCCCTTCAACCAGGATATATTGAACGTTTTAACCCTTAATAAGATGATTTTATAAGCTACTTCTTATAAGCCTATGTCTATAAAACGGGCATATACTATTATCTAAGTCGAAGAGTTTAGTAAATTTATAGAATATTGAGCAGGAAAAATCCATACTGTTCCTAGCAAAAATAGAGGAACGGTGTCTTTAGCACGCACCGCTCAGATCTCAATTTGGTATAGACTACGTTTACTCATATACAACTTTCCACATATGCTGCTACCATCTATATATGGTCTAAGGAATAATGATACTATAGTCATGTAGACGCTTTGCAGCGCTTCTAGTAGTATGAGCTCGGTCATAGATGCTGTAGTTGAATTTAAGCTAGATATAAGTATTATTCTCTCAATAAAGCACTGTGTGAAGTTCTGCTTCTAGGAGCACGAACTTCTTTATTACTTATATATTTTCCCCCTATATGCTTGGTTGTATGATATAGCGTATCAAAAGCCTTCTGTTCTTCTACTACTTGACTGGATATGCTCAAGCCTTGACCAAACAGAGCTGTAAATACTAGGATATTATGATAACGAAAAGTTAAGAGTATATCATTATGTTTGCTCACCCTTGATGGACAAGTTTACTTGGCGAGAGCTAATTTGTTCTACGTGTAGGGACGATGGAGCGTAGGCGCCGTACTAGCGTGTCGAATACGTTGCTTGGATTCTCAGTCCAACTACAGGGCACGGCTGATTATGCGACGGACCCGTATATGAGCTAAAGTCTAGATGAAATCAAGCTTACTATGACTTATAGTACTAAGCATAACCTTACATGTATAAAAGCCATAGTCCTAGTAAAGAGTTTCTGTTCCTACTATGAACAATATACTTTCTTGAAAAGATAGGATGATTTTTACATTTAGCCAGTATAGGGCGTATAATTACTGTCTAGGCTATAGTAGGAACTACTCTAGTGATACTGCATTATAGAAAGCTAGCTTTTAGGGCTCAAAGACCTTTAGTACCCTAAGCCCTGAAATCGTTGTATTCTTGAGGTAGGTACTTCTTAATAGTACCTAGGCAGAAGTAGGATCTCTAAGATATTTTTTGGTACCATATTTATAGTCATATACGTAGTTTAATTAGTTAACAAGAAACCTTAGTTCTCTTTCATTCAATTAAACTACTAGCCAGTAGCTAGTTATTACTCGGCTTACTAGTAGAAGCTCGATAGTTTATAACATAGTGTATACTACATTTATGAATGGGGCTTTTTAAAGGAAGAAATTTCGCCTAGTGTAGAGGATTATAATTTTGTGATTAAAAAGCTATATAAGTAGGATAGCTATTTCTATACTTTTCAACTACTTTTGATTTTTGAGAGTATTATACTACTATTTTCGTTACTATAGATTAGCAGACTATAGTAAAGAATAGGGACCTAGGTTCTCATTATATATAGTAAGCTTTATTCCATCTATAATTTCGCGGGCATACGAGTTCGTACCATAATAAGACGTGCCGTTCGCCCACACTAAGATATGTAATACGTCCCCGATCCGCTAGTACGGCTTCTACTCTCTATCGTTTCTATATCTAAAATAACTTAGCTCTTACTAGCTAAACTTATTAAGTTGGAGATCACCTTAGTAGTAACGTATTCCCCGAGCGTATACATAGGTATCGGGTAGCGCGGTTATCTGTCTTACACTACGTAACTATTACGTAAGATATACTCTATAGCCTCGTAATAACTACGGTAACCGTTCTATTGTAATAGGATTTAAAATAGTAATCTCGTAATAAGTACTTCTAGCTTCGTATCTCCTCCCTTCTAATACCTTTCATAAGTTCGTCTAAGTATATAGCTACTCGGGCGCTTCGTCTACGCCTCTCTAGAGTCGCGCTATTAGAGCTAGTACTAATAGTACCGTATCAGTAGTGGTAATAACGACGATAATAATAGCTATAGTAGTAGAATTAGTAGTACTAACCGCGTTAGTACTACCTATAACCTGCGCCGCCAATGTGGAAGAGGAGCTCTTGCGCCTCGCAGCCGACGTCGTCGCCACCGTTAACTTATTTAGGTAGGGGAACTGAATATTTCTTTTATTAAGCCACGTTCCCGGAGCTATACTACGTAGACGCTGTATTATCGGCGGTTTTCTTACTCGTTTACGTATCGCTTTGTCCTAATCATAGAGTATAAGTATAGGCTGTCTGTAGTAAATAGATAATAGATCCCCGTAGAGTTCTACGAGTTACAATGCTAAGATATCTTACTTTGCGCTCTCTCCTTTCCGTCTACAACGATACTTGGAAGTCCATACGCTTCCTGGAACACTTATATGGATGTCACGCGTCTCTATAGAGTTTGAGCTAAACCGGCTGTAATAGACGAAGACAATAGTAGCAGCATCACTACTATAGCTACTACTACGACTACTCCGATGACTAGTTACGAACTATAAATGCTCTAAAGTGACTCCAAGGTATTACGTGTATTCATAACGCAGCGCGCCTAGCTATCTTTGAATAACAAGACAGCTTACTTACGTGAGCAGCAGTAACGTATTGCCCCTCAAAGTGAATTCTGTTTAGTTCTCAACCCGAGAATAGTTCTTATCTTATGACTAGAAAATTAGTGCTATTAGAATAGTTCAATAGTGATTATAGAAGGCGCAGCAGAGTAGGACGCCTTTGATTATTATATAGAAGAGTTACTCGTTACTTCTTCCGCCATAGTGCTAGTATATATCTATTTCGGGCCTTACTAAACGGGCCAGAATATAACTAGGTTCTCTAGATTTAGTGCCCGTGCTGTATACTATTAGCGAGTATCTCATTTTAGTACACTTCTAGATCTCTAGATCCTGTGTATTAAAGAACCCTCATTCTAGCCTTTCGTATAGTATTCTGACTGACCATAAGCAAATATAGAACTATGCGTTCGAGTGGCTAGAATCACATTATACGACCCAGGATATGTAGTTCTAGAGCTATCTATAGCGCTTTCTATGCTAACTACATCATGACTATCCGTTGACTAGTTAACACTCTAAGTTTCAAGCTCTCAAGAATTATAATAACGAGAAGGTATAGCCTAGGTAAGAATAGAATTATATACTATTAGCGTGCTTTAAGGTACGCAACACTTATGTAGAAAAATTGAGACCTCCCTATCTTGATAAATTTAGCTCTTGAGAGCTACTCTATCTTATGCGCACGGGAGCGCCCAACGACACGTTACCACAGCAGCCCGAGGACTGCCAGCAAGACATTGAGAACTGACACCCAAAACACCACAGATTATCATGAGATACGAACGAAACAATGCTTGAAGGATCGGGCCGTAGCAAACACGAGCCAGCGGACAAAGGAGTCGGAAGACAAGAAATGGCGAGTACATACTTAGGCAGGTAGCTTGCCACGCCCCATACCCCCTGGGAGGTTAGCAACGGACGCGCAATGCGACGGGACATAGGCGTTAAATAAATAAACAAACAAACAATCTGTCTTATGCGCAGGAGCATAGGCGCTGTACTAGCGCATCGAACAGCTATCGTGTAGTTTCAGTCTAGCCGAAAGACACGGGCCATTATGCGACGGGCTCGTAGGTGTGCTAAAAAGAATACAGCTTAAAATAAGTATTGATAATAAGATAGAAGTAAAGTTCTCTGTGTATCTCATTCAGATTATACTCGTCACGTACTCCTTCCACTCTCAATAAGGCTTTAGAAACTATTTCAAGTCTAAGATGCTTTGGATTGGATCTAGTATAAGAAGCGTTTATCCAAATATAAGCTGACTCGCCTCTCTTCTTACATCTCTGTATTAACAAAAGTAATTCAACTCATATTGTAGTAGTCTAGCGGGTAGCAGAAATAATGGTAAGTATTACTTTCAAGATCTTTCTTATATAAGATCGTAGGGGCTCTATAAGAGTAGGGCTACTCTAGTCTTAACCCCTTTAGGTACACTTAGACTAAATGAAGTTCTTTCAAACTAACGTATATATATATATATATATATAGTACAATGTTCAAGCACCGAGGACTAAATGAGCATACGATCTATCATTCATATTTGCTTTTTATCAGAGCAGAGAAAGTAAGTTTTGATTGACTATTACAGCACTGATCTCTAAATATAAGAATAGCTCTAGGCTTTAAATTTATACTACTATCGATATAATTTGCCCTATTAAACCTGCATAGTAGGTATAGCGTACTACTAATAATAATAATAATAATTTGCCCTATTCTCGATATCAATTTATTCTGTGAACGTTTTACATAATAAACTCAACAGTAACTGTCGAGACAGTTGGTCTATGGGACTGTGATTAAGATACTATATAACTCGCATTTAGAGCTAATTAAGGTAACTATGTAGTAGGTAAAAGTAGATGCTACATATATATATATATATGTCTTCACAAGCTTTTGGTTCTTATAAACTTTCTGTATACTAGCTAGGTATCTTTTAATTTCAAAGAAATCAGACTAATCCTTAGCAGAACCTGTACTATATATATTATTATTATTATTAGTAGTACGCTATACCTACTATACAGGTTTAGCGGTGCGACAAATCTATCGTATAATAAACCTTACCTATACGGCTAGACAAAAAAAATACGCTACGTATTCGCTGCGCCAAAGAGACGCCTTTGCTCTGTCGGTCCTACTCGTATAACGAATAGCTCTTACTAGCTTAACTTATTAAGTTAGGGTTTACCCTAGTAGTAACGTATCCCCCTAGCGTATACGTAGCTCTCGTATAGCGCGGTCGTTTATCTTGCGCTACGTAACTATTACGTAAGATATACTCTACCGCCTCGTAATAACTATAGTAACCGTTCCGTCGAGATAGGAGTTAAAATAGTAATCTCGCGATAAGTATTTCCGGCTTCCTTTCTCCTCCCTCCTAATACCTCCTATAAGTTCGTATAAATATATAGCTACTCGGGCGCTTCGTCTATGCCTCTCTAGAGTTGCGTCGTTAGAGCTAGCGCTAATAGCACTATAGTAGTAGTAATAATAACAATAATAACGATAATAATAATAATAACTAGTAAGTTAACCCTTACCCCCGGCTTACGAGTTAGTATTAACCGCGTTAGTACTACCTACGACCCGCGCCGCTAATACGGAAGAGGAGCGCTTACGCCTCGTAGCCGGTACTATCGCTACCGCTACCGCTACCGCCGCCTAAGAGTAGTAGTAGTAGTAGTAGTAGCCTCCGTCTACTAACAACGATAGCCTAGTTCCAGCCGGTCTTAAGCTAGAGACGCTAGTACGTACGGCGCTCGTATAACGCTATAAGTACGCTACTAATACGTAGCGTAGAGTAAATATACCCTACTCGTAGGAGGGGTACGTACTATCCCCTATACTATGTATATAATATATATAGTAAGTAACTATAGTTACCGCTATTACGATATCGCCTACGGTTAGGGTACGCGTTACTTCTCCTATACGAGAATTAATAAAACTTACGTTCCTATAAGTAGCTCCTTCCGCGCGTTACCGGCGTATTAACTACGTATCGTTTCCTATACTAACCTATTAAGCTTACTATAAATCCTATAGTTCGCGCCCGCGTAGCGGCGATACTTAAGGCCGCCGACTAGGCCTCCGACTAAGAGGACGAGATAAGTACTAGTCTTTTACGGCTCGCGTAAGCGGCGCTAACGCCTCGTAGGACTTTTAGGGTACCGTATTAGCTACCTAGCAAGCCCTTAGTAGTAGTCGGGCGGAGGACTACACCGGCGGTAGTAGCTTTATCGCTACGCCTATACCGGTAGTCCGAGGCTCGACTACTACTAAGCGCGCTTTACGGGAGCGCTAGGTACTAGCCCTTAAGGGCATTAATAAGTCGTTAGGCTAGCTAGTGGATTATCTCCACCGCCGCGAGGGTGAGAAGGGTGAGGAGGGTGAGGAGGAGGAGGAGGGTAAGGATAGGGAGGAGGAGGAGGAGGAGGGCGATAGCGAGGGTAACGAGGCCGCTTGATCGGTGCGTCGTCGTATCGTGTACGCTGCGTAGTATATCGTGTATCGCGTATAGGCGCTTCGGGCGCGTAAAACCTTCGGTGTTGTTTCGTCGGGCGGCCTTCGGGCCATAATTAATATTCTTGGCAGTGCGCTGCTGCGCCCGAGTACTATATATATTATATTAGTGAAAGCAATATATACTCTTACTGTATTCTTTTTCTCTCGCCTTGGAGCATTTCTATCGACACTTTAGTCAAAGGCTTTTTAGAGCTACTGCTTGAATCTAGGATTATGAGACCATTGATATACAAGATCGTATGGTATGGTGATATTATTAAGTTTCCAGATATGTAATAGTAGTAAGGTATACAATCATACGAGTACTGGATGATAGAAAAATTGTATTAGATTGGTCATATACTCCATATGTACTAGCCCTAGCTACTACAAAGGAGGAGACTTTCGTATAAGCTATAAGTGAGTCGGTCAATAATCGATTAGATCATTCTTCCACGCTACTCATAGTACTGTTTATAGCACTCATATCTTACCCATCTATTATAATAGAATGATACTGTTGAAAATCTCTGGAATAATAGAGCTAGGCATTCTACGGCGACATATAGAATAATTAGAGCAACAGCTTTCGAAGCCTACTGTTCATGATCTGATTATCAAATTAGCCTACTTAGAACTAATACATTTTTAATGCTTGAGAACATGTAGCGTATATTCTTAGTCCAACTGAGAGGCAAGGTTCTCTACATGACGGGCTCGTAGGCTCGCTATATTCTATACAGGATATAGCTTACTAGCAAAGAAGAACAAGAAGAATAAGAAGAATAAGAAGAATAAGAAGAATAAGAAGAATAAGAAGAACAAGAAGAACAAGAAGAACAAGAAGAACAAGAAGAACAAGAAGAACAAGAAGAACAAGAAGAACAAGAAGAACAAGAAGAACAAGAATGCTTTAATCAGTATTCTTATGTGTAAAAGCATATTGCAAAGTTATAGTTGTCTATAAATGCATATAAATAGCGACAAGGAACGGGTCATTCGCTTGTTTAATTTATTTGCTTATTTTTTTACGCTAGTTTATACTTTCTCTTAGTACAAAACTTTTATCCTTGTCTAGCTGTGTAATGCTAAAAGTTCTTCTCCTCGTGTCCGTAAGTACAGCCTAATTGAGTATGTGCTAAATTTGAGAAGTCAATATATCGCACCGACTCTCCATATACTATAATGTTCTATCAGTGGAGAGATGTATATGATAAATGCTATACCACAAGTATCCGTCTCCGTAAGCTTAGGACTACTACCTATAGTTAATTACTACACTTCTACTATTCTTCTCAAGAGAATATATATCTTTGTCTACACGTCGACAAGTTCTACTATCTGTATATCAGTACATCTATAGTACACGCCTTACTTGACTTCTTTCTACACAGAGATCAAAATCATTTAAACAAAACTACTATCAGGTAGACGAATCAGCAGAGAGTCTGCCTGAAATAAAGGTATAGATGGAATTTATACAGAGGTCGAAGTATTCTAGTGTAGTACATATATAGTACTGCTATGTAGCACCAGTTTAAGTACCTTATATAAAGACAAATAAAATAATTATATACTTGCCATGGTAGTATTTATAGAATAGATATATATTAGCCGGGGTGAACCCCAACTTGACAAGTTTGGCTGGTGAGAGCCATTCATTGCACGTGTAGGACCGGCAGAGCGAAGGCGCCCCTTTGGCGCAGCGAATACGTAGCGTATATTCTTAGTCCAGCCGTATAGGCAAGGTTTATTATACGATAGATTTGTCGCACCGCTAAACCCGCGATAGCAGGTATAGCGTACTACTACTACTAATAATAATATTAGCCGATGTGATATAGAGGTGGGCATTCTACTAATGAGTTTATCTAGTATAATCTTAGTCTCCATGAGTAACTAGCATCAAAGTACATTTCCGTACGCACTTTGTATCATAACAAATCAAAGCCAAGTACGCTAGCTATATCTTAGTCTGCTGGTAAGCGTAGCTAGTAGAAATATATTTGTTATTAGTAATCGCTAAAAAAAAGTCTGCCTTAACTTTTGACATACGCATACTAGCCGCTTGTGAAAAGTATATTAGTTAGACGTACGTACAAGGGACTTCACTACTATTGTATTTGAATAGACTATACAAATATAGTATGAACCTACCGGATCAACAATTCGGACATAGAAATGTATAGTATCTAAATGCGATGATGTCTACGAGTATGACTCATATAATAAGCCTACATTCGAAGTAGTAGGGGGAAAATGCTAGCCATTGTAGACCAGAAGTAGCTTATACAAAAGAAAGCCAACTCTCCACTACGAGATATTTCCAATCCTTATCATATCGGACATTTAGTCCATGCCAATAAGTGCAGTAGTAAGCTATTATTACGTATATAGATTCAATAAACTCTTTATCATATTAACTCATATCTGTATTTAATCTATAGTATGAGCTAAGCTGGGCTCCTAGCTATATTAAATATATTTCTTGGTTATAGCGGAGGACTTCTAAAATATCATCTACTATATAATAGAAAATAGGTATGTATAGAGATTTACACAGAGATACACACATCTATTCATATGGGGGAATATCTACTCATGAGGGAAGCAGAGCACGAATAGTATATAGGTCAAATATTTCTACAAACTAAATACAGAGGGGAATGAATCAGCTCGGAGTTCTTACATTTAGTCGTCTTCTAGAATCTCTTCTATAATCTCTATTGTATCTCTATTGTATCTCTATTGTATCTCTATTGTATCTCTATTGTATCTTTATTTATCTCATAACTTTATCCCCACTACGTATAAGATAGACGAGCTATATTATCATATCGTTCCTTCTATACTGAAGTCTAATTCGCTGAGTTATCCACTTTTAGATATCTACACGAGACTTTAACTATCTATTGGTCATTTGTAACTTTGGAAGTTGTATTTCCATAAACACTATACATTGGAAGCAATTGCAGATAGTAGCTCTAAAGGAAACGTCATAAAGGCCATACCTTTTTCAACTTCAATATGTATACTCCTTATGTGGAAAGAAAGTGGAAAGATAAATACCTATTCATCTCTCTGTAATAATCGTCACACGATAGGAAACCCCGCTGGTTGCCATCCTAGCACGCATGTAATTAGCAGCCCCTTGCCATTCATCTCGACACTACTGTGGAACGTACAATTCCCCAAGGATCGTTTATTTCCGTATTTCTTGTGTCAACTTCGGTGATATACCCAGTATTCCCGTCGTACATTTCCTGCCAATTGATCGAGGTTCTTTGGCTGCGCCGGCTTTCTATGTGCAGTGCAATTGTAGTGTTATATAAGTGGGCTGCATCATAGCCTGCTTCGCTTTCCACAGGCGGACGATACTAGCACCAACGCCAGATAGTGAGCGCCACTCGAACAGTCGTGAGTTGTAGATTCCTGCCTTTCGAGAGAATCACTGAATGCTCTAGCTTACCACAACATGACTTGCCTGAGTCTTGATCTCACAATTTACTTGGCAAAGAGGAACAAAGGCGTCAGACTAGCTACCCTATTAGCTTCAATAGTAGAGCCAATATCGGCTATTTGCACTTGATCTGCAAATGAGTCTAACCAGAGGCCTAGCCTTAACAGTTGACAAGTGTAGAAATCGCTGGACTAGCCGTAACTAGCTGGTTCGCAGGTTATGAATGTTGAGATGACAAGCTACGATAAGTATTGCACGCGCGAGCTCGGCCTTTCGCCAGCTGGACAGAGAGTCCACAAGTGTGGGGAAGTTGTTGTGTTCTTCCAGCTCCACCACATAAACCTTAGCTCTAGGTATGGGGCTGTACTGTTGCCGAATTTGGTAGGTACACGCGAGCAGATATCTTGAGAATGCTATATAAATCTCCTTTATTTCTTCAAGATGTAACCAGAACTTCTCGCAACCAGTAGCCATCCACTCTCTTAATCTCGCAACATACATGTCTGAGATCCATATCAACCATATACTCTCGTCTTTGCCTGTTCTCATATCGAACCTCAACAATGCCAGGTGCTGTCTTGCCTCAAGTAGTCACGCAGATCCCTGGCCCGGTCTCAAAGGCTAGTGCTAAGCAGCTGCATGAGGTTTTCGATGCTCGTGCTGTCCACTTCGTTGTCAACTATGACGAAAGCCAAGGCAATTAGTACGTGAATGGCATAACATTATTCGGTGTCTCGAACCAGGAATTGTGCACTGACAGTAACTACACAGCATCGTCGACGTTGATGGTAATCGGTACCTTGATGTCTACTCACAGATCGCCTCGGTCCCAGTTGGCTACAACAATGCGGCTATGCTAGCTGCAGCCCAGTCTCCCGATGTCATCTCAGCACTGGTCAATCGCCCTGCGCTCGGGAATTTCCCATCCCGGCGTTGGAATGATATTCTGCGCGATGGTTTACTTCGGGTTGCACCCAGGGGTACCGACAAAATCTTCACTGCCCAGTCTGGGTCTGAAGCCAACGAGCTAGCTTTCAAGGCTTCTATGATGCTCTGGAGACGCCGTGAGCGAGGGGAGGGTGTTGCATGGACCCAAGAAGAGATCGAGTCGTGCATGGAGAACGCGAAACCGGGATCTCCAGATCTTGCTGTCCTGAGCTTCCAAAACTCATTCCACGGCCGTGGGTTCGGCAGTTTGTCCTGTACTCGCTCCAAAGCCGTGCACAAGCTCGACATACCAGCATTTAACTGGCCAAAAGCGGACTTCCCAATGCTCAAATACCCACTGGAAAAACACTCAGAGGAAAATGCCGCCGAGGAGAAACGATGCCTTGAGCAGGTAGAGCATTTGATCACGAGCTGGTAAGATAGTCCCTCTTGTTGTCTGAGCTTGTAATGCGTATATGGATTGCTTACCATGCTCCAGGCACTCTCCCGTCACGGCACTGATCGTCGAACCTATCCAATCTGAGGGTGGTGACAACCATGCGTCGCCCTCCTTCTTCCAGGGGCTGCGGGACATCACCTCGAAGCATCACGTAGTGTTCATAGTCGATGAAGTTCAAACTGGTAAGTGTCTTGCACTACATTAGGGCATGTATCAATGACTGATACTTGTGTACCTGCAGGCTTCGGTGCGACAGGCAAGTTCTGGGCGCACGAACACTGGAATCTTACGGGTGCACCTGATATCGTCACATTTTCAAAGCGTGCACAGTGTGCTGGATATTTCTTTGGAAATGAGAGGCTTGTACCAGACACTGCATACAGGCAGTTCAACACGTAAGTCTCCTTGTCTCTCGGTGAGCTTGTGCTGTCTTGAAACCCCCCCTCTAATTCAACTTGACAGCTGGATCGGTGATCCGGCTCGGGTGGTTATGTCGAAAGCCATTATCAACGAGATTCTTGATAAGAATCTGGTCGAGCACTCGGTGAGTATAAAGCAGACCCAGCAGCAGACTATTAGTTTCACTCCTAACCGTGATACAGGCTCTTGTTGGCGACAAGCTCTGGGTTGAGCTCGAATCCCTGGCACAGGACTTCCCCGACATGGTTCAGAACCTTCGTGGCAAGGGGAATGGTGGATTCTTGGCCTTCGACACTCAGGAGCCCGCTGCTCTGGTGGGAAAGATGCGGTCACTTGGCATTAATATCGGCACATGCGGCACGCGGACTGTTCGTCTTCGCCCTATGCTTATCTTTGGTGAAGAGCACAGTAGGTCCAGACCTCCCCCAACTGGCAGAACTCCCGTCTTTACTAACCATGGACGATAGTCCCAATCCTCGTTGGTGCGTTTAGAAAAGCTTTTGGTACTGTATGAGTGGAGCAAGAAACGCTTGGGAACGTCCACTTGTCAAAGGGCACATGCGGCCTGGCAACTACATATATATTCATAGTGTGAAGGGATAGCCTCGCGATAAATACAGACCTATCATGCGCCAGGGGTTGGAACTGGCATGACGCAGCATGAGCCATCTGCTCGACATGTGCGAGCAATCGGACAACTGGCGGAGCCAATAATGGATGGAATCCCTGGTGCTAGTCGATGCCTGGGAAGAGCACAGGCTTACCTCCCCATTAATTAACAACAGGTAAATCATGCTGATCTCGTAGTTGCATGCTGCGCATGGTGCATCACGCAGTGGCAAGCCAAGAGCTATATGGTACAAAACTCATCCTTGGTATTATTACAAAATCGGATTCATGAGTATGATGCTAATGACTGTACACGTTCGCACAAAGCTGCCCACCTCCGTCTCATCATCGTCTAGTCCGAAGTCTTTTCATCGCGGCCAAAAAGGTTTCCTATCATGATTCCAAGACGCCCATAAACCCCCAAATCGTGGTATAATATCTGTTTTATTGAGAACCTCGATGCTCTGCTTACAGAAGCAGCTCCAAGGGGTTCTCGAGCACCTTCTTGAACTCCCGGATCCACTCGGCGCCGACAGCGCCATCAATCACCTTGTGGTCGAAGCTGGCGGTCACGGTAATCTGGTCGTCCCAAGAAATGGTGGTGCCCTCCTCGGTCTCGACGGGGATGGCAGTCTTCTTGGTGGTGCCAACAGCGAGGATGGCGGCTTGAGGAGGGTTGATGACGGCGGTGAAGTTGTCGACAGCAGCATTCATGCCCATATTGGAGATGGAGATAGTGCCGCCCTGATACTCCTCGGGCTTGAGCTTGTTGTCGCGAGCCTTTTTGGCAAGCTCCTTGACCTTGTTGGAGATGGACTCGAGGCCACGGCCTTCGACGCCAGTGACAATAGGAGTGATGAGGCCGGTGGGGGTAGAGACTGCGACAGAGACATCGACCGAGTTGAACTGACGGATAGCTTCACCCTGCCATGAGGCATTGACGGCAGGAACCTTCTTGCTAGCAATTGCAATGGCCTTGATGAGGAAGTCATTGACTGAAAGCTTATACTTGCCATCAGCAGAGCTGTTCAGCGCCTGGCGGAGCTTCAGCAGCTTGGTCACTGAAATAGCACTGCTGACGAAGAAATGCGGGTTGTTCTGAGTAGACTCTTGCAGACGCTTCGCGATGGTTTTGCGCATGTTGGATAGGGGGATATCCTCGTAAGCAGCACCAGCGCTGGCGGCCGGAGCAGCCGGTGCCGAGCCGGACTTCTTAACATCGTCTTCGGTGATCTTGCCGCCAGGGCCGGAACCCTTGATACCGACCAGAGAGACGCCTCTCTCCTTGGCGAGGCGGCGGGCGGCAGGGGAAGCGTTGGGGGAGCGGTCGAGAGCGTTCTCGATCTTGCCCTCGCTGGAGTATTGCTCGGGTTCGGGGGTGGGCTCGGGAGCAGACTTGGACTCAGAACCCTTGGACTTTGATTCGTCCTTGGATTCTGTCTTGGCGGGGGCGGAAGACTCGCCGCCAGCGTCCGCAAGGCTGAAAGACTCGAAAGCGGAGATATCGGTACCCTCCTCAACGAGGACGGCGATGGGCTAAGTAAGGTGGCATGAGGGGTTAACTCAAGCTCAGTGCGGAACGCAGCGGATTGGGCAGCAGGCAAACAGAGGCCAGGCAAGATCACTGAAAGAACCAAGACATACGTTACCGACGGGGACATCCTTCTCGCCAGCGTCCTTGAGGATCTTGGCAATGACACCCTCCTCCTGGAACTCAAAGTCCATCTGGGCCTTGTCGGTCTCAATCTCGACAAGGACATCGCCTGGGGCGATGGAGTCGCCAGCCTTCTTCTGCCAGGCCCCAATGTTGCCAGCCGTCATTGTGGGAGACAGGGCAGGCATCTTGACGACCTGGTGCGGCGGGAACGAGGCATAGTATCTGGCGAGGAGAGACTGGGTGGCACGCAGGGTGGTGCTGGGTGCGAGCACTCGCCTCCTGAGGACGTTGGCAATCATGACTGTTGGAAATGTGGCGGTTCGAGCCCGTCGAAGCTAGGAGAGACGTAGAGGTGACGAGGTGCTGCAAGTCGGCCAGAGACGTGACTGGCGAAGAAACGACAGCGGGATGAGCGGGGAGGACGGCGTTGAAGCAGGCAGGCAGGGCCAGGCAGGAGAGGGAAAAAAAAGAAGCTGGCAGGTGCGGCGCGAGATAATTCGCTATCGGAGGGTTGTCAGGCTCAGGGCTGCCCTCTCACCTCTCTCCAGAGCTGGCTTAGAGTGGGAGCTGCCCCGTCGCCCTGTCCCTCACCTTGGGCCAGCACCACTTGCACCGCGCAGGGGGGCTTGGAGCCCATCAGAAAAATAAGACTGGTCCAAGTGGAGCTCGCTCAGCGACAAGTCAGGCCGTATCCAGCACTGTAAGGGCTGCCCCAAGCCTATCCAATAGCCATATAACACGTACAGTGCTAATACCGCCCAAGACGAACATGCCCTATCGGAGCAGGTCGGGTCTTGCCCCAACAACAATGTCAACACTTTGGCTCCATTGACTTTGGCTATTGTCCCGCTGCCCACACCACTTGGGCACTCGCGGTAAGCAGTCAATTTGCTCAGAGGCCTGCCTTGTCCTGTATTCACGAACTTGCCCAGAATCTGTTCGCCCTGCCTCGAATTCCCCCTTAGCTGTGAACATCGCCAATATTGTTGCCGTTACCGTATTGCACCATGAAAAAAGGTATCTCGAGTCACATTTCGTAGTGCGATGTGCCTCACCCCGTCACTATAGTTGCATCTTTCCAGAGCCATTGTGCGGTTGTGTACAACACCTGACTGCAAATGGCCTAGTTCATCGTCCCAAGTGCGATCGAGTTGTGATTGGCTGTGAGCGACCTTGACCACTTGTCGCGGGCTCAGGATATTTTCCAACCTTGGCAAGCTCCAATTGCGTGGAGTTCTTCCGGCACTTGGAAAGCCGCTGAGCAATGCAATCTCAAGGCTCTATATGTCATTTACCACCAGCATTGCCCGTGGCCGAGTATGTCTCCCCTGGAGCTTGACTCTGACCAGCAGCGTTTGGCTATTCTCGAGTCCAAACTATCCCCGCTCATCTGTCCGTGAGATGGCAGCTTATCGTCTTGTGCTTTGCAGCCAAACACTAGAATCGAGCTCTAGCATTGACTTTTCTGTCTGGAAGAATATTGACATACCTCATATAATCCCTTGCGGGCGTGGGTGATTGTATTATAAATCCGCACCCTTAAGTCGGCCTGTTAGACTCGTCCAGAGGGAAGACTAATATACAAGTCTCGGTGTAAGCAGTTTGGGCAGTCCACTTCACCCTTGAGAAGTGGAGAGTACTTTGCAGGGATGACGCTGCCGTGCAAGCGGCCCACACGCCAGAGCCGCCAGGCTGGCACTTCCGGCTCCGTACTACGCCTGAGCACTGCACTCTGTAACCTGTCCCTGCAGCCTGGGCCTGATCCTGGCCTAGCACATTCAAACTCCCAGCTCAGGGGACGCTCCACGAAGCGAAGCTTACGAAGCTCTAAAGAATCCTCAAATGACCACATTGGACCTTTCGCGTCTCCAGTACCAACAGCGCTCTTTTTCTCAGCCGCGGTCGCCATCGTCACTATCGCCGCCACTCCCCCAACGACCCATCTACGTATAGACCGACCCAACCCTCTTACGATCGCGATCCTATTGTTCAGCCGGATGGCACGGCTCTCGAGCCCTCTGCTCTCTATAGCTCATCTGATACGATGAGTGCGCTCGTCTTCGTCGTGTCCCCTCTTGAGGCCATTGCTGCCTCAAAGGAAGCCCAGCGGAACAAACAACTGGGCGAGTTGGCTACAAAGGCCCTGCAAGCTATCAAGGATGCCGGTGCCGAACTGCCAGATCCAAATATCGTCTTCGCTCCTTTACAGCTAGCAACAAAGTCAGGCAGCAGCACGTTGATCAATACAGCACTCGACTGCATCCAAAAGCTCATCTCGTCGGCATACTTCTCATCAGATGCCGTTTCCATGGAGAGCGCCCAGCCAGATGGCACCGAGCAGGCGCCCATGATCGACCGAGCTATCGACACCATCTGCGACTGTTTCCAGGGAGAGACCACACCGGTTGATGTGCAGCGGCACATCATTCAAGCCCTGCTCGCCGCCGTTTTGAGCGACAAGATTGTTGTCCACGGTGCAGGCCTCCTTAAGGCTGTTCGCCAAGTGTACAACGTCTTTCTGCTATCGCGAAGTACGGAAAACCAGCAAGCCGCCCAGGGAACCCTCACACAAATGGTTGGCATGGTTTTTGAGCGTGTCAAGTCAAGACTGCACATGAAGGAAGCTCGCCTTGGCTTGGGCAAGCTGAAAGACAGCTCAGGGCACCTCCCAGGTAACACGGGTGGTAAGGACCAAGAATCCAATGGTCCGCCATCCCCCAATGGCGTCAACGAAGACCGCGACGACGTCCTAGACGAGGAAGGTGTGGCAGCAGGGCATGTGTCAACCGATGCCGCTCCTTCAGAATCGAACCCGGATAGCGAAGCGCAAATCGGGGCGAAGTTGACCCTCAAAGACCTAGAGCACCGTAAGAGTTTTGATGACTCAAATCTCGGTGACGGTCCTACGATGGTTACTCAGGTACGGAACAACGACAAGCCTGATGCTGCAGGCACTGCAATTGAGACACAGGGCGATGCCGTACCAGATGACTCGCCAGAGGCACTAGACGCCGAAGATGAGGTTTACATCCGCGATGCCTACCTTGTCTTTCGTTCGTTCTGCAATCTTTCCACCAAGGTCTTACCACCAGACCAGCTCTACGACTTGCGGGGTCAGCCCATGCGCTCAAAGCTCATCTCTTTGCACCTCATACGCACGCTCCTCAACAACAACATACTCGTTTTCACTTCTCCCCTCTGCACTATTACGAATACCAAAAATAATGAACAGACGAGTTTTCTTCAAGCCATAAAATTCTACTTGTGTCTGAGCATCACAAGAAACGGTGCGAGCTCGGTGGACAAGGTCTTCGAGGTTACGTGCGAAATCTTTTGGCTTATGCTAAAATTCATGCGTGCACCCTTTAAGGTTGGTCTACTCCCGATTCTTGCACCAGTGTCCGAGCACCGCATACCACACCCTAATCTGTTTGTGATCCCATGATTGAAACTACCCTGACTAAATGGATTATAGAAAGAAATCGAAGTCTTTCTTAACGAGATCTATTTGGCCTTGCTGGCGAGGCGCACGGCTCCAATTTCCCAAAAGCTCTATTTCGTCAGTATACTTGGGAGATTCGCTGGCGACCCGCGTGGCCTTGTCGAGACGTATCTGAACTATGACTGCGACGGCCATGTGGACAACATCTTCCAAACAGTCATTGAAGACCTCGCCAAGCAAGCCAGCGTCAGTGTATCGGTCTCTCCTACACAAGAACAATCATACGAGAAGGCCAGTACTAGCCTGCACGCACCAACCGAATGGCAGCTCAAAGGTGTGCTGCCGCCACCCTTGAATGTGAGAGATATCGTGCCACCGGTGGAGCTTGAGCCTGAAATACCGAAGGAATACGTCCTGAAACGCAGTGCCCTAGAGTCACTTGTCGAAGCCTTGAGGTCCCTGGTGAATTGGTCGTCCGTGGGACGCTCGGATATGCACGGCACTGTTGCTGAAGGAGACAACCGTGCTTCCACGGAGGACATCCGTGAATCTATTGATCCCTCGGCTGGCGAGAGTACCGCGCGGGAGACCCCTATTGGCTCCTCCACGCCCGTGGTTGAAGATGACCCCGAGCAATTGGAGAAGGAGAAAGCGAGAAAAACAGCCTTGGCAAATGCCATTCGACACTTCAACTTCAAGCCAAAGAAGGGCATGAAAATCCTTTTGCAGGAGGGCTTCATCCCGAGCGACAGCCCCGAGGATATCGCAAAGTTCCTGAGACGCGATGATCGTCTAGATAAAGCACAAATTGGAGAGTTCTTGGGTGAAGGCGACACGAAGAACATCGAAATCATGCATGCATTTGTTGACACGATGGATTTCACCAAGCAAAGATTTGTGGATGCTCTCCGAGGGTTTCTGCAATCTTTTCGCCTTCCTGGAGAGGCACAGAAGATCGATCGCTTCATGCTCAAGTTTGCAAACCGATATGTCACTGGCAACCCGAACGCATACGCCAATGCGGATACTGCCTATGTCCTCGCATACTCAGTCATTCTGCTCAACACAGATCTTCACAGCGTCAAAATGAAGGACAAGCGCATGTCCAAGGAAGACTTCATCAAGAACAATAGGGGCATAAACGACGGGGCTGACCTGCCACCGGACTACTTGAATGCCATCTACGACGAGATCGCCGGCAACGAGATTGTGCTCAAGAGCGAACGTGATCTTGCGGCTGCCGCGGGTACGTTGAATGCGGCACAGTCAACTGGCTTTGCAGCGGGTCTCGGACAAGCGCTCTCCAATGTTGGCAGAGATTTACAGAGAGAGGCATATGTCCAGCAGTCGGAAGAAATTTCCTTAAGATCGGAGCAACTTTTCAAGACTCTTTTCAAAAACCAACGCAAAAACGCTGCCAAGTCCGGTATCCGTTTCATCCCTGCCACATCTTCACGGCACGTGGGGGCCATGTTTGATGTCGCCTGGATGTCGATCTTCTCGGCCCTATCAAGCCAAATACAGAAAGCCCAGAACCTAGAGGTCAACAAGCTTTGCCTCGAGGGCATGAAACACGCCATCAAGATAGCTTGCATGTTCGAGCTGTCAACCCCAAGGGAAGCTTTCATGACGGCCTTGAAGAATGCGGCCAACCTTAACAATCCCCAGGAGATACTTGCGAAGAACGTGGAAGCGCTCCGGGTCTTGCTCGAGCTAGGGCAGACAGAGGGCAACTATCTGCGTGACTCGTGGAAAGACATCCTCATGTGCATCAGTCAACTCGATCGGCTGCAGCTCATCACAGGAGGCGTGGATGAAGGGTCGATTCCGGATGTCTCGAAGGCTCGTTTTATTCCACTTGAGAGGACCGCAACCAACGACTCGCGCAAGTCAACGGCCTCATCTCGCCGTACCAATGCAAGCAATCGAGGTTTCTCAACGGAAATCGCACTTGAGAGCCGATCCGACGAAATGATCAAGAGTGTTGACCGCATTTTCAGCAATACTGCCAACCTCAGTGGAGAGGCAATCGTCCACTTCGCCAAAGCCCTGACCGAGGTCAGCTGGGATGAGATCAAGGTCTCAGGAAGCAACGACTCTCCAAGAACGTACAGTCTACAAAAGATTGTTGAGATCAGTTACTACAACATGACTCGTGTGCGTTTCGAATGGGCGAATATTTGGGCTGTTCTTGGCGAGCACTTCAACAAAGTCGGCTGCCATGTGAACACGGCAATCGTCTTCTTTGCCCTTGACTCTCTCCGCCAGCTTTCCATGCGATTTATGGAAATTGAAGAGCTTCCTGGTTTCAAGTTTCAAAAAGACTTCCTCAAGCCTTTCGAGCATGTCATGGCCAACTCTACGAACATCACTGTCAAGGACATGGCTCTGCGTTGCCTCATTCAGATGATACAGGCTCGGGGTGAGAACATTCGCTCAGGGTGGAGAACAATGTTTGGCGTGTTCACAGTCGCTGCGCGAGACCCCAATGAAGCAATAGTGAACCTTGCATACGAGAACGTCAACCTGGTCTACAAGACGCGCTTTGGCGTGGTAATCTCTCAAGGCGCATTCACGGATCTGATCGTTTGCCTTACAGAGTTCTCCAAGAACATCAAATTCCAAAAGAAGAGCCTACAGGCTATGGAAACACTCAAGTCCATCATTCCGCGCATGCTCAAAACGCCCGAATGTCCCCTCTCGCATAACAAAGGATCTGCAACAAAGGAAGCTAGCAACACATCTACCACGGCCGATGCGCTATCTAGAAAGAAGGCTGGCACATCTGTGGAGGAGGGATACTGGTTTCCGATTCTGTTCGCCTTCCACGATGTCCTCATGACAGGCGAGGACCTTGAAGTGCGATCGAATGCGCTCAATTATTTCTTTGAAGCCCTCCTTCGATATGGTGGTGACTTCCCCCCAGAGTTCTGGGACATACTGTGGAGACAGCAATTGTATCCCATCTTCATGGTCCTTCGATCAAGACCTGAGATGACCAATGCGCTCAATCATGAAGAGCTGTCTGTATGGCTCTCCACCACCATGATCCAGGCCCTGCGCAACATGATTGTGTTGTTTACACACTATTTCGATGCCCTAGAGTACATGCTAGACCGATTTCTCGAGCTTCTCGCACTTTGCATTTGTCAGGAGAACGACACCATCGCGAGAATAGGCAGCAATTGTCTACAGCAATTGATCTTGCAGAACGTTACCAAGTTCAAGGAGGCCCATTGGGCAAAGATTGTCGGCGCGTTCTGTGAGTTATACGAGAGGACCACAGCATATCAATTGTTTTCCGCTGCAACTACCAGTGCCGCACCAGCTTCTCTTTCGCCGCCTCCGAATGGTCTTGGTTTCGAGCTTCCACCATCGCCCACTAGTGAGACAATCCCTAACGGGAAATCGCAACCTATAAATGGCCATGGTGCGATAGAGTCAACAGACCCGTCGCAGGGAGCCACATCTCTGGCAACCCCAGACGTGCAGGCCGAAACTGTTGGGCCATCAATTGCCCATCAGCAACTCGAAGACTACAGGCCAGCGTCATCTTTGCAACAGCAGCCAGTCGTGGTCACTGCCGCACGGCGACGGTTTTTCAACCGCATCATATCGCGGTGTGTGCTGCAATTGCTCATGATTGAGACTGTCAACGAGCTGTTCTCAAACGACACAGTTTACGATCAGATTCCCTCCACCGAGCTATTACGGCTGATGGCTCTTCTCAAGAAATCATTCCTATTTGCTCGCCGATTCAACAACGACAAAGAACTCAGAATGCGACTCTGGCGTGAGGGCTTCATGAAGCAGCCACCAAACCTCCTCAAGCAAGAGAGCGGCGCAGCAGCCACATACATTCAAATTCTGTTCCGCATGTTCGCCGACACCTCCCCGTCACGAGCTGACAGTCGTCCAGAGGTAGAGAAAGCATTGATCCCGCTGTGCAAGGATGTAATCAAGGGCTACATTGCCCTAGAGGAGGAATCGCAACAGCGCAACATCGTCGCTTGGCGCCCAGTCGTTGTTGACGTGCTGGAGGGATACACCACCTGGCCTGAGAAGGAGTTCACCGAGCACGTACGAGCTTTCTACCCTCTCGTGGTAGAACTGCTTGGAAAAGAGGTCAGCTCCGAGCTAAGAGCTGCACTTCTCAGTGTTCTCCGACGTGTTGGCGAGGTTGGTCTTGGCATTGAGGGTATGAGTCAGCGCCGTCGGGACAGCATCATCAGCAACGCTCCAACTGAGCTGCCTCACCCAGCGGGCACGCTTGACGGCGGCGAGGGTGAGGAAGCTGGTGAAGTCAGCACTGTCATGCCAGAGAACACGATTTGAGAGCGTGGAGAAAAGGTAGTTGATGTTTGTACAATGTTGTGTTTGATATAAAAGCCACCTTCAAGTGGTGGTCGTTCGGTAAAGATAGAATGGGCAGCTGCGCATTTCCGCAACACTGCTCTCACAATGGGAACTTGTTGCAGCATGATCTTGGTCTTTAATTAGCAGGTCGATGGCCTGCGACAGCAGAACCTGTGACTTTCGTTAAACGTAGTAGAGTATTCAAATTCATTTATATGACAGAAACTTTCTTGCCGACAGTCAAAGTAGCCGATCTGATCTGCATACAACAACGTTGACATAATCGAATCCTCAGTGTATCTGTGCCACACGGTCTTTTGCGCTGAGGATCCCTGTGTGGTAGCTTTGTTCGGTTTTTGCGTGGAAGATTGGTCCTGTCTCAGATAAGGCTAGTATCCTCCTTCGCCCCTACAACCTTAGTCAACGACTTCAGCATGTCTTTGAGCTCATCAATCTCTGCCCGGAGCTTTTTGACCTCGGTCACAGCCGGCTCTTCCTCGACGTTGCTCTTACAATCGCAGACCTTCTTGGCCCACCCATCCCCTTCGAAATCTATCTGGTCCTGCAGTTCTTCCCACTCCTCGACCGTGTCGTCATCATCTTCGCCCCTTTGGCGGTTGAAGCGAATCTCCTTAGCTGACTTAACCTCAAAGAAAGCGGCAGCGAATAGTAAGGGCGAGTAGATAATACCCATCACCATGTCGTTGAGAGCTTCATACTTGGCGCGGGGCAACCACCACTCGAAGGGTATGATGAGTAGAAAAACCTCGATGAGATTGAATGGTGCGATGAAGACATTCTCATCAGGCGCTCGAATGAACTGCATGGTCTTCATGGAGAACAAAGCCAGGTACTCGTCGTCAGCGTTGTCGTAGATATCCTCGTAGCCGCTATTGTAGAGCGCAATCAGGATGTTTAGGAGGATGACCTAAAGGTGATTAAGGTTAGTCTAAAATGAAGTAGCAAGTCCCCAGTGGAGTGGGACAGTTTGACGTACCATGACAACGAACGTAAAAATGTAGTATAGAATAATGCCAAAAGGAGGCGCAAATCGCTCAAAGCCAGAGAAATCAGGGCTCTGCATGACGGCATTGGCCATTGCTTGAAGGATGAAGATAGTGGCATCTTCCTCATAATCGTCAGCCACATCCATACCAAGGAATGCCTGCAAGAAGCCAACGACGACGACGATCAGCAATGCGAAAAAGATCAGGGATTCCTTCATCATGACTTTGAGGACAACCAGCATGGCGCCAAAGAATCGTACGGTATCAAGGTAGAGGAGTAGTCGACCATAGAACATAGGAGCCGTAAGTGCAAGAAAGCTGTAACTAAGGGAGTTGTACTGGGCACGAGGACCGGTGTGATCGTCCTCGATGGGATAACCTAGTGCAACCATGCGGAACGCCAGGGAGACGAACAAAAGGGCATATAGCGTATTATTGAAGGCGTTCCAGAAGCCCAGGATGTGGTATCCCGCCTTGTAGAATTTTGTGAGCTCATCGAAGAGGAAGCCTGCGGTGAAGATGTACAATATGATCTCGACGGTATCGAGCTCTCCCGTGAAGTTGATGGTGTTGATGCAGATGGTGTACAAAACAAGATACAAGACGGAGACGAGGAGTTGAAACGTGTTTTGGTAGATGGGGGCACGCATACGGTCAGGATCGAGATGGGGCCAGAAGGCGGTGTTGTCACGGTCCTTGTAGTCGACAAAGCTGGAAGGGTCGTTTTCATCTTGAACGAGCCAGCCGCGCCAGAGGTAGCTGATGCATTTCTGATAGCCAGAGGAAGCGATTACGGGTAGGGCGTGGAGGTCGACGGCCTTCTCAATGACATTGACGGGACGGGTGGGCTCGCCATCGGATATAATGGAGAAGCGCTTGAGGAGTACACTGTGGAAGAGGTACTGCATATCATCCTCGCCCTCGATGATGTACTTTGCAATCATTTCGCAAGCCTTTGCGCGAATCTGGTGGAGGTCGGCATCCCATAGCTCAGCAATGGCCTGGTGCTTAAACCAGCGCTTGGCCGTGAGAAGGCAGAAGACGACGCAGGCGCGGTTGTCGGAGCCGCCGGCCTCCTTGGCAGCCTGGATGACCTTGCGGGTGATGATCCTGCTGTGCGGCTGGGTGATCATGTCCTCGGCCAGCTCGCACGGCACGCACTCTTCGACAAGGTAGCGGATGCGAATGGCGATCTTGGTGACCTCCTCGGCGGGGATGGCCGACACAATCGAGTCGTCGCGGTAGCTAGGCAGCACTATATGTCAAGGCGGCCACACAGCGTCAGTTCAGTTCAGTCCCGTTTCAGATGAGAAAGGACCGGGAGAGTAGCAACTAACGGCGATGACGGGACTCGCGCTGGTCCCCTCGGCGGTTCTCATGCGAGGGGTGCGGGTTCCAGCCGAGGAGGCGGCTCCAGCTGAAGCGGCTGGGAGCCATGATGCTGTCGCGTGATAGTGATGGTGATGAAAGCTGCACGGGGCACGGGATTGCAACAAAGATGTCGGGATGATCTCTAGAAGCGCGCAGACAATCTATCGCACTCTAGGATGTTTAAATATGCGAGGACAGCATGGGAGCACAAGCTCAGCCAAGGTCGCGAAGCTTGCACCGGGTTGGTGGATGAGAACCTTAAAGATAACACCAGGAATGTTGGCAGGCCCCCGGGGAGGCTGGCAGCATGACGTCGAGAAGGTACGCGCGCGCACTGCAGCCCCACCAGATTCACACGCTGCCAACAGGGACATTGGCCCCGGTTCCCCTCTCTTTGCGGTATGCAAGTGCTCCACGAACCCACTTGCGTGAGACAAAACTTTAGCCTTGGAACCATGCCATAATCTCAACACCACCACACTCGCGTAGCATGCTCAATCTGCTTTTTAAAGCTCCATCACAACACCCTCACTCTACTCCCCCACACAACCCGGCCATCCCGCTCTCACTATCGCGGCATTTTCAAGCGTACGAAATCGTCGTCAATCTCCACATTCCTCTAACTAGCCATCAAAGTCTGCTGTTTCTCTGGAGCCCTTTCCGTGTGGAAACTGAACAACCCGCCCATCAAATACTGATGGCACTCCGGACATCCGCCTGCCTGCCTGCCCCGTTTAAATCTATGCAATCTCCAGCATAAACAAGACGACAACGGCAATGGCTTGTTGCTCGCTCCTGGCGCACCTTTGAGCCTAGCATAACCCAGTAGCCATGCAGGCACCGCCGCGAGAGTCATCTCGTCAATTCAGTGCTGATGGTTGTTGTTGTACTTGTTACCCTCCTGCGGACGACCACCTGCGCTCGACTGTGAGATCTCTGCTGTGATCCAGGGGACAGAGTCCTTTCACCCAAGGCTACCTCGTTGCCTGGGCCAGTCAGGAGCTCCGCCCCTACCATCCCCGTCAACACCCAAAAGGGGTTCTTGCGCATAGCAGCTGGGTTAACTGGCTGGATGATAAGAAGCATACATCGACCAGCAGGCGACGGTCAGTTCGAGTATCCCACGTGCTCGAAGTTAATGGTGATAGAGACCCTGTTGACGGTCTGAGGCTCGTAAGAGCTGCTTAAACGGACAGCGCTGCGTCGCCCAAGGCCCTAGCGAGAACTGTCGCGTTCGTGGACCGAACAAAGTCGAGAAGCGTGTGGTAGAGAGAGCCCTCGCGCTGGTAAATGGCTGACTTGGCTGTGGAGAATGTGGTGCGCAGGTCGTCAGGGTTCACATATCTGCTGCCACGGTCATGTGTCAAGACTGCGTCACTTGCGATTGTGGCGGTGGCCATAGTCATATACGAGTAGCTGTGAATTAGGAAAGCACCTGCAAAGTACTCTTTGGCCTGGAGGTATACATATTTCCGATGCAACAGATCTCGGGTATATCGACTACTCCGGCGGCTGAATCTGCAAGATCAGAGTCGTATAAATGACGAATCAGTTCAACTTTAGTATTGCTCAGCATATTCATGGCCTCGTCACCTCAGGAGGAAACGGGGAGCAATGCAACTTTCAGCAGTGCATACACTTTGGACCCTTGTCTTTGACATTTCGTCCGAGCTTGCTGGGCGTTTTTCGAGCCATCGAGCACATCACCGCATCGATCTATACAGCTTGAACCTCTAAGAGTCATGATGGCTGGCAGATCATCCTATGCCCCGGGGCGATACTCTACTCTCAGCGAACCCATAATACTGACGAATGACGGGATTTGCTCGTGAACAAGGATGGGATTGTCCACCCGCATCAGATATTTTGGTATTAAGCTGCAACAGCAGCTTCAAAGCCAACACTGCGGAGCAGGATGGGGGATTCACGCCAAAGAACATGTTCCAAGCTTGCTAGCAAGGCAGCTCCTGGTCAATCTTCAATAGCAACTTGGTTTCAGACACGTACAGACACAGAATAAAGTGGCTTTTCATGATTGATATGGCACCTTTACTCATAGAACCGACGACAATTTCCTTAAGGAACCATGTCTTCATTTATGATACCGATCGTGCCAGCGACAGGACCAAGGCGAACGGCTCTCCAGCAGTACCGAGGTACCTGCACCGGATCCCCCAATGAGGTCTCTGGGGTACTTGTTAAGTACCTCAAAGCGCACAGAAAGGCAAGAATTCTGATAGTCTGCATCTATAGCAGTGAAGTCCCGGACGTTTGAAGTCCTAAATGTCTGTGCCTCTGAACCTCTGGACCTCTTCAGGTGTGTCCGTTGAATTTCAGTCAGAGATCGAGAAGTGGTCCAAGCCTCGTACATAAAGGCAATCGGACATCTTGTGCTGATCCTGGAGAACCCTAGAAAGGTACTCCTGCTAAACATTAATCCGCTGTATCCACACTCTTTAGTTAAGTCACGGCATGTTCTCGACAGAAGGGGATGGGGTTGTGGGAGCCGGGACCACGAGCCCTCTTGTGAACAAACAACCTTAACTTCATAATCTAGCTTTGCTACTTTCCTGAGGCTCCGTTCCATCGCGACGCCTTTAGTTCCAGTCTTGTCTACAGCCCCGCCATCCCACCACTCCCGCGCTCGCCGGGACCTGAGGCAGCCGTCAGCTTCGACACTCCTCTAGTCGCCAATCAGTGCTGGGATCATGCTGCGCACATCGGCTACCGCTCCCGTCTCGTGGGCGATGCTGCTCACCATCCGCATCCCACCCCTTCCGATGTCTGACTCTCGTTGGGCTCGGATCCGCCGCTTTTTGTGTAGCCTTGGGAGCCTGCATCGGCTGCTTCGCACTTGTGGCCAAGCCTGCAGTCATGCACACTTCCATGAATGATTCGAAGCCGATCATCCGCTGCGTTGCGCCGTGAACATAAAGAGGCATGCGCCCCCCCGACCAGAGCACCCCTCTTTCTCTTCCCACAGTCAGCTTCTCTAGCCAGCTGTAGTCCTATAGCCGTGCCACTCGCATGCTTTTTAACTCTTGTTTCACTCCCGCGGCTTTTGCTGTGGCCATAATCCCTATATGATCGTCTCGAGGCTGGATCCTGCTCGTTGAGGTCTGGTTTCAGTGTACCTGGCTGCCCTCAAATCGGTACCCGAGCTGTTGAGGATCATTTACTGAGCATAGCCTGCACGAATCGCGTAATTCGCTCTTCGGCGCTTGTTCTGAGCAAGTATACTCCACCAGATCTTGCACAATGGCAAACCAGGGAACAGATGGCGACACAACCGCCGAAAACATTGCTCCGGTCAAGGACGACGCGCAGACAGCGGCTCAGGCAAGTGATCAAGCAAAATCTCCGCCTGCGAAGGCGGAGGACGATGTGCAGTCTACTAGCCCTCCCGATGAGACATCGTCGAGGTCGAAAAGTGGCAAGAAGAAGGCTCGGAGTGATGGACGCAAGAGCTCGTCACAAGACCAGGTCGTTGCGGTCGTTACAGTTTCCCCAGACCGCAAGTGGGCTGCGCCAAATGATACACAGCTCCGGTCTGATGCAGTGAGCCAAGACAATAAGAAAGGACAAACACCACTCAAGCAGTCAGGGAAGTTGTTCCGTCGAAAGGACGAAGGCAGGAGGACAGAATCGTCTGATGATGGCTCAACCACAGAATCTGACAGCGATTCTTCTACGACGTCAGAAGTTGACGTCCGCCGCAAGCGTGCTAGGCGTGCTTCAAGGTCTACAAACGCCACGGCCCAGCAAGTAGACATGGATCCGCAAAGTCTAGATCTTTTCCGGCAGCAGCTTTGTGATCTACAGCGCCAGATGTCGGACATGCTCCTCAAAGTAGCCGGTGGCATGCATCGCATCCCCCGGTCTTTCGACAGTAATCGGGATAGTGTCTCCCCTGGCTATGAGAAAGCTTGTGGAATGGGCGTGGACTGTGTATGTACCGGTACTCTGCATCACCCAGCAACGTATCACGCAGACACATATCGTGCCATACCTACGATGCCTTCAAGACACTGCCAGGTTGACATGCCGTATAATGAGCAAGCCATTTCGAGCAACGCTTGTTTTGTCCGGGCGGAGCAGCCCAAGTCGCCGAGCAATCTGCTGAGGCCGGAAACACAAAACGAACGGGACCGTGTGCCAGGCTGGACAACAACCAAAAGTGACAGGCCGATCAAAAAGGCTGAATTCGTTCGCTTGGATAGAATGTGGAGCAAGGAGACCAGGCAATTCGAATACAGCGAGACAGTCCAGACATCCTCTGAAAGCGCATATGAAGACTACTTGTTTCATGTGCGGCGCTCCATTGATTCCGACAATCATCACAGCAGCACGATGATTGACATCAAATGTGAGCTCTTACGGGCTTGTCTACAAGAGGTGATAGGTAAGGTAAGGGGTGTTGACTTCGTGGCGGAGAAACTAGTGATGGAACCAGACTTCTTGTTTCTGTAAGTCCTAGGCAGACACTTTCTGCAGTACCACTGACGATGAATCCCACTGACCTTGTCACACTCAGCTATCTGGACGACCTTCGAGCCCTCCGGAAAACTCTCAAGCACACAGACCCGGTCGGCAAGACTGGTAAGAAAAGACAGGCTGCGCAAGACTTGATCGACCAGAAGAGACGTCACATCAAAGTTCTCGTGAAGTACATTGAAACAGATTATCGAGAAATTATAGAGCGGTATGTCTCTCCTCCACAGCGTGACCACTGACAGAGTTTCAAACGATTAACGGTACTATCGGTACAGGCTCAGACCTCTCCGTAGGGAGGGTCTCATCACTTTCGATCTCATCTGGACATTGTGGCGACCGAATGCTTTGGCATACACGGACGTCTATCAAGAACCCGGCGAAACCCAGATTTTCCGCGTAGAAATGTGCTCAGGCCTCCGTACGCCATTCCGCGTGCAAGGAACAGTAAGCTGAGAATGCTCGTCAAGGACATCTAGCCCTTGTTATAATCACTGACCCTTTGATAGTATCTCGACTATGACGGGAAGAAACTGGGTCGCCGAAATGCTTCGGCTTACATCAGATACTTTCGAGGGGCGCGCAAAATCGACAGCCTAAGTGTGGTACCCCTCAAGTATCACCCAAACGCCGAACAAGTCCGCAAAGATCTGATCGAACGGGGCATGAAGTTTGTAAAACTGTGCAACGTGCTTCATAGAAGCTATCAGGGGCCTGCGTTCTGGAGAACGAATGGTCCCATAGTGCGACGTGAGATTGACAGCCGTGTTATGATAGACGCCGGCAAACACCCGCATAACAACACGAATGGTGTGGTGTCGAGTGCCTTCTCCAGAGACTCAGATGATGATACGGACAGCGACGATGCCGACGATTCCGATGATTCCGATGATTCCGATGATTCCGATGATTCCGACAACGAGAGTGAGCCTGATACAGCCGCTGGCTGGGAGACTGACACCCTTGAGGAGTTAGAGCCACTCGAGGAAAGAACCGAACAAGAGCAAGAAGGATCGGACACTCCTGGCACAGAGAAAGCCCTCACAGACGATGACTACCTTGTTGCATCACCAGTCGTGCTTGCTTTTGTCCTGCGAGAGAATATTTGGGCTGAAATCCTGGTCTCTGGTGTCAAGGACATCGATTGGAATGACGAAGCTTATGGCTCCTTAGTGCTAGAGCCAAATGTTAAGCTGACCATGAAGGTATTGATCAGTAGCCATGTCCCATTGGCCGGAATTACACACGACTGACGCTTCTGAAAATTTCCGTCTAGGCTCTGGCGGATGCACAGCAGAATCATAAGTCAAACTGCCTAGACGACATCATTCCAGGCAAGGGTCTAGGCTTCGTGGCTCTCCTACATGGACCATCTGGGACGGGCAAGACCCTCACGGCCCAAGGCATCAGCGAGGTCCTCAAACGTCCACTATATATGACCTCTACCAATGAGATGGGGTCAAACCCAGGTTATTTGTCTGTCCAACTGAGGCAGATGTTTCAGAATTGTCAGAGCTGGGGCGCCATACTTCTGATAGGCGAGGCAGACGTGTTCCTGGAGAAGCGGAGCTCTCTCAGTAGCCATCGCAATGTCATGATCAGCACGTTTCTCCACCAGCTCGGCTCTTTCTCTGGTACCCTTCTGCTTAAGACAACTCGAGTAGAGGTGGGTAAAATCTTTCTGACTAGTATTTGGGATATCAACTAACATTATCTGCCCTGATAGACATTTGATGATGCACTCCGAACCCACATCAACCTTTCAGTGCGCTTCACCACACCAGATTTCAAGGCCAAGAAAGCATTGTTCAAATTGTTCTTGGGTCTCTTGCACAAAAAGAAAGAATCGCCACCAAGCGATTTCACGGATTCTGAAATTACTGAGCTAGCTAAGTATGAGCTGAATGGCAGACAGATCCGCAATACTGTGGCCTCAGCTCAAGCTCTGGCAGTCACGCATAGCCAAGCCTTGTGTGTCGAGCATTTTCGTCAAGTCCTGGGTGTGGCGAAGGACTTTGAGCGTGACGTACGAGGTGGACCAGCTTTCGAGGATGCGATGAATAGCTACTGCTAGGTTGTTGGCGAGGGCTCGTTGCCTCAATCCGGTGTAAAGATCCCTATGGATCTCTTCAAACCCAATTTTTCTATTTCCGGCTTACGACTCGGTTTCATCCATGAAATCAATATATTCTACTCTATTTTCTTAGTGTAAAGCAACCAGATTGGAACAACCGTTACCGCCGGTTGAGTGAACTTCATCATATGAGAATATCGGCAAATATAGGCACGATACTCTTAGACCATACATGCACTAGCGAAAAGGTTGAGACCACAGATCTGTTGTAATGCGGCTTTGATCTGCCGTCAGATATCCATTGTATGTAACGCCGTGTAAATGCCAAGAGGCGGGTATCAACCTGCTACCCACGAAGCCATGCATATCAAGAACGATGAGCTCCATGAATGTCCCACTTCCCATCCATGATCAACTCTTCTCCCTAGATCTATTGCAAAATTCGACCTGTCATAACAACAGCTCAACTTTAGAAGTCCAATGCGCTTTCGCCGACACCCTCATCTTCCATTTCTCCATCAACACCATCATCAAAGTACTGCTCGGCATCATAATCACCGCCATCCTCATCATCCTCAAAGTCGTCGTCCTCCTGGGACATCTCCTCCTCGTCATCATCAAGATCGCCCTCGCCATCACCTTCCTCGTTCTCGACGCCACCGCCACCCTCTGCTGCCTCCCGAATCCTCTTCTGTCGCTGCTCCTCGGTCTCGTTCTCGTGCTTTTTGCCAAGGCCCCGATTCGCTCCGGAGAGCGGATCGTCGTCCCACGCGGCGAACGGGTCATCGTGATTATCCACCCTACCCCGTCGCGATGCTGCCCCAAGCCCACGGCCATTGATTTTTGAACTCTTCCCGTTTGCGGCTGGCTTATCCTTGCCATCGAGCGTATTCCACAACTCATCCGGAAACAAATGTTTCGCAAACTCCCTCGACTTTAAGTCCGGCAGTGTCCGCGACTCGTCGACAAACTGGTGGCTGTACATCGGCACGGCGAGGAATGGATCTAGCGTAGCCTTGCTCTTGATGCCAAAGCGCGCGTTGATCTGGCTCTGATCGTAGAGCCGTGGGGGTGGGTCGGTTACGGAGGCTGAGGAGATGACCTCAGAGGCCATGTGGCGGTGTGTATAGAGAGGAAGGTCGTGGAAGGTGCGACGGAAAGCGACGAGCGAGGCGACTGAGCGGGCATCGAGGGCGGATAGTGGGGGTGCTACCGGTGGTTGATATGTTTTCTGGAGATATGTGCAGAGGAGCTGTCAGCCGGGAAGGACTTTTGGATGGATTGGATAGCGACAAGGCAGTGACTAGCTACGTACGGGATATGTGTCGAGCGGCTGGTCGTTGACGAGCATGTTTGTCTCTGGGTCCCAGCCAGGGATGCCTGGGGGCGCGCGACCTCCTCCACGAGCGCCGCCGCGCCCACCGCGCCCGCCGCCTCTGCCTCCTCCTCTGCCGCCGCGGCCGGACATTGCGGTCTATTGGGGTATTGTGCTAGACGATGCAGAGCGCCAGGTCGAGGACGCTGTGACGAGGGTCAAATGTGAGTCGGGGACTGGGATAGAAAAAATGAAGCCGGTTCGGAGGTGAGTAGAAAATCAGTGGGGCCGTATCGCGCTGCGCTGTGGGGCTCGACTACGGCGCTCCGCTCCAGTAGCCCGGCCGGGTCTCAACCAGCTCTCCGCACGGCGGAACGGGCTGCGCGGAGCTCGATCTGCGACTGTGGTGGCTGCCGAGATACGTTCAAGGTGTGCAGCTTGAGATCTGGAAGCCAAGACTAGTTGAAGGTCAGTCTCCGAGATACGACAGAAAACGGCCATAAGATACCAATTCCCAGCAGGCTTCTACAACGCAACCCCGCCACGCCACCACTTGGCAGCCTGGCCAACGTCTCTGGAGCTTATGAAACACGGTCATCGCACAATATTGGGAGACTTAATTCACCTTGAGCCACATCAGGCATGGCACGCATCGCTGTAAACATGGCATCCGACAACGTCCCCATCACCGGCCTTGACGAGCTCGACGCTCACCTCGACAGCCTCATCGACGACCCGTCGCTCGACGTCCAGCGCCCCCTCTTCGACCATGTCGAACTACAGCTCACAGAATCCAATATCCCCGCCCTCATCCCACGCTTCCTCCCCAAAATTACCTCCATCCTGCAAGTTTTCCAGCAAGACCCGGCTGTCCTCTGCAGTTTAGCCATTCGCCTCCTCAAGCCCCTCGCTCTAACCCAGGTCCTCGCGCTCGCTTCCGAGGAGAGCCTCATCCTCGCCATGCGCTCCCCCGCGCCATCGGCAAACCTGCTCGCCATGTCTGTCCTGGCCAAAGGCTCCCGCTCACCCGGAGACGCCTCGATCCTCGCCGTAATGAAGCCCCTCATGACAGCGTTTGTTACCACATGGCTCAGCAGCCCGTACGTCGAGGTCGGCGAGCGAGGGTCCCGCGTGCTGGGCAACCTACTCGAAATAGACTGCGAGCTGAGTCCACACGACATTTCCAACACACCTGCCTCTGCATCCACCCCAAACACCAACGGTGATGCCAGAGCTGTAGCCACGCGAAACACCCGCCTTGCCGGACAGGGCCTGGTATGGCGCCGCATTTTCCAAGACAGGGACATATACGGCCTTATCCTGGCCTACAGCAGCAGCCACAACCCTTCCGGCAGTAACCCTGTCGACGAGAAGCAGCGCACTCTAGCCCAGGGCAGAATACTCCGCGTCCTGCCACGGCTTGCTGCGCTCAACTTGGGCGCTATCTCCAGATCAGACTTTATGGATTTACACCAGCAGCTCTCCACTACTTCAACGCCAACATCACTACATAGAAACAATGACGGCAATGGCTCTGAGGGACTGCTACAATATGCCGCCCTGCACATGATCGACAAGGAAGACATGCTGATGCACCTCAGCCTGATCGACTTCTTTGAGACGCTGGTCAGTATTCAGGCGACGCTGCCGTACTCAGGTTACCGGGTGGACACGCTCAAGGGCCTCGTGGCGCAGGCCACGGTGGACGACGCGCAGTTGCGCAGGGCATTGGAGACACTGCCTGAAAGGACTGTGCCGCAAGAGGTTGAGGAGTTGGAGAGATTCTTGAGGTCTATACTGTGACCGTAGCCGGGAGGGGTCATCGCACACAGAAAAAGAAATATTGAGGTAAGTGCAGATGACAACGATGGGGTAGAAATCAGTTGTCAACAAAGCGGAGCATCATGCACTGAAACCATCAATCACGACGGAATAATTTTGCATTTTAGCTATGCTGCAATCTGAATCATGCTCAAGAGGCATCACAAGCGTGTTTTCAAACTTATTGTATGTAGAAAGTGTGCAAAAGCTCGCACTGAAGCAGAATCTGTGAGAAGGAACAGGGAAAAGCCATACACATCCCGACGCCTCATCTCTTGCTCATAGCCTTTCGGTCGTCGTGGCACCAAGAAACTTTCCTGTATACCATGTGTCCACAAACGGTCACTTTCATCCATCGAAAAATGTTCAAGACAGCTCAGAATGCTTCGAAATACCCTGCTCAGCATCAACCTCTTTGCCATCGCTCGACCCCGCCCGCTCCCCACCAGCGGTAACACCCTTCTCATGCGGTAGCCGCTCATGCCCAGTAGCCTCAGCGAGATCCGCATCGTCCTCAGCGTGAAACGAGCGCGCGAGGTACTCGGGGCCCAGGAACGTCATGATCAAGACATAGACGTAAACACAGCCCATGAAGATACAAATGACCTTGCCATAATCGTAGCGCTTCACACCATTCGCGCCCGGCGATAGCGGAAACCGGGAACCGATCGTTGCCTCAATGGTCGAACTCGCCGATGAAACGAGATTACCGAGCTGATAACTCGTGCCGACGACGAATGTGCGGAAAGCACCGGGTGAGAGCTCCATGAGGTGTACGGGAATGACACCCCAAGCGCCCTGGACGCAGAATTGCTCAAAAAAGGCGGCCGCGATGACGCGCTCGTTCTGTACGAAAGTGTAGGGGTACAGCAGGGCGCCGCCGATAACGCACATGACCATGATGCTGAGCCTGCGGCCAAAGATCTGCGAGCAGTAGCCGACGATCGTACCGCCTGTCATGGCGCCTAGGTTTGCAACGACCTGGGTAATTGTGACTTGATTTGCGTTGAAGCGGAACTGGTTCGTGAGCATTGTTGGGTAGAGATCCTGTTTACGACAGTGGTTAGTAGACTGTTCGCGTCATAAGGTATGGAATGATTGAATAGAATATTGTTTACCTGACTGCCGTGAGACATGAAATTGAAGCCAGCCATGAGCAAAACCATGTAAGTCAAGAGCAGCCAATGTCTGCGGATAGCGACCTTGCCTTCCTCGATGAAGGTTTTGCCGACATTGCCACGGGCACCACGCAACTTGACGTGGTCCTGGTAGGTCTGTGTTTCAGGGAGGAAAAACCGCCAAATGATGAAGAGAAGGGGTGGGCAGGCGCCGAACCAGAACAGAGGCCGCCAGCCGTAAGGGGTGGTGTTGACGAGGCCACGGGCAAAGGCAGTTGCGAGGAGGTAGCCAAAGGCATAACCCTGCTGCAACATGCCGCTCATGACACCACGGCTCTCCTCGGGCAAGTCTTCGAGAGCGGTGGCGGCGGCATTGCCGTATAAACCACCCATAGCCACGCCGAAGAGGGCGCGGCAGGCGAGGAACTGCTCGTAGGTGTTACAGAATCCCGTGCCCTGTGATCCGACATAGAAGTATTAGCCATTCTGTCTGGATGTTGTCTTCTTGGAAGGTTGGCAAAAGCGAGACGGTGGAGGGCAGGGGTATGTAGTGAGTGTGCAAGGGGTTAAGAAGCGACCCGCTGCCAAGGCCAACCAAGGCGCCAAGGCGAAGCTTGCACGTGCCGTGGCATTGCTTGGCACACCATCACCACCCGTCGAGGATATGGATGACGTCTGGGGCTGATCATGGAACGGGGACAGAGGTCGGCACTCCGTGTGCAGAAAAGGAGCCACTTACAAGCTCGAGTGCAATGAAGAGCATGTTGTTGGCGATGAAGGGCCACTTGCGGCCGTAGCGGTCGGCGGCAATACCAAAGATGATGGAGCCCACCGAGCGGAACATGAGAACGAGCGTGATGCCCCACGTGATGTCGGTCGTCGACTTGTTGAAGGTCGCGGCCAGATCCGTGGTCGTCAAAGACACGGTGAAGAAGTCGAAGGCATCCCAGGTCTGCGGACAATCGCGTTAGCTTCCAAGCGCTTGGCGGACGAAAGGATGGCAGACGCTAACATACCCAGGCCCAGAAGGCGACAAAGAAAAAGGCCCAGTGGCGGCGGTTAAGCATGCGGATGAGGCGAATGGGGTTTGGGGCCTTGAGCATGGGCGGTTTGAGCGTGGTGACGCGGGTTGCGAGATACTTGCCGACCGAGGACGGCGGACTGTCTGGGTGGTCCATGTGCCGCATCTTGGCCTCTCTCTCGTACTCGGGCGACTCCATGGTGGACGACGGGTTGTGATTCCAGAGTTGCACGAGAGGATTGTGTAGCGGTGCCACAAGGAGGTGAGGGGCTCGGGGCGGTGTCTGGACGAGACAGACGGGGACACGCGAGGGGGTTAAATAAGAAATGGCCAAGAGAACCGACCGAGAGGAGAAATGCTTGTCTGGCAGGGATGCCCTCCGCTCGCGCTTGTCTTACCCTGCTCCGACAGAATGCCGGTCTCCCGGTGTTGGCTCCAAGCTATTAGGGTGCGGGGAAGCAAGTTGGGGCAGCCCGGGGATGGGAGTCGAGAAAGATGGGGGTGGATGCTCTCTGTGCACGCGGCTGGACCGGCTGATGCAAGCCCCAGCTGTATGATAGCCTTGGGGAGGGGCTGGGGTCTAGAGTAGTCTAGCTACGTCGGGCTTTTCTGAAGACCCGACATGACCCGCAGTCAGCCAAACGGACACGACAGCAATTCACTAGAGCATACTTGCAGGTGCTTGAGTAATGATGCATGTTGGCGGGGTCTGCAGGGCCTGCAGCGCGAGCCAGGGGGCCAGTCCGCATCGCATGCCCGGAATGTGATTCGCCGCCATCGCGAATCATGGGACGGGTTCGAAAGAGAACGACAGGCAGGAAGCTTTCAGCTAGGCTTCTGGCCGCAAGCTACACCACCTAGAGCTCTAGGACAACAGCCAAGTGCCCAGGTTTGGTTTGGCGCCACCCGCCAACCCAATCACTTTCAGGTCTTCACTCCCGCGGAAACCTGCCAACAAAAATCAAGTGTACACAAAGCATCTAGTCCACGGTGATGAACGGACCACCCAGACCACTTCACCGTGGCTGCACACCACTCCGGTCTGTATTGAGTACCGCCGTCTTCATCTGTACGGCAGCTCTCCCAGCTTGTTTCGTTTCCCGGTTTCTGAGCCTTGGAGACACTCTCAGTCAACCTTTCCTTCGCCACAGATATCAGGATTATGCTCTACCGTCACGAGTGAGTAGTCCAGCACATAGGTCTACAGACTAAAAAGGACCACTCCATCTCGAGCTTACACACACGTTGTGCTCCTGACCCCTGACCGAATTCTTCTCATCCTGTCCAGCCCCAGATCGGTCACCTCCAAAAAGCCATTGAGACCACACCGACAAATTCCCTAGCTCTAGCTCCCCCCGCACCATACACATGGTCTGGGCGCCCATCTCACCCGGATCCCGCTGCATCCCGAAAACTCCACGCACCTTCTCGAAGGCTTCCTAGGTCTGATATCCTTGTCATGGCCACAAGCTCGCCTCCGATCGGTCCCGGGAAGGCTACCAATCGCCCGGATCCATCCGAACCCGTCCTCCTGGTTCCTGTTTCATTTGTAGATCTTGCCACTACATAGTACTGTGTGTCTAGCTCGTTGCGTGCAAGAAGCAGCTGCAGCGTCTGGCTGTCGAAAAAGATTCGGAAGAACTAGTTCTTGCATATCAAGCATCTTGAATCCCGACCATACCACAGCTTCAGCCCGGAATCAACTTCCATTTGCTCGAGTGTTAAGTCCTCTTTGACGCAGTTGACTGGGTTCTTTTTGGGGATGACGGTATACTTGCATGGCGTTTTCACCCGAGTTTTCGCGATACTGTTGCTTGATTGCAGCACCCAGGCTTGGCTCATTTCCGAACTAGCCATAAATCTCGATCTCAGAAACTTGCGACCTGATTCAGGGCGTTGGATTAATAGTAACCACGGCTTGTTTCATTTGAGGTGACGGTATTTTGCTGTGCTGAAACATCTTAACTATACTCAAATTGCCTGCTTCAGATGGATTCGCCTGCTTGTATCCATTCAGAGCGTGACTCGGCCGCGGTGCTGGAATGATACTTATTTCTTCCAATACACATACGAAAATGCCGGAGCCACTCAATAGTACACTCTTACTCAGTGCCCAGCACCCTCCTGCCTCTGCTTCTTCGAAGCGTGTCCAACGTCTGAGGGATCGGTAGTCGGGACACTGGGAAGCTGCTCAGCTCTGGCCTCCGCTGCTGTCATAGCCGCCTCGTCCTCTGCAGACTGCTCCCCGGAAGCCTTATCTTGTGCGGGAGGGAAGAACCGGCTATCCCATGGAAAGACGTTAGCCAGCCTTTCTCATTCAACAACACAATGCGACATGACGCGTCAACTTACGGGAGCACACTGTCATAAGCCCTGACATCCTTGTCCAAAAATGTCACAAACACAACCTTCTCAAGACCCCCTTTCATCTTCCCCTCCTCGCTCTCCAAGAATGATTTCACAGCACCGCAAGCAACCACAGCAGCATCTAGGCTAGGATACCCATATACACCGGTACTGATCCCCGAGAAAGCCACACTTTTTACCCCATTCTCAACCGCAAGCTTCAGCGCAGTCATGTAACAACCCGCAAGCAACTCCTCACTCTCGAGCGGATGATCATCATCATAAACCGGCCCAACAGCGTGAATGACCTTGTCACAGGGCAGTCTATACGCCCCTGTCATCTTGGCAGACCCAGTCTCGCATCCGAATAGGGTGGCGCACTCCTCGATCAGCCCGCGGCCAGCGGCGCGGTGGATTGCACCGTCCACCCCACCTCCACCGAGGAGACTGTTGTTCGCAGCGTTGACGATAGCTCCGACCGCCAGCTGCGTGATATCCCCCCGGAAGAGGCCGATACGGTCATTGTGTGTGCAGTTTGCCCCGGCGACAAGGCGCGAGGGCGTCGTAGGCGATAGCTTGCGAAGCCTGTACAGTAGGCTGAGGCTAGGAATATCGGATGCGGATATGGTAGCCATCTTTCTGGTGATGCTGGCGCGGAGCATATGTTGTGGATATGCTGCTGGTTATTGCCTACCTTCTGGAAGTTGTCCACGGATTTTGTGATGCTTGCTCTGGTGAAGTGTCAGGGTTTTGAGTCGAAAATGAGAGTAGAGTGATAGTTAAAAGATGATTATTCAAGGTCACTCGGCGACCTGCATGGTCGGCCAACGGCCAAGAATCAGGTAATCAAGGTGGGGTATGTCTTGGTATTCAAAATGCCCAGCCTACAGAACTTTGTGAGTGAAACATTATAAGCCCGATATTCGACTTCTGCAGCTCAAGAAGAATGTTTATGCAGTGCGCAAAATTGTTGCCTAACATCAATCTCGCCGAGAATTCTGGTGCCTGGTGCGTGCTGTAGGTGATGGTGTGGTCGAGGCAATGACGACGGGCTTGTGGGGCAAGATGGTTTGTAAGTGCTGACCCACAGTGTGATCTCACACATCTCACCACCATCATTGGGACAACATAAACAAGAAATATGGTAGTGGATCAATTCTTGGGTATCTATACATGTCGAAATGTGTCATCATTACCTTTGCGCCTTTCGCCTCTGATCCACATTTCAGTGTCCCTGAACGCCTGTCATGAAAGACGCCAATGTTTGCGCCGCCTCCTCCTCACGTTGAAGCTGCTCCGATGCAGCTCGGTCTAGATCTTGTCTGGTAGTCGAGCACTCATTGGTGTCCGGTCTCGTGTGAGCTACACGCTCCGCAGACCCTTGGTAGCCCAGCTTCCGTAGAGGGTCACAAAAAGTCATGGGAAACGATCCTTCAGGTATCACATACGGAGCAGGTCGTATGTTCCTTACAGGGTACTGCAACGGACTAAGCTGCATATCCACTTCAAGGTAGGGCGCTGGTCTGGCTGTCTCGGTTGAGATAGAAGGCGAAATCGTCCTGGTCCCGTGCGGGCCAGCCATATCTTGCTTCCGCCCGTGGTAAGACCGCACGCGCGGCGATGTCATAGGTGGCGGCAGAAGCCTTTTGGGAGCCTGCTTGACTTCTTTCACTGGAGTCGGGTCATACCAAACTTTGGGCCTCCTCTGTCGTGGGTTTGTCTTGACTGCCGCGACGATAGACGCATCAGGAACCACTACTAGCGGCACTGTCTCGGCCGCCGCCACAGTCGCAGGAGATGTCGGTGTAGGTGGTCGGCTCAGAGCATTAAGCCTGATAACGGGGTCCGTATCATTAGCACGAGGTAGGTTACCGACGGCTCTTCTGAACTGTTGCATTGACGAAGGCGGAAACTGATGCTTCGGTGCTGTCTCACTTATGTTGACGGCTGGCTCTGGGTTGTCACGAGAGGAAAGGTTTGCTGGTGCGGATTTTCGTGCTCGTTTCCGCTTTGCCGGCTTTGGTGAATCTGTGGCCTGAAGGTCTTCCAGAATGACTGGTGTTGTCGAAGCTGGCGTTGAGACAAGCAGCTCTGCCGATGGACTGGACTCGGCAGGAGTCTTGGTTTTCACAGGCATCGTACGCGGTTCGTCTCGTAATAGACGCGCGAATGCTGGTAAAGTAGGTGGCGGGATTGGTGTCTCCTTAGGGCGCACGACCGCCTCCACCGCCACGGGAGTGAGGTTGTCAAAGGGCCGCCCGCCAATCTTCGCGAGAGTCTGCATGATTTCCCAAGCCAAGTAAACACCACATTGCATGTCGTTCCGCATGCTTTGCGGGTTCTTGGCCGGTGCTTTGCTGTTTTCGGCAACGTGGTGTTGGGGCTCCCCAATGCTTTCCCGTTTCTTCTCCATGGTGCTTTCTCGACGCAGCAGATTTTCGCGTTTCTTCTCGGCAATAGTCTCCCGTCTTTGTCGGTCTTGTTCTTGGATTTCCTCCGCCGACAACCATAGACTTGGTTTGCGCTCCTTCAAATCGTTCACCCAAGCGTCGCAGTCCCATTCAACCCAGTAGTCAAGCACATCCCCCCAGACACTCTCCGACGGTTTGGTGAAATTCACAAAGACGACTTTGCCGCCCTTGCTGTGTACAGATTTGGCAAACTCTTTAACCATAATCTTCAGTCCATGGACCCGCAAGCTTGTCCCAAGCACAAGTAGCACGTCAGGACCTACAGAGAGGTCATGTTGCACTATTGGCGAAATCAGATCTGACTGCGGATGCTCTTCGCCGTACAGCACGATATCCGGGCGTAACTTGCCGATGCCAAGGGCTCTTCTCCCCTTCTCAACACGGGCGGCTGCAGCGCCAGCACAGTGGGGACATTCTGGCTGCTCGCCCGACAAAGTACACATTTCGCGGTCCTCTTCGTCCCAACTTGCGACCTTGCCACACAGGAAGCAGCGCAATAACGACAGCGAGCCGTGAAGGAAAACGCACTCAACACCCTTCTCGGGATTATTCGTAGTTTTGGTTGGCTTCGCTTCGCTTGTTTCGGGGTCTTTCGCAGAAACACTAGTGCCTGATGCCTTGTCTAGTGCACCAGCACCTACCCCATGCTCTTGCGGATGGCCTTGGGCATTCTCTGATGCCTCATCTTTCAGATGCTCTGCCTGCTGCTGCATGACCACTTTAGCTAATCGCCGTCTCTTGCTGCCTGCCCCATGGTGTAGATCTGTGGACAGGCCGAGTTTCTTCTCGATTTCGTCTATGTTCTGCGTGTAAACTCGAGCCAGCTTTCCCACGTCCCGCAACTGAGCAATAAAACGATGTGTAGCAGTTGGTTCAACGTCCTTTACTTTTTGTCGTAAAGAGGTGGCGAATCTGTAAAAAACCGATGTCTTGACTGGATCTGCCCAGATATTGCTGTCAAACAGATCCCGTCCTTTCATCGTGCGTAACCGTGCCGTAGACCCTTGTGAGGCGGAGAAAAAGTTGACAGAGTGTTCTGCATTTTCCGCATCGGAATCGTCTGACGAGTCTGACGCCAGCTGCGAACTAATATCCGTTGAAGGCAGCGCGTTTTCGTAAGGATCCCACAGGACAGGCGGTGGGGAAGACAGAGGAGAAGAACTGAATATAGCAGCTAGTCGCGACTTCTTGGGTGTCCGATAGGGTGCACATTGTATCGAATCCTCCCCCTCATCCGGCGACTCCGCGTCATCAGTCTGTGACGAAGTCGTGGAGAGTCCTGGATTCGGTATCACTGCCTCTTGGTCGATGCTAGACAGGTCTAAGTGTGTTGGATCTTGTTGTGTTGCGTCCAGTAAACCAGACGTTCGTGACCGTGTTAAACGTCGAGTTTTGCTAGCCAGTTCCCCTGTGTCAGGTCGACATTGCTCCGGCAATGACTCATCGCATGTGGGATTTTCGAGATGAACGGAACGAAGTGGTGGCAGGCTTGGCGACTCTGTCGCATTGGAATCGACGGCCACGGACTTCGCGTCCTCGATATCCAGATCCTCGGGCCCCGACGCGTCGTCGTCTCCAGCGAAGGTGCTGCCAAGTGAGGTGCGTCGACGCTTAGCTGGCCTATCAGACTCGAAATCGTCGGCCGCATCTTGTGCAAGCACAGAAGCATGAGCCTTGTCATACTGTGATTGAATCAGAGAGTAGAGGCCGTTTTGCGAGCGGAAGTCCTGACACACGAATGTTAGTCCTAAGTTGTGGACGCAGGCCAGACGTGGAGGTCGTTACGACGTACTGGAATGCCCGAATTCGTACTGATGCCTGCTCCAGTGATAACGACAACCCTTCGTGACTTCCCGAGAGTGTCGGCTACGGCCTGCAGAGAGTCGGAGCACTTCGGAGTGATCTGGATGGTCGGCATCGTGATGAGAGCGTGTGGGCAGGTCTAAGCGTCATGCGATGAAAATGCGCAGCGCACGTTCTCTGCGCAGGCAACTGGCCGACGTGGCGGCTCGATGAGTCGAGAATGGAGGTGATTATCAACAGCAACGCTCCGTCATATTGCGGTACTTCGGCGCCGTGTCGTGAGATTCGCGTCAGTGTTGTCGTCCTGGAGCTCGTTTGCGCGTGGTTTTGTAGGCGTCTCCGCTTTCTGTGGCTTGAGTGGACGTGTGTGTCGTAGAGGAGATGCTAGGAAGAGAAGTCAACCTGGAATGCTGCTGTCGTTGCGGAATATGGACAAAGTGGAAGTGCAAAGACGCGTCGTGGGATGCGATGCGAGCCGTGTAAAGACGGGTGGAGTTCGTGGTACGGCTGCAGGTCTGCAGGGATATCGCAATTGGTCTTTGCGCAAGGCAAAACCGCGGTGTCAGGTCTGAGCGCAGACTGTGAGAACGACGGCGAAATTGAGCGGATTGTATAGATTCCTAAATGTTGAGTCGGCAAGTTTAGCGGTGTCGGGACAGCCTTGCAGCTCTGGTCCTTGACGCGCCGGGACGGCGCCAAGCAGAATGAGGAGCAAGCTTGGCGTGAAGCAGAAGTCTGGGTGGAGCTACAGCTGGGGACGGGATCTGTAAACTACGTTGCGCGAAGAACCGCAGATACCCACCCACGACTCGTATCAGCTTAGCAGATACGAAGACAACCCAATTATGCATCATTTCCACGATGGTGATTCTTGCGAATAGCTTTAAGGTGATCTGTAAACCAGAATTTGAATGTGGTCGTGCAAATTCGTGTCATTGTTCAACTTCGAAGAAATCTGCCGTGTACACTTTTTGTTCAGTACTGCTCAAACAGTTCAATGTCGAGCTATTATAATGGCGCTATTTTACTTTTGTTTAGTACAAGTTCTGCTAAGTCGTGCTTATACTCAAGAACCTTTTTTGAGCACAATGACAATTGTGATGACTCTCCTACTTTTTCTGTAACCAGTCCTGTATCACTACCTAGTGTTTAACAATCAATTTGACTTCGACCGCTGCGACGCTAGGAGCAGAAATTTCATAGTATCTTCAATTGCAACGTCATAAATGGCGTTTTGGTTGACCCTCAACACTATTTCCAGTAATGAAAATTTATGAAAATTTGTGACAATATTTCATGACATACTCTTAAATGCTATAATAAATGTGAAAACCCCAAAACACCAGTCCAATCTATTTCGTAACCGCTCATGATAAGGAAAATATAATGAAAGGGTATAAAGCTGTTTACTCGATGGCGGCACCTGCCTTGCCATCGTGGTTGATCGGGTTGATGCTCTCCTCATCAAACTTCATCTTGAAGTCGTCGCCAAGCTCCTTGCGCAGCGCACTCTCGACGGCCTGCAGGACAGTAGGGAAGACGCCAAAGTTGGCCGGGTTCTCCTCGTCGTTGTCACCGCCTTGGAAGACACCAGTCCGCAACAGACAGGTGTTCCAGCCCTTGAGGTTTCCGCCAATAATGTCGGACGCCGGGTTGTCACCGATCATGTAAACATTTTCAGGAAGTCTCTCCTCGCCGTGAAGCTCGCCCATCCATGAAGTGAGGATCTCGTCGGCATACTTGTAGGTAGCCATCTCGGGCTTACCGTAGACAACTCGCTCAAGGTCAACACCGGTTAGAGCCTTGTACATAGCCTCGAGACCAATGCGGAAGGTACCCTGTGACATGCGGGGAATAGGGTGCTCGGTAGGGCAGAGGAAGTCACCCTGGGAGAAGTAAATAGGGATACGCTGGGAGACGGGGTCCTTGGCCACGGTGCCGAGGCGGCCATTCTCGGACCGCAGCAGATCCATGATGATCTGCATGTCTGTAGCATAGTCGCGGGAGTCAGAGAACACCAGGATAGCATCAATGTTGGTCTTGGTAAAGTCGCGGGGGCGGGATGAGGCACGCTCGGCGTCAGTGAAGACACGGTAAGGAGCAATAGTCGGGTCGGAAGCGACAATGTCGTTAGGCACAACAATATCTTTAAAGCCGTACTTCTCAGCAACGTCGCGGCACTTGTAACCCTCACCACCTACGACCAAGACGGTGTGGTAGTATTCGGACAGAGCGCTCATGGGGGTGTGACTTTGGATAAACTGCTCAGTCGAGACAGGGTTGTGCAGGATGCGTGAGAGCTGAGCGCAACGTTCAGTCTCGATCTTGCCGGAACCGTTGGTGAGGAAAATGTGGGGGATCTTGATGCCAAGCTCGTTGTCCCCGTTCAGAATCTCTAGAGCGCGCTGGCCTTCGGGAATCAGACGGTCGCCATGTACGAGAACACCGTCAATGTCGAAGGCGAAGGCCATGTTCTTGGCCTTCTTAACCTTTTCCGCAGAGACAGACTGAACCTGGGCTGCCAAAAGCGCACGAGTGGGCTGGATCGGGGGCATGCCAGGGCGCTGAAGACTGCCAGTGGGTGCGCCATCGGGATAGTGTACAGAGGAGAGACGAGACTGTCTCTTGCTCCGGGGGATGGGAAGAGAGGCGCCAAAGGAGTTACGAGAACCTCTACGCGCCTTGAAGGACGGGGACACACTGAGATTGTGCATGTACTTCGACGCCTCGGAAACGGAGGAGCGGGTGGCGGGCACCTCGATCGGCCCATCATCCTGGTTCTCTGAGGGAATGGCCAGGCTGCCAGCCTTGGGCGAGCTGCCGAAGTACTGGGACTGCTTCATTCTGAGCTGGGTCGGGCTGGTGGGGGCATCGATGCCAAAGTCGGAGTCCTCAAACATAGGCATGTTTGCTAGTTGTGTCTAAGAAGAATATCGCTGGAATGGGGATAATGAGTGTCTCTGCTGGAGGAAGTAACAACAGAAAATGGTATGGTGTATGACAGCAGTTAATGACGGTGATGATGATGATGATGATGATGATGATGGTGGTAGTGGTGGTGGACGCTAAAAGTTCGTAATGGAGAGGGGCGTGCTGGAGGTCTTATATCAATCTTGAAGCTGGCCAGCATGAAGTCCAGATAAGATGACATGCTCACTGTGTCGGCCTGCTCCGGCTGCTCTGTCCTTGACGGTGCAGAGATTGCACTCGAGCTGTGCTTGTGAGGCACCATTCAGAGGCCTCTGAGACGACACCGCTCCTCCTGGTATCTGCCTGATACGCGCTGGTGAGGAATGAGCCCCTCACTGACGCAAGAGGACAGCATAAGGGTCGCTGCTCGGTGGAGAGTGCCCACCGCGAGGATCGCCACGCCCACACTCGACGTGACTCGGACGAGCGCTACAAAGGCGACACGGGGGTGAACCTTGACAGGCCACGGGCAAATCGGCCAACTGCCGGTGCTGTGCGGCTCAATTGCATCTGCCTGTGCCTGGCTGTCCCTGCAGTTGCCGCAACTGTCAGCGCCCTTGCCGCAATGCAGACTCTGCAGCAGCCGGGCGTGGCTGCATCGCCTCCCACAGCTTGTTCCTGTTGGCGCCTGCCTCCATGTCTCGCGTGCATCGACAAGACCCGCGGAACAGTGGGCCAAGCCGCGAAAGCGCCGGCCGCGAAGTGGATGCAAAAGACGCCCAAGGCCGTGCTAGAGGCGGCTGGCACTTATTCAACGGCTGCCAGCCGCCGGGATGCAGCTGGCGATCGGAGCTTCCGCTAGTCAGGGCTGACCCGCTTTGACATCATCCGGACGGGATCCGGCGCCGAAGAACCCACTGATTGCCACCGGGCCCGCGTCTGCGAAATCTCAGGCGTCTTCTGTGTTTTCTAGCGGCTCCGCCCTCGTGGCTGCAAGCCCAGGGGTCCTCACCCGCCATCCATGAACCCAACCAACGACAGCTAGAGATAGCGACACAATGCGCAATAGACGTCATCCTGGCACTGTCTGCTGTCGGACCGTGACTCGAAACACTCGTCGATAATGCGCTGCGTGCTGCATACTTGCCCCATGGTACTCCACGTATCCTCCAACCAGCCGTCAACGCTGACCCGCGTCACCGAAATCGCCGATCGCCCCCTTGGCTTGTGCCAAGCACTGGAATCCCAACCTGCATGATACCTTGCTAATTGCTCGGCAGAGATTTCGCAATGGTGGACCCGGGGAAGACTGGCTGGCAGGACACCACAAAGAACCTCTGACCTGCTACAGATCTCCGTAGCAGAGTGGGGCCATGTGCCCTGACCGTTCCTTATGTTGCCGAGCTTCCAGAGGCCATTATGTCATAGCAACAGCCGCAGGTCCCCTCAACTGTTGTACCTTGGTGACATGATGCCATTCAAGGTTTTCCAAGGGTCTGGTCGGGTCGGCGTGGCCGCGACAAACGCACACTGGCCTTGATGGAGCCAAGTGGCATCTGTGCTTTGTTTAAGCTTGGCTTGCCACAGCGGCAGAGATTGCAAATGAGTCGGATAAGAATGATACGCCGTGGCATCACATAACAAGCCAGAGACCTCCGACTTGAACCGACAAAGCCTACAACACTTCCTTGTGACCTTGTAATCATTAGCCCATCTTTGTCTTTGTTGTATTCCACTCTCAATCGAAAACACATCCACATCAGTACAACAGACTTCTCACTATGCCTCACTCCACACAATCGCAGGCCGTCACTAAGACCTTTACCCTCAACAATGGTGTGAAGGTCCCTGGTGTCGGCTTCGGCACCTTCGCGAGCGAGGGCGTCGTCGGCGAAACTTACAAGGCCGTAACTGCCGCTCTCGAGGCTGGCTACAGACACTTCGACTGCGCGTGGTTCTACAAGAACGAGAGCGAAGTTGGCGATGCCATCCACGACTTCCTCAAGAACAACAAGGACTCGGTCAAACGCGAGGATCTCTTTATCTGCACAAAAGTATGGAACCACCTCCACGAGCCCGAGCAGGTGCAGTGGTCTCTTGAGTCCTCTTTGCGTAACTTCCGCCTAGACTACCTCGACCTGTTCCTCGTCCACTGGCCGATCGCCGCCGAGCCCGACTTGGATACACACGAGCCCAAGCTCGGCCCAGATGGAAAGTACATCATTAACAAAGAGCTCACGCAAAACCCTGAGCCCACATGGCGAAAGATGGAGGAGATCTACGACAGCGGCAAGGCTCGCGCAATTGGTGTTTCCAATTTCACCATCCCCGGCCTCAAGCAGCTCCTGAGCTTTGCCCGCGTACCTCCGGCCGTCAACCAGGTCGAGATCCACCCATTCCTGCCCAACGGCGAGCTCGTTGACTTCTGCCTATCGAAGGGCATCATCCCGCAGGCCTACTCGCCGCTGGGCTCCCAAGACCAGGTCCCCACGACGGGCGAAAAGGTTCGCACAAACAAGACCCTGAATGAGGTCGCTGAGCGCAGTGGCAATACACTAGCCCAGGTGCTCCTCGCGTGGGGTCTGCGGAGGGGCTATATGGTCCTGCCCAAATCATCCACTCCTTCGCGCATTGAGAGCAATTTCCAGATCCCTGAGTTGTCTGACGAGGATTTCGAGGCTGTGCAGGCCGTTGCCAAGGGCCGCCACACTCGCTTCGTGAACATGAAGGATACTTTTGGCTACGATGTTTGGGCGGACGAGACTGCCTGAATGATAAACGAGAAGGAAAATTATTGGGGGATACGGTCTGGTTGGCGTTCAAATTTGTATTGTTTTGAAAACAGTTGCACTTGGGAAATGAATTGAGAGATACCACGGGGATGTAGATAGGCGATCTGAATGAACAAAAGAACATTCAAATGATTTAAGAAGATGCTCTTTAGACATGTGAGCATGATCCACACAAATACATGCACAAGGTTGTGAAGGTGTGTACACGGTACGCCTAGCACGGCGAAACAAGTGCGGTCCTGGTGCGGGATAAGGGTATGATTTGCGTTTGGTGGAGAAGCGATTGACTTGACGGCATTTCCAATCATCACCCTACAGCTCATTGCGCTTCCAGCCATCTTCTCTGAAAAGAATGCGTCTAGCTTCTTACCAACACGAATTAGCCAGCCACAATATCTCACAAGGATCTCGCGATGATGAGACTAGACACGATTCTCGCTATCTACTTCCAAGTTCGCGGTTTCCAAGGTCCTACGCTCGACCCAGAGGTTGGCCACTTATGTGAAATCCGGAGGAAAACCCCTGCTGTGACGAGAATAGAGCAGTCTATATTTCGTTATATTTTTTTTTACAAAGACGTAGAGTGCTCAACTCAAGCTACCTGAGCAGAAGGGAAACTCGACGTTGTTTGCATTAACAAGATGCCCACGCCGTACAGCATCGTCTCCAATGGGGGCCTGGGTTTCGGCTATCCCGTCGAGCTTCATCTTATTGGAGGGATAGTGATGGCTTTGGGCTCTGTAGTTCCGGGATGATACGTGGTTGGCTTTGAGCTTACCCTGTTTTTTGTTATGAGCTGCCTAATGCTGCCCTTTCTTGAACAGAGGAGAAGGTGTATTGCAGCAGTCTTATTCCTCAACGTGCCTTATGTACAGGAATAACGAAAGACCCTGTGGGAAACGTTATGCACTACACATCAGCTGCGCGCGTGCAAGCTGTCATGAGCCAACATGATGGAGAAAGAGCTACCACCCGGTATCTTCCCATTGGTTGATTGACAAGAGCTTTTTCGGGTATGCAGCCAAGGTTCGCTGGTCGACCATCAAACATCAAGTTATTCAATAAGAAATTCGACGAGCAAAGAAGAACCACCCTATTAGCGTATCAGAGGCGATTGCACTTGATATGAGAATCATCTTGACAGAATTATCTACACCAATGGTAAGGGTAGTATCTTGACTCATCCGTACTCGCTACAAGTCTATATAGCCACATGTCCAAGCCGGAACAAATCGAGCCAACCAATGCTTTGGAGCTTGGTATTGGTATCGTCGTTATATTAAACGCAGTGTTTAAGTGATTGATCAAGTATGAAAATCTTCATTTCAATGATGAAATGTTCAGACACTATCGGGCCCATTTCCTCTGCTGCATTGATTCGCCTCGTGTCCATAAAGATCAATTCCACGAAAGCTCTCCACTGTCCAAACACTCGCCTCCACGAACAGCAAGGTCGAGGGCCATCACGACCCGTCATACGGCACAATAGGTCCGCCCATCCAAATGCTTTTGCTCACAGAACATGATTTACGATGAACATCTGTATGTCAGCGATAACCATACTGAATTTTGGATACCAAACACTTATAAAAACAGAAAACAAAAAAATACATAAATTTGCTTATTGAGTCAAGACGTTTGGCATGACCAACATGCGTATCAGTGGACCTTTGAGGTCATGTGGATCGGTTTTATGACGTCATAAGTGATCCGCACGACTAGTGATGGTATTTTTTTGGATGAACCAGGTAGCTAATAAGCTAGATCGGTATTGTTGCCGAATGGTCTCGTGATACTGGGAAACAACTCCCTTGTGGTCGATGAAGTAATCAACTGCTACACTACACTGAGGCCTCCTCGCGGATTATACTACAAGCTCCAACACGAAATGCCTGACTGCACGGACTCGCATATCTGGTCAAAATGCATCTTCTACAACCTCGAAAAGGATGGGTGAAGGTAGCTGAAGGTAGCTGAGAAAGGTGAGCCGATAGAATCCATCATTCGAGTGGCCTTCAGCTGGTCAGCCATCAGGCCCCATAGATTGTTAACAAGTAATCTTCTCGAAAAAGTCTTATCAAGACTGTCGCGTTCGATACTTCGGCTCTATCCGTGAATTTCGGTTCGCAATCTCGACCCTGAACAGTGACAAGCATCTGGTTTGGCACGGGACATCGATCATGGAAGACTTCTAGAACGATCTCGGGACCCACTTGGCCTGCAGTCGGGGATGTATCGCGGGATGGAGTTTGCCGTTGCGTGGAACTCCGGTCAGAATTTGGTCGAGTGGCTCGAGTGGCAAGGCCAGATCAAAAAAGCTCTGCTTTGGCTTGGTGCCAGAACGAGAACGCTTGGCAGCATCCAGGACGGCATTTGATAGGGCGCACTCTTGGGTCATTGTGGGATGGTCATTTCTACATCACACTGGCTTTGGTGTTGATGTAATGTGCATATAGCCGCTGTTGTCGTACAGCTAGGCTCTCTGCGACCACCTCTGCTAAAAGCCAACTCCATCACCATCACAAGTGACATCAAAACCAACCAAACCCAGGGAGGGCATTTATACAATCACCATTCTTTAAATTCCCATGCTCAGAGGCCACCGAGTGCTCGGAGATAATCATATGGCGGCTTAGGTGGACCGACTTGCTTCGCTACGCCACGATTGCGGGGAGAGTGGGTGCCAGAAGTCTTAACGAGAAATTATATGCGACAACTGGTGATTTCGTGGATCGGATTGGTGTGGCGAGATAGTCTGAAAAATAAATCGCGCGCTTCTGTGGCAACCCATCCACGAAGATATAAGATAGTGCGCGAACTTTTTTCATACCGCCTCGCGTCGATTGTGACATTGTGCCTGCCCCTCTGGCATTGCAGTCGACACATCAATCACATTAGCCATATAATTCTGTTGCGAGAAGCTGTGGTGCTGAACCAAAGTCATGCATGGCGGGCCGAGCACTCCTCGAAGCAGAGATGATAGGATGACTGCTCCTTACTACTGCAGGTCCTTATGCTGCAAGTGTTACCGAGTATCGTCGTTGGTCGTGTCGTGTCATGTCGTGTCGTGAACCGTCCGTGGTGGGGACTGGAGAGTCGTTGTTTGGTCCTGGTGGCGACATGTCAGAACACTGAGGCAGTCCAGTCTGCAGCCCGGCTCACCGCCTTTGGGATACCATAGCGCGATAAGAACGAGCAAGGCGCCGGCCACAGCGCACCAATGAGAAGCCACGCATAGACCATCGTGGACCCTCTGCGTCGAGACTTAAGCAAAAGCGCATCCCTGTGCTAAATCCGCATGCTGCTCTGGCCAGCCGGGGTGGATGGACCCCCGCCACCAGCGCTGCAAGTGGGAGTGGTTGGAGGGGTCACTGTAGAGGGGTAAAATTTGATTTTCTGCAGGAGCGCCGGTGCCAGTCGCCCACCACTCCAGTCCAGTCCAGCCCAGCCCGTTGCCGCCGCTGCAACAACAGGTCGCTGGTGCCCAGCACTCAGGCAGAAAAAAAAAAAAGGTCTGAAGCCAGGCTGGCTGTCCCACCTACCTCGCCGCCTGCTGCAGGGACGCCTCGACAAGCCATTTAAGAATCCTTCACCCGCCGCACCGCGCATCGCCCTTCCCTCCCTCTGCCAACTCTCCGTTTTTCCATCTCTCCATCCTTTGCTGTCTTTTTCTTCCTGCAAGAACAAGACGAGTGCATCCCGAGACTCTCCGGCTCAGGTTGCGTTCTTTCTCTCCGCCTCGATTTCGACTCTCGTCATCGAGCACCCATACCCCGCCACTCTGCGGTTATCGCCCCGATAAGAGGCCACACGAAAAATAAAAACCCGACGAAGACGAGCGATTCATTTCGACCCGTCCTCTCCTAAACCAGAAAACCACATCACCGTCTCTCCGACAAACACCATCGCCATGGCTGCCAAGGAGAACGCCCAGTCCATCAAGGTCCTCGATGACCTGATGCAGAAGCTCACCATCTCCAAGGAGGCTTCTGACATCAAGGAGGCGTCCAGTGCCCTTGCCCAGTTCATCAACGGTCCCATCGAGAGCCAAGATGCTCCCGTCAAGTAAGTTGCTGACTCACTCCCATTGTAGTCATGCGCGCCACTTCGCATCATGGACCAGAAATCTGACCGTACTCTCTCACCTGCAGGACCGTCGAGGCCCTCAAGGCTGCTATCACCCACAAGAAGGATGCCACTCTCCGCGAGAAGGCCGCCAATGCCATCCAGGCTATCGCCTCGCACTCCGAGGTCTCTGCCTCCGTTGAGCCCTACCTCGTTGAGCTGCTCCCTCTTGCTCTCGGCGCTGTCGGTGACAAGACAGTCGGTGTGAAGAACGCCGGTATTGCCGCCACCATTGCCATCGTTGAGGCTGTCAACCCCAATGCCTGCAAGGCCGTCATCCCCCATCTCAGCAACTCCATCCTTACTGCCCAAAAGTGGCCTGAGAAGATGGCTGCCCTCGACGGTATTGACGCTCTCATCAAGTCCGCCCCGGCGCAGGTTGCCTTCCGTGTCCCTGAGCTCATTCCCGTCATCTCCGAGTCCATGTGGGACACCAAGAAGGAGGTCAAGGAGCGTGCTTACAAGACAATGGAGAAGCTCTGCGAGCTCATTGTCAACAGGGATATCGAGCGCTTCATTCCTGAGCTCATCAAGTGTATCGCCAAGCCCGAAAACGTCCCCGAGACTGTTCACTTGCTCGGTGCCACCACTTTCGTCACTGAGGTCGAGCAGCCTACCCTCGCCCTCATGGTTCCCCTTCTTGACCGCGGTCTCGCTGAGCGTGAGACTGCCATCAAGCGCAAGTCTGCCGTCATTGTCGACAACATGTGCAAGCTTGTCGATGACCCCGCCATCGTTGCTCCTTTCTTGCCCAAGATGATGCCCGGTCTCCAGAAGAACTACGACAACCTTGCTGACCCTGAGGCTCGTGAGAAGACCAAGCAAGCTCTTGATACCCTCACCCGTGTTGGTGACATCAAGAACGGTGTCATTCCCGAGGTTCGTCGCGATGGTGACATCAAGGTCATCCTCGGACACCTTAAGAAGGCTGTCCCTAGCAAGGCTCTGCCCGTTGTCGAGAAGCTCGAGCCCGTCTCTGCCTATGTCTCCGCCATTGCCGGTCAGCTCGTTGACGAGAAGGAGACTGGTGCCCCCACCTGGGCTGCTGCCATCAAGCCTTTCATCACTGTCCTCGTTGGCCCCGCTGATGCTGAGGGCGTTGTCGAGACCCTCCGCAAGACTGCCACCCCTGGTGGTGAGGAGGCTGGCGCCGAGGAGGATGACGACGACGAGGGTGAGGATCTCTGCAACTGCACGTTCTCTCTTGCCTACGGTGCCAAGATCCTGCTCAACCAGACCAGTCTGCGTCTGAAGCGTGGTCGCCGCTACGGTCTTTGCGGCCCCAACGGTTCCGGCAAGTCTACTCTCATGCGTGCTATCAACAACGAGCAGGTCGAGGGCTTCCCGAAGCAGAGCGAAGTCAAGACCGTCTTCGTGGAACACGACCTCGACTCCGCCGATACTGAGATGACTACCATCGACTGGACCATGAAGAAGCTTGAGGAAGCTAACGTCAAGAGCTCTGTTGACGAAGTCAAGGCTCGTCTTGACGAGTTCGGCTTCACCCCTCAGATGGTCAATGGCGAGATCAGCGCTCTGTCTGGTGGCTGGAAGATGAAGCTCGCTCTGTGCCGTGCCGTCTTCGAGGCTCCTGATATCCTGCTTCTCGACGAGCCCACCAACCACTTGGACGTGAAGAATGTTAAGTGGCTCGAGGAGTACCTCATCAACTCCCCTTGCACGTCCATCATTGTCTCCCACGACAGTGGCTTCCTCGACAACGTTACCCAGTACATCATCCACTACGAGCGCTTCAAGCTCAAGCGCTACAAGGGTAACTTGAAGGAGTTTGTCCGCAAGAACCCCTCCGCCAAGTCTTACTACGAGCTTGGTGAATCTGAGATTGAGTTCACTTTCCCTGAGCCCGGTTTCCTTGAGGGTGTCAAGACCAAGGCCAAGGCTATCTTGCGCGCCACCAAGATGAGCTTCCAGTACCCTGGTACACCCAAGCCCCAGATTTCCGACATTTCCTTCCAGTGCTCTCTTGGATCCCGTATTGCCGTCATTGGCCCCAATGGTGCCGGCAAGTCTACACTCATCAACGTTCTCACTGGTGAGCTCATCCCTACCGCGGGTGAGATCTACCAGCACGAGAACATCCGTATTGCGTACATCAAGCAGCACGCCTTCGCCCACATCGATAACCACTTGGACAAGACTCCTTCTGAGTACATTCAGTGGCGTTTCCAGACTGGTGAGGATCGCGAGACTATGGACCGTGCCAACAAGATCATCACCGAGGACGACGAGAAGGCCATGGACAAGATCTTCAAGGTCGAGGGTACTCAGCGTCGCGTCATCGGCATTCACAGCCGCAGAAAGTTCAAGAACAGCTACGAGTATGAGTGTTCGTTCGCCCTGGGCGAGAACATTGGTCTCAAGCAAGAGCGCTGGGTTCCTATGATGACTGCCGACAACGTCTGGCTGCCCCGTTCCGAGCTTCTGGCCTCTCACCAGAAGATGGTCGCCGAGGTCGATATGAAGGAGGCTCTTGCCTCTGGTCAGTTCCGCCCTCTCGTCCGCAAGGAGATCGAGCAGCACTGCTCGAACTTCGGTCTGGATGCTGAGCTTGTCTCTCACTCGCGCATGCGCGGTCTGTCCGGTGGCCAGCGTGTCAAGGTTGTCCTGTCTGCCTGCTCGTGGCAGCGTCCCCACTTGATCGTTCTTGACGAGCCCACCAACTACCTTGACAGAGACTCTCTTGGTGCCCTGTCCAAGGCTCTTCGCAAGTTCGAGGGTGGTGTCATCATCATTACTCATTCTGCAGAGTTCACCAAGGACATCACTGAAGAGGTGTGGGCTGTCCTTGACGGCAAGATGACTCCCTCCGGCCACAACTGGGTCCAAGGCCAGGGTGCTGGTCCCAGACTGGACAAGAAGGAGGATGATGAGGAGGAGAAGTTCGACGCCATGGGTAATAAGATCGTCACCACCAAGAAGAAGGTCAAGTTGTCCTCCGCCGAGGCGAGAAAGAAGAAGAAGGGTAAGTTCATCAATCACCACATAACATGGTCTCTGTATTCACAGACTAACGTTCCTGTTTACAGAGCGCATGGCCCGCCGCAAGCGTGGTGAGGAGGTTTTCTCCGACGAGGACGAGTAAACGATTCGCCCGCGCATGCCTTACTTTGACGACTTTCTTACGACATAATACCTGTTCATGGACATGATTTTCCTTGCCGTTTCCTTTGTCATAAGTCCTCAAGGAGCACAAAAGTTTGGGGGGTTTCCCTGCATGGTTGGGCATATTTTCTGATTTGTAGCGAGTGATGTTTTCTTGTGGTTGTTGGAGAGCAGCCTCGAGGAACGGTCGCTTTCACTACAGCTTTGACCATACCTTCCTATATGCTTATCCTTGCGTCTGTTCCGTCCCTGGTTTGGAGACCCAGGTGATGAGTGCTCACGCCCAAAAGGTTGTGCACCCGCGAGGATGCTGGAGATAGACTGCTAGCACGTCTTTCAGATAGATACATGATGTGATAGATCAATTCCACAAAATTGAACAAAGAGGAAAGGGACGTCACGATTGAACTGAGTCATGCAGTCTTGTAAGATTAGGTACATATCGCATGGGTACTTTAGAACTCGACCGTTTGACCCCTGGCACCCCAAGGCTTTTTTTCAATCCGAGTAAGCTGCTATACAGATCAATGCCGGCCGAAATGCGCTTGCTACACATCATTCACAATCGCATGTATAGAGACCATCTCAAGGATACTGCCCCTAGCTTTCAAGGCATTACTCCTTCCCCCCAAGATACCTGTAAATCACCGAAAAATCCCGTCCCTTGCAACCCTCAACTACCTCCGCAGTCTCGTACACCTCCCTCGCCCGATCCCCCAATTCCAAACGCGCATCCGCCTCACTGGCCGCCTGGATGGCAAGCTTCAAGTCCTTCTTCATCAGGCTGATCCCGAAACCACCACTGTAATCCCTGTTCGCGGGGGCCGTCTCGACGACCCCGGCAACGGGGTTATTCACCTCGCTAGGCCAGCACTTGCCCGTGCTCACGTTGATGATGTTTGCGAGCGTCTTTGGATCCAGGCCCCATTTTATACCCAAGTTCATGGCCTCCGCCGTGGCGATGTTGTTGATAGCGAGGAGGTAGTTGTTCGCCAATTTTGCGCTCAGGCCCGTGCCCTGCGGACCGCAGTGCAGCACGCGCTTGCCCATGCGTAGAAGGATAGTCTCCAGCTTGCTGACATGCGCGTCCGGCGCACCGAGCATGAACGTCAGTGTTCCCGCCGTGGCGCCGACTACGCCACCAGACATGGGCGCGTCCACGAATTCGCCCTGTCCCGCGGCGGAGACTTGCTTGGCGACTTCGCGCGACGAGGAGGGATCGATCGTAGAGCAGTCGATGAAGAACCGCGTGGGGTCCTTCTGGAGGTTCGGGTGCGCTAGGATCTCAGAGAAGACACCTTTTACGTGGGATGGTTCAGGGAGGACGGTTATTACTGTGTCCTGTGGGAGGGGCCACGAATCGAGCATTAGTATATGACAGCAGCAGCAGCAGTAGCAGTGCCGGCAGCAGGAAAGGGAAAGAGAGAAAGAAACATACGGCTTCACGAGCAGCATCTCCCACGCTCTTGGCAATTTCCACCGCCGCACCCGCACCACTGGCAGAGCGCATCTCACCGGCTAGTTTCTCGGCAGCGACCTTATTGATGTCGTAGATATGTATCGTGTCTGTCGAGGGCAGCTTGGCCTGGAGGTTCTTCGCCATTTGGTACCCCTATCCATAAACATTTCCAATGTAAGTGCCAAATCGACCCGGTATGTACATTGTTGGTCAAGGTAGCACGCCAATGGCCGATTACATGAGTCGAAAAACTGAATAGAATAGATTGGTCGAGCGGGGAGGAGAGTATGGGGCGGAAAAGGAGCGCACCATCTGACCGAGCCCTATAAAGCCATAGTTGTCCAGTCGTCTCGTCGTCGAGGAGAATGCGCGGTGCTGTGTAGAGCGAAGCATGCTCAATGCAACTGAGTGTGGTCGCATGATTGTTATGGAAGGGCGCTAGCTGGGTTATACGTAAGCAACAATCTGGTTTGGTTGCTGGAATAGTTGGATGTGGATGGTGTCAAACTTCACAACCATTACAAGAATGCAAGAAGAAAAGAAGAGCAGCTTGCTGCCAGAATTTGATGCAGAGAAACCACCGGTACCAATTCTCCCTCGGCAAGGCGGAAGTCACAACCATTGGAGCCTCGCCGGCCTGGGGAGGAGGAAGAGGAGCGTCTCCGCCAGAAAAACGTGGAGAAAGCCGCGGGGTACTGTTTTCCGGGGAAGATAGAGCCGCCCAGAGCCGGTGCTAGCCCTGCCTGGGTATGCGGTTTCAGTACCAGCCGCTTTTGGGAAACGACAGGGGCCTCTGGCCACTGGCTCAACTACTGACTTATCGACCCTCACTACAAAGTGCCCAAGTCTTGTTGGAGATCCTCGCAAGATCATACATTGCGAACCGGCCAGAGGCACAGCATAAAAGCAAATTTTAGCAAGAAGAATCTGAAATTCAACGACTGTAATTGGAGGCTTATCTCGAATTGTCTACTGTCGGTGTTTTTGGTGACCGCCATACCGCCCCGGACGCCATTCCTCCCCCGAAATCAAAGCTAACCAGTTCCCAAAGCGCCAGAGTCCGTGTCGAAACAACAATGTGGGGGAAAAGGTGGTATCAAGAACGTCCATTATATTATCGCCTGCACATCCGAAATGTTGCCGCCAGCCGTTTTTTGTTCGGTGCTAGACATATCGACCAATGCGCAGGTCGTGAGGGGATTTATGCAAAAGGGCAGTGTATGTGCCGTAGCGCGTGGGAGTGACGGAATCGCTCACAGCGTCTGTATAAACTCTTACACGGAAAAGGGGTATGTGCAGTAATATCAAATTCGCAAAAGAAGATGATGAGCGCGTTGGCAGTCGCAGTTATGGCTGGCTGCGCTGGATGTCATCTCCATACCAAAGTATAGCATTCGACTTCATAACCAAGGAAATGTGTGGGTGCATCTAGAAGACACCCATGACGTAAGGAATAAGGGCTCTGTGATTGACATGGTTAATTGTATGTTCTGTACGGGGAGGAATGTCACCACTTACCCAATGGCCAATGTGGCGCTAAGTCCAACCAATGCCCGGTTGCGCACACGCTCCTTCCGCAGCTGGACCTCGGTCTTAACCTTCTTGGCTCTCCGATCGGGCTGAGCATCAGATACAGATGCCCCTGCGTCCTCCTCTTCAGGTGCTGTAGAGATGTCCTCAGCCTTCCTCTTGGTCTTGGCGCTAGAGGTTGATGATGCGGCTGCTTCAGCTGTGGCCGCGGCAACCATGGCCTTGGCCTCCTCAATCATCCTCTTAGCATCATCGGGACTGGGCTGCTCAGAGACTGGTAAATCGATTGCAATAGTAGTGTGAGTGGTTTCCACGCCCCGGAAAATCTTGACATCCTGATCGACCTTGACCTGCACCTTTGGTTCCTCCTCCATAGGCGCAAGTACTACAGCAGGCTCCTTCTCAGTCGTCTCAATAATGATGTCGTCGGCTGCAGTTGACGGAGCGGGAGTGGCCAATTCGCCAGTAGACTCGGTTACCGGTGCTGGGATATCAACTTGCGCAGCCTGGGGGGCTGCCTTGGAGGTACGCTTACGAGGCGAGGCGATCACCCGCTTCTTCGTAGGACTAGCAGATCGGCGAGCACGAGTGCTACGAGAGATAGAAGCAGGCGGAGAAACTAAGTCGGTGCTCTCTCGCGGTTCGAACTTGGGCGGCGCGACAATCTTCTTGGGCGGGCTGTCAATGGCATTGGTTACGGCAATCTCGTCGGCGTCAAGAAGGGCGCTAATCCAGGGACCGATGTTATACTCGGCAGCCAAGGCAAGTGCCTGCTGTGGCGGAATCCAAACGTTGCCTGCCGTCTCGTCTTGACTGGTGGTGGGCAGTGACTTGATGTACTTGCGCTCAGATTCCTCTTCACTCGCCTCGGCGTATGGGAATGTGGCTTTGAACATGCCCGTCGCGGAGACATAACCATCGGCGCTACGGCGCATGAGGAAGTACGAGTTAGGCGACGACTTGAAGATTCCCGAGGTGATGCCCTTGGGGAGGGGCGCGCGGAGGTGAGCGTAGTCGAAAACACCGAGGCTGGAGGGGTCAAAGTCGCCCGCAGCGCCGGCTGCGACCATTTTGGCCGTCAGTTGTGTCTGACCAAGACGACGGCGAGCAACCAAATCGGCATCTATCCAATGGCACTGTTTAGCTTCTGTCTGATTGCGTGTAAGACCTCGAGTGCGGAAAAAGTTGACTTACAAGGTGGAATGTCCTCTATAAGCAAAGGGTTGTGCTTCGCGGGGAGGCGTCTTTGGGTCGACATGTTGAGGACTATTGAATGCTTTTCCGGGTGGGAAGTAAAATGTGTAGGAGGGCAAGAGTGCGACGATAAAAGTGCGACGCGACTACTAGACGGTGGCGACGATGAAATGCAGTCGAGGTCTGCAGACGCGCCAACTGTCAGTACCAGAGCTGCGCATGCGCGCACAGGAAATCGCAAAGAAGGGCGCGACTAAGGCAGGAATACGTACAAGAAGACAAGGGACAGAAGCTGGCTATGCGCTGCGCACAAGCACAAAACGGACGCGCAAGAGGCTTTGCGAGATATGCCGCGGCAGGTATGCGATCGGGACAGCGATCAGTGTGAAGAAGCTTGGGGAGAAGGAGAGCGTGGAGTGTGAGAGGGCGAGACGGGGGGGACGGGAAGGGGGTGGTGGTGCAAGTGGTGTGCGCCGCTCAAACTCTACTGATCGCGCGCGAACAGCCAGATGAGAGAGGGAGCAAGACTGCAAGGACAGAGTGGAGCCGGGCCAAAGTGGGTGGACACTCTGCACTCAATGTGGAAGTGGGCGAGGTGGGCAGGGTGCTCAAGTGGGTTCACTGCGCGCTCACTGCTGCAAGTGCTCTCTGATGACGAGCAGCGACTGGACAGCTGGGAACTCGAGAGGACCGCGCGGGCACGCGCGAGACATGCTGAGGATACTTTCCATCAGACTGACTAGAAAGGGTCGAGGAACAACCGCACTGGGCCGGCGGACCTCGCTCGCCTGCCGAGAAAGGTCCCGAGCCACCAGAATGCCACAATGCGCGTCGTTGCTCGACTCCTTGACACGCCCATTTCTCGACGCGACGACGGAGGCCGAGCGCCCGCCCGCCAACCCCAGGGGACACCACTTCCGGCATTACCTATAATAATACCCAGCACCAAAAGGGGACCGGCGCCCTCATCTCCCGCTCGTGGGTCCCCTGCCCCTGGTCACCAATTCCTTCCTTGAAGCTTCTGTACGGAAGATTCAGGTACCATGGACAGGCCCGACGTGACGCGAATCAGCAACAACTGATTCATCGACTCTTCACACCTGAAGACAGCTCTGGCATATCCGACGCTGACGACCGCACCTCCCTGGCGCAAATAGCTCGCTTGATTCAGCAATCAACAGGCAGAAAAGGCAATTACGGAGTAGTCCGTAACACAGAGCTGTCAGCTCGAAAAATGGAGCAGTCAATCTGCACAAGGCCACTTGCGCACCCCACACGCATCCTGACTCTAGCCAATCCCAAGCTACGCCTGTCAGAGCTCAGACCATCTCATACAAACCCGTTCACCTCTTCCTTCGAGCTTTGGCGTTGCTTGCTTTCTGGTTTCCCCCTCCCTCACCCGCATTCCTGGCGATCCTTACGCCCTGGCCCGAGCGCTCCCCTGGCGTTTACCGTGCCAAATTTACAGTTTGTGCGCTTCTGAACACGGTATCTGAGCCTGCTTGTCAAAGCACTTGGCACGTCACGATATCAACAAGTCCAAGTGAGCCTGGGCGCGGACTGTATGAATTACCTGACTGCCGTGCCCGACTGAAAACTATAGTATCTCCTCCAGCATGAACAAGACCCTAGCAATACTTGTCCAGCACAACAAAAAAGCGGCAGCTTGAAGTCACTGGACCTCTGTGTGTTTGGACCTCTCGACTTCTTTCGGTCTATACTTCTGACCGCTACTAGAAAGCGGCCTAGAGCTCGAGGACACATCAACGGCCATCCGTTCATGTCCATCAGAAATCCATCCAAGTGTATAAGAGATCACATTACATGCCGACACTGAAGTTTTTGTGTTGTCAGAGTCACTCAAACGTCAAATCGTGCCTTCTATCTTATGGATAATGAAAACCTTGGTGATGCACGAGAATCAGGCGTGAATTCTGAGCATGTCTCAGCCACTTGTAAGTCGCAGCCGCCGATGCTGGGAGCCTAAGCTCTCTTCAGCTCAGAGCTGGTCTGCAAGATCTAGGCCAGTACCGTAAGTAGTGTACTTGGTACCCCTCAGCCCCTCACCGATGCCTATGGACCCCACCTGGCATCGTAGCGCATAGCAACAATGGAGGGAGCTCCTTCAGGTACTAACCACTCCACTTACCCCTACAAATACACAACGCCATCACCGCCAGTTTCGCCTTCTCCAAAAGCGTATCTTAGCTGCATCCGAGATATTCGGCCTTCGACGCACAGAAACCAATCTTGTCAACACTTGCTCGACCTATCATCCGGCACCATGGCTTCCAACGCACACGACGAGGAAATCCTGCCCGAGCAGACCCAGGGCTACAAGCTCAACCAGCCCAAGCAGAGCTTGGCTGAGTACGAGAACATGGGTAAGTCATTGTGACCATGGGAGATACACTCCTCAATACCACAGACCACAAAGTCTTGAGCACGGGAGAGTCATGTCTACCGGCGACCAACTCCGCACCAGACCTCACACATGAGCCATCAATGGAGCATTCGGAACACTCTCTATCAGCCAACCTGCAACAATGCTTTCCAGTGGGAGTCCTCTATGATTCTCCAAATAGGCATTTGGAGCAACTCTCCTGAGAAAACCTGGACACGATCGATGAAACTCGAGTTTGGATAGACCACTTTGAGCAACCACGCAAGCACAATAAGGCAACGGAGAAGACCTATCCACCCGAAGACCATGGAGTCAAAGCCACGCATATATACAAACAGCTGCTTGTAACTTTCACACGAGTGACTTGGGATGAGTCAATTGGGCAACTACGACCGAGTCACAAGCAGTTGTATCTGTGCCTCAGGATCATTGCTTTCGCTTCCATCCCGATCATATGACGCCGGGCAACATGCCATTTACACGACTCAAGGACTACGTCTCATCGTTCGACGACAGTCGCAACGGGCCGCCATCTCAAATCGTTCAATTAAAACTGCATCGTCTTATTGGACGTGTCGTACGCAAACCGAGAACCTGCAGCATCAAGATATGCCGACAACGTACACCGCATGGGGTTACCGCCTCGGAAAGAAACCGATCGAGACGCTCAAAGCACTCTGTGGTGGCCAATAGCATCCCGAGAGCTTTATCCCTACACAATCACGGACTCGAACCTCTCTTGACGACAAGATGCGCCCCCATGTCATCTCCAAATGAACCTGGCATTTTTGGGGGGCGGCTCTCAGGGACGCCAAGAAGTTCAAGCATACGCTCATCGGGCATGATACTCAACCGGGACTTGAACATCGTGGATGAAGGACTCGACCCCTATATGACGTGCTGCGGATCTTCAAGGTTTTCAGGTGACATAGCGCTACCCAAACGAATCAACAAGGCCTCCAATCGTCCTGTGACACCCAGACTGGCCAATTTAATGCTCCATGGTTTCATTGAGGGCGATACGGTGTCTATAGCAGCAGCAGCAGTACATACCAGAACACACACGGCTAACAATAACCGCACTATAGATGCCAACGATGAGTCTCTCCAGCGATACAAACAATCCCTAGGTCTTGGTGGCGGCAAGGACCTCTCCGACCCCAGCGACAAGCGTGTTTGCATCATCAAAGCCTTGACAATGGACTCGCCCGGCAGAGATCCCGTCACTATCGACCTCTCTCAGCCCGGTAGCGAGGCCACACTCAAGGACCGGCCTTTTACGATCAAGGAGGGCTCGAAATTCACCATGTCTGTGTCGTTCAAGGTTCAGCACGAGGTCCTGAGTGGTCTCCAATACGTACAGGTCGTCAAGCGCAAGGGCATCAGAGTCAGCAAGGACTCTGAGATGCTGGTACGTCTTACATTAGCAGAGCTTTTCGGAAAAACAACCACTAACATCTCAATAGGGAAGCTACGCGCCAAACACGGAGAAGCAGCCACTCTACACAAAGAAGTGTAAGTCTTCAAACGACCTTACACGTCCTCTCATACTGACCTTTGATTTAAGTCACCGAGGAGGAAGCGCCTTCTGGCATGCTCACTCGTGGCCACTACAACGCTGTGTCGAGCTTTGTTGATGATGACAAGACCACCCATCTGACCTTCGAGTGGAGTTTCGACATTGCCAAGGACTGGTAAACGTCGCTTTGAGTCGCACCTTTGGCATTGAAGCAAAGACACCGAGACTTCAGCAATTCACGCCGTTACGACCACTCCATAAAACAAGCCACCCGCACATTTAGATCAAGATTCAAGAATGCATGTCACTTTTTCTCCCAATCACCCAATGTGCAATGTCGCAGAGTCCAAAGTAGGAACGACACGATGTTTTGACTTCTATAGCACGCTACGTCCCTAAGGCTTCGGGACCTGGGTATACAGTGATGCCGTATATACAAAAGAAACAGATATCTTATGCGGTCGCAATCGTGACATATTCAGACTGAAACAGACAGCTCTGGTCAACCGTTCCAAATATTCTTTGGCCTCAGTTCGATGCCAGTTGTTCTCAGTTGGGATGTGCAATCAGATTCACAGGAAGTAATCTGGTAAGACGTTCCCATCCGCGGTCTTGTCCAGCCCCGCTTGTTGCATGTCCTTCACCGCATCGTTCTCGGGCGCTGCAGCGAATACATTGAAAAAGCGTTCGCCTGTATCGCTAACCTCTAGCACGCTGGCCATGTTGCCACACCGGTAGCAGTAGTTTGGTGCACTCCACACTGTGCTCAGGTGGTCGTCGTATAATACCTGGTAGCCTTCCTGGCAGAGCTGATGGGCGCGAAGAATGTGGTTCATGCCGTTCACTGCGAGGAATTTCTTGACGACGCGGGCACCAAATGTGTAGCCTGCCCCGCGCGGCGAGAGCGAGAATTCGTCCCGCTCCGGATCTGGATCTGACCAGACCAAGTCTGCCATGGGTCCTTCGTGAGGAATTTCTCGGAAGCGGTCGATGATCTTGATCTGATCGATCGAGTGTATTGAGGGCGATAGGCCTCCGTGGACGCAAAAGATTTGGTCGTTGATGACGACAGACAAAGTCAGGAAGTCGAACATATCGGTAAAGTAGTGCCAGACATTAGCATTGCCGTACTTGCGGGAACACTCCGTATAGAAGCCGTATGACTGGGTGACACCACGTGACTCATGGTTGCCGCGGATGAGGTGTACGCGATCGGGGTAGCGAAGCTTGAGACACACGAGCAGTGATATTGTCTCGACGCTGAACATGCCGCGATCGACGTAGTCGCCTATGACGAATAACGGATTAGAGATGTTGGTTTTGTGGGACGATCGGAACATCAAAGAAAAAGAGCGCACCGAGGAAGAGGTAGTTGGTGTCCGGACACCATCCCCCGATCTTAAAGATCTCAATCAGGTCGTAGAATTGGCCGTGTATGTCGCCGACCACCGTGATAGGTGCGCGGACGTGGACCACATTGCTCTCGCGCATAAGCAGCTCCTTTGTCTTGGCGCATATCGCCTCGATCACCGACTCGGCCAGAAGCTCTTTCTTGTAGAGTCTTGAGATGCACTCATCCAGATCGACCGAGGCTGTTTGTGCGAAGACAGCGAGTTAGTCTGGTGGGGTTGTTCAGTATTTGCGAGGCGTTTGGCGACGAACCTGGCAACCCAGGCATTTTGAGCAAGACTTATTATGTTTGGCGAAATGGTGAATTCCAGGGTTGGCGGTTCGTTGTCGTCGTCTGGCTCGACTGCCTTGTGCTCCGGAAAAGTACGCTCTTCGGAAAAGAAGGTGCAAGGTGTTGCCAACATGTTCATCGAGTAGGATACGGCGTTGCGCGGGTCTCACATGAGGCAAGAGATAGGTTTGAGTATCTTGCAGTGTGTACGGCTTATGCGGCGAGCATCGTGCGCTGCGGAGGTGGTTGGCGTGTGGCGAAAGTGGTCACGCCTGCGGGTTGTCGCGACTTTGGGTGGAGGGCGGTTGCTAGCAGTTGCGGCAAGGTGGGATGGATGATGACTGCCACTGAGCAGGAGTGAGTGCTCGCAGGGGAGCTCAAGCTTCCTGCCGCACTCCCATAACAGTTGCGACTTGCTTGGCCCCACTTCAAGGACATCCCACCCAGCTTGCCACATGAGATAGAACTTCCCACGCCCATGCCAGCTTTCATGGTAGTTCGGGTAGTGACAGAGATCCGTGCTTCCCTTTATGTCAAGTGTGGCTCTAGTTTAAAACATGTATAAACATCATCCCCAATATCATCGATTATCATCATGTCCTTGGGAATACAGGCGGCAAAGTGAATCCTATCAAACCCGTTTTTGTATAGAGAAACGACGCGCCAGGTGTGTACCTTAGGTATGCATCAAGCCTGATGACTAGAAGTGTCCCACCAGACACGTCCAGGGGCTTTGAAATTCAGAGCACATGAAGACCGGTGGCCTAAAGGTGCAGGTCGCCAGGCTCTCCGTGAAGCTTGAACATCTGGAGGTCTTGCACCAAGCACTTGCGATACACTACCATTATGTCACTGATCTCCTACACATTGTCCCTTTGTAGCATTTCGAAAGTGGCTCGGTCGTAGTAACGCTTCGCCGTTCGTCAACGGCACCCTTCGTTAATTCATTCCCTGCAGTGGGACGTCGCCGCATTAGGCACCTGCCGCGTCGCGCTGGGGAAGTGGCTGGCCTCACATGTGTGTTATTGCACCAGTGGAATTAGATTTTTGTGGCCACTATAGTGAGTAATGGAGTCCTCTGGTTTCGCCAAGCACATGGTGTCCCACGTCTTAACCCCCGGATTCCTGATAATTATGGCAAGAGGCCAAGTCAGTCAGTCATTGCACTTTAAGCCGGACAGCTGTCATCGGTGACCTCACCTGGCTGACGGGCCGACAAGCACTAAAGTGGAGCCCTCCAATAGTACGTACCTTAGGCACCTTCCTGCATGACTGCCCAGCTCCACGGGTGTCACTGAACACCTGGGCAGACGACACCCTAGAGGACCCTTATTATTAGCGATCTGACCGAACCCCAGACCAGCAGGCATGGGCGTGTCGCATCCCGCTCCGGACCCAGATCGCGAAACACAGCCCCATCCCATGCCACTTCTGCCGCGAGCAGGTTCGTGACCCTAGACGACATCTCACCAGGCGTCTTCAGCCACCAGCCACGAGCTCCGTGAGCACTCAGGTCTTCTGCGCCTTGCTCTAGTTGTATTGGCTGCAAGTGCGCCCCTGACGGTACCGGGCACCGCCGTGCGAGACGCGACTTGAGGGTCACTTCGTGCCACGCTGGCGCGGCATGGGCATTTGGCAGCTCGTCGCTGAGGTGCGATCGCTTTCCGGCCCTGATTTGCGTTCAACCCAAGGTTATCCATTGGCCCGAAGGTTCTTGCTCCGCAGGACGATTCCCGCCATCTCTGAAGTCCCAAATTGGTACTTCGAAGCTCAGTTCCTGCACACCGTCGAAGGCTTGTGATTGTAAGTATATACTTTGTGGATCCTGCCAGAGCGCTTCAAGCATGCTTTTATGCCAGTATCATCAACTGACCATTAAACCAGGCTTCTGAAACGCCGCAATCACCAATGCCGTCCAGCCCGTCATCTCGCCGGCAATTAGTCTGGGAGCTCAGGTAGCTGTCGTGGGCGAGGAGCTAGCCAACATGGCCGATGGAGGGCCAAGCTATCATGGCGGCGCAAGTGATCCTCCGTGCTACAACTGTGGCATTAGGGGTCACTGGTTCAATGCTTGTCCCGAGCCAACGAGGAAGGTTCCAGCGTGAGTGGTCCTTATGCTCAACTGAGTTATCTGTTCTTGCGCGTTTTTGACAAGTCGATCATGACATTGGTTGTGACATGTCGGTATACAAAACTGACGTTCAAGACCCATACAGAGGTCTCGAGGCTTCCTTAGCAGCGAAGCAGGATCATGGATCAACTCAAGGCTCAAGGCGTGGTAAAGGCCCAGTTATCACGAGATATCCGCTGCCTCCAACCCCAGGATCGAGCATTGGCCGATATGATTCACCGCCCGGAGTAAGCATAGTACATCAACCACCATTGCCGCCAGGATATCAACCGACAGCGCCATATCATCACCACTCGTACGAGCCGCCATATGGGGCACCTGCCCATCATTATGATCCATATTATCATAATCAAAGCGGCTTCCATCATCCCCCACCGCCCCCTCCACCAGGTCATTATGGCCACTACCAGGGTTCTTTGAACCCGTATGCGCCACCACCCCAAGGCCCGCCCTATCGACCGCCTCATGAACACCAAGGAGGATACGCACAGGACCACGCGCGCACGCGAACCTCACCATCATACAGCTTCTCGAACTCGCACATGACTAGCCGTGCCAGCCCACCTCCACCACTTCCACCTCATCACTACTCTTACCCGTCCGCCCACGACTACTCCAGGCACTATTCAGATACGCCTGTAAGCTTCCATGGTAGCCCGCCACCGCATGAACGGCAATCGCGATACTCGCCGCCGCCGTATCATCGCGAGAAGTATGGCCGGGGTCGAAGTCCCAGGGGGCAGAGCCGGGACTCATGGTCTTCTAGCCAACATCGACTGCCCGAGCACGAAGGACGGTATAGGGATCGAGAGTATAGCCGAGACCGACCACGTTATCCGCCCCAAGAAACAAGTCCTCATAGACAATGGGGTGGACACGAGAAGTCGCCGCCAAATCGGTCGTCGGCGCCAGAACGACGGGGCCGCCAAGAAAAACGTCGAGATGATTCACATGGAGGTGCAAACAGTAGGAAAGGAGAGAAGCCCCATACGAAACAGGCCAGCTCTAAACAGACAGAAAAACATGGCGAACGACCTAAAGTGGATAAAACCCCACGCCAACAACGCCAGTCTACCAGCGAGGCTAAGCCGCCTGCGCCAATTCTGGACTGGGGACTAGTGGTCCCCTACATGCCTGTGTGGGATTTTGACCTTAAGGAGGAGGAGAAGGAGGAGGACGGCGCGGAGCCCGATGATTCGTCAAGGGCCAACACGTATGAGGAAGATGACGATCTGGAGTGGACACTTGGACAGCTCTTCGCCGACTGGGTGCCGTACTACCAGAGCTTCCCCATTTCGAAACCACTTCCGCCGGACTACAGCGAGGAGGATATACCGCCGCCCAGCGGGTACGATGATGCGCTACAGACAGAGTATATCACAACCACAAATGTGGATCAGTTTGCTTTGAGCATTCGCGATACGAAGGAATGGCGTACTAAGAAGCTCCTTCCATTGTGGACCAATGCTATGGATGTACATCCGCGCATGCTCCCGCGAATGGCGGACCACGACAAGCAATCTGGTCAAGGGGCAAGTCACGAAAACTCTCAGCCGGCAGCCAAGAAAGCGAACACGCGGCAACAAAAGGATGCCAGGCGCCATGATGATGCAACAAAAGCAAGGCATGCAGAATCGCAGGTAAAGCCGGCTCCTGCGCCATTGATGAAAGAAGATTATGGGAGTAGTACAGTCCTTCCGTCGACAAGCGAAAAAACCTCCTTGGCGCGAGGCGAGGACATCAGTGCCACTCATTCCAAATCCCATAAGAAACGACGGCGTTCGTCCCTCAAGCTACAGCCAGAACATGAGCCATCGTCAATGTCAAAATCACATAGTGATGGACAACAACATCACAAAGATCGCGAGCAGAACAAGTTAAATCACCAGCGCAGGGTGTCGAATGGGCATCTCTCTGAACGGCACAAATACAACAATGAGGACTCTCCAGCGGCAACAAAGGTTCTGAAACGAAGTCATAGTCCTGATTACGGCACGAAGCTTTCACCGGTCCACAATAGTATCGAGCTGGACACGAGCAAGACGACGCCCTCCCAGGACAATGCCACCAAGAATGACCCCGAACGGCCCTCTAGTAGAGGGAGCTTCAGGAGCTGGCACAGCCATGGAGTAAAGATGGGCCGACAGGCCTCTATCGTGAGCGAGTTGTCCCATCCAGACTCACCACTCACCCCGACGGAAATGGCACTTCTCGGGATCGAAGGTCTTGATGACGACTCTGAGAGCGATAGCGACAATGCCGTTGGGGTCCATGTCAGTGCAACACCGCCACCGCCACCGCGGCAACGGCAGAAGCCTGATGATACTACGTTTGCAGAGGAGTCGAGTACTGCAAAGTCGTCTCGGCCCAGTAAACGGCAGGCGGCAGTCGTGGACGAGGCTATGCCTCGCACCAAGAAGCGCCGGCAGCAGGTCGCTTCTGCATTTAGGTATGTCAGCTCACATTCCCAGCATGCTCTTAGGGTATGGCCAAGGCACTAACATCGTATGGATAGTCGTCGATGGTAGTAAACTCGGCCACAGAGTGCAATCGGTCCCTACGTGCTGGCAGCACAAGCACAGCACAACAAACAAAACACCGTTTGTGTGCTTTTTATATTCGAAACTCTGGCTTAATCAGATGCTCCACGCTGAGAAACACCGTGCACGTAATCTGACCAGACTTATTACTGCATCCGTAACGGTTTCGCGGCTACCCGCCGCCACTAGAAAAAAGGGTCATGCGTGTATTTACCACACATTTGGCGTTGGTTTTTGCATTCTGGATACATGGACGTTGAAATTTGCTTACTTTTATCCTGCTGCTCTGTTTACTTGTTTTAGACATCACCTTGCTTGCAACTTCACTACCTCCTTCAACCCACGACAGCATTGACTCACGTATACTACTCTTTGTAATGCAATCTATCTATATATCTACAGCTCGCAAGAGAATTTTCTTTCAAGCATCCATGTCAAGGGTGTCCCTGGTGCGTATCAGTCTCTAAGTGTACGATTGGCGGTCTTCTGATCATTATAGCTGGCGTCAGTGGTGACGCGACAGATTCTGGACTAAGCGTGTCTGCCGTTAAGGCTTGCATCACTGTCTCATCTCTAACTGCTGAATGAGTCACCCCTGCAGTCTGGATATCCTCGGCTGATTCCTCCTCCTCGAACTCCTCCTCAGTGATGTAGTTGTCCTGGTCCTGCGCGCCTAGAATGACGTTGAGATCGAGCTGGTCCTGCGCTAGCTTGGCGAATCGGCGATCGTACGAGCCTCGAAGCTCCAGCTTCTTCAGCCCGGCGCGTTGCGAGGTGATGAGGATCGGCTTGAGTGTTTTCCATGCCGTGTCAGCAAGTAGGCCTCTGTTGTTACTGATTCGATAATGCCCGTTGATATGATGCTGGTTGCTGGGCGTCTCGCGCGGATTGTGATAGGCGTCGCTCTGTTCCCAGCCCATTGGCCGGGATAAATAGATGCTCATCGTCTCGAGCCTAGTCAGACGTGGAATCAGCCGTGCGAGGTTGTCGCAAGCTTGCTGCCAGCATATTGGGCGGATCTCAAGGTGAAGATGGTGTATGGCTTTCGGGGAGAATTTGCCGACGGCGTGAACCTCGATGCGAGTTGAGCCGACCAAGGAGACGTAGTGAAGACGGGCGAGGCTGTAGAGGACTGCAGTAGCTTCTGCTTCGAGCAGGCGGCAGGACTGGAGCAGGGCGGGTATGGGGGTTACGTGGCCGTCGCGCAGGAAAGTGTCTGGGTCGAGAGGAGTGCCTCCGGCTGCAACATCGAGGTAGTTGCTGGCGCAGAGGTGGTAGATGCGGTTGCGCAGCTCGGGAGGGAGGCGGAAGAAGTAGGACGAAAGTTGGGCGTCAGGCTGGCGAGGAGTCTTGAGAAGTCGGCGGGCCATGGGGGATGATGGCGGCGCCTGCTATTCGCATGGTTAAGGGGGGGGGGAGGAGGATATTGGTAGTGATGATGGCGGATAGGCGGCGGGAGGTGGGAGGGAGGGAGGGAGGGAGGTGCGAAGAAGAAAAGATAAAGGGCGCGGGCTATGCAGGCTGGGAGGATGATGTCGAATGATGTGTCTCGGGTGGTGCTGCGTAGCATGTACGTGCATGCAAGTGCATATAGGTGTCGGGCGTGGCTGCGGCAGAAGTCAGCCGACGAGGCCGCCCAGGGCAGGATCTTGCTGGCCTGCCCTGCGAACAGTCCAATCCTGGCACCGGCTTGCTGCAACTCACCTTGGCCTCGGCCTACAGAGGGTTGCAGACGACCTTGGAAGAGCAGGTCACCCTGACTGGAAGGGACTGATAGCTCGAGTACAAGACGGTAAGTAGCCGAGTGGAGGTGGCAGGGCTGCCGTGGCGGATCCTTGCTGCTTCCCCACAACATCACGATTGCAGTCCTTGTCCAAACTCACCTTACCCTCGGCGGTTACAGCACTCATCTCCTTCGCTGTGCGCCCGCCGGCCCGGGACTGCTGGTCTGGCAGGTGCTGCGGCCACTGCTGATGGCCGAGCCTGTATCGGCAGAACGGCGTAGAGCCACGGTCAGTGATCCGTTCTGTGTGCTTACATATGTACTTAAGCACTTAAGTATGTATATATACACCTCGAGGACAGTTGATGGAGATGCACAGACATTGGAGATGATGACCCTGCCTGGCCTGGCCTGGCCTGGCCGAAACCCTGGACCCACACCAGCTCCCAGCAGGGGGGCTCCCAAGGTCAAGGTGCTTGAGGCAAGTACGACGTAGCTTCCCCTCACCAAGTGCGCAATCCCCACACCACTAGCGACTCTCATCAAGGCAGCAGCTGTCGTCAACGAGTTTACCTACGTAGCATACGTCCGCCGCTGCATTCACTTCCTCCAGTCCATCACTACACCATCACTACACCATCGCCACAACCCGCCCAATCATCACAGACACCCCATCTCCCTTCACACGTCCTGCCTGCCATCAACATGGTCGCTGTCGGCCCCCTCAGCCCCTCGGCCATCTTGCGCGCCATGGCTGAAGCGCTGTCTACCCACCAACCAGGAGATACCACATCAGACCTCAGTAGTTCCCACGAGGCCCTCGCTCTCTTTGTACACGCCTGCATGACTTCGCTGGGCTTCCGCCTTCTGGGCTTCGACGAAGATGAGCCAGACGGTCAGTTACCCCCCTCACTCTCACCATCCATGTTTCTACAGGCCCAGAACTTCGTCGCTAACAGTTCCTTCGTCTACCCAGAGGCGCAGTGCCACAGCATCGCCCCGCGTCTGCCTGCAAACTGGAATGCCAGCTTCAACACATATGCTTTTGTCTACACACATCACGACTCCTCCTCTAGCCGATTCGTCATCAAGGTCGATCGCCTAGGTGGCAAGGCAGAGATCCGTGGCATCGCCCATGGTAGTGACACCATCGCCCGCGCAGAGGTCGTCATCAAAGAGTACATCAGCAATACGGCACTTCCCCTGCGCATCACTCTCGACGAACTCGGTGTTGAAGAGCGGTCCGATTTACCCCAGAAACTTCGCGGCATCCTTGTATCAAATGACCAAATCGTTGCGCTAGCGAACATCGTACATGCTCAGATCGTACAGCAACTACTACCAAGTTCCCAGACTAGCGAAGCTCAAACAACAACTGATCACGAAGAGTCGGTCGACGACCTCACTGCCCGTGAAGATGCCGAAGATACAGGCCGTCGTGGTCCAAGAAATCCTGAGCCAGAAATGCCGGATTTGACGCCCAAGCCAGCAAACCCATATCCATTCAAAGATCCTCTCGATCCACCCCCAAGCGCTCCAGTTCCTGCTGGAGACTTCCCACCCCCGGATTTCGAGGATCCATACGACATAAATCGGCCAAGAGGAGGCGTTCCATTCCGTGATGGAGGCCGAACGCCATTTGGTGGCCTCGGTGCTGATGACTTGAATCCGCCTCCGCTCGGTCCGGGCTTGCACGACCCACTCCGGCCTGGCGGCAACGGAGGGTGGGGCGGCCCTCCCGGCGGCCACCGCGGCATGCACCCCACATTCGGCGATCCGATGTTCGGCGGCCATGGTCCAGACCGACCTGACTTCGATCCGCAGGTGCCCCCAGGTGCCCGCTTCGACCCCGTTGGTCCCTTTGGAGGACCTCCGTCGGGTCGGATGGGAGGACGTCGTGCTGGAGGTCCTGGTAGCTTCGGCGGTGGGTTTGGTGGCGGCTTTGGTGGAGGGGGTGGCTTTGGTGGCGGTGATATCATCTAATGAGCAGATAATCTCTAACTGCTGCATCTTGATGTTGTACAACACTACCCAGGTATTCCACGACTGGAGGAATTTTATCACGAGGGTTGGATCTCTTTGCTCTTTACTATGAAACACCAATTCCTTCTTAAATGAAGGTGGGTCGCACGGCGTTATGGCACAACAAATTGATCACTCAACAACGTGTATAATCACAAAATACAATCGCAGTCCAAGCGAACACGCTTGCAAAAATCCGAGAATCTGTCGTAAAATCGCACCGTGCCGCTTGTGCCTTGTACTCGGGGAATATGGTATTCATGAGTTTGCACTAATCTATGTACTTCCTCCACAACCTTCACCCTCATACCTGCTGTGCACTCGCCATTTCCGCAAGCTTAGCCTTCTCATCCTCGTTTAAACCATCATACCAGTTCTTGAAACCCGCAACATTATCCTGCGCCGCGCGGATAAAGAATTCCGTAAGGTACTCCTGGGTCTCGTCATCGCGGTGCCGGATGTTGCTCGAGTCCAAGAAGCCCATGAGATCGCGCTTGGTTGAACCGAGGCTCAAATCGATCGTGTCCGGGTCGTCCTCCCATCCGTCGTCATCATCGTCGTCCGCAAACTCGGCGGCCGCGGCGGCAGCGGCGGCAGCGGCTGTCGTCATGCCTGATGCAGATAAGAGCTCTTCGATCAGGACCTTGAGTATCTTGAGCGGTGCCGGAATGATTGTGTATTGGTCTGGGTTGGATTTAGCTTGTGATCGTGTAACGATTCTGTTGCTCGCGGGCACAATCAAATCACCTTTGACCATGGTTTGATTGACCCGCGCGTCGTTGAGAGCGTAGAGCTTGGATAGCGCAATGACACTAAGGCAGTATAGTTGTTAGCCAAGATGCTACAGGACGGGGAACAAGGTGATCACTTACTTTTGTCGGATTTCGTCGTAACCAGCAAAGTTAACAGAATTCTCCAGCCACTTACTCAGCACAACCTGCAAACCACTCTCGCCGTTGATGTTGATTGTGCTCAAGAATTCGACGACGTCATTCGCACCAACGAGTGACAGCCTCGCAAATACAAGGATGAGAGATTGGATGAAAGTCGCACCATACGCAGACGCGAGCCTATTGGCAACAGCTTGCAGAAGTTGCGGCAGGAAAGGCCCCAGTCTTTCGTGGCCAGCCTTCTCAACAAGCTCAGCAGCAAGGCCGCCGACTTCTGAGGCTGCATTGTCCTCAATATTGGCACCGAGGAGGCGGTCAATCACGTGCAGACAGACCTCAAGACCTCCCCGCCCGTTCTCGTCTTGGTAGCCGAACATCTGCTCGTGATCATGCGCTAGAAGGTACTTGACGGACTCCGCCGCAGGCCGCAGGATCTCGCCCTCATTATTCTCCATCAAGAGACGTGAAAGCTTGGGCAAGACTGCCGAGACAAACCCCGGCGGGAGGGGCTCAGAGCCATACTGAGTAAGGGCAGCCATCAGCTCGGTAGCAAAAATGACCAGCGGATCATCCGATATGACATTAGCAACATCAAAAGCGCCATTCAGAGAGGGCAGAACCTTCTCGCAGAGCGCTTGGTAAGACTGAGGATCCGTCATGGTTTGTACAATGTCTTCAAATGCTTCGCAGATGAGCATGGTAACCTGGAAATTGTTGGCTCCATGTTTGGCAATCAAGAACAAAAGGTCGAGCGCAGGGACGTCTGGGGCAATTGTCACTCGCTTGTCAACGTTGATGGCTGCGCGCAGGGTCTCCGCGAGTGAGACGAGCAAGTCATCAGCTTCCTCCAGCTCGGTCATGTCGTTGGCACCCACCCACTGCGAAATAGCCTGGATAACCTTGGTCTGAGCCTCAGGTCCCGGTTGCCTGCCCTTGCGATCAAGCCTGATGAAGCTCTCGGTGGCCTTGATGCACGCCACTTGTACGAGTTCTGATTCGTCAGAAGTAATCGCAGCTACAGTCTGGTCCATGAGACGAGCAGCGGCTGGATCGCATTCGGCCAGTACACCGCCCACGAGGTAGCCTCGAGCCCTCAGCATGGGTTGATCCGCGCAGGATGTTGCGTAGTTGACAAGCTCCAGATATGCTTGTATAATCTGTGTGCTTACTGCCTTTTCGAGGTCGAGGAGATCACTGACGAGGACGTTCAGAAGGTAGAGAGCCGCCTCTTGCTTCCTCCACGACTCGCCGCTGCTGAATAGTGTCTTAGTATAGGCGAACAACCCTTCGAGAGCCTGCTGATTGAGCCACTCGCCCAATTTGACGAGGACATCACCACATGCCGTTCGAGGCGTGTAATTAGCACTGACTGAGGTTTCTTCGGCAAGGTAGAGCGAGACATCGATGCCCCAGAGTTCCTCCTCTTCTCGGGTGATCCGGGCATAGGAGCACGTCAACTTCATCATGTCCAATATCCAAGGCGTCGTATGCGCGGCGGGGTTTGCGCTCAGCTGGGCTTCGAGCTCTTTGCGCACGGGTGGAGCCTTCATGCAAGTGTTGAGGAAGTCAAGCTCTTCAAGCACAAGGAAGTCAAGCGTAAAGGGTAGGCCATCAGAATCCTCGAGCCGACCCTGTGCGTCACTCTCAATGTACATGAGTTCGTACGGGATCGCAAGCGTAGAAAGCTCTTCCCAAACGGCTTGGAAGAACGCTGGAGTCTCGGGTGAAAGCAATGATGGAAAAACAGCCTTTAGCTTAAGCAGACATCGGACGACCTGGAGTTTGAGAGACACGATTCCGTTCCAGCTCTCGGGCTGGTTGTTTGTTGACCCATCGTACTCAGGGAGCTTCAGCTTGAGGACAGGCAGGAAGAAGGGGAACCAGCCCTTCATTGCGTCCTCGGCGAACTTGGTGACCTCATGGCTGTGCTCATCCTTGATAAGATCCATCAGGTTGAAGCAGCCCCGGAAGACAGAAACCGCAAGCGCGCGCAAGGAGGGTTTCCTGGACTCATTGAGAGCAACATCGTAGACGACCTTGACGATCTGCTGAGCCATGGAGAAGAACTGTTCGTCGCTAAGACTTTCGTCGACGAGGTCACCAAGGACACGGAGAGCGCCGTGGAGCTGGTCCTCGGTGCCCGAGGGGATGATGTTGAGGAGGGTGGGCAGGAGGTCGGGCCATTGCTCGGGGAAGTCTATATTGGCGATCTTGCCGACGACGAAGCTGGCCGAGGTCTTTGTTCTGCGATCGGCGGCATTGATGGCGAGATCGAGTATCATGGGTCGGATCTGGGTCTTGATCGAGTCGTCGAGAGGAATCGTGGGGGTGTCGTCGTCCGACTGGCCACTCCAGTTGTCCTCGACGAAGAGGCGCAGCTGGGAAAGGGCGGCCTGGCGGATCTGGACAGGGATGGAGGCATGGCCGGCGATGTTTGCGAGAGAGAGCGGGAAGGCCGGATTGGTCTTGTTGCTGCGGAGGTCGAGCTCGGCCTGCTTGCGAGGGCCCTCGGCGGGGAGCTGTGTGTTGGCGAGGATCTGGACGAGCTGGTCCTCCATCGTAGCAGAGGGCAGGTGGTTAAGGCGCACGCCGAGAGAGAAGGAAAGAAAAAGGAGGGGAAAAGCCCAGAGACTGGACAGCCACAAGAAGGGTCCTGCGAGGTGTCCCTAGAAGCGGCAGGCTGGAGAGAGCTGGGCCGGGACGCGTTTATCTGGCGATAAAGATGTCTCGAATGGCTGGCTGCAGGCCCTGAAGTTTCCAAAGTTTGGGGAGGCCGCGTGGGGCACGTCCAAGCAGGTGCACGTCTGGCGGTCTGCCCTGCAAGTGCTCCTCCCATTGTCGTCAGGGGTGCCAGCGCAACACAGGCCAAGGGTCCATTCCAGGCTTGTCCCCAGCACGCCGCGTTGGAGCCCTGCGGCTCTGCCTTGTGATTCACGCATGCCGGTATACTATATGTGTAAAGCACTCTGCACAATTCACAAGCGGCTTCTGACCGAGTCTTGCTTGAAGTCTCGCGCGAGTCTTGGCCTGGAGGGACTGGCCATTATGGCGTGAGCCAACAGCAAGCGACCAACCCCCACCGCGTGCGCTGGATGATGAGAACTGTGCAGGCAGATCTGGTCAAGCCACACAATAAGTAACTGTGACAGCCGTTCAGGAAGGTCTTCGCTGCTGAGCGCACTGGGTACTCTCGGGAGGCACTCTCACACATCTATCATGACGACAAACTCCTACCCCGCGGGCCAAGCTGTATCCCTCCCGCAAGCCTCGCAGCTCCTCAACGCCTTCATCAACTTTCTCACAGTTTGCGTCCACAACATCCTCTACTACCGCGCCATCTACCCACCAGCATCCTTCCTTACAGCCCGCGCCTACAACCTCCCCGTCCACCAGTCTCGCCACCCTAAAGTCTGCGACTGGGTCCGTGATGCCCTCGACGCCGTGAAAGCCCAGCTCGTCCTCGGCACCGTCGAGCGGCTGGCGGTCGTCATCTACGACACCGATAACCGTGTCATGGAGCGCTGGATGTTTGATCTCGCTGCCTTTCCAGCCTGGACTGGTGTCAAGGATGGCTATGGTCGCACGAGTCGTGCCAATGACAAGTCTGCGACGGAGCCAGAGGACGGCAGGCTCAACTGGACTGATGTTGACGAGCAGCTCCGTGCTGCGGTGCGGAGGCTGGCTTATGCCGGCGAGAAGATGGAGTCTCTGCCCGAGGGGTGCACTTTCACCATTGCCGTTGAGCTGCGCGAGCAGGGCGAGGCTCCTATTGGTGTAAGTCTATCTCGACATATATGCACTACTTCAAAGACTGTGATGAGGACTGACTGGACCGAAAGCATCCTCAACCGTGGATACCGACACAGCCAAACTTGCAAACATCGTCAAAGACCCGCGAAAGTCCGGGTGCTGACATTGGCGGAGCCAGGACCACTCCTATCCGGGCTGTTGAGGCAGGGCCCCTGTTCTTTGAGTGCTGGATCGAAGAGGGTAAAGACAAATTCGAGGCGAAGCATGACGAGACCACATCTTGGAGCGAGCCCATGTCTTCTGGCGATTGAGAGGTCTCGGCCAAAGGCAGAGTATATTCATGCGACACAACATGTCGTCTGCCACAAAACAAATGTAATTTTGTCTATCCTATCTATTTCTCTTACACGCCTGGTATACCATTGACAAGATCAACTTCTCACACTCCGTATCCCATGCCAAATGCGAAATACACCATCTCCAATCTCAAAGCTTCAATCCATCCATCAAACTCTCAAGCACTTTCCACCTCTCACTTCCCTCCCAATTCTCCCTCGCCTTCCCCATCACGCTTCTGACAGCACTTCTCGCCTTGCCCTTCCACCTCGCGCCAACCTCTTCCGTCCTGCTTCCATAGTTCTCATAAGCAGCAACAAGCTCCTCCGTCCTAGCAACCACAGCATCCCACTGTGCAGCATCCGTCAGCCAGTTGCCCTTGTTGCCGCTGTCACCACCCGCCGTGGTAGCCGCAGACAACGAGGCGCTCATGCCCACACCCCCAATAGCTGCACGCCATGACTTCTCTGAGGCGTCCATAGCCCCCGACCAATCCCGTCTCCAAGCCCGCAAGCGACTGATCAGGGACCAGATCTCGGCCCTTGTCGTGAGCAGCGGCACGATATCATCCTCGAACAAACCCACTACTTTCTGCTCCGTAGATCCCCTTGCCGGGGTATAAATCTCTCCATCAGTTGAGCTTCCTGTCGGAACCGTGTTACCCGTAACCTCCCTGAGAAGCAGGGTAAGCACACTGACATCTAGCGCCTCCTCAGTCTTGCGGATTCTGAGCACGTTTTTGACCCCCAGCACGACATCGTCCACGTTGGGCTTCGGTACCAGACTAGCCGCCAGCGTCACGACGTTGTCCCAGATGCGCCAGTTCGAGTTGGCAATAGTCGCGCCGCGCTTGAACGCCGCCAATGACTCTTGTAGGAGCTTGTAGGCGGGTTTGTTTAACTCTGCAGCGCGACGCGTGCTGGGCTTGTCCGCAAGGGCCACAGCATCTGACTTCGCCTCGGATGTGCCGTCTAGTTCATCGTCTTCATCGTGGATGTCTTGGTTAGCGCGCGCAGCAGCCGCTTGGTCGCCTTTGTTCTCTGCCACGACCTCGCGATACCAGCTGAGCAATGCAGTACCGAGATTGCTCCAGGTCCTGGCGTCGTCGCCCCCTGTCGCATTGTTTGCCGTCGAGATAGCTCGTTGGAACGCCTCTGCGGCGTCAGGAAATCTGCCTAGTCGTAGCTCGAGATCACCTACCCTGCTCCAGAGCTCGTTGCTCACCCGATTGACATTGACAGCAAGCCTAAAGGCCTCGAGAGCACCACTGTAGTCCTGGCGTTGCAGGCACAGCTCACCGAGAGATTTCTGCGCTCGGGCATAGCGTTTCTTAGAAATCTCCCACGCCTGTTCGTAGAGCTTTGGATCGTTCTCGATGTCGCCAAGAATACAAAGTAGCCTAGGTGTATTTGGCGGTGGTGGAGACCGTAGAGGTCCGGACCACTCGGCACTCTTGAGCTTGGAAAAGTCGAATTTGGGATCCTCGAGACGATCCTCTGTATCATTGTAGTTATCACCGGCGGAGCTTCCGGTGCGCTGAAACAACCTCCATCGTAATAAAGCACGAGCTTTCTCCTCACCCCCACTGCCGCGGCCGTCCTCATCATCTAAACTCCCTTGCGTCGCTAGACAGAGCGCAATTTCCGACCACAGTCGCAGGCGCTTGAAGATTTCCATTGCGGAGACGAGGGAACCCACGGAAGTCCACGCGTATGCGAGCTCGCACTCCAGATGCCACCGTGGTGGAGAGCTCAAGGCGTTAACGAAGCGCAGACGCTCTTGTGAGGACGCAGACTCTGTCGGCTTGGCCGCGGGTAGGAATGAGGTTGGCTTGTTGACCACATTAGTCGTCTCGTTGGTATCGGAGGTAACATGAATAGAGGGAACATCGCCGTCGGCTGTTTGTCCATCCTCTATTGATGCGGTGTTTCCTGACGTAGAAGCTGGAGCTTCCGTGTCAACTACAACCTGATCTACAACCGCCTGCATCTGTAGCACACCACGCTCGATGGTTCGACTCCTGCCCAGTTCGATACGAGACCTAACGAGTAGTGCTTGCGTGTAGATCTGCCAGTTCGTTGACTTGTCCTCGATGACGCGGACAGCGAAAGGTAGTACTTCTTCCGATGTGAGTGAATCCGCCGGGGAGAAGGAATCCCTCAGGGTGGCTTCGGCCAGCAAGATAATTTGATCCTCCGGCAATAGCTTCGGCTGATTCTCCGGTGTGAGATCACGGAGCTGTTCCGGGATCGTGGACACGGCATCGCCATTCTCACCGCTAGTATCATCGCTGAACTTGATCTGCTCGAGCAGCGTATCATCGTTTAGCGCCAAAGCCTCGGGCGCCGACTCTCCTCCACCACTAGCAGTTGGCTCTCCCTCAGGTCCAGCATCCAGTTCGCGACTCTTCGCCAGCACAACGAGCTGACTGATGTTGTTTTCTTGGAACCTCGTCCTCTTCCCCAATGCACCCGAGAGCACATATGCGAACTTGCTGATCTCCGTCGCTTTCTTGAGCGCCTCGCGTGCCTTGCTATCGTTGCCGAGCATGATGTGGCAGTTTGCTTTTTCCAGGTAGAATTGCACGCGGGCACTTCGCGACCACAGATATTTCTTCTCCTCCCCGCCTTCCTCGGCATCGTCCGCTGATTCTACATTCCGACCCAACGAATCCTCTGCCTCCTGCATACTACTCTCGATCTTCTCTTGCAGAGTCGCAACATCCGTCCACCGCCCACTCTTTGTGAAGATCGACCCGGCGCTCAGGGACGGCTGAGTAAGTAGTTTATAATGCCACAAATGGATGCGGAAGCGTGTCCAGGCCAGATGCGACGCGAGATCATCATCGCCTTCTTCGCCCCTTGGCGCGGAGGCCCAGACATCCGCGCTCTCCAGCGGCAGCACTTCTCCAGAGGTGAAGATGTATCTGGCCAGGCCAAAGAGCTCGATATGCGGGATGTATTGGTACACTGAAACACCATCAGTATCGAGCCATCGCAGACACGTCGTCGTGAACGAGTCCTCGCTCCCACGTGGAGCAGCCTGGCCCGACATAACTACCTCAGCCCGGATATCCTGGTAAAACTCGGTGAATACAGCTTCGATGGACGAGCTCTTCTCGAGTACCGGACCGGTGACGTTGGCCTGCAGGAACGCCCCAAGCGCTGCGAGACCGATTCTGATCGCATCCTGCCTGCTGACTTTGCCGTCTGACCGTGCCGAGTTGTTTGCATTGGTGGTCGGCGCAAAGCCGGAAACTTGGGCTGTCACGTGCCGTACGAATTGTCGTGATAGTGACTTGCTAGCGTCTGTGAAAATCGGCGTGGTGTATGATTCACCTTCGAGGGACTTCTCAATATTGTGCAGGTCGAATGGCGACGACCCTGTGCCACCGGGACCCTGTGTGGTCGCCATAATGGCACTGGTTTTCTTGCGCGGGCTCTCAGCTTTTTCTCGTGGCGCTGGTAATCCTGTAGTAGCTGCAGGATATTATGAATGCAGGACTGTGGTTGGGTTGAGCCACTTTCTTGCGGAAGGTACTGTAGCCTCAGAATTTTACAGGTGATAAGAGCCTTCTGTTGGCAGTGAATGTGCACGAGGGTGTGATATTACCGGAACGTGCCTAGAACTGGTTTCGAAACATTTAAGTACACAACATCATCCTGCCTAGCATTAATACGTCTGCCCCTCAACCCAGAATACTTCACGGACGCCAAAAAAATCCTTGGTGGGGTCGCGCAGTAGGGGTCACCTGCAAGAGGGGCAACCTCGGAACTCTTCCAGAAGGTACTGAAGATAAGTACCTTACCTTAAGGTACGTACCGGGCCTAAAACTGACGTCTTCAGGGTCCCGGGAATCGTGCGTCGGCGTGCACCTGCATGCATGCGAGGTCGCGTTGAGATGCCGGCCTGAGACAACCCACTCTCCCACGTTCGCATGTTGAAGCATCGTGAGTATCAAATATCCGTGCAATAAGCTAGCTACACACTAAAGATATTCCTCAAAGAAACAAGGGTAATTAGCTGCTGCTTTCCAACGTGCTGCAGTGCGCACACCAGATTGGCAGCGCTTCTAAGACAAGCAACTCATGCGAAAGGTAATCCTCGGGCAAAAGCACAATTCCGTCCCACTCAACTTCTTCATTCACGGAAAACCCTACGGAGTAGAAATGCCACATGAGCGGGGAGCTCTGATGGTCTTCAACCTTGCCAATGACCAGCGCGCACACATGGTGGCCTCAGCACGGAGTCGAGATCGCGCCGTGGCTTCAGGTACGGCTCGAGCTGCGCCCGCTTTCTCGACACCTGCTCGTACGCATTCCCTGGGCATGGCTAGCAGCACGCTATTGGTCGCGGTGCGCGGCGATGTTGATGGCGTCCGGATTAATCTCAATAACTGCGTGAAGCTCGTCGTTGACATCGTGAATGTGGTCAATGTAAAGCTGCGTCATGGCGCGGCTGGTCAGCCTACCCGTCTCGAGGAGTCCGGCGAGCTCGCCAATCGAGATGCCGAGCAGCAAAGGAGCATCGTATGACGGCACGCATGGCCAAGAGGAATCCCACGGCTGCTGCTGCCGAGTGGCAAGGCTGAGATCAAGTTTAGAGGCAAGCTTGAACATCATCTGCAAGGTGTGGAAAGCGGCTGACGCTCAAGACCACAGCTCCATGGTCGGTGATTGCTGCGCTTGTGGCAGGTATAAATTGGCACCTTGGTCCCCAGGTCATCTAGAAAGCGTGTGTGCTGAGCATTGTGTGTGTGTGTGTAAAGGCCTGCTCGAGGGAGCAGGACTTATTCAAGATCTGTAGATGCCCCATGATGCTGCCTTGCATTGCCCAAAGATGGGGGAGTGCGATTGCAGCTTTTGAGGGAGGACTTGGGAACCAAAGTGCAAATCGCACGTGTAATGGGCATGGCTGCCATGGTCTCAACCTTTCCCTGCTCTGAGCGCGCAGCCAATTGGGAGTGCGCCGTGCTTGGACACGCGGTGCTCGCACCAAGCACTGCGCATGCCATAGTACGCTCCAGATAGTACTTGGGCTTTACCGTGAGCGCACTGGGCTGGAAGGGCCTAATGCAATAAACGGGGGTTCGTACCGCATGGTGGTCTCGCATCTTTATTATACGACCACGAACCCGAACCCGTGTCTTGTGTTCTAGTGCTTGGGTAGTCGCAAATAGTTTCGGCCGATTTTGACGTTTTTCGGGCTTCCCTAATCCCCGAGGAGCTCAAACACAGCCGCTGAAGTGAAATGCGAGCCTGTGCGCCATGCCTCGAGGCTGCTGTTATTCTGTCAGCATTCTTCTCGCACATCTGCGGATCTTTGGCGATTGACCGTGACTCCCGGCTGGCGACACCGAGCAGTGTTATGCAGCATCACCATCGTGGCGCATCGCTTAGACCGACTTACACAAGTGGGTGTGTGACAAGCACCGAGTGCACTACGCCAGGGGCCGCCCGGTTGTTTCGCCCGCCATGAATGCAGCAACCACACAACGCATCGACCGCCGCAGACGCCGGCCTGCTCTTGCCTGTGTCAGTAAGTGCTTCCCATCCGCTGTCTGAGCTGTTTGCCCCGTTCCATGTGCCTGACCACCGCGTCCTGCGCCACTGGCAGCCTGCCGAAAGTCTAAAATCCGCTGTGATCGCCAGGTCCCCTGCGGCAACTGCTCAAAGTCCAAGAACAAGACCTGTGTCTTTGACGATAATGTCCGGGCCCCTCCCCTGGCCTCTGTCCGGCTGGCCACAGCCCCGGTGCCGGTGCCGGCCGCGGACCCGGTTTCTGCATCTCGACCGACGCCATCACCGCGGCCTGTCGACGAGCCTCAACCGGCCTCTACAACTGCCACTGAGCCAAGTACCGCCTCATCGACGGTCAGCCATGAAGACACCAACTCGGTCTCGGCTGTCGCTTCGACCTTGGCGTCGTCGTCTTCGGTGTCATCTATGCACGTCGACGGCTTGAAACAGCGTGTTGCAGAGCTCGAGCGACGCCTCGCCCTTGCAGACAAAGTTAACCCCCGTGGCGCCTGGGCAGCACACGTGCCCATGCCAAAGCAGACCCAGGACTGCACACCCACTGCCATAAGCAGGTTGCACTCCATGCCACGCGCGATCATGTCGAAAACGAGATTGTTTGGCCAAAGTCACTGGGCCAACGCTGTCCTCCTCTACAAGTTCATCCTCGACACTTTTCATGCCAATGTCATGAAGTCGATCAACCCGCAAGTCATGCAGCTCCTCAGCAAGTGCAAATCACTAGGCCAGCGCATCAAGGCTGCCAGATATCCTGCGATATGCTCCGCGGCACCCCCCAACAACCTGCCGCCACGCCACGTTGCGGACCAGCTGGTGGACAACTACTTCAGAATATCAGAGTCAGTTCACCGTGTAGTGCATATCCCATCTTTCAGGGCACGCTACGAGGAGGTTTATACTACTCCCAATGCAGCCGACCACTCCTTTATGGTGCAGCTGCACCTCGTCATGGCCATTGGCACCAGCGTCTTTGATGCTGATTTCTCGATGCGGACAACCGCTATTTCCTGGTTGGTCCAGGCACAATTGTGGTTGGTAACCGCTCCTTCCTTCAAGAAGAGACTTACCTTGACCGATGTCCAAAGCATGGTTCTGTTATGTATCGCCCGCGAGCTTGTGGGTGTCGATGCCGACGCCTCTTGGATATCTCTCGGCTCGGTCCTACGCACTGCCATGCAGATGGGCTTCCATCGTGATCCCTGCAGACTGCCGCCCATGGATGCGTTACAGGCCGAGCTACGAAGGCGGCTATGGGGAACAATCATCGAACTGAGTCTGCAGGCCAGCCTCAACAGTGGGTGTCCAATCATGTTGTCGCTGTCCGATTTTGATACAGAGCCGCCCGCGGATATCAACGATGTCGATCTGTCGTCCACGACCACACCATCCTCCTTGCCGAAGGAAGCGGGCACGTTTACAGACATGACCTTGTGCCTGGCACTTCGGACCACACTGCCAGCTCGTCTTGCAATTTGCCGTTATCTCAACGATCTAGGGGCAGTTAGTGTCTATGAACGCACAATGGAATTACACGAAGACCTGGCTGCTGCACACCGCAGCACTTCACGCAAACTTGCCAATGCCGAACGTGCCTCCGAGCAGAAGCCCACTCTATATCAAAAGCAAGTCTTTGATTGCACGATACGACGGTATTTTGTCTCCCTACACGTTCCGCACCAGGAGATGGCATTGGAGGAACCTGCCTACGCTTTTTCTCGGGCAACCATGTTCGATAACGCGATCAAGATCCATGCTGCCTATTGCCCCGTCGACGTTTACCCATTTATCGAATCGAATGAGCCCTGGATCCCAGATCGAGAGCCCGCGACGGACAGAGACACTGACCTCTCTCGGTTGGCCGCCACTGGCTCGGGGTCCTATCGCTGGATTCCTGTGTGCACAGCACTTCTCATTGGACTGGAAATACAACATCAGCTGCAGAACGAAATGTTGTTCAGTCCCACATCCCCTAGGCCCGATGGACTGAGCGCTCTCAGGGTTGGGAGAGCGTGGTCGCAACGCCGCATCATGTGCGGCGACATGAACATCAAGGGTTATGTCTTTATGGCCGCTCAGTGGGTCATGGTTGACGCACTATTGAAGGGTCAGCAGCTGCAGGACATATCAGAGTTGCTCCTCCAGTCGGCCAATCTTGCAGTCCAAACTGGGCTTGAAATTCTTGAAGAGCAAGCCCAAAAGCTTCCGCAGCAGCAGGAAAATATTGATATGCCCTGGGAACCTCTTGGCATGTCTGGCAGCCGGCTAATGCCAGCGTCCATGGACGAGGACTGGGAAAGGGTATGTCAACCATGACGGATCTTGTCATCTCGAACATGCTAGTGTAGCCCAGACTCCAAGCTAATTTGTTACAGATGGGTGGCTACTTCCTCGACTTTTTGGGACTTGAGCCCATCAACCACATTCCCGATGCGACAGTGTTGTTGGCGGGACACCCATGGACAGAACCGTCCTATGGCTTCCAAGGATGATTGGGTGCAGTTTGAGATAACGCCACTCGCAGGATGCATCGCCAAGGGAAATGTCCCATCTGTGATTTGCCCACCTAGAGGAATAACGAAAGTTGGACTGCCTGCTTGGAAGATATGAACTCCGATCCTCTGGACCTCTGTTGGTTCATCTTCTCAAGCGTTCACACGGACATGATACGTGTAAGTAGCTGAGCACTTGCATGTAACGTTCCTCAAATGCTTCGCTAATCCTAAAGGCCCAAGAACTCAAGAGCCACTCAATTGAGTTGTAAGCGACTCCATAGCTTGCTCATCCACTCGAAATACATCCATGATAGAAAAAGCTCGACCCATCTCAGTTGTCTGGCACATACACAAATATCAAAATGTTTTGGCATAAACTCGTATTCCTACGATCTCGGAGGCTGCATCAAGCAACTAGCAATATGATGGACCGGAATAGTAGAGGCACTAGCCTCATAACTTTCCTCGCCCCCCACGCTGCTGCCACGGTTGGCCGTTTCGCCACCGAAATCGCGCCTGGGCATCGCACAACTGGCGATATGATGTTCGGGAAATTCGAAGATATCAGCCACAACCGCCTGCTCGCCCGCTGTGCTGTGCCCAGTGCTGGCCTTTGTGCGAATGACACCGCCTCGCGGAGGCTGCATCAAGCAACTGGCAATATGATGGATGGGGGGACTCACAGCAGTGGCCACACCCATCTCCTCACTATTTGCACTTGCCGATCTACCAGCTGTTTCCCCGTTGATATTGTCCTTCTCGTTACTTTCGGCCTCGGGTGATGAACTAGGCGTCGTCGTCTGGCAGCGCATGTTGCTCTGGAAGAGTCGTTCTTCGTCATCCACCATGGTAAACCAACGTCCCTTCTTCTTGATGGCATTGAACTTGCCACTCAGCGATGTCAGTTGGTAAGTGCCTAAGTCGCCGACCGTATTGGAAGTGCAGTTGGAGTTGGACAATTTGGAGGATTTGCCGCGACTTCCCGCGCGATTGGAACTCGGGAATCCCCAAGAGCTCTTGCGGCTCAAGACACTCCGGATCGCAGACAGTTTCTCCTTGAAGGCTGCCCGCAGCACCGGGATGCAGGACGCGATTATGACGACGGAGAGCTCGATGGTACCCCACATGGATGCGATGATGCCGTCATCTAGGCACGTTCAAACAGATCGTCGTTAATTCGGGATTTAATTCCCCCAGTTGGAGAGATCGTGAAGAACCTACATGAAACATCGATGGATGAGAGAAGATGCAGATATAAACTGCGGAGAATGGCCATGGCCCCGGCACTAAAAAAGATGATAAAAGTGTCAGTTGACATGCGACTTTGCAAGGTGCTTGCATACCTGAAGCTGAGTGAAGCGACTGTGGGAGTCACTCACACCATGCCGAGGCTCATGGCGACACCGACGCCAACCTTCTCAATCGGCCGCATCCGCAACGCCCAGAGAACCTTCCACGGAAGCAGTGCAAGGAGGAAGTCAGTCGCTGCGCCGTACACTACATCATGAGACGATATTCAATTTAGTCTTTGGCCGCGCTGCGTACATCAGAAAAACCCTCCACATGGCTGGAAGGGGAAGCACTTACCACCCTGGAATATACCAAAGTTTACAGAAATCGTCTTGTCGATGCACTCTCCCGGCCAGAAGTCGACAAATGTCTTGACCAGCGGCTTGCACTGGACCCACGGCAGGATAGCCACGGGTATTGCCAGCAATATCAGCGTGACAATGACGAACCATACGACCCAGGTCATCCACCTCCAGGCGTTTTTCGTGAGATGGAGCAGCGTGCAAGCGAAGGAGATCTTGGCGACGTTGATGCCGATAGTTGAGACGGTGAGGCCGACTGCACCGAGCAAAGCTATCTCATCGAGATTGCCAAAGGGTACTATGTGGGTGGGCAGAGTACGTTGCCGGGAAGTTAGTTACGCGTGCTTTGGGGATGGGGTAGCTGTGATAAGGCGAGCAGGAGGCGTGTTTCTTTGTTTGTTGGGGGGGGGGGGGGGTTTACCATCGAGGGAGTGCTTGCCAACGCCAAGGCTGACAAGGATATAGTTCAGAATGGCAAGGGCGAGTAGACACAACTACGAGAGCACTGGTTAGTTCGATTGTCCAAAATAGAGGGAATAGCCCAGCCCACTGACGCTTGGTTATGGAGAAAGGAGACCATACTCACCCAAGCAAGGAGGAGAAGGGCGTCGTCTACCTGGAAGCTCCGCCTTGAAATGCGGATGTAGAGACGCAGCCCGGCGGTAATGCCGCAGATGCCCGTGAGGGTCCAGAAGACAGTGGCGACCCCGGGCCCGCGATCCTGGGACGGATTGCTGACCAGCTGCCCGAGGCCGGATGCCATGATGGAAGCGTGTCGCCCAGTCTCACGAGGGACTCCCTGACGCTTCGGAGAGCAGTCAGCAACGGCCTCTTCACAGCCTCGAGAACAGGAGGCGCCAGGGGGAGGGTCTTGGTCTTATAAGTTGGGTATCTGTGTGTATGTGTAATCAAGCTCGGATGTCTAAATACCTGCAGCGACTTCAGACAACGCCATGACCCCGCCCGCAAGAAGCTTTTGGGACGGCACGATCTACTTAAGAGCCTAGCATCATCCTTGTGGGATTGATACTTTACATCCGGTGTTGAGGTCCGCTGCCTAACGCCAGAGCACAGTTGCGTTTATCGTCAATCAAGACAATCAAGACAGCACCAGCTCAGAATCTTTGCAGCAGACTCTACTCTGCCGCGTATGGACTGTAGACTGGATCCCCATTGTAGTGTGCCCGCCCCAGTATTGTATGATGAGTCTCATCGTGCGCGTGTGTGTGTGCGGCTGCAGATTGGTGCGGCCAGGCATCTGAAAAGGTTTCGAATGCGCACGAGCAGACGGGACACGGGACTCGGGCAACGGGACGCAGTCTTAATCCAGATCTAGAGCAAATACAGGTAGGGCAAGCCAATGGGATGTCCTGGGTCAGACTCGCTTGGACGGGATGGGTTCCATGGGATTACATACAGAGCAAGGGTTCACAGATGGGGCGAAACCCCTTGCCCCCCCCCCCACTGGGCTGGGCGCCGTGCCGTGCCTTCTCGATCTGGCGGCGGAGTATCCTTGCTGCATATCGCCCTTTACTAATTAGCGTCTGTGCCCCCGAGGTCAACCGTATCGCTCAGACTTGCTCATCTTCAACATGTCATCATGTTCAATGTGCCTTGGCGAACGGCTTCAGGCTCTTGGTCAATACAAGACCAACGCAACAACAGTCCAGCTAGCAAGATCTACATCTGCCTGGTGAACTCACCCACTCCCCAAGTAAACGGCGCTGGAAGACTACGACCCATCAGGAGCCGTCGAGATCATTACAGTTCGCTTGTGTAACTTGCTGTATCTGCTTTTCGCATGCAGAAAACACCCGAGACAAGTACTACCCGACTCACCTGCACTGACTACTGATGTATATGCCGGGGTTTCAGCGGTCCTTTCATTTTCAAAGTACCTCCAGACTATATAGATCGACCTCGAAGTGTCCACACACTAGATCTCCAATTTTCTCTCAACTCTCTCATAGTTCTGCGAGACGATGACGGCAGAAAACTCACCTCACCTCCTCCTGTGCATAGACGTGACGAACAGAAAGAGTGACCGTAAATGTCATGTCTCGGAACAAAAAAGAACATCACCAAAAATCCGGCATCTTCACCCCTCAGATTTATTCCGGTTGTGGCAACTACTCGCACGCTGCTCAAACTGCGATGCAGCGCGTCAGTAGCTGCACTCGCGGCTCAGTTAAGACGAACAGCTACATTCACCGTCTCGTGACGGACACCCATGGACGATCACTACCGATGCATACAACGTTTCAGATGCATATCAATGCGCTGATTGGAAGAGTATGCCTCCTGCCGATCCTAACGAGCAGATGGGACGGTAGAGAAGGGGTTTGAGATCTCATCGGCTTGTGCAGATTTCCTACCGGATCTTTTCGCAAGTGAGTTGTACTAGATCACAGTCGTCTCGTTTATCCCCACAGACTAAGTAGGTCGGTGCTCAAGATGACAGCGGATCGCACGATCGGATCTTTTGCACGCAGCTGTGCCGAACGTGGAGGCCTGCCGGAGCCAGAGCGGCAGACATGTCGATCCTGCAGTAGCGCTTGTTCTTCAACATTACCGGCACAGCAAGAACGTGACGTACCCTCAGACCGCGGAGCAGATCGACCATCTCCCAGGTTGCAGTTGAGTTGAATATGACGTGAGTAGAACATTTCACCCTACTCAAGCTTTCTCGCATGTCCTACCTACTGTAGTGTCACGAAATTTTAGCTAGCCCCTCGGTTTTCGATGGTAATCGAGATCGATAAGGAAGGTCATCTGCGCCTTCATGCTCTAGGACATACTTTAATACGGCACTTATCGCTCGACCGATGTTCAGAAACCCCAAAGTATGCCGCGCGGCAGGTCACAGCGAGATCCTCAAGGAGGGCAAGATCACCAGGGCGGCAGCCAGAATACAACAGCAGCAAAGCACGTCGAGGGGCTCACCCAATTTCCAGAGGTGTATGGGCACCGCCTAGGCCTCCCTACACTGGCCGAGGCGAAGATCACAAATGGACCTTGGTATCCGGCGGATGTGCTGTCTCATGCTTCATTCAGCGGCGCCAGGCTTGGCTCGCGTGTGCTGACAGCCTCTCAACGATATAAATCTCTTTCTCAGAAACACTTTCTGATCCCAGGTGTGAGTGTTACGCAAATAGTCCTGAGGCTCACGACGTGACGGGATTTTTTAGGTGCTGTTCATGATGATTGGTTTCAAGTCACTGCAGAAACCATAAAGTAACTGTAAAGGAGATACCTGGTATGTTCCGTTGACAAAACGCTCTTCGATTTCTTGTGCGTAATACTAGCTACTCTCATTGCACGAAAACAAGTTTTATTCCGGAAGTTGACAAGACCGTCGCGCAAAGGAAGTGATCGGTAATGAATATGTCCCTGTCCACAATGGTCATATCCAGGTAGATATTGTATACAACTCCCGCTCAGGGGGAACAGGTCTAGACGAGGTATCTAAACCCCTTCGCCATGCGCAGCGCCTCATTAGAATGTTCATGAATCTCCACACCCGTAGAGGAAACGGTATGCGCGGTGCCACCAGCATCGGCCGCAACATTTTCCTGAGATTTGTTGTTTCCAACCTCCAAGCCCGCCGTCTCCAGCTCCTCCAGCTCATTGTTAAGCTTCTGCAGCGTGAAGCGGAAAGCGAAGCAGCCGACGATAGTCAGGCCAAACATGGCCGTCACAATCCCGTACGAGCCGCGGAAGTACCCGTCTCCGTTGAGATTCCAGACATACGAGCCCGCGACGTTACCGAGCTGCGAGAACGCATTGATGAACGCGATAGCGACGGCGCGCTTGGCTGGCGGGCGCGGGAAAGACGACGAGATCCACGAATAAAAGACAATGAACCCGGCGTATGCGCTGGCCTGGAGGAACAGCGCAATGTACCGTGCCGCGACGTTGAGGGTGGACATGCTGATGACGAAGCCGACCATGCCGCCCAGGATCGGGCCTACAATGTGCCAGAACTTCTCCTGCGTGCGGTCCGCATGGATCGCGTTGGCCAGGCACACGATGCACGAGAAGAACCACGGGGGCGCGGACATGAGGAGAGTCGGGACGTAATCGAAGCCGAGAGTTTTTGTGAGGGTCGGGAAGAAGGCGTTGAACGAGAGGCCGATGACATAGGCGGTCAGGGTCATGGCCATGAGGTATGCCTTTACGTCTGTCAGGGCCATCTTGAGACCGAGGAAGGCGCTCTGGCCTTCTTCGTCAACGTCAGCCTCGCCGACATCCTCAATCATTCGCTGCTGAGCTACCGCGAGCTCCTCCTCGGTGAAGCCACGCGAGTTGTGCGGCAAGTCAGGAAGGACGAAGGCTGCCGTGATGGCAATGGCCATTGTGATGCCTCCCTCAACTGTGGATGTCGTCAGTGATGCCCGTCGGATATTCATGTTCAAAGACAAGCTCAGATACTCACTCCAGAAAAGCCAGCGCCAAGCGGCCCAGCCAAGAACGCCCTGCATGTTGGAAAGCACTCCAGCAGCAACCAGGGCGGAAAACGCATTGGAGATGATGTTTCCGCAGAACAAGATGGCGTTGCGGAGGGTCAGCTCCCGTCTAGTGTACCACTTGCTCTGGATGAGGAGAGCTCCGGGAAGGAACGCCGCCTCGATGAAGCCGAGGAAGAAGCGAGTCAACACCATGCCGGTGAAGTTGTGCACAACACCGCTCAGCGTCGAGATGAGTCCCCAGACCAGCATCGCCGCGCCAATGTACCATGACGGTCTTGCGATCTTGTTGATTACCATATTGGAAGGGATCTGCATGAGAATATAACCAACGTATCTATTTTGAGATGGGTAAGCGACAATTTCTGGAGATTTTGTGGTTTTTGGTGCTTCGCGCGGGTTGAGGTTGCTGAACACGCCCTTTCCCTCACCTATGAAGGGAAAAAATAACAAGAAACAAAACCAGGAAACCACAGTCTCAAAAACCTCTCGCAACTCATGATGACAACTCGGACAAAGGAAATTAGGTTCTTAAGTCGGGGTCACTTACAGAATAGACAGACAGGTGGCATATTGATCATAGTTCAAGCCGAGATCTGCCTCGAGTCCCTTTAACCGGGCAGCCGCAATATTGTTCCGGTCCAGGTAATTCATAATGTAGATAAGAACAAAAAGGGAACACCGCGTGTCGAGCTTGCGGAGCAGGGACTTCTCGACGGCGGCGCGGTGAGCAGGATCCATGGCGGCGACAATCTGCTGGGCAGTGGTGGCGGCCCGGACGGCGACCGGGCCCTGCTCCATGGTCTCTACGCGCTGCTTGTCGACGTCTGCCATGGCGAGTGCAACTCTGAGGATGGCTTGGGGGGGAAGAGGAAGACTACGAGTTACAAGAGGCAAAGCATGGATGGCATTGTGGTATTTATCGATCTCGAGGCACGACCAGGACCCAGGGGTCTACTTGGAGCCCGATGGGTGCAAAGATCGTCCGACGCAGCAGAAATTTCTGCGGGATATCTCCACCATCTGCAAGAGCAACCCCATGGGCGGCGACGTGGGGGTAAAGTAAGGGGGAGCTGGAGTCCGGGCGTCACGCGGTCAAACGTCAAGAAACTGTCTGTCATCAAGGCCGACAGAAACGGTGGAGGAAGTTGTCCGATGTGTGGCCCACGCACCCGGCCGGGAAACCGACGGATCCACTTTCTGGGTGCGGATCGGCGGACGAGTGCCGGCCCAGGGCGTTATTCTCGGCGGCTTGGCACCCGCTCTTTCCCTCCCCCCTCGCCCTCATTCTAACCCTCAGCTTCTCCCCTTCCTGGGGCTCCCGCAACTCCAGACTTTTCGCCGAGCGAAGCAGCGCTTTTTCCGAGATACTCTGTGGCCCAGCCGGCACGTCTCGCGTGATTCCCATTCACGAGGGGAAACCCCCACACTATCACCGCTGGCGCAAAGCTTAGTTGGAGCCGCACACCAACCGCCGTCCCAGCCCGCCCAAGGACAAGATCCTTCAAGCATAAGTAGGTAGTCCACATAACCAAGAACAGGCAAGAACAGGTTCACACAAGACGCATATCCCCCCTCTTTATATATGTATATATCGTCCCTCACTCGACTGGAAACTCGCCTACGTCGCAAAACACGCTGGCCTGCTTCCCGGGCATCATGTCATACTACCTACATCGTCCCAAGTTCGGGGCAGCATCGTTCCCGCTGCGTAAATGCTTACCCAGAGTGACAAATCGCTCGGAGCTAGCTCATACCCGGTACTTAAGCCGCCGCCAGCCACTTGGTAATTAGCTTGTGGAGACACCGCGGGGACCCCCCCCCCCCAAAGGAGCGGAGTTTAGAACTCCGCCTCAACAAAAAACTCTCTGTCTCTCGATGCTCTGTCGACCGGCGTCACGGGGCAGCACCGACTTTTTCAGTCCGAGTTAACTACAAGAATCAATCCTTCTCAGGTGAACTTGAGGATATAGCAAATGTGTAGGCAGTTCTGCCATTATGCCCTCCAATCTGCGAGGCTGTAAAGCTGGGGCACTAGTGCCAGCCAGCCAGCCAGCCGGTCCATCGGAACCATGAAGCACAACGGAGCTAGGACATACGAGACAGCCAGTGCTTTCCAATACCGTGCTTACTTGCTGGACACAAGAACTCCCTAAGAAGCAGCCATATCTTGACAACAAGCGCATTGCCTGGATGACTTCGATTGGACGACTTCGGCCAGTCCAGATTTATTGAAAACAGAACTTGGACGTATAGTATGGTATGGGCTTCCGTATTCATGTTCGTCGCCAACGCTACACATGCTCGACGCCCACTCCCCTCGGTCTAGCTGTAGGCCTGACGATTGAGGTCTCTGCCTATGTCCTAAAAAAAATATGTGCAATATTTCTGCCAATGACCGCGATTAGGGTGGACCCACCCGGTACCAAATCGTAGCGTGCGACACGAGACGGTATTTTGTTTTTCCACATCATCACAATGGTATACAGAGAGTATAAACCACAAACGCTTTTTTATTCATTTTACATTTACTTATACACAGTGCTACTATCCAGTACAGCAACATAATGACTGCTACCCACGCTGGCCTTATTGAAGCACTCTCCTTAATAATACAGTCGTCCCTGAATCTTGGACCTCCAGATATGAATGAGCAAGTCTTGATGACAAGAAGAATACAAAGCACGAAAGACATACAGCCTCCAACAAACGCGAGAATCAGGAGAAGACGTCACCTTGTCTTCACACACGCCTATTTCTTGCCCTTCTTGCGAGCAGGCACAACCTTGAAGCCTGGGGCAGAAGTGACAGTAGTCGAGCTGTCCTCAGTGGCCTCCTTGTGGCTGCTCTTTTTGGCGACCTCGCTCCAGCCAGTGCCAGGCTGAGCATCGGGGCTGTTAGTCGGCTGCTTTTCGACAACACCCTTGTCGGCCAGCTTCTTGCGGCGGATGAACTCTTGGGCGAACCAGCGTCCGTCAATGGTCTGTGAATTGGCGTACACGGCATCTGCGATCAAAGCCGCATCGAGAGGCAGCTCAGCCAAGTTGGCAGCAAACACTTGAGCTGTGTCGTGTGTGTTAGTTATCTGCAATAACGCTTTGCAATTGGGAAACAACTTACCATCAACACCCGTGATCCCACGCTTGCATTGCCCGACTAGCCACTTATTGAACTCTTCAGCGGCCTCCGAGCGGACGCTACCGAGGGACGAGGTCGTAGACTTCAGGATCGGCTTAGCGGGTGCGGCGGCTATGGGCTTAGCAATGCTTGTGCTTACAGCTCGTGGTTGAGCGACCGGCGCAGCTGGTACTTTGGCCTTCCCATTTGCGCCAACAGTAGCCCAGCCAGGAGCAGGGCTGGCCGCAGCCGCTGTTGCACCGCTGTTAGCAAGAGGGTTGGCGTTGGGCTTGCTGGCGAGATCTGCATAGCGCTTGCCTGCCGCAGCGGCAGTGGCGATCTGGGTTGCGGCTGCAGCCTTCTCTGCTCTGAGCTTACGAGCCTCCTCTTCGCGCTGAATTTCTGCAAGTGTCTTCTTCTTGTCTGCTGTAGTTGCAGCGACGGAGGTACTAGCGGCAGGGCCCTTAATAGTGCTGGGCTTTGCCCAAGGGCTACCAGTCGGGCCAGCACTCAATGGCGAGGCTGTGCCCCAAGTGCTAGAAGTCGGTAAGCCAGGAGCTACGGCCGCAGCCTTTTCACGCTCACGTGCTGCTTCTTGCTTGAGCATGGCTTGTCTAGCGAGAATAGCCTGCTCCTCGGCCTTTGCAGCCTTTGCCGCCTCAGCAGCTTGGATGTCCTTGAGGCTGGGACCTTTGTGAGACTCTGCGCCATTATCTTTGGCCCAAGGGGCTAGAGAGGGCGCCTGGGTGGTAGCAGACGAAGGGGCGACATCTGGCGTGCCAGAGCGCGATGCAGTGGCATACTGCTCGGGCAAGTTCGACTTGACGCGCTGGGGGGCGGGAGCGGGCAGAGGAGATCCGGATTGAGGTGGCGGGAACGGCATCGGGAGCCCACTAAGCTTGGCCGCAACGCTTGCTGCCTGAGCCTGCTGGTATTGCCTCTGAGCAGCCTCGTTCGCTTCGTTTCGCTGGTTCTCTTCCTCCTGCGCGGCAACAGCAGCAGAAGCTGCTGCGATCTCCTCAGCGGCTTGCGCGTCATCGTTCGTGTCAGCCTCGGTAACCTCGTGCTCCTCGTGCACATCTTGTGCGCTGCCGAATTGCTCGTTTGAAACCTGCTGAGCATCGTGGTCGGCTCTGAGCTGCTCGAATTCTTGAAGGCGACCACGGAATCCCTCTTCGTCCTCAATAAGATCATCGGTGCCGGGAAGTTGTCCACGAACGCCAATGTCAGTCGGGGGCGCACCGATCGGCTGCTGACCAATGGCATTACCTGGCCCTTGGAGACCAGCAAGCATCTGGCGATCCTGATCAGACAACCGAGCCAGGTCCTCTTCTCTGAACATCCCGAAATTCGGGCCAGAGCTAGACGAAGCGGCGGCTTGGGGCGCCCCCTGCTCCCCGAAAAAAGAACTCGAGCCAATTGCACCGATCGGGGCCTGGGGATGCAACCCACCGGGAGAGGTGATACTCCCAAAGCTAGGCTGGCTTTGCAGGCTGTGAGCGCTTGAATGATGCTGCAGACCAGGGACGCTTTGCATCTGAACCCTCGACATGGATTGCTGGTTCGACAGAAACTCGCGCTGCCTTGCCATTAGGTACTGCTCTTCCTGTTTGCGGCGCTCGAGGTTGTTTTGCTCCTCGGCGGTCAAGGTACGTCCGAAGCTTGGGAACGCACCCACTAGGGGAGGCTGAATGACGCCACCAGCACCAGGTGAGAAGGGACCGCTTTGAGTCGGAGGCCCATGTGGGATGCCAATTTGTGGCACGAGGAAAGGCTCACGGGAATTTCCGATTCGGCGGATTAGTTGACCAAGAGGCTCGAACTCAGGATCCTCGAGCTTCTTCACGCGCAGGTTGGGGGTGAAAAACTGCGCCTTGTACCAGTCGTTCATCTCAAGTCCAGTAAATGGACCTTGTTGTTGTGCCTGAGGATCAAGGTAGACCCATCGCATACGATCCGGCATAACCATGGTCCTCGCTTGCGCTGACGGTGGATCGCTCGGCGGAGGTGCGACGAATGGTGGTGCACCCCCAGATGGTGTAAACGCCTGTGATACGGACTGAAGACCGCCAAGAAGAGCATCAGATGAAGGAGTTCTCGTGCCCTCTGGTGGGCTGAACATATCGGCGAAAATGCCCCGGTTTGTGCGCATCGGGCTTTCGGTCTCACGATGCTCACCGATGGGGTTGCGTCCAATTGCACCCAGAGGATTGGCATGGCGAAGATCGGGCAGAGAATCGCTCAAGCTGTCATGATCCTGAGATTGCATCTGCGCCTGCATAGCGGGTGGAAAAAGCGATCCGAGCTTGCTGCCTCTACTGAGCGATCCGGAGCCTGATAGACCTGACGCACTAGCAGGGCCGAAGACGCTACCCAGATTGCCTAGACTTGGTGACTGAATATCCCCAACAGTCCCGAAGAGAGACCCTCCGAATCCAGGGAAAGCGCCTCCGCGTTCGCGATCAGGCGTGCCTGAAGATGGCCACGCTGTCAAGTTGCCGAGTGGTGGGTATGCTTTAGCTCCCACACTAGAAGTCTGGCTGCGGTCGCTACCATCGAAACCTCCCTGGCCAAAAGGACGGTGGCCGAAACCTTGAAGGTGCTCTGGAAGAGCTGCGAAACTCTGCGGCTTGTCGTTAGGATCGTCGTGCTCGCCACGATCGCCAAGTGGGCTGCGGAAGGGATTCGTCTCCGGGCTCATAGGCGCATTATCCTGGTCGCCTGTGGATCCTAGATTGAGGCCTGACATGCCAAAGTCTCCCGCAGAACCCTTCACAGGTGTGTCATAGATCTGACTGCGCATTGATCCTGCAGGTGGTGGACTGTTGTCCTGTGCTCCACCTAGGACGGCACTGCCGGAGAGATTCTCGTCGCCGCCAAAGGGATCAGTGTCGGTCCGTGGCCGCGCACGCCATGAACGACCCAAATCAGGTCCTCCAGCATTGGCAGGATCTCCCTGCTTTGTGCCGGTATGGTCGACATTGTCCTTCGGTATCAAATGCGCCAGACGGCTCTCACCGCGCGCATTAGGAGGTCGTTTGTCACCGATGGTTGAGCTTGGCATTGCAAAGTTACCGAAGCTTCCAATCCCCGCGGCGCCAACCTGACCCGCCTGGGATGCTCCCCAAGGAGACTGCGAGGTCGCATTACCCAGACCGGGTGTCGTGTTCTGGCGCAGAAGACTGCCAAATGGGTTCCCTCTGCTCCCGGCGTCAAGATTTCCTTCTCCCGCAGGTTCTTCGAATGTCGACTCCCTAAGATCGGTGGTTCGGCGGGCAAAACTCCAATCGTCTCGGCTGGGTCGTGTTGCCGATGTCGGCGACACCAATCCGCCTCCTCCAGAGTAGGGATTCGTGTCGGTCGTCTCGCGTCGCCTAGTTCCAGGGCGTGAAGATGAGGGAGATGTCACCCCGAAACTGCCAGGTCCACCCTGTGAAACGGAGGTCTTGCGCCCATTTGGTCCTCCTCCAGGATGGTTGTTATCCTTGTTCTGCGTCGGCGGCTTCAGTACAGAGTTGACGTCAGTCGAGAAGAGCTACAGCAGTGATGTTAGCGAAGCCTGCCCGAAAAAAGTATGGGACGCGGATTGACTAGGATATAGTTTTAGAATCATACCTCTTTCTCCTCAGATGACATGCCAGCTGCAGCTACCGGTCTCACAGAGCCGCTATTGTCCCAACAGACATCCGGTTCTTGTGGCGCAGGGTGAGCGTCGACATTTTTGCCCCAGCCTCGCCCCGCGGAGCCGTTAAGTTGACCAGGCTGCCAGCCTGGCGCAAATAACGACGACACTTGAGGAATGTTGACATTCATATCGAGTAGGTCTTCTCTGGAATATCTCGTACTGCCCGTGCCGGAAGAGCCCGCCGTCATGACTGAGATGACCGCAGGGTCTCCAGTTGTGGCCGCAATATCGGATGACTGCAACTGTTGGTTCTGGCTGGAAGGGGTCGTGGAAGCTCGGCGGAATGTGAGTGTACCGTTAGTGGACCGGCCCGGGCGGGACCTACAAATGCAAAAAGTCAGACATCGTTCGTGAATCAAGCTGGATGCATCACAGTGCCGGGCACAATGCTCGTTCGGCTCGGAAGCGCGACAGGCTCGACGCATCTGGAGTATAGAAATGGGGCCGTCAAGCAGTTTTGCACCCTCTCTAGCCTGTACGGTGTCCACCAAGGGTTGCAGACAATGCTCTGCAGCAGATATAACAGACGGAATGGGCTTACCACTCTCCGCTATTGCTTCCACGTCCGTCTCCTCTGGTGCCGTGCTTGTTGTCACGACCAGCATTTTGGCCTGCGGCCGCAGAGGCGAAACTCGACGGTAGGTTTGCAGGCATGGTGATCTTTGGTGGGATGCAGAGAGCCGGGTGATCGTTATCAATCGCGATCAGTGATGTCGGAGTCGAGAAAAGTTATACTTGACGTGTGGCCTCGAAAGTCGGGGTGGCACGCGGTCAAGGTGCGGATGGTGGTGGTGGTGGTGGTGGTAGTAGTGGTGGTGGGTGTTCGCTTGCAGCACGAGGCTTTCGTGTCGACAAAGTGCAGGGCCGGCTTGGTGGCAATGCTGGGAACGGTGACCGTGAAGATCCGTGTGCGCGGATGGTTGTGCGGACGGGTCGCAAGAGGTGAAGCTGTCGATGTCGGCGGGTTTTAGGCGGAGGTGAAGAATTTTGGGTTGGGGGAGGCGTTGGAGGAGCGTGGCCGGGTCAGTGATGTCTGTACGGAGTCGATTTGACGGAGGCGTGGGTGGTGGTGGTGTCGTGACGAGGGGCCTGGCACTTGAGCAGCAGTACGGACAGCACAGCACAGCAGCAGCACCTGGCAGTCGGAGCAGACACTAGCACCAGCGAGGCGGTTCCGCACATGAAATTGTTGCAGCCCTGGAGGGCGAAAATGCAGAGTTTGGGCGGCTGGGGCTTGAGAGGCACGAGCCACTTGCCGGCCCGGCCAGGCGGCAGCGGGTCTTACCCGGCGGGCTCTGCAGGTCCCCAGCCACACAAACCCGACTCGACGCGCTGGCTGGCACTTGGCAGGGACTGGCCTGCCCAGGTGGCCTTGCAGCTGAGCTCTGCTTGCAAGAGCCTCCTCTCCAGATGCTGCATTCTCGTCGGCGACAGCCCAGCGAGCACCATTGACGAAAACAGCCTCCCGACGCTCGTACTATTGGTCATCATACTGATATCTCACGGAAAGACGAATGCAGGCATCTATCTACACATGACTTGTCTTCCTGCTCAAACAGCCCTCCCCACCCGCTGGGTGTCAAGAACGAGGATAACTAGAACGGAGTCGACGACCCCGCTCATGCTGGCACGAGCCCCAGCCCTCGCCACCAAAAATTGATCGTGTCTTTTAGACAGTCTCTCTGCTCCGTCAACCTACCAGCATCGATTCTTGCCAGGAACTCCCCTCACATTAAAGCGGGTACCTATCGCAGTGGACCATCGCTTATCCTGTGCAGGCTCCCTCTGCCGGAGTCGGTGCCGCTGTCGTGGCCTCGAACCTGTCGGCACTGCTTCCAGATGTCTTGCCCAACCTTGGCATGCGTATGAGATCACCGCCGCTCGAGGCATGCACGCATTCGTTCATCTGCGCATGCACCTGTGGTCCCGGTCGCCCACCAGGGCGGACTTCTGCGCACAATCGGATGATCCCTACGAAGCAACAACAGAAGGTCTCCCTCAGACAAAAATATTATCCTTCTCTTTGCCTCACATCCTATCGAACACGTCTGTTGGAACAACCGCACACAAGGATTTCCCCTCCAGATGAGCTCATGATGGAAGAATGCCAGCCAGCACATCTGTGTGGGGAAAGCTAGCTCGGGCGCTTGTGTCCAATGGGAATTCTCACCGCACTCCCCAGGTTGGCGTCCTGCTCGGCAAGACACGCCGCCGCTTTCAAATATGCAGATCGTCGTGAAGAGTTGTGGCCGTGCTACCGAACCTTAAACATGCTGTAGTTGTCCAAGGCAAGCCCACACTCAATTATCAACAAGTGCTAGCTTCCGAGCACATGCGGGTGCAGCGTTGCTGTGCTGAAGAACAGTCTCGGCAATTTACGTGGTCGCCGTCGTGATCGAGAGATGGGACGGTGCCGGAGCCTGCTCTGTAGCATGAACTCGGACACCGCGCTCTGACCTCAGCCTCCAGCCACGTATCTCGATGCGATGACCCATTTGCGAAGCGCGGACAATTTCCCGGCCAGCCGGGCAGGATTGTGATGTTTAGCGCAAACGATAACTATCCGTCCAACCTCATCTGAGCTTTTCATTTGTGTTGCGTTGCTTCACAGCTCGACCACGCCACTTTGCGCGTCTCGCCGATCTCCGGATCCCTGTAGAGGTGCATAGGTCGCAGAGGTGAAGAGGCTCAGATATCGCAGGCCTCATCCTCGAGCGCAGTCACTCCAATCATTATCTATGATACCTGACGAATTGCAGGGGCCGCAACCATTCGTGATTATGGCTGTTCAAGGATGGGGCCGTGCGAGATCAGGCGCAGTGACACGTGCCCGACAGCAATCTTGAGAAGCTGGGAATCCCGGGCGAATCGGTTCGTACCATTCGAGATGAATTGGTAGCGTACCTTGGGAAGATGGACTGATAGGACCAGGTTGTCCCGTGGGTGCCACAGCATCAGGATCCCCTTACCCATCGAGGCAGGTACGGATAGCCTGCAGCCATGGCGTCAGGCATTACTCCTGCTGCACCTCCCACATAGCACAGCAGGTTGGGGGGCTCAGTGTTTCAAGCCTTGCCCTTGCCTCGCGGCTTCTTGCTGGACGTCGTTGCCCAGAGCATTCCTTGCTGTGGACCTGGGTGGGCGTGTTTGAGCACGGTGGACTCCTGCAAGCCGATGCAACGGTTTTCGAGAGTCTGCAACAGTCGATCCCACTCTGGTGCAGCTGCACCTGGAATCTTGATCCCGCGCAGCTGCAAGTTTGTGCGCCAGGCGAGGCGTCCAGATGCACAATCCCGATTGTCGTCGTCGTGCCTCGGGGCTAGTTCGTTTTCATGTTGGCGCCGTCCGATCACTGCATAAGCCAAGGTAAATGATCGGGAATGGCTAGCTCTAGCTTAGCTGCAGGAGCTGTGCTCAGCCCGTCCGAGCAACAAGCTCCGGGCCGTTGGGCTGCTGATATCCGTACTTTATAATTATAGCACGCGGGCCTGGCAAGAGGCCGTCTCTGTCAGTGAATTGTCGCCAGCATTCTGCAAAGGCCCTTGGGGCTGAAGGCCACCATGGGTAAGAACAAGAGTAGCATGACTATACACACGCCTTGCGCAGCGCCGACACAACATGCGGTGGCGGGCAGCCACGATGACGGGATGGCGTTGCTCGCAACAATTGTCTTTTTCTTTGTCAAGTTGCCCTGCCCTGTTCTGCCCTGTCTTGCCCTGTCTTGCCTTGCCGTGCCTTGCCTTGCATCCAGTTGCGCCAGCCAGCCCAGGACAACCCCGGTTCAGATGTCGGGGACAAGCCGTTTTAGCCCAGCCGGCCGACGCTTCCAAGCTTGCGCACCTCCATGCAAGTGTGCAGGCTAATTAATCAGAGCAGGCCAGAGAAATCGCCGGCCCCTGGCCAACCACCAGCAACCAGGACGCCAGCAACATCCCAGCGAGCCGCCATTCGTCATGCCTCATGTCCGGTGTGCTACATCTAAGTAGACTGGGTGCCCAGCCGGCCGGCTTCTTTCAATCTTCATTGACTATGCCTCATGCCCCCCACCATCTTGGCATTCGGCCCCGCGAAAAGGTGAAACATTTTTTGTTTTCTTCTTCGCCGGGGGAAACAAGAGCTCTCTTCCTCCCTTCTGCCCCAAGCCTTGCATCAATCTTACTCCTGCTTCCTATAACAACACAGCCATTATTATTGCATTCGCTGGCAGTGGCCGCCCACTCTGCTCCTGTCTCGCAAACACCACCATCCGATCACATAAGTCACGTCACGTCTTGCTCTCTCAACCTTTTCGACAAGTATCCCTGCAGTACGGCTCCCTGTCGCCAAACACTCCAGCCCCAGCGTTTCGCCTGATTACGAGGACATTCCACTATTCCAGCTCGTAATAGAGTTTCGCGACACCTGTACCTCTGCACTCCTAACCTCTGGGCTCCTATACCTCTATCGCTCGATACTTTGGGAGCAGCTTTAGAAGTTAGTGCCCGTAAGTCATGTAATCGCGGACTTGAACACAGTGACACTAGGCATGTTGCGCTAATGCTGGTGACCCTAGCAGATCGCCATGTCGAAAAGGGACTCGCTCCCTTCGGGCGAGGTCGAGCGCGCCGGGCTGATTGGCAAAATCCTTCGTCGCACGCGAAGCAAGCAAAACGTCCAAAATCCACCTGCGCCTTCTCCTGCCGTAGAAACACCCACCACCTCCCTCACGGCACCACCAGCCCGGTCTCTTCCCAACACAGCAGCAGCTGTGCAGAAACCAGCCGCCAGCAATGAGGCACGGCACCACCATGACGCCGGCACGCGGCAAGACCAGGCAGCGGCGCTCCCACGGAGCTCATATATGAAGCACAAGAAGTCCAAGCCGAGTCTGGTCTCCCTCATGCTCCCTGCAGCGGACAGCTCAAGCACAGCCCCTGCTGCTACAATCAGCACACCCTCGTCACAGCCCAAACTTACACTACGATCGCGCTTCAACAAGAAAGAGCAGCCAGCAGTTCAAGCTCCAAGGCGGACACAGTCGCAGGATGGAGTTCGTGCTCCTAGAAGGACTCAGTCGCAGGACGGATTTGGCTATTTACCTCAGCATGCGGCGACTAGCTTCCAGCGGACCACTGGGTGGGTAGCGAACGCTGGCTACTACACTCCTGCCCAGCGGCGCCGGGGCATGCCAGATGCGAACGTAAACATCGCAATTCCCGAACCTGACGTTGAGATTCATGATGGCACTGATGATGATTCATCCGACTACCAAAAGTTCGTCCAGCAGGCTATTGAGCATGATCGCCGGCAACGTGAGGCATGGCGGGTTCTCGCGAAACAGCAGACGTACAAAGTGGTGGCTGAGACCACCGTCCCATCGAAACAGGGCATATTCAGCTGGCAGCGTTCCGCGGCCAAGAAGAAGGAAAATGAGGAAAGGCGGCGCACGTTTGCTGGGGAGGGTCAGCTCTACGGTTTCCCCGCTAGCGAGACCAGCTGTGAGTTGAGTCGCAAGTCGTTGAGTCGAAAGTCTTCCCGATCCTCACGATTGAGCCGGAAATCCAGCCTCAAACAGTTGATTGTGGACTATATCAAGCCGCCCGGGGAGCCGTCAGAGCATGAGATGCTCCACTATGGCGTCAAGCGCAAGACGAGCTCAAAACGATTTGCTTGATCTCGAATCTAGGACTTCTAGACGACCGGGCCTATCAGTCGAGGGTGGCGTCACGGGCTGCGGACCCCTACATCCAACGACAGCCACTACTTCAGGATCGGGTCAGAGGTGTTTTCCGTTTGTTTCTTGAGTGCTTGCGTGGCCTGCCAGCTCGAAATCCAGCATGCGGGCCTCGGATGTTATACATGCTCCGACTACGCGATGACCGCGCGTCGTTAATGCGCTCACCATGCGGCGATCATGCGGCGCCCGCGGTCCCCGGGACGAAAGTAAAGCGATATATCGGGATCGCAGCCGAGCCGCTGCCGCAGTCGCTGACGATCACTGGATCCACACGTGTTTCAGATGCCACGACATGACAGTCCGCAGTTCTCGTTGGCAACCTCTGCGCTGAGAAGCTCTGAGCCTATGTGCCACGTACGAAGCTTTGGTCTTCTTGCGCAGCTTATCTGTTGCAGGAAACGTGTTGAAACAAATCTCATCACGGAACGCGTGTCGCAACAGAACGTGTCCCAAGGTGAGTAATCTTCTCTGGGTCGGGAGGGCTCCGGTCGGCACATTGGAAACAGAGGACAGACAGGGGTCAAGGCCAATCAGAGGTCAGGAGCTTCTAGTGACTTGGTAGCCCACTATTCAATCACTATGATAGAAGTATCAACAAACGTGAGAGTTACATACGACGTTGGCACAATCGCAGTAGCAAGAAAGTACCGAGCTGAAGTAGGAGGGGGAGTGGGCCGCACATGTACCGGAGCCTTTCCGGCCCCGAGAAGATCAACGACGTCTGGTTTCCCCACAGAAATAGGCCCCTGTAGCAATCTAACTCGAATAGGCCGATTCAAATCCTACTGTCTATGAATAGAGTAGAGCCTCAAAATGGTATGAATGACTTGACACCGCAGTACTATGCAGCAAAGAACTTGGAGTGATGGCTGATTCAGTAAGAATGTACGAAATTCTACTGGTTCACAAGAGGCGGAATTTTGTTTTTAACCTGGCTCACACTTGAAACATACACAGAGCTAACCACATAAAGCGGTACAAGTAAGTACCGTCGGCAGGTGAAGCTAAGAGCTTGAGCTTAAAACTGAATGCTCGATTAGGTAGTGTGGCTACACGTCGCAGGGGTTCCATATCTTAGGTGGGGGGGCACTGTGTTACTGTACATGCACTTGCGTGGAGGGCTGTGCTAGAGGATATTAATGCCGGAATAGTGGCTGGGCAGATTCGTGGGAATAATCGCCTGATGGAAAATCGCAGGCCGCGGGGTGCGGGACCCCTGCGAATCCTCCCGCCACTTGTTGAAGACTAGCCCGCCCACGCTTGGGCATGAGAATAGGGTTATCTTGACACAGGTGCGAACGCATCAGCATAGCATTGTGCAACTATATGCAGTAAACTCGACAAAGACAGTAATCATAGGGATGCAGGTTGGTATTTGCTCCGATCGGCAGTTGTCCTAGTTCAACATTTGCCAAGATGGCCGAGGCAGGCCAAGACAGGCCAAGACAGGCCAAGAAGGCCAAGGCGGCTGCCAAGATATAATATCTTGGCAATGGTATCCCCAATTGGCAGAAGACTACCATATTCACACAGAAACCACACTTATACCCATTTCACTAAGCTCGCCTTCAACTTATTTGCCCTCTTAAGACATGTCATCCGCCCTACTCAGCTCACGGCTTGCCGTCCTCAAATTCTCGCCGACATGGACCGCAATCACAGTCGGCGTCCTCGTTCTGCTCTACTTGCTACGACAGTGGGCGCTACCCAAGCCATTGCCCGGTATCCCTTACAACAAAGAAGCTGCCAACCGAATCCTGGGAGATAGCTACGAAATCCAAGGAATCAAGAAGGCCGGAGGGCGAGTGAGAACATGGTTCAGTAAGCAGACTGCCAAGCACAACAGCGCCATTGTCCAGACCTTCCTTGCTCCTGGCAGCAAGCCTGCGATTATCATTTCCGACTTTCGTGAGGCTCAGGATATCCTGCTCCGCCGCGGCAAGGAGTTTGATCGTGGCGGTCGCAATGTCCAGGGGTTCAAGCTCTCACTGCCTTTCCACTCTATCGGCATGACGAGCAGAGATCCTCACTTCAAGTCAAACCGTGAGCTCGTCAAGGACCTGATGACGCCACACTTCCTCAACGATGTAAGTCACGCTCACTCTGCAAGTGGTGGGTAAGATGAAGTCATTGCTGACGCCAGCACAGGTCTCCGCCCCCGAAATCTACCGCAACACACTCAAGCTTGTAGACTTGTGGAAGCTCAAGGCCCAGATCGCTACTGGCCGGCCGTTCGATGCTGATAACGACTTCCGCACCTTGGTGTTTGACATGATCAAGGACGTTGCTCTCGGAGATGGCATGAACGGGAGTGGTCTAGACAACTACAGCGAGATCGTCAAAGACAGCCATCGCAGCAGCAACAAAGAGCAGGTTTACGGCCACCCTGATGAAATCTACCCGTTCCCCTACAACGAGCTCAGCGTCGACATCAAAACCCACTCGTGCCTTACAGATGCCGTCGGCAGGGCCGTCATCCAGCCGATTCCCGCGCTCTTCAACTTCATCTGGGCCCTCACCCCTGCGATGCGCGAGGCTCACCGCAACAAGCAGCGGTTGCTCAGCACACAGGTCGCCTTCGCCATGAAGCGCATAGAGGACGAAGAGAAGGCGATCGCATCAGGCGGCAGTGCCCAAAACACAGGCGTCCGCTCCGCCCTGGACTACATGCTTCGGCGCGAGATTGCGGCCGCCAAGAAGGCCGGCCGCGCCCCCGTCTGCGACTCTCCTTACATGTACGACGAGCTGTACGGCTACATCGGCGCCGGCAACGACACCACCGGGGCGACCCTGCAGTGGGCATTCAAGTTCCTCATCAAGCACCCAGACGCCCAGAGCAAGCTCCGCGCCGCCCTGCACGCCGCCTTCCCCGAGGCCCTCGCCGAGGAGCGCCAGCCCGAGGTCACCGAGATTACAGACAAGGCGGGCCACCACCTGATCCCGTACCTCGACGCCTTCCTCGAGGAGGCGGCCCGCCTCAACGGGCCCATCCCGGCCCTTCAGCGCGAGGCCACCTGCGACACGGTCATCCTGGGCCACCCGATCCCCAAGGGTACCCTCGTCTACGTGGACACGACCGGCCCCAGCATGCACGCCCCGAGCATCAAGGTCGACGAGTCCCTCCGCAGCGAGTCCTCCCAGCGCCACGCCAACGACATCAAGGCCAGCTGGGACGACTTTGCGCCCTCCGAGTTCCACCCGGAGCGCTGGCTCGTCCCCTCGACGGACGCCCCCGGCACCGTCGTCTTCGACCCCCGCGCCGGGCCTTTCCTGTCCTTCAGCGCCGGCACGCGCGGCTGCTTCGGCCGCCGCCTCGCCTACCTCGAGATGCGCGTCATTGTGACACTGCTGGTCTGGAACTTTGACTTCCTCCCGCTCCCCGAGGACGAGCGCGGCCTGAACGACTGGAGTGTCTATGAGGGCATGACTGTCAGACCCAAGAAGTTCTTTGTCAGGTTGGCCAACCTGACTAACTAAAGCTTCGCTTGTAGCCCCCGCTTCCCTTCTCCCTCCAGCACACAGAACTAGATTACGTGGTCATCTCGAGGACGATGACTATGAGAGTTTTGGGGGGAGAGTTTACGGGACCATAACGGATCATCATTTTCTTTGGGACGTTTTAGACTTACATTGGCTTCATCGGGCATAGATGGCGTTTTTCTTATTTCTTTTTTTTTCCTTTTCTTTTCTTTTATTTTCTTTCCTCCTTCTTCTTGTGTGTTTTAGCGAAAAGCTCATCCTAGTCATTACCCCTGACCACCTTTTGGTCGATTCATTCATTGTACGACATTTTATAAGAAATTCATATCCATGATACATCAGAACACACCGCACAGCCGCGGATTGTGGCAGCAATACGTGATATCTACTTAGTCCCAGACCCGGTGATTATAAATGTGAACAAGAAGAAGGCACCATCCCTGGGAGAAGGAGGCAAGAGGGGAGAAAAAAGAAGGGGGAGGAAGGGGGAGAGAAAGGGGGAGAAAGGAAAAGAGAGTTCACATCCGCGCTAGCGTTCATCTCAGTCCGCAGCCAGACTCAGCGAAGAACCTACACACGCACGCGTAGAGGGTTTCAGTAGTTTCAAGAAATCTAAAAAAAGAAAAACACAGGGAAGACACCAAAAAAAAAGCCGGGGTTTACCAGACCACTGCCGGCTGACCTTTTCCACCATCACCACAACCACAACCACAGCCACCACCCACATATATTTTTTGTCATTCACATGAACAGAAGGAAGAAGACTGTATATGTACATGGACAGCTCCTGGACCAGCATTCCCCTCATCGTTACGGACTGGATGAATTAATTATATCACTCAGGCACTGTGTCACAAAGAAGGCAAGACTGGCTTATCGTATTCTCTTTGAGGCCTTGGGTGTGAGTAGGTAGCCCATGGGAGCGCAACACAGGGAGTTATGGTTTGTATGTGTAGTAGGATCACGGGGCTATATCAGTGACCACAAGGCTTAGTACGACATCTCAAGCGCTGGCAGCATCAAAATTTCACCGAGGGCTGAATGTTGTTTTCAAAACAGGTTGTGTGTACATATATGCATCTGACTATTCGTGCATGACATATTTGTTATTGCTCAATGCTCAAACACTAGTGCTCGTGCGCGGAGAATATCTCCGGATGTACGGCAGACTCAGACTAAAGCAATCGCTAAACTCCTCAACTCCGTCTTTGCAGTATGGGGCAACCCAAAACGCTTTGTCGAATGTATATATATGTGTCGTGCAGAATGATATCCAAAACGCCTTGCATATGCCAAGATTGAAACTCTAATTCATGTTGGCGCGCTGTTCAAACCCAACTGACTGAGCAGACCGCTCGTTTCACAAGAGTGTAAGCAAAAGCGACACCACTCCCATCGAGCCAAGAGTAAACCATCCTGGTGCACTCAAACCCGAGGCGCTGTTGTGCCCCGTGGTGGTGTCGGTCGAGGACGAGCTGTTGCTGCAAGTTCCCTGGACATTACCGACAGGACCGGTGCCAATCGCCTGCTGGCTACTACCGCAGCTGGCCCACGGCGCCATCGAGATCTCCATGTGGTCCTGGTCGAAGACGACATAAGCACTGCGGAGGAATGAATCGCCCAATAGCACGACCGAGTCGGATGGAGACACGCCCAGAATACACTCGGTGGTCGAGCCCGGGACGGGATAGACAAACGCGGACCAAGGGATGCTGATGGTGATGCCGTTGAAGGCGAAGTTGAAAGCCGAGTTGCTCTTCGCGATTGAGCACTGGACGACGACATCGCCCTGGCTATCAACCTGCGCGTTTGTGTCGTCGACCATGTCCTGTACAACGCTGCTAGGAAGGTTGCACAGTGTCGATCCAGTGTCGAGGACAACGGGCATGCTGGAATTGCGGTATGTGGTCGTCTTGCCGTTGATTGTGGAGCCAAGGGATTCCATCTGCACCCAGTATCGTGGAATGGACTCGCCCAGCTGGGGCCCAAGAATGGGCATAGTTGCCAGGCTCCCACTGAACTTGCCAGTGTCGAGGCCACCAAGGATAAGAACACCTCCATCGTTGAGGTCCTCGTTGCCGAGAGCGACTGAGAAGGCTCTCGACTTGGTGACGCCTTGCATGACGAGCTGGTCGACAAAGTTGGCGTACTCGAGCGCGACGGGGTTGGAGTGGTTTCCAAAGCTCAGCCCCAAAATGCCCTCACTGAGGTCCTCGGTCGCAGTCGCCACACCAAACTGGATGCTTTTCATGTCGATAGCTGAGAAGACGGAGCGGTCAGTGCCCGAAACTTGCGGGACCTTTTGGTGGTGCTGGAGAAAAAGAGAGTACTTACTGCTATTGGGGAGCGCCACATTGTCGGTGACGTAGGCAAGCTCGACCTTGCCAATGCCATATGTGATTGACGAGCGGGACTCGAGATTCTGGAAGGTGGAAGAGCTGGAGGGGTTGTACTGTCCATCGTTTGTGCAGTCTGTGAACTCGTCCTGGCTGTCGACGGACTGGCAGTTGGGATTGACCCAGAGCTCGCTGGAGCCGGTGTCGATGGCGACTCTGACATTCTGACCAGGGGTGCCGATGGAGACTACGCATCGTAGGACATAGAGTATTAGCGTCGCGACTCGGTGGAACTCGTGGCCGGTGACAAAGTGATGTACTTACGCTCGACAAGATAGCTTATGGTGGTGACGTTGTAGAGTGGCACATCGGTATCCTGGCGCGCGGCTAGTCTTGGCACGCTGCGGGTGCTTCGAGAGCGGGTAAAGGGCAGGGTGAGAAAGCCGGGGCCGTCTTGGCGAGGCTGGGGAGGCGTGGCAAGCGCAACGGCGAGCGAGGGCAGCAGGACGGAGGTGATGTCGGAAGACCTCATGGCTGGCTGTATAGATAGATAGACTGATAGACAGATCGATGGATAGGCGGATGGGTGGTGAGACCGGCCGGCGGTGATGGGGGCGGTTGAGATGGGAAAGCTTGGCTTGCGATGGACCGAGACGCGAGTGCGGATATACAAAACAGGACTGATGATGCAGACGGACCACGATGTTTGCAAACACAACCAACAATCAATTACGTCGCAACAGACAATGGAGAAGGTCAAGACACGCACGCGGTCTACGGACGGGGATAGCCATGTATTTATTGCTCCGGCCGTTGGGCGCGAGGATGCGAGGGCACGAGGGTGCGAAGGTGCGGGCCCTGCCTGGCCTGGTCTGGTCGGGAATAGTGCAAAGCTTGGGATGACGATGGAAGCGCCGGACGGCGAACGGCACAGGCATCCCATGCGGTCTGGCCCGCTGGGAGCCCTCCCGCCAATCTTTGGGCTTGACGTGCCAGCTTCAGGTCTTGCTCATGTTTATCACCCCAGCGCCGGCAACGCAGCCTCAAACCAGGAGCAGCCAGCTCGCGCGGCCGTGGCGTCTTGCACCTTGCAGCGGGCGGTGTTGCTTTGCTGTGCGGACTGGCAAGACTGGCGCGGCGCAGCACAAGCACAGCACAGCAGGGAAAGAGCCATCCATGTTGATTAGACTCTAGAGCCCCAGGGGACGGAGTAAAGTGCGTCATTGTCCAGTCTCAGGTCCCCGGTCCGGCCCAGCACCTGCGCAACGCGCAACCACCCTGAAGCCCCTCCTCCCCCTACCCATACCGCCCATAGGCCATACTATACATGGCAGAACATAGACTCGACTGGCCAATACTTACGCATCCAAGTTGGCGGGTTACTACACCAGTCTGCAGCCCGCCTCAATCTTGGTGGGGACAGCACTAGCCTGCTGCACATCCGGCTCTGTAGTAATGTCTACTTGCCTTACCTTGTACTTGAAGGAATCACTCACTGGGCCACCGGTCCTTGCCACTGCGAGCGCGAGCAGCGCCCTGTTGCCGTAGAGCTCGAGATGAGAATTCATGTTCCAGGTCAACAGTCGCAGGGCATCGGGCCGCGTTGGTTGGCAGGTGCGCGTCCCTGGAGCCGAGGTTGTGAAACCGTTTGTCCCTGGCTGTTGTTTCTCCTGTGCTGCCTCACCATGCCCATCTGCGACGGGGCCGCTCGCCATGGCCACGCATACGCATACACTCGAGCAGTCGATTCAGGACAATGCCAATTCACGGCACAGGTCCGGCTGCGCCTGAACCCAAGGCGCGGCAAGTTTCGATGCTGATCGCACTTGCGCAGAGTATCTCATATTACTGAAGGCAATGGGAGGTGCCCATCTGGGGCTTGACCCCCCCCGTCCCGTCCCCAGTTTGCGCCTTCCCGCAATCATCGAGACCAAGCTTCTTGCTAAGGCCTGCGCTAGTACCGATTCGATCAGGAGTGGACTTTGTCGCAGTGCAGTGCTGCGCCCGTCACCACATCACGCGCCTTTCATCAGCCACAGGTTTTCTCCATAGCTGAGCCATCCCACGATGACGACGCCTTTCGCCGCTCCAGAGCTCCCAGAACCAGGCTGACCAGTCTTTCTGCACCTCGGGTTAGTTAGCGACCCTCCCAGAATAGTCTCTTCTCTGTCAGTAATCCTCCTTCTCCGTCCGCGCAAAGCGTCATGACCTGCTCGGTACTTCACAAGTTCGTCAAGGACTTTACCAAAGCCGGTTGACTACGGCCATCTCATCCTTGCTGCTGCAGGCTGCCAGTCTCTTGCGCCACGCACTTTTGCATGCCTGTACAGAGCACAGGAGCTGAATCTTTGAAGCAGGGCCCCGTCTTATCACACGCAGTTGCTTAGGGATGCATGGCTTCACAAACAACATGTGGCAAGGCTGTAGCCTTCTACCTGTGCCGGCTGTTCGCGAGCATCATACAATAGCATTGTCGGATAGGCGCGACAGCCACCAATGAGCGATGTTTCACTCGGTCAGAGGTTGTTGCCCCTACGTTTGGCCTGGACTTGTCGCGCACTTTGCTCAACGGCTTCCAAAACGCTATTTCGACGAAGCACATCCCGTGTCTGATGGGCGGCACACGACAAAGGACACTGCTGGCTGTCTAGCTCAAGTAGACTCTTCCCAAGTATGAAGCTAGCTGAGTCTCAACGACAGATCTTAAGACGTTTTTGAGATGAGGCTTCAACAGCATTGTGGCTATGCCTCAGCCACACTTATGGAGCTGATGCGACACCAAGTGGCTTGTAACTATACCCTCGTTCATCGTGGGCGAGTGGTGGAACGCAGGAATGCCCCAAAATGCATCTGAAAACGCCGGGAGGACAGTTGCAGCTTGCACTAAACGCGCCCCAGCCGACACAACAAACACGTTCCTGCAATTTTGTACAAAGTACAGCGTTTTGGAAACCGCCAGCTCGAGGTCAGATCCAGGCCGATGCGACCTCGAAATGAATGGCAGTGTGCGGACTGTCCACATCCTGGAACACCAAGAGTCCAAGGTGAATCCATCCCCATCAAGCCACACCGCTGCCATAACACCAGAACCCGAAGCCACGGGCTTTGGGCCACGACTTTCCATTAAGTCTCCAGGATTGACGAGGTGCCATGCTTGCCTAGTACCTTCTCATAATCTATATAACAGCTGGCACTCTGAGTTGTGATTCAAGGCCTGCGATGCCTTCGGTTTTACAACGCGGGAGCCTCGATGCCTCCTCTCTTAAGTATCCGTCTGATCCTCTCAGCCTATCCCTGGCTGTTGAATAACTAATTATGCACTGACCTAACCGGATGTGGAACGATTACAGGCGCGAACATGGCCCAGGGATCGTGACAACCGGACAGATGCCGGGGATCGCCATGCAGGACTTGACGTGATGCTCCGACATGGACATGTGTTTCGTGCGTCTGTTTCCAGCTGCGGTGCCCCGCTCTCGGCCAAGATGTCTGAGCATGACCCGTACACGGGTGGGAGGAAGCGTCGAGAAGACATCTGTGGCTGTGGACTCCATATGCGCGTGCCGGCGCGGTCTTACACCACCACGGCACAATGCAGACCATAGTATGCACGCTCCAAGCATCAAGATCGCAACCTTGTGGTTGCCCCACTCACACTCGCCTAGATGAAGAAGGTCAGGCATGAGACAGGCAACGAGATCCCAGCGGCAGAAAAACGTACAGCAGCGCATGGTTTGTGGTCAGCTGGTCAGTGGTGGTGGTCCAACAACGACGGCAGGCATGCAGGCAGGCAGGCAAGCAAGCAAGGAAGCAAGACGCAATTGCTCGAGAAATGCCCTGCTTCACCTTGACCACCGCAGACCTGTGAAGCTGTTGCTGGGTGTTTGCCGAGCACTATGCACTAACTTAAGGTATGTATGCCACGGCCGTGCCTCTGCAGCATGCAATGACGCGCTCATGCCGACAAACCTGCCTGCCAGCCACGCGGACGCAGGTCATCAGTCGTGGACTCGTGGCTCAGGGAGAGTGGACGCGCTCAAGGTCTGAAACCTGCGGGTGGAGGCCAGTTCCCAACCAAAAAGACTTGGCAGATGCCGACACCTCAAACCGTCCCCCCCCCCCCCCCCCCCCCCGCCTTTGCGATTTGTCGACTCCCAGTCGGCACCAACCCCTCCTCCTTTGCCCGGGGAGTTATGCGCAGATGCTGCGCGCAGGCGCGCGCGTCTGAGACAATGCAGAAGGCGAGACCTTGGAAGAAGAAAAGCATCGGCTCGCTCGCCCTGGACTGCCAAATAGCTCGCAAGGTGTCTGTCTGTCTTGCTCTTAGCTGGACCAGTGGAGGAGCATCGGCAGAAAAAATACGGCAAGACATGAGCACAAGTGGTACAGCGCCAGCCAACATCCACTCGGGGCAAGTCCTCCATGTCCGGGAAAGCGCACGCACACCGTAGTCTCCATTCAGCCGAACCTGGCCTGCATGTGGTGGGTGTGCGAAAGAGAAAGAGAGACTCCCAGCGACGAGTACCTGCAGCCCTGCTTTCTGGCCCAGCCGCCTCTGAGCCACAATGGCACAGTACATCACGGGCTGGTATGCAGGGCTGCGCACCTGAGGACGAACCGTTGGGTCTCGTGGGTGGCCCATGTGGTATTGCTCCTGTTCCATGTGACCTGAACAAGATTTTGTATCTTATCTATGAAAATGTGAGTGTGTGTGTGTGTGATTGAGTGAGAGAGTGTGTGTGTGGTGTTGAGGTGGGGCGTGGGCATTTGAGCAGGCAACTAATTAATCACAGGTACCCGTAAGCCGTACAAACGGCTCTCACTGAGCTGCTCACAGTAGGAAGCAAAAGAGGCTGGACTGGTTGGCTGAGAATGGGGCTGTCGCTCAAAGACAGGCAAACTGCGAGGGCAAAGTGGGATGATTGATTTGACCCGGTCGCTCCCGCGCACTGCAGTTCCAGTCCCGCTGCCCAGGCCTAAGCTCGCGTCTGACAGTCAGTCACTCGACGCTCAAAGTCTGGGATGGCCTCGAATCCTGGATGGACTCGCTCACCGCCTCTTGTACCTGCAGGCTGCAGGGCGGTGAGGTGCGCTGTGGTTGGCCAGCGCCTGCTCCACTTGCCACAGACTCTGGAACCCCTCCCCGGGGCCACCCCCTCGCCTACCAGCACCACCACGATCCACTTGCACTTGATGCGAGGCATGCACGCCGCGGCGCCGAGACGGAGACGAGGGAGGAGCAGGAGCACAAAGGAGGGGCACCTTGTTCCTCACACCTCCGCCCGGCCGTTCTCCCTCTCGCTCGCGGGTCCAGCATGGCTAATGCACGATGCCGACCCCGGCGCTTCCGTCCGGCTGCATAAATATCCAGCGTGCCGCCCTTGCCCGCGTCCAACCAGCTAGCCCTGGTTGATTTTTCGGTCTCCGTAAAGACAATATCCGACTGACTGCTGCTGGGTGTCGCCATCGCCGCCGCCAGACAAACCCTCCCGGCCCTCCTCCCACCTCGTCCCCGGCAGCCCAGGATCGACTTCACAACAAGAGCTCGCCGCCTGACCATTCCGCCAAGATGCTGGGCTCGCTCCACGGGAACCCGGGGGGGACTTGCTCCATGTGGTCCTTTGCCCACAGCCGCGCCGACCTCTATTTTCTCATCCAGCCGCCGCACTCGTACCTCCAGAGCGGCCTCACGGGCGGCAAGCTCCGCCATGATATTCTCACCTACCTCCACATCGACCCCGCTGGCATCTTCACCGTCACTCAGGCAGTCTGCTCCATCTTGAAACGTATTGGCGCCAGCAAGGCAGTCGCAAAACTCCGCGTCTTTCACAGCAAGGCTCAGTCTCAAAAGGGTAAATCGTCTTCGTCGTCTTCGTCCGCACATGAATCGTCTTCCAAGGCAGACAAGTCAGCAAAGGTCGCAAAATCGTCATCTTCGTCGTCAAAGCACAAGGAACACAAGGACAAGGACAAGGACAAGGAAAAGGCTCAAGCAGCCGCCGCCGCAGCCGCCGCCGCCACAGCTCAACAGGACAAAATCGCTCGGGAAGAAAGGAAAGCCGCCAGAGAAGCCGAAAAGCAAGCCGAAAGGCAAGCCAGAGAGGCTGACAAGCTAGCCAGAGAAGCCGAAAAGCAAGCCGCCAAGGAAGCCAAACTCGCCGCAAAGGAAGAAAAGAAGGCCGCCAAGGAGCACAAAAAGGCGGCCAAGAAGGCTGATAAGACCAAGGAAAAGCACAATGTCGAAAACGTCGAGGACCTCGCCAGAGGCTTCTTTGGTTTCACCCTAGGCGGCAGCAGCAACAAGGAAAACGACGACACCATGAGCACCATCAGCAACAAGTCAAAGACATCTGTCTCTGTCGTCTCGGATAAGAACGCCTCTGCTAGACCTCCTCTGCCCGCTAAGCCTACCGAAGAGGACGCCACCGCTGCCGCCAAGAACCACAAGTCTTCCAAGCCTGCCAAGCCCGCTGGATCGAGCTTCTTCGGTTTTACCACCAGCAAGGAGGACAAGCCTGCACCCAAGACTGCTCTGGAACCCCGTGTATTGAGCGAGGACGCAATGCGCTCCCTCGTCACCGACCTCTCGCAGAACAAGCTATTCTCGAAATCGGCCGCTGATAAGCCTGCTGAAGATGATTCCACTGACGAGGAAGAGAAGGAGGCTGCCAGGCTCAAAAAGGCTGAGGAGAAGGAGCGCAAGGAGAAGGAAAGGGCTGAGCGCAAGGAGAAGGAGAGGCTCGAGAAGGAGAAGGCTGAGAGGAAGGAAAAGGAGCGCCAGGAGCGGAAGGAGAGGGAGAAGGCCGAGAAGAAGGAGAAAGAGAAGGCTGAGAAGGCCGAGCAGGAGAGACTCGAGAAGGAAAAGGCTGAGAAGGAGAAGGAGAGGGCTGAGCGCAAGGAGAGAGAGAAGGCTGAGCGCAAGGAGCAGGAGAGGCTAGAGAAGCTCGAGGCCGAGAGAAAGGAGAAGGAGAGGCAGGAGAGGAAGGAGAGGGAGCGGGCCATCAGGAAGGAGCAGGAGCGCGCCGAGAAAGAGAGGGAAGAGGCCGAGCGTCTCGAGAGACAGGAGAAGGAGAGAGCAGAGAGGGAGAGGCACGAGAGACACCAGCGCGAGCGTCAGATCCGGAAAGAGCAGGAGCGTGCTGAGAGAAAGGAGCGCGAGAAGAGAGAACAGGCAGAAGGATCCGATACGGAGAGCATCATGTCCGAGAGGCGCAAGCACAAGAAGTCAGACGACACGGAGAGCATCATGTCTGGGATGAGCAGCTACTCCTCCAGCCACCGGCGGGACCGGGCTGGCAGCGATGTTGACAGCGTACTCTCCGGAACATCGCGGACACCAAAGCACCACTCTTCAAGCCACTACCCGCCCATGGCTTCTTCGAGCCGCAGCCACGGCGCAACAGCTCATCACGGCAGCAGCAGCAGAAGGGAGCCATCCAGCACCCGCTCCCACCGGAGAGATAGGGACCAGAGCGATGTCGAGAGCACCACTGCGAGGTCAAAGCGATCCTCCAGCCGCGCACACAGGAGCGAGAGGGGCGGTGATGGCCACTCGAGCAGGAGGGACCGGGACACCAGTGACGTTGAGAGCATGCTCTCTGGAGTATCGCGATCAAAGCGGTCCTCTAGCAAGGCGCCCCGGAGCGAGCGGGATTCTGAGCGGAGCCACAGACGCGAAGTTGACAACAGTGATATGGAGAGCGTGCTTTCCGGGCACACATCCCGCTCCAAGCGGTCCTCCAGCAAGGCCCACCGATCGGAGAGGGACGGTGAGCGCAGCCACAGATCTGAGCGTGAGAGCGAGCGTGGTCACAAGCGCGAGCGGGATGCGAGCGACGTTGAGAGCATGGTCTCCGGCGTTTCGAGGTCGAAGCGGTCATCCAGCCGGGCACACAGGACGGATAAGGAAAGCGACAGCCACCGCCGAGACAGAGCGACGTCAGATGTCGACAGCATGCGATCAGGCGCCTCCCAAAGGCACAGAGTCTCCAACTCCCACGGCGGCCACCGCCAGGAGGGCAGCCTCGACAGCATCCTAGCGTCAGCCTCCATGTCGACAACAAGCTTACACTCTGATGCTGAGAGCATCATGTCTGAGCGGAGGCGACTGCGGCGAGCGCAGCGGGATGCCGACGGCGACGACCAGAGCGTCAACTCGTGGGGCAGTGGACGGCACTCGGGAAATTCGGGCCTGTCGTCCATCTCGTCGGGTCTGAGCAACCTCAGCCAGCACAGCCTGAGGAAGGAGAGCCGACACATTTCTAGGAACGATTAGAGATACCACACGAAACAACATTTTAATAGATTTGTTCACGCCAACTTTTTTACGATGACGATTGAAAGAGGGTTTACGCTATATTACTTTTGGGTTTCTCCCCCCTCGTTGTATTGTATTTAGCTGAGATAATACGAAGCATACGCATCTCTGAACTCGAGTCCACGTTTGAAGTCCCAAAGAACCATCCCAAGCATCACGGTACCCCTCAAAAATGGACCACTGAGCTGAGAGGTAATCACAAGCGAAGTGCATGAACGAAACCACAAAAGCAGCGCCGACATACACATGCACGTGTGTGTGTGTGCATGCAGCGTGCATTTCATCTTTGGTAATGCGGATCCTGCGATTGGTCCTTGGAACTGGTGTGCATTTTTGGCTGCTTCTGTATTCCAAGGTTGTCCCTCTTTCCTCTCTCTTCCTCACACACACATTTTGTTGAGGGGGTGTGAGGGGGCGGGCGGTGGAGTACTTTGACTAGCTAACTGTACCCCCCTCCATGTGCATTTCTGCAAGTAGAGTGTGGTCATACATACATACATACGTACATACATACATACACATACATAGTACATGTGCGCCCGCATGCGTGCCCTGCATACACTTTTCCGCGGGACGCGAAGTTTGCTGTGACTGTAGTGGTGGTGGGTTAGGTACCTCGGGTACAGCTGCGGTGCCTACCTAGGTACTTTAAGGTGAGTTGAAAGGAGAGATGGTGCGGGGCGAGGCGAGGTGAGGCGAGTGAAGTGATAATGACGAGTAACAGTGAGGGAAACGGGGGGGGGGGATGTGGGGGGCAGGGGGATTCTGCCGGCCGTTGGGGGGGTAAAATGGGTTTCGCGTGGAGTTTTGTACTGGGTATTGTTATATTATATGTATGTCTGTGTCTGTGTGTGGGAGCTAACGACTTTGTGACGGGAGAGCGGATATGGAGAGAGGAGAAGGACGACGACAAAGAGAGTGGGGGAGGGGGGGGGTTCGGGCTCAGTCATGTGGTGGTGAGGGGGAATTGCGAATGAGGCTTTCTAAAAGAGGTAGGGTTAGTTGGAGAAAGGTAAAATGTCATAAGCCTTGGCTGCTGCTAGAGTCTCTCTTTGATTATTCATTTACAGGTTTTGCTGCTGGATTGCTGAGAACTACTTTGGGGGGTCGTTGCCTTGCAAGCCCGACAGGAGATTTCTTTTGGAAATACGGGGTGTGTCTAGGCGGAGTCGAGGTTTTGGGGAAAAAAATATCTGAGACTTCGCACCGGCGCGAAGGTCTTTTTGGTTTTTTCTTATTAGTTGCCTACCTTTGGTGGTAAAGGGAGTGGGATGTGCAGCTTTCCGAGTCGTTGGTTGTGGATGTATGTGTGTATGTGGTGTTCAACTGTTCTAATGAGTTTGGGTTGGTTGGTTGGTTGGTTGGTTGACGCCTGCCATTTTCCTTTTTAAGAAAGCGCTTTTGAGACTCTGTACTCTTAGAGGCTGAGCTAGCAACGGTCTGAGTCGATGGCTGTAACTGGACTCTGAATAACTAGACTGAATAGTCACGAGAACGCTGAGGAACTTCTGCTTTGCGCGCTGTTCTTACTCAGCTCCGGTTCTTGGGTTTGCGCGAGACATTAATCAGGCTAGCTATGGATTATTGCCGATGTGTGCACGTCGGGATGTTAGAGCTTGTTGCCTTTTTACACTCTGGCTGGAGAATATCCCGTAGTAGATTGCAGCGTGACGCTGTGTGAGTTCGTGTGTTTTGTTTTGCTCACAATTCCTGTTTCACTTTCTCTCTCTTTCTCATTACCTTTCTCCCACCGCTCTAGTTTCTCAGAAAACAGTTTAGTCCCGATCATCAGTCTGTACTTGTGCTACTACCTGCCCATGTCCCCCCTACGCAGGACCGTTCAGTACGGCTGAACAGCTAGGCAAAGTTCAGTCGGACTCTCGAATCATGCTTGGGGGAAGGAAAGCTATAATCAGAGGAAAGACCTGTTAACTTTGGACAAGCAGATAGTAAAAGTATCGGATACTTGCTGGGCTACAAGCACCTGCACAACCCTCGCAAGTTGCATTCCCCGAGCACTCTCACAACCAGCCTGGTGAGTCTACGCTTTTCTGCATTTGCGACCAACTGACTGACTGGCTGACTGGCTGCGCGCGTTGAAAATTACCTGCAAATCATGCTAGCAAGCTTGACCAAGGCGGAACAACCAGCTGCATGCTCTAAGAGAAGGTGGGCTGCTGCCATTATTATATACAGTACGAAAAGTCCCTTCCCCAGATTCCCACTAGGTCACATTCGAATCTGGGAAACCATTTTTCAATTTAGTGGAGTTCACAAGTATGAATTGCATGTAGAGAGAGGGGTGTTGTGTCTCAGGGGTTAAAACACGCAAGATGCACGTCAGGATCATCCTCTTTAGAAGTCCTTTCTTATGTCGCCGATATCTCTCTTGTGTGTGTGTGTGTGTGTGTGTGTGTGTGTGTGTGTGTGTGTGTGTGTGTGTGTGTGTGTGTGTGTGTGTGTGTGTGTGTGTGTGTGTTTGAGAACTAGCCGGCTGGATAATGTGATTACCCCCGGGGACAAGTGCTGTTTTTGAAATCATCAACGCCGCCTGCCGCTGAACATGTACACATATATGCCCGGATGTACAAAGTGGCTAGATAGGCACTTGATTAAAGTAGCTGCTACAGTAAGATCACCAACAGCAACGCAAGATCCCAGACGCCCAACATCTTGTCCTAACTAAATCTTGCGCTTCTCGTCTGATGATTACAATAACCCCTTGGCTCCCGTGTCTCTAGTAACCACCACCAAACAGAAATGCAAGGGCCAAAAGCATACTTGCCCGTCATTTCAGCTGGGGCGGTCCCATCACGGTTTCCACTATTCAGTCCGGGTTCTGCCTGTGTCACATCCTCACGGGCCAGTAGTAGGTCAAAAGCCACACCCCCCCCCCCTTCCCTGGTTGTAGAGTTTAAACATTATTTCAACCCTTAACCTTTTAAAGGGGTATCTCCGGTGGGAGATATACACAACGGGGAACATACAGAAATATCAGAGATATGCTACTCCTCGCAGACTCAATACTGCAGTCTGCCGTATCACAGCCCTGATTGATTAGGAGCACCATGGTGAAAGGCAAGAAAAGAAATAATAATGATAAAAAGCAGCAGGGGAAAACCCACGGAAGAGGCGTTCACTGCCTCCTTCACGTTCTATATACTCGTCCACGCGTATATCCTTTCAACCCTTTGAACGTCTTAAAATATACAAAAACGTCCGGGGGGGGGGGGTTCGACAAGGCCTTCCCCTGGTTAGTTGTCTTTTGTTCCGGACATGATGGATCGACAACACGGCGAAATGCGGAAGAGAAAAGCAACAGAAGCAGTATCATCCGTCGACGGTTGTGTCTTGTCACCTGTCCTCGCGGAACAGCACGATTGTCGGTCCCATATCTCTCTCAGTCTAGATGTTCAACGAGACATCGCTGATCTAGTCAAATTTATATTTTTCTTGTTCTTGTTCTTCACTCTTTCTGTATCTCCACGAAGTCCGTGTTGAATGACCAGACTGTTTTCCTCTCTTCCTCTCTCTTTCTTCTTCTCTCTCTCTCACTCTCTCACAAGCCCCTTATCGAACTCGGCCCCAAGACCTTTTCATTTAAGCCGCAGGAGTAGGGTTGACAGCCTTGACGAGCAGGTTCTCGAGTGCCGGGGGGCTGGCGCCGACGAGCTCGTCGGCCTGCTCGCCGTTGACAAAGACCTTGAAGGTGGGCATGGCGCGGATGCCGAGGTCCGCGGCGAGCTCCGAGAGCTCGTCGACGTCAATCTTGGCGAAGAAGACGTCCTTGAACTTCTCGTCCTCTGAGTGCCTGCGGGAAAAAAAAGGCAAAGGGAGGGAAAGAGTCAGCCAAAAGAAGAAGAAAAGAAGTTGTGTCTCGAAAGAGGCGCGAGGGATATGCGCTTCGTCACTGCGGTACGAAGAGGGATGGGGAGGTTTGCACTCACTTGGCAAGAAGAGGAGCAATGGCCTTGCAAGGGCCGCACCAGGTAGCGAATGCGTCGAGCATGACAATCTTGTTGTCCTTGAGCGCCGCCTTCCACTCGTCGACGCTATTCCAATCGCCGAAAGAACAAGGGATGAGTTAGCCACGCGCCTCCCAAATTTCATAACGTTGGCTCAGAAACAAACTCTCGGCGCAACCCCCCCCCCCCCGTCTGTGATCCGCCGGCTCAAGTGCTGCGCAGACATCTTGTGCAGAGTCGGAAAGTCGCCTCGGTAGCAAATGAGAGAATGCGCGGTAGCACGGTATGCGCACACAGCCGATCAGAAGCTGCACGTCGTCTTCTGCAGACTCAAGGAAAAGACGCAGGCGAGCTGGGCGAACAGTCGTGCCGCGCCGACACACAGCAAACCGAGCCGATCCGGGACAAGGCGGGACGGTGTCGAAAGAGGAAAAACAAGAAAGAGAAAAGGTGTAGACTCACGTTCTGATGTTGTGGACAGTCATTTTGCGAGGGGATGTGTGGAAGGCTCTGTACGTAGCGAGGCGGAGGTGGTATTGCGACGAGGGCGACGCGATTAAAGTCGATCCGAGGGCGCGGTGGGCGAGGCGGGCAGCAGCTGCAACAGTTGTGGTGGTGATGGAGGTGGTGGTGGCGGGCGATGACAACATGAGGGGCAGCTTGGAGATGCGCGGCGGCGGCGCGGGCACGAGTATTTATTTTGGGGGGAAGAGGACGGGGGGACCGGACATGGACTGGCCTGGCCTGGCAAGCTTGAGCTTTGTAACTTACTATGTAGAGCACCGCGTACTCGGCAAAGGTGGTGACAGAGGGACCGGCCGGTTTGTCAGAGCGTCCCGAGGTCGTGTTCCAAGGTGTGCAAGAGAAGGGGGGCGGAGAGGGGTCCCCGAGCACGAGCAAGCATCTAATCTCTACAAGTATCTCTGCACCAGGGCCGCAGCGGCGAGTGACTTTGCCGCCGGGGTGCAGGGCTGATGACGGATCTGGAACAAGCACCAGCAGCAACAACAGCCAGGAATGGCAAAATCAGATCACATCATCACTGCAGTAGCAGCGAAATACCAAGCTGCATATCAGAGACTACTTGCAGTCGGTCCATTTTGCCTCGCCGCACGGATTCCATTCAGTCCCTGACCTCACTCAGCCGTCTCCAGAACCCAGCTCGTCCCTTGTGTCATCATCACCTCATGCATGATTTGTCAGTCAGTCCCCGGCCCTCGTGCCTTAAGTGCTCTTGACAACATCCCTGGCTGGCTTACCCTTATATTCGATATTCGAGAAGAACCTTAACAACATGCATTCTGTAAATAGTAGCAGCAGCAGCAGCATCGCGTCGGCCAAGCTACAACCCCCCTCCCCCTTCTCCCCTTCAGGACCCTGGCAACCAACACTTGCTTGGTCTGCAGGTGGTGCGCAATGCCGACCCTAATGACGCGAGAGCGGCGGGGGGCCGATTCGGATCATGTAAGCAAATGCCGCCTTTGCTTGCTGCTCCACCCCAGGCCCCCCACCGTTCCGGCATACCAAACGGTCTATGACGTGCTTACGGCTTGCGGCCTGCGGCTCGGCTGCCGGTTCTCGCATCACCGCACCACTCTTGCTTGCCGTGACTGCCCTGATCTGGGAAGCTATTGCAGCCCAGTGCCTCAGTGCCACCCAACTTCATTATCAAGCGACATCAAAACATTAGCAGATCGCCAGCCATGATTCACTCGCATTACACACTCGCCTTGCGCAGGTTTTGGGTTGGGCAAGTGAGAAAATATTAAATTCAGACCGGCCATAGCCCGGCCAAACATATGCTACCTGAAATGTCCGCTATGGCTCATACACAATTCAGATGGTTTCGAGGCGGTCAGCCGCTCGTGGTATCACAAATCAATGCAACCCCAGAAATGCACTCCGAATGAAACGCCAGATCGCAACACTCGTGTCACGTTTTTCCCCCTCTTGAAACAAAGCCAGCCTCTGGCTAACATACGTATATGCCCTCGTCAAAAACTCCACCGTGTCTCACCAACGCACTCTCCAGGTAGATGTCTGCGCGCATCTGACACTTGCCGTCTCAATCGAGCTCCTTTCCTTCTTGCTCTTGTCCTCTTTTGCCATCGATTTTCGTTTTCAATTGTTTTTGCTTCATCTTCGTGAATAGAGGGAATGCTTTCAACTTTTTTTGCGCTCTTTTGATGGTGTCCAGGATGTGTTGTTTTCAGAAGGGTAGATGTTTCGCATACAACGTGCTTTTTAAAATGTTTTTGGTCGCCATTCGTTTCGACGTTTTCGAACTTCGTTTTCCGTGATTTTTTTGTTGCCGAGCTTGATTGTAGGCTTTTGCGTCTTTTCCGTGTTTTTTTTCTTTCTCTTTTTTGTTTTCGTTTAGCTTGTGTGGATCCTGGATGCCTGTTTTCATGTTGAATAATAAAGAAAGTGTAGATGTTGTTTTCATGGCAAAAGAGTACGGGAGCGCATATCAGGCGCAATGCTGATATAGATGGAGATGATGGCCCCAAAATTCGGTAGTGTAGATGGCGGCAGAACCGCGGCCTAAGGAGTGTGCATCTGTAAGACCATCTCATGCTCATTGTGTACCACGCTCGACGACCGGCACCATCTGGTCCCCAGACAAACGCGGGGACATCTCGAGCAGCTTGGCTTCATCGACATTAGGACCACGAGTGTGTTGCTCACCGGCGACCAGCGCCCCGCCGCTCTCAAGAGCCTTGTCGTCGTCGATGCTCTGTAGAAGGAGACCTTCGCGGCTGCGCAGGTTTGACCCACCACGGACCACAGTAGGTTTGCGGCTCGCGCTGCCCCATTGTGCTTCATACACAGACTCCTCATCGCTGCTTGCGTGCGCATGATCGGGACTCGGCTCGACGGGGCTAGCGGGCACGACTTTGTTCAAGTATTCGTCAGCCGGGATGCTATCATCGTCGGTATGGTTCGAGTGGTGAGCTTCGGAGATCACCGACGTGCTCGCCATCGGGTGCACGACGGACGACCCAATGGCACCCGAGGAAGCCCTCTGACGACTTTGGCGGCTCATACGCCCAGACAGCCAAGAGCCCTCGGAGTCAACGGAGGCGAGTGACATGGAAAGCGGCACTGGAGACATTTGAGACTCCTGGCGGCGGGCAGGAATGGGAATGGGTTTCGTGCCCAACTCCACGTCCGCCTCGACGGGACTTTCAGCATTGTCGGCGATCTGAGGCAGGCGCTCTGACGAACCTCTGTAGGTATCTGGCGACCCTACACGAGAATCCGGTGGTGAAAGTGGGTGCTCTGGAAGATCTTCACGAAAGCGGGACATGGTCCGTTTCGGTACTCCAGAACTCAACCGGCGACCCGTCGTGAAGCTCGAGGGAGGTGGCGGGGCCGTATGCGAACCCTGCATAGAATCTCGTGAGGTGTTCGAAAATGAAGATGGTCCAATAGAGTTTCTTCTCCTGCCTCCCCACCTGAAGATTGACAACCATGGCCTCGACGATCCACTGTCTGACGTCCTCGCTGCCGATTCCGCGTATTCCGCTCGACTCCTTGACGGTGAGGCACTGACAGCCGAGGCACGAGGCATACGCGCTCCGATCTCATCTTGTTCCGGCGATTTGGATCGGGACTTTCGGGGGCGAACGAACCCCAAAATTGACGAGCCCGTCGAGTTCGGTCGAGATTTTTGCTGTGGTGGTGGCGGAGGAGTATCTTCAACCGCATGTCTGGAATCAGATAGACCACTATTGGTCCTGTGGAACTGGCCGAGAGGCGTGGGCGAGCGACGACTGAGCTGCTGACCTTGCCCCTTCTCTACGCTTGCCGACCTCACCGTGTCAGCTGTGGCTTCAGCTTCCGTGGAATCCAACGAGCGTCGGCGACGTGATGATGTGACTGTCACAGAAGCTGGGTCTTCAAGGCCAGTCAACTCACGTCCCAGCACGCCCCTTTCCAGATTTTGGGTTGGTGTGTCAGTGGCCATTCCCTTGGCGGCTTCCTCGCGTTGTCGCTCGATCCTTCTGGTCAATTTTCTCTCGGCCTTTTGCATGTCCTTTTCTCTTTTTCGTTGGCGCCGTCTTTGGTCTCGTTCCATGAGTTCCCGAAGATCCGACGCATCTAGGCCATCGGCAAGATCGTCAATTCGCTTGTGCGCTTTCAACGTGGCTTCTGTGATCGGCTCACGGTCGGCAAGGCGACGCCTTTCGGATGCCGACCTTCCGACCCCGGCGCCAGCAACTGGATTTGAGGAACAACGAATTGTTGGTCGCGGCACCAGAGCCGCAAGAGCAGATACTCTGAACGAAATGTGATCCGAGTCCGAGCTCATGCTGGAATGTATAGACTCTGGTGAAGGCAGCGAGACAACTGAGGAGGGCTGGCCCTCCCAGCTCCTTGTCAGGTCCTGCCTGATGCGACGACTATCTCTCTTCATGGGCCTGCCCTTGGTTACGCTATTGGTCGCTGGTCTCAGAGGGCTGAACTGGCTCATAGCCTTGATCTCAGCCTCTCGTTCGTGGTCCTCTTTGCGCCGCTTGCTGGACTTCTTCGCCAACAAAGGCTGCCCGCTGCGCTTATTCCCAGAATTCTCGTGGTGCAGGGTTGGCGCACGATGGATATCGTCTACATTACTATACGGGATTGTGACCTGCGAGGTCCGTTTGCTGCGCCGCCTCATATTTGATCTGGTAGTCGCATCGTGAGGAGGCTTAGAAGCTCGTATCGAATCACGTCTTCCAGGCGAGAAACTGTACGCGCGGGGGGCGGGCTCCTCGGTGGCTTTGCCCAGACGATTGGGACCCTCAGCTTGCTTTCGTGCTGTGCCTCGTATAGAGTCATTATCTGCCGTTGTACTGGCACGAGCCCGCAAGCGCGAGCCCCGCCGCCGGAATGGCCATAAAGACATGGCAGCCGGCGTGCAGGCGTCTGCGACGACAAAAGAGGGTTGTGCGCAGGTGCGCTATCTTTTTGAGCGTTGGTACGTTCGACGACGTATTGATACAGACGATCTAGAATGTACGTTTGCGAAAGTCGCCATCGGCCCAAGACTAGTAATTGTGGACGAAATTGGCGAGGGCTAAGTGCAGGTGATGCTGCCGAAAAGAAAAGACACTTGCCCAGTGTGACCAATTGACAAGTAGGCGTGGCGCTCAGGAGAACATGTACGTCGAGCGAGCTTTGGTCGTGGTTGCTTTCGGGGCGGAATTGTATGTCGAAAGTGGGTTCGGAGCCTCCCGGCAAGACGCTTCTGTTATTGGCACAGCAAGAGGGGAGGGGGTTGCCGCACTTGTGCTCGTCGCAAATCGAGTAGCAAGCTGTATATTGGTATTGTAAATCGAGAATGCTGCGCAGCCTCGTCAGTAAGCGTTTGCGAGGACGAGGTTGTAGAGCGGACGGCGCGGGATGGCAGGCTGGATCGCCTTGACGGATATCAGCTGTGCAGGAGCAGATCCAGGTCCAGGTTCAGGGACAGACAGGAACGAGGGCCGTTGGGCTGGGCCCATTGGGGGTTTATGGCTGAGGCCCTGGACGGCGAAGGGGCCAGGGTGCGGTGGTGACGGCGGCCCTAGGGCGGGAGCAGGGCAGACAGGGTCGCTTTAGCGGCCCTGACGGAGCATGGGCAGGTGGGAGCGAGAGGGGACTTGGCTGAGGGAGGCGTCGGCTGGTCGTTGATTGATCGAGGGCGTGTTGTGGCGTGGTGGTCGAGCTGTGGGGGAAGAGGGCAGTGGCGGAATCCTGGCTCTCACTACATGCCTACGTCGCATATGTCCACCAGTGCGGCAGGGGCTGCAGGAGCAGGAAGCCGTGGCGGTACGGGGTGACTCGAGGCCGGTACCTGGGCGGAGGTACCGCTGATTTACTTTGTTTGTTGATCGATACCAGGTTTGGCGTAATTACTCCGTAGTCAGAGAGATGCCCGTTGCCCGTTGCCCTTTGCCCTTTTGTTCGTCGCCGGACAAGGCCGGCTCGTCCTCCCCTGTTGTTCTATTGCCCTGCTGCCCTGCTCTCCCCTTTCCACTCTGACTGTCACGGTCAAGCCGCTGCGCCCGGCACTTGTTACGTCGCACTTGACGTTGTGCGCTGCCTGCCAAGGTCGAGTGTTGGTGGAAGACATTGGAAGTCGTGGGGGTGGCGGGAGGGCATCGATGCCGGCGGGCCCAGGACCGGAGCGAAAGGCACAATCGCAAGCAATGTCTCAAGCGAGCAAGTTTATTGTCTGAGTGCAAAGTATGGTCTGGTCTAGTGTGTTCTGGTCTGGTATGATCTGAACACGGGACTTTGGAATCTGTGTAAGGCTGAAGAAGAGCTCGAGCATTGTCTGATTCCATCCTGGCTGTTGATTAATTACTCTAGCCGACTGCAAGTATGCGGCACTTTGCCCCCAAATTGATTTGCTGCAGTCGGTTTGCTTTCCGAAATGGGAAGAGGACCAATCATGACGAGCCAATCTCATCTAGTATGTACTGCTATGTAGAGCTCGAATCCCCCCATTCGATGCACCAGACCACCACCAGACCACCACCAGACTTCTGGACTGGTGCAGGCGAGGCAAGAGCGCCCGAGGCAGCAACGCGCCTGCAGATCGGTCGACCTCCAAGTCTGAGCACTTTCCAAGTCTGCTCAGGTGCAGAGGCAGAATGGCTCCAATTGTCCCAAAGCGCCGCCTCTTGTGCCGCCCCTCGCCTGCTCGTGTTGCCTGCGCTCCAACATGGACACTTGAAGTCGAGAGTTTGCAAATGCAGCAGCAGGCTTCAGCAGGCTTCAGTGCCGTCCACTTCGGGGGGCTTCAAACCGCTGTGGCCTCACATGCCAACAGGCAAGGGTGGCTGGGCTGCCATCTCAGCAACCCCCGTCCAATGATGTCAAATGCTGCAAGGGATGCTGGTTCCTGAGAGTCTGAGACGCAACCACTTACGTGCACGCAGACCCTGGCCTCAACCCCCAGCCACGCCGGCCAGCCCTCGCCAGCCATCCGCAACCTGTTCTCTCAACCTGTTCTCAACCTGTCTTTTACCCTGTTGCGCAGACTCGCAACGACTCGGGACAAGTCAACGCCGGCCCGCCAGAGGCACCAGAGCTTATGCATACACACACATACAAACACATACACATACACATATCAAAGGGGCAACATAGCGACGAGACGACACCATTGACAAGGGCAGGTGCGGTCGCATGTAGCAGTACCGTCACGACAATATCTTCAAGTACCTTCTTGGCTCGACGACCGCCGTCAACGTCAACCAGGGCAGCGCCGCACACTCCACCCGGTCGACTCACACGCACGGGATAGGCACGCCAGCTCGTATTGTTCGCGCGTGTGGGGCCACCTCGCAGCAGCCACACTTGCAGCCAAGCCCACAGTCATCGACAGTCAAGCTCGTTTCCTGCTGTGTGGCTGCAGGCTTGACTCGCCTCGACTCGCCTCGACTCGACTCGACTCGACTCGACTCGACTCGACTCGACTTCCTTTCCGCACTGCGCTGCCGCCAACCCGCCCGCCGTCAGCTTCAACTTTGCAAGTAGCCCGGCCCAGCCGTGTGCCATTTGTCCAGGCCCGCGGCAGGGCTCATGGTCGGTTCCCCGGGAACGGCAGTCTTTGACACCAACACGATCCCCCGCTGCCGGTCAGCGTACATGCGCCGCCTGCTCATGCTTGGTCCATTCACCTGTCTCTTGACTTAGGGACGACTTGACCTCGGGTGCTTCCGCTAGCTATGCACGACAAAAGAAAACGTCTAGTATCATCTGCCATGCCCACCCATAGCGGCCATGAGCCAAACGAATGTGGCGTCCCGAGGTGCAGCGCACACCAGACTCCCGAATCAGGCTGCCTGCGCCAAAGTGGCAATGACGGGCACACCCATATATCATCGGTGCTGAGCGTCGAGGGGGTGTGACTGTCGAGACTGTGACCAAGTGCCCCTCGTCTCCAGATGCGACCACCCGGTTTCGGGCACCTCGGGAGCCTTCATAGACGTCTTTGGACCGTCTCTGGCCTCCGTACAGAACATCCTTAGAACGCTACTGCACAGGGCACGGAGCTTCAGGGTTGGTTTACATACGCTAAGCAGTATGTGCATGCCGCCACGGCCATGCCCTGCTTGACAATCTCTGCACATCACCGGCCCCACCAGCACCGCCGGGAAGCCGTGGTTCCAATGGCATTCTTCTCTTAGCTCAGAGCCTGGTCGCAGCTCCGGACGGCGATCAACAACTGATCGGCAGTCTGCTTCTGTCGCGGAAAACAATCATCGGAGCCGTGCCGCATTTAAGAGGACCTCTGCGCCGCGGGAGTCATGATCCTGTCATGGCAGCGCCGTCTTCATTTTGCCAGCATGCACACAAACTGCTCGCTGGTAAAAGGGCAAAAGGGCAAAGACCAGAGGGACTTTGCATAAGCTGCAGCCAATCCGTGACGGACATGCTGCGTGTGACATTGTGCGGAGACAGGCATGACGCCAGTTAGATCGCCCCTGCGGTCGAGGCCCACGCGCATAGCATTGAATTGTCTGGCATGAAGTTGTAGCTAGGTGGCAGCATGCTGTACTAAACTAGGAGCACGATCTCTAGGATTATTGGGGCCCTAACGCTGAAAGGCCTAGAGCTCTAGAGCCTGTACAATATAATTGGAAGACACAGGCCGACTTTCGCTGCGTCTGTGACACCACTGCTATGCACTAAACTCCAAGGGTTTGAGCTTTGGAAATTTGCTGTGACGACGTGTGACCAGCACGGCGTAGCACAACCGCCCTCTGTTTCCATACATCCGGCATCTTCCCACGTTTAGCGCCATGCAGAAGCACCTTGGGCTCGCGAAGTCGAGCTTCCTCACATGTCTCGAGGGGTCCAGCTAAATAGAGGATAGGTAAGCTGCCGTGCAACCACGACGAGCACAGCATGCTTGACGAGGGCCACCTGCTGCACACATTGCAACACAAAGATGTTTTCCTGCAGGGATTTGAGACGCATTTCAAATTGAGCGCGAGCCGAATCTGCAGTCACGGCATACTGCCAGCCAAATTGGTGAGAACAATAAGATTGTTCGATCCTGGTGCGCGACTGGCCCAAAACTCTATGCGGCCCTGTTGACACCATGCAGCGTGGTCTGGAGCACCTGCGGCAAGTCGCAATACCTCTCGTATGGCAACCTTCTCACTTCTGACCGCTCTTCTAAGTCCGATTGTCGAGGTTCTAGACTGCCAGTGGACCAGACGATGCAGGACGCTCCTAGAGCTAGACGGTGTCGTTCGCGCGGTGGGCCTTGGCCGACGGCTTGCAAAGATGCCCTTGCCGGCACTTGAGTTGAGCCAGTGCATTTGCCGTTAGAGTCGATGCGGAGACGATATCCCTGTGTGCTCGGCCGTGGAGTAAGGTCTCGTGGCCCATGTTGTCGGTTCGTGCGGTGCATCGCAATTTCCAGCCGCGCTCGAATATCAAGAACGCTGGTTCGGAGGCCCAACCACGTCAAGCCTCGTGACGCGCTGCAACCGAGCAGAGTGGAAACTCACTATCCCAGCCGCGGAGTTTTGTGTGCAAGAATGGCGGTTGGCGAAGGACCTTCAAATTGACCACACAGCGACAATTTTGTCACCCACCGGTCAAAAGTCAGCGCTTGTGGCGGCGTGCCCCAGACGTTAGACCATCGGTGGTGGACTTGAGCCACCTATTCACTAGCCAGCACTACGAAGAAAACCCAACCGCCACCTCGTGGAGAAGTCGCATTTACTGGCTGGACATGACGAGCTACTGTGTAGTAGACCCAAGCGCCCCCTCATCGACCCTCTCACGACTTCAACCCGAGTCAGTGCAGCGGCCGCCTCCTGACTTGCACTCACTGTACTGTACTGTTGGACAACACTGGATCTTCCGACCAAGGTGGGCGGGCGGCTGCGAGGAATACTTGGACCTGCTTCGAAAAATCTCTGCAGCGTCTTTTGTGGCCTGGCAGCGATGGTGACTTGTTCAAGGCTATGCGGCATGTCGTTGGCTACCAGCTGTGTGGTCAGCAACTGGCTAAGCTCGCAATTCTAAAAACAGACCAGTTGGTTGCACTACATCACAATAATCTTCAGCGAATTAAGGCCGGTGATGCACTGAGCCTGTCACATGCTCACGCTCACGCATCTGAGAGACAAGCAGCAGCAATAACAGCCGATGTGCAGATGATCATGGGTTCCCCAGGTTTCTCTTGAGTCGTCGGGCACACCCCCCCTGGCTACATCATAACTGGACAAGTGCCATATCAACAGATTGGCCAACCACATCTTATATCAGGGTGGTCATTCTGACAAGACCAGACAAACCCTGAATCAGAAAGTGCGTCGGTGGCTAGCCTTGTAGCAGAAATCCTGGGCCAGCCACGCGGGTATCTGATGAAACACACACCTCCCCACGACCAAAGCAGCTGCTACGATTGGACCTGGGCGTCCCCGGCTAGGCCGCACATATACACGCTACCGAGGACGCAGGATAAGCTCGCCCGCGCAGAAAAAGATCGTGATAATCGCTGCTGATCGGGACGGCTGCTCCTCTATCTGAAATCGGAGATTTGCTCGAGCTAGCAATTGACCAATGAGGAGTCTCTTCCCGCCTGCTCGGGTGCTCTGCAGCTCAGCTCCGAAAAGGACAAAAAACAATAACATGGCCTGTTTGCAGGGTAAGGATTAATTAGTAATTACCGGCAAGCTGCAAGTAAGAATGCCAGAATCTCAAAAGAAAAGTCGCATGGTCCGTTCTCGATGAGGACACGCACGGCTCGGAAGATTTTCCCTCTCCTCGTGGCTTTTTTGCATAACCGCGAATGAGTGAAGGAACATGCTGCCCTGCGGGATAATGATTGGTCCTTTTGCGGGGCCGTGTGCATTTTCCGAACAAGGGGGGTTTCGAGAGAGGGAGAAAAGCAAGAAAAAGAAAAGTGAAAGCCACACGGAGATTTGAGAGAAAAAGAAAAAGGAAAAGACAAAGACAGGGTGGCCGCCACGGGCTGCAACAACAACCAGGGGGGGGGGGGAGACGAGAATTTTGTGACTCATTTGTAAGCCCTTCCGGGAAACTTTGACCATCGGGGAGCCGGGACGACCACGTGGCAGGAACGATCGACATTGCCGTGCGAGTTTTGTGCTCGCGTTAAGGGGTTTTGTAGGGGCTCCGCGGGATACGTATATGTATATACGTACCGGTTGATGAAGACAGTGGGCACTGGGAGAGTGGGTTTTGGCGGAGCAACTTTGATGATAATGACGTACGCTGCTGTGTTATCCGTGTTTGCACGCCGGGGGGCGTTTAGTCACGGTTGAAGAGAGCTAGATTATTACACTGCGCGCTTCAGTCGTGATGTCGTGGATTGCGTTACTTGGGATGTATTTACTGTGCTGTTGTGGCTGAATGCTTGGTTGTCTGTATCTTCTTGCCAGACTCGGAGAGCTTATTCCTGAGGGGGGGGGAGAGAGAAAGACATCATCCACTGGCTCTTGAAAATGGACTGCTGAAGCTGTGATAACAACTTCGAGAGTCTTGATGCTCCGGACCTGCGGGTTCAGTTTCATGACTCTGCGCTCTTGAACGGAGAAGACTTAGAATATACTTATATTTTGCGGGACATGCAACAAATTCAATACTAGTGACTAATCACCATAAAGCGATGCAAGATGGTGTGCCGTCTTAGAGACCTAGTCCTCTGTTTTGATGGAGTGTGGAATCCTAGACTACTGTAGCTTGAGGACGAGGTGGCTTGCGATTTTCTGTTAGGAATTCCACGAACGGCGGCGATGCTATGCTATGCTATGCCTTGATGTTAACAGTAACGGCGGGTTTCATGATACTATGAATAAAAGGGAAACACAGAGCATCGGCACCTGGTTATGAAGGAAGTCGCGCGCAAGGGCAGCAGATTATCCTTTTTTTTTTTTTTGCGAGTTTCCAGCTGGGAGTGGAAATCCCATGATGGTCTGCAATGTGTGTCATGGCGCGCGTGCGACTTGTGAAGCCGGCACGGCATTTTCTTTCTCCTGTGATACGACACGATAGATAACTCGACTATGGTGACTAGGTGGTCGGCTATGATTTTCTCTGTCTTCTTAAGATGTCTGATCTTTTGTGAAAGGGTCGTCCTTGCGCACCTGATATTGGGGTTTAGAGTATGGGCTTGTGATGTTTGGAGGTTAACAAACCCTGAGAATACGAAGCTCCAAATATGGCTGTTCTTAGAGAAGATGGAGAGTTGTTTCGAAAGGAAATAGAAGTTACCACGCTTCATTGTTACGGAGTGAGAGCCAAGGCTATTCATGGTGATCATCCAAATGTCACAGAGACCAAGAGATCGAAGGTTGAGACATCAAGTGTTTCTCGCAGGGTCATGAGATCCAAAAATTAAGAGTGGACTCTACATGCTGGTAGGCTCAAAGCTGGAGATGTCTAAAGGTTTGAAGTTAGAAATCCAAACGGTCCAGAGGTCTCACGTCCAACAGTTTCAGGGGCCACAGGTTGATACATTAAACGGAGCTCACAGAGTCAGAAGGCCGAAAGTCCAGATTCGGATAAGCTTGAGCCTGACATGGCCCCTCTCAGTGACGATCCAGACGAAGGCAACAGCCACATGCTGTGCGGCAGTAGCCTGCAAGAGCCGCACAGCTGAAGCCATTGTGCACCGACTGCCGGTCCACGGCAGTCAGCTCCAGCCGTGTAGCTCTAAAAGGCTAAGGGTGTGGGGAAACGTCAGTTCAGCTGCACTCGGATCCGTGCCTGCCACGAGGCTCTGACAACCTCCAACCTTTTAATTCGCCGTGGAACGATGGCAGCCTTGGTATCTCGGAAACTAGGATTGGGCAAGTGTCAAAGGCAAGGAGATGCCAGCAAACTGTGACCTCTGAGGCCGCCCAAGATCTTCTTAAGCCGCCTGGTTGAGCCTGTAATCCCCAGCCAACACCACGTCACTCAACTAGCTCTAGATCGCCAGGACGTCGATGCTGATCTGTTGGAGAAGGGCTGCCAGTCTCTCCAGTCTCGCCAGTCTGCCATCGCTCCTGCCCCGCGCCTGCGTCTTGAGCCATTGACTCACCGCCTGCAAGGCTTTCCTCATATGGACTCTCGGGTACGCGAGCAGTCGAGCTGCAACATCCCCTGCCGTCCCTTATCACACATTCCAAGCTGATCAAAGACCTCGCCAGCTCGACGTGCGAGGCTCCCTCTGCAGCGACTCCAACTGGTCAGTCGCCACGCTCTTCAGCTCTGGACTCGACGAGTCTCCGTCTTACACATGTTTGCACATCAACACAGCTCACCCGCAGCTCTCCCGACAAATCAGCCGTCTCACCTGAACCTCCTTGGTCGTCCAGCTACAGCACGCATGATTGCCTGCGAGTCTTTGGGCAGTGTTGCTCATGCTTGCTAGTTCGTAGCCTGCAGCAGCCTCCCGCCGCTAACGCCGATCGTACCACCCGCCCCCACGCTGATATCTCGAGCGGCAACATTCCGCCTGCAACTCGCAAGGCTCTCGCCTACCTTGAATAAATGCAATGCGACTTAGAGGCGGCTTTCGTCGTCCGTCATTGGTCAATGGCCGTGTTGGGTCAGGCCTCGCAGTCCGGGTGACGTTCTAGACGTGGCGACGGCGACCTAGAGGCTGAGTCTGACACCTAATCTGATTCCTTCACCCGCAGCTGTCACTATGGGCCCATTTCATGGTGTGCATGAGGCTACCTGAAGTCGCAAAAGATGGGCGCTACCTGAATCCACAAGATCCAGATAGATACTCGTGGAGGGGAAAATCTCAGTTCGCGAGGCAACTTAAAGGTCATATAAAAAAGAGCTGATCTCAGTTCCGGGGCCTCAGAGGTACTGTGGTCTTGATATGTGTATGTGTGTGTGGTATAGAGGCGTGGAAGTCCCGAGACTTCCAACCAGAAGTAAGCGCACCTCAAATACATGTTATTAAGCTGCCACTTTTGTACATTAAGTACTGACAACTACCACAGGGATCGCGTTCACCTTGAAATTACTGTCTACCGTCTCTCGGCACTGACGCTGATCTCGATCCGTGGCAGCACTGCCAAGAACTTCAGAATATCACGGCTGGCAAATACGAAACTGACTTCGCTTCGAAATCTTGAAACACACAAGCTTTTAAGGATCTACCCCCCCCCCCCCCCCCCCCCCCAAAAAAAAAAAAAAAACTCCTTTCAAACATCGCAACAATGGTCTACTACGACGACGGCACGGGCTTCGCCGACGCAAGCGGCGAGATCACACGCTTTCAGGCCCCTGAAGGGTTTCAATGGGTTCTGGCCCCGCAACGTCACTACCAACTCCGTCCCCATGAGCTGATAGGCTTCGATGACAACTCTGTCGGGAATGTCTACAAGTACAAAAGGCTATCGAGCATGAAGAAGCGTATTCGCCTCCTCCGATTACTCCCGGGCCCAAAGCACACAGATCCCACCTGCGAACTCTTTGAGGCAGAGATTTCGCCCACTGACGGCAAGATCTACCGAGTGGTGAGTGGTAAAACAGTCGATGAGAGGGTCGAGTACGAAGCTCTCTCCTGGTCTTGGGGTACCGACAAAGCCGACAAACGCATCCTGATCCGCCAAGCAGACGGTCACGCCAAGATGAAGGCCTCACCCGCGCTCGTCTGGGCTCTCAAATACTTAATGTACCCGAGCAAGGATCGCATCTTGTGGGTTGATGCGATCTGTATTGACCAGCACAGCGTCGAGGAGAAGAACCATCAGGTGCAGATGATGTCACAGATATACAGCTACGCCAAGAGGGTCTGTGTGTGGCTTGGAAGAGAGACAGACTACAGTCAAACAGCTATCAACTTCATCAAGAACGATGTGCTGAAGCTCCACCAATTTGACCAGCTTTGCTCCAACAGAGCCAACGCCGAAAAATGGCAGTCGTTACTTCGACTGATGCAACGTCCTTGGTTCTTCCGCCGCTGGGTGGTCCAGGAGATTGCGCTTGCGAGAGATGCCGAGATCTATTGCGGCCCAGATCGGCTAGCTTGGAAAGATTTCTCTGTCGCTGTCGAACTCTTTGTGGAAGTCGAGACGGCTACACACCGGCTCTCCGAGGTGATACAGAAGGACCCTCGCTTTTATCACGTGCCAGGGTGGTTTGAGTACGTATCAGCATTGGGTGCCAGTCTTCTCGTGGAGGCCACAGGGATGGTCTTCAGAACCTACGAGAAGCCGGATGGAGATGCCTTGGATCCAATCACCTTGCGCCGCCCACTACTCAGCCTGGAATATCTCGTTTCCAAACTCTCCATATTTCGCGCATCTGAGCCACGGGACGCCATATACGCGCTCCTAGCCATTGCCAACGACGGTTATCCTGCCGCCAATGCCACTCACGAGACAGAGTCGCTCACATTGATCGCTGAAGTCCTTACGGATCTGGCGGACCAGAAGCCTTTCCCTGTCGACTATGGGAACGCATACAACGATGTCTGCCAGAATTTTATCGAGTTCTGCGTTGACAGGTCACTCGACACATCAAGAGCATTGGATATCCTATGCAGACCGTGGGCACCTGAGATCACGTCAAATGCGCCAGTACACCAGACGAAAGAGTCGATTTTGCCAGATGCAAAGTCGAGAAAGGACAAGGAGACTAAAGCCCACAACAAGATGCGCCAGGAACGTGCTAAACACGGCCATTTTGATCCATGGCCCCTGATTGAGAAGCACTTTCCCTTGAAGAAGAGAGGGAGAGATGACCCGGTGCCAAGTCTACCTTCTTGGATCCCCAGGGACACTGGTGCACCGTATGAAATGTATCGTCAGCCTGGTATCCAAGAGATCATGAAGCTTGGAAGAAAAAACGCGGATCCCCTGGTTGCATCTCCTGGCCATTCACGCAACTACGATGCTGCGCAAGGCCAGGAGATCTGCCTGGAAGACTTCAGATTTCTCAAAAGACGCCAGCAGGACGCACATTCCATGTTCATCCGAGGCTTTATATTGACCGAAGTCGAACATACCACTGACGCATCACAATCGGGGAACATACCAGAAGAGTGGTTCAAACTCGCTGGGTGGACACCGACCGCAAAGTTCGGTTATGACGACATCGATGACCCTCCCGAGGCATTTTGGCGAACGCTGGTCGCAGACAGAGGCAAAGATGGGAGGAACCCGCCATATTACTACTCGCGAGCCTGTAAAGAATCGGTCAAGAAAGGCGGATATGCGAGTGGCGCTGTCAATACCTCAGATCTGATCAACAACGAGCGGAACTCAATCGTCGCTCAGTTCTGCCGCAGGGTTCAAGCCGTCGTATGGAATCGTCAGCTTATCAAGACCAAGCTGGGCAATCTAGGCATCGCGCGCAAAGCCGTCCGAAAGGGCGACCTCATCTGCATCCTATATGGCTGCAGTGTTCCAGTAGTTCTGCGGCGATTCAAGAAAGGGGACCAGATTATGAGAGACGAAAAAGAGGAAGACGAAACATTCCCTGGTCTTGAGAAATTCGCTCAGGACAAGTACATTCGTCGTGTCATTCGCACCGCCAAGCTGAAACGAAAATGGAAGGAGCGGCCGGACTCGACCAAGGCGGGGGATGCAGATGGTGCCCGTCATGAGCGAAGCCCCGAGGGCGGCAGCGAGCGCACGTGGGATTTCGGCAAAGAAGATGTGAGGAAAGACATTGAGAAATGGAGACAGTACCTGCGAAAACGCGAAAAGGCAGCCGAGCATGAGCCAGTGTCACCAACCATGCAGCCAGGGTCATCAAAGGACAAGAGCGAAGAACGCCCACGGGGAGTCGCAAACGCCACAGAGCCCAAGCAAAAGAAGGTCGACCCGTTTTATTACGAGTTCCTGGGCGAATGCTATATCCATGGCATGATGGATGGCGAGGCTATCCGTCTCAAGGCTGAGCACGGGAAGGATCGGAAATCGAGCACTGGTGGTCAACGACTAGCTCGCGTTGTCCGCAGCGCAACGATGAACCAGCCTCGCCATCCATTACCGCCTCACCTGCGGCCGCCACATAAGTCGTACACTATGAGTGCAGCCACTACGCAACAGCTCAAAGAACCCAGCCCGAGACGACCTGGCGGCTTGCCTCTGGGTAGAGACGAACTTGTCAGCCTAGAGGAGCTAGAGGCAATCCCAAGCCGACTTAACACGCCCAGTCTCGGGTTTCCCCCAATAGTTATTCCGCATTATGAATCGCCTGGCTCGACCAGTGCGAGCAGCGTTCCCAACAACGCAGGCATTGTCCCTGATGCGTTTGCGTCCGCGCCCGCGCGGGCTACACGGGCGTCTGCGACGTACAATACCGCACCGAGTATGGGCAGTGGTGGCGACGCTGCGGCTGCCGCGACGGGCCGAGCTGGAGGGGCCAAGGCAACCTCGGAGACGCAGCCTAGCACCAGGGAGGAAGTGCCTGTGCTGCAGGATGTAGTGTTCGAGCTTAGATGATCTGAGTTCGAGCTCTGCCGCTTGGCAGTATCAATAACGCCTTGCAGGTGCGATTCACACGTTTCCTCTCTTGACTCCAGCATTCTTTGCGTGTGCTTACGTGCTTTTGCGTATGACAAGGACATGCTTGGCCTGGTCGCCACTGGTTGTCAGCCACTGAACCAGCATCTTCGGGATTGATGAGAACTGCTTTAAGTATCCAATGCAACCTAGTTGGGCGCCATTCGCAGACAGGTCTGAACATGAGTCACTTGCCAATTTGACAAGTTTTAGTTGCATGGGATCCTATTCAAATAATGGCGAAACCGGTGAATTTTTGGCATATCTGGACATGACAGCCTTGTGCCGAAAGACTACTACTGTGAGTGATGAGGGTAAACAAGGCAGATAGGTTGTGTGCCGATGCTAAACAATCCGTGGTGCGTGTGGACATTTCACAGGCGGCCTCTGCCATTGTGCATAATTGCTGTAGCAAAAAGTGGATGAAGCTGGACAGATGGAGGGTCTGTGTGCAAATTGTCGGAGCTGTTGGTGTTGTCCGCCCAACCTGCAGCGAGTGTGGTGCCAGGGCCGATTGCCCCGCCGCCAATGTTTACTTTCCGGCAGGCGGCGCGCTTGGCGATCCCTGAACTTCTGAGCCGATTCAACCCACATCGCAACCCTGTGGATCTCGACAGCACACGACTGCGCTTTGTTAGACAGTCTACAGATCAGGAACATCACACTCGGGACAAAGCACGTCCTTTCTAACAGCCAGACCCGGCAAATACAAGGCAACGCGCCTCCCAGACGCAGCGTGCTCGACAGCACCAACCAACCCATCGCAACCATGGCATTCAATCCGCGAATGTCCATCATCCCGCCAGCGCAGCAGGCGCAATCCCGCGCGCGAAAGAAGGAGGAAGAAGCCGACGCCTTCATGCGGCTGCCAGACAAGGAGATCGTCGGGTGCATAACAGACATTGGCATCCCCTTTACGGTTCAGGACCTGCAGAAGCCCAATCCGATCCAGGTCCAGATGATCTTCGAGTGGTTCGCGGAGCTCCTGCTTAACGCGACGCGCGACTCGATCGAGCCCGCGATGCGCGCCGCCGCGGAGGACGTGTGCGGCGAGTTTGCCGACGTCGTGCCTCCCGACACGCGCAACCTGATGGGCTTCTACATATCGCTGCGCCGGCTGCTGCTCGAGACGGGCATCACCGACTTCAGCTTCACCGACCTGTACAAGCCCACGCACGACCGCCTCGTCAAGATCTTCAGCTACCTCATCAACTTTGTGCGCTTCCGCGAGTCCCAGACCAACGTCATCGACGAGCACTTCAACAAGGCCGAGGAGACAAAGACGCGCATCGAGACGCTGTACGGGGAGAACCAGGACATGGAGGCGCGGCTCGAGGACATGAAGCGCAACCGCCGCGCGATGGAGGCGCAGGTGCGCGAGAAGACGGCACGCAACGACGAGCTAAAGAAGACGCTGCTCGAGCTGCGTTATAACCAGGAGAAAGTGGCCGCGCGGCTCGAGGAGGCCAAGGAGAAGAAGGGCCAGCTGACGCAGCGCCTCGAGCAGAAGACGGCGGATAAGATGCTCACCAAGCAGGAGAGCGCCAAGCTGAGGCCGTATACCCTGCAGAGCCCGACGAATCTGCAGAACAGTCTTACTGAGCTCAACAACACGCTCAACGCAGACAAGTCGCACATCGACGCGCTCGATCGGCGTGCTCGGGCGCTGCAGACGTCTACCGATTCGTTTGGCGTGGTGGCTACCGACGTCGCGTCGTGCATCAAGCTGCTCGACGAGATCCAGACGGAGCTGACCAAGGAGGAGGAGGAAAGCGTGCGCAACGCCAAGCAGAGAGATGCCCTCTCGGAGCGGGGCAATAATGTCCGTGAAGTCGAGCGGACACAAGCTCTGCTCCAAAGACAACTGTCCAAGTGGGACGAGCGAACGGAGCGGCTGCGGGAACAGAGCCGGGTGAAGGCGGCAGAGGCGAAGGAGAGGCTCGAGGAGCTGCGCGCTCTGCACAAGAAGCTTACCGAGGAGCGGGCAGAGAAGGGCACTGAGATTGAGCGGCGGAGGGTGCGGATTGAGCAGACGGAGAAGAAGGTATGTTTTTCTTTTGGGGGGCGATCTTGTGTCCCCAGCTCCCGTCTATGCGCGCAATTACTGACAAGGTTCGTGTTTTCAAAGATGCTCGACCTCAAGGAGAACATTGAGAATGAGGTGCGCGCTGCCTACGATGAGTTCCTCAAGATGGAGTCACATATCAAACTTTACATCACGGAGATGGAGCAGGCGATATGATGACGGCAAGCACAAGTGGGAAAAAGAGAGTTGCCTGGGTTTTATCGTTGTTTGAGTTTGGACGACACGCGCTTATGAATTGGAAAGGACATTAGATACCACAGGTGTATGGCGTTGGAGTTGCTGCTTTTTCTCTAGTGGGACTAGACCGAGTTGTCGCTCGTTGGGTGTCCATCCCTTGTGGATTAAATGGTTGCCACCTTGGCATGGATACTATTAAAACTATAACATGTCTCCTGTGATGGTGCTCACGCGCGAGATGATTGGCCCCAGTCTGCGTACCGAAACCGCAACCACCGTTTAAGCACGCGTCCTACTTCGACGGTCCTGCCTGCCCACCCTGGTTCATCCCCGTCGATACCCAGCTTGCGCAATGTGCTTCCACCTCCAGTCAATAGGGGCACATCCTCGGTGAGGATGTCCTCCAGGACAATCCTCTTTCTTCGATCACGGCCGCTGTTCGCCTCTGCCATCGGGCGAGGGGAGGAGTCCCTGAGATTGCCGCCATCACTTTCGCTTGCTTCCCCCGCGTCACTAACTCCATCGCCTCCATCTGTCCCGCGACACCCGACGTTCTGAACACCTCCGTTCCACGCTGGCATCACGTCTGCACTGCTACCGTCGCCAGAACGCCTGGCCGGCTCGATGAGCAGGACCTCGCGGAGGCCGAGCTGATGCGCGTACTCGACGAGCGTGGAGCAGGAATGCGACAAGCCTTGCGCCGACCACTCGCTCGTGTCGCGGTGAAGGTCGAGAAAGCCGTACATAATTACCGTGGCGCAGCGGCGGCTGGACCTGGGTTTTGGTCTTGGTCCCGCCTCGTCATCGTCCGGGGGAGCCGGCGGCGCCGCGGGGACTCTGGACGAGGACGAGATGAACGTCGCGGGTGCGCCCCCGTCGCTGCTTGTGCTGTGTCCGCTGCTCGCCACGCCTGCGACCGAGAGGTAGGACCGCAGGTGCGTCACCGTGGGCATGTACAGCGTGCGAATGTGCCGCGAGGTGACGAGCTGGTGCAGCGGTGACGTCACGAGGTGGGAGTACTTGCTGCGCAGGAAGTCTGCCCTCGAGACTGATTCCGGGATTGGCCTTGCGCGCTCATCGCGTGTGACTTCGTCGAGGATGCTGGCGACGAACTCTGCGCGGGGAGAGCAGACGATGAGTGTCGTTGGGAAGGTGTGGTGCTGCTTCAGGATGTAAGCCAGCAGCTCTGACGGCCGGGCTGGTGAGACCAGCGTGCAGTTCGTCATGGTGCAATGCACTGCGGGTGACTATAAGATGAGACTGCCGTCCGGCTCGTCATATTGGCAGACCGATGTCAAATTCTGAATGAATAGAGCATCATAAGGTGCCGAGAACCTACTATGAGACTTAGCGAAGATGGGAATTCGAGATAGCATTTCCGAATGTCCATGGAGAGAGGAAGTCAAGCCGCATGCTGTTGGTCATTCCGGACACGTCATTTCTGACCGCTGTCCGAATACCCCTGGCTGCCAGGCACCGGATTGACGACATGGCTGGCTGCCGCTCAGTGCTGAGCAACAGCGAGCTATCGGAGCTGCACCCCGCCAAACCCACCGCATCACCACCTCCGACTCCCCGTCACGCGCAGTTACACGCGATCCGATAAGGTCGTCGTGCTGCCTGACCTGCCGACACTATGGAGTCAATATCACGCATTTCGACCCTGCTCGAGAATGGTCAGTTCGGCTCCACCTCGCATCTCGACACTGGCACAAAGCCCTGACTGACAATGGACACAGCTCGGGACCTCACCCTCGAAGCTGCTCAGGCAGCTCGGAGTGCTCGCTCGACAACCACGTCGAGAGCGCTCCCCACGGCACAGCTCAAGAAGCTGCTGGACAGTCGGAATGAGCGCGAAGTCCTCGATGGACTCCGCAGAATCATATCGGTATGGAGGTCCATTTGTCGACAACCACGGGGATGCACCGCTGACTTCCCCTTGTTTTTTTACACACAGATGATGTACCGACAGCAGAAGACCCTCCCACTCTTTTCCTCCGTCGTCAAGAACGTCGCCTCTCCGAGCTTTGAGATCAAGAAGCTAGTCTACATATATCTCATACACCATGCCGAACAAGAGCCCGATCTCGCCCTGCTGTCAATCAACACCATCCAGAAATCGCTGTCCGACTCGAACCCACAAGTACGAGCCCTGGCACTGCGCACGATGTCGGGTATAAGAGTGCCTGTGATCAGCCAGATTGTTTCCCTCGCCATCAAGAAGGGGGTAGGCGACATGTCGCCACACGTACGGAAAGCCGCGGCTCTCGCGATCCCGAAATGCTACCGGCTCGAGCCGAGTACTCTTCCGCAACTTCTCGAGTACATGAGCACGCTGCTTGGCGACAAGCAGTACTATGTGGCGGGCGCTGCAGTCTCAGCCTTCCTCGATATATGTCCGGAACGCATCGACCTCATCCACAAGCACTACAGAGGGCTAATCAAGAAGATCGTCGATATGGACGAGTGGAGTCAGCTTGCGGTCCTGAGAATGATCACAGTCTATGCACGCAAGTGCTTTCCGAGGAGGACGCGGACCGTCAAGTCACAGAATAAGTCGGCGGATCTTCAGGACTTTTATGGAGACAGTACGACAGAGACAAACGAGGCCGGTACTGAGGAGCAGATTGTTGTTCTCGATCCCGATCTCACACTGCTGCTCAACGGCATCAAGCCGTTGCTACAAAGTCGAAATTCTGCCGTCGTTATAGCAGTTGTCCGCTGCTACAGCGAGATTGGGACACCAGAGTACACAAAGGCAGCGATCGGTCCTCTCATAGCACTGGTCAGGGGACCTCAAGACATTCAGCAAGTTGCACTCTACAACATTGTAGCTGTCTGTCTCGACCACCCGACAGCCTTCGCTAAATATGCATCACATTTTCTGGTACGGGCAACAGATCCAGCACCAGTATGGGAGCTCAAGCTTGAGGTCTTGACTCTCATCTTCCCCCACAGTCCCCCACACACAAAGAGTTTGATCTTAAACGAGCTTGAGCACTTCTCTGGAGGTACAGATAAGGACCTGGTACGAGAAGCTGTACGTGCCATTGGGCGCTGTGCACAGGCTGATCATTCGACAACGGCACGTTGTATGCGGCTTCTTCTCGGCCAAATAACTAGTCTGGATGGGACCTTGGCGGCAGAGTCACTAACAGTGATCCGGCATCTTATCCAACAAGACCCCGAGAATCATGTACGCACAGTCATTCGGCTCGCCAAGAATCTCGATTCGGCGACTGACCCGCAAGCGCGCGCAACCATTGTCTGGCTCGTCGGCGAGTTCTCTGGACTAGATGCTGAGAACAACATAGCCGCCGATGTACTACGGATCCTGCTCAAAGGGTTTGCAGACGAATCTGAAGTCACCAAACGCCAGATCGTGCTGCTTGCCGCCAAGGTCTACCTGCATCACATCAACAAGGAGGCCGAGGCAGCGAAGGCGAAAGCCACCGAAGACCATGATGACATGCCAGAGGCCTTCTCCGAGGTCCACCCGATCACGAGGTTATGGGAGTATGTCTTACAATTAGTTCGTTACGACACTTCATACGATCTGCGAGACCGCACTCGACTATATAAGGCCTTATTGGGTGTGCCGCAGCTTGCAACGCTGATGCTGCTCGCGCCCAAGCCAGCACCACAAGCGCCAAGTCCGTCAGAAATAAGAAAGGGCTTTATTCTCGGCTCATCTGCTCTAGTCTTGGCTGGTGGCGGCGGTGTGCACCCTCTCAAAGGTTACCAGTCGCTGCCTCCGTGGGTACAAGAGGGACGGGAGCCCGATCCACGTCTTCGAGAAGATGGTACACCAGTAGAATATGGCCAAAAGGGCCGCTCTGTGCCCGCGTCTGAGGTCTTGGGAGAAGCCCCAGCACCGGTGGCAACAAAGAGCAATGGAGCCGGCGGCAAGACTTTGGATGACTGGCTAGCAGAAAGCGCTTCAGAAGACGAAGCTGAAAAGGCGGTGGACGACAATGATGAGAGCGAAGAGGAAGAAGAGGATGAGGACGAAGAGGAGGAGTCTGGCGAAGAAGAAGACGATGATGAGGAAGACGAGGAATCATCAGAAGATGATGAGGCGGATGAGCTTGAGGGCTTCCTCAACAAATGAAGCACAATAGTGCACTATTCAGTCAATGCCGCAGCAGTGCATTGACAACTACCAGAAGGAGCATTCTGCGGCCCCCGAATGTGAACAGGCTGTGCTGATCAAAACATCATGACAAGAATGCCAAGGCTTTGCCCGCGCCGACGTGCCACACAGGTGGACATCAAGCTGTTATCTATACGACTGAGGAGTGCCGATCATTCGGAGCAGTCTGTGGACTGATAGACTGTGGACATCGGGCTCATATATCCCAGGCATTGCGGAGGTTTGCTCCGGTTGCCGGATTGGGATGCATGGTGAATACCCTGGTAACAACGTTGTGGAAGCGCCTCATGTGCAAGTGCAGCACTTCTTGGCTTGCAAAACTTGATCTCTCTTGGCCAATCAAATCGTTTCGGCATGCAGGCGTTGTTTGTTCCAAAATCTTGGGTTCCATCGCAGCATAAGAAGCCCTTCCCGTGCTTCCGCTGCCAAGCCACTCCACACCAATACGGCCGACACTCTCTACCTTAAGTTATGCATAACAACAGAGCCGCCAATGCGGACTCCGTGATGTTTTGGGCTGCGCTAGTAGAGCATGTCCAATCAACTACACGCCAGAATGGGCAACGTGAGGATATGTCCGCGTTTCATGATTCAATGGTCTTGCCAAGAGTTTGGGACTTCCTGTCAAATCCCCACGGTCGTGATGTATAAAAGCAAAGAAAAACCTCCTCTCCAGGCTCTTGTTTGAATAGAGTCTGCATCGGTCACAGCAAAGAGTACTCTTTCACATTCTTTTCCAACTCAATAAACTCTCCCAACTTTGTGCCTTCGCGTGTCCATCACTATGCGTACCACTGAGATTCTTCTGGCCGCTGCCGGCCTTGTCACTTCCGTGACTTCGCACGCCACCTTCCAGCAGCTCTGGGTCAACGGTGCCGACCAGGGCAGCACTTGCGCCAGACTTCCTGTAAGTCACACCTGTTGTGTGTGATTATCCCATGATCAGCCTGCTGACTACGAACTCCTCCGACAACAGGCCTCCAACAGCCCCGTCACCAGCGTCAACACCCACGACATCCGCTGCAATGCCAACCCGGGCCGCGCGGCGTCCAAGTGCAGCGTCCCCGCGGGCGCCAGCATCACCGTCGAGATGCACCAGCAGAACGGCCAGCGCGACTGCTCCCAGGAGGGCATTGGCGGCAACCACTTTGGCCCCGTCATGGTGTACATGTCCAAGGTCTCGGACGCGAGCACCGACACGGGCAGCGGCAAGTGGTTCAAGATCTTTGAGCTCGGCTACGACGCTGCCACCAAGACCTGGGGCAACGACGGGCTCAACAAGGGCTGCGGCAAGCAGAACCTCAAGATCCCCAGCAACATCGCCCCTGGCGACTACTTGCTCCGCGCCGAGACCATTGCGCTGCACGCGGCGGGCCAGGCTGGCGGTGCGCAGTTCTACATGACCTGCTACGTGAGTGTTTTTCTTTTCCTTTTTTTATTTTGCCTTTTCCCTTTTCCCCATTTCCGTCTCGGCAGTGTTGGGGTTCTGGGGGATGATTAGTGGCAGTAGACTGATCTTGTGCTAATCTTTGACGAATATAGCAAATCACCGTCACCGGCGGCGGCTCCGCCAACCCCAGCGGCGTCAGCTTCCCCGGCGCTTACAACGCCGCCGACCCTGGCATCATGATCAACATCTACCAGAACCTGCAGTCGTACACTATCCCCGGCCCGGCTGTGTACTCTGGCTAAAGCGGTACGGCCTCCTTATTCTTCAAAGAATCAGACGATGCGCAGCAGACTTGTTCTACCTCTTCTGCTGGGGCCCTTGTGCCCGTCCTTCTTCAAATTTTGAACTTCTTCTTTGTATATGCCTGCCCCTGAGGAGGGTTCGGCATGACTCTTGTTCTTCATCATTGAGATTTTGGTATTTTGGAAGAAAAAAGAAATACACATGATAAACAGCCATTTGCATGTTCTCTATTTTTGTGAGGGTGGGATAGAAGGGTGGTGGACTGACTGGGTGGTTGGTGAAGTAGGAATTGGGGTTAGGGTAGCTGGACTATACAAACCAAGCCCTACAGGCATGGGGTCACGAGCTATGTATATCTAAAATTGCGACATATAACGAAAGAAAGCAAGAAAGAAAAAAGAGTTGATCTTGCAGCTTGCAGTGGAAAATATGAATGAGATGAGCAAGGGCAGCATGGGCCGTGAAAATAGATCCGACGGCGAAATTTCAAACGGCACGGAACACGATCGTTGCTGGTGTGTGTGGATCGTGTGATGTGCTTGATGCAAGTTGGGTCAAAAGAATTCGGGGGTTTTCGGGATTTAGCGAGACATGCACGGATATTTCTAACCAATTTTTTCGGACATTTCTGTACGCGAGCTAGTTGACGTTAAGTACAGTACTGATAGATCTTTCTTTCTAGCCCCTACAAAATGTGTGCTTCATATACTCCGGGTTGGTGGTACTGCCCGAGTATCGTCCAGCATCAATAGCTCAACTGATAAACTTGTCCAAAGCGTATACTGTTTGGGGCTATAGGGTCTCCGGCAAATGCGATACGGAACTCCTAGTACCTTTTTCCTAAAGCATGCAAGAAAAGCGACTTGAAGCCATGTGGAGATATAGGATATGGTGGCCCCCTAAGCATTTAGACGTCCAGAGTAGATTAGTGCCAAGAGATAATCGGGCATTTCTTTTCTTCTCTTTTTGGGCTGATTCTAGAGATCTCGCGACCATTCCAACCCCCCCCCCCCTTTTCCCCGTTAGACAAAGTGGAACCAACGTGTCGCAGAACATATAGTGAGCAGGTCGTCACGTGCTCACCTGCACATCTCGGTATCCAAGGACGCATGGGAGGCCAGAGAGAGACAATGCTTTTTTGTGCGTCTGCATCATCCCTCGTGCTCCTTTCAAGCTAGATAAGCCATGGTAAACTTTGTTCGAACCCCCCTTTCCCCCTTTACCCTTTTCTTTTTCTTTTTCTTTTCCTGGGAGGACCGCGAGCGATGGGCTGGCTGTGTGACGCGTACCCGGAAAGGAACTGGGACTGATCTGCTCAGCGCGGCACGGCTTTCGGGACGCTCGGCCGTTGCGCGAAGCGTTCTCGGCTACTTTAATTAGTGTTCGGGCTTAGTTCCAGTGGTGGCATTTTGTGGGGAGTGAAAGGGAGGGGAGGGAGGGTAGAGCCGCCAACGAAGCCCAGCTGGGAAGCTGGTCACGCGCGGGTTGTCTGGTTGTGTGCCGTGCCTGTCGAGGAACATGACATGCACGTGCGTGCCGTGATTCTCTCATTGCAAGTCCAGATAGCTGATCTTGCCCCTTTACTCGCGTCGAACCTTCTTCCTGCTCTCCTATGATTACATAGCACAGTATCTCTCCTGAAGGGGAAGAAAAAATCTCATGGATCGCCGGGGACGGTTGTTCCCGCGTGGATTCGGTCTGCCGCCTTGACGCATCAGGGTCCTTCCGACCCGTGTGGGAAAAAGTGGCCTGATGACGTATAATCTGGGTCTCGCACGGTCGTGGTGCGGATATCTCTGGGGACCTCGGGACGCTTCAGACAATCTTCAGTCAGAGTCTGCACAGAGATTTTCGCTTGCTGCTCCAATTTATTTTTTGGAGATGCGCAATTCGTTTAGGGAGAATGCAACACGGTAGAGCGCATTACTCGTGCGGACATGGTGAACAGGTATAGATCGACTACGCGTGCATGCAGATGTGCCCGGTAGATAGTCTGAGGCTCAAGTATGTCTATGTCATTGTCCCTGAAGATCGCGGGCCCCGGATGCGCCGCCGGCCTCGCCGAATTTGCCGTCCTCGCCGTCCTCGCTGTCCTCGCTGTCCGCGCCGGGCCCGCCGACGTCGCCGAGTTAAGACCACGACGGACCGGGAGCCGAAGTTGTCACAATTGCAGCCACGAGCATTCCCCTGTACTAAGGACAACGAGGGGACGATGGCACGCGAGGAGAGACGAAACCCGGCAGATCGGCCGAGATGAAAGATACAATCAAGAAACGGCCCACAGACGGACGCGACGTCGCAGCACAGTAACAGGAACACGGGCACGGGACGAGGAGTGGAGTGGGCAGCCCGGACGGAAACCGCCTCCACTGGCAGAGCGGGCGGCGGGAAGACCGGGGAAAGGAAGGGGACAGACCGCCTGTTCCAAGGTTGGCCATGCAGAACATACCTAGGTAGACCTGGGGCGGCCTGGAGTTACCTGGAGATACTTGCTGCATGGCGTGTCTCTAGGCATGCACTCAGGTACCCTGGAAAGGCAGGCGATCGCGTGTTCTCGCACCACAATAGGGACGGTGTGGGGCCCGGGATCGCCCGGCTGGCACCACATCGACAGATATAATAAGGCACCACCCCCTCCCGCACTTCGACTCCAACAACAAGACAGACCAACCATTCCGTGCTGTCATCATCCTGTACGCATCGTCTGCTGCATTCTCCAACACCTGCACGCTTGCTGCTGCTGCACACCCTCTTCACTTGTTAGCTCGAAAGCAACCTCCACTACAAAAAGCATAAAAGCACCACGTGGACCCTCTTCCTCCGCCGCTATACTCTGGACCTCTCAACCACAACATCGCCATATCCCGCTGCACAATCACAATCAAAAATCACAAACATCAGCCAAAATGCCCGGCTACAAGGTCCCCAGAATTCGCCCCAACTACTACATCGACGAGTCCGCCATGAACAAGGGCCACAGCGAGTACAGGAGTCCCATCACAACGCCTGCGACAGACGTAAGCTTACTTATTTCCCCTCTCCTCTCTCTCTTTTTCTCTTTCTCTTGCTCTCTAATGTGTCAGTTTGCAAGAGCTGTCGTGTGCCATTCCCCCATCCTCTCTCTACATACCACTATCTCAACATGGTCAATCTTAGACTAACAACCGCCTCCACTCCCGTCTGCTTGGATATATAGTCAAAACAGACCCCCTTCGCCTACAGGACGCGAGACCAGACTGTCCGGAGGGACTCGAGCGTCTCCGAGGTCTCTCAGGCCGACAGCGAGCAGTCTTCCAATGATGGCGCCGTTAGCCCTTGAGCGGCGACGTGTTTTTCTTTTGAAGGGGGGTGATTGATTTTGCTTGCTGGTCTTCTTTTTTGCCTGCATTCTGCGAGCACCTGTTACCCATTGTTTGGACGCCCCGAGCTTCGGAAAAGATGCCGGGCTTGCTTAGGCTGTGTTGAGAGAGGGAGAGGGGGAGACAGCATGTTGGTGGCATCACTTTATTGTTGAGTCATTGGTTTGCGTTGCGCAGTATGCGGTTGGCAGGGCCACGCAAGGGACGCTATAGGTTTTAGTCTAAATGACGTTATGAGGAGTAGTTGATCTTGACCATACCCCACCACACTTGTTCTGGATGGGAAGAGATATTGGAAATCAATTAAAAAAAGATTGTTCTCGCCATTGGCTCGGTCGGGCCCTCCATACGGCGTATCGTCAAAGATCGGCTTCTTCTTGTGTTTATGTGCTGTCCGCTGCGCGTGCGGGCTAAATTGCCGTTTTTGGGTATAAGTGGACTGGGCGTTGACGGGAGCTTTATGACTGTTGTCGTGCCCGTAAAACAAATGGACTCTCGCAGGGCCAAATGTCGGCGGAGTCGGGTTGGTCGCACAATATTGAGAAGTCTTGTCGTGCAGTAAAGTTACGGCTATAGGCCCAGATCATCATATCTCTTTACACTTTCATGTGCTAATTACATTAAAAGATACCCAATTCTATTTCTCTGAACGTCGCTGCTCGTGTATTTTCTCTATTATGCGTAGCTAGAAGGCACTATGAAAAAGACGTCTAAGCTCTGACTCGCGCATATCCCAGATAGTCTTGTTATAGTCGTTATAAATTACTCGGCACGAGCATGGGTGACTTTAATCCCAGTCCCACCCCCGTCAGGGCAGAGCGTGAGCAGATAAATGCTTTCAAGCAGGCATACCGGTGACCAAACTAGGAAGTACACACCTAGACACTACTAAACCGCGTCCAGTCTTGGCAGGCATGAAACTTTTGCACGAATTTCCAGCCGAGGTCTACAGCCGTGGGGCGACAGCGGTCACGCCCACTCTCGAGTTCCCGTTGCTGGTGGTATTAGTCTGACCGGCGACACTTCGAGATGGGCCCCCTCTAGGTATCAGCTGCGGTTGCGCCGAGGCTGGTGTAACTCGATCGAGGATCTCTAGGCTTTGCACTGCCCCCCCCCCCCCCCCCCCAAAAAAAAGTCCTTGAGAGAAGCCTCTCAACATACTTTGGAGGTGGACCGCCGTCCAGCTGCCGGTCTCCCCTGTCTCCGTGGTGTATGGGTCTGCGGGGAAGTAGGTACTATCGCCTTTACGTCCGGCTGTGGCACAGCGAATAAGCTCGTTGACAGATTGATCCAGATTGAGCTGCTTTTCGCAGCGGCTCGTAGAAGCTGTTTGATTACTTGGTTCCCGTATGGTCCCCCCCCCCTCTCCAAGAAAGAAAAAGAAATTTGCAAATCGACACCACGGCCTTGCGGCCAAAAGATTCACCGACTTTTTATTCTTCAACTCTTTTTCCTGGCGACCATTCTATGCACACGCGATGTGGAGATTTCAGTCCGGGCCATCGCTGGTTAGACAATACGACCGCGTGCTCACGTGCGCGACATGGCAGACGCGGGATAAGAGCGCATATAGAAGCCTTCAGACCTGACAAATATGTAACAAGAGGTTACGCTGTAACACATTCAGAGCCCTGGTCGGAGATAATAGTTGCAATGGCCTTCAAGGATATGCTACTGGTGGCTTTTCTGGTACTACAAGCAGTATTCTATTTGTATCTCTCGCCTAACTAATATGTCGTCAACAGCGCCAAGGTCCGCATGAAGCATCAAAAGAACAGGGATGAGTAGCTCCCTGGTACCCTGACCAACCGCTCTAGGGCTTCTCTCCCTGTGCACGTATAAACGGCACAATAGCGCTCGCTGTCACTCCTTCATAGCTTTCTTTTCTTTCAAGTGGGCAACCACAAGTCCCCACTGCGTTGTGCTCGTTTCCATGCTCTGTGAGTTTGCAAAAGTCTTCGTCACATTGAAGTTAGGATGGAAGCTAGTTAAGTCGAAAGCGACCAAGTTATTCTGTGATAGGAGCTTGAATCAATGGAGTCCCGGGGTGCTGCAGAGCACCTTACTAAGAATACAGTTGTAGCTCTGTGGCCAGGCCTCTTGCTCTGTTAATCTGCAAAATCAAACCATTCATCATGTACGCTACACGGCCAGTGCTATGAACAGCTCGTGGGAGGAAGCTGCACACGACATATGGGACGAAAGCGATACCGCTGATAAATGCTAACAGTAAAGCCTATGATTATGATATTGCTACTACATCCTGTTGACAGGGATCTGCAGTTCTGTAAAGTTGGGTAGACGAACAGGGCGTTTTGAGGAAATGTCGATTTGTGTTGTCTGAATTCAGCCATTCTGGGAACATGTAGACAGACTATCAGATTTAGCCCGTGAGTAGCGTCCAATGACGGCATCGTTGAAATGTAGTCGAAGAACTCCTGCGACTGGTGCGATAAAGCGAGCGACGCCAGCGCCTTGCAGTGCCCCCCTGTCGTCGTCTGCAGGACTTACTTTTATGCATACTGCACAGATGGGCTTGGCTATGATTAAGACTGCAGGTGTGACTGCCGACAGGCACGATCACCACTCCAGGGGTCGTCGCAGCTTCATGAAAAGAAAAAAAAAAGGCCAGGCCAGCTGCTCAGGCAACGCCCTCGGGCGTCTGCTTGGCAGCTCACTCGTACCTGCCCTCATGACAGCCTCTAGCTTCGTGCCTGGCTGTGTCTTTCATTTAGGATGGGCGCTTCTTTCAAACTATCCCGCTATCGCTTGTCTGCTATAGCTGGACGCACAGGCAGACTAGAAAAGGCCGAAAAAAGAAAAGTCCACGCAGGGGCGCAGGGCTGACCTCGATGATCTGCTGCTACCATTTTCTTTTGGCACTGTAGTGGACTACTGAGCAAGGCAGACTTCGATGGTGGCGACAGCTTCTTCCAACGCATGCACATGACTGCCAGGGGGGTTATCGACCAACATGTGGCTGGATCGCTGGCAAGTAGACCCGAAGTTTATTCGCTGACAGACTAGAGCTCCCCAGCTTACTGGGCGCACTGTAGGTCTGGCAAAACGCAAGGCGTGTGAACGAGATGAGATACCGCACTGTATCGACGGCGACGACGGAAGTATGTCTAGGGCAGCAGAACCCCCTTTCCCCATGTTTTTCAAGGATCTGAGCAGTGCCGGCAACAAAGCTCCGTAGCACACACGCCCATGATAGCTGCCGGCCGCATTGGGGGGGTTGGGTGTGTGTGAGTGCTGAGTACAGGGGCTACAGAGGGCAGAAGGGAGAGAGAACCATTCATCTGGTGATACGCATGCTTGCACCAAGAACCACCTACCATGCGTTTTCCCAGCGCAGTAGCAGCAGCAGAGCTAAGATCGAGAGCTTGCTTTCCAAATGCAGGAACCCGCTGCCCCCGGCGTAGTGGCCTGACGACCTAGCCCTGCTGAACGCCTTCCCTGCCCACGCGTCTGCCAAGTTCCGACTAGACGCTCTCAGCTTTCCCGATCCATTGGTCCAGAATGGTTCAACTGGCTTCTTCTTACTCTGCTTCTTAACCTTCTTCCCCCCTCTTTCCGGATACGCCGTCTCCACCATATCATCCCCCCCGTCCACTAAGCTTCCTCTCCTCATCGGAAGTCGTACGCACTAGCAAAGCTAAGACCGCGAGGGGACCATTGTCACGCAGCGACCATGTAGACAAGACTAGCGACAGACAAGAAGCCAGCGCCGCTTGCGTCTCAAAACACTCGGCCTAAACGCGGCACTTGCAGCGCGAGCAAAGCCTTGTGGGTTAGCAAGCTCGCATCGGTCCGACGAAGCCAAGACGTGTCCAGCTAGCCAGCCTTAGGCCCAGCCGTGTGTCCCAGCACATCTTTTGGTGATCAGCAGGACATATTTCCGTAATCAGCAGCAGCAGCCAAGCAAAATATATAAGCTAGTGCAAGGCATTCCACAAGGGGAATAGCCAGAACATCATAAACGACTTGGGAGTGGCTCTCAGTCTCCCACGCAGCTGCGCCGGGTTGCGCATGCCGACAGATGACCGGTGTTTGCGCTTCTCGACCGACGAAAGGAAAGGACAGGGCGCAGTGTTAGCCTGCTTCATCTTTTCTAGGTTCGGGTTCCGCGCCCGAAGTGGTGCGCGCGCAATAGAGCGGGTGTGTGTGTGTGTGTGTGTGTGTGTGTGTTGGCATGGTAGTGGTGCGCTTAAGCCACACAATCCTCTAACGCGCCCTCCGCCTCTCTGCCTGCCCTCGGAGCATTCGGCAAAGCGTTTGGCGAAGCGTTCCGTTCCGTGTCCAGCTAGACTGGTGTTGAAATTTTGGTCTGTCCACTGTATGTCGTGAGAGCCAAACTCGCAACAGCGACAAGGCGACAGGGGCCGAGGTCCGATTATATCACGCAGAAGATAGATACACTTCTCTATCTATGTTATTCACGCTATAATTCAAGCATCGAGATCGACAGACGGTACGTCGAAGTATCGATAAGTCGATAAGACGAAAATTCAAGCACTGGAAGACAGCGAGACGAGGTCACGCGCCAAGGCCAGGGGTATCGTGGAGTCAGTAGTCTTGTCACTGTTACGGACCTGGGCTCTCGGGACATAATAGTAATTGCCTTGCGGGCTGCAACGGCATTGTCTGACTTCCTTGTGTAACCCCACTCAAGTCACGCACCCACTTGCTCTTTCGGGCTTCCACGCAGCCACGCCACAAATCTCTACTACATAGTAAAGCGCCCCCCAGTCACTTTTCAGACTAGTCAGGCAGGCCCCTGGCACTGAGCACTACAAGCGCCAGTTCATGAAGCTAACAGCTTGGCACCCAAGGCTCTGTGCCTCCGTGGAGGTCCCCAATACTGGACCAGACTTGAGCTAGGCGGAGCAGAGCGGAGCAGGGCGGGCGTTGGAAATGTTTACATTGTGATAATAAATATCTTGCTTCTCGAGTGTATGACAGTGGCGCCCCTCATCCTCACTGCCCCCCTTGTGCCTGTCTCTCTCCCCCCCCCCCTCAGCCCCAGCAGCGCAAGGGCTCGGGGATCTTTCCGATCAGTTACTCCAGGGGATACCTGGTTCTTGATAGTGGAGAGGTCAGACGACACACATGACCAAGGAGGCCGTTGTTAGACATGATTGTGGAGGATACTGGTCAGGTGAGTGCTTCATACAAGATGGGCTGCTGACAAAGGGAATACGAAAGTGTGTGGGGGAGGGCACAGAAGTAGTGCGGACTCAATCTTGAGCCTGCCAGCGTGCGCTCTGGAAGTGTGGTGGTGACCACAATAAGTGCGATCTGAGCGCCCTCTCGTGGTGGTACCACCAATCTCCGCAAGCTCCCACTGCACGACTGACTATGCGAGCTCCATCTGCGGAGTTACAACAGAGCTTGTGCAGTGGGCCAACTTGCAAGTGAGGGCAGAGAAAGCCAGGTGAGCAAGTGCAGGTGGTAGCATAGTTCGCGAGGGTGGGTGGCAGTGGTAGTGAAAAGGAGCTCCGGGGGTGGTCGCATCTTTGAGGAGAATTATTTGTTTCTGGCCTTGACGTGTCTGTCCACAATGAACAGGTGAGAGTTTCTGGGGGAGCGGAAGAATATTTCGCCCTGAGGGACGGAACCACACGGCGGAGATTGAATAGGTGGAGGCATACTGTAGGAACAGCGCCCACTCGCAGCGGCCTTCCAGCCAGGCGGAATGTGCAGCGACGTGGTATAGGCGCTGCACGATACCTTCTAGATCGAAGGGGCTGTCGTAGCGTTGGTCTCTAAGGGGGAGTGTCTCAATGCGAAAGGGGCAGATCATTCTCTGGAGAGAACCATGCTTGAGATGCTGGTCGAGGATGTGGCCCAGCTACTCCTCAATGGTGTTCTCCTCGAACCAAGATGCACATTCGACGTGGTCGAAGTGTCCAGGGGAGATTGTAGTCCAAACGCCAGTGAGGACTGGTGGACTGCTGCTCTGTGACTCAACGAAAGATGCGTCAAGAAGCCCAAAGACGGCGTCGAGCCTATCGAGGTTGTAGACCGTGGAGCCTGATTGTTCTACAGGTTCTGTCAAGCCGTTGATACGGGCATGACTTGCATCGTCCTCGTCTTCCATGAAGCGTCCCAGGGCGAAACTGGATCCCTGTGCCTGGAGAACTGTCCCCTGGGAGGATGCCTCATTAGAGGAGGTGGTGATCATCGTCGACGAGAGGGGCTCGGTACTGGTGTCATTGTCCTCGAGCGGGTGCCTAGTAAGAGAGTGGACGGCGAGAGTCGAGCAGAGTGATGGCTGCGACGGAGGAGCAGGAACTTGTTTCGACTCTGGCTGGGTGGGGTCCATGTTGGCTAGTAGTGAGTGAATGAATGACGTGGGTTGGTTTGTGTGTCTGTATGTGTGTTTGTGTGCTGAATGAGTGGACTGTCGAGGAGATTGAACAGCGACCGTGGAATTTTTGAGAAGGAGAGTGTGAATGATGGACTAACTGTTGATTTTGCTTTCTCTGCTTGCGGAGAGTGCTCATTCTTATGCTAAGCTCTGCCCAGCACGGCCCTGTGTTGGCGAACGAAGATCACATGTTGTACTGTATGTTGTGCTGTATGTTGTGCTGCATGAGCCGCAGCAGCAGAGTTGAACCTTAACATTTGGGGACGACTGGAGGCAAGTCAGTAGGAGTTGCTCCAGCCGGGCAAAGTAGAAGGCGGCTGCGCAGGCAGATGCGATGATGAACCGCCCAAAAGAGGCCCACATGATGTACACCGACTCTCAAGCAACGCTGAGCCTCATCGCAATGGCTCTAAAGCTACGCCAATGACTGGCCAGCCGGTGGTTGAGCTTAACTGGGCTGAGAAGGATGACGGTGATGTGAGCAAGGGAGAGAAGAGGGATGAGGGATGAGGGAGTGGAGGGCGTGGCCAAGGCATGTGAGCCCAGGCACGTCAGGGCTGAAGCTTGGTCTGGGGCGAGCCCGGGAAGGCAGTACCGAGGGGTACCTACCCGCTTCCTAGTTTGCGCCTTCATAGACTCCTTAGATGGACCCGGCCGGGCGAATCGAAGATGATGGCGGGGCGTGCGCGGAGTACAACCGACGGCGGAGTGGGAACAAATTACGCCCGTCAAACGTAGACCTGGCCAGCAGGCTACGTCTCAGATATGGTGTGCCTGAGCCATGAGAAGGAGGAAAACCCGACAGGGCGGGCTAGAAGTTGTTGTGCCACGTGCCGCCTTTTCCCACGCCCAGTTCAGGAACCCGCCTAGCGATGCTGCTGCTCTTCTGCCGCAATGGTCCTATCATGCCCAGGAGGCGAGGTTAGACTGTCGCCGTGCCATTTTGGTCCTCCTACCGGGCTGGCTGCCCGTTGTCCGACGTTCTTCGGATGCTGTCATGCTCTTGTCGATCACTGGGATATTCTACAGGACGAGTGATCACATACACGCCGCGCTCGTCCCATCAAACTGCCCAGAACCTTGTCCGGATTGTGGCGAGACTATTGGGGAGCTACTACATAGCATTTCAGAGGATTAGTACAAAACATATGCGCCGTAGTCGTCGATATTGACTTGTAGGACGTCGCTTCAGATCTGTTGCATAGTGTTCAGGGTGCGTCCTATCGGAGACTTAATCCTCCATAGACAAGCCACATGGTCTGACAGATGCGTTGTCTCTGCAGCGAGCCTGTCCGGGTGGGTGACAAAAAGGGCGCCTCAATGATATGTTTACTGAACAGTGTTTACCTGGGCGTTTTTTTGACACCTAACTCGCCTGTGGACCAAGTTTGATTGCGGTGGGCTTAGCGTGCACGCCAGAACTCTCGCCCACGACCAAGATGCCCATCGAAGCCATGGGGACAGGCGGCCCGTGCTCATTGTTGACGCAATGGCCTGCTGTGTGGTCTTCTTCGCAGATGCTCTATGGATGAACAGGCATCCATGGACAAGGCGACCAGGTTGCCTAACGCGCATCTTGGTTCTTGGCGCATCTCTGTGCCTCGAGTCAAGACCTACAGTCACGAGCCAAACTGTGCACGGCATCAGGGCGGCTCGGCAGCATAGAACACGGCAATAGCACCAAGCAAGCAACAAAGAAAAGTTTGAGATCCATCCGCATTGGCCAAGTCTCATTCCTGTTGCGCACTGGATTTAGCTCGGAATCAGCTCGTATTCACTCGGGCAAAGACAAGCCAAAACAAACCAGCTCGGCACTTGTTCTGCTACTACTACTACATTGCCACTATACCCGCGAGCCATGATTGCTATGCTTGCTTACGTAAGGCAAGTATACGCTGGCACACCTAAATGGCGCACTCTAACTTTATCGCAATGAGCATCGCAGGCACTTTCGAACTTCTCGCCAACGTACTTTACGTAGAACTAGAGCGCTAGGTTCGGAGTCAATCAGCGCATTCAAGGGCCTCCGTGAGCTCGCCCGGTGCATCCCTTCCCACATCCCTCGCCGGGCTGGGCAACCGTGAGACGCGGTCAAAGCGCGAGCCGGACGATGAGAAAAAAAGCAAGGAACAGAACAAGAATAACGAATCAAAAAAACGGAAAAAGAAATGCCAATCGAACTTTAAAAGATCTGTCTCGCAGTATGCACTGGGCGCCTGGCGCGCGGCTTACTGAGCCGCTCAAAGATGGCACGCGCACTTGTGTAGTACTGACAAGCCATGCAGCTGAGGCAGAGGGTAGGTAGCCTTCTCTCGCCCATACAGGACGTACGGCTCACAGGCACAGGCTCGGCAGACCTGGTGCTGCTTGGGATTATCCTCTACATGTCCTGTATGTGTGGGATAGAGACAGGGTCCAGGCCTACCTAAATGCAGGCGTCTTGAGGCACGTGCACGAACGTCGAGCCAGTCTCTCCATCCATCCCGTCCCGTTCCATGCCGTCTAATTGTGGCGAGTGCCAACCACCCCTTCTTTTCTCATGTCAGTCAGGATTTGACATTCTCTACATGGCTTCGAGGCTGCTGGACCCTGTTAACACATTAGAGTACGCAGGCCACGACTGTCGCCACCGTCGATTGTGACACCCCCCCCCCCTTTCCCATACTTGGCCTGCGTTTCCTTTAGCGGGGCAGATATAGACGCAACCTGGCTAGTTCACACATCCCGTGCTTTCAGCACGCAGTGTGCAAGCCATCTGCAGTACGACAACAACCCAAACACACAGACAGTCTCTAGAAAAGACCCTCATTCGGTAGCGTGAGCCGCAGATCCCACCCCTTATGTTACGCCCTCACCGTTTTTCGCCTTCTTTCCTTCTCCTGCTTCTTTTTTCAACGCTGGGCCCGTGTTTCGCTCGTTGTGCAGCAGAACAGCAATCAAAGTACAAGCACCAAAGGAATGTTGAATTTAGTGCAAACTCGTCACCAAGAAACCAGGTGCACCCTGCTGGAATGCAAAACCCAGGACACAAGGTAATTGAATAACAAGTGGAGCCTAGAAAGCAGCTTGCAGCACCAAAAGAGGACGCTGCAGCCCTTGAAGATGGTGGTTCCTTGTTCGGGGACAGACACAATGCAATCAATGAACTTCAACAAGAGACCACAGTTTTATCCAAATTAATACCATGCTCTCCCAAATATCAAGGAGAAAACACAATGCACGGCGCACCTCGTTAAATGGATTCGCATCATACATAGCAAGTCGCATCGTTGAAAAGCTGAATTTCAATCTTTTCGAAAGCCACGATTACAATTTTACTTCTTTTTGTTTCTTTTTCTTCTCGTTTCCGCAGTGGCAACCTAGGTAGAAACTACCCTTCCGGCTTTTCCAAAAAGGGACTACCGCGAGTGTTGCGATCCAATCGACGGCGCTTCTTCCCATAGGTGTACTTAGCATAGCCAACCAGTAATATTGCAATTTTGCTCTTCGTCTAGACGAATCGCCTTCAACGTGCCACTAAAGGCAAAAAACAATAATAAGAAAAACCGTTTCCTTGAGCAAACAACTTGCTCATATATCACAATGGTGCCTCGACACTAGTGAACCGAGCTAACGTTTCTTCTGCTCAAGTGTAGATTCTCAATGACCAGAGGCAGTCAACGTAGATAATTGCATGGGCAGATGTCCATCGCCAGGCGGGGGCCGCAGTCTACAGGACTATTCCGGCCGAGCACTTCAATAGTGGGTAGAGTAGCAGCTGCGAATGCTCTCACTCTCTTCCACTGGGAGGCACGACGACGGCATCTGGAGGCGGGTCGGATGACTGGTGGTTTTCGGGGAGGCCACATTGGAGCTCGCTAGATTCAGGCCACCCTAGACCTTCGTCCAGACAGCACCGTGTGGGCGCAGGCATGGAATGAATCGGGTCCAGTTTCGAGCTTTTGCAGTTTGCAGTCTGCAGTTTGATTCACAGAGGTATACCGGCGTGAAACGCTGAGAAGAATCGTGTTCACAAGTGCTATTACCACAGCCAAAGCCGTGTCTACCTCTGCCTCTTCCATTGGCTCTACCCTCGAACACGAATGATCGTGCATAATCTCACTACTTCACGTTGTTCTGAAAATAAACTCTAGCGACTTTTTCATATCCACCTGATATAGTCTTCTTCAACTCTATCACTGTTGATAGGCCCATATTGCAGGGTGACCGGTGGAACTTTTCATCTACACGCCTACTTGGTTCATAGTGTTGACTTTAACTGCGAGACGATTTCGACTACTCTGAACGAGCAAGAATCAGATAGTCCGAAACTTGACGTACCCCAAGAACCTTCCTCTCTTCCAACTCCTTACTAACACTCTGAAAACCATCGGCGATATTGAGCGCAGTCATCTCATCTCCTTATCCTGCAACAAACTGCGATCCCAAACATCCAGCTCTCCTCCTGCGCCCTGCCCATCCGCGACATCTCTGATAAAACACACGGGAACGACCAGAGCAGTATAGCGCAGCAGGTTCCACACTTTGGTGTAACCAACCCAGCGGCGCAAACCCATAGGACACAGCTGCGTTCGAGATCGGAGGTATAATGACGTTCACATACAGTTTCTCGCTTGTTCTTCAGCAGCATAGAGTCCCCTCCAGTAGACGAGATAGGCACTCTCAGCAGCCCGCTTACGCCGACCGAGTTGCCAGTAGTCGAGCATCGAGGCAGTCTCGCCGATTTTCACGAGCCGCTCGACTTATGGAGTGAATTTCTCGTCTCCAAAGCTGACGGCTCGACGGTTGTCCTCGCCGCCATCAGCAGTGTAGTATGTGTCTTTGTGATCAGTCAGTAAGAGGCCTTGCACACAGACAAATGTGTGACTGGCACGCAGTAGCTATTAGTGGACGAGGTGTGACTGACAATGATCTCAATGGCCAAAGAATGCATACCGGCGTCACAGTCTACAACCGTCATGTCCAGCAGCGCGCAACAGCTCAACGTCATCCCTCATGGCCCCAAGAACCGGCGGATGCAGCCTGACAACTCTGTCGTCCATCAGCACCGCGGCCGCTGGAGCACTTCGTCAAAACAATCCTGCCGCCTTGGAAATCGGATTGTATTCCAGCTCATACTGCCGAGGCTCTGCACCCACGACTGCTGTCAGCGCGAGCTTGATAGTATCGGGGTTTGGGGAGATTGTTCCCGCGGAAGTACGCGCTGTTGGCCGCCAGGTGAGACTTGCGTACCTGAATAATGCATACGTTCGCTTTGATACGCTCAAGCCTTCGAGTTGAGCTACTTTCACGGAGTTTCAGAGCGCAGAACGGAGGCGAAACCCACGGTCGGTTTGAAGCCGTAAGTACCCATCATATGAGAAGGTCTACGGGTGCTCCCTCCGGTATTAGTGCCTCAGCCGAGGAGACCGTCCCAGAGTGCGAGCATTACTGCCTCTCCTCCTGTAGATCCTCCCGGCATGGAACGCTTGTCCACCGGGTTCTTCGTCAGCCTAAAAAGTTGATTGTCCGTCTCACACTACTCCGTGTGCCATTACTAGCTTATCCTGCATTATTCTGCTACACATTCCTTGGGAGCTCACCATGACACTCTGCGGCAGGTTTGTTTTGGCAATAGGAATCATACCAGCATGGTGACGAGCACACTGTCGTCTTCAGCAGGCTCGAAGGTGCGCCCTACATACCCGAGAGTAGTATCGCAGCCCTTGACATTAGACTGGCTCTTGAGGGTAACGGGCACGTCGGATAAGGGGCCGCATGGGATTTCTGTGTCGGCGAGGTGGCGATCCACCTCTTTGGGTCGCTCAGTAGTCGATGCGAAGTGGACTTCTGTGAAGCTGGATTGTGTATGAGAGTCAGTGGCGCTGTGCGGCTCGGACGCCTTGCGGGCGTATCGCTTGTCGTTCCCACCAGTTCGTCTTCATAGGGAGTCTATCGTCAACTGCCTGTTCGCAATTCAAAGTCTCACAAGTTGTGTCTTATTCGCCACGATATGCTCCCATTCGGACCTTGGAAGCGGTGAACTCGAGCCTTGTAGAGATTCATTTGAAGTTCTCATTGTGGCCGCCGGGCTTCCTTGATTGAGATATAACCGCCTCTTAGGCTGGTTTAGTCGAAAGCGAAGTGTCAAACTTGTGGCCGCCCAAGGCTATAGCTGGGTCGTCGATAGAGGACAACAACTAGAGCATCGCGGCGGACCTACGGCATTTCGATAGGGTACTTGGCGGATATCATGTGCAAGGCTGGAGGTCCCGCCAGTCAGCTCAGAGGCGCGAGCGAGTCTTTCCAGAAATGCGGAGTGCGAGAGCGGAGTGTTCTGAAACTTTCAAGTATCTTTAGACTTCTTATAATCGAGTCACCTTAACGCCGCCCACGAGTGGTGCCTTCCGGTCACTTATACTCGGGGGTGCAATCTCATTAGAGCCTTGTGCTTTGTTCCTTCGGCCCGACCACTGGATTCCAAAGTGAGTGATGATTCTGAAAGATTCCGGATCACTGAGTGGCCATCTTGAGCGTCCAGAGTTCCAAATCACCATATATGCTCCTCACAGTTGTTTTATAGAAACACAGCTGCTTCAATGTGTATTTTTTGGGTTGTCCATTCGCGAGGAATATCTCTGCCGAGACTCGAACCTTTCCGCTGATAGTGTTTTGCCTCTCATTCACCTCAGGGATTTGCGAAGGTTTTCAAGCAATTTCCACCAATCTACGGTTGAACCCGACTTAGTTGTTAATCGGGTACCGGTACGCATACCAGGCCAGAACAAGCTGGAGTATACCGACGACTAGCCCCAGTGTCCCAATAACCACTGACAAGAATAGACCCAATATCGCTACCGTGAGAGCATTGCGTTCCGAGGTATGCCGTTCAAACCAGGCTACGAGCGAGTTGCTGGGAGGCGGCTGCTTCACAAAGTTGTGAAGCTCCTCGATTCGATGCGCCCACGTCTTGAACACGAAATCTTGGGGAACTTTGTGAACGGTCTCATAATCCCACAGGTTGGGATCGAACCCTTCCTTTCGGATGAGCTTCTCGAGGAGATTGCTGGACCTCTGGTCTGTGAGGACGGGAAGCAGGACCAGCTGAATCGACACAAGAGTTTCGAAGGCCAGTTGTGGTGGCAGACAACATCTGGCGGGTTTTCTAGTCAGCAATCCCAGGCATTAGGCTAAACGCTTTAGGCCTGAAGCTCACCGTTTCAAGCTTTTCTCAAAGTCCATATCTAGTGGAAGACCATCCGCGAGTCTCAGATGAGCCCTTAGAAATGCCACTTGGTGAAACACTTTTAGGGTTCTTTTGTCCGAGTCGATCTGTAGGTGATCAAGGATATTATTCGTGCCCTTTATGGTGAGCCTGTATCTCGATTGCAGCTTCCATAACTTGAGTCTTTTTTGGTCGTGGATAGTATGTTCTTGATCCGAATTATCAAAGGTCGAGAAATTGAAGGAGCGATTGAGGAAAGCCACAAACGACTCCTGCGCCTCCCACTTCACTGTGTTTCTGGAAATGCTGGAAAAGTAATCTTTTGAGTCGGATACAACCATGAACACTGCAGCCGTGAGACAGCCAATTGCCTTTTCTTTCTCCTCTGAACTTAGGGCTCCGCTGGTGAAGATGAGCCCCTCCAAATCGCGTCTCGTTGCACAGGCATTGTCGCCTAGAGTCTTCGCTGCGTGGATCACTTGGCCGTGCGTGTGAAATGCTCTAATATCACCGAGCTGGCCATCGAGAACGTGGTTGTAATGGCTTACGTAGGTCTCGAACGACTCTTGTTGTTGGGTCATGCCCAGTAAGCCCGAGACGATCTCGCCCATGTCAGAGTGCATGGATAAGGGCAGCATCTTCCTTCGCCAGAGGCTCTGGCAACTTGCTGTATTTGACTCCGCCCATGAACTTTGTGATGGATGTTCGACCGCGGAGTTATTATATTCTGCTCTCAGTAGCGTTAATTGCGATTGCCAACTGACATAGCCGAACCCAGCCAACATAGCCACGACATCAATGTGTTGCCTACATAGATTGTAAGATACACAGCCGCCGGGCGGGCCATTCAACCGATAGCTGGCGGCTTGACCTTGCCACTGGGTACATCACCCGTATGCCACCTTGCTCAGCCGCAATCCGAGCCACCTGCTGCTACATAAACTGGCCCTGTTGAGAGCGGTGGAGGATATTCCTCCTGGTGCCACTGTTCAGATGCTACCTTCCCACTGAATGAGCCGGCCAGAATCTCTGCAGTCTTCGACCAATTAGCAGACCAATGGCACAGCCACAAAGCGACTTGTCGAGCTCCAGTAGCTCTGCGACTGAAGTTCGAGATACAGCCGAACACCAGTGTTCCCTCTGGCTCGGCAACGATGTATGGGAGTCATTCTCATCTGGAGCAGATCCGGGATCAAGCATTTCGACCCGTCAGCCGCTGACGGTGCATGCAGGATGATCGAAAGATCATGCAGCCTACCAGCGCGAGAAGTAGCAAGCACGGTCAAAACCAGGGTAAGAGAACCTCGCTCCGAGTGCCCCTATCATGACTGGTCCTTGCTGACTTCACCATGATCTCAACTGACAGGCACACGATCAGCCTGTATCAAGCCATGCTGGCAACTCAAGGCATCCCTTCAATCATAGCGAGCATTCATCTCAAGATGCGCCTCAACGACCATCAGCTGGGACGCCATCAGCCTCCACGCGACCAGTTGGGACACAAGTGGCGATATCGCCGGCACCACCACTAACTGCCTCTCATGTTCCGCATCCAAATCAACCAGAGATACCCCACTCTCGACCCAAGATATACGTCTTCCTGGAAGCTACCGCGTCCATCACTTCCGCCCATTCTACGCGGTTCGAAACTATCGTTGACATCCTTCGGGTAGCCGTCGAGAACGACACGAAAATGCGCCAGCATGTACGCAACATTCACTACCATTTACGCATGTGCGGACCTACAAGTGGCGACATGTACCCATCTGTCCTTGTCATATGTCACAAGGCCAACCTCCAGAAGCTTGACAAACTGTTCCGGCAACGGCACATCGCACGGCAATATCTTCGCACTGCGAGGGAGCGCACCGGCATGTCCTCGCGAATAGGCATCAACCTGCTGCCAATGCCCCTGGGACGTGACAGACATAAGGCCGTTTCACAGTATCCTTCGTACGACTTGTACCTCTGGGCGAGCCCCGAGCCCGTGCGTCTGCTGGCGCAAAAGGAACTCGTTATCACGCGCAGAATTGACGATCAAGATCGTCTCAATGGACTGCAACTTACTCGGGTTACCTTGTGTGGTGCTCCGCTGCGCTGGTCAGAACTTTCGACGCGCTTCGCAACAGTGGGCTGCCTGATCCAAACCCCAGACGGACTGTACTGTCTCTCCGCCTATCATGCTCTGCGTGGTTCGAGCCATCCCGAAGAGAATGTCACATTTGTGGACGTAGAGAGATCGCGCCTTCTAGGATACACGTCTCTAGATGGTACTGATGACAATCTGGACGAATACTCTGATGATGACGGAGAGTATCAAGGCATCTCATACGATCTGCCTCAGAGCGATGGAGACGGTGTCAGCGACATCGGCAGCAACGGGGACAGTGAGAGCGATGACGATAGCGAAAGCAACAGCAACAGCGACAGCGGCAGCGACAGTGATGGCGATGGCATTGCTCCGCCCCTGAGCCACCCAAGCGCAGAACCAGGCCCTTCTTGCCTCTCAGTCCAAGTCGCCGAGGTGCAGACGATTATCGAACAAGATCACGACGCAACGTTTGGCACACCACCCCAAACAAATGCAACGGAGGCTTTTGCACACGACCAAGATTGGGCACTCCTACCCGTTTACGGGATCGACACATCCTTGCCCAATATCTACTGGGACGCCCAGTACTATCCGAAATTACGAGTTCTCAGCCGCGTGGGCGTCGTGTGGCCCGGTAGTCACATGCCTGTCGACATCATTGTCTCGCAAGGTCGAGTCCGGAGGGGTAAGATGAGCTCTATCGTAGCGAGCCTCGGAGGGCTCACTGGCAGTCGGTCAGCAAAGCTGTGGACAGTAGTCATGTCTCGAGATCATGGTGAGGTCTACGATGCCTAGATTTCACAAACGTCATCGCTAATCACGCGGCATAGCACTCGTCCCGGGAGATTCTGGCGCGCTCGTAGTCGGTCAAGACAACGGCGATGTGTACGGGCATGTGGTTGGGATCAACCCGCTGGGTGAAGTGTATGTCAGCCCAATCTCGGAAACGCTGGAACAGATTGCTGAGTACCTTAGCACTGTTGAGGTGGACCTGGCTCAGCCAGATGAGCTCATTGTAGGGCAGTTGGCCGTCCACGGGGAAGTTGGAGCCACCGAGCTCGTGATGCCACTGCTCGCCGTGGTGGACTCGCTTCTTGACCCGTTTCAGAACCATCATGTCCTTGGGGATGGTCTCAAGGACATCATTCTTGAGCATGTGGGCAGATGCCTCCGCCATCAAAGCCTGTCCGTCAGGCAACGTGCACTGGCAATTCTGGGTCGTGAACGATTCCTGCCCGAGCACATCCGGAAAGCATACTGGCCCTTGAGGTCCCGCTCTAGCACCGAGTATCAGGGTCCAGCGAACGAGACTCACTACGGACATGTTCATCATTCACCTACAGCCGCCACACAATCTCAATTCACAGCGACCGATAGAGCGGCGGCTCAAATATTTTCAATCGATCTTCTTCATGGTCAGTACCATGATGTTGCTGGCAGTTTTGACAATATATCCTCTCTCGAGCAGATCGCAGCATTCCTGTCTCCAGGAAAGAACCAAAGCAAAAGGCCAGCGAATCCGACGACGACGACGACGACGACGACGACGGCACTCAGATCCCGAACAGACGCAGCCAAAATCAAGCCTGGAACCAGCCTGGAAGAGATAGGTCGTATGCTGGGCTCGATCTCGGCGCAGAAAGATGCGAGGCTTCTGGGCAACGAAGGCAACGCCGGAGCTCTGGCAAGACCTGTAACCGCTCGGGCGCTGCGCAGTTTCCAACAGGGAGACATCAAAAACCGCCATTTTTCCTTCGAGCGCGGCGACATGATTGTCGTGCACGCCTCCTCGAGCGGCGACTGGTGGCTAGGCTACAACCTGCGCACGTCTACCGAGGGCATCTTTCCCAAGAAGTACGTGCAGATAGAGCACGACGACGACGACGACGACGACGACATCGCCGCCCCGGAAGAACACCCGTCGTTCCAGTCAGAAGCTCAGGCTAGGCCCGTCGTCGCCTACGCGATGGCGCTCTACAACCATCGAGGAGGCGGGAGCGACGAGCTGTCTTTCGAGCGCGACGACATCATCGCCGTACACGAGTATCTGAGTGCGTCCTTGTGGGCCGGGCGCCACGAGCTCACGGGTGCTGAGGGCATCTTCCCCAGGAGATACGTGCAGGTTCTCAGGAAGGGCAACCCGCGGAACCAGTCGTCCTCGTCGTACGCGAGTGCTGCTCCGGACCCTCGAGGCGCCGACGTTTCTCCCGCGACGCCTTTGGACCCCGAGATGTCTTTTCCCGGCGGTTTCTTGAGGACTGGGCTGTCCATGCGGACTGAAGACATAAGATACAATGACTTATGCAAAATCCACTAGCTTTCAGGCTTTGTGGCAAAGCTCCAAAGCCGGGCTATGTTTTTCATCTGCCCCTAGCAATTCAAAGACCTCCAACAAGCCCAGGGAGAGCTATGGGGCGGATTCACGTCCCCCGCTTAGGACTGGCATGAACGCTGAGGACGTAACATGACCCAAGGGTAGTCCGAAATGCGAAGCGCAGAGGCGCCCAAGGAATGACGCAAAACCACATAGACGGTCAAAAATGTTTTGAACACCTACGCGTGTCGGACATGATTTCGAAAATAAAGACGTAGTTGGCGAAATCGGCTTTCCACCGGTGCCTGAGCTTGCCAACCCCCCCCTCCCCCCCCTTCCTGGATGCATCTTGTATTATTCTCCCTGGTGAACCTGATCTCGGGACTGAATAAGCTCTCTGAGACACACGACGAATTTGTCCTCCAACGCTAGACGAGAGTTCGTACCTGCTCATCTGAAGCTTCCCACGCCTGGATTTGAAAAAACCTCGCCCTCTGAACCATATCTAAGCCAGTCGATCCGACGAAATACACTGTCTCGACGCGACCAATACGCCGAAACCAGGACTCCCATTCCAGCAGGATGTCATCTTTTCATAAACACAACCAATCAACTGCCAGAAAAAGCAAAAAAGCAACTCCCTCCAACGTCGTTACCCCAGCTGCGACCAATATGTCCCGATACAAACCCCCCCTGCTAAACGTCACGCACCATCCATTTATTCATCGATCAAGACATTCTCATTTCGGACACTCTCATCGCGCTCATAGAACTACTGCATGAACGACCGATCCCCCCAAAAAGTCCCTTGGGATTACCGGTACCTGGAGAGCATGACGTCACTCACATATCTGCCCCCCCCCCCCCCCCGCCCCCAGCATAACGGACATTTCAAGTTCAGACAAGGTGACCTGGACAATGTACAAGTCAAAAACGAGATTCACTGACCCCGAACGGCACGCCAGACCTCACTCAGCGTTGTGTACGACGGGTTGCGGAGACGAATGCGCTCGCGACGGACGACTGGGACGTACATTTCTTCACTACAAGCCTAGAGAGTTTACTAGCGCTCTGCGAATGCCAACCAAGCACAACATCGCCTTTCTACGTTCATAGTTTGCACGTAATTATGCCTTGGCGATCGCATCGACACACAGTTCTTCACAGTTTGCATGAAGCAAATCAAAGCAAGATATGAAACAATGTCCAGCGCAAAAGTGTTGAGAGATTTGAATCGAAGCTTGTACGTAATAAATTGGAAACAGGAACGAATGGCGCAGGTACATGAACGCACGGGTAACAAAACTCACCATTCCGCTAATTACCTTGGGTTAGCAGTGTCTTGGGGGAGCCGGCAGGTATGTACTTGACCAGCGCAAGCGCCCCATCGTCACCCACGGAACGAACCTGTCCCTGGCCGTAGAAGTGGTCAGCAGGTCTGTGGCCCGTGTAATGCCGATGTCATTTCGTTCGAATCCCGTCACCGCCCCGGCCGAGTGCAAGTGACTTGGCGAGTTCCGTGGCGGCCGGGACAAAGGAGCGCTGAGCTGAGCGCGCTGTAATCCGTAATAGCGCGCATCGTTGCTTGGGGAAGTCGGGGACGCACGGGGTCACGGGCTGGCACTTCTCCAATAAGAGCAGCGCCACTAGACCGTTTCCCCATCATCATTTCGATGCGCCACGATCCCAGACAAGCCACTTTGTAGCGTCGACTGCAATGTCTGGTGATGACACGTAGCGATTCTGGCATCGTCATGGCCTGATTGCACAGCTGCGGCGAAAGGGGCAAGCAAGGGCACGGTGCGGAGAGCCCGGATGTCTTTCCCCTGGGCAAAGCAAGACGGCCATCCCCGACCAAGCTGGACCTTGCTTGCCTCTGCGTCGTTTCATGCAGCGCAGTTCGGGACGGCGGCTTGCGTGGTCGTGTCTGGCGAATGAGAAGAAAGCAGCAGAAGAAGAAGGATGATATTGGTACCCGGTAAGACCAGCGAAATAATTAGCCCATGTTGCCGCGCCTACCATATTGTTGTTCCGGTCAACTGGGACTGTCGTCTTTCGTCATGTTCGTTGGCAGCACATGGCTGATGCTGCGCGTGACTGGTGCCATGCTGACAAGCACCACCGGCTGGCCTTGGCTGAGGACTACTGGCGTGAAAAGACGTGTTGCAGCCAGTGCCAAACTGGGATAACTTATCGTCAGCTTCCCTTCAAGGCCTCCTCAAGGCTTCCACAGCCGCCTGACGGAAGCGTTATCGAGAACCGAACCGAGAGCAGAGACCAATATTGATTTGGGAAGGACACCTTGGGGGACTGGAGCGTCGCATCGCTGCAGGCACAGGGCGCGTCGGCGTCGGGTGTGGGGGCTGCCGGGGTTCCCCGCTGCACAGCCAAGTGTGTTGTGCTGACTGTTGGTGGAAAGCCTGGTTCGGTCTGCGGAGTGTGGAGAGTGTCCTCCTTATTGCACAAATGGTACAGTATGCTACCATACAGTGCAGTACAGTGAAGAACAGTACGATAGGCAGCGCAGCCATCACAGCCAGCACAACAACCTGCAGCCGGTTCGATAAGCGGTCGCATGCAGGTGTTGGAGACGGGTGCGGTTTGCATCAAGGCAACCTCGCATCCGGGTGATCATTGTCATGGTAGGACTCGCGCTGCCTGAGAGCCTTGAGCAGGCTGTGATATCAGTTGGAGACGGGGCTTGGGGATCGTGGCAGTGTCTAGCAACCACTCTAATTAGTACCTACCTTAGGTACCTTGTACAGAGTACGTACCTGTAGATCTGTTACCTGGATTCAGGTCTCTACTCTCCGGGCCGCCCTCCAGGACTGTCATCATCGTAGCCGTCAGCTGCGCCGCTGAGCCGAGGGCCACGCCCAGCCAGCACCATAGCATGACCACATGTCGTCACCATCTGGCCTAATTCCATCTGACAACGCCAAGTCCTGGAAGCCCATCTCCGACAGACATGAGACTGGTGCACCCGGCTGGACCCGGTGGCTATCAGGGTGGCCACGAAGGTTGCCTGCCTGCTCGCTGTCAAGCGCTGTCTCGCCGAGGTCGTATCTGACGCGCGTGAGCGCTATCGGGACGCGCAAAGTTACCCCGTAGGCTACCCGCCTGGGGACCTACCGTCCTCACAATCTAGACTCTAGAGTCTAGAGCTAGCAGCAGCGAGGACGGAGCAGCTGCAAGACGATAAGAGTACATAGCACAGTAGGCTGAGCGGAGGGCGCCGGCGCGTGAGGGGGAGATTGGGGGGACCTTGACAGCGCACTGCCTCGGGCGGCGGCGGGCTGGTGGTGCTGGCACTGATAAGGGGCCAGCCGCATTAGACCTCCTGACCACTCCTGGCCACCAACGCGTCCCTATCTCGGTCTCCCTTGTGTGCATAGAGGTGCTGAGCCCGGGCTGGCTGGATGTTATGCTGTCGTCAACGTCTTTGTCTGCGTGCGAGGTTCCTGGTCTCTGCTCCTGCTTGGTCTTTGTTGAAACCGGTTTGTCCGCGGCCGTGCTCGTCCAGACATGTTGCGTCATCGGCCTGGAGGATGCCGCTATCGATAAAGAGGGTGTGCTTATCTCGTTCGCGGTGGTCCGGCCGCCCCAGGCTGGCCTGGGCGAGCTGGGGTTGCGACGGCTCCAGGTGAGTTGGAATGAATCACCCTGGCCGCCCCAGCCTGCATGCCGCCAGGGCCAATCACAGTGCGCGCTCTCGGGGTGTGTCGCCCGAGCAGGCAGGCACGGCATCTGACACTCAAGCGTCCAGCTGCCTTCCGACCCCATTGAGTCATCCGGCCGGTCCTTGCCGCCATCGACCCGCGACCCTCGGCCTTCTCCTTGGGTTCCTTGGGTCGGTCCTGATGACAACAAAGAGTCACCATGATGCGTGCCCCTATCCCTTGCCATAGACGATAATATAAGCAGCCCGACCCTCCTCTGCGTTTCACCATCTGTTCTTTGATCTGTCCTGCTGATCTCATTTCCATCTTGACTGCACCAACAACTGTGAACCTCCCCACCTGGCAAGCAAGCACCTGCCTTTGTCTTTGAAACCAACAAGCACAACCACCGCACTGCGCCTTCCTGCCTCGCCTCGTCACTCACTATCGCAACTGCCGACAGTGACACCAACCTTCCTTGTCAACTTGTCGTCTTCAAACCAAGCCATCGCCCGCCCCGGTCCTACTGTCTTGTGTGCTCCGCCGACTGTCGTGCGACTAAGACGCTCACTCTCAAACCCCCATACCTCATCAACCTACATCCTACCATATCGCCATCTCCTTACCCACCGAGATAGTAAACTCGACAGTCACCAGTCTCGACGATTCTGTTTGCCAGCTACGAACGTCGACAACACACGTCCTGGACACGATCTTTGAGGATCACCAACAGCTATCCATAGCCATGCCGAGCGTCATCTCCCACGACCTTCGCAGCGAGGCCCAGGATGCCAAGCGCGCCCGTGAGCACAGCCAGAAATGGGCCAATGGCACCCGTCCTCTCCCTGGCGTGTGTTCAACCAAGTGCAGCTCCTTTGGCATCTCTCATCACGACCACCCACACATCGGTCGTGTCCGACCTGATAAGCCTTTTGAGTCAGTATTCTACCTATTACCGTGTCCTGGTGCAACTAGCTTACTGACACAATAGCAGATGCTACCCGTTCAAGACACAGAACGTCAACAAGACACTTCGGGTCATGTCCCAGTATGATATGCCTCAGGATCGCTACCGTGCCAGCCTCGATGCCCGCGTGCAGATCGCAGACCCCGACAGCCTGACTGACTACCTCGCTGTGGACCCGGCTGGTTTCCCTGAAGTTCGGTCTCCAGTCGACGGAGTCCTGTACAGCTTCGACAACCAAGTCACACCTGGTCCTCTGTCACTCGATGTCTTCATCAAGGAGAACCCTCGTGCCACACGTGCTGCCGAGCGTCACTTGGAGAACGAGTACGAGATTGTCGACGGGAATGGAGATTCGGTCAAGGGCCGGCGAGCCCGCAATATGCTCCGCGGCCAGAAGAACGCTCCCGTAGAGGAACATTCCGAGCTCGCTCGTGAAGATGACGGCTTCGAGCTGATTTAAACTCGTCCAGCACTTGTTTCTCCGACTTCTGCTTCTCTTCTACGCGATCGATTGTTTTTCCAGTAGTGAGATGTAGTTCTCTCAACCGAACCCCGATCCACCTTTTGTCTTTGAGCGTTTCTGGCAGCAGTCGTTAATGCCTCGTTGCACTGCGCGCACTTTATGAGGATTCACGTTTGGGACATTCATGCATACCCTACCGGCTAGGATAACCGGTAGACGGCGTTGAGCTTACTCTGACCACAGGTCGTTTTCATGGTCATAGAAGGATAGCACGGCACATTTGGCGATTTTGAGTTGGGTTTCCACGTCCTTGGTTTGATGGTGGACAACGTACCCAGTAGTCTCCATAGTCACAACACTTGATAACACCAGCGTTATTGGAGCCCTTTCCAGTGTATTCCATGTTATGTGCTTGTCTAAATCTGCTCAGCATATCTGCTTCACGTTGCTATGTTGCCATTCTCCTTGTAGATACTACTCCGTCATCACCTCAGTGACTCCTTCTCCTACACCTACTCCACAACTACACACATCAAAATCACCGCTGTGGCTGAAAGGGCGCACTTTGCCGCTCCCAAGTCTCGTTACAGACCCTCGTCATCAAGTTCCTCGGCGCCTTGCGGCCCGTCATGAGTTCAAACGCCTCCATCGCCATCTCCCCGACGACTTCAAGGCCGTCGACTATGACCCACAGCGAGCCGGTGTTGTTTCCTACCGTGTTAGCGCCAGCCCCATTGCTGTTGTTGTGGTGGCTGCCGAGATTTGAGAGGACAGGAGTGGACGCGTTGCTGCTGTTGTGGCTATTGGGACCTGACCCGGTGCCGGCTTCCTCGCGCATCCGGCGTATCATTTTCACGAGCGGGGTTATCAGAGGCTCGTACGCAAGCTGTCGAAAGTTAGTCTTCCATTTGCAAAACTATGAAGAGAGAGAATATTAAGCAAAGAGCTTACCTCGACAACGACACCACCGGTCGAACTCCGCAGCCACTGCGGCGGCATGCGGAAATCGACCGTCGGCGCCTCGTCAGCGCCGTCCGCGGGGATGCACGACAGGATCATGGTCGGCTGCTGGTACTGCACCGGCCACGGCTGGTTGACGGACTCGAGGACGTGGCATACCGGCGCATGGTGGTGCAAGTGTTGGTATTGGTGCTGTCGATCAGTTCCCACATGCAGGCCATGCTGCTCTGCATACCTGTTGAAATGTTCGGCCACAGCGTCCGCCCGGCTGCGCGTGCGGTTGTATATAAAGATATTACGACACCCCATCTTCAACAATGCGTATACAGCCGCCCGCGCCATGCCTCCTGCCCCAATGACGAGCGCAGTCGTGCGCGTCCAGTGTATCGAGTTGCGTGGGCTGATCGAGCGGCGTAGGCAACTTGCTATGGAACTCCAGTCGGTGTTGTCACCGTACAAGCTGCGCGTGACTCCGCCCTTGTTACGGGAGTTGGCGTGGTCGAGGATGGACGATGTCTCGCCGCGTAAGGGAAGGACAAGATTAACAGCCCCGATGGCGGTCGCGTGCGAGGACACGTGCGCTATGTGTGGCATGATGTCGAGCTTGAAAGGCGGTGCGACGGATGCTCCGCCAAAGTCTGTTGAGGCCAACACGGCTTTCACTTCATCAAGCGTCTTGCATTGTTTGGCTTCATACATATGCGGCATCATATAGTGCTCGTACGCGGCGCGGTGGATCGAGGGCAAGATCGAGTAGTGCACTTTCGAGCCGAGGGTGTAGAAATGCATGGCTTGAAGTGTGCCATGACGGAAGGCGACTCGAAGTGTGCCGCGGCAGGTGTTGACGCCCGTAACCCATTCTGAAGGAGAATTGACCAGTAACTCGTGCGTGACGGGGTTCAAGTTGGAGCGCATCTGGGGTATCGCAGATCCAAAGACAGAGAAGTCGTAGGCTACGAGCGGTGGTTTCGGGTCTGGTAGCGTTTGTATCCTCTGAATGAAGGCCTCGCGGCTTGCGTCTGGCCTGTCGCCCAGGTAGAACCTCAAGATGCGGACAATGTGACAACCCAACTCTTGGGCCCTCAGATAGCAGTCTATATACGACGGATCATCCCACGGCTTCAGACCAAATCCACGGAAAGTGTAGTGGCCTATGATCCTCGTTCTCTTTCGTCGTGCAAGCACTTGGTGGATAATGTTCTCGTTGCGCTTGAGATCCAGACTGACATATTCCACGCCAAGGCGCAGGGCATGCAGGAGGAGCTGCAGGTCCACGTGATCACACTCGGCCTGTGATCGTTTCCTTTCATCGCGTGGATATTCCTCCACATTGAAGATGATCGGCAGGTCAAGCTTTCTGCGGATGAGCGCGACCTTTTCTGTCACGATATCGAGTGCGTTCTCCGGCCACGTGTCGACTATGAACTCCACGGCTTCTGCGCTGGCCTCCAAAGCTGACAGGTCTTGCTTGAATGTGAGAAGAGACGACAGTCGGATATGCAGCACAAAAGAATGTGCTCGATATTCTAGGGGCACCGCATCAATCGAGAAAGGGTTCTCAGTCCATGATCGCGTGAATCCCTGTCCGAGAATCAGATCGAGGAATCTCGTGAAGTCCTTTCGGGCATTAACAAGCCTGGCCGCGCTCGTCAAGGTGGAACGGACTGCTGACAGTGCCGTTTTCGGACAATTCCCTCCCAGGTCCGTCACATTGAAGTACTCAAAGTTGCTGATGTTGCGGTGCCTCTGATCGTTGAGTATGAATCGCTCCATTTCGGCGGGCGGTAATCCAAGCAGCCTTTGTAATTCCAGCTTATCACGCTGAATGTAGATAACGGGGTTGGTCTCAGCCAGGCGGCGGATGACATCTTCCGTCTCAGGTGAGAGAATCGCCGTACCACACTCAATGACACAATTCGTACGGTTCGTCGAGATGACACCAGCCAGGACTACTGCCACCTGACGCTCGAATGCCTCTCGCCCTTTCTGATGCAGAAAGCTTGCCCGGCTTTGCCCAGTGATTTGCTCGAAGAATTGCTCTTCGGTCAAAAGCCGCCGTCCCAAGTGCTTAGCTGCGATGAATCCAAGGGTGCGTTTGCCCGCGCCTCGGCAGGCGACAAGAATAATTGATGCATCTGAGCGAAACATTCTGGGGCCTTTGCGCAGCGGCTGATCCAGTGAGAAGCCCGAATGCTGCGTGGTAACTGTAGACGTTGCCATGGTGAAAGTGCTGTGTGTTGTGTCTAGATAGAGGGCGGAATGCGGTGCTAATGTTCTTTGGGTTGAATCAAGAGAGCTCGAAGCGGAAGCTCAGAGGCTTTTAGCCCTTGCCCTCACGAAAGCCGTATCAGAGCGTTTCAGAAGAGCCGTGATGATGTCGAGCTCAGTGAGTGCAGCCGACGTTCCAGGAAGAGGCAGAGTGCTCGACGCATGGCGACAGATGGGGTGCAACTGCTAAGGGCTGTATGAGACGCGGCATCTACGTCTTGGGCCGTGCGAGAGGCCAGGTACCGACGTGATGCTGTCGTGATCCGCGCCAGACGATGCGATGCTCGTGAGACTGTGAGGCGCAGCCACCTGCAGGGTGAATGTTTACACGAGTTCCCGAGAACCATAAGCCCGAACGTCGGCAGTCTGGACGGCAGTGACTGTGCGGCCTTGAGGCGCGCATCTGTGGAACTGTGGGGAGCCCTGGAAGGGAAGGTGCATTGGAGATTCGAGGCAAGCCACGCCCAGCCACACGGCACTGACTCGTGGTCCGCCCAAGCCACAGCTCCGGCATCAACCCGGGCTTGCGGGGCCGGGACTCAACCTCGTCCCTTAGAACTCCGTGAAAGTTACCGACGCCACACGCCGAAAGACGGACAACGACATTCCGGAGGCGGCAAGGGCCAGGCATGACGGCTTTTCACCACGCCCGGCAATTAAGAAGTACCCCTGACGAGTAACAGCCTTGGACCAAGTCAACTATCCTGATACATGGCACACACGGCATCATAACATTGCGCCTGAGCCAGAGGTCGCGTAACACTCCGGCAAGCAACGGACCAGGCTAGATTACCCATTCGAGTCCTGGCAAGGCCCGAAACAAAACACCCACTGCGGGACGCGTCAAGAGGAGAAGAGGCCATGAGTGATGGCGAGGGCGACGACGACGACAAGCGAGCGTCGAAGAAGCGCAAGGCCACGCGCGCGTGCGACCGCTGCAACTCGCAGCACCAGCCCTGCGACAACTCCTTACCGAAATGCAGCGTTTGTGAGCGCGCCGGGGTAGAGTGCACTTACGATCGACCAATCCGCAAAAGAGGCCCGCGTGTAGGATACACCAGCCAGAATGGTGAGAGGTTATGGAGCGCGGTTCTGAAGGCCCGGCCTGAGATTGAGGATCTCGTGCTCCAGATCCTAAGAGACGGGACGTACGGGGACACTGGTGTCCCCAACGTGCATTTCATCAAGAACAACGACAACCAGACTGAGCTGGTCAATTATTTCAACGATAGCCGAATCGGCAGATTCCTACAGCACGGCGACTCGGAGGCATTGAGGATACCCCCGCCTGAACAGAAATTCGCCATTGTGCCAGCTGAACGGCTGCAGGGCCTGACAAATGGTCACTTGGCCCGGGGAAGCGGAGGCCTTCTACACGACGCGTCTCCGAACTCTGGACCCCACGGAGCACCACAGAACCCCGGGGACATCTACCTACAGAGCGACGACATCGGCCGTAGGAAAGCTCAGGTCCAGTATCGGTCGGCCGAAACTCCTTCAGTCCACAGCTATTCACCTGACGTCATCTCACACACCGCTGCATCGAGCGAGGTATCACACAGGTATACGCCCAGCGTAGGGGATAGCTGGAAAGAGTACAACCCCTTGAGCTACCTCGACCCCGCGAAGAACAAGCGCGCTGCGCCTGCTCATGCGCCTGCTGCCGAGCCGGTTGCTTCCGCAGGAAGCGACAGCCGCTCGCTTAGCACAGGTTACACACCTGCAAACTTTGACATTGGCATGATGGAGATCTCGCATTGGTAGGCATCCATGGTACATTCTGGAACCACATCATGACGACTGACGAATGCCACTAGGTTTGACCCAATACCAACACAGACACTGCTCAATCTCGGCTTTGACGGCGGCGAGTCCATGGCGCAAGACTGGTTCGAATTATGCGAAAATCCTGATCCCGTAGTCGAAAAGCAGGCGGTTTCCCCAGCCGTAACCACGACGAGTCACGGCGAGGACGAGGAGGAAGTATGGCGTCGCCTCGTTAGTAAGTATTCGCACACACGTTTTCAATGCCCGCCAGCAGATGGAATTGATTTGATTTCACGGCGCTGACTCTTGCTTGTCATCCAGTGCGTGGGCGCTTCATGTGAAGCGCATTGTGGATCTTCCCTCATCAAGTTGTGCTTGGGAAGCCAAATCGATCTCCGACAAGCCGGTCAAAATGCGCGTGAGGTTGTGCTCCTATATAATCTTTAACACCAGCAAGAACAACGAACAATTCTTGGTGGTACGCATGGTGCATGTGCACGGGCGCTCATGGGGCTGCTCGCCATGCGCCAAATTGTCACAAACATTTCGCATTTTTATAATCAAGTGGTCTTTCTTGACCCATCATCTCTCTGTACTCCAGCGTTCTTCGTTCTGCAAGAAGCGATTGATTGGCGGCTCATTTGTCTACACTCGGTGCCGTTGTGCAAAATAGAGATCTGTATCACGCAATTTGAAGTTTCCATTTGCTCCTGTCTGCCCGTGACAACAAGATTTCGCTTCGTGTCTTTGTGTCTCTATGCCTCTGGCCACCCATCGCGTGGGCAAACACAGCAACGCAAGTCGGCTTTCCGCGCAAAAACACGATGTTCCGATACAGGGAATCAAATGTTGGTCCTGGGAGTGAGAATCTCCGATGCTAGCATGTACACCATACCGGACGTCACTCGCCTTTCGAGGTCGTGAAGAAAGCAGCATCGCCATCGCAACAGTGCTCGGCTGTTTACTTGGGAAGAAGATTCTTATAATTGGTATTGAATGCTGTTGGCAAGCATGCAAGGAGCGTGAGGTAAGAATGATGTTGATCAGGCGAGGAAAGAGCACGTCGTGGCGATGAGAGACGTTTCACTCCTGACTTGCAAGTTCTCGAACAACAACCATTCACTGAAATCGACAGCAACTGCTTCCACCACTTCTCCCATACGTCACAATTAGCAGCGTGACCCAATGACTCAATGACTTTCAGTTGACATGTCCAGACTGGGGATCTTGGCTTGGCTCACTTCGACCTTATGCAACGGCTTGATGCCTCAATGGGCCGCAGCCTGCCTTCTACGCGTTCGGTTCTTTGACAGGGGCCACAAAGATCATTATTCCGAGGTGCCGACAAGGTTGCAATCTGAGGCCATGACGGCGGACTAGGTATCAAAGCTCGCTGCTGCTCGTTGGCCTTCTGTGACCCTTAGGAGCATCGATCTTCCTCCGACTACGCATGATTCAGTACCATTGCAGTTATTCTCATTTGTATATCATGCTCGTAGTTTCCGGACAGTATCAGCATATCTTCATCATTATCCAATTCACTATCATCCGTCATATCAACCTGGCCTTATAGCAGCATCTCTCTCCTCCAGCAGCACCAGAAGAACAGTCTTCGGCTCGTGTTGATCGATCTCTACGTCAGCAACAGGACCAGTCAAGTCTTGGCGAACCCTGCTGCCCTCTGGACTATTCAACACGATCAGATACACAACTAAAACATCTCCATGCGTTACGAGTACTACTCCAGTTCTGACTCGGACTCGCGCCCCGTCCCACCGGCAGCGCCTGATCCCCCTCCATTCGAGTCCACCGAGTGGACACGATACGACGACGTCCGCATGGACGCCGCAACGGCTCGGTTCCGCGAGATGCGACTGGGCGTTCAGCAGAGTGCCCCTCAACAACGTCCTGGCCCGCCGTCGAGCAGGCTCGGAGAGATGAGCTCTTCTAGCTATGGCTCTGGATCACGCAGCTCTAGATCTCGTAGATCTGGCCGATCTGGACGTTCTTCTCGCACGTGGGACGACGATGACGATAGCACCATCTATCTTGGTGGTTCGTCGCGCTTCACGCCTTCCAGTGCTGGCCGTTCCGATATTCGAGATTACGAGTATCCCTCAGCAGGTGAGCAGACGCGATCGAGCGGTCGCAGGTCTGGAGGGGGGGGCTCTTCTGGCTATGCTTCGAGCTTGAGCAGCAGTACCATGTTTGGAGAGAGGAGCTCTTCCGGTTATGATCCATCTTCGAGCAGCAGCAGCAGCAGCAGCAGCAGGTACTATTCTGGGTATGGCTCGCGCTCATCTGGGCGCCGCGGCAGCGTTTCTGGCTACGACTCGGACGCATCAACAGTTCGTAATGGCTCTCACCGCGCCTCTTCTGGCTATGGTTCTGGCTGGAGTTCTGGCTACGGTTCGAGTGCATCCACGAACCGTGGTGTTCGCGACAACCTCGACCACGTCTCTTCTCCGTCCAGTCTAAGCTCCTCGAGCTGGACTCGCCCCTTGGACGATGAGGGTGAATCCTCATACCCTCGCCGCATGCGAGAGTCGGATGCTCGAATGGCTGCTCTCAGCGTTGAGAGACGACAGTTGTTCGACCTAGAGCGGGAAATATACCTCAGTCGTGACGACTCTGACTCTAATTCCGGCTCATACGGTCCATCTACACTCACCTCGTCGTCCAGCCGTGGACTTTCTGGCTTCTGTTCTCGTCGACGTGGTTCCTTTGATTTTGACACTAGTTCTTCTGGCAGTCGTGGCTCGTTTTTTGACGATGGACCACGTGTCTTCTCATCGTCTCGTGGGTTTTCTGTAGGATTCCTCATCCCGAGACCCTTGGCTTCCTTGAAAATGTACTGACGGCTCATCACAGTTCCGCTCCACCAACAACAACGGTGATGTCCGATCGTCCATGCTCGCCTGGGCCTCGAGGGACCCTCCAGGCACCACTGATTGGACGTTCAGCCGTGGTCGGGGCCCTAGCTGCGGCCGCAGCTACTCACCCGAACTTGTGGGACACTTCAGAGGCCGCGCTCGTCAGTCCAATCGGGACAGGGAGAGTGACTCCTATACCCCGGGTTATGTCCGGCCTTTTGATTGCAGGCCTGGCGAGTGGTCGCCGACTCCCACTGAGCGTCGTGACCCAAGTCGGCGCCGGGTTGTTGAGTTGGACAGCGACAGCGACTAGTGGATTCATAGCCGTTCTCGGGAGCTGCGCGACATTCATGGCCGAGTTGCTGTCGATACTGTCTGCTGTGGTGGCTAGAATGGACAAAGGCGGCACTGGTACCGTAGTGTGTTGTGTTGGGGATTGATGAAGCACGGAGAATATGTTGCCTCCCACTTCTGGCTCAAGCAACCTGGATCTGGCTGCATGGTGTGTCATACGCGCTGGTCGTGGGGATGCTCATTATCAATTTTGTTCCACTAGGGTAATCAGATCCTCAATAATAGACTAAACTTAGCAAAAATGCCACTGCTGTACACGTAAAGTGAGCGAATTGCATTCTCAAACTACAATGCCAAGCCCTTCTGTATCAAAATCTGCCAATAATCCGGATGCTTCACCTCCATCCTCCGAGCCCAACCTCGTGCTGCCCTCTTCTGCTCATGTGTACTTGTCTGACAGTTCAAGCCGAGCCCCTTTCTTCCACGCATTATATCACCACCACCGTTGAGATGACGTCCAGAGCTTTCCAGACTTGCCCAGAACTCCTTGATCCTCTGTAGCTCCTTCTCTGAAAGCGATGGATACTGCTTGCAGAGGTGTCCGGCGCAGTACAGCAAACCCTCTGGACCACATGAGTTCGCCGGCGTCGACCTGCGAAGATACTCCCCTCTCGCTCTACCCTTTCTGCCCCTGTGCTTGGTTGTGTCACAATTATCATCCTCGTGTACATCACTGCCTACCCATTCTCCCTCATCTGCATCATCATCGTCATCATCATCATCAGTCTTATCATCCTCATTCTCATCCTCATTCTCATCATCATCCACCCCAAGAGTAGCAAGACGCGGCTCAAAATCCCACCAAACCCCTCCAAACCCCCTCGCGAGCCTCCCGTCCCGATCACCAAACCTCGTCGCCCCGGTCGCGCACACGAGATGCTGCTCCCACTTCTTCGTCCCCACCGGGGCACACGGGAATAAGGGACTCGAGAAACTCGTCAGCGGCCTCGTCGACTCCGCGTTGATCAGCTGCGTCGAGAAGGACGGCGTCATCATCGTCATTGTCGTCATCATCTTCCCCCTCTGGCCGCGGCGGGGGCGAGAAGCAGCCGAAGACACGAAGGAGCCGCGGTTCGAAGCAGGAGATCCGAGGTGCGGAAACTCCCGGACACGCTCGGCAGGCCGCTCGAGCTCGTCCTTCCTCTGCAGCGTGCTGGCGAGAGCGTCGTGGCAGGCCCGTCCGTGAACGCGCACATCGCCGTGGTGGGCCCTGCTGCTGTTTTTATCGCGGCGGCGAGAATAGGAGGAGGAAGAGGAAGAAGCAGCAGCACAAGACTTGACGACGGCGACTTCGACCGCCAGCGCGCCGCAGTACGGGTCCGCGCAGAGGCGGGGGACGTAGATACACGTCTTCTTCTCTTCTTGTTCTTGTTCTTCTTCTTCTTCTCCCCCTTGCTCAGGCTTGTGTTTCCCCTTCCTGTCGACGCTCTTGTTCTTGGTCTTGGCCTTGACCTCCCTCTTGTCCCTGCCCTTGCTCTTGCGGTTCATCATCTTGCCCCGTGCCTTGAGCTCCGACATCTTTCCACCTCCTCTCAAGTTAAAGAAGGCTTAAACCTTTCGTGCTTGGTGGCCGTTTTCAGGGTCCGTCTTCTCGTGTTCCGCTTGCTTCCTCCTTTTTCCGAGTCTGGGAGAAGGTGGGAGAGGGGGGGGGGATGCGTCGGTAGTCACTGACAGGTATGCCGAGGTCTTCGCCAGAACTTATTCTCTTTTATGTGCGCAAGAAAGAATCCCACATCAAGCCGGACAAAGGAAGCAAACTTTTCCCCTCTTCATCTTTCTTTGAACCGCTAAGAAGGGAGAGAAAGGAGGGCAGAAAAGCAAAGGGGGGATGGGGGGGGGGACCAACAGCTCCTCGTAACATTCCCCTCTGCGTCATGTGCAAAAACAAAGAGGCAAACATTTGCAACGCTTTGTTGGGAGACACTAGCCGCATACACACGAGCACTTCGGATACAATGTCAAGGTAGCCGCAGTAGTGGCTGTCGTTCCATTGAACTTAACATTGAGACTAACGATTCTTTATTTATAGGTCAAGACATGGTTTAGTAGATGATTTTGTTTTTTTCTATGAATATAGTTTCTGGTCGTGATCGTCATGTTCTTCATTAGATATTACCTAGAGCTTACGTGGCAAACCACCACGTTATACGTTTTCTTCTGACGCTGCACATATCCGCCCGCTGCTGATGCGTCACTGCACCAACTCCCACTGACAGTAAAAAGCCCATTGTGTCATCTTCTTCTGATGGATGTTCCTGAAGTACTCCTCCTTGGTGACACCCCGCGCGCTCTTCCCCTCAATCTCCGTCAGCGCTCTTAGAGTGACCTTCTGGCCCGGAGCACCCAGGTCCCGCGCCGGGATGTCAACCCACCACCAGAACCCATCTGTCTGCAGCGGCACGTAATCTTCTTTCCGCCCGTCAAGCCCGTTGATACTGATGAGCATGAAATACGGCTTCCCTTTCCCGTTCCGCTCGAAATCAAAATGCTCGCATACTTTGGAGACCTGGAACCGCACAGTCTCTCCGCTGTACACGTGGAGGTGCTTCTGCTTCGGCTCAAAGGTGTACTCGGAGAGTCCCTCGTCATTGCCCGTGCCGTACCATTCAGCCGGCTCTGCGCGGATAGGCCCGAGCATGTATTCGCGCCAGGTCGGGATGGTGCCGTCGGAGCGGAAGTGGTGTGCCGGATCCTGCGGGAAATGCTTGAGGCCAAATTGCTCGTTGGTTCGTGTGAACTCGTTCGGCTTGAAGGCTTTGGTGTACTGTTGGTTGCCCACGTTGCCCGCACCCCAGCACGAGTCCAGAAGCTTCCACTCGCCGTTATCGATGCGTACCGCATTCCAGGCGTGGTTGGTCTCCATCTTAGCGGGCGGCTCCTCGCCTTCCTTGAGAGGCGCATAACCATAGCCCTTGCCGTGTCCGCCGACCACTACGCACTGCAGTCCTGCGCGATCTGCGATAGCCTTGTATACGTCGGCATATCCTGAGCATACACCTTTGCCGCGGAAGATGGTTTCTTCGGGTGTGCCTCTCTGGATGCAATTGCCAAAGAAACCCTCCACATCGTAGGCGATGTTGTGATGACACCATGTGAAGATGGCTCTCGCCTTATCTGTGTCTGAGGGGAAAGACCCGCAGAGGACATTGGCCAGATACCCGATCGGGTCTTGGCGTGGGAGCGAGTGGCTCGGGAATTGGGCTGCCACAGCGTCCGGCCTGGAAAAATCGCGACAAATGAGACACGTCATGGCTTTCATGGCAGCGGCTTTGGTAGCTACCGCTTCCATCTGCTGCGTCGTCGGCCTCGAACTCATGGGCACAGGTGGCGGAGGCGCATCGCTCGCAGGCATAGCATCCGGACGCGCCATCAAAGCCCGGGAGCTCCCCAGGGTCGTCTTGGGTCGCACAAAGGCTTCTGTTGGTGGAGGCAGTCGGCGAGGTCCATTGCTTTCCTGCGCACTGTTGTCCTGGGTCGGTGCAGGCGACTTGGCTGGTCGTGAGGGCAGTCTTGGCGGCAAGTTTGGTCTTGATGAAGGCAGAATCGGCGCTGACTTGATGGAGACGAGAGATGAACTGGGCCGGAGGGGAGTATCCTTGTCGAAAGTCTCGGCGGCTATGCGTGCGGCCTCGGCCTCACGTTCTTTCCTGGAAGGAGGCAATGGCGGCAGCTTGGCCTGGTCGAGCGTGGGCGGGAGTCCTCTTCTTGGCTGAGGGGCATCATTCGATATCGTGCTTGCATGTGTCGATGCCCGGCTCAAAGAGTAGGTGGAAACGGCCGAGATATGGGAGACATCAGAGGCATTGGAACCCCTCCTGTCGTCATTTGCGAATTGCCCCGAGGGCCGCCGTGGCGGCAGTGCTGGTGAGGGCTGAAGGGTGTTGCTTCGAGAAGGCAATGGCGGTGGCCCGTTTCCGTTTCCTGTCGCTGTCGAAGCTGTGCTTACAACAGACGAGGCGGGCGAGGAAGTGTTGGTGCGCTGTGGGAGGGCGGGTGGCTCGCGCTTCTGAGGCCGCGCGGGGACACTTGGTGTTGGTGATACAGTGGTTGCTGTCGTTGTTGTCGTTCTTGTTGTCGTTGTGCCATTGGCTTTGGCGCTGGGCGGGGGCGGAGGGGGCGGTCGCTTGGTGACGGGGGCGGCGTGGTGAAGTTCTTTTGCTGGTTGAGGGCGGCGATGCGCTCAGCGAGGGTGTTGAACTTTGGCTCCTCGACCTCGGCCATGTTGGGCGGATGGTACGTGTTTGGCACGCGATCCTGCTGGTTACGGGCACGGCAGCGATGCTCGACGGGCGAGTACTGGTGTTTCTCCAAGGGAAGTTGCAGAACAGAATCTGGGCGTGTCAGACGAAAAGTTGCAATGGGAATGGGGTTGTACTTGCACAGCCCAGCCCTACCGGTGCGGAGAGGGGCGGGGCCTGCATTTATTCGCGGTTCGCGGGCCGCTAATCAAATGCCAGATCGCGTGTGGGGCGCAGCTGTTCTGCCTGGAGCTCTACTATCATAGCAGCCCCCCGTGGCAGGGGTCTGATACAAATGACAGGATCGTCGTGAATCACACCGTCTGAGCGTGCTTTTCGAAGGCAAAGGAGAAATTGATACCCAGCATCAGACTGTGTAGCACGCGGGTGATGCTTCAAGTGACTGACTGGTATTAGTAGTGACTGGCAGGGACTAGTCCTGTGCTGGAAATGCTTCGAGCTGAGCACAGCCTCGCGGGTGACGAAGCCCAGCTGGCTTTGCAAGCCTCTCCCGCAAGGTCTGGATCGCTCTTTCCCACGTTCTTCCGCGCGAAGCCCCCGGATTGGTGGTCAGAGGAAGTGGCGCCTTGGAACCCCAAGGGTCAGTGAGCTCGAAAACTCAAAAGAGGCTGCATTCTTTGCCCAATTTGAGAGAATCGGCTGTGTGCTGTTATTTTGATATTGCACAAGTGTCAGTCAGTCGCGGTTCCAGCGCATCTACAGCCCGCTTCTGCCCTTCTCGGCGCGGCGGCACAAAGCCACATTCTTCGCGCTAGTCCTGGGACCCAAGGCAAGGCACGACACTCCATTGGTCGACTCGGCCCAAAACGGCACGTGCTGTGGGGCTTGGCCGACGTGTAAGTGCCCACAGGCCAATTGAGGACGACTTGTGTTGTGAAGCAAATTGGGAGTTGAGGTTGCCGAGTTGACATTTTGAATCAAACGTGGGACTGAGACTCTGATTTTCCTAATCTACGCTAGCCTCATCCTGTCGCGCTCGTGTTTCGGCCGATGTGCGAATCATGTCCAGAGCACGGCCCGTATTGAAGTCAACGCGTTGTGAAACAAAAACCTGGTGGATCGTCGCTTGTCAGACCTCCCGCCCATCTCAACCAGAAAACTGACACCAGCAGAGCGTCCACTCCCAACGTCCATACCCGACATTGGCAGGGCAGCTTTTCAGACCACCCCTTCCCTTCTGACAACAAAGTGATGGTTGCACTGGTCGCAAAGTGTCACCAGTAGTTTGTGCTCTGAGGTACATGGAACTCAGAGAAGTCATCGGATGTGATGATGTGGGACTGAGCACGGGCCCCCGGGTCGCGCATCGATGTAAATTGATAGGCTTCCGAAGGTAGCACGAATCCAGTCTGATCGTTCTTGACGTGTGCACGAGAACAGCTGCCCTGGCTCTTGCGATTGCTACCTCCACCAACTCCCTTCTCCCAATAGCCGCCAGGCAGCTCTAGGGGGATGCCGCCCAATGATGGTAGGGGCGACTCGGCGGGAGATGATTCCCAACCACAAAGCCCATCGTCAGCGATGATTTTACCTTCCTCGTTCACAATCTCGATCTTGTCGTCCTTGGACACCTCAGCGCCAGTAGAGATGGGGGAGCATGGGTGTCCCCACGGGTGAATCGACTAGACAGTATGCGTCAGTCTCACAGGTTGTCTACCAATCAGATAAAGGACAGCAGTCGAAATCAATCTCAATGAGAGAACTCTAGCGATGCTCTATACTTGGGTAAAGGAAACCAACTTACCGAGCGGTACTTCTCGTTCGGCTTTGTGACGTTGTTTTGTGCCATCTTGTCCACTCCCGCCTGAAAGGCCTTTTCAAATCTCTTCTTCAGCTCCTCACGTTTCTTGAAGAATTCTGCTTCCATGCACAAAGGAATCGAACGGCCGGCCTGTCGCGCTTGCAAGGGGAAAGAGCTGACATAGTCCAGCTCCAAGCACGGGTTTCCCCATGCATCCATGCCGAGCTCGCATCTACCTGTGGCAACGGCGAGCAAGTAGCAGCGGAGGTCGCCGGGGCTGCGGATCTTGCGGCCCTGGCGGTCACGCAGAAAGTCGTCGTCGGCGGCGGCGACTTCAGCAGACTTCATAACGTCTTCGACTTTGAGCATGAGCGTGTCGAAGCTGTAGTGTGTGGCGTCGCGCTCCTCAGCCAGCATCATCTGGCCATCTGCAGTGAGGAAACTGTCAAGCACATCGTTGTGCTCGGCACCGGAGCGAAGGATGACCTTGACCGTGATCGTGCTGAGGATGCTGTAGTTGGGCATGGTTGTGGCTGACTTGCGGATACTGGGAGAAGTCTCAGTCGTGCTGCCAATGTCGGTTTCAATGCCCTGTTGAGGGAAGCCATTGGTAGCAGACGCGTTCTTGGCGGTGGCCATTGTGCTGTGTTCTGGTGAGGGCGATGTGAGTTGATGGTGAGATTTCATAACAATTGTGCGCTTGGCTACCATGAGCGATCTTGTCGATTGAAACGAGTTATGTTGACGGAGGATTATCCCCTAGATGATGAGTTGTCTTTGGGGAGAACTTCTTAGGTTGTGAACCACTGTAAGATAAATCGTGTGTCGGTTTCGGCTGATGCAGGTATTAGTCACGCTGTGGTTGCAGCTTGAGAGGATTTGTGACCAAGTGAACTACCTGGAAGTTGGGCTTGACGGGAGGTGTGGTCGTCTCGATGCTGTGGTGGACGACAGCCTCTTGTCTGTTGAAGCTGCAGAACCGTGCGTTTTCCGGTAAGGGTTGGGTGTGGAAGAAGTTCGCGAGAGAGCTAGACTTAAGGCCATCAGGCGATTGGCGTTTGTGTTGTGTTGACGTGACTGGTAGGAAGGTGAGAGAGTGCCTCAGGCAGTCACTCGGAGATTCCCTTCCAAGTTTCACCGGCACACAAGCGCTTGAGACTGTGGCACTGCTTTACTTGCTTCCCTGCAGTCGTCCAGGGTGAGAGATGCCTGAGCAGCACAAGTGAAGTAAGATGCTGCACGTTCAACAGATCTCACTTTGATCTGCGGAACGGGATATGTGAAGGAGGTATGCCGGAATCACTGATCAGGTACTATCCCAGATAGCATAGGGGAGTCTAGCAAGAATGTTAAACTGTGCTATCAAGTGTTCAATTTGGAACATGTCTCTTCAATACTACCGTCAGTCACAAGTTATCAACAATGTCAACCCACACATCCTAGCTTGTGGGCCAAAGTAGTTGAAACCAGGCATCGTTGTGCTGACGTTGATGCCCATTTGTCTCATCACAGGTAACCACATACGAGTCCTCTTGGCGCCATACTGATGCTGTATTGATTTCAGTACTTCATTACAAAAGTGCCCTATGATCTGGCCTCGCTATCCCGAAACTATCCTACAGGTTCTAGGACACCGCAGTCTATAATGCTTCTTGCCCAGTTTCCGCTATTATCTTGCTCCAGCATATCGACGCCTTTAAAGTGCCATTTCCAATCGTATTCCGCACCGCTGAGGCACAGCCTCACGATCCAGTTCATTTCTGCTCCTGAACCAAAACCTCACGAGAGCCCTTGCCTTCCATGCCCTCTTGACCTGCAGCAGCAGCAGCACCGCCCTTCTTCCCCAGGATCAGCACCTTGGCGGTGTTAGGATCGATAATGCGCATCCGCATCTGCTGGATCTGCTGAATCGTGCCGCCATGGTATGAGACCACAGACCGTCCATCTTCACCAAGACCCCCATCGCTACCACTGTCCTCGTCCGCTTCATCTTCCGCGCCCTCCGCAAGCATGTCGTCGCTGACGGCCGACTCCCCAATGACACTCCGTCCTGGGCTGAGCTCGACCTGCGGTACGCCAATCCAGGGCGTTTGTTTAGCATGGGCGTGTAGCTGGCGATCAGTACTGTTCTCCATCTCGACGACGCGATCGCCGGCAACGCTGAGACGCCTACTGCCCGGGCTGAGGCTTGTCTGTCGGATGCCCTTCTGCCCTACAACGCCCACAGGAGAGACAAGGAGGACCTCGTCGTCGTCGTCATCGTCCGCCCCACCTCCGCCCCTGATCGAGAACTGCCTCTTCACCACGGGCGTTGCGAACGACGGCGAAGCCAGCGACACGGGCGACAGCGTGGTGCGGGACGACTGATTGGTAGTCTGCGCCGTCATCATCGACTCCATGGCGGTCGTGCAGTCCGTTGCGGCGCTCCAGCGCTGCGTCTCAGGGACCAGGTCGAGATGTACCGCTCCACGACCGCGTGCGATACTGCCGCCGATAGGGGGAGACAATGTACCCGAAGTTCCAACACGACTCATGGACTGCGACGAAGCCAGGCCGCCGGGACGAACACCGACCCTGTGGTCTTGGTCTCGGTCGTAACCACCTGCAGTCACAAGGTGGTTCCGCGAGGGGATAATATCCCCAGTGCTGCGGGCCCGCGAGGACATTTGCGGCGGCGAGGGACCCCGTGCGAGAGCGAGGTGTGTCTCCCTGACGACTTTCCGCTCCTGACTCTTGCGCTGGTGCCGCCTGATGAGCAGCCACGCGAGCGCCGCGATGAGAAGCACAATCACAACGGCGCTGGTCGAGCCGACGATGATATTCATCCTGCTCCCAGTCGGGGGTTGCACCAAGCCACCGTTCGCACCCTGGGTCTCGCCATCCCCGTCCGTAGCACCAGTGGGAGCAGTACCGCCCGCAGTAGAAGAAGAAGCACAAGAGCTCATCGTCGTGGTCTCCGGCGCGACAGGCGGGAGCGAGACGACGCCAGCACCAATGCCAAACCCACCAGGTGTGCCTGGGCCGAAACCAGCTTCCCACGTGACGACGCCGCCGATAGCATCCGGGAGTCTGGCCACACGCGTGAGCTGTCTTCCATCCTGGAACAGTCCTCCTCGCGGTGGCGAGCAAGAGTCGCACATGTTGTACATGCGCTCGGGGACGACCGAGTCTGGACGTGGGAGGGGACAGCCTGACCAGCTTATCATCTCGTCAGTGCTGGTACCGGCGCTGATTTGTATGTGGCCTGGAGAGCCGTGCCCGACACTCGAAGCATTGTTGCTGTAGTCGAAGGTGAAGGTGACGTTTCCGGAGCCGGCCTTCCTCGCACTCAAGTCTTTGCCAACGACGGTCGTGTTGTCCTTTCTGTGAGCAGAGCTGACGAGATTGCTGTTGTTATCGTCGCCGTGGGATACTAGTGGTTCGGTACGTGCCTGGTCGCTGCTGGTACCACATGACCAGACCATGCCGACCCATTCCTGGTTGGCAAAGGTATCAGACTTGTAAGGGCAGGCTGGAGCCTTATACTCGGGATCTGTGCAGCCCGCGAGGTACACATTGCCTGCTGTAAGTCGTCGACGCAAAGTCCATCGTCAGTCAGAAGAATGAACCCCTTCCGAACCAAGAACAGCAAGTCTTCAACCCCTCGTATCCCACTAGAAGAAACACGAAACCCAAAATCAAGACAACAAAAGCAGAGGGAAACTTACTATCCGGGCTATAGCAAGCACTACTCGACTGGCAATAATCACCTGCCACACAACACGCCAAGGCAGCCTGCCTATCCACGCCCTCTCCATCACCATCCGCACCAGACTCGGGAGCGCCCGCGTTGCCGCAGGGGATATAAGGTCCCGTGTGTGGCCTCCCCGGCGCGAAGAAACACGTCCCGTTGGAGACGTTTGGGTCGAACGGCGGCGCTGCGGCCTGGTGCACCACGGGCATGGCGAGTTCTGCCATCCTGGTGGTGTGAGAAAGGGGGCCTGTGGAGGTTGAGCTTTTTGTGGTTATAATGTGGTTTTTACGGAGGTGGAAGTTTGTGGTGAAGGGTTGTTGGTGTTAGGTCTGATGAGGTGAAAGGATCGGTTTGTGGATGTAATGTCGTGTGTTACTGTGTTGCTTGTGCTTGTGCTGTGCTTGAGGCGTAGTGTTGTTGACACTTGATGAAAGTCGTCTTGTCGTTCTGCGCTGTGGTTTGCGCAACCGAGGACACGCCCACGAGCTGGCCAAAAGTTGCAGCAGGAGGAAGGCGTAAAGTGTGTAACACGCTGCAGCTCAGGATACTGAGTGTGCACTCAGGTATCTGAATCGACAGGTTATGAGTTGTGAGTTGTGCATGAGTCCCTCGTGACGAATTTCTCGACTGAGCTGTTGTCCCACTTCAGATTAAACCAAACCGAAACACCTCAAGAAACTCCACCTTGTTCTCACAGCAGACGTAATTCAGCTCAAAATGTAGGGGCTTGCAAGTGAGTATTGCTGCATACAGTACCGAAGTGATTATCCGTCACATTTGTCCTCGTCGTTGCCGCTGTCGATAGAGAAAAAGAACAGCGAAAACCTCGCCCTGCAAAGACGGCATCTAAACTGATAAACCCGCAAGCATAACATAAAAAAAACACAAGCCAAGCCACAGATCCGCCCCCGGGTATGAGTATGTTGTAGTTGCCTGGACCCTCAAAAAGTCTGTTTTGGATTCACTCCTTCAACTATAGAACCCACACTGAGAAGACGAAGAAGACGAAGAAGAAGAAGTGATCGAATAGATCGCCAGGCACGTCATCCATGCGAGGCATATATTACCCCCGCCCCCCTCCCCATCCCTCCTCCCTAAACTCACTACACCTTGGAAGCCTTGAGTATACACTGGGCAGAGAGCGAAAAAAAAAAAACAAGAGAAGCAGCAGCCCAACCTTGGAGAGCTCACGGCCTGAGGCCACAAGCCATCACCCACCCGAGCATGGACGATACACCGCAACACTTCGCAAAACCCCATCCTCCGGAGAACCAAGCACCCCGCCTCAAATTCACAAACCTGTACGTCGCCAAACCGGGGCCAAGATCCACTACTACAAAAGATAGAGTCTCAGTCCTTCAGGAAGGAACCATAACGGCACAGTTCTGTGCATACGCCTCTCTCCCTCTCTCTCTTTCTCCGATGAAAAGTCCAACATTACCCTCTCGGAAATTTTACAAACACCGTCAGCAACAAACCACTGTCCTGACACGCAACATAGTAACACACAACGTGCTGCCCCTTACACACACAGAATATGACCAAAAACCAAAGTGTTCGGCTAAAATAATCTAACGGCTAAGTCTGATAAGCTTTAGAGGCTGCACAAACTCACCCTGCCCGCCTCCCTTTTTCTTTCTTTCCTTTTTTGATATAAAAAAAAAGATAAAAAACTGCCAACCGTACCCAGAAGACCTAACTCTAAAGTATTCGTCAGCAGTGCTGAGCAGGACGAGGGGCGCAGAGGGTCCCGCATGTACAAAAACAATCAAAGGAATACAAAGCTAACCCCATCATATGTGACTGGCTCCCCAGACGCTGCGAACGAGATGGTGCGAGGCAGACACGGCCACAGCAAGAAGAGCTGAGTATATACTTTGAGCACCGGAGGGCCGCCAAGGCACGATAGGTGAAAGTAAGCGAGGGGGTTATCATTTCTCATATTTCCCATAGCGGGCATGCTTATTTGGTGATACGCTAAAATAAAATCAAAAGTCCACCCAACATACGCCACTGGCGCTGTCCCTAAAGATACGCAAAAATGCTGGTCTACATGCATAATTATATATATGTCTCTCTTTCCTATCTTCATCTTGCTTTTCTTCACAACGTCCAAGTCCCCCAACTCATCGCTCACCATAACACCGGCGCCTGGTTTGGGTCCTGCACCAAATTCATCTGCGGCGGAAACGCATGGTGTTGCTGCGGTTGTGGCGGGACCATGAAGCCTAGGCTCATAATGTAGTCCCAATCCATCTCGCCGCCAAAGTTGAGCTCTGGGAAGACTCCGCCTGTGCCGCTGTTCAATGTTGGCATCGGAACACTACTCACAGAGGGGTAGGTGTGCTGTGCCATTTGTGGTTGCTGCTGTTGCTGCTGTTGTTGGTGATGGTGTGGGCTATGCTGTTGATGGATATTACTGTTATTTTGTCCAGCACCATTCATAGTATAACCGTCAATATTTGGATAGTTTGGCTGTTGTACCGTCGGGGGTGGTGTTGGCTGCTGGGGCATGTGGTATTGTGTAGTCATTGGCGGCGGTGACGGGGTCACATATTGTTCCGTCGATACAGTACTCAGTGGTGGCATGTTTGGTGGTGTCGCCACAACTGAGGAGTATGCGGGTGATTTTGAGCGCTCCCGCTTCGGCAGGTTCGCCACGTATTGGCGCATCATGGTAATGAGTTTAGGAGGAGCAATGGTCCTTCCGAGTTGGTGCTCGGCGGCTTCCCTCGCGTTCCAAGACTTGAGAAACAGAGGTCCGAAAGCAATATGCAAAGGTGTGCGAAGGTGCTTCAAGAGTCCTCTCTTGTCGTGGTTCTCGCATATCGCCTTCCAGGCCTGCTCGCACAGCTCGCCCGTAGTTCGTGTTCGTAACCCATGCAGTAGGCAGACATAGGCTGGGAAGGGAAAATACATGAAAGAGTACCATCGATAGCCCATGAGACTGTCTTTCTCCCAGATCATGCTATCGTATTCTATCATCTTGATGGATTCGACAAAAATCGCGTCGTTTTCTGTTTGGGATAATGCAGGCGCGCTCGGCTTCGGCGACTGAGGCGCGGTCGATACCGCGGCTCTGAAGAACCCGGACATGATTCTGAGCTTGCAAATGTGCTGCCGTGTCATCAGGATGGTCATGTAATGTAGCCTGCGAAGAGTCAGATGTCTGCGATGCCCATAGTTAATCGAGATGAAACGTACGGTATCTTCGGGTCACACATCTTCAGATATGTGTCCTCCATATGCGAAGAAAACCGCTCGAGGTAGGTGCTCAGCCTCTGGTCGGCCAAATTCGTGACTGCCTGTGGATTGGCCTCTGATAACGTGGCCTTCATCTTATCATTCCCTGGAGCTTTGTGGAACTCCAGCCTACTCAGCGAGAAGATCATCTCTGTGGCGGCAGTATGTGGTGTCGGTGGGTCTCTTGCATCAAGGTGCAGGTCCGCATCGTTGATATTGAGCGGCAGCTTGCAGTCACCACCGCTGGAAATTGCCGTTATCGTAGATCCCGTCATTTCCCCTATTCTCCGGTCGAACCCAGCCAAATTCCACCACAGGCGTCTTCTCTCTTCAACCTCGAACGGAGATAAACGGAATGCGGCGCCATCGCGATGTAGACCCAGACGATGGCCAAGTCGAACAGCGATTCCACTAAGACAGAAAATCTGTCGCGGATCTGTCAAAGGGCGAACGCCGTACTGGAATCACAAATTAGTGCTGGCTTTTCCACAGGTTCCACCCAATGATCTGCCTACCAAGTACAGAAGAAACGCCTGCAAAATCGTCAAATCAGGCTGTCGCATAAACTCGGCATTCAACAATGCTTGCTGTGTCGCCTTGCAGTATCTGCCCAGTAACGGGCGCTTCGCTTCATTAAACATGCCATAAACCTCGTCGTCCTGCATGGTAGTGATGGCCATTAGGTATATCGAGAACATGAGCGCCTCCAGACTCTGCGACACCTTGTTGAGATTCGCGCTAGCCTCCAGTATCCGTACTTGCAGCGTCGGCGTATGTGTGAGTTTGAGGAGTGGATTGACATTATTCAGATAGATCTGCCACAGTTGAAAAACCTGCATGGCAGAAGGATGCTGATCCGTGAGGTTGACGTGCTCTGCCCCCATGGCGAAAGGGAAGTCGTCGCGCTGTCCAAACATACGATCGTATGCGTGGTTGATGGATGAACCGCCATCGTCCTCGTCTGATGATTCCCGAGACGGCTCGTGTGTCGTTCGCGCCTGCCTATCGCGTTAGCCAGGGTCCTGCAAGGGGGAGATCGAACATGTATATGCGCTGACTGATGCAGTGATGACGGTACATCACCCCTGCATGAGTCCTAGTTTCCAAAGCTGACATACCTCTTTCTGGAAGGGAAACCACTTGAAAGTTCTATTATCGACGAGGTTAAACATTAGTAGGTCGTCGCGCAGACCCGCCAAGATTTTATGCTTACTTGGGAACATGAGGCGTCTCTCCAGGTGAACTGATGACTTCGGACTCTGGACCTGCAGGAGAGTCTCGGGCCCGAACTCTGATAAAGTCTGCATCTAGCTCGTCGCCATCCTCGACAGTGCCGGGGTCGACGATCTTGACGTCAGGACCGAGCCCGTCGAATTCGACACCAGCCTGAGTCAAGAGAGATTCATATCGCCGTAGGCGCTCGACGAGATCACGCTCGGGAACGCGCTTCTTGCGCCGCCGAGGCGGCTGCGGCGGAATGACCCGACAGTCAACACCGGCTTTGACACAGTTTCCACATGGTTTTGCCTTGTCGCAGCGGACCTTGCGTTGCTGGCAAAGGAGACAGGAATGGCCACGGGTGACCTTGATGACAGAGGCAGGATCCTCCTTTGAAGCCGGATAGTGCGACGCCCCAGCAGCACCGGCAGTGCCGTTTGAGGCGACAGACCCCGATGGCGTGCCCCCGTTGTAGGCCGCATCGCCATCGAGGGAATCCGGAGAGTCGGGCATGGCTCACGAGCAGGGCAGCAGGGGCTGCCGGAGTGGGACAAGAGCGTCGCGACGGGCAGCTGTCTAAGGTGAGCAGTTACCAGCAGCAGCGGACCACCACCTGGCGCAGAAGGCGCGCAGGGCCAATGATGCCCACGGCTGGCCGAGGGATTGGCAGTGCAAGCGCGGCTGAGGTTGGACAGGACGCGAGGGCAGATCGGGGCCGGGCCGTGTTGGGTGTAGGCCTGCACTACGCAGTACGGTGCGGTATGGTACGGTACAGTACAGTACGGCGAACTCTCTCGATTGACTCAGATCAACAGCGGGCAACAGGTACTGGCGCGCTGAGTGATTCGTGGCGGACAAGAAGACGGATGATGCTGTTGGGGAAGTCCGGCCAGTTGCGCGCAGGCCGGCGATGGCGTCGAAGTGCTGGGGCAGCAGCAGACACAGCGGGGTCGTGGCCTGCGGCCCGGGGGCGATAAAAGGGCTCGCGGGTGCCCAGTAGGCCGACCCAACAGCAATTCGTGTGGGCGACCTTGCTGCTGCCTTCGGTGGGCGACAAACGCGGGGGTCAGTCGTCGGCCCGGTTCGCGATGATGCCTTGATGATGGTCGTCTAGGTAAACAGATGCAAGAGGATGTCGATGTCGACACGGGCAATGAAGAAGGAAACCAGACGACCAAGAGAGCAAGCAAACAAGTGGCAGGGCGGCGCACAGACGATGCGCGACCAACGGCGTGTGGGGCCGGAACGAAGGTGCCTGCCTGTAAGTGCACTCAAGACGGATGGATGGCGACCGCCGTGCAAGATACTTTACTTTAGTACAGCGAGCCAAGCACTTCAAGTACGTTGCCTTGTGGGGGACAACCGCCTCTGGCATGGCAAAGTGGCCTCCCGTCTCAACTTTGTGCTTTGGGGCCCAGATCGAACGGCAATTGAGCGGCGGAGCGGGCTGTGTTTCGACTGCTCCAGAGCTTCAGTCAGGGCTCCAGGGCTCCAGGGCTCCAGGCATGTGCTGTACCTGGGCATAAGGCCAGGCAGTTGGGTAGCTCAAGGGCCCAAAAGGGTGTCATCGTGGGGTGCTTCATCGCCCTGCAAGCGACATTGTCGTCACCGTCAGGACCCTCAAGGACAACAGGCCAATAAGGTGCAGGTGCGGCGGCAGTTCCATGCATTGTCGTGTCGCGTCGCAGCGCATCGCATCGCCTCGCATCCAAGCAAGGGAGGTGGTCTAATAGTATTTGGAATTGCAGGCTCGGGGGTGGTGCTCAAGTCCATTAGAAAAGCCCGGCACCGGCGACCGATACAGGGGGGTATCTACTGAAACTGCCAGCCAGCAGCAAGGGCAGAGAGCTTGGGTGGGCGCAGGCACGACAACCATGTGAGATTTTGCGATCGAGTTTTGTGATTGACGGATCAAAAGCCGGCGGGACACACCAGTGCAGGGAGGCAGGCGCCAAGCCAGAGCGGGCTCAGGGTCTTTGTGTGTTCTAGCATTATTAGCCTTTCCCACTAGTGAAGCCGCAGCATCAACCGGGAGGACAACTGCGGCCTCGGCAGAGGAGCCTTGGGGTGTGCTGGATAACTAGAGAGTGCATACATAGTAGCCGCATGCTGATGCAGAGCCGTTCGAGTATAAGTGGCCTCACTCAATTAGAGGAGCACTCCCCAGCTGCACAGCACTTTTTGGCCCAGACGAGAATAGCCCGCGTAGGGAGGTCCACGATGTACATACATACATACATACTTACATAGTATGTGCATGTGCATGCGGCGACAAGGGTGCTGCCGCCTGGCGATTCTCAATGAGAGCCACCAATCCCAGAAAAGGACTAGCGCCGCTGTCGGGAACTGTTAGCTCCGGGACTGGCCAAAGAGGGATGCGGGTCCTTTCTCGGGCACGAAACTGTTTGTTCGGGACCGAGCAGGCCCATTGCCCCCCGAGGACAGCCCTCTCGTAATCACACTCGCAGTGACTGACCAAGTGTTGACTTTCTTTGGGCAGGAATAACCTCTCGAGTGTATCCCCGGTAGCAAGCTCAACTCGTGTCAGCCATGCCTAGGAGGATTCGCATCCTTTTAAAGCACATTGTAGGTACAGTACCCGGCCCTGGTCATCTCGACAATAATTTAGGATGACGGCTTTGTCAGCAATTTCGGCCATGTAGCCAAAGGCTATCAGCCATGGAGTTTAGTCTTGTGCTCGTGTTGAGTGACTCGGACCCGGAATTGTTGCCAGGGCTTTTGTATCCGGTGGTTTCACGACTTCTATGGTCCGCGTATCTGACATAGCTTATACAAGTGATCGATGTCTCCAAGGGCTCTCTACCCAAGTACCAGAATCTTGAATGCTCGGAAATCTAGGTGCACAAGCATCGCAGACCTCTGACTGTAGCCTCGAATTGGGCAAGTGCCACAGCAACAACGGTAATCCTGGAGAACCTATTTACGCTTATGTACGCAGTACGCTTCTGCAGTCGTCGCCCCCCGCCCCCCCTCCAACACCAGTGTGAGAAAACATTGTGACAATGGTTGGCATCATGCACCGAGTCAAACGAGTTTGCTCGCTTCTTTCAAGCGCTCCACAGCATCTTGCGAAGAAGTAACAACGCTAATCACCGATCGCCATTGGAATTACCCGCGCGCCGTGTGTGCTGCATACGCTCTCTGCTTTTTTCGGCTTGGATATAGCTCGAGACGGGCTGCACTGCAGCTGACAAGATTTTGAGCCTCGCCTGGGGCACTGACAAGAGAAGACTCAAAGTCTCGACTATTCAAAGAAACTGTTCAGAGGACGACAGCGGCAAGACTAGAAAGACAAGATCTTTTTGCGGTCATAAACGGGAGAAGGGCCTTGATATACCTCGACATCTGAGGGATGCGCAACGCCAGAGCACAGGGGAGTCCTGAATAGGAATCAGCCAGAAATAGACACCAGGACTTCAGGTGAGGTGAGCAGCAAAAACAACGCCAGGCGTATTATCTGTATGTAAGTACCAGGATACATTGGCTTAGCGCGGCGGTCCTGATGTTTGTGCTGGATCAAAGGAGCGGCGCTATGTAATTGTAAGTAAGTGCTCTGCAGGCGTCGGTGCGTGCCGCACCTTCGGTCCCGGACGTCCCCAGCCCAACTCCGCCATCCTCGCCCTAGGCCACCAACACCACCGCAATCAAGTATTGATGCCCGCCAACTCGGTCTATGTCCTCTCCACCGCTGTATCGCACCTCAGCTCATCGCCATGCCTTCTCGGGGATGCTCACGTGGCGCAAGAGCCATGTGCAAGGGTCCATCCATGCGACTGCGCGCAACGGCCGCCGACGGCGGCGGCCACGTACATCTGCGCCTGCGCCATCCTCAAGTCAGCTCTGAGCCTTCGCCGACTGCCACCTTCTAGATGTTATTTGTGCGAGGCAAGCAGCAAGTCGCCGTAAAGGGTGCCTGCCAAGTCTGCCGCTGATAAGCCTGCCATCCCCTAACATCGGCACGGTTAACGTGGATAGCTTTGCTCTTGCAATCTTTCGCGACTCAACTTTTTCGGCAAGGAAGTCGTCAGTCGAATACATCCACCGATCGTCTCAGACAGTCTACCCGTTTGCCTCAGACAGGCTCAGTCTGTAATAAGTCTTCAGCGGCACTCTTTCGCAAACACGAACTCAGGATCTACAACACCATCGTACCCAGATTCGGCAAAACAACAAGGTTTCGTATAGTGGCGCATATCACGGCTAAGACAGCCTTCATGAGAATCGGGTCCCTATGAGCTGTCCAAGTAGTGATATCCGTTCTGCTCGGACCGTCTGATTCTACGTCTAGACGCTTCGGTGTCATCTATCGGTTGTGAGGGAGTCGTAGGGAAGACCTGTCGAGGACGAACATTATCCCGAACTTGTATCACATTTGCCGGCTGCTTCGAAATCAAGTCATAACTTTGGTGGACTTTGTACGCCGCCACCTTTGAGTCAAGCATGGCTCCCAATGGCCGTGGCGATGTCGAGGCCGGGCAAGGTAAAATGGCTGAGGGAAGAGGTCCGGCAATGGGCGCCGAGGACGAGGCGGAGCGCAATTTCCAGCCCCGGACGCTCAAATTCTGGACCATCATAATCAGCATATTTCTTTCCTTGTTCTTGGTCGCGCTCGATCGCACCATTGTCAGCACAGCTACGGCCTCGATCACGGACGAGTTCAATAGCATGGGCGATATCGGCTGGTACGGCTCTGCATATCAACTTACTACAGCGGCGTCACAGCTCTTATTCGGACGGATCTACAAGTTCTACGACGTGAAGAGGTAAGGTTCGATATCTTGGACGACCTGGCACTACCAATCGAGTCTTTGCTGACCGAGCATCCGCGTGCAGAACGTTCGTTATCAGTACAGTGATATTCGAAGTTGGTGCCGCCGTTAGTGGAAGCGCACCAAGCTCTGTAGCGTTCATTATCGGCAGGGCGATTGCGGGTCTTGGTGGCGCCGGCATATTCTCTGGAGTCATGATCATCATGATCTCTATGGTTCCATTGCGGAAGCGCCCAATGTTTCAGGGCCTCTTCGGGAGTATATTTGGCTTGGCATCAGTTCTCGGCCCCCTCGTAGGAGGAGCATTCACTACGAGCGTGACTTGGAGGTAAGCTGTATTCCTTTTTGACTTGGAGTGTGATCGCTCACTGACATCTTTGCGTAAAGATGGTGTTTCTACATCAACCTGCCCATAGGGGGCTTCGCGGCTCTCTGTGTCATCATCCTGCTCCACCTCCCGCATAAGCCGCCGTCCAAAGTTCGGCCCATTGAGCACTTGACACGACTGGACCCGTTGGGCACGTTGTTCTTTGTACCAAGCGTGGTCTGTCTATTGCTTGCGCTACAATGGGGTGGCTCAACATACTCTTGGAGCAACTGGCGCATCATCCTTCTGTTTGTCCTGTTTATCCTAGGCCTCATCGCGTTCGGGGTGATCCAGGTCCGCATGCCCAACACTGCGACGGTGCCGGTGAGGATTATCACGCGGCGTAGCATCCTTGCCGGTGCCATCTTCATGTTTTGCTTATCTGGCTCGATGTTACTCATCATCTTCTTCCTCCCTTTGTGGTGTAAGTCCTCAGGCTCTCTGATCTCCCGAATCTGCCTCATTAGCTAATCACCACCACGTGAAGTCCAAATTGTGCGAAGTGTTACAGCATTACAATCCGGAATCAACACACTTCCATATGTCATCAGCATGGTGCTTGCAAGCATATTGTCGGGTGCCGTGACCACCAAAATCGGCTACTACGTCCCGTCGATGCTGCTCTGTCCCGCGATCATGTCCATTGGGCTGGGCCTCATGAGTACTTTCACCGTCGCAGAGCCGAATGGTCGCTGGATCGGCTACGAAATTCTTGCTGGCTTCGGTCTAGGCCTGGGAATGCAGGCAGCTAATCTCGCGGCCCAAGCTGTCCTCCCCAAGCCTGATATCCCTACAGGTATCGCCATCATGTTCTTCTCCCAGCAGCTCGGTGGTGCCATCTTCACTTCAGTCGGCCAGAATCTTCTCAGCACCACACTTGCATCCGGGCTCGTCGGCATCCCCGGGATCGATGCTTCAGAAGTCGGTACGGTTGGAGCAGCAGATATCGTCAGCGCCGTCCCGCCAGAATATCAACCACAAGTTCGTGAGCTTTACAATTATGCTATCAGCAGGATCTTCCTGTGCGGTACGGGCGTATCATTGGTCGGCTTCATCGCTGCTCTCGCGATGGAGTGGAAGAACGTCAAGAAGACCGGCCCGAATACACCGGGGGGCCCGCCACAGAAAGAGTCAAAGAGCTCGACCCCCTCGCCATCCTCGCCCACCGGTGATGATGTCCAGGATGTATCATCCACAAACCGCCTTTCGAGCATCTACCTCGGGGTCGAGACGGGTACATCCTTCGCGAAGAGCGTGGCGGACAAAACAAACCTGTCGGACCCCGAGTTGTGGGCGCCACCGTCCGGAACGAACAGAAACGGCTTCCACGCGAATAGCTGCAGCCGTTGTGGCCACAACAACATTCCAAATGGTGTACAGAACGAGTTGACCATCCCGGTCACCCTCTCCAGCAGTCATCCCGATCGCGCGGATCCCGACCTCCGACGTCCAGAAACGGCGCCACACATCCCGTCGCAGCCACCGCTCAGCCAGGTGGGCGCCTCACAAGTCCTGAGCGAGTACACCCGCCTACAGGCCGTCGCACACGACGCCATCGCGCAGATGCAAAACCTCATGCAGGCCTTGCCTGTCCTGCCCAACGCTTCAGCCTCCCCACCACCACCACCGCATTCACCGGCGATGGCAAGTCCCGCATACACGTCAACACCATCCCATCATGACGAGAGCAGGGTCAAGTCCCCTAAGCCTCACCCCCGGTCGCGGGCAGCCACCGTCGGCGCCGCTGCTACAGCAGCACCAGCACCAGCAGCAGAGGACTCGTGGAAGGCAAGCGGACCGACGATATACCCTTCCTCGAATAACGGCCACAGCCATGGCGCCCCTTCGTGGCATTTCCAGAGTAGCGCCCTGACGACAGATGCCAAGAGGAATAATGCAGGGTTATATGCATCCTCCTCATGACAGCTGCCCACGGTGGAGCATTCCTCCGGTAAGGGGGTCTGTTTGACGCACTCGCCGTAGTTATACGATTAGGATTCTCAGGTATGGTGGTGGTGATTATGATGCTGGTACACGTTCATGGAGGTGCAGAGGCAGGGACGGACGCCGATTGCGTCTTATACGGTCACGAAGGGACTTACTTTTGGGAAGGAGGGGAGATCAGATTTGCTTTTGATCGGATCGCGGTGAACCCCTGCATGGATAGAGGAGGAAATAATTGTATAGATATCATGTGGCTTGCTAAAGAACACGTAGAATGGCATGACTTATTTGTTTACGTGCTCTGGAGAGTGGTTCAGATTACGCAAAATGGTGAGCTGGGATTATGAAATTATTCTAATTCTACTGCAGTACGGTCTACCTAGCTGGGAAATACGTATGCATGACTGTATTCAATGCCTGGCGTCGTGCATACGGGTGCTTTATGGTCTTGGGGGGAAGGACGCGACCTGCTTTGTCTATCTTTATACCGTTGTGGATTGGATAATCAATGTCGTCTTGATATGCGCGGACTGTCATCGAATCCCGAGCACTCCTTCGTTTTGAAAGAGACGATTTGTCCTAACGTCCAGCTTCTTGTGTCTCCGCTCCCGTTCGCGCAAGATCAGTTCATATCCCAGCTTCGCGAACCTGTCATAGCGATGATCGGGCTCTTCCCAGGGCGCCAGAGTCTTGCTGAATCCTTTGACCAGATGTCTGGTGAGCCGTTGGTTCCGAGATGACTTGGGCAAGTCAATGTGCCTCTTGAAAGGCGTAACCTTGGGGGAACGTGAGGTCTCGGGCGATGTGACTGAGGGAGACTTTGTAAGTGTGGCAACCGGATTGCGCCTTTGCGTTATGTGAGATGACCTTGGTGGTGATGTACGAAGTTGTCTGAGTAGGTGAGCTGACTGCCTAGGCGAGCACCTGTTCGCGGAGTTCGTCGCTTCTGGGTCTCCGTTGGACGAGCTGCGCTCTGCACCATTACTCCTTTCGGACTTGACACCTCTAGACCTTGGGAGGTGGCGGTCGCTGAGCTCTGGATGTCCAGGCTCTGCAAGGTCATCGTCCTCGTCGCTGTCGTCTAGAGAACCCACGGACAACGGAGGCAGCGAGTCGCCACCAAACGTAGTGCTGTCATCATCGGAGTCTACCCAAGGCTGCTCCTTGCGCCACATCACGATGGCTTGGAGTGCCCCAGAGCAGATCTGATTGACTTTCTTTTGCATGGTACGAGGTTCGTCGTGGTCTTGTCTCTCCGAATCACGGAAATCGTCACGCAACTCGGTCCAAATCTCGTCGAAGATGATTTCCATCTTGGCGAGGACATCGGCAAGGGCGTTGTTCCATGCTGGCTGGACGATGGAGCAGTATGTACAGGCACTGCCGCGGAGGCGGCCCTCGGGCAGTTCTGAGTCGATGTCGAGCTCTTTGCAAGAGTATTTGTCGCCTAGGTAACGAGGAAGACAGGGCATAATGTGAGTGCCGGTCAGACGGACGAAGTCTGCCAGCTCGTCGGCTCGGCGGTAGTGCGGGTCGCTGGGAGAGGTGCCACAGCTCAATTTGAGTTGGCTCACTCGGCACATGATGTATAAAGATAGTGTCAAGACTGGTGCAAGATGAAGTGAGTGATGTATGTCCGTGTACTGTTGGGCAAAGACCAGCGAAGCGAGGCTGCATTACGTTGTTGGCAGCGACGAAAGGGCATCCGAATGCAGTTTGAACTCGACAGCGTGGTCCACTGAAGGCACTTCATCCTCAAAGCTTGCCCTCACTGCAAAATAAGGAAGCTGCGACTTCCAGATGGTCATCGGTGGCAGCTGCACTTTTTGACTACTTGAAGTTACAGGATTTCCTCGTTAGTGCGTTCCGCCGTAGTGCGGAACCCGCCTTATTGCGGACGTATTACGCGTTAGAAATCAAAACACCACCAAAACTCCGCAAACCCGCGATATACGTTAATCCGCATACTTCTTAAGGCCGTCGCCATATAAAGTCCGCTATAAAGAGTCAAATTCCTAGTGTTAAGCCCGCTAAAATGCCCCGCTAGTTAATTACCGTTGCCTAAAAACTAGCCCTCCGGGCGTACCGTAATACCTACCCCCGACTATCGTATATCGACCTCGCAAGGTAGTTCTAGCGTACCTTTAATTAATCTATTACTAAGTCTTCCGTTAGCGATATCCTTAGCTTGCGCTTCTACTATCTCGAAGATCCTATAGTTACTACTAAAAAGGACCCTTCCTAGTTAAAACGGCGTTACGTCGAGAAGTAGCTAGAGTTAGAAGACGTGCTCTAATAGTAGGTGTAACGCGCTAAATCCGATATTTCGATTACAGGCGATATTATTCGACTATAGGCCGAAAAGTTCTAGAAGCTAATACCTTAATATTAAGACTATACTATACTATTATTTAGCAACGGCTAGATCTATAAGTTTATACTTCAACGTAATATTAAGTACCGCGTCCGCTATAGCGAGGCTATAAGCGTACCTATCTCCGCCGAGGTCGAGATAGTTAGTATCCGTACCGTACTCTAGAAGTACGACCTTTCTAATATCTATAATTATAACGAGACGGGCCTCTATTAGAAGCGTATTCTAGAGCGATTATATACTATAAGACCTATCCCTAGGAGGAAGAAAGAGAAGGCTAGAATAACCGTATACTTCTACTATAATACCTCTAGTATAGACTATCTACTACTATAGTTTATTAGTACGGTAAAGAGGCCTCGTACCTTCTCTATAGCCTACGTTAATATAGCCTTACTTAGCCTTACGTAGCGGTTAAATAGGAAGGCCTAGATAACTAGGGTTATCTTTAAGGAGTAGCTACGCTAGTTTAACCGCCGTATAGTAGGGAGAAAGGTAGTTTTACTTATAGATAACTTTTCCGTATATAAATTAGGCGTAAAGTTAATCCTCGAGAGTATAACTCCGCTCTAGAATACCCTTATAATATAGCTACTAGCTAATTCGACTATAGAATTCTAACCTCTCGACTAAGGAATTATTAATATATAGAAGGCCTTCTAGAAGAGAGAGTAGCTACGATACCTAATAGTTAAATTCGAGGCCTATAGGGACCCCTACGACTTAATAACGGTACTAATAGCCCTTCGATAGGGAGTCTAAGTATAGTAGATTAATATAACTATAAAAACTATTGCGAATTACTTCTAGAAGGTACTTAAGTTAGATAATTATAAGGATCCTATACCCCCTCTAACTCTAGTAGAAGGTATAACTCTAGAGGTTACAATTCTATACCTTAAGGCAGACCTTACTAGAGGCCTCCTCGTACTATAGGCTACGTAGTATATTTATAACGCTATAGACCTCGCTAACTTCCTTAATCTAGTCGAAGAGCTAGTTTATAACCCCCTTATAGACGTTGAGACGTAGATTATAAGCTAATTTATTAACAACGATAGCGAGGAGGAGGAGGAGGGTATCGTCGAGTTAATAAAGGTACTAGCCGTAGAGGCTATTAAAGCTATCGAGGTACTCCGCCTCTTTGAGATATAGCGGAATAGTAGTAATAGTAATCTGCTCCTCCGACTAGATAAGTACGAGCGCTATATAAGGGCCGGCGTAGTAACTAATCTAGCCTAGAGCGATATCCGGAGCTTCTTTATATAGTTAACTAATCTGGGAATGCCCTTAAAAGGCCTCTGAAGGCCTCCAAAGGCACCAAAACCACTGTTCTGTTCTACTGCGGAAACCGCCCTATAGCGGAGGAATGGCTATGATTTATATAATCCGCACTATCGAAGCAATCCTGTAGTACCAATTCTTCCTTCGCCCGCCGAGCAGAACTTCAATCTGAGCTGGCCCTTGGCTTCGCTTAACGAGACGGTCCTGTCCCTGTATTTGATGTTTTAATATACGTTATCTCTGAATTTCTGAACTTCTGAATTTCCAACTCTTGACTCTTTGAGCTTCCGAACCTCTAGGCTTTTCACAGTACCGGAGTCGCGCCATGGTTTCAGTCTTGCTTATTGCAAATCCGCTCTCTACATGTTCTCATCCTCTCACAACCGCGGCAGCCTGGCAGTGTTGTACAAATCGTCAGCATTCAGCCGGTCAACACCAGCAGCAGCAAGCGCCTCCCAAATCCATTCTCCGGGCAGGTTGTCTGCGCGCCGAACAGTGTCAGTATGGTTTTCTCTGCACAAAAGACCTCGCAATCATTGTTCAATTCGACTTACAGTATCGAACCTTCAGTCCAGCAGCATGCGCCTGGCTGGCCTGCGCAACCACCTTGTCCCGCTGAGCACCGTTGAATTGGTCAACGTTCGAAGGGTTGCCAATCGCGTCTTGGAAGTCGGCTGAGGCGTAGTACGAGTTGGCCGTCGTGAAAGCACTGTTCCAGTAGTCGACCTTGGCGTCATAGAAGACATCTGCGTTGGGCACACCGATGCGATCCCGGATTCGAGCAAAGTCGGCGCTGCCACTGGCCACGACCGTCACCTGTCTGCTGACGAACTTCTTGGTCGCATCGTCGTAGTAGCTGAGGTATCCGGCATCTCGCAACGGCTGCACCGCTGCCACGACCTGGTCAAGCGTCTGAGCATCAGAAGTCTTAAAGTCGACGAAGAGGACAAATGTCTGGCTTGGAGCTGCCGGATATACGCCAATGGAGCCGCCTGACTTGCCGCCGTTGTTATAATCGATGATGGCCTTGATAGGATCGACATACTGGCCCTTGAATGTGCGTCCTGGGGTTGGCAGGATGTGGCCAAGCAGGAGGCTGTTGGCAACCCACCACACATCAGCCTCGACAGTCACGCACCCAGCACTCAGAGCTGCCCACAAGGGGATCGACTGGTCGTAGTCGTTGTGGGAGTGGCAAGCAACAGGTTTGATCTTGTTGATCGAGGGAAACGGCCACGGGCTCAACGAAGGACCAGACCCTTTTGAAACGCCCTGCACCTTGAGTGCGCCATCGGTCCACAACTTATTGAGAGCGTCCTGCTGCGAAGGAACATCCTCGCCAATGGCATGATACGAGATTTCGTTGTTGCCGACTTGCCAAGTGCCCCCCTTGGAGTCCTTGTTTGTCTCGCCAGAGCATTTCCCACCCGGAACGCTGAGAGCTTTCAGATACTGCTTGCAGCTGCCGACTGACGGGAATCGCGCTGGTAAGCTTATTTATCGCAATGTGTCATCTCAATCACGTGCTATAAAACCCAGGCTTACCATTTATGAGGTGGTCCGCTTTGCCCTTGTTGTGCACCTCAACTAGACACAGGTTCACGTTAGTAATTGCTGGGCACAATCCAGCTTCAGCGACAGACTGCCACGACTCACGATGGAGGAATCCCAGAACACCATACTGGCTAGGGTTTTTCCCGCCGTTGAGAAAAACCTCAGTCACCATAGATAGGTAACCTCCAGCCGTGACTGTTTTGCCATTGACGGTATCGCAGAATCTGTCGACAGCCGAGTCGAACCCTGGTCGTGTATCTGTACCGGCGCCGATGGTCACATCGTCCTTTGGCATCCATCGGCTGCCACAACTCGAAATATCGTCGGTGGCACGCGGCCCGACAGCTGAGATGTCCTTGGCTTTTATATGTGCGGCAAGGAGGACTTCCCTGGACTCAAGCGGTGCAGCTGTGGCAATAGCCGCGAGATGCACGGCTACGACCGCAACAGAGTGAAGTCTGACCATGGTCGGCGATATGGCTTTAGTGCGACTATCGCAGGCACAGGACGAAGGAGCATAACTCCAATCTGGCACAAAGGCCGGCTGAGCAGCTATATAAACCAGCCTGACAAGCCACCACGGCACAGCATCTCCTGAGCCACCATTCTCCCGCATGCTGCACGGATCGCGCCGGCGCCAAGACACATCCCCAGACCTCTTGGCACTTGCACGCTGTGCGCATCCTCTGCCTGCCGCCGTGGGTCTTCAGGCCTCACTGGGTGGTTGGGACGATCTCCGCATGAATGGGTTGCGATCAAGCACGTCCGAATGAGAAAGGCACCGCGGACAACGTGGGAAGGTAATCCCTGCGAAGAGCTACTTTGCAGTAGCTCCTCTTGTGGAGTTGCAGAGTCATGGGGGCGATCGACGGACGCATAGTCACAAGCAAAAACACGTGAGAAAGGCAAGAAGAAGGAGGAACGAGGCTTGAGCAAGGTGAATACTACCTTCCTCGCAGAGAACAAGCACCCAAGATCCATGCGCCACTAGAGCAGTCGCAGCCAATGAAGTCACGACTTGGTGCACGCCGTTCAGGGGGGGAAAGCAGTTCCCCGAACTCGCAGAGCGGACGAGGCGGGGAAATCGAAGGGGCCTGTAATCATAGCTACTCCAGAACGACTCCAGAAAGTTACAGATTTTACTAGGTTAGAATATCCATCTGATTGTTATCAATTGACAACGAAAGTGGTGCTCAGGTGTAAAAGTGAATCAATATCCGTTGATAGGCGGACTTTTTAATCTGTAGTAGACAGGCATTGAATGCGTTGAATCTCATTCCACAGCCACTGTTAAGAATGTGGGGGTAATCAATCAAATTCGTGGGGCACGGCACACCCAGCTGTGAAAGCTTTCAAGGCATTCGCGACAGCGTCATCGCGCTCAACTAATGGTAGGGAGAAGTTTCTGTGTAGTAAAATTATCGATTATAGCCTGAAAGTACGGCGTGATCTATCTATGTGCTTATGACGAAGCATTTGTATATAGTTGAGGGTATCAGATGGTGTATGTGCAGCCAAAAGAAAAGGTGCTTCCCTGGAATAGCAAGAAAAGTTGCATAAAGGCCATCAAGAACAAACTGTGTGAATGCAATGCAATGCCATGCTCCGGGGGTATCTTTGTGAAAGAAAAGTGCCAGAGAGGAAAGTCATGATGGTGCCCAAAAATTGTGGGTGCAGAATGGGAGAACGCCGTGCTTTTGTCCTTCGTTCCCCGATTTTGTGCTGAAAAGATTAAATCATCGTAGGTCTTGATATCCATTCTAGTCGTGAGGTCGAATGCATTAGTGCGCGGCCACGCGACGCGCACCGCTGATGTCGTTATAACCAGGAAGAACGTCGTGGGCGAACTCAATGGTTGGCATGGTGAGCACACGGGGTCGCAGATATTCATCGACTTCGGCAGCCTGGGTTGCGGCTTCGAAAGTTGGCAGACCGGTGGCGTCGACAGTTGCACGGTTGTGAGCCGGCGGTACAACACCAATCTGAAGCGGGACGCAGAGCGTGGTGTGCACTGTGGAGCCAGTGCCAGAGGTCATGGCGACGCTGAGGCTGAGGGTGTAGACACGCGAGACAATGCACGAGTGGAAAGTTGGAACGAGCATCTTCTTGTCCACGGGCAGTCTGACGGGCACCTGCACACGGGTGCTGTGGTGGATCGGCGAGGTCTTTTGCGTCTCGATCTGGGTGCTTGATTTCTTGTTGTTGCTGGGGCCATCCGAGTCGGAAGCGGTCTCACTGCCGTAACCTGAGTCACGACGGACCTGTTCACGGATGTGCTGAGTCCAGCGTTTTCCTTGCACCGTAGTCGAGGCGAGGTTGACAGAGGCGGGGAAGACCCCACGGCCGTCGCTCGACAATCGGGGCCCGTCACCCAGGTTTGGTAGTGAAGCCATGCCACTACCACTCCAAAAGGTTTGCGCAGTAATCTTCGAGGCGGTAATGGCGACCTTTGGTGGAAGGGCATCGGGGTTCGCGGGCTCGAACTGGAGGTCGACCGTAACAGAGGTTTCAGCAATCGACCTCCCATCAGCGCTGGACATGGCCGGCGGCGGCTGCGTGGCAAAAACGGTGACCACGCCAGTCTTGGCGGACAAAAGACCTTTGCGGAGGGTCTTGGTCTTGTTCATGGCGTAGGTGGGGTCGCTGGGCAAGATGCTTAGGGGGGCATCCTCGTCAGACTGCGGGAGGACGTTGATCGGGTGGGCAACCTCGAAGATCTTGCTGGTGTGGGTAGGCTCGTCGCGGAGCAGTCTGGCGCGGACGGCGTACTCGACCTGGGCCATGGCGGGCGAGAGGTCGTCGCGGCCCCAGGAGCCCATCGAGGGCGGGAGGCGGGTGTGGTGCTCGTGAACAGCAGGGTTGACGACGCGGTGGCTGCAGGCACTGGTGGTGAGGGCCTGGGGGATGACGAATTGGAAGGGGATCTTGTAGGTGGTGCCGGCCCCGAGGACTCGAGGCACAGGGTAGCTGGCGGCAGGAATGGGCATCTCGAGCTTGAGGAAGGTGTGCTCGGTGGCCTGGGGCATGCTGACACCGTCGAAGCGGGAGCGAGCAGTACCGATGAGCAGGATGCTGACCCGGTCAAAGGGCGTGTCGGCGGCGCAAGTGACACTCACATGGCCGGCGACGGGCGAGGCGGTCGAGTAGACCTTCTTGACGAAGTGGTTGTCGATGTGGATGTCCATGTCGGGCTTGCTGAAGAGAGACAGACGACGTGCGTAGCCAGCGAGGAGCTTGTTTCCAGCGAATACGACATTGCGCTCGGGGAGAGAGAGGCTCGACATGGTCGATATATATACGATCGTTCGAGCTCCGGTAAAATTATCGCGTGCTAGCTGGCGTGTAAGTCGATGATGGTGCTACGTAGCTCTAGACCCTGCTGGGGCGGGGGGTGGGTTGAGCATGCGGCGTCGGTAGAACCAGGGCGGGAGCTCTGGAGGGGTGTGTGTGCAGCGGGGGCGGATACAGCACTGGTGCAGTCTCAGGCAGCGCACTCAGGCACCTACCTACCTGCCTCACCTGCTGGGCTCCCACTTACTCCGTATTAGGGCTCTCACAATGGGATAGCAGCAACCTGGACGACCCCACAGGGGTGCGCTGGGGACGGCGCGGGTGGACACGCTCCAGAAGGGGCAGACGCCTGCTGGGGCTCGCGGGAACTGACTTCCTTCAATGCTCACACTCTTGGACGACTTTTTTTCTCCCTCGCAGTCACGGGTGTCAAACCGATGGTGGAACCCGACGCAATATGCCGCAGCACGCAATCGAGCGTGACACGACACAACTCGACTCGACACGACACGCCACTACACGGCACGAGCCAGTACCGGGTTTGTTCGCCGGATCGCCGTCGGATGGCCGACAAGGTGCTTTCGGAGCCCCGTCGTCTCCTCGTTGCAGTGATGCACCTCTTACGTTGCGGGTCCCCTGCTCCTCTCGGTGAGGTTTAGAGACTCACAAGTGCAGAGGCAAGCCACGTGGGGTCTGCAAGGACCACTTGCTGTTTCTCTTGGCAAGGCGTGCTCTGGATTGCGAGGTGAGTCGTACTTTGCGATGCTGGTGGGAAGATGTGGTCCGATCACTGATTGTTGGTTGACACAGAACCGTGGGAATTCCGATACGTACAATCGCCTCTCTGTATTCCCAGGATGGCAATAAAAAACTCGAGTGCTGTACTCAAGGATGCTAAGACTCAAAGTAAAAGTGCGGGGCGGCCGCCAGTGTTATATACCATAGCACTACAACACCATGCTGGCTGGCGACCTCCAGATTTGGAGAAGGGCGCTCCTTATCTTGGTGGTCGCCAAGGTTGGGGTTCATCTTGGGGTGCCTCAGCTCTGGCTGGGCTGACTCTGGCAGCCAGTTGACGTTGCGAGTCCTGGCCGCGATGCCGGCTCGTCACATTGGCCCTGGGCTTGACGCCTTTCGACCACATGCACAACGCAAACCTTCTTGCTGGAATATACGGGTTAGTCAGCCATCGGCCAACCACATGCAGGGAACTGGCACACTAACGACTCACATCATCCCCGGATAGGCGGGGATCGTCGTTGATCTCGTGCTTTGGGCGGGGAAGCGCCATGTCACCAGCGCCCTTCCCCGTGTGACCGCATGTCGGATCTCCGGGAACAACGAACAGAAACTGCCCGTCAGGTACTTTTCATGTGCGATTCCTCGGGGACCCAGCATGAGCTAGTTGTCAGAACCCCCAGAACAGCAGCCAAAAGTCCCCAAAAGTGCTCCAGACATTCAGAGGCTGCGACATGAAGTTTTGGGGATCTAGAGGCTCAGAGGTCTAGATTTCAAGTCGCAGATCTCGACGTGCGATCAGGAGCTATTGCTTTTCAGCGAGACAGAAAGAGGCTGGATAAGTACCGCCTGGATCTCCTTCCACCTGGCTACCCAATATATTACCGTCGGCATGAGCTCCGGTTTCGGGTCGTACCACGATATCTTCTTCGTCGTCGGGAACAACCCCGAGCATCTCGGGAGCTCATCCGAACGGTGAGCGGTCGAGACGACAACTTCCGAGGGCAATATGTAGCTGAAAGACCTAGTCTTGGAACTGTATTTATCTACATTGGCATTAATAACGATGTCGTATCACGCCATCAGCATCAGCCAGGCATGCCGCCTCGACCACGGCCGCATAGAATAGGGTATTTGCGTGTAACACTTGTAGCAACCGCCAATCGTACGCTCTGTAAGCAGATCCGGGTCTGACGCCATCCCCATCGGCTCATCTGACATCATTTGCTGCAACAGCTGTGGCATTCACTTCGGCACAGGCATATAGTACTCCAGGTTTGTGTCAAACACCGGAAGAGATCATTAGACTGGGAGGCGATCAAAGGCGTCCGGAATACAAGGTTGATATGTCCATGCACCCCTCAATAAGGAGATTCTTCTCCGCGCTGCCAGGTCCTAGCACTCCAAGCAAGGCAGGCGGGACAGGCGAAACAGGCTGGGGAACCAACAAGCAGTAAATGTGCTGGTTAGAACCCACAACATCGTGATGAATGACAACAACCATGCTGGCACGCGGGCTTGGCGCAATCGCGATATACTATGTATGAGCCTCACGCAGGCCATGCTGCACAACTTTCGTGCTTGACGGTTGCCTCATGGTCACAGGAAGTGGCCCCGGCCGGCCCGATCATTACGCAAGACCTCCACCCACACCGAGTCCCCGACTTTCTGCTCCGCCAGCTGAGCCCACCGTTGGACGATCGATCGGTGTTGATGCTTCAGCTGGCGCCGATGCGTTGACAGTCACTTGAAATTATCTCCTCCAAACTCCGGCGAATATCAGCGATGCCTCCGGGCGGACGGCCAAGTCGCAGCCAGCAGCGTGATGGGGTCTATTTGACAAGAAGCTCTGCTCTGATTGACTTATAGTTACAAGTTGGGTCTGTCACCCTTCATAGAGGAAATCATTTTCATGCATCACCAAAGAAAAACATAGACAACCTTGTTAACGACAATTTCGCTCTGGCAACGACAGCAACGATGTTGGCCGACGCCAGCGGGTCAAGGTCTGACCAGACTCACGCTGTGCTGAGGCCAGCAGATCACGATCATGGCCGGCGCGTGGGCACATAGCTTTTCCTCTTACCTCACCGCCAGAAATGACCCTTGTGTGCTACTCCTGACAGCCGGGGCTTGACAAAACAGACAACTGTGCACTTGAAACCCTTCACGATGTGTCGTCGGTATTGTATCACTGTTTGGGGAGCAACGACGACGCACCCCAGGGAGTTTGGTGAGAAAGGTCGAGGGGGTGGGTCGAGCAAGGTGGACCCGCCGACATCGCGCGCAACCCATTTTCCGTGCTCCGGAGTATTCATAGATGAATTTTTCTCGTCGTCAGAGTGAGTTGACGACAAATTCTGTGGAGAAGGCGAATGGCAGCTTCTCGAAGGCGCACAGGCATGTCGCTTTTGGAAACTGCATCCCGCAAAGCTGAGCCGCAGGACCTGACGCTGCCACCACCACAACGATCACGCCACACAGGCACAGATGTGCAATGGCAAGAGATCAACATCAGACCAGCAGTGTCCTCGACATCATCACGTCATGGGCAATCCCAGGAGTCGAGCCTGGCAACACACTCGAAAACTAAGCTCATCAGGCATGCATGGGAGCTAATCAAGAGGAAGTACACCACCTCAGGCTCGCAGGCACAACCGGATGGATGGTGGCTCTTCTGCTGTTGTAGCCCACCATCCGGGTTTACGCGCTCGTGGGCCGAGCTGAGCCAAGCACAGCCAGACCGCCGTGTGGCAGCGAAACATCTTCCGCGGACTTCATGTCCCCCCAGGACATGCGACGGCCTCCCGTGTCCTGTTTCGGCGTCCAAAGTTTGCGCCACGGAGCCTCCCGCCTTCATGCACGATCGATGGCACAACCGCGTCCTACGCCAGACAGGGGGGTCGGTCGCCGATGCTGCCGCCGCCGACAAGTACGTTTGGGGGCTATGGCTGTCTTTGCGGCATCCTACGATGAGGCTGCTCAGGTCTTGGTGGCTGGCTTTCTACCACCATGTGGGGAACATCGTCAGCTCGGATGCCGAGGATGAGCAAAGATGGGGTCGATGGTCGTATGTCATGCACCATCATGAAGACCGAACGTGTTGCGTGCTTTCGCGTCCATCTGGCATGCTGCTGGCAACTATGGGCTGTCATGAGGAGATCGTGGGCCTACTTTGTAGCAGACCCACGTGCGTATCCCCTTGGAAGTCTAGACTCTACAGAGTACTCAAGAAGATCGTCAGGTCCCAAGGTGTCCTGGAGCTCAGTAACTACAAGAGGAAGCTGGGGAACATGCAACAGCACCTTGTATGGCAAGCCGACGACACCGAAAACGATGCCGAAACCGGACGAGTAAAACAGCAAAACCTTGACCAGTCACGCCGCCGCCAACGCGAAAACCCTTGCTTTGACGCAGGGAGCTGGTGCCCGTTCGTTGGTGGCGCCGAGCTCAATACAGCTCCAGCCGAGCCGCATTTTTTCAGGAACGAGGCGAACAGTAATCATCCAGGTCCGGAATTCGGGTCAGCGGAGGGGTCAAGGTTTGGCATGCTGCGTACATGGGCAGCATTCACACGGGAAGCCACAAGAAAAAAAAGGCGTGCATGCGTGCGTGACAGCACAAAATAGGGGTCCTGTGGACTTTACGAGTCATGCCCACACGCACGCCACCACGACGACTCCAATCCCCAGTCGGTTCTGCTCCATGGGGTGCTTTTCTCGAAAAACAGCCCAGAACACAAGGCAATGCTCGCTTCCGATGCCGCCGTCCTCTGCGCCGCCGCGCAGCTGGGCGAAAGGGGCCCGGATCGGCGTCTTGACTGGACTGGTCGGCGACTGCACCCATGCTTGTAGCCTGTCGTTCCCGTTGGTTCCTGACTGGACGACTAGCTACTGCAACGGCCGAAGTCGAGACTCAGCAGCACACGCCCACCTCCCCTGTCCAGCCGGCCAGCCAGGCCTTTGAAAGCGAATATGCCCTGGGCCGTCCCGTTGCCCCTGTTCCGGTCCACCATATGGTCTGCTCACCGGCTTGCTTCATGCAGGTCTGCCTTTCCAGAAAAAATTCTCGCTCACGCAACGTTGTCGTGGCATGGGAATTTAGGCCCAGAATGGCATCTGCTGCCTCGGTGACTGAGCCCGGCGGAGGCCGCGTAGAAGCGGTCTAGACTAACAAAGCTTGGGTTCCCATAGCGGCCGGGGCTAGGTTTACACGCCCCATGGGGATTGTTGGGCTTTTATGGGGGCAATGAGCGAGATCGAGACTCAGCTTGTGGGCTTTCGATCATGGAAGAGTCACACAAGAAAACGGGGCCGAGGAGGTGATTGATTACTCCGTCGCTGACTATTTTCGGCTCCTTCCTCGGCCTGTGGTCTTTCCTCCGCCCTCTCAATTGTTCCTTTCTTTCTGCGTTCCTATCTGACACCTGACCCTATTTAGTCGCGGTCTGGTGATTCCCACATTGACCTTTACTCTCCGTGATGTTGGCTACACATTGGCGCAAAAGAAGAGAAAGAAAACCGCCGACTGATGAAGGCGTCGTTAGAACCTGTGTGACTGGTGGCCTTCCCCGCTCGGCCGCGCTTCAACAAAGTGCTTCTTGTTGTCCAGTAGAAGAAAAAGAAGAAGAAGAAGAAGAAGTTCGTCTACCGAAGCTCGGCTGCGCCGTCATATCAGTGTGTCTGCCAGTCGTTCAGGGCTGTGACACAGTGGGAAACTGGTCGTCGACTGTATACTTAGTGCCCGAGATAGAGTCAAGCAAAGTACAACAAGGAGCTTGGTACTCGGCCGGCACTGTCACATGGGCAACGATGCCACGTAGAGCGAAGTGTCCTTGGGGAGGGACGTGTAAAAGCTTTGCAATGAACCAAATAAGTACAGGATTGTTTTATTACAACAGCGATGAATCCGCTTAGGAAAATTTTGGTCTAAATGTCCCTCCACATAGAGATAAAAAAAAAAGTCTCGAGTTGATTCCCCCCAGGCGACGACAAAAACAATGGTATAGTATTACAAAAGAGAAAGACCAACGCTTCAAGCTCTGAGTAAGTAAATGAATTGATTCTGGTGAGGTAGATTTCCTCTTCTCCGCCCGTGTTGATATCAAGAGGGGGCGTCGCTACACGTTCGTTCCCTAGAAAAGGGGGGACGGTAGGTTAATGTCGTGTGTAGTGGGTGAGCGCATATCAAACAGAATAACGCAAGAAGGAGTTCTGCCTTGTTGGGTTATTAATTTTGTAAAGTTAAGTTTGTACACACTTGTTTTTTCTTCTTTAGTATCGCCCAGGCAGCAAGCAGAAGTGGTGTTTTGGTTGACTGTGCTCTTTTGTAGAGGTTGTGTCTATATATATATGTCTATATATTACACTGATTGGAACTGTATAACTAAAGTTTCTTAGTTTTTTATCACACTCTCGAAACTACTAAACGGCTCTCTTGAGTCGGCCTCCTTTATAGTAAGGAGACAGACAGAGTTGCTCAGTGTTCCAGGAGAAAAGGGTTACGATTCGTGACACCCCATTCTCCTACCAAACCCCGATTTTCACTTCTTAAAAGGGTGTGTTTAAGAAGCCCAACTCACATCGCCGCCTTTCGGAAGCACAACAAAACGCCCCCTTGGAAACCACGAGAGGAGGACCCCAAAACTTGATACGTCCCTCTCTCACTCTCTCCCTTCCTAATCCCACGAGATGTACAGCATGATCCCCGCCCCGACAGCGACAGCAGCAAACTGCTGCACCATCTTCCTCAGCTCGAGCGCCTTATTTGGGCCCGTCTCAAGCAGCTCGGGGATGACGCTGACGGTGCCGACGTACAGAAAAGTGCCCGCGGTGAAGGGAAGCAGCATGTCTCCCCAGGTCAGGCTCGTGCCCCACAGGCCGTCGCGCATACCCATAGGCGGCCCCCCGCCGCTGCTGGAGGAGGAGCCCCCGAGCTCCTGCACGGCGATGCCGATCAGGGTGCCGAGCAGCGCGCCGAGCGCCGTGACGAACTGCGCCCCCATGGCTGCGCGCTTGGAGAAGCCGGACTGCACAAGGAGCGCAAAGTCGCCCACCTCGTGGGGGATCTCGTGGAAGAAGACGGCGACTGTGGTTGTCGCGCCAATTGTGGGGGATGCGTAGAAGGACGCGGACATTGCTAGGCCGTCTGTGATGTTGTGTGTGAAGTCGGCGCTGTTTTATTTAGAATTAGACATTGCGTTTCGTTTAGCAAGAGGGTGCGATTTGGTGATGTAGAGTAAAGGAGGGAGGGGGAGGGGGGAAACATACATGAGGTTCAGATACCCAGCCAGCTTGACACTGGGGTTGATCTCCTTCTCACCAGCCTTGACAATCTCCTTATCACTACTGTCGTCGCCGCTGACCGCAGTCTTCTTGCGCGCCTTGACACCAGCCACATCAGCCGTCTCTGACCCAGAAGCAGCTATCGCACTGCTGCTACCCGTCTGCACATCCTCGCCAGCGCCGTGCCCGTGGCCATGGGAATGATCGTGCCCCGCACCACCGGTAGCGATCCTCAACCCTTTGTCCATGGCCACAAAAGTCATGAAGCCAGTCATGATGGCCACGCCGAGCAGCAAGTTCCGGTTCGGCTCGACGAGCACCAGCCTCACCGAGTCGTGGCCGTCCTCACCCAGGAAGATCTCGGGCAGCAGGTGGAACAAGGTGTCCCCCAGCAGACCCCCGACGGCGAAGGCGACCATGATCCCCAGCGAGGAAGGGTCGATGTTGGGCGGGCACAGCGCGAGGAGGAAGTTGGGCGGGCCCGAGATGTAGAGCGTCGCCAGGATCGCGTTGACCGCGGGGCTGCCGGGGAAGAGCACGGCGAAGGCGCGCGAGACGAAGCTCGAGGACGGGGCGGCGGCGGCTTCGGCTCGCTTCTGGGCGTTGAGGTCATGGACTACCGCGCAGGTCTGGGAGGGGACGTGATGTGGGTTAGCTGCCAGCCATGATCGCTGCTTCGGGGGGAAGGGGGGAGGGGGAGTTGATCTTGTGCAGGAAGGTGTTGTTTAGAGATTGGCGAGAGGAGGAGGACGAACCTGCAGCTTCTCCTCGAGCTCATCGAGGCTCATTGAAGTTGCGCCATGCGCATTCTTCTCGGCGGCGGCGACGGCCTCAGCGGACACGACGGCCGCGAGGAGCAGCAGCGGGGCCAGCACCGCGATGGTATGGCGGAAGGATCGCGTCATTTCAGTTGGCGAATAAGTACGTGCTGGTGAAAAGTGTACTGACGTTGCCGCACGGGTTCTCGATGCGTGAGTGAGTATGAAGCTACATGCAGGGAGCTTTGATCAGGGACAACTGGGGGGGGAGCTGTCTCAGTGGGGTGGACGGGGTGAGGAGAGGTGGCATCGCATCGCGCCCCTGCATAGGGGTCTGGCGGGGATAGTGAGGGTGGAGAGAGGAGGAATTGGACCCTTGGCGCTAGTCCGGATCGGGGTCGTGACATGCACGACAACACTCGGCTATGGTATTCATGGATATGACTAAACTCCAGCTTTGTACAAGCTGAGGTCATGTTGCCTTTATTCGACGACGGAGCATTTATCGTCTGATCTCTGTGGAATTCGCAGGGTTGGCTTCGCAGAACCCGAGACATACTTTCACTACGTATGTCACGATCCCTACTTCCTAACCAACCTCTTCTAATGGAATGGGGTGCTACTCTACAGGTACGAAATTTGCCAGATTTAGGCTGAGGTTCGCGAGTCAATAGTGGTGGACTGCCCGTTTTATATTTCAGCTCTGGAAAAAGTATTATTTGCAATCCATTTGGCAAAGTCCAATCACTTTGGCACGAATGCACGATCGGGAACGCCAGTTTATTGGTTACATTGGTGTATGCTTCACGTCAATGATTAATGCTCATTCTCCACCTTCTCTTAAACCGCCAAAAGCAATCCCTAGACCTGAAATCCAATTCCGTACTCCTAAAATAATGCTCTCCGGGTATACCCAAACAAATATCATTCCTCACTTTCTGGTCACTCTCATCCCTCAGTATGCCCCCGGATGCCGCGGATACTGCTGATACTCCTGCTGCTGCTGCTGCTGTTCATATTGCTGGAAAGTCTGCTGCTGCCCGTGTGTATCGTATCCCCCAGCACCATAGTATTCCGTCGATACAAGCGGCGACTGTTGTTGCTGGCCGTTCCAGGCATACGGGTCGTAAACAACATTGCCAGCTGGTGGCGAAACAACCGCCTGATCATGCAAGCTACCGCTCGCACTGCGGCTATCGGGATTCGTGGTCATCTCCGTGACCTGTACCTGGCTGTACTGGCCACCCGCCCCATTGTATGAGCCAGCATATGAGTCATTGTTCTTCTTGCCTCCGACGAAGCCACGCATACGCTGAAACGGCCCGGATCGTTGGGTTGACCCCGTAGTCGCGTTGGGACCTGAAACAGGCTCATCGGAGGAAGATCTGCGGTTCCATGCGTTGATCGGGTTGGGCAAGCGGCTGAAGACGACAGCGGGAGGCGGTCTCGGGACGTGCGTCAAAAGAATGAGAATCAGGAAGACGAAACAGAGCGTAGGCAGCATCCATGGCGTGTATAGGTAGTTGCCGCCCTTGCCGTCCCAGTCAAGACTGAGCAGAGTCACCAAGCTGAGGCCGATGCCCAAGAGAAAGAAGATGACTGTTCGGATGTAGAAGAATATAGTAACACGACCAGAAGTTGGTTGACGTTTGATGATGAGGTAGAGGATGGTCATGGTAATCAGAGCCATGCCGGCGCACGCGAAGACGTATTGAAACTAAACCACAAGACTCGGTTAGGTAAAAATTCACATCTGGCGCTAAATCCTGTTACCAGAGACTGGTAGAATGCTTCATAGACGTACCACTAGATGGAAGCGTTCAGTCGTGTTGTTGTATGCTGTGAGGTTTATCTGCTCTATGGTGAGGTTGTCCGTGTCGCCTGCATCAAACAAGTCCTGGATAGCATCGATCTTGAAGTTGCCAAATACACTGTTGACTACAGCGAGGCGAAGGTAAAGAGTGGCGTTACCCCAGGTATCCCAGAACGCTTGCGTGTTCTCTTCGTTTGGGATATTCCACTCCGTATCGTTGATTCCTCTGATCTCATCGAAGCACAAGTCAATCTCGTCTGTTACGGTCGTCCATACCGGCTTATAGTCGGCCCAGACAGCCTCGATTGTCGTGTTCAATGCAGACACCACGTCCTCGCTAGTAGTGTAACTGGTGTCCATGTTGTCATAGGCGTGGTCAAAGAGATCCAGAATCTTCATCTCGACTTGCGTCTGTGCACGGGGCAGTGTCAGTGATTTTTGTGCTGGATCTGATTTCGCAGGCTCAAGTCAGTTCTTACCACTTTCCACCAGATCATGAACTGTGTAGACCCCTTGATGAACAGGAGCAGGAATACGTGGAATGGATAATGCAGAATAGACCAAGCAAGCTGGCGCCAGTTCACCAGAGTCGCATATCCTGCCATCCAGTCATTGTACAACATGAAGACAAAATATACTGTCCCAACAGCCGACACAAGAACGCCAATCGTAGAGCCACCTGTTTGGAGTTTCAGCGTGAATTGATCATAAGAGTGGTACAGCCGGTTGACTTACTCCACCCATTGTTCTTGACAATGTTCACGACACTATCCATGATGACCATGACACCTTCACCAAGGATAAACATGGTCAAGATTGTCATTCTCTCCGCCAGATGTGTGCCGTTGAAGGATAAAACCTTGGAGTACAAAGACAAGCTGAGCTGGACAATAGCTTCGAGCACCATCACAACGTACCACGCTATGTAGGCATGACTGTTACGGCCATCCTCGAAGCGGAAAGACACTCCAAGGTAGACCATGGCTCCCACGAAGTGGAACACAAGTGCGGCCAGTAACGGGAATTTTCCGTGCTTGAACTTGCGGATATGCCAGAGGATGGTAGAGTACTCGAGCACAAGCACAAGCCGCGACACCATCAAGATCAGAGCTTCAGAGTTTCATTAGTAAGACATTGAATTTGTTTCCGTGGGTGCATTGCGACTCACACATGCACTGCCATGTGCCCTTGTTTTGCTTGGTTGGGTCATAATTGGGGGCGACGACACCAAAACCGACCACGACTCCGAGGTGCAAGGTACGAGCAAGTCTCTCGAAGATGCTGTCTGTTACGTAGCGCACGTCAAAACATCCGACAAGAAACCAGTTGAACCAGACAAGACTGCGGGCCATGTCAGTCTGCTAATCGCGGAACAGGTGATGTGGATTGGCATGAACATACCTGATGTAGCCAATATAGGACCAAAGAGCGGCAGGATCGGAAATTGAGTGTACCTGGTAGGTATCAGTACTATGACCAGCAGAATTCCGCCGAAGCAACAGAGACTTGAACACACCGACATGAAGATACCCAGATTTGCAACGACCCAGAAATCGTAGAAGACTTCAAGAATAGTCGCCGATGCGCGCTGCAAGACACATGTCAGTCATGGCTTCTGGCTGTCACACTTGGCAGTACTAGAATGCATACCTTCTCGAAGACTGGCACCAAGTCTGGATCGTAGCGAAAGCCCATGTTCTCAATGTCGTGTAGCTCGTCCTGCTCAGAACGGCCGGGTCCAAACGACATTGCTCGGATTTTTTCGATCGGCAGGACTGGTGTGGCCATGATGGGGATAGCGGGCATGACGGGCACTGGGACGTTCTTGTCCTCGACGCCGAAGGAGGTGCGGGCTTCGAGCTTAGGTTCGGAGTCCATGATGGGCGGTTGGCTGGCTCACACAGCCTGACCAAGGAGTACGAAGGTGACTTGTGCTGATTTGATCCCGGCTTGTCGTCGAAATCTCGAGATCTGGAGAAGATAAGGTGTCTTAATGCATACCCAGGACGGGGCACGGCACAAGTGCTGGTGATTAGCAAAGCCGGGTGTAGGCGCGGACGGTGATAGTGACAGTGTAGTAGAGCGAGGTGAATAGCACTAGCGACCACGGGAACAAGGACGACGAGCTAGCGGGCCCAAGATATATCTAAGTATATATATATATGTGTGTGTGTGTGTGTGTGTGTGTGTGTGTGTGTGTGAAGCCCACCTGAGCCGCTTCACAGACACGGCTTGATAGGATATAATTAGGCAGTACAAGTGGTGATCCCTGGCCGTTCCCTCAAATGTCAGCAGTCGTGCAGCCAAGACCATGCCACCGAGACCCAGCGGGCTGGCAGCTAGGCAGGGGTTGGTGACCTCGAACTGGATCAGGCGAGCCAGGGGCCCCGGTACCAAGCTACCGTAGTGTAGTAGTATACTCTCAGTGCAGGCGTCGGGACCGGCCTCGCACAGCCGGATGGTGAGGCTTAGACAGCCATGATTGTGATGATGATTAAGGATGGGTGCCGCACATGGGTGCAGGATGCAGGCACGAACTGGGATGGGCTATTTCAAGCCGAGCGTTGCAGTCTTCCATGTTGAATCAAGCTGCAAGCTATGTGATGATCAGATCGCGGAGGGTTGTCGAGGCTGTCGAGGCTGTCGAGGCTGTGCTGGCGAGAAGCAGGCGAAGGTGTCGTGCTCGGTCGCATGCTGCCTGCCGGTTGATTGTTTGACTGAGTGGGCTTTGGGCGAGCACACGGCAGCCCTAGCTGCTCCCAGCTGTGGGTGGGGTCTGCAGGCACAGTCTCCCGGGGCCGCAGTGGCAGGGCTCCATGCCTGCCCTATCAATTAATGCTTAAAATAAACATGGCAGCCGTCAGCCATCTGCACCTGCCCATCTGCACCTGCCCATCTGCACTGGCCCATCTGCCCTGCCCGTCTGAACCTGCGCCCCACCAGACCGGGATCCTGTCGTAATCCTCAGTCAATCACATCCAGCCCCAACTTCAGCTCCGGCAATCCTGCTTAACCTTGTCCATAAGCTTGATCCTTGATCCTTGCTTGGCCTCTGCAGCTCCAACTTCGTCACCTTGGGACTTGGACAGTCACCCGTTCGGTGCCCTCGACGCGACATCGCGTCGTGGCTCTCGCTCCCATTGCTTGAATTTGCCTTCTGATGGCGGCGACACTCACGTCCACCATTTCTGCCAACTCTGCAAGAGCCCGCCTGGACGGCCAGCAGTTCATATAGAGTAGCAACATCTTCACCTCAAAGAGGCGCCACTAAGACACTACTGCATAGTACCAGCTCAGCCTGTGAGCCGCAAACACACTGCTTTGTAAGTTGGCAAAGTGCCTTTTTCCTATATCGGCCACTCCACCACGGTAGGAGTACCCAGAAACGGCCCCCAACCAATAGCTCTCGACTTTCCCAACCTCTCCTCAGGCGCCCCCCCCCCCCTCTACCCCCCAGACCTGCACAGCTAGCGACTGCGATATCAAATCATACCCTGCATGCTGGTCACCTGGCGCCACACGAATCAACAGGGGATAATCGTAAATGGTGCGTGTCGTCGCAGTGCCATCATCCTCGAATCCTCGAGCTCATTGAGAAGCGCAGCACAGCCCCTGCTCGTCACAGTGCTGCTGTATCAAGATACGACAACCCCGAATGGCACATGCGCCATGCTTACCTTGAGCAATCCAACCAATAGGAATGGTGAAGCTAACGGGCCACTAATCCCTGTTGTCGATACAACTCTCAAGCCTTATGCAGCGACGACAACCGCAAGCAAGACTGGCCTCGACCAGCTGACATGACCCCTACCAGTCTGGCCAGAGCTTGCCGTGCCATCAGCACACAAATTGGAGCCCCAACCGTCGTAACTAATTCGCGAATAAGACTCCAGCCCAACTAGGAACTTGATCCAAAGCTGGTCGGATCTGAAACACATCATTTATCGCTGGTGTTGGGTCTCCCAGGTCTAACGAGAGCCTTGCGGTACTTGTCCAGCAGCTTCTCGAGAGGTACAAGAAAAGTGATAGCTCTGTGAACCTGGACTTCTGGGTGTTTTACACCCCCAAATCTCTGGACTGCCAGCCCCTTGAAATATTGGACCTCTGGACCTCTGTTGTTCTGCACCTGTGCTTTGTATCAGATAGCCCTGTAAGTGGTTTACGACTTGTACACAAAAGCATCTGACCACTTTTGCTACAACAATCTGCCACGGAGCAGCTGTACGTCTACTATGGTTGTTCGGCTAGATCCTAGCCAATGATCATTGACAATAGGCTTGTCATGCAACTCGTCGGGCATACAAATCCCGACGGATAAATGAATGCAAGGCCCTTCTCAACAGCCCCTGTCGAGCTGGCCTAGAGCCCAGGCCCAACTGCAGTCTAGAACTGATCAGTCATGCCGAACGAATGCTCTGGGAGCACCCCCACCAATGCAGTGTCTTGGTTGGGGTAGCAACTCCAAACCGAGGTCTTTCGATCTGTTCAAGCACTGTAAAGGGCTTTGTGCATCTTCTCGTATATCTGCCTTGTGTGTGTGTAACTGCGCTGGAAAGCGCAGACAAATTCTCCATCATAATCTCCGGTTTTCTTTTTGTTTTTTGTTTTTCCTTTCCTGATGTAAAATTGCACATTTCCACAATCGAGAAAAAATACCATCCCTCCATCACGCCATCTTCATGCAAACCCATCAGAAGAATTTCCATCGCACACTCTAACTACCCCGTCATTCCACACCACTTCCGCATGTTGAGTCCAAAACCTGCCACTATTTCAAGACGATCCCACGCCCACCCGCGGAAAAAAAAAGTATGCAAGCTCGCACACACAACATTATACCGGCTAATTTCCCCCCCCCCCCCTCCTTCTGCCTCAATCAACGAGTCAGCAAGCTTCTTCATGGCAAATAGCCTCGCCGGCTGTGTCTACTTGGATTTAAGTCTAACTTTACCGACCCGAGTGATCCTGTCCGACTACCGTCCGTTAGACTCCCTCCCGGCCCCTTCTCACCAGACTTGGAGTGATATGCTTGAACATTCCGCATTATTTATGCCTTCGCCCCTGGCATTGTTGTCACGAGAAAGTCAGGACTTCATATATGTCGTGGCTGTGCTCAAGGCTGTGTGCTGGACGCGGGGGTGGTTTTTCTGTCTTTCTTTTCTTCTTGATTCTTTTTTGTGAGACAGAGTTTGATGTTGTCGCGAGTTGGCTGACAAAGACACGTGATAATATTTCATTCCCGCTTTTGGGTTTTGTCTTTGGAGTGGAAAGATCCGGTCAGATTCCCCCCTGAGATAATCAATGCTTTGCTACGAGTGGTGGGCTGGTACAATATTTTGCGAATAAGTCCTTCTTCTCATTTTGCCGTGAAATACTTCGTTTCAAAAACAGAAACGCACAACTCGATTCGAGTCATGACTGATAATGTAAACGATTTCTTGCTTATGCTATTGACTTATTTTTGATTCTCATATCTTTTCTTTTGCATAACCATATCCATCCTTCGTCATGGTCGTATAGCTACATTTGATATCGCTTTCTAACTACAGCAACCTCTCACCACCTTTATGTAGTGTACTCCTTCTGGAGCATCTTGGCAATAGTGTTGAGCTGGATGTTGCTGGTACCCTCGTAGATGGCACCGATCTTGCTGTCACGGAAGAACTTCTCAGCGAGACCCTCGCGGACAAAACCCATGCCGCCCATCCACTCGACGGCGAGACCGCTGACACGGCCAGCGACCTGCGACGCGTAGAGCTTAGCCATGGCGGCGTCGCGCACAAAGTCCTCGCCAGCCTCCTTCTTGCGGGCGGCATTGTAGACGAGATGCCGCGCAGCAGTGATCTCGGTGTAGGCCTGCGCGATCTGGTGCTGCATACCCTGGAACTCGCCGACCAGGGAGCCGAACTGCTTGCGGTCGTTCCATACGTACCTAGAATAGTAGTTATGATTAGTCTCGTGTTTCTCTGCAGAATGCTGTAACTCATGTGATCAAGTCACTCACTTGACGGCGTTCTCGAAAGCACCGAGGGCCAGACCGGTCATCTGCGCAGCGATACCGATACGGCCCTCGTTGAGAAGGCCGATGGCATACTTGTAGCCATGACCCTTCTCGCCGAGGAGGTTCTCCTTCGGGATCTTGACATCATCGAAACTGAGGACACAGGTGCTGCTGGCCTTGATGCCGAGCTTCTTCTCCTTCTTGGCAATCTGGAAGCCGGGAGTGCCCTTCTCGACGATGAAAGCGGTGATGCCCTTGTAGCCCTTGCTAGGATCGAGGTTGGCAAACACAATGAAGAAGTTGGCCTCGACCGAGTTGGTGATCCACATCTTGCCGCCGGAAATGGTGTAGCCATCAGCAGTCTCGGTGGCCTTGGTGGCCAGCGCAAATGCGTCCGAGCCGGAGACGGGCTCGCTGAGACAGAAACTACCAACAGTGTCGGTGGCGAGCCGGGGCAGCCACTTCTTCTTGAGCTCGGGGCTACCCCACTTGATGACGGCAGTGTTGACGAGAGTGTTGTGGACGTCGACCATGACACTGACACTGGGGTCGGCGCGGGCGAGCTCTTCAATACCAACAATGGCGGAGGTAAAGTTCATTCCGGCGCCGCCGTATTCCTCGGGAATCTCTACGCCCATAAGCCCTTGCTCGAACAGCTGCTCGACGAGGGCCGGGTCCATCTGCTCGGCCTCGTCCATCTCGCGGGCCTTGGGGAGGATAACATCGGTGGCGAACTTGGAGACGGAGTCCTGCATCGCCGTCTCGATCTCGGAGAAGTGCGTTATGGGCGTAGGCGTCAGCTCGTCGAGGTTGCTACACCTCCGCGCAGTGACGGACAAGGGACGCATTCTGGGGAATGAAGCGTTAGTGAAATGCCCGGCGTAAGTCGAGATAGCTTCAACCGAGGGGAGGACTCACTGCTGGGCTGTGAATGTCCGTGCTGGACGGCATGATCTGGCAGTCGCAGTCGAGAGTCTTCCGGCCGCAGAAGTCGCTGAGACAGCGACAGCCTGACCGCGCTGGACGGCCGGCCGCATGGCCCTAGCAATGGCAGACATGATGAAAATCTTCTGTAGACTGGTGGGAGCGTCGCAAAGGTAGAAGGCGGGCTCGTTGGGGAACTTGGAGAAGGAACGCGGGGGTGGGCAGGGAAGATGCTCGAGGGCAAAAGCAGCGTTGCAAAGCCAGCAAACAGGATGTGTCGATCCGAGGAGAGCATATATCACAAGGGACAGAAAAGTCTTGAAAGAGCCACACACATGCACGGCGTGAAAGATTAAAAGAACCTCAGGTCAGCGGAGTGGCGGCCGACACGACACAGAGCCCTGGAGCGCATACCACGGCTGGACCACGGTTTGCCGAGGGTAGGCGGAACACCGAGAGGGCCACTACTGTTTCGTGGGGAAGCTGTGCCCGTCCGCGTGCCCCCAGATTCGGAGCACAACCAATTACAGCACTCCCTGAGAGTTTTTCAGTGGGGCATCTCGTGGAAAGCTTGCCTGTGGGCATGTGAAGAGACGTCAGAAGTCCAGGACTCGTGAGTCGCGCACAATGCGGCACCCCCCCACATCACTCGCCCCGCATTAGCATCGACGCAACTTATCGATTGCGCCGACTCTTCTGCAGCATCCAGCTGTTGGGCTGCCAGTTGGCCCCAGCTGCGCCTACTGGCCCTGCAAGATCAACCCGCCAAAAGTGTATCGCCGACTTCATCGCCAGACAGCGACCCGAGGACGCAGCTGCTGCAGCCGAATAGCAGTCCACGACACATCCACCATGGTTGCAACAATACTCAGGCAGCTGCGGCCGGCGACGGCCTGGCGATCATTGGCCTCGAGGGCCGCTACCGCCAATGCCTCTTCCCCAATTACCGCCCGCATCCCAGCTATCACAAATCGGACAATAAAGCCAACACCACGCTCCTTCTCAACGACACCGATTCAGAATAAGACGCTCAACCAAGTACTAAGGGTATGCCAATGAAAGCTCAGCTCCCGACGGACCAGTCCAGTGCACATACAACCCTCCTCACCCCAGCCCCCTTCCAAGGGCAGACATAACCATCAGCACGAAACGGACGATTGTTACTCTCAGAAATCCAAGACACACCTATTGACCACTACCACCTCTCCTCAAAACAGGGAATGCGCAAAGGCAAGCGCGCCCGCCACGCCGTATCCCCCGCGCTCTCCGACACACGCTGCCCGCAACAAAAAGGCGTGTGCATAAAAGTCGGCATCGTGCGCCCCAAGAAACCCAACTCGGGCGAGCGGAAAATGGCTCGTGTCAGATTATCCTCCGGTCGCATGATATCTGCATACATCCCCGGAGAAGGGCACAATATACAACAGCACAGCGTCGTGCTCGTCCGCGGCGGACGCGCCCAGGATTGTCCTGGTGTGAGGTATCGGCTTGTCAGGGGGGCGTTGGATCTGGTGAGTTCTTCTCTCCCTTTTCGGGGGTGGCGATTTTTTGGTGAATGTGCGCGGAAAAGGAGGATGATCATGGGGCTAACTGGAGATTCTGCAGGGTGGCGTTGCGACGCGGATGTCTAGTAGGAGCAAGTTTGGCACCAAGAAGCCCAAGAAGGCTGCTGTGGGCGCTTAGAGGGCTTTCGTAGACACATGAGGGGGAGAAAATATATTTCGGCGAGCGCACCAGAAGTATTCGCTAGGACCAAGATAACTCTGTAATATAGCACTGTCCAGGCAGAAAAATACATGCAGGCACTGAGAAAGCGTCATTTTGCAAGATATTTGACATTTCGTTCTATATTGGCCTGCCGCGTGCATGCCTGAATACGCCTGTCCGCCAGCAAATCGTACCGTCTGAGTTGATCGGCCGAAATGCTCAAAAATGACATAATCGACCGTTATGACGCCGTATCCGTTCGAAGACTACCCATCAGCCTCTCAATCATTCTTTTCTCGGAGATTCTGAGCATAGCTGATGACACCAAATTATCACTATGCCTTAAAAGTAACGACCTGGTACTTGACGGGAAACGCCAAGAGTCTTATCAGTACATCCAACCTATTCCCCAAGGTCTTAATCTGATTGAAGCTCATAACCCTCGGGCTTGTCCAAGCCATTGAGATCAAAGTATCGAGAAGTGCCTGCTCGAATGTTAGTCTGAATTCGTTGTCTAGGTTCAGTGCTTTGATCGACTTACAAGAGTAGCCCTTCCAGTCGAAATTCTCCTTAGGATTACAATGGCAGCGCAAATCAATACGCTTCTGCTCACCCGTCGGGCAGTGGGTGAAGGGAACGTGGTAGTATGCAATGTCGTTGAAAAAGTGAATTTCGTCCTTGGGCAGCAGAAGACCGGCACCGATTGAGTGAACAGGAGCATCACCCCAGCGCTCGTAGAAAAAGCCACCGTCCTTGTCAAGGGACGTGAAGAAGTCGACGTACGCATCGGACCGGAGCCACTCGAGACTGCCAACCTCAAAATTGGACCAGAAGTGGCAGTGGTTGTAAGTATCACCACCATCGTCACTGAGGAAAGCCATCGAGTTGTCCTTGGCAATGTGCTCAGGGTGGTTCTTCATGAACTTCTTGGTGCTGTCCCAGAGTGTGGGGATCGTCTCGACGTATTCGTACAGACTGAGAACGAAGCTGTACTTCTTGTTGTTCTCCTTCATGTAGCGGAAGGGGTCGTAGTGGATGTCGCAGTAGAGTTCAATGCTGGGCTCGACGCGCCAGTAGTACTCGTAGTTCATCATGAGCGGCTGGCGGAAGAAGAAACCAGACTCAAAGCGGCACATGTGACGGTAGCTGACAGAGTCGCCGTAGATGATCTTGCGCTGGTGCATATCCTCACGGACCTTTGCTGCCTTGTCCTGATCGATCCATTCCGGGAAAGACCAGTGCTCCTTGGGGATCTCGCCATAGAAGGTCTTCCCAGAGACGAGAGAGGAGGTGACCTTCTTGAAAGTGGCATCAAAGGGCTTGTCATTGAGGAAGACCCAGTCATAACCGTAGCGACGGTTGAAGCGGTCCTCGACGTGACGAATCGACTTGGCAATTTCCCAGACATCGCTATTGCGGGCAAGAGTAACAAAGGTGGCATTCATGCGAGGACCTGGGGCAGGGCCAGTGAGATCGTTCCAGCCAGCGTCGGCGGGGGTCATGGCCATTGGCGAGTCGACGCCGCTGTGCTGGTTCGTGAGGCTGGAGCCAGATTTGGAGCCAGAGCTAGATGAGCTGCTGCCAGAGGAGCCCGAGCCAGCAGCAGCATTGCTGCCACTGCCGCTGTTGGTCAAACTGCCATGGGTGCCAAAGCCGGTGCCATGGGTGAAGGAGTCGGTGTTAAGGGCCGGTCCGTCGTAGGAGGAGTGGGAGACGTAGTAAAAGACAGCCAAAACCTGGAAAGCCGAGTTGGCTGAGGTTAGCAGGATGTTTGACAGTAACGACACCTGTGGGAAGCCACGCAGAGAGGTCGACGTACAAAGACTGAGAGGAGGATGTATCGCACGATGCGCGCACTGCCGGCGGCCATCTTGACGGATTGGCAGAGATGCAAAAGAGTTGCAGCCCAGGATGCCAGCAACAAAGAAAGAGCAGGCGAGGGCCACGGGAAGTTGTTGGAGGAAAGTCAAGTAGTAATAGAGGACGGCCGACAGACCTGGCGGGCAGGGAATGGGCATCCAATTGACAATGTCTGGGACACGAGCAGCAGACGTGGACACGCACGCACGCACACGTCGCAGTACCAGGCTGGCACTGGCACTTTACTTCTCTACCCTACGCCACGGGTCGGGCGGCGGTGGAAGCGAATAGGGGCGGGGCGCGGATCAAGCCGCCACTGGCAAGTACGGAGTTTGGGATACCCTAGGGTAGTGGGTAGGCACACCCGGCCAGGGACTCGCGGCTGCCTTGTGTGTGTCGCCAGACCCCCTTGCAACGACTGAAGGGAGCTGAAGACAATCTAGGCAACGCCCCTTGACCACTTGCACATATTGTCAAAAAAAAAAATGACAGCTCGGCACTGCGAGTAGCAGCCGGCATTCCTCGCAGGTCTGGCACGCAAGTCTTCCTTACTCGGGCTCATTGTGAGTGCAGCCCACCCGACGGCTGTGACTGGCAGACTCCAGACGGAGACTGAGACAAACCCCTCCCCTTTCCTCTAGAGCTAGGTAGCTGATGCCGCTTATCCTTTGGCAGCGACAGCTCAAAGCTTGTCCAGAACCAGGGACATCTGCCCACTTGACGGCATTTGGTTAGTATCTGTCATGCAAAGCGGTTCATCGTGCCCAAGTCTGCGAATTTACCCATTGGCACGATTTCGAAAAACGAGACGACGCGGGCCAGCGCTCGCGAGTCACGACCGCCACCCCAGGGTCCCAGATCGGCGGATAGGGCAGCTGGAATGTTTCCAGAATACGACAGGGACGAGCGCGGTCAGTGCTGCATGAAAGCCTTATTCAGTCTGCGTGCCGGACCACCATCCCCTGGCCTGTCCCATCTTCTGAAAGAGTCCCCTGCCAGGCCCCTTCTTTTTGAAAACAGGACGACGCTCGGCGATTCCGCTTCTCCCCATGTTTAAGTTGACAATGTTCGGCAGGCGACACGCATGTACTTCGCACCATTCCCGAACACTAATTCTCAAAGGCAAAGCCTATTCTTACTGATCCGGTCATCGTCGTCGCTGCAAACTGCAGGGGCAATCTGCAATATGCACAGCAGCCCCATGTGCGTGGTGCGGACGCGTGCTTTGGCACCAAAGAAAAGTCCATGGACCCCACACTCCATTCACGGTGCGCAAATCAAATCGCATCGTCTGGGGCCTCCAATTGCTAGCCCTGCCTGTCAAGCCTCTTAAGGCCTCAAGTGGCCGGCCATTCAATCTTGCAACACGAGACCTCGATCGTCGGCCAAGTGGGTTTGACACATCAAGGCATCCTGAAGTCCACAAACCACTAATATGCGTCTGTAGATGTGCACTAAGAGCCCTCCCAGACAAGACGTCATCTGGGGAAATGACACCAATGCTTGGTGCAGTATAATCCCAAGACCCAGGCTGCTCAAGCACTAATTAGATCGTGCCGTGAGCCACAACTCTGGCGCAGAACTGTACTTGAGCGTGAAAGTTGTGGGTGTCCAAGCGGGAAGGCATCTGCCAACCAAGACTGTCAGGCTTGTCGGTGAGCAGGTACAACGACATTGCTGCGCGGACAAGCCGCAGCACCAACACGATGGTGCGGACAACGGGGATATCTTGTTGTCTAATTGCTCGAACGGAAACCTAATTACTTAGTTAGAAGAACGAGGGGGCGCATCTCTTTCTACCGTTTCACCGTAGAGGGTCTCCAGGAACAGCGATACCCCTGCAGTACTTTGTCCATTACCTTCGCGAAGCACACGAAGAGGACCACTCCTGACCTGCCGATCCTGTGCACCTCAAAATCCTGGGGTGCTGGACTTTTGGACTTCTGGACCTCGTTTGATCTATACTCCTGATAACGAACTACACTTCTTACTTCTCAGCGCGCTGGAGTAGCCACGTGAGAAGTATCGCAGCGATGTCGTCAGTCCTAGAGATCTACTTAATGTAACGAAACCGTTGCAGTCTGTCAGTATTTACTACTGTTGTCAGTCATTGACACTTGGTATATGCTATATGGCATTGTGCGATAATCATGTATAGCTTCCCCATCGGGCAATGCAGCTGTACAAGGACCGCAGTTTCGTGTTCTTGTGTGTACTCTCCAGTCCAAATTCGCCAACTGTTTGTTGACTATTCTGGCGGGTCACGCGGGGAAGGTCCTTTGAAGTAAAAGCCGAAGTGAACTTCCGGCATATTCTCCCATTTTCCGCATGTTTTCCCAATAGCCAAGGGAGAATGAGCGGCATTGTTGTAAAAGGCACGGCCATTATGCTGGTACACGGGCACTAAATCTTCGACAACGAGAATTGTCTGGAGTTGCCGGTGACCAACGTCTGACGAGACACTGCCCAGACATGCGCAACCACCTACTTAAGAAGTAGGTACAGATGACGCACGGATCACCTTTGCTCCATGCACTTGCGTGCCAGGTTATGCGGCGACGACTGGCAGTTGCAGCCCCGCCGTTGGCCAATGACAGCCGCACCTGCAAGCTCCAACGAATGGGTGCGGCCAAGCGCTTCACCACATCATCACCACCATTGCCTCCGACTTGAGCGCATCACCGTCCAAGAGCTTCTGGTGTCGCAATCCCACCACGACGCCCCCTTCCCCTCCTTGCAGCGCCTCCAGAACGAAGGCCCTTGCGTCCTCCTTGGGCTACAGCCTGCGGTATCGCGGCTGCTGCAAGTTCTCGCCTTTGAACCGGCACCGTCGCTCCTTCGCCTCCAAACCCCTCCCCACGATGACGATAGAGGCCTGTCTTGACAACACCCCCCAGATTTCTCGTCTCTAATAGCTGTAAGTCTTTTTCGCGCATGAAAAAGTCGTCCGGCTGCCTAGTCTGCATGGATCTGCCAGATATCGGCGACAATGCTTGTCGCGCCGTGGAATTACTGCTGCTACCCCACTACCTCGTCCATATCCCGCATTCTTCACAAATGAGCATTCAACTCCGGGTTCGGAACATCAATGCCAATGTTCCTACCTATCGTGTTGTCTCTGAAGGGCTGCATTATGAAAATAGGGATTCTCCTTGCTGTTATGGTTTGCGATGGGTGGTGCTAACGAGAAATCGCAGTTGCGTTATAGCAATATCCTCAACAATATTGGCTTCGGCTGTGGGCTTGATCCGCCAGCATGGCTTTTCACAATACTTCGGCGCCTGGCTTCGGCCAGACGTACGATCCTTTTGCCGACCTCTCAGGCCATAGCAACATGGACGATGCGCTTGAGTTCGATGATACTTACGACGGCCTGGGCGATCAGCTTGACGAAACCGACGATGCTTTCAACGACGATACCTTTGGTGGCGGCGACGAGGGTCCAGCCATTCAGAGCAATGTTGGCAAAGACTTTGACTTTTTTGGCCAGACAGCTAGGGTCGCGGGTGCCTTCGAGGAGGAGCATATTCGATACAATCTTCAGCAGCCCGTCACCCGAGCCGCTCAGCCTCAGGCCTCCTACAACTACCAGGCTGGCTACAACAACTACCAGCAGCGTCCCGCGAGAACCGGCTATGAGAAGTACAAGGAGCCCGAGCCCGAGTTGCAGGTCGATGCCTCGATCTGGGGTGTTGCACCCAAGAAGCCTGCGATCTCTACGCCCACTCCTCAGAGCCAGCCTACCCCGCCAGCTGCTGCCTCGCGGAAGATGATGAGTCTGGAGGAGGTTGAGGCACAGATGAGATCTTCGTCAAAGGCCACGCCCCCCGTCCAGCAGTCGTACGGTGCTTATGGCCCACCTGATGCGCAAATGGCTTCTCAACAACCACAATTCCAGCGCCAGCCATCTGCCGATTTCCGCCAACAGCAATTCGACAACCGCCAAGGCCAGGGCTTCCCTCAGCCTGGTCAGTCACCAAGTTCCACTCACGGTCATCCCATTACTGTTTTGCAACGGCCTGCTTCCAAGCAGACTCCACCGACTGGGCCTAGTGTACCGAGCCCTCTCCATCAGCTTCAGCAGCCTCCTATGATGACCCCAACGCAGATCCTTCAAAACCCCAACCGTAATCAGACTGGAGGGGCACCCAACGCTGCACCAAGAGGCCCTGCTCAACCGGCACAATTATCAGAGGAGGACAAGGCTGCCTTTGTGGAGGCGGAGGCTCGTCGGGCCAAGCGCAACCACAAGATCTTTGTGCTTTCCAAGGATAATGGCTTAATGACCCCTCAAGATAAGAGCTTCATTACTCGCATCCAGCTTCAGCAGCTAGTTGCGGCGACTGGTGATCCGAACGAGCATGGGACTGATGCAGCACTCGCCGAGGACTTTTACTACCAGGTTCTCAGCTCTCTCCGAGCTGGCCAGCGTCAGAACCCGAACCAGCCACTTAATAACTTTGCTCAGACGTATCTCGTTCAGACAGATGGCAGACATGGTGGTATGCGCCGTCATGGTCGTGGGGCTGACAACCACGTTCAGCGCATGGAGCAGCAAGTGCAGCGCGCAGTCGAGGCTGCCAAGAACAAGCCCAAGAACAAACAGCTAGTAATCGAAGGCAGTTTGGGCAAGATCTCGTTCAGCAATGCCAAGACTCCGAAGCCGCTGCTCAACATTAAGCGTACCGACAGTTCCACCGACACCAACCGCCCCGGCAGTGCCCAGCGCTCACACGCGAAGATTTCGGATGCCAAGGCCACGTTAAAGGATATGGAGAATGTATACCTCACCCTCATGAAGATGGATGATCTTTCTCGAGCTATGCCACCGCCACCGCCCCCCGGTGAGAACCCGGACCAGGCCTTTATCGACCGCCAAGCTGAGTTTCAAGAGCTCAACCAGCGTTTGTGGAGCGAGCTCAAGGTGCATGAGTCCATTGGTGCCACATCAATTCACCCCTTCATTGCCTTCATCTCATATCCCAAGGGTAAGAAGGCGATTCCGCGCGTGTTCCGTCATCTTACCCATGAGCAGCGCACCACTATCCTGACAATCATCGTCTTCCACCTGGATCAGCTCGACGTTGTGCGCGGCGCCCAGGTGCAGACTGGCGAGCCTGTCTCTCTGAATGCGGCTATGCGTGAGAACATTGAGCTCTTCTCGATGTCCGTCATGCCCTGCCTCTTCCAGCTCCTTAACGAGTCGGACCTGCCGATCGTGACTGGCGTTTTGGGTCTGATTACCCAGCATGCCAATGTAGACCAGGTTGCCCGTACCCGCATCGGCGTGTCTATGTTCACCATGATTTTGAGCCGTGCTGAGCTCCTCAAAGAGGCCGGGCAGGCAAACGAGCAAACTTGGGGACAATGGTAAGTAACTTTCTTTGTGACCGTTTGGATAAACAGACACTAACATGATTCTTAGGGTCCAACAATTCAACCAGTTCTTCAACGTCCTCGAATACACCCTACCCAACATCTTCCCTGGCTCTGTTACATCTGGGGAGGATGTTTACGTTTGGCAATTCCTTGCTGCCATCGGTATTGGCGCCAGCCAGGAAGAGCAACAGCGCCTTGTTACCTCAGTTCGCGATCGTGTCATGGGTACTATTAGTATGGCCAAGACACTGCCGGCGGATATGGCGAAACAGCGCCTCGACAACGTCAACCTGTTCATGCGTTCCATCGGCCTCGATGTGGAGTTGTTGAATGTCGATTAGGCGCTCGAAGATGAATGCAAAGGAGCTTGAGGTTATTCAGGCCACTCAACACTCAGAGGCAGTGCCAGCTCAAAAGTGCTTTATCAGCCCTCATGGCATTATTGACCTGAAACCTTCAGTGTCTTGGCTACGAACGACCACGAAATGGATATACCAATGGTGTATAAGACAGTAGGCGATTTTTCGTCGAATGTCCAGGCGCGTGAAAAAGAGGCCATACCTCAGCTGAAGTGCCGGCGGCTGAACTTCTGGAAATATGCGTTACGCCTGTTGGGAAATCGAAATTGGAGACAAGAGTTCTGACACTTAGCACAGCCTGGGAACAACTCCCACCTACTTTGCTGAGACAGAGGAAAACATGAGCTGCCGAACCCAATGTAGCGGATCAAAAGATCACACCACCTATTTGTAATCATGATAAGCCTCGAAAGCGTCCAAAAAAATAAATGAAAACATTAAGCGGTTACGGCCGTCTTCCAAGTTGATGTGACTGTGTTCAGTGTGCACTTCGTCTGAATTGATCTACCTGTCGTGATGCTTCGGTCTCTCTGAAATCTACCCATAACGCCTCCTTAAAAATCGAAGTATATGCACTTGAACGCCACAGATGGATGGATGCGCCGGCATGGTTTCACGATACCTTTAGGCACATCGTCTTGCCTTACTCAAAAGCAACAGACTTGCCCTTACTCCCGCCCGCGCCAACAGCACCGGTAGCCTTCCGCCCAGCCACGGCTGACACTCTTGGTTTCGACCCGCCTGCCGCAGCAGGAGCGGCACCGACCTCCTTCTTGATCTCGACGATATCCTCGTGCGACTTCTCCGCCTCGGCGCCCTCGCCTTCCTGCATGCCGCTCACAGCTTTGAGGAAATCTGCCGTCGCCCATTTTCCGCGTAGTTGCGGCGGGGGCGGAGGTGTTTCTGCTTGTGTGGGTTTGTTCTCGACATCGACATCCATTGTGTCGTCTTCTGCCGCACTTTTTCCTTTATCGGTGGATGTCTTGATTTTGCTCTTGGCTTTGTCCTCGTCTCCTTCTGCTGTGCTGTCGTCATGATCGACTGCGCCGGGTCCCTTGTAGACTAGGTTCTGGCTGAACATGTCCCAGGCGCGGTTACTCGAGTCGTCTTCGTACTTGAGCTTGCTCCAAGGTTCCTGCTGTGCGAGGCGTAATCGGTCCGTCATGGTCTCGGTGGTAACTTCGTTGCCTGAGGCCGATTTAATCGTCATGGTGATTGCGCGTGCTGCTGGAGCTGGAGGCCCTGCCGAAGCGTCTTTGCTGCCGCCTGCGCCAGAAGATGGGCCACCACTGGCCCCGGATGGACCGCCTGCGCCTCCGGCACCGCCTTCGCGTGGCCGGCTGAGGCGTTCTTGTTCTGTGGTTGCGTCGATGTGGTGGAGTTGTGGTCGGAGGTGGATCAGGGCGGTTGCTGGCGTGAGATGCAATTGTTCTGTTCACCGTAGATATCAGGGTCAGCTCTTTGACGCCCAGTGTCGAGCATCCCGCTCTGCTCCGGGGCCGGCGGATCCCTGAGAATAGGTACTCGGTGAGTGTCCGCACTTACTCCCCTGAAAGATGCCCACCATCCACCGACAATGGCTCTCGCCCTCAACGGGAAAGCTACCACCCAAGGTTTGCGTCCTCAAGACACGATCCTGCCGTACAGCTTCACTCCAATCTCGTGTGTCGAGCAAGTCGAGGTCGACCTCGTCCGCGTTCCTCCTCTTAGCAGCCGTGGCGCCACCGCGCATGGCTGGGGCGCCGACACCAAAACCACCAGCCAGACCATGGGTGCCACCGTTCTTCGCCGCCATGCTGCGGGATAAAGCTGTACCCCAGCGCAGACCTTTGTCGCGGTCGTAGTCACTGAGGTGGTAGGAGAGTGGCACGTCGACCTCGATCATCTTGTTGCGCGGCTTGATGCGGACCTCAGAGAGGTTTGTGTAGCCTTCTGCCGAGGGTTGCCGCTGATTTGGATGCTGCATGATGAGAAGTTGCCGGTCTGCCGGGAGTGAAGGGTTGGTGTAGACATCGTAGGAGGCGATGATCGGATCCGGGTCGGAGGCAGATGAGGCCTGAGCTGTGGAGGGAGTGCGATGTGATGGTGCACTGGCTGCGATTGACGAAGGGGCCATCAGCGCCGGGTCGATTGGAGGCGGCGGTGAATCGACCTCCATGGCTGGTTTTGTGTATCGTGGTATATGCTTTTGTCTGGACGTGTCAACGACGGAGGGCAGCTTGTGACGATGACTCCAACCAAAGCAAGCGAGCGTTGGAGATGGAAATTTCAGCGGGGCAGCATCACTGTCGCGCCCCTCCGAGGTCCACTGTCCAGCGCGGGTGGAGCTTATCGCTTAGCGCATTGCGGCCCGTGGTGCCTGCTGTGTGTGTAAGTCGACGTCGTTGCCTTGGCCTCGGCCTCGCTCAACAATGAACACGTCTTGAGAATTATGACCATCTGCAATTTGTAGCATCCATTTAGCCTTGGTAAACGTCACTCAGGCTGCCCTTGTATGCTGCCAGTCCCATATGACTACCTGTCAGCCGCCTATGCGAATGGCAGGAACGTCAACGACGGCCCGTGAAGGACCTATGTCGCAATAAAGGACGATCTTTTCCAGTCGCTAGGATTACAAGACATCTCACACACTCTAGAATTCAAGTTACGGCTATTAATAAAGCATAGATTTGTCCATGCCCAACCTACGAAGCACTAACGTCAACGTGCGGCAGATTAACATTACATGCAGGGAACCCCGCGAAGGTTGATAACAGTGGCAGCCGGACTGCCGCGCGAGGAAATTCCCCTGATTAACATGCAGTATGCTATGGCCATATACCTCGACATCCCGCATGGTTCGCGATTGAGCATGTGAAGCCTTTGGAAGCCTGTGATGAAGCACAGAGAATCTTTTGTTTCAAATCAACTAAACTAGAACTATTTGTCTGCTTGAGATTCTGCGTGAGCCTAAAAGAGGCGACGTATGGCAAAGTAATCCTGGTCTGTGAAATCCGAAGCAGAGATCCCAAGAAGGAATCGTACTATACTTCGGAACGGCTACCCGCCATTAAGAATTGGTTTCAACTTTTGACGCCTCGGTCTCCTGAGTGGGGTGCAGCTCGCCGTGCTCTCTAGGAAGACGAATTGCTTGCTATGCATGCATGGTCTATCTTTTATCCTCGCAGCACTGACTGTTCTGGAGACAAGATGTGGCATACACCCTCGGCGTCAGTAATGACAACTACCCTTGCGGGACATGACCATAGCATCCATGGAGATTTTCGTTACGACTCGTCAAGGAAAGAATGGTACGAAAAGTTTTGCAACGTATCATATGGCGGCCCCGCCATGTTTTCTATTGAGATCAAGATTGACAGTCTCTTGACACAAAACGCGATTCGCATCACGTCCATTGAGAAAATCACGAATCCTACAATGCAAAGCTGGTTTTGGCTGAATTGGCTCGAAGTTCGAGCACACTCTCCGTCCGTTTTGATGCTTGAGAAGCTAAACTAGGACGCATTGGACGAAGGATACGCGGCTCGGGAAACTCGATCCGACAAAGCACCGGACAGTATGCAAGTATATTCGACATGAGGCACGCTCTATTAAGGCACTGAGGTCTGTCGCAGATCACTGACGACGCAGCCAGAAACCTATATCCACAGCAGGCGTCGACTCATCCGAGATTAGCCCAGGCATGCAAGTCTGCAATTGGAATGGCTGAACATGAGGCACTACGACACTTGGGATTGGGCAGGCAGCCGTGAAGAGACTGTTCGCGGCTCATCGGAGAGTCGTCTCATATAACATTTGAGACACGCGGGCTCATGTTAATGGTCGTGGCACAGGATTTTCCCCTGGAATGCGCAATGTCTTAAGACGAAGCCAGGGCGGATGTAGCTCAAGCGCGACCCTCAAGTTACTATTGATTTACCTTACCCCATCTTTGAAGTTTCTTTCAAGCCCATCCCAAGCCATTTCGTCCGGAAGACACTTGTAGTCGTTGTACACGAAGCGAGCCGCGAGTGCAGAATTCACAAGCGGGGTTGTGACCGAGGAAGAACGGTGAGGTTGTTTGACCGAACCTCGCGATATCATCAGCTTTTCAGCCCGGCAGTTAAAGCAGCACACATTTTTGCGCAGACCGAGCCTCGATTGATAGCTGTCCGCTTCCGACATCATGGGTCAACAACAACATCTCGAGGTCACCTCTGGGGCCTTCGGGGAGGAGATTGAGGCTCAATCGAGAACAAGGGACAATAAGTATTGGGCACTTGGGCTCTTGTGTGAGTGCTGACTCCCAATGTTCTTCCGCTGAAGCCATTCGGATGGCTTCATTGGTCGTTAAGCAGCCTTGGAAGAGTCGGATGCTAATCTTGTGGTGATGGAGGACAGTGGTTATCACGTTGAATGCCGCCTCCTTTGCCCTCGTTTTAGTCGTGACACTCCTTCACGTTCAGCTTATTCAGGTATGTCAAATTTCTATCTTCACGGCAAGCGCATACTTTCTCTCATTTTCGTCCCCCCCCCCCCCCCCAAAAAAAAAAGCCGTTGAATGACTGACTGACGGATCATCTCTGTGTTTGCAAGATCCTATCACCCTTCTCGGATCTCGTACAAGAACTGCCAGCAGGCTTTCTGATCCTTGGAACGCTCGCATTCGCCGCAACTTTCCCACCGCTGTTCGGCCACGAGATTTTGGCCGTTCTAAGTGGTGCCGTGTACGGGCCATGGGTAGGTTTCGCTATCATGGGTGTGGGAACGATACTTGGTGAAGGTATGCGCATACGGAGAGACCCCGGGCAGCCTTGCATATTGTCCTTACATGTATACTCATGCCTATCTCTCTGTGTCAACAGTCACTACATGGTTCGCCTTTCAGAGAGTGCTCAGATGGTACTCTTTAAGATTGCAGAGCGCAAGCTTGAACTACGGCTCTCTCACGAAGGTCATCCGTGAAGGTGGTCTATGGGTAAGTAAGGGGTGTTCACATTATTGAATACACATGCTAACACAGAGCCAGATTGTCCTTGCCTTCCGCCTTTCCATCATACCGACACACTTCTCGACGGCTTTCCTGTCGAATTGCAACATCCCATTCTGGCAATTCACCTCAGCTGCGGTCCTAACAGTGCCAAAGCAGCTCGCCCTGGTGTACCTAGGCTCCCTCCCAATCTCTGCACGGGACATCAGGCACGAACACGCATCAGTTAAAACACTACGTCGTCTCAATGATCGCATCACGATCGACGATAGTGTGCGCATACAACTCTGTATCCTTGGTCTTGCAGTGCTCGTTTCGATCGGACTAGCTCTCTTCATCTGTCTAAGGATCCGCAAAATCAAGAACAACCTCCTAGAAGCGCAACAAAGGAGCAAAGTCCTCATGGCGATCGCCCCCCGCGGGACTCGTTATCGTCTCGACGACGACGACGAATACGACTACAATACCCACAAACACAAAAAGAGCCATGAGCACAGCATGCCTAGCGCCTTGGGAGGAAGCTACGCACGACGCAGCGGTGACGTCGATGGCGATGAACTCCACACACGCACTATTATCGTCGGTCTCGGGAGCTCTGCCGACGACGCGCGGAGAGACGACCGTGCAAGTCTGATTTCCGGCCCGGGGCTCCAGCAAAAGCTCTTTCAAAACGACCACGACAACGAGGAGCCTGCCCGCGGACGGACCAGGACACGAAAGACACGAACCAAATCTGCCAGATCAATCGAGCTGAGGAAAGTGTCATGCATCAGTCTCGTTCAGCACGGCGACAAGCAGCAGAACCCAATCCTGGGTCGGAGCAAGAGCCACATGATCAGCGACAAGAAGTCAAAGTTCTACCTCCTCGACCAGAGCGAGCGCGATCTCTCCATTATCCGGCCCCAGCCAGACACCACGGAGGACAAGGCCGAGGGACAACCCACCAGGAACTACAACTACGTGATCCCGCCTCCAATCCCACCACCAGCTCTCACACTCTTCCCATCCCTCACCCCGCTGCCCCCGTTCTCCCCTCTCCCCCTGCCACCACCAATCGCCAGCCTCATCCCCTCATCCCCCAGCGGCGGCGGGACAACAACAACAAAGTCCCTCTCGCGACCAGTCTCGCCGTCCTCCCTGTCTGTGGCATCCTTCTCCCGCCCCCGTCGCCCGCGGTCGAAGAAGAGGACCTTGAGCGTGAGCAGCTCCAGCGCCGGACACGTGTGGCATAACCGGTTCCTGTCGGAGGACAAAGACCTGCCATCTACTGCGGATCTGGGGACGGAAGAGATCGGTATCGCGGTCGGAGAGGTGCCTAGTGCGAGTTTGCCTCCTGTGTCGTCGCCTTCGGGGAGCATGGTGGCCAAGGACAAGCGGCGGATGTCCTGATCGAGGTTGATTAAATAGGATGCTAATTTTCCGTTCGTCGCCGTTCTCTTTTCTGTCTCCTTTTCTTTTGTGGTGCTGCTTTTGCCTTTTATCTAAAAACCTATAAAAGAACCATACACCTTAGCTTCTACTAGTGCAAAGTGTGAGCAAACCATCTTTGAACACTGGTGCAAATTTCCAGAGGATCTACATGTGAAGACACTACAGAACTACCATGCACAAATAAATGATTTTTTTACCTTGAGCAACAAGAGGTGGGCGGCATTGCTTTATGCTTCGCTAAGCAATTCACCAACTGCATCTTTATGGCAGAATATGAGAAATGTTCATGTCGTTTAAGTATTCATCCGCTAAATCATTTATTTCAACACAATAATGGCTATCCCCAGCCTAGGGCGATGAGCTTCCCCTGTTACTTTCATTCTCATAATTACAACATTAGCAAGTCACCATTGCTCCCAACTCCCTGTGCAGGCTGGTACACCTGCTGCGGGTTGTACTGGTTGACGACGTAACCAGCCTCAGTGCCGTTGCCATCGCCAAAGGCGTCAACATGGCTCTCGTGAATGCCCATCGCAGCCATCTGCTGGCTGCCGATGCCAGCAAAGTAGGCGTCAGCGTCGTTGACGGCGTTGTGCATGTTCCCGCCGCCATTGGCCTGGTCAGGTCTGATGACCGCCGGTTGTCCGCCCATGCCGAGCATGCTGAGGCTCTTTGTGTTCTCGAAGGTTGGCAGGTTCTGCGATGTTGGGAGTAGGTGCTTCTGAAGTGCCGGAGAGTCAGCCAGCTTGCGGGGTCGCGCCGAGCGGAACACAGTCTGCACGGGCTTGAGGTAGATAGTGGCGAGCGTGCCGACACTCAGGCACATCTCCTCAAGTGTCTGAGGGTCGAGCTTTTCGGACTCGGCTGTGATCGGTGGCTTGTCACCCATGACGATTTGCTTGGCGATGTTGATGTCGGAGCTCAGCAGTCGCCAGTACATGTACGCCCGGTCGCGCAAGTCGGGATTGTCGGTCTCCTCCGTTGCCCACTTCAGCACCTTGGGCACGAGGTCTTGACCCTTTGTTGGCCGTTGGATAAAGAGCTTAACCGTCGCTGTCAGAAGAGCAAGCTGCACCTCAACGGGCTCTTCGGCGAACGAGTACAAGAAATCTTCGAGAAGCGCATCGCTGTTTTCGATTCTATCCGCATACTGTCCGATGACCCAGACCATGGCAGCCTTGGCCTCGGGCTCGTCAAGCGAGTCAAGATGCTCGCACAACGTGCTGATAATCGACTCGTACTGATTCGGGTACTTGCGGAAGATGTTGCGTATTACCACTGTCGCCTCCTGCACAATGTAGGGTACTTTTGTCGCGACGAGTTCCAGAAGCAGGTTGATGCACCTTCTCGCAGCAGGCTCAATCTTAATGGCCAACTTGCCAATCGCGCGGACTGCTTTCCTGACAAAGTGGACATCAACCTCGGTGGCGTATTCTCGCAGTTCTGTCAAGACCTCGTCGATGTTTTTCTCGTTTGCGAGCATGAAGATGAGCTCGAGCTTTGTGACTTTGACGTAAATGGGGTCATTGTATTTGCAGAAGAAGACACGGATGTCATTCCGAAGGACGTCTGGCCTCCGCTGCAGGATGAGTAGTGCGTTGCGCAGGGCAAGATACTGTACCTCGGGTCCCTTGGCGAGTAGTGTAACCAAGGGCGGTGACAACTTTCGACACAAGGCCGATATTTGCTTTTCGTTGGCGATGTAGTTCATGAGATAGAGAATGACACGGATGCACGTCAGTACAACCGCAGAGTTAGAGTGGGAGAGCCGTGGGGCAATCCGCTCTGCCAGAAGTGTTGCCTCGCCAGACTCTTGCGGTACATAGGACATGAGGGCTTCTAGGATGTAAGTTTGACCCCATCTACACCTTCTGTTAGTTCGTGAAGAAGTGTGCGATGGTTATACTAGGTGGCCACTTACTCCGAGCAATCGGGCAAAATCGCTACCATTTTTGACGCATTGCTGTAGTCGATAGTGAGCTTGATATTGTCGCTGCGTTCCCAGATATCCATCAAGCCAGCCAGAGCGCTTGCTACTACTGTTGGATTGTCGTCTCTGAGCAGTTGGTTCAGGCGCTCGATCAGGTCTGACTTCTCGACCATTTGCTTATCGTGGTCATAGAGCTTCGCAACACAGAACGCAGCTGTTTTCCGCACATATGGGTCGTTATCCTTGAGCAGGCGCTTCACCAGGGGGAATGTTGCCACAACATATTCTTTGACATGAACGTAGGACATTGTCCGGAGAGCTAAGGCCCGCACCAGCGGATTTGAATCTTCCATATCCTGCAGCAATCATTAGCACATATAATTGAAGTTCAAACTCGCCACGACTACACACCTGCTCCAGCACTGGAATCGCTTTTACAGCAATCTCCGGCTTCATCCTGGAGTAGTTTACCAAGAACAAGAAACACCTGCGTACGTCGAGTCAGCTTGTTCAGAGGCCGCACCATGGAACAGCTAGTGAAACCCACATCTTCTTGATCTCGAGGCTTTGGATGTGCATGCAGCCAATAATGTCAGGGAAGAGTGAGACCATCTCATTGTTGCTCATGGTCATGTTGGCGACAATCTTTTTGAGTGCAACCTTCTTCTGGACGAAGTTCTTGTCCTTCTTGCTGCCGCTGTTGAGCTCGAGTCGCAGCTCAGCGACTTTACCCTGCATTGTCAAGGGGCGTGAGTATTGTGGAGGGATATACGCGACAAACATGGCCATGGATGGTGGTGCTGGCATAGGTTTTGGGCATAGTGGAAGAATGTGCGCCACCATGGCAACGCCGGCTCTTCACTTGAGAGCGGCGCTTGAACACGATGATGGAAAGTGCGAGGAGGCCGGGATGGAAAACAATCGTTCTTGACAGCCAGAGGCTGAGGGGATAGTAACAGAGATACAGGTATAATGGTGTGGAGGTGTCGTGGATTTTGACTGGGGATACAGGGTTGGACTCACACGAGCGAATAGCTTCGAGTCGCCTCCGCTCTGAGCACTCGACATGGCTGCGGTGGTGGTAAGGGGGCTGCTGCAATGTGTGTGGCAGGTCTTGTTCTGGCCTCAGCGACTTGTCCTCGTGACAGACAGGCACTCCCTGCACCGGAATCGACTTGGGAATGGCCTCGACGCCTCCAACTCTGGCTCAAGGGGGGGCTTGGCGACAGGCGGCTGATCTATGGGCGGCTGAGGTGTGGCTTCGTACTTGCGATAACCGTGCTGGCGCAATTGGTGTGGTCGAGCAGAACCCCTCCCTCTTGTCGGCTCTGGGTAGCAGTGCTACTTGCACAGTCGTCGAACTCTCAGGCGTCTCCAATCCTCCCTTCTCTCTGCACTGCTTCGGCAGTCTCGGCGTCGGATTGTCGCCGTGGATCGGAGTCGTTCCTAAGTCGCGACTGCAGCTGTGGCAGCTGTGTCACATGCGAGAAACTGCTGGATTGTAGTTTACAGTCGGAATTGCAGATGTTGGCTGAATGCTGGGGGTCGCAAAGACGTCGTGGCTCCGTCAGGGAGCTGAGTAGGTTCGCCGTGATGCTGAAATAAGCCCTGGAGGTGTCTGGCTCGAGGGAGAGGACGTCCGCGCCCAGAACCAGGAGCAAGATGGCGAGGTGATCAACAAAATGTGGTTGCGGAGGGTAATATGTCAGGGCCGTCGCACAGGCTGGAGTTTGGACTGCTTGATCTGGGGTCCCCTTTTCCCGCCTGCATGTCCGGGCCCCTAATCACCGACCGTCCTTCCGCCCACAGCGGGCGCTCGCAGTGGACAGTCCCCGTACGTATGACTAAGTGAAACCGGCCCACAGGCTTCGCGGCAGGCGGGTGAGCCGGAAGCTGCCAGGCCCTGTCAGCGGCCCTGTCGCTGGCCACAGCCTCGGTGGGTCAAGCCTGCGCCAGCTACAGTACTGTACCGTGATGTCGTGGCCTGCCCGCTCAACCATCACTCATCTCATCACCAGCTAGCAACCTCCGTGCGGCGCATCCCGCTGACCAACGTTCCACGACTTGTCGCGCACCTCCGATGCTAACTGTCTGAACCGACCCTTCGCGCGCTCCATACCAAGCCCTCACGATGGCCGAGATCACCGCCTCGACCCCGAAATGGGTAGCCGACCTCCGCAACCCTCCCCCGCCAAAATCCAAGAGCAACAACATTCCAGACCCCTTCGGCTTCCCTTCGTCGTCTTCGGCACTCTCAAAGGTACGAAATGCAGGCTGGCCTCTCGAAACAACGTCTCAATTGTACGCCAATGGTTGACACGCCTACAGAAAGACAAGAAGGACAAAGCGGCTCTGCAGACAAGGCCACAGCCATCTGTGGAAGAAATGGACACCCTGAAGCTCAAGAAGGCTTGGGAAGTGGCGCTTGCGCCTGTCAAGAACCTTCCGATGACTGCCATCATGATGTACATGTCCGGCAACTCCCTGCAGATCTTCAGCATCATGATGGTCTTCATGGCGTTCAAGGGACCCATCATGGGCCTTGTCGCAACAAACCAGGCATTTGAGCGGTTCGAGAGCGAGTCAAATCGTGCCAAAATGCTTCAGGTCAGGCTCGCATATGTGGTCATGCAGTTTGTTGCGCTCGCGTTGGGTGTGTGGAAAGTCAACTCAATGGGTCTTTTACCGTATGTTCTCTTCAGAACGCCTGCTTCAGGCAGCATCTTTTGCTTTTTCAGTATACTGACTATCTGCAGAACAACGAGATCAGACTGGCTTGCTTGGGAATCGCCTCGGAATTACTTGGAACAGGCTGTGGCCGCGTTATAGGTTCGCCTAAATGTAGAGAGAATGAGCTTTGTAAAATATCGATACCCATCTACTTATTGGACCTTGCTAGCAAGCCTGCCATAGCCTGCCATGACGGTTGCTGCAAAATCTCTTGCATCCATGTGACTAGTCGATAAAGGCGTCTTCCTCATGTCAACTACCTAGTTCCAGCCGAGATCTACGGATACTGAATTACCAGCGGCAAGTGTGCATATCGGGTAGATATTGGCTGGATGCACTGGATGTACTGGTTCTCCCCCACATTTACCGCATCATCGTGCGAAGACCTACCCAGTCGAAGCAAATCGCTAGTGCTTGCAAGACGTGACGGCTTGACATACGTGCTGAGGTTCGTACAAATGGCTGTCGGAGCTGTGAGGTGGGGTTGTGACTGCTTGCGCCCAAACCGCCAGTGCAGCAAGGGTCCGACCACCACGTGCACTCATTCCCTGGCACGATGATATCACAGCTCCCAGGCACCGTGTAGGACTTCGAATGTCAACCAGGACCCATCTTTGCGACGACACCACGATGCATCAAGGCGGAGAAGAGGCGGTCTGACCAAGCATGCCAACATGAACTAAGCTCCAAACGTCCATGAGACACACGACGATCTACTGCCGCTGCCGTATTCAATGCGCACAATGGCGGAGCCCAGCGAACCATCCGCCCCAGAGCCGGTTGCTGGACCAGCACAAGATGGCTTGGATCCCACTGCGAACGAGGCTCCGCACGCAACCACTGGCGATGCTCCAGAGCCGATACTGAGCCCGGAACCCGCTTTTCCCTTGCTGCAGAACAACGCAAGCAGCGAGACCTTGTCTCAAGCCGCGCCTCAGCCTAGAGGTGCCACGGCCGACGACAACGGCGAGGAACCAGCAGTCGCGCAGCCGTTTCTGCGTACGAGCCGGCCCGACATGGCCTCGAGGGAGGCATCCCCCCCGGACGACGACAAGAGCAAACCTGACAATGTCTACACCATGTCTAGGTTCACTCTGTACGAGACCTCAGGCCAATACTACATTGTCGGCGGAGACGCCACAGAGAAGCGCTATCGGGTACTCAAGATCGACCGCGACAGCCAAGATGGCGAGCTCAGCATCCACGACGACAAGGTCGTGTACACGCAAAAGGATATGAATCGCTTGCTGGACACCATCGACGATGGCAACAAAAATAAAGGCGGTATCAAACAGCGGTGCACGACGTGGGGACTGCTGGGATTCATTAAGTTCACGGGGCCATACTATATGCTGCTCATCACGAAGAAGAGTATCGTCGCCATGATCGGCGGTCATTACGTCTATCAGGTGGACGGGACGGAACTGATCCCACTAACGCCTGGCAAGTACAAGCCAAGCGCCGCAAACGCCGAGGAATCGCGCTTCTTGGGTATCTTGAACAACCTGGATCTTACTCGCTCGTTCTACTTCAGCTACTCGTACGATATCACGAGAACGTTGCAGTTCAACATCACACAAGAGCGCCTGGCGAATGCCGAAGGAATCCTGAGAGAACCGTTCGATAACATCAACTCGATGTTTGTATGGAACACACATCTGTTGCAACCGGTCACTGGCATTCTTCAGCACCCTTTTGACTGGTGCAGGCCTGTGGTCCACGGTCATATCGACCAGGCAGCTCTGTCCATATATGGACGCATCGCTTACATCACCCTCATTGCAAGACGTTCTCGGTTTTATGCTGGCGCCAGGTTCTTAAAAAGAGGCACAAACGACCTGGGCTATGTCGCCAACGATGTCGAGACTGAACAGATTGTCTCGGATTCGCTCACCACCTCATTTCACGCACCTGGTCCAAAACTCTACGCAAGTCCTCAGTTTACCTCATACGTGCAACATCGAGGCAGTATCCCCCTCTACTGGTCACAGGATAGCACAGGGGTGACACCTAAACCTCCTATAGAGCTCAACCTCATAGACCCGTTCTACACGCCTGCCGCACTTCATTTCAACAACCTATTCGAACGGTACGGCTCTCCCGTGTACGTACTGAACCTGATAAAAGCCAAGGAGCGGCAGCCGAGAGAGTCAAAGCTGCTCGACGAGTATACAAAGGCTATTGACTATCTCAATCAATTTCTGCCCGAAGAACACAAGATCATCCACAAGGCATGGGATATGAGCCGTGCGGCCAAGAGCAAGACCGGTAATGTTATCGACACTCTTGAAAGCATCGCGGAAACTGTCATTACAACTACGGGCTTCTTTCAGAACGGTGATGGCGACGTCACGCCGTCGATTGTGCAGAACGGAGTAGCAAGAACGAACTGTATCGACTGCCTTGACCGTACAAATGCTGCTCAGTTCATCCTGGGCAAGAGGGCGCTCGGCCACCAACTGCACGCACTTGGCATACTTGAAGAAACATACATCGAGTATGACACAGACGCCGTCAACATGCTCACGCATATGTACCACGATCACGGCGATTCGATAGCTGTCCAATATGGCGGGTCTCAACTTGTCAATACTATGGAGACATACCGGAGAATCAACCAGTGGACGAGTAATTCTCGCGACATGATCGAGAGCTTCAAGCGATACTATAACAACTCTTTCCTCGACAGTCAGCGGCAAGAGGCATACAATCTCTTCCTGGGCAACTACATATTTGCTCATGGTCAGCCCATGCTATGGGACTTATCTACTGACTACTACCTCCACCATGCCGACCCCCGCGCCTGGTCGCAGAAGGCACAACATAACTATGTGAAGTGGTACGATGCGAAGCATCTGGAAAAGAGGGTCCTGCCCCCATACGTGCCACCCCCTCCCGGTCTTGCAGAAAAGCCCGTGTCCTACTTCGACGACTACTGGCTAGAGTACTACCGGCCTGCAACGCTGTCATCGTTTCAGAAAATGTTTCCATACAAGATGAATTCCACCATCAAGTATATTCCCGTCAAACAGACGGAACAAGGCAAATACGACCTTAGTCCGTTCAAGGTCCGCGTCGAAGGCGATCATGAGATGCACGATCGCAAGAAAGCCGCAGCGAAGAAAGGTGTTGTGATCGTGGATCCTGACGAACCTACACCCGTACCCGAAGAGGACACTGAAGCCTTCCAGCAAGGAAGTGGCTCGAGAGGGATATCTCTACAGCGCTGGTTGCAACCACATCACGAGAAATCTGACAGTGGCGCACCACATGGTATCATGAAGACTACATCAGAGAAAGAGAATGACCATTTGTCCGATGCACTGGCTGCAGACGGTTCCAAGCACAAGCGCACACCTCAAGAAAAGACCAGGGCTGCTCAGGGCACATTCACAAAGATGATCCAGGAATCTCTCAATCCAAGTGTCAGCTTGCAGGAGACAGACGACTATGCACGTTACGTGCAGCACCCACAGACATTACCGCTCGTCATATCCAGTGACGCCCCTCCCGACGTCGACTCAAGCGAGTACCAGGAATATTTGAATGGGGGCAGCTGGCAGACTGACGGTGGCATTGGGGGAGGTATGTTCGGCCCCACGACCACGACCATCTCTAGCACTGGCGCTGGAAACACTACCATCAGCACGCCCGGCGGCGCTGGCCTTGGTATTGGTATGAACATGGGAGGGACAGGAGGCAACACGACGAGCGAGGACGATCTCGCCGCGTACTGGGAGCAACTGCGCGTTGCGGAGAACCCGCTTACCGTGACGGACGACGACTTCACCAAGAAGCGGTACAAGGCGTATCGCAAGTGGCTCAGGGGCAAGTCCCTGTTCAAGCAGCAGCCCGTCGACTAGGTATCGCCGGCTGACATGTGTGCCACGGATGGTGAGGGGGATGATAAGATCTTTCGCGGTAGAAGCGCACGCAGTATTAGTAACGGTACGGCTATTCTACCTGTGGGAGAAGGGTCTGGTTTTGTGATCCGTGGCGGGAAAGGTGATGTTAGAGTCAATGGTTGGGATTGTGCCATGCCTTTCAGTCCTACTCCGGAGACGCCTCTGAATGACCTTTTTGACTTTGAGGTAATGCCTCCGTGCCCTCCAAGCACAAGGGTTCATCACAGCAAAGGTGTGGTGTGACGACGCATACAACAGCAAGCGCATTTGTTTTTTTTCGTTCACAGATAACTAGCGTCGCCTGAGAATTTTCGAACTGCGAAGTAGATTAAAAGATCCTGCATCCGATAAATCGTGTCTCGACGTCCACAGCCAGCATCCCCATCAAGATCTCGCAAAGTTAAAACCCCACTCAACCCAATAATAAGCAGAAACGACAGTAAGAAGGAAGATCCAGATAACTACATGAGCCGGTGGCATTCTTGGTATGGCGCAGAATGTTTGATAAGTAACCGTGCCGAGCCGGTGAAACTAAGCGCTTAGACCTCAGTGAGGACCCAGAGCTGGCGCTCGGCGGCGGCGTCGACGCTGCCAGACTGGCCGGCGATGACGTGGCCACTTTTTCCCATCATAATATGTCAGCTCCATGCTTATTTTCGGCGAAGGGATTGGCACTTCTCCATAGGCCCGAAGATAGGAGGGAGATGTGGCATAGCACTTACCCGCTGGTAGTCTGGTCAAGCAGAGTAGCATAAGTGTTGGTCCAGGTGTTCTGGATCCTATGTACGGAGGAAAAGGGGGGTTTTCCCCGTCAGTTACTGATGATCTTCTTCTTGATATCAAAAGTCCCTGGGGAAAGCATTGTTCTTTGCTTTCTTGAGGCAATCAAAGCAAGCAAGCACTTACATGACGACGTCGAAGTCGGGATCGGCGGAGACAATGCGCCAGTTCTGGCCTGCTGCGTTGCCGGACTGAGGCTTGAAGCCCCGGATCAGGGAACTCGTGCCGGTGACAAGGTCCATGGCGGCTGTTTTTCCACAGAGAGGAGGGGGGGTGCAAGGATCAGCTACTTTTGTTTCTTTCGTCCGCGGTTCCCGGCTGATACTTCGAGGGAGGAGAGGGGAAGGGGGGTGTCTTACTTCCGCTGGCGACGTTGTGGAGAGACCAAATGGGCCACGGGCCCGTGGTGAGGTTCTCAACGAGCTCCCACTGCTGGTTAGCTGAGCCGGTACACTCGTACCCGATGATCGGGGTGTTGTCGTTCTTGGAACCTGTTCGTGGGGGGGGAGGTTTTCTTTTGTCTTAGTTTACTGTACAAAACGCTCATTGAGAAAGGGAAGGGAAAGTAGATGATTGTCCATGCCGCCCGCAAGATCAAGACACTCCCGCGTGAGGTAGTTCACGAGGGTGACGATGACACCGTTGGCGAGTCTGACCATTTTGAAAAGAGTGTCTGAGAGTTCGGTGGAAAAGCGAGTGTGATTGTTCGTAATGAGTGTGTAGGAAAGAGCTGTGTCTTTGTCGAGGTGAGCTTTGTGGCTTGTGTTCCTGAATTTGACAACATGGTGAGTTCGCAAGCTAGTATTTATACCTTTTGCTATGCTGGCTGCCATCCATGTTGAACACGAACATCATCTCGTGCGGCGGTGATTCCGGCTGTGTAGGCTTGACACAAAGCTGTTGTTGTGGCTTCAGTGAAATGAACGGCGACTTTCGAAGTTGTTCGCCAAGAATTGAGTATATGACCTCAGAAGTGCTCGCGATGCAGGATGCCAGATCGGTGCCATCACGAACCCGATACACCGGGGGCTAAATGCCACGATCTTAGTCGGGGCCCGACGATAGCTGGCGCAGAGACTCCATACACCATGACATTGTAGCACCATCTCCGCAAATTGTAAGTGGCTGGGTGCTGCTTTGGGAGACACCCGGAAAATCCGCTCCGATCCGCTTCCTGACGTGGTGTTGCATTCTGGCCACCCTTAACAATACTTACTTTGATCGAAACTCCCCTGCATTGTCCCCTAATTTCCGAACTCTGTGGATTTCGTCGGATCCACTTGGAAACGTCAACGCTGCGAACCTGTTAGATTTGTGCAAATTTGTTTCCCGTGCGCCACTTCATTTATTGAGAGTTTAAGATCGTGCTATATTCTCTGATTTACCTTTAAGCATGCTGACTGACTGCAGCAGTGGCTAGCGGTAGCGGCCCGGCGGCAAAAGTGGTGACCCTGGAGAATAGCAGATTGCAGTTACTCTCTCGAGAGAAAACAAAGCATCAATTGAGAGCGGCATGCAGTCTTGATGACAGAAGTATGGCTGCAGCGTCATGCGTATGTGCAGCGAGGCACCGAGTATGAGTAAGACAATATCTGTCAGGCCGCGGGTAGCCGAGGAGGGTGAGCTTGTATTTGGCGGAATATCGGCGGAGATTCAGGCCGAGATGAAAACAGCACGGCTATAGTAGAGCAACTAATTTCCGCGCGAGCCGGAAAAACGTATCCTGACTTGAGATGCGTGGGAAACCCCAGCTTGGCGCGGAAAATTATTATGATTTTTCAGCCATGCGTCTCTGAGATATGGCGAATGATCAGAGCATACATGCCGTGACCTCATCTTGAGATGATTACAAAGGTTGGCTGTGACAGTGATGGTTTAATAGCCATACTGGATTCAGGTAGGCCAAAGACCAAGCAGGAAATAGATGCGCTTAAATATCGGGAAGTAACGTAGTTCTATGGTCATATTTGTTCCGTGTAAGCGAAATTAAGGAAGTGATTTTGCTATTATCTTTTTAAGAAAGAAACATCGCCATCGTCTTGCTAGATATATAGTGGCACAGCAATGTTGTCTCGAAAGAGGATTCACGTATTAGTTACAGACCAATATTTTCAAGCTCACGAGATTAATGCTTCCTAATGGTCCCCCATAAGCTTTTGTTTAAGATACCAGGGTCGTTACCACGAAATGCATGTGGATTTAGATATAGAGTATAGCGACATGCCCGTACAAGATCCGCCCAGGCGAACACGACGAGGTCCCAGACAATTTTATGACGATGGTGGGAGTTCCCACCTTCAGTATTTCCCTTGGAGTCTTGAAAGTCGGCGTGTTCTGGTTGCGCAAGGTGATTCATGTGTGCAGGACTGCGAATTCTACATGTACAGATAGCACGTACGGGTTGCATGACACATGAGCACATAGAACAGCACAATCGCTAATCTAGCACTTCAGTCACATACTTTAAGTGAGTAATTTTTCAACTCCTAGGGATTAGCATTTGTACCGAATATGTGGTGGAAGATGTAGTATACACAGGCATCAATCCCCCGAGGAGAATCGTATAAGCCGACTGTGGTTGACGCACGGGCCACAATCACCAAGGTACGTACCTTCCCCACTGCGAGCCCTGGGAACGTCAAGCGTGGGGCCGTTGCAGTGCTTCGTCAATTTTATGGAAACTCGTCCATGACCAAACATCACCTGGAGGGAAAATGGAACAACACACAGTGAAAAGACGCACAGCACAGCTGCGTTCGTTACGCATTTCGACAGTTGGCGCACGTGGGTTGAGTGCATTCATCGAAAGAACGATTGTCGACAGCGGCTGAGCATAATCCAAAGGATGAGAATCTCACCCGGTTGACTCACTCCCTTGTGACTCGCTCAATGCACCGCCTCACCGTTCGGTCACTCCTGTACACTGTCCATTTGATAGAATCGCCTGCAACTTGTGCCAAAGCTGCATACCACTACACCTATCTCATGCCCAAGAGGAAGGCAGAAAACCTTGAAGGTCCCCATCTCAGCCCACGACTGTCGCAGATTCGCAAGATGGCAACTGCTCCCACAGAAATATCCAAGGCGATCACGCTTACAGAAAAGGAAAGCCAGCTCAAGGAGTTGTTGCTCGATGTGGCCAACGCTATCAACGACGAGAACAGCAAGACTCGCAATGGGACCGCACAACCAGAAGCTACGGCGGGTGAGCCGGTCGTCTTGCGTTGGGCGGGCGGTTGGGTACGAGACAAGCTGCTGGGCACCGAGTCTGTCGACATCGACACGGCCATCAACACAATGACAGGCGAGAGCTTCGCATTGAAGCTGTGCGAGCTATGTCAGGACCCGGCTGTCATCGCCAAGCACGCCATCTCACAGTCCGACATTGGCAATTTGCACAAGATTGCCCGAAACCCAGACAAGTCGAAGCACTTGGAAACGACGACGATCAAGCTGTTTGGGTACGATGTTGACTTTGTCAACCTGCGCCGCGAGACCTACACCGAGGACAGCCGTAACCCGCAGATGGAATTTGGCACTGCCGAGGAAGACGCATTGCGCCGCGATGCGACGGTCAATGCCCTGTTCTACAACCTCAATACGAGCCAGGTTGAGGACTTCACCACGGGCCTGGAGGATATGCGGAAGAAAGTGATGCGGACGCCTCTTGACCCATTTCAAACATTCACGGACGACCCGTTGCGGGTTCTTCGGCTGGTCAGATTTGCAAGCAGGCTTCAATTCAGCATTGATCCTGATGTGGAAAAGGTCATGGGCGATGACCGTGTACTTGAGGCGTTACGGGTTAAGATTAGTAGAGAGCGAGTTGGTGTTGAAATCGAGAAGATGCTGAAAGGCATGTATACATTGCAGCGAGCACTTTTCCATAAGATGCTAACACTGCCACCACAGGCAAACACCCGCGCGAGTCTCTCGAGTACATCGAGCGTCTCGGCCTGTACCACGCCATATTCACCGACCCAACCCAGGCCACCACCACCACAACAACCACACCCGACACCAGCAAATGGAGCACAGCATATGACCTTTTTGCTAAGCTGGCCGACCGCAAAACCCCAGGGTCCATCTACGATGTGCTTGTCCGCCACGATGAGGCGGCGTACTACGCCTGGACATTGGCCGCGCTGGTGCCATGGGAGCCCCTCTCAGCCGCCGCCTCGTCAAAACCACGTACGAGCCCTGGCAAACCTCCTCCTCCACTTGTGACGCTCGCCGCACGAGAGGGCATCAAGACACCCACAAAATTGTGCGATCTGGTCACGGCAGCTCACAACAACCGCGCCGAGATCATGGCTCTCAAGAACGACGTGGTCGCCAACAAGCAGCCGCGGATAAGCGAGCGGGACACCTTTGGCATGGCGATCCGTCGCTGGGACGCGAGAGGTGGACACTGGCGGCTACAGGTCCTATATGCCCTGCTAGTCGAGGCGATGGAGGTCCTGCCCGTGACGACACCGAGGCCGGAGACTGAGGAAGGACAAGAGAAAGAAGAGGAAGAAGGCTTCCTCGCGAAATGGCAGTGCTTCCTGGACCACCTCCATGACCTGGACGTCCTGGAGGCTCCATCAATCAAGCGTCTCATCGATGGTACCCAGCTGGCAAGAGCCCTCGGAGTCAAGCCGGGGAAGTGGATGACGGCTGCGCTGGACATATGTGTGGCGTGGCAGCTGCGCCACCCGGAGGCGACAGATCCCCAGGGCGCGGTGGACGAGGTCGAGGGGAAGAGGGCCGAGCTCGGTGTTCCTGACCGGAAGTAGAACGAATGGACACGCCCAGGTGCTTTGATGTCTCGGTCCACAGAGCAAGTGTGCTACAGATGCAGAAGGGGACAAGTAGGGACTCGCAATGTTGGGCAAGCAGCTTTGCACAAGATCCGCCACAATTAAAAATGTATGAGAAGATCCTGCGAGTGTTAAAAGAGACAACTCATGAGGGGTATATTGCTTTTGTATCGTCACCTCGTGATCTAATGGTAGCGCGATCCACTCGGAACCTCCGTTCCTCCTCGTACCGCAAACACAAGCTGTTCCTCCTCTTCACACGACATTGCATCCAAGGCAACGTGCCTGCTTCGTCCATCCCCCGCTCCTCACACAATTTCTTCAAACACAGCAGGAACAGAAAAACCAAAATCTAGTAAGTATACCGAAACCCCCTAACCCCCTCAAGCACGACATCCCCCTTCTGCCCACGCCGATTCTGCACCCAGAACCACGCCGAGAAGACGCCGACGAGCAACACGATACCGACATGGGAACCTATCGAGACCCACACTGCGGTGACATAGCCGGGGGCCTCGTCACTGCGGACGATGAAGCTGCCCGCGATGCCGCCGGCGCCGTTCATGGCGGCGACGGCGGCGGCGGTGAAGACGCGCTTCCACTGGCCGGCAATGTTGTTGGCCTGGTAGGTGCTCAGGGCGGCCCAGTTGGAGATGTAGGCGCCCGTGGCGAGGAAGGTGCCGATGTAGCGGGCGACGAGGTTTGACGTGAAGCCCAGCAGGACGAAGCCCACGATCAGGGTGACGCAGTTGAAGACGATGACGGGCCCGCGGAGGTTATACTTGTCCCCGACGATGCTGGACAGGAGCACGGGGATGACGGCGTAGTAGTAGGGCGGCGCGGACAGGAGGATCGCTTCGTTGGGGGAGAAGCCCATGCCGGACTGCAGGATGATGGGGAGGAAGTAGGAGAGCGAGGTGGAGACGAGGTTGAGCAGGAAGAACATGACTGCGAAGCCGTAGACTTTTGGGTCGAGCGCGTGGACAAAGACCTTGGACCAGCTGAAGGGGTCCGGCTCGACGTCGTGTCTGTCGGCGTTGATGCGCTGCACGGCGAGGGCCTGCTCCTCGGGGGTGAGGAAGTAGAGCGACTTGTGGGCGTTCTCGGGGAAGTCGACGATCCAGAAGTACGTCAGGACGCCGATGGCCATGGAGATGAGGCCCTGGACGAGGAACATGTAGCGCCAGCCCGCGATGCCGCCGCGGCCATCGAGCTGGTTGAGGCCGTAATTGACGATGCCACCGGTGGCGAGGATGATGACCTCGCCGGACTGCAGAAAGGCGAAGCGGGTCTGCTGCTCGCGGCGGGGGTACCACACGGAGATGAGGTAGGTCAGGCCCGGGTAGATGCCGCTCATGGCGATGCCGAGCAGGACGCGGAGGGCAATCATCTGCTGCCAGGTGGTGATGAAGGCGGTGCACATGGTGACGAGGCCGAAGCAGAAGGTGATGAAGCTGAACCAGATGCGGGGGCCGAAGGTGCGGACGGCGATGGTGGAGGGCAGCTGGAAGGCGATGCTGGCGATGGTAAAGATGAAGATGCTCACGGAGAAGCGGTTGCCGGACAAGCCCAGATCCGCGGGCATCGAGGTCACCGCGGCGCTGCTGATGACGCCCGAGTCGAGCAGGTTCAGGGAGCACAGGATGCCGGCGATTGTGCAGAGGCGCAAGTCGACCTTGCGGCGGAGGCGAGCCTCGAGACGCTTGAGGTCGGCCGGGTCGTCCATGGCGTCTGAATCGTCTTGTTGGCTGGACACGGAATCGGGATCGGGCCCGGTATGAGCATGATCAGACACGGTGTTGGTGGCCGAGCTGGGACGGAGGCGTTCCGTGTCGTCGGCAGCCTCGTGGGCGTGGGCGGCCGCCGGGGCTGGTTTTCCCGTGTCGGGTGGCGACTGGCCGCCGGGCCGCTTGGTGTGAGCCATGGCGGCTGAGAATTGCCTGCAGGCAAGTGTGGTTGTGCTGTGTCTACTTAAGTACACAAGCACATGAACAAGCACAAGCACAGGCAGTAGCAGGCACGACCGACACCGACGAGGAGGGACCGAGAAACAAAGAACGACACAACAACAGAAGTCATCGTCCGAGGGAGTCGACCACGTCCCGGGCCGAGGAATTACAAAGCAGGGACCCCTGGAAACTTTGCGCCGGTACTTGGGTACTTAGTCCCTACTTGCGGGACCTGAGGCTTCAAGCTAGCGGCGTCCGCAGTGGAACTGCTGTGCCTTGCAACGGCGATGCCAGTGCTTATGTGAAGCAAGTCACGTGTGCAAAGCGCAGTGCTCCACTGGCAGGGCCACCTGAAGACGACCAGCTGGCTGGGGCCCGCCCACACAAATACACAAGTGGCAGGCATGCCAGGCATCGCTGCCCACGCCTGCGACGTGCTACACATTATTATGGCGCCTTGAGTGAGACTGTCCATGGGTGCAGCCCAGGGTCAACTCCCATTCCACTATCTAATTATTCTAGTCACTTGCACGCATCACAACATGTAGTAGCCACACACACACACAAGTACCATCCAAAAAACAAAGTCAGATCGCATGTGCATGTCATGGCTCTGCAGGCAGTCTATCAAGCAGTCTGCTCCTCAGATAGCGCCCGCAGTGTCAAGCCCGATTCTAGCCGTACGTGATGGCCCGTGTTTGCAAGGCTGCTCCTCAGGGTTGACTGACAATGGACCACATAGTGAGCTTAGATGAGATTACAGTACCGCAAGTCAATCAGCTGTTGGAGCAGAAAGGAAAACATGTAATGGAATCCTCTCTCGCTTGCAACAAATGCATCTTTTGCTGAGACAGCCCAACCCTAGGAATGCTCCAATGCTCTAAGGACTGCACTCGCTGTGCTTGAGGCTCGTGCAGATTTGGTCACAGAGCCGTCAACTCGAGAGACCCTTTCTGACACCTTAAACATAGTCGCAAATCTTTTGACACCTGCGTTGCAAGCCTCTCAAGACGGTGGTCAGTTTGGAAACACTCCTCAAAGCCTCGGCTACCAGGCGACTGACTTTTCCTCACAGATGCAACAGACTACCAGCAGATTCGCGTGTCAGCGAGCACTGGCATCGACTTGATCCATTTCGTAGTCTCTCAAGACGGAAACAAACTGCCAAATACGGCAGCTCTCATGTTGACTGGCTACAGCAATGCGGATGAAAAGTGGTCAGACCAAGATCTGGCAGAGTCTGCGCAAGACATCCTCGACTCTCATTTCGCGAAGAACCCTTCTCACCTTCAGCAGTTCATCCTCAGCGATATACTACAGGCCTTTATACGACCGCTGTTCTCCAAATCTCGACCAGCAACAGTCACTGCTTCCGGCCGCAAAGCTGAGTTCGTCCAACCCAACCGCTACGACAACTTCAACGTCGATGCCGAGGCAAATAAGCCGTGGAAGTACCAGCAGCGTTATGCGGTGGCCGTGTTCTCGTGGGCGGTAGATCATGTCAACGTAAGCTGCTATCCCCATTGCACCACAGGGACGCGGTCACTACCGATCAGGAAAATCAAGACTGACAATAAAGCCCGGACATGCGCAACAAAACAGCGCGAAACTCTCCAGAAGAACTGGCACCAGTTCACTCCCGTCCTGCTGACCCTCCTCGACGAGACCGATACCCCTCTCAAACTAAAATCCCTCGCAATCTTCAAGACCTTCTGGGCGAAGTGCCCCCCGGAGATAATGCAACAGACTGGTCTTGCGCAGGTCTTCGAGGACGCCATCTTCCCGGCGGTGCTCTATCTCCCCAACCTCACCCCCGAGAACGAATCGATACAGATCCTCAATGCAACTTATTCGGCGCTATTTGCCATCGCGGGCATCAACGACGACTACGAAACTTCGAAACCGCAGAGCGGTCCTGGTGGAAGCGGTGTGGTCAAGTTTAGCGACACGCAGCGCAAGCTGGTGCACAAGATTGTCCGGGAGGGGATATTGACGGCGTACCACCACTCTGGGGAGTACATCGCCATTGCGGAGGTGTTGTGTCGCCAGCTGCGGCTAGTAGTGCATGGGATGGGGGTGTTGGCTGTCAAGCATCTCAAGGTGAGTCCGCACTCATCTCTTGCACTTCTTGTCACGAGGTGGTCTCCCTCCCTCTCTCTCTTCCTATCTTTCATTCTATAACTTCCCACAACTTAAATTCTTGACCTCCCCTATTCTCAAGCAAATGCTAATCACAAAAGTCAGGACACAATCCCCCTCCTATCCACCATCATCTCAGACCCCTTCGCCCCAGCCCACCCGTCTTCCCTAATCGCGGCGCTCGACGCCCTACGTGCGATACAGGCGACGTGCTGGCCGCGCATCCCATGCTACGCGAATGACATCATCAAGATGCTCATGCTATGCTGGCTGAGTCTTGAAGAAGGGGAAGACGAGACCTCCCCCCCCAAAACACCAAACACCTCAAATCCACCACCACCCACGAAACCAAGGACGGGCACGAAAACGGAGGCGGCGAAGAGAAGGGGACAAGTCAGGGACATGCTGATACACAACGCGCGAGTTCTGGACGCAATCTTGCGAGCGGATGCTGCTGACCTTGCAGCGACTTCGGAGCAGGCCAAGGACCAACCCGCGAGGGGGGATCCTGCTGTCTCCATGGCTGATCAGGATGCTACAGGAAGCAGGGCAGATTTGGGGGTAACACTGGCAGCCAGAACGCGCCCGCTTGTCGAGAAGCATGCTTCCCTCCGAGAGCTGTTCGGCCCATGGGACTAAAGGGGGATGTTGTCCGTACTTCACCAAAAGAGGCAGGAAAATCTACATAATTCTGAAATGCAGAGCACACGTATTTCGTACAATTTCATGTAAAGCGTGATTCGAGAGGCAACTTTTTCACCGGAACTCCCCAGCCCGAAGGGACGGTAGAGGCTATATCAAGAGTACCTCTTCCAAAAGGCAAGTCCAACCACATGAACCGAGAAACCCTGGGGATATATACACTCCAAAACATATATCCCCCCTTTCTATAAGAAAAAGCAAGATACCGAGTTTTATTCAATGTAAACAAGTACACATAAACTGTCACGAGTCAGCAAAATTCGTGAAAATTGATAAGGACAGATGATTTCTAGTGATTCTCCCGGCGGAAATTAGAGCAAGCACGACTGACGAGAGAGAAGAAGGGGGGGGCAGTAAATATCATACGCATCGTTCATAACCACCCCTCCGTTGTCAAAGCACCCCCCTCCCCACACCCAGCTTTTGAGATTGTAGAAGTTTAGCAAATAATATATCTCACCGTTACTAAACTCTTGACTTCCAAAAAAAAAAAAAAAAGTCTCCAGTACACTAAATTACTCAAGCTCTGTTTCGCGAGTTGTATAATCAGCCTGCGCAGTCTGACCTTGCGAAGATGGAGGAATCGATTTAGAACTTGGAGGGGAGGCTCGTGAGCTATGCAAATCTAGTGTGGCAAGCTATGTGTGTGTTTGCGTGCGCGCGCGTACGAGCTGTACGAGGACTCTCACCCCTCACAAAGCTTTGACTGCGCGTGAGCCGGACCTTTAGGTAATACGTGACAGATATATATGTATGTATATATACATATATTTGAATCGTAGATTTATAAAGCCGGCCTCTTTGTCTTACACCTTATGTGTTCATTCAGTCATGATATAACATCAGGAATTGGTCCACTTTGAAGAGAGAGGTTGCTAAACCGGCTCGGGTGAGTTTGCGAGGACATCCCAGCTGAGACACCCTCCCCCATCGTCCACGGGTGCTTTTCTGATGGCTAGTGATCGCGCGGCGAACAGTGCCACCTTATCTTCGCATTCGCATGCTAGCTTTGGAAGGACGCTGCGAATGACAGTTGGTCACCTGATTGAACGGTCTCAACGATATTGTAGAGCTGATATATGGCCCATGGTTGTTATGTACCTTGTCTGGGAGCAGGGAGGGAATGGCAGACCGTGTTACCCCTGTTTCTTGCAATAATGGACACTTTCAAATGTGAAACTGGCGCGACCAACTCATTTTGGGAAACTGTCATCAGGACCCGATCGCGGTACCCATGGCAGTTTGACTGATAGCCCCGAGATTTCTTGGCTGCTTGCAGATCGAGGACGGGAGTCAGATTTGCTTACTCCTCGCCCCCGACCTCGGGGCGAGTTCCGACAACCAGTGGAAAATACATCACATGGTATCAGAAGCTTGGCCTAGTCCGGATCAGGGCCGCGGGTCCCAGCTGGAGAAAGTGTGATGTGCCGGGCTGGATCAGCACCATCGCTTGCCATACACGAGGCCAAGATAGTACCCGGCTTGGGTCTGGCCCAACTGAGTGCCAGCGTGCCGGCTAATGGCGCGGCTTGCACCAGCGCAATGTGCAGATGCTGGAGCTGGTGTAGATAACGCCCAGGTGCAGGCATTGCCATTGGTGCCCGCCTGGGCTAGCGACTCGCCTTGGCCGAAGGGTGACGTCGAGTCGCATGCTAGACAGCAGAGCCCCATGCTTAGCAGCCTCTCAGGATGCTGAGGTGGTGTCTAGGCACCACTTTGCCCCAATAGTGGTGTCATGGCCATAATTTGAGGTGTTGCAGCTGGCAAAGCTGAGGATGGAGGTCGTAGGGCAGGGAGCGCAGGTCGAAGTCGATTGAATGCGTGCGTCAGCACTATTCCGCTGTCGAGAGTGAGATGGGCTGCTCGAGACTTCCCTCACAAAACTCAAAAGTGCGTGTCAGCAACGGGGGCTGAGAACGAGGCGTGAATGCCAAGATGTGTTGCTGAGTGGGCAGATGATTAAGACCTACAGCGCCATCGACCTTTTGAGGAGACACAGGCAGTACAGAGTAATTAGACCGGAAACCCGTTCCGCTCTGGCGAGAGGGAGTCCCTGTGGTGGCCGACAGCGGCGGCTCGCTGGAGATAGGGGATGGTGGGAGGAGTGACTAAAGAGATGACGCACCAGCTAGAGCTTTGAGCAAGTGGTGCTCAGTGGTGCTCATTCGGGCAGTCGTGACGGAACATTGAGCGGCACAGCACCCTTGAGCAATTGTACAGAACGCGGGGGAGGGGCTGCGGGGCCGGCGACCGGGTTCCCCGCCTGTCTCCCCGCGGCCGGCAGCTGCATCAGTGCATCAGTCGCATCCACATCCACATGTCTCGCCCTCGATTGCCTGCTTACCTCACAGATGAGACGGACACTGCTCTCTGTGACGACCAGAAGCACTCGTACTTGTGTGAAGGCAGGTCCAGGCCCAGCGGACCCACAAGCAACATCACCCAACCAGCCTCGCCAGCCACGGCGCTGACCAGCCGCCCTCGAGGCCTCGATTGGCCTGTGAGGCCCCTGTTCCCTGCTGCGCCTGGTCTCGAGCACAAGGGCTACTGCAAGCTTAAACAACGGGGATCGTCGGCTCCGCTTACGCCTCCGGCACGTTTTAATCAGGCCGGCAAAGGCACTTGTCTCAAGGCTCCTCCGTAGTCGACTTCGGGCAACACTCGTAGGAGCCGTGAGCCCCGCTAGTGGTTGGGGTCTGTTGTTCACCTCCAAGCAGCCCGCGCTGGTACTTTCATGCTATCCATCGAAGGAGGGCGGCCAGCTCGGGTATGCAGCATCCAAGCCTATGCCAAGTCGTGTCGTTCATCGGAGCGAGGTCGAGCCAGGGTGGATCGGGGGAGTATCGTGGCGAAGAGGCGCCTGTGAGGTAGGCGCGGCAGGGTCACGCTGCGTCTCTTGGCGGTGATGACGAATATGCCCAAGGCGAATGCCATGTCCAAGCATGCACCGTTATCTGACTCGGCGTGTGGCCGACAGGGATTGGCGGCAGGCATGCGTGGTGAGGGCCACCTCGGTCAGTGACGGCTGTTGTTAACTGGCTGTACAGACATGCCTTTCCACTACACACAACAACAGCTGTGAGCTAATGGCACCGCGTTGCAGACGTGGCTTGGATGTGAGGGTGTCGTCGCCGCTGCGGGGCAACGTTCGCGCTACTGGCGACATGGTGATGAGTTCAGAGCTGTCGAGGATACGCGAGATTGAAGCTGGGTGCTACGTAATGCAGGTGCGGACGCCCCAGAGCCATTGTACGCTCGCGTCGCTAGCTCGAATCTAATCCGCTGCTGTCACTGGACAATCGAGACGCAGCTTGGCTCGCTCAAGTGCTGGTGGCGGCGGGCAGATCCAAGACGGCGGGAGGAGGCTGTGTCCAGAGTCGTGAGCTAGTTGACTCGGAGCCAACTCGACTCACCTGCTCTAAGCCAAGTCCAAGCAACTGCGCTCAGGCACTGGGGTCATAGATCGCCCCTTCCCCTCTTGGCACCTTCCCATGCTGTTCTGCAACTCACTGGCCTCTTCTCCAAGGTTCTGTCCCTCGAGCATATATTTAGTCCGTCTTTCCCCCATCATCTTCTCTTCTAGAACTCCCCACTATCCTACTAAATCGCTGCCACGGACTATCCGAACCAACATCATCAACAATACCTTAGATATCAGATTGTCTTCCCGACCACAGCCACTCGTCCACGCTGCGACTCACCACACCATCACTGGGAGAACTACGCCCACGACCATACTTCTATCCAGCTATTTACAATGTCGTCCAACACCGAGACCCCCCAGTTCACAAACGCCTTCTCGGGCGGCGAGATCGACATGACACGGCAGAGAACCACCTCAGTCGACCACTCAGCTACTGATGAATGGGGTTAGTTTCCCTCCACCCAGCGGGACGTGACTCGATGCCGGCTTTCGTCTGACGTCGTCCCGTCCCTTCCCTTTCCTCTGCGTCATAGAATCGAACCGAGTGGAATACCAAAACAGTCACTAACATGATGCTACCTATCATAGACGCCAGCAAGACTCCCCCATCCCGCTTCCAGAAGCGCAAGGGCAGCATCTACGCCACTCCCAGCTCTCGCGATGGCCACGTAGAGCGCAACCGCGACGCCAACGAGGAGTTCAACCGCCTCACGGCTCCCAAGTCGCCGCGTGCCAAGCGCTGGTCCTTCTCACGGAACAAGAAGGACACCACTTCCGCTGTCCCTGAGGCGCCACGAAAGGCCAGCCAGGCCAGTGCTACCAGCCAATAGCCGTCTACCCCTTATTAGTCGACCAAGACGGCCAACGCCACGTGCACGACACTAAGGCAGGTAATGATGTAACAGTTTACGAAAGATGACGGCGCGTTGCACACTTTTCTTCGACTGTACCAAGATATCATCATGTTTTGAATTACGGGATTTTGCCAAAGGGCCTGACACTGCGCGTGGAAATGGGTGGTTTTCTGTTGATGTATTTTTATGAGCTTAGGAAATTGACTATTAACCACACACACACGTCAACGTATTCGCTGTGATTCAAAACCTGCACATGTTGGGAGTATATGAGGTTGAATGTTTCGTCAAACTCCTCGTTGGCCAGAAATGCGATTCACATTCGATGTAGTCGCTAGTTTTATAAATGATACACACGGAAAAGGCGAAAAAGATCGAAAAGAAACTATGCCGCTCTCCTCCAGGATGGTGTGCAATCCCGCACATGAAAACGATCTATGCTGCCCGTAACCACCAACGATCCAACCCGTTTTTGTCCCACCGTTATTGCCTACTGAGGACTGTTCACGGAACTGAGTCTTCATAAAAGGCAGCTCGCCCAGGCGGTTCTACTCCTCATCCATATCATCCAGATCGATAGCATCCGGATTTGCTGCAACAGCAGTGGCCCCAGTGTCCTTGGCAATCGTGCCCGCAATACCCGTACTTGCGGCTACAAAGCCCGCAGGCGCCCGAGCCTGTCGCTCAAGCTGCTCCATGGCATCGGCGACTTCTGCATCTCCACCAATGGCGTCCGTACTGCCACCAGCCTTGAGTTGCTGACTGCGCGCAATAGCTTGGGACGCGATGAAGTTGACATCAGTGTTGTACTGGGCCTGCACGCTGCGTTTGATGCGCAACATCTCCTTGTACGTGTCCTCGTTGCCGTGCTGGACCTCAAACTGCTCCCACTTGGTCCAAAAAGCAGGGTTCGTCCGTGGGTCGCAAAACTGCGAGGCGTGGCCATAGATGGCGCGCGCGCGGTCGATCTCGCCTAGGCGCTTCTCCATGTCAGCAAACTTGAGACACATATCGCGTGCTTCTTCGTCGGGCAGGGCGGCGATGGCGCGCTCGTAGATTGCTCGGGTAGATGGCAAGCCAAAGTTGGATGCGGATTTGGTAATATAGAAGTTGAACATGTCGGCGCGGTCTTCGTCGGATACTGCTCTGGTGGCGCGTTCGTAGATACGCATGGCGTGTCTGGCGAGGCCGCGCTCCTCTTCCAGATTGCCGTACATGAGATAGATGACTTTGGCGAATTTAGGAGGGCACTCCTCGACAGCCTGCTCGAACAAATCGCGCAGACGCTCGATACCGATCTTGCGGTCGACAGCCTTGGTGAGGTACAGGTTCCAGAGCTCGAAGGCAACAGGATAGCTGAAGAGATCAAGGCCTCTCTCATAGATCTTGTAGGACTCCTCAAAGTAGTCGTTCTCCTCGAGGAGATTGGCATAATTGACCACCGTCTGTGGCGTCGCAATACGGAGCTCGAAGATTCGCTCATACACCTTTTTGGTCTCTTCCAACGAGCTTACACTCTCCACAAGGTCCACGTAGAAACTCCATAGCTTCCAGCTCTTGTGGACTCTCTGCTGTGGTGAAAGGTTCTCGTCGAAGTAGTCCACGGCAGACCTCTTGGGAGCTTGCACGGCCTTGGCCATGATCTTGACAGCCTCGTCAAAGTTCTCATTGCGGAGTTCCATCTCAGCCCATTCTATCCACATATCGGCCAACTCAGCCACAGACTTGTAGGGGACTTTGACAGCCTTTTCCATGATGACCCTCGCATTCTTGATGTCGCCTCCCTTTTCGTAAAACTTGGCATAGCTGGCCCAGAGCTGGTGAAACGGTCCCACTGCCTTCTTGGGTTGTATAGCCGCAATTGCATTTGTGTACGTCTGTACAACCTCCTGCTGGTTTTCGCCCCACAATGCAACACGCTTCTCCCACTCGCCGACGTTGTTGGGGTTCTGCCGTAGTAACACATCGTTCAGCAGGAACGGACGGCGGTCCATGAGCTGCTCAAAGCGCATCATCCGGATATCGAGGTCGAAGTCCGCGTCCTCATCAGTCTTGCCCTCGTCTGTGCGCGCAGATGCGAGCTCCATCAGAGCTCCGATGATGGACTCTTCAAATTCTGCGTACGTGTCGAAAATGAGGGTGAAGTCTCTAACCGTCATGACGGTCGTGATGCCCTCCTCGAACACATCCCTCGCTCGCTCGAAACTACCACGCCTCACCCAGTAAGTCGCCAGGCCACACCATAGCTTGCCCCTTTGGTCGGCGAAGCGGCTGATACCGCTGCGGATGATGCGCTCGACGTCAATACCGGTCTCATAGCTTGTTTCCACCTCGTTCGCATGCTCCACGATCAGGTCGATCATCTCGCTCCACAATTCGTAGTGGCCCTTACTTTGCTTGCTGTTAAATCTCGGATTGTTCAAGATGTCGATGTACTTCTTGACGGCTTCCGTGTACAAGCCGACATGAGCCAGCAGCTCGATGAAGTCTTCGGCATCTTCGGGGTGAACCTGCATGTACCGCCTCCAGATCTTAACTGCAGTCTCACCAGCGGCCGAGTTTGCGAAGGGTCGGTAGAGCGCCCATATCCGGTTGTGTTGTGTTATGGGCAGCGCTCGAAGAGCCCGATCGAATGTGCGTCTCGTGAGGGTGACGAGTGGTTGCAAAAGGAGAAACTTGAGATACATTTCCCATATCCGTGGCATCTTGTTGAGCAGGATCAGAGCCCTTTCGAACAGCGAGTTGACCTTCTTGTACTCGGGAGTGAAAGCGGCGGCATTGAGCTTGGAGATGTGCTTCGTTCGGAACTGGAGATACTACAGAGAAGTGTTTGGTCAGCTGTTTGTCGCTTGTTGGTCTGTATTCGACAATGGGGTGTTTGTACCATCTTCCACAGCTTGTAGGACCTAGGTAGCTGTATGCAGGCCCGCTCCATGACGAAGGCTTGCTCCATGACCGCACCGTGCTTGAGCTTGAATTCGATGTACGCAAGCCATGGTTTCGTGTTGCCGGGATCCCGCACTATGTCTTGCTCGTAGACGGCATCCTCGTCAGACTGTACAATTTCGAGTCAGCATAAGCAGATCTGAAGGGAATGATGCTGGGAAAAAAACGTTTGGGACAGTTGGGTGTTCGCGTATGGAGCAGCAATGGCAGACTGACCACGAGGTGAAGATCCGGCTTCCTCCCAGCCTGAGCGCGTGCGCCATTGAGGACACCATTAGGGGCCATGGCGGCGGCAGTCGTCGAAAGTGAAGCTATGCGCAGCCTGCGCGCGCGCGTCGGCTCGAAGGTCTGGTCGGGCACAAGTGAAGGGCAGTCGGTCAGGACGACATGGTTTGGCGGTAGGTGTCCTTGAGGGTTGGCGAGGAAGGAAACGGGGCCGGCATTTGAAGGTGCTGTCTGGGCAGACAGTCACGGACTGTGTTGAGCCAAAAGATCCTCAGCAGTCGCTAGCAGGCCGCAGGATGGTCCCTCGAGACAACGCGCCCCAACTTTCTTGCAAGCTGCTGGGACTGGAGCCGGGACAGCGCTTCGAACCAGCGCTAGGATCCCAAGGTCATCCGCGCTTGTCCCGTCTCAGCTGGCAGCAGGTGCTCCGCCTAAGGACTACTACTCACGTGTGTACTTGCACGCTTAACTCCCAGACTCACAGCAGTATAGTTGAAAAGCATCCTTCTGAAGAGCACTGACCAAAATATAGGCTTTACTCAATGGATACATACCTTTTTCCCTCCCTGTTTCATGAAGCACATTGATCCGCTGTGCAAAGAATATTGTGTCTTTCCTGCGAAGAGCAGAACCATCCCATCCAGTTGTCGCTGCGGATTGGGCAGTCCCAGCGACCCCATCTAAGCCCCACTCCCTCGCTCCCAGGCCGATGTCAGAGTGGATTGATTCCCTTAACTATGCGTGCGGCTTGAGCCATGAGCTCTTGTTGCAAGCTGCAGCTCCGACATCATCCCAAGCCTCAATCCACCTCCACCAGACCAGCCTCGACCATCCCCCTCCGCAACGACCCTCGCCCTGCGCCAGATCCTACGCTTCAAGTGCGCAGCCGATTCCGAAAGACCTTATCTGTATACACCTCGTTGCAACTCGGCCCCTCGTCTACTGCAGCCGCCACCACAAGTGCCGGCGCATCGTCAACCAGCAACACCCAAGTCATTCGCTAGCAGCCGCCGCAGGAACAACCAGCCGTCATGTCTGGAGCTGCGGTAGGCATTCCTTGCGCCTTTCGCATGGCCGTGGATACCGATATACTGATCAATGGAGTCCGCAGGATCGCGAGGCCGTCTTCCCAACTCGGCAGTCGCTGGGTCTGATGAAGTCAAAGCTCAAGGGTGCTGAGACCGGTCACAGCTTACTCAAGCGCAAAAGTGAGGCACTTACAAAGTAAGCAAAGCAGCTGTCCACAGAGATAAAAAAACTATGGCTAACAAGTTGACCCCTCACAGGCGATTTCGAGGTACGAGCAAGCACGCCACTTCCCGCGCTTTATCACGCCACACCTTCCACGATCTAATGCAAACTACACAGAAATCACAAGGAGAATAGACGAGGCAAAGCGGAAGATGGGCCGCGTCATGCAGGTTGCTGCCTTCTCGCTGGCAGAGGTCACGTATGCGGTTGGAGGCGACATCAACTACCAGGTTCAAGAGTCGGCGAGGTCCGCGCGCTTCAGGCTGCGGACCAAGCAGGAAAACGTCTCTGGTGTCTTTCTGCCGGCATTCGAGAGCTACCTAACCGAAGGCAACAACGACTTTGGCCTCACTGGTCTGGGCAAAGGTGGTCAGCAAGTGGCTAGATGTCGTGAGACATATGCCAGAGCCGTCGAGACGTTGGTCGAGCTTGCCAGCTTGCAGACTGCTTTCGTCATCCTGGATGAGGTTATCAAGGTGGTCAACCGGAGAGGTAAGGGATCCTGGTGTTATCACGATCCATTTATAGAACCTGTGCTAATATTGATTCATTCTTGAACAGTAAACGCCATGTAAGTCGTGACAGGCAATATGTACCGATATTTGCAGAAACTAAACAATATGTGTAGCGAGCACGTCATCATCCCCAGAACCGAAAACACCATCAAATGTAAGCCGCTGTTATCTTCCTCCGATTCCCCCCCCCCCGGCATATACTAATTTGCGTTGCAGACATCAACTCGGAACTCGACGAGCTGGACAGGGAGGAGTTCTACCGGTTGAAGAAGGTGGCCGGCAAAAAGCAAAGAGATACAGCTGCCGCAGATGCCGAGATGAAGGCTAAGCGACTAGCTGCCGAGGCCGAGGGCAATGACAACCAGGAGAATGTCGATCCTGGCAAGGAAGGACCGACGGATATCTTGTCCACGGGCGATGACGACGACGTCATTTTCTGAGGTTCCTGCAGGAGCGTAGTTGGTCGGTCTGTCAGTCACCAAGCTGACAGGATATTGCAAAGCATAGATTCAACAGCATTGATAGTTTTTGTGCTCTCACCTATCGGCGTGATTCTGGCGTCGTCTGTCGAATTCCAACATGCGCTGTTCGCACGTTCTCTTCTCAACGCAAAGCGTCTTTCCATTTGCTCAATCAGCTTGCCGTCTTCAATACTACTAGTTGAAGAGAACGTAATTCGTATGCGAGGAAGTTCAAGCATCCTTCGGCGTACACAAACGTGACATACGGACACTATTCATCTGTTGTGGTTGCAATTTTTTGGTATTTCAATGCTCCAACCAGAACTCGTAATGAGCACGGTTCGCCTAAACAACAGCTACTGCCTCTGGTACGTAACCTTCATCAACTTGGTTCCATCGGCCAACGGCATGCCCGCGGTGTTCTCTTTAGCCGTAATAGCACCTGCCTCAGCCTCGTACTCGACGAACGCGATTCCTTTGCGACCGGGCACCATGCGGACCTCGCGGAAGCCTTCGAAGCGGCCAAAAATAGCCGTGAGGGACTCGATGTCGTGGTCGTCGGGCAGGTTCTGGACGAAGAGGATCTTGTTGGGCGGGAGATACTCGTCGGGCACGACCGTGTTGGCCTGAGGAGCGGTCGACTTGAGGCCGGCGCCACGCGCGGTCTTTGCAGCTCTTGCGGCGTTGGGGTCGGCTGGCGCGCCTCCCGCAGCAGCGGCGTTGCGCTTGAGGCGTTTTTGCTCTTCGGCTGCTTCGAGTGCTTTTTTCTTGTCTGTTTTTGTTGTTGGAGAGGGCTAGTTAGTCCTGTCGTGCCCAGGTGCTGAATTGTCTTCCGAGTGGTTGAGACCAGTGAAAACATACCCTTCTCAGCTAGCCTCCTGCGCTGGTGCTGCTCAAACTCGTCCTTGTCGCCAGTGCTCAGCACAGTAGCATCGCTCCTGGTGCGCGCGAGTGCGACAATCATAGGCTTGTCGAACAGCTCAAAGCCCTGGACCTCGTCTACGGCCTTGGCAGCGGACTCGGGGTCCTCAAAGACTACAAAGGCCTGGCCTTTGGCTTTCAGGTTTGTCTTGGCCACGATATCGATGATGTTGCCATAGTCGGAGAAGACGGCGGTCAGAGCTTCTTTGAGCGGCTCTGGCTTTACTCGTTCTTCGAGGTTGCGGACATAGACACTGTTGTGCTCACGAAGGAGGGCGCATGGTTATCACGTTAGCTGCGTGTTCCGATACAGACCTGTGCGTGCCTGACAATTGGGCACCGCGCTCGGATGGGTCATGACGCTGAGATGGAATGGGGAGAGTGGCAGATCGACCGGCATGTGTCGGAGTGCAATGACACATACGTTGCGACTGGGGCGTTGGACGCCATGGTGATGGAAGAATTGAAGGTCTGCCTTGAATTTCTCTTGAACAGTGTGTTGCACGGGTGCGATCAGAGTTGCGCCTGGTTTGTGCGATCAATTGTGTTTGGTGCTTGGAAAAGATGCTTGAGGAAAAGCTGAAGCTGTAGACGGATCGCGCTCGCGACCGAAGAGCAGACCAAACGCAGGTGGACTGCGCTGCGGCTGGTGTGGGGCCACACATCCTGGCGGGCTGTGCCTGTCATTGTCGGGACCGGGAGCGTCCGCCCAGCTGAAGATCGGCCCCTCGGCTGTGTAAGTCCCTGCTTGCAGCCCGTGATGGCCTCATCTCATTCGTCTGCGACCCGGACCAGGCAGTCAGCCTCGTTGAGGCCTCGCACTACAGCTTAGAGCTGACAAGTCGACCCCGGCTTTCTATAACTGCTCCGCTGGTTTCTTCCTGCAGTCTTCTTGGTCTGCACCCAGACACGGTTCAAGTGTTTGCATGCTTCACATTCCGAAACTTAAACAGTTCACAAAATGATACGATTTAGCTTCCAAAGGCCGCTCTCCGCAGCCAGATCATGCTGTCAGGTTCCAGCCCAGAGACTCTCTCCTTCGTCGGGAAACAGAACTCACTCGATACACCGCCATGAGAGCAGACTAGCAAACTCAAAGAGCACTCTTTCGCGACTCTCACCAACTCAACATAGGTTACACAGCACATATACCACACATGGAAGCCTCTCAAATCACCAGGGGCCTGTTTCGACACTGAGAACTTCCGGTAGAAAAGCCGGTCCACATCCACACAAATCATGGCAGAAAGAATCCCACCACCGCCCACCACCCGGACAAGGCCGCACCCAACTCCTCTCCGCAGTTCTTCTTGGGCCAATTTGGATATCCCTCGCCATCCTCTCCGGCGAGTCCCTCAGAGACGCCCGGAAAGAAGCAAATCAGTGGACCAACATCATAGTCGATATCTTAACCCCGCCCTCCCGCAAGACCAACATCTCCTACACAGATGCAGTCGACAACGGGGACGATGAAGGGTACATCAGCGAGGGGAGCAACTTACTTGACGATGAAGCAGGTGAGGACGGGATAGGTAGACTGCGGTACTCCGGCCCCAGCCCGGCAGAGCAATGGACTGCCCACGTCGAGCGCTTCTTCACAATGGGTGCCCATCATCTGGGCATCTACTTCCGCACCGAAGACATCATAGACCACGGGTCCCTGCCCATCACAAACGACCCGGCGGCCGCGGCGGCGAAATACACACCATACATCACCACCAAGCTCATATCAGTAGAGGACGACGTGCCGCCGGCACACCCAGAATTCGCCGGTCTCCCCGTCGCGCCCGACGGCCGCACAAACACAATCACCATAGACAACAGCAGCAACGCCAGACAAACCAGGGACAGCACCCGCGCTCTAGGCCGCTTCGTCCTCGCGCAGATAGCCTTCACAGACGTCGGCCTGGACGAGGACCCAAACGATCCGCACGCCCTCCGCGCCGAGAAGGAGCCGAGCCGCACCGGGTTCTGCGCCTCGGCGATCCTGGACGATCTCGAGCACCGGCTGCGACAGGTCGGCGCTAGCAGGGCGCTGCTGGTCACGCTGGACGAGGACAGCTATCACACCGTGTACTGGGACGGGCGGCGGTTCGTGACGTTGAATTTCTTCGAGTTCACGTCGCCGCCTGGAGCACGATGACGATGGACGATGGGTGGTGGGGTTAGTGGAAAAATAAAATCTGGTAAGGTTGAAAGTGTATCTTGGAAAAACGGCCTGTTGGGACCAACACCATAAAAGGAAGCGAGCGTATAGGCTTCATATACATACAGGAACAATCTAAGCGCTGATATATACGAGAGACGACATCGTTGGGCTATTTGCAAGCGCTTACACATAGACAGCAAATGCTTCAGGAAAGCCTACGAGAAACATCTTGCATACTCCCCAGAGAGAGTTAGAATTCGCTTATGGTGATGAAATCGCTGCGGAGGGCACCAAATAGACCGGCATCGGTGCCAATACAGTCCCTATCTGGCCCTGCACTCGCATGATTGTCTGTCGCCCGTCGAGTCGCACTCGGCACCTCTGATAATGGAAGTGCTTAAATGTCTGATAAGTGCACGATCTGAGCTCCAATCGTTATTGATTCTATTCCTCTCAGTTCTCTACAGGAGGCGAGGCTGTCAAGGCACAGTTACACAAAATTCTAATCTTCGCTTCATCATCTATCTTCCCTCTCTACCTTGAACTTCTAACTCCACCCACCTTACGCGTCACCACCCTTCTCGTTCACACTCTCAACGACCTCCTCCGCGGGCTTCTCCGCGTCCTTCCCACCGACTATCGGGATTGCAGCAGAGGGCGCCTTCTCATCGATACTGCCAGCCCGCGCACCACCAATACTGCTATTAGTGATAAGCGCATCATCCGCAGGTGAACCGAGCGCAAGCTCCTTCCTCAACTCCGGCAGGAAGCGGTCAATGCGCCTCCATGTCTCGACCCATAGCTTTTCGTTGCTCGGGTCCTGGCTCGGCGGGACAAGCAAGTCGTTGCTCGCCATAATGAGGAGCACGTTCTTGAGGTTCTCGGGTACTGCTTCCTCCTGTTGATTGTGTAAGATGCGTTGATCAGTTTTGTGCAGCGTGATGATGATGATACGGCCATCGGGCGGGTAAAGAGTGCAGGGAAAGTGAATCTGGGATTGGTACTTACGAGACTATCGCCCTGCCCACTGTTCATGAGCCGGTCCATGATGTCGATGATCTTGAGCCATAAATCAAGCATGCCATCCCACTTCGACAACTGCACGAGGTACTGCAAGAAGACCTTGGTCAAAAGTGAGGCAGCCTGCACGCGCGTCTCGCTCATGCCATCCCGGTCTGACGAGAAGACCTCCGGCTTGAGTAGTCTCGAGATCAGCGGGAACAGCACTTCGCTGAAGATTGAGGTCCACTCCTCGTGGTCGGTGCATGCCAGCTCGGGCGAGAGCAGAGAGCGCTGAAGTGAGGCGAAGGCGAGATGGCGAACTTCGCGGCACGGGTTTGTGCACTGCTTTGTGAGGGCCTTGAAAATGGGCAGCCAGTAGGCCGACCAGGCTGGAGGGTGACTGTTAGCACTATAACTACTAGACGTAGGAGAGCAGAGAGCTGCCTACCTTCACTGCTCTCTAGGTGTGACTGCTTCATGAGATGCGGGATGCGAGAAGTCATGCTCGAGATAAGGTTGACAGCCTTGACTCCGCGAGATACGACAGCGTTTTCACTAGTAACGAGTATTAATTTCAACAACATTCTCTATCGTCACCCGCATGAGCACTTACCTGGCAGCTTCCTTCTTAGGGGCCGGCCGAGCGTTCCTGGCACGCTTCTCGCCCTTCTGCTCAGCTGCTGCACCGACTCGTGCCGCCGTCGCGAAATCGTTGAGGAGTACAATGGCAGCCTCATAGTTATCGGCGATAATGGAAGATGGGGTACCAGTAACGCCTCCTTCGAGAATATCAAAGACGATCGGCGAGACAGTGGAGCTTTCGCTCAATGTCCTCAGAATAAGCCAGAAGTCTGGCGAAGTCATGATTTCACTGCGCAGCGGCCCCGGCTGATCAATGCAGACCTTCAAGCCCTGCAGGACAAGCTGCGCCGTCTTCGTCAGAGTCTCCTTGGGGAAACTGGAGATGGTGTGCAATAACACCGGCGCGCGAACAAAATCATGATCCTACGTCAGGTTAGCTGCAGCCCGGGTAATTCAGCAATCAAATCGAACCACTTACATAGCTTGCCCTCAGAATGTGAAATTGGTAGAAGGCTGCCCTCGAGACGAGCGAAGTGTGATATCTGGAAGCATCACGTAAGATAGACTGCAGCGCTTTGGCAACACCTTCACCAAGTATTTCAACCGTCCCCTCATTCCTCAGAGCGAGGACTGTGGACAATTCCAATATGTACACCATTTTCGGATCGTAAATGGGCTTGTTGCTGGCAGGCTCAGTGCCGTTCGCTACTGATGGAGGGACGTTGTCGCCCTTGATCGTGATCACTGGTACTGAAGAAGGCTCGTCCTCTGGTAGCTCTTCCAGGAGAGCGTCGACGAAGTGTACCAGGGACTTTGGGGGTAGTTCGCTACACCAAAGTTAGATGTAAGGATAAAAAGGGCAACCCTAGAGAGAAGACTTACATAAGCTTAACGAAGACATCACCGAGGTTGCATGCCATGACACAATCCCGAGTACTCAAGGCTCCGTCCTCCTCTTCTTTGGACGGTTCTGGCGGATCATCTGCGGCGTAGCTCGAGATATATGACGACAGGGCCGAGAACAGACCGGTGTCGGTTTGTTTTGCAGCGCGATCAATGACCTGAGTTGTGTGCAGAGGGATCTTGGGGAGCTTGATGCGTTTTGCAAAAGTGGTGAATGATGGGGGTATCTGCTGCTCTGAGAAGTACTCGGGATCCAATTCCGAGCTAAAAAAAGAAGGAATGAGGGAGTTGACAAAGAAGTTGAGCCATATTCGAATAATCTGCGTATGTTTAGCATGCTGAAGTCGAGACCAATCTGGTGGCCGAGGAAAACCTACATGTTGCCAGCTATCCTGGATAACCTCCTCGCTCCCCTTGACAATATTGAACAAAACAAGCGTGGCCAACTGGCCCTTGAGATCGCTGCCGAGCTTAACGGCGAGCTCACTGACCATAACAGCGCTGCCGTCAGACTGCTTGACTTCCGTGTTCAATGAAGTGTTCGACAGGTCCTTGGCCTCCAAGGAGGACATGAAGCTCAGGTTCCGGATGATCCGGTCAAGTGCTTCGATGTTGCCATGCCGAGCAGCGATGCGGGCGCACTGATCAAAGCCAGCCACGACCCGGTTAAACACGGCGTCGTCAGTTGCCGACATGAAGACATAGGACAAGGTCGAGATGATAGGCTTCCATGTTGTCGCAAACATGTCAGCGTCGAAGACGTTGGTATTGCAGATGACCAGGGGCCCAGCGCCTTCAGTTTTCAGGAGAAGTTCCCGCCATGCGTAGCTGAAGGCATGCGCGTTATCGTGCTCCTCGGGCAAGATGATTTCATTGCCCTTGATCGCTTCGAAGACAGCCTCAAGAAACTCTGGTGCAAAGTCCTTGCCGCTGTTGACACCCCGAAGATTCCGCGCAAAGTTGTCGAGCAACATGCGCTTGCCTTTCTGGATCTTGGGACTGTGCTGGTCAACATTGAGCATGATGATAGCATACACAAGAACAAAGAGGGCGTCCTCGTCAGCCACATCATCCATGCCAGATGTTTCCATGTAGCGTTTCGAGAAGGAAACGATGATACGCTCGATAAGGATAGACTCGCCAGGGAGACGGAAGCTCTCTAGCAATTGCCTCACGGCTTCGTCGACGCGCTTGCCTTGGAAGCTAAAGAGGTTCATAAACTCTCCCAGGAAGTCCTCGTTGCCCTTCTTCGAGAGGAAATCACCCAACACCGCCTTGGACACCCGTGTCGTGTTTTTTAGGAAATATGCCGTCGAAGCTGGTGTACCATCGATGATACCATGCTCTTGCAGGTAGCCCAGGCCCTCCTTGGGCTTCTTGTTGAACTTGTCAGTTCCCTTGATGATTGTTGCCTTCTTCCGCCGTTGCTCGTTCAGCTGCTTCGGATCCGGTACACCTTCCCCTGGAACTGCATCATCGTCCAGACGATCTGCGATGAATTGAACGAAGCCAAGGAGGGCATCAAGGCAGAGTGGGGGCACGCTGGTTGTGCTCCAAGTGGCTGAGTCTGGCAGAGCATTCCGCGACAACAGGCCGATCATGTCTTGGCACAGGTCGCCACGGTTCGGATCGCAGTCGTAGTTCACAAAAAGCTCAACCAAGAACCCAGGCATCCGCACGAGCGCACCCACGCTCTCGACCATAGCCTGCCGCGCATCGGGTTTTCTCGCACCTCCTTCCATGCCAAGCTTCTGGCGATCTTTTACAGGTACTGGGGTCGATCGGCCGCTACCTGACTGTGGTGATGGCGGAGGCTTCATCGAGGTTGGCCTTTGCGGGATACCTTCGTAGAGAAATGGATCAATACCTGCTTCACGCGGTATCTCTATCGGCGGATGCAGGCATGCGACAAGGTACGACAGAAATAGCTCCTGTTGCAACTTAAGCACTCCTCTGCACGTCTCGAGAAGCGTTCCCGCCACAATGAGAGACTCTTGTAGGAGCGCCATATTGTCAGATCTGACAAGCTGGAACAGATGCCGACACAGCCGGTCCTCGGCAATCAGAGCTAGTGAATGATGGCGGGCTATCGAGGGACCTGCTACCTCGAAAGCGACGTGGATGATACGGAGAGCCATGACCCTCATTGCGTCGCCCTGCTGCTTGTCGCTCGGGTCAAGGAGATCGACCAGTACCCTAAATAGCTCCTTAATGGACGGCAATGAGTAAGGCCTGATCTCCGCCGGCTCAGCGGACTCAGAAGACTCCTCCTCGGCCATACCCATCTCGGCTTCGAGGTTCTTGCTGATGGTCTCGCTGCTCACTCCTTCTGAGGCTGTCGATGGACGTGGCTCCCCCTCTGGAGCAGGTCCGTCGGACGAGGCGATGACGTCGGTGCCATTGGTTGCTGGCACCATCTTGACTCCGTCCATGTCGCCATTTGCCTGCGTCTCGATGGCTTCCAAGTCTTCGGGGGCCTCAACCTCGAGGTACTTCAGGTGCTCAAAGATTAGCTGGCACATCCGGACCATTGCAGCCTCGGCGGTCCTGCGTAAGAGCTCGGACAATCGTGACTGGCAGCACATAGTGAGGCCGCACTCCATCATCTCGCACACGCTCTCGTCGCTGAGAAGTGCACCCCCTGGTCCTGACAGCATGTCCTCCATCAGATGCAGGATCATAAGGAGGACGACCTCATCTTGAGCAGAGTCACTTGCTTCGAACCTGCAGTGCGTGATCGCGGTTGACAGAGACTGCATTGCTAACGGGAAGCGAGGCGACTCGGGGCTGATGAAGCCATATGAAAGGAACTTTCGGATCGCCTTGAGCGCAAGGATCGTGATCGGTGCTGACGTTGAAGAAGCCTGGATGACTTGTAGGAAGGGACTTAGGAGCGCCGGCGCATCGAATTCGTGGATGTCTGCGATTGTTGAATGTCAGCCCGAATGCTCCCACTTTTCTCCACGACGGGAAGATTCCTGTCCTGGTAATGCTCAGGTCTCCCTCACCTTTGCATCCTTGGAGGTCGTGCCGTAGGCGTCCAAATCCAGCCATGAGCGGGTTGTCTGCCATGCTCTTGCCCTTCTGCCCACGAAGACCCCATCTGTTGGCCACGCCGACATCGAGCGAGCCGTCAGCGCCAAAGCCGGCATTTGAACCTCTGCTCCCAGGTCTCAGCAGCGGACTTGGCGGACCCAGCTGGATTGGGTTGGGGTTGCCGCCAAGGATCGAAGAGACGGACGAGTGTGCCCAACGCGCATGCTTGCGCATGACGGACGTGACTGTGATGCATTCTGATATGACGAGCGCCACTGGGTCGACTGCAGCGGCGACCGGGCGGCTCCGGTAGTGGCTATCGGGGGTCATGCCGGGCACGGCGGTTGTCGTTGCGAACTCGGTCGGGGCGGCCGCGGCCGCGGGTACTGCTGCTGTGCCTACGCCTGCCATTTTGTGGTTGGTCTGCTCATCGCCGCTCATTCTCGCCGCAGCGGAGGTCTAGTGCGGGCAGTGCTCGTGGTCGGGTGTGCTTGTGCGCGTGGGAGATGTTTGTAGCTTCGTCTGCTTCCCAGAGGACGGAATGTTGTAGCTCGGCAGCTTCGAGGAAAGGGGAGACGAGGCGGGACGGCAGTGGTTGCCACAAAGCGAATGCGACGCTGCCCAAGTGCTGTCGCAAGAACTATCGTGAGAAATGATGTCGTGTCCCTGATTCGTTGTGGTACTCCGCCACATATGATGTTCGTGTGGACTTGTCCTGAAGCTTGGCGGGAAACCTGTCTTCAAGCTATCCAGAAGTGTATTCTCCGGAGGGTCTGCATGTTGCGAAGAGCCAAGGATGCAGTGTCCCCCACGCGCCTTAGCCCTGTCTGACTGACGTTGAGCCCCAGTTCTGTCCCAAAGTTGACAGCACATCAGCATTTAGCACTAAGCAGCATTGCCAAGTACCTTAAGATAGGCAGCATTCCGCGCTACCATCCGTTTCTGCAGTGGAAAAAAGTATTGGTCGCACCCTTCTGTCGGTGATCTTCCAGATGGTAGTCCTTTTTGTCGAGTATTGAAAGTCGTAGCCAGAAGTCTGAAATAATCACGGCAATGCTGCACCTTTAATGGATGCAAATTTGAGGTACTGGGAGAACAGTGCTCCCGCCACCCCACACACATTTCAATCATATCCAACGCTCAGTCTCGTGTCTGCACTGAGACGGATTGCGATAAAACCTAAGTGTTATTTTGTCTCACTATAACGCCGGGCCAACAGCCTGTATGCACCGCCCCAACCACAAATCTATAGATGAAATACCACCGTGATCATACCACGAAAGCCATAGAAAAGCTATATCGTGATGCTTCGTGTTGCCGTTACGCGTTCCGCGCCAAGCCGCGGCGTCGAGGACCGGGTCCTGTTGAGGGAGGATTCTCGCTAACATCCTTACAACTTCAGACGCCATGATAGCTGACAGTCAATGTCGAGCCTTAAGGCCATGGTTGACAGGCGGCCAAATGTCGAAGACTACGCTCTGGATGAGTACGCCGCTGCTCAAGACTCGGGTCTCTTAGGGTCGTTCTTCTTCGCCGCCTTGGGTGCATCCCTTTCAGCTTTTATAGCAGCAGCTTGGCCAGCAGGAGCATCGGCATCGGCCTTGGCCTCTTTGGCAAGATTCTGGATTTCCGCCTTGTCTTTTTCCCATTGAGAGCCAGCATCACTGAACTGCTCTTTGATGTTCTTCGTTCGCTCCTCTCGGTCCTTCTCTGCTGCTTCCTTAGCCACTCTTTCCTTTTCCATTTCCTGTTGCACCACGTTAGTCAATTCCATGACTTGAGTATTGTTAAAAGGCTTTGACCAGAACCTACTTCCATGTGCTTAATGTCCTCAACACTTGGCTCGTACAAATGCCAGATTGTGTAGTGAGGCAGACCAACAACAGAGAATTGCATGCGTTTCGCCATCTACAACACATTATTAGTACAATGCCAATTTGGTTAATAGCAGCATATGGTGCTCATGGGCAATTTGCTCACCTTGCCGAATCCTTCCGTTTCCGCATGCTTCTGGAAACTAAAAGCAGGAAAATGGACACCAGATCTGAAGACTCTGGCCTTAGCGAGGATACTGACACCTCCAACACCATCAAGATCCATCTCCATGTCTGGATCACCATAAGGATCACGAAGATACGCCAAGTGGGGCCGCCACGTCGCATATTCGGCATAACCCTCCACGATCACAGCATCTTCATCGAGCGTATCGGCAAGAGCAAGAGCAGTCTCGGACTCCTGCCATGAATTGAGATCGTAAGGTTGTTCACCACCGAGCCAGTCAGGTAGGGGGCGCCAAACATCTGGAAGCACAACCGTTAGTCAATGCGATGTGTGCAAATAGAAATACGGGCGTACTCACTAGGGACGATGACATCCTTGTTGTGGCGCATGAGATCTTCTAGGATTGTGAAAGGTGCCGTCTCGACATCGACGTCACGCCAGTACACCCAGGAGTGGTAAGGGCGCAACGCCGCGCTGAGTAGCCAATTTCGGGCCTGCGCCATGAGCTTTCTCCTGCTAGCCTGCGCTGCGAAGCCGTGGCGACTCTCGACATCTTGGTTGACTTGTTGCCCAAAATCCTTCTCGATAATGGATATCTCGCCATATGGTTGATCCGGATCTTCATCAGCTTGGAGGGCCTCCAGTCTTTCTACAAGAACCTCTAGAGTTCGATCCTTTGAGTCCGATACGAGGAACGCGAGGTCGATCAGGCGATGGGGGTAGGTAAAGTTGCGGAAATGGGAGAACATCATGTTCATGTGCTGCTCGGCGTCTCGAAGTGGCACGCAGAGAAGAATGCGCTCCTCTCGCTCCCAGCCACGTGCGGTGCCAACCACATCAGACAGGTCGTAGTACCGAACGGTATCCATAAAGTACTCGCTGCTGCTTGTAGAAGCTAGCAGTCCGAAAGAGAGTATCGCTGACATTTGGGAGGCTCCGGGCCATACTAAGAGGCTGAAAAGAAAGGTGACTGTCGCTATTACGCCTAGTCGAAAAAGTAGGTTCTTCCTCCGTCGCGAAGCTGGTGTTGACCCTCGAGGCTGAAATCTGTGCCAGCATTACGGGTCAGTCGTTGTGTCTTCTCTCTCAGTGGTCACAAGAGCCTCTGTCCCGTATCCCCGCTACGAACCTATGGGGTGACATATCGAACGTGTCCTTGTTGCGAGGGTAGCCATTGGCATACGCCGCTTGATTTCTGGCCACCATCTTGGCGTCAGGCGATGAGGACTTGTACGAGGGCAGCATCTTGTGCCCTTGTGGTTGTGTCCGTCGAAAGTTGTTTGTGGGTGATTGATCTTGGTGTGCCGTCGAAAGGGGCTCGGCGGTGGACTGGCACGGCCACTATGGAATCGCTGCACACAACGGTGGCAGCGACAGGCCGGCACAGTTGAGGGTGAGGGCGGACGACGGTGGATAACGAAGAGGAAGTGTCGGAGTATGCCCTCGGATACGGCATGGGCTGTGTCGTTGCCGCTATCGCCGTGCCATTGCGAGCAATGTCGTCTGGGAAGCGTGGGTTCAATGCTGCTGGCGTAAGTTGAGGCTGCACTGAATTGCGGCAGGCAGGCCCAGCCAAGATCCCAGTAGCCCAGCCCGACTCCAGGGTGCAGAGCAGTTGCAGAGTGTCCTGTCAGCGATGCGGGCGACGCGGATTGGTCCAGCCAAGCAAGCCCTGGCCCAGGGGCTTTGATTTCGTCTGAGGCCGCGTGGGGCCGCGTCGACCCTACGTGCTTCTATTGGATGCTTCCATTGGATGCTTCCTTTCTTCTTCCCTGGTTCTTTGCAGGGAAACCTTAAACGCCAGGCGGACATGGCGCACAGAGGCTCGTTCAATGCCAGCGCCAATTCCTTAATCTCGTATTGTCGAATACGCCATCAGAACTCGATTGGGACTTGTTGTACGAGATACTCCCGGCTTTATGCAGCTTCGCATTGGCCGAAACTGCACTGCTTGCTCTAAATTTGCTGTTTGGTCCAGAGCTGCAGCAATTCGACGGGCTTCAACTTCCCGGGCTGTAAACACGACCTAGTTGCATCTGGTCTCATTATATCAGTACAAGAACGGAGCGCTGTGACCAGTCTGCCAATAATCTCAAACCATCACGCAGTGCGCCGCATGTCGTACTCAGGACTTCCAAAACCTTATCTAGGACTTGTAATGCCCCCAGCATTATTACAACCACACTACATGTGATTCAAATGTACAGCATAATTGGCCAGATCGGCACCTTTGAATTTCACGATGGGGCATTCGTATGATAATTCCTGAAAGCCCTGCTGATTCAATTTGAAAGGCTTGTTTTGTGTTGCAGTTTTTGAAAGTCCCAAATACCTCACGGCCGACGCCGCATGTTTTGTAGAGAGTTTCTTGCCAAATTCCAAGCAAAACCTGAATAATTCTTGGCAAGCCAAGAAGAAGCTCAAAATGACACGGCAGAGAAAAATGAATTATCGAAATCACCAGGTAAACTGCACACCTGAGAATTGCGGAGTGCCAGTCGCTTGTCACTTGCTCAAGTTCCAATTGCAGCCAAATATCTACAGCCCACAGTGCCTAGACAATGTCAGGGTGAGCACAAATACTGTCCAGATACTGTATAGTGTGGGCCCACTTGACAGGCAACCGCGTCGCCCGGTCCGATCTGGCAGCCATGCACTTAAACGTCACAGTTGCACTTCCACCACAGACAACTTTGAACGGCAACTAGCGATATTGCGGCTCAGAGCTTAGCCCGGCAATCTTCCGACATCCCTGGCTGTACTCTACTTTCATTCAGAAACTCGGCCGACACGGAGTCTTACCTGCTTGGTCATTGCGAGCATCTGCAGACCTCAGGAGTGAAGTCACCCACACGCCCAAGTACGCAGCGGGGTACTCCACCCAGCGTCGAAATGACGGAAGTCGTGATGAGCCAAACGCCTCCCGTTCTTCACGGGCCAACAGAGAAGGAAAAAAAGTACGACAGACAGCTTCGACTGTGGGCGGCTAGTGGGCAGGCTGCTCTCGAGGCTGCCCATATCTTGCTTGTGAACTCAGGTGCTGGAACCGTGGGCATCGAGGCCCTCAAGAACCTTGTGCTGCCCGGTATGAAGGCCAGTGTCCTCACGATGCCACATCGAAACTGACTGATTTGCCTAGGCATCGGCAAGTTCACAATTGCGGATGATGCGGTCGTGAACGAGGCCGATCTTGGAGTCAATTTCTTTCTTGATGAAAGCTGCCTGGGCCAGAGTCGATCTCGCAGCGCCGTAAAACTTTTACAGGAGCTGAACCCAGAAGTGGAAGGCGACTTTTTCCCCAAGGAAGGAGTGAGTTATTAGTTGAAAACGACATAAGGGTTACTCATACTAATTGCGCGCCTCAGACCACTTTGAACCTGAGAAAGGTACTTGAGGCGTCAGCGAGTTATACACTGATTCTGTATTCGCATCCTATCTCCCATGAAAACCTCAAGATAATCGAGGAGTACGGCAAGGAACACAAGACACCCCTCTTCGCGATACATTCAGCTGGGTTTTACTCTTACTTTCGGATTAACCTCGAAGGAACATTCCCAGTGGTTGACACACATCCTGAAGTGGAAAAGACAACAGATCTTCGTCTCCTCAACCCGTGGCCTGAGCTTTCCCAATTCGCCGAAGACATGACAAAAGACATTGATACTCTTGACAACCACAAACACGGTCATATCCCCTATGTCGTCCTGCTCCTGCACTTTCTGAAAGAATGGAGAACTTCTCACGGCGGCGAAAACCCCATCTCAACAAAAGACAAGAAAGAGTTCCGTGCCTTTGTCTTGTCGAAGATGCGTTCAGATAATCCCGAGGGCGGAGAAGAAAACTTCCAAGAGGCGGAAGCCGCCATCAACAAGAATGTCGTTGCGACTCGTCTCGAAGACGGAGTTAAGAAGATTTTTGAGCATCAACTCACAAAAGAGGTAAGTTCAGCATGGAAAGGCTACAATGGGTTTTCTCTAACTTCAAATAGTACGAGAATATTTCCACGTTCTGGATAGTGGTTGCCGCTGTCAAGCAATTCTTCGAAAAGCACGGTTGCCTGCCAGTCCCAGGAGCTATTCCAGACATGAAAGCCGAGTCTGACGTGTACGTCAAACTTCAACGGCTATACAGACACAAGGCACAGAGAGATGCCCAGGAGGTCTTCGAAACCGTGAAGGCGATGCCAGGAGGCGATCGCGCAGAATTTGGAGACATTGAATTATTCTGCAAAAACGCTCAGTTTGTGCGGTTGATCAATGCTGCTCCTAGTGACAAGGGTCTCGACTCTCTGATAGGCGAGTTCCTCCAGATATGTGCAGATCCCTTCTCTCCGTGTCTAATAATTTTCTTCTAGAGGACGAGCTTGCCAAAGATACAGAAGCCGAGGCCATGTACGAGGCCACTGGCGGCGCCTTCAGCATGCCCAAGTCCAATCTGTTCATATACCTTGCTCTGCTAGCGACAGCCCACAAGCCCGAAGCGACAGCAGACGAAATAATGGAGGTAATCAAACAAGTCGCCCCTTCCGCAGCCGACAGTGAACGCATGCTGCAGAGTGCTCAAGAGGTTGCCCGAGCACAAGGAGGCGAACTCCACAACATCTCCGCCTTCACGGGGGGGATGGTTGCACAGGAGACCATCAAGATCATCACCAAGCAGTATATCCCCATTGACAACACATGCATATTCGACGGGATTAGCAGCCGCTGCCAAGTCCTCCACCTGTAAGGGCGGGAGAGCTTGGGACAGGGATCGACCACATCAAATGGTGGACTCTGGAACGACGTGCCGACTCCCTCACACCTTCCAGGCACACACCACACAACCCGGGGTTGATGTAGACTAGTCACGAAGCATGTCACCTAGTTCCTCAGCGCCTTGGCGGTGGCCACGATACCACCATGCCATCGATTGAGCCTCTCACCTGGCAGTTTCCCCCATCCTGTGGGGCGATTTGCCGGAACTGAGGCCCTGGAAGCAACCTCACGATGTGGCACCATGCAGCTCGACATTTTCACAAAGTTTTTGGACGGTGGCGGAGGCAACACGCTCGTAGATTCTTCACGACAGTGAGCAGAATTGCCACTGTGGGTACGAGAAATAGATGAATTTACCTAGCAGATGGCAAGCCGTATGCCAGACCTGCACACAATTAGAGGGCTCCTCCCCAGCGGCAAGACCCCAGCTTTTGCTATCCACAGTTTTCTTCAGCATAATTCTCCATGTCTTCTCGCCTAACACTGCATCGAAATAGCCGAGTACTGACGACGACCCCGGGCGCGGGGTCCGGGGAAGCTCGAGGTGACTCGACTCGGTGTCGGCGTTTGCTTGACCGTACCTGCTTACTACGTGACAGGTATAGCGATAGAACAGACTTTAAGGTAAGCATGATTCGGTCTAGGCTTTGACCTGCAATACCACAGGCGACTATGATCGCGAGGTGGTTTCACAATTCAGCCGTGGAGGCTCTGGAGCTAGCAGCTCTGGTGTTTCTGCCCCCCCCCCCCCCGCTTTAATGAGCCATGTCGATAGACGGTGCATGTAGCAGCCGTGGTGCCTGACCTGGAGGATGCGGCTGGACGCTAATAGGATCCGGACGCCCAAGACCGGTGGGAGCAACCACCATCGGTTCTTCCTCCCGGACGGTAATAGATCGCCAACTAAGAGGAGGGGTGGGAAGCCGGCAAAGGGTCCCCCTCTCTGAGCTCTCGAATCGCCTCTAGCGCTGCCTAGGCTGGGCAGACTTGCGAATGATGGAGTCTGGAGTGCATGCAGATGTTCGACCCCGTGACTGCACGGCCGTCGTGCTGGGTGTTGTCCTGACCGCCAGGCCAGGGATGTCAAGAGGCTGCCAGCGTGAGCCAGGACAGTATGTATGTACTTTACCCAGGATATACATGGCGTAGAGTCACACTGGACTGGCTCTGGTACAGGTATGCTTGGTGGGTAAATGATCAAACTTGCATGGCGAAAAAGAAATCAAACATTGGGCATGTGGCTGCCACATCGTCATAGGCGCTGCGGCCGGGCCTATGGAAGCCCATACCCATGCCGGAGCCCAAGCCCATACTCATGTATGTCTGCGTGGTCGGAACTCGGAGATGGCAAGGCTCGGACACGTCAAGACAACGCCGTGCATTCGTGCATCCGACGTCTGGGGAGCCGAGCATTGATCCGAGCCCTAAGGTACATACATGTATGTATGTATGCAGTGGGTAAGGGGTGCAATGACGCAGACGCCATCAGCGACCGACTGCAAGCGCCGCAGAAGAGGCCGAGGCAGCCCATGCTCGTGCCCAGCTGTCATGTCTGCGTGCCCAGACGGGCTCTGGGAGTTCCACTGCTGCTTGCATGGCATGCTGAAGGATGAGGGCCTGGCACTTGAGCATGGCGTTGCGTCAAGTGGGTTTGGGGGCTGCTTGTGCCGGCAGCCACGGCGCGCGCTGGGCCTCATCTGGCAGGCACACAGGGGTCCCTCGGCGCAGCAGGGCAGTGACAGCTGCCTCTTTGGGCAGCCCCGTCAAACGGCCTCCCTCCCTGCCTGCTCCATCTCGGCGCAACTTGTCCTTCCAAAGGTCCAGTCTCTCTCCCCACCACCACCACCTCCTTCTGGCGCGCCGGCAGTCGCTAGCAGTCGCCAGCGCACACCTCGGGAGTCGTCTCGTCGCCTGGCTTCACAACCCTATGGCTCCTCAGTGCTGTCCTCTTGTCTCCACCTGTCTGCGCCTGCCATTTCCGACCATCCAGGGCTACCCAGGTGGGCCTTCGACGGGCAGAATTCTTTCGTCGGCGACGGCGCTCACCTTGGGCCGACAAAGACGACCGCACGATCAGCAGTTCCTTGAGACTCCGACGCCACTCGCAAGCCACCAGGCAGGTCATCATGTCCGTCTTACAAGCTCCTGTCGACTGCACCGTCAGCGCCTTACCTGCTCACTTCAACCTCGCCTCGTTGCCTGAAGACAACAATGCAACCTAGCATAGAGGCTGCTCATACACGATTAAGCGATATGATGACACCTCTATTCGATATACTCCCAGGCGCGACGGACCAATGAGGGACCATGATGCTGTGCGCGAGCAGTGAAGAGTGGGCTCTCCTGCGGGCATTTGTATCTGCGGGCAGTTCGAGCCGTGGGAGCCTCGAGCTTCGAGCCGCGGACGGCAGTACGCCGGCCAGACCAGTCGCGACTTTCCTGTCAACACTAGCATGGAGCCGGATCCTTCCCACGATGTCTTGCCTTGCAGTTTCCCCATGGGGACTCCGCACCAGTCGATGCGCAGCAATAGTCTGCTACCCCGAACGCTAAACACTATATCACTTGCCACGCGGGCATTTCGTGCATTGTCAACCGCGGTACTTAAGCACTTCGTCATCGATACTGAACAAAGCACCAGCCACTGCCCGCCAGATCAATATCGTAGAGATGACTCGGACAGCATGGAAGACAGCATGGAAGACAGCATAGAGCACCATCTTGTGGCGGTCTGTGGCTCCGTCGTCGAGATGACCATTTGCCAAGCCCAATCTCAAGGACGACTGCAGCGCGACTTGGACGTCTGTCAAATCACGACAAATCAACGACCCCGGTTGCAGCCCATGTCACATCCCCACTATACCCCAGAAATTCGTCTTTAGGCGAGCCAATCATGTTCTTCGACTGCCCTTCAGGCTCTTTTGCCTATATGCAAGAGGTCATAAGTTCCATGAGGGAAAACCATGACTCCAGTCTGTACTCCGTCCGTAGCATCCACCGCCTCGCAGACCACGACACACGAAACCTGAGAGTGGACCCGAGATCAACAATGCTGCGCGCTTGGGATGATTTCCTGGTCATAGTTACATGTCACATCCTGTCCAAACCCGGAGGCACTGTTCCTTCTTGGCCTAGACACCAACAGATATACCAGTTGCTGCGTCTTCTCAGATCCCAAGCGGCCCGAACCTCCTAGTATATACGACGTTCAACCTTAAATCTTCCCCACAGTGCTCAGCGGAGACGACGAAGTGCCGGTGTCAGCTTCACTTGGCGAATTGGAGGGGCATTCCTTGTGCACCACCCCAGGTCTCGATCGAGTACCATCTCCGGTTTGCAACGTGGTTGCTACATCGCGTGGCATCATATTCAGTTGTGTGACCTGTTGAAGCTGTCTTATCGGAATTTTGAGGATCCGCAGGCGTTACGCCGCCTATGCAGCATGATGATGCCTCGCCTAACAGCCCTTGCAGAGAGGCCTTCAGATATCGGCTGTGACAGGATCGACATGTATGGCGTATGTCAGGTGGCCACGCGCATGCACTCCAGATTTTTGTATGACCTAGAGACGGGCAAGACGCACGTACAATGCCCGAAACGTGAAGTCCCTTACCGGCGCAACCGAGTTCAGTGTGTCTGAGCAGCATCCCTCATTCGGCAGTGATGAGCAACGACCAGATGCATCCCAAAGCAGATGTGGGGCGTGCAGATGGGAAGACGGCCTGTTGTCCCGGTTCTCTCTTTTTTTGTGGCCGAGATCGCACACAGTGAACTTGTGAGGATTTTGTTCCTGGACGGAATGCTCGAACCGCACCCCACCATGCAAGGGCCTTCTCGAACACCTGCAACTGATGGACAAGCCACCCAGCCGACTTCTCCTTTTCCTGATTGGCCCCGTGACCCAATTTTCATCAAAGGTCACCGACAGTCCGATAGAGCTCTCTCGCTCGTTGTCAGTCACTAGGTCAGCACTGCCATCACATAGGGTTTCCAAGATGAGCAAAGCCTGCCTAGTCATACCTTGTGCACATGATCTCAACTCCGCGCGCATATCGACCTCGGAAGCAGCGGCCAGAAATACAGAGGGCCAGACGTCCAGATGTCTGGCAATTCAGACAGCTAGAGGTTTAGACTACCACAGGTCCTTAGGGCGAGAGCTAGAGCTGTCGCTGCTTTGCACGCTGCGAGAAAGTACTGGTGGGGTGTCGCAGGAATCTTGCTAGTCCTTGAGATCCTGTAGTCTGTGTTCGACATGACATGAGTGGTGTTCAGGACCTGGAGCCTCACCCCCGTTTACTCGTTGAAGAACAGCTTAGGAATCACGGTCTGGCAGCCGGCCACGCATGGGCAAGCCCGTTGGAGATCAATCCGGCCGCAGAAATATTCCACGATGCATATAGGGGGCATGCAATTTTCTTGGAGCAAGAGAACATTATGGCCCTCTCGCCAGCTGGCGCATTGATGCGCAGACAGCCAAACAAAGGCCTCGAAGGCGCGTGGGCTCACGGTGGTGGCACAAAGGTGGGAGCATGCTGGGTCCCGCCTATGAGGCAGCTTGACGTCTGTGATACGGCAGCTGTTTTGACCAGGGCAGGGGTGGACCTTGCTTGAGGAAGCCGGCGGCCCAGAAGTACGGGTAACTGCTGGGGTGGCCACTCAATTCGAGGGGCATCGTCGTCTGATTTTGTGCCAGCCGGTGCGTTGAGCCGGCGCTAGCTCCCACAGACAATTCAGGGCTAGCTCTAATTACTCGGTACTACTATGAATGTAGTCCGTACCGTAGTACAGGGCTTGCTGCCGATTCTTAACATGTCGACGTTCTGTGGGCCCGCAGCAGAGCAGTACAACGGTGCGCTTGGGCGGGCGAGGCTGGCAGGATTTGGCATTGAGGACAAGCCCTACCTGACACGGCCGGCTGGGGCACATTGTCTCAACCGACGGCAGCCAATCGCTTCTCCTGCTCGGCAGGCAGATCCATCGAAGCCGGGCTGGACGCTGATCTCAGAACCACATCCGCGGCGCTTGTTCCTGAATGCGCTTAGCTGGTTCGGTCGGCACTTGCACTCGTCATTCGGGGGCCGGCAGTTAATCAGATAATTACTGGCTTTGCCTCGTCCAAGTGGACTAGTGGATGGCCAGGCCACCCCTCGATCTGTTGCCAGCAGACAGAGGCGCGATGGCGACAACTGCAACACTTGCGCACGGCCACAAGACCTGCACCTGTAGGAACGCCGTCGGCAGCGAGTCAGGACATGTCCTCAGCTGATGGCACCACCGTAGAGTCCGAACCCGCCGAGCTGCCTCACCAGTGAGTTCGCAAATGGCCCGGAACGAGCCGTCCTTCAGGGTGGAGTGAGCGAGCGAGCGAACGGCGGCGGCGGCGGCGGCGGCCCAAGCCGGGGTGCAGGAACACATTACTCAGGCAGCCAGCCTTGGCCAGCCTCCACTGCCTCACACAGAGTGAACGGTCAACGTGTTCCTGGCAGGTTGTGAAGGGCCCGGGAGGGCAAGCAAGCAGGGGGCTGGTCCCTGTCGCTGCACTCCATCCGCGAATCTCGTTCTGCTTGGTGGCTTTGGCGATGGCCGCTTCTGCCATGTCCCTTGTCCCCTGTCCCCTGTCCCATGTCCCCATGTCCGTCCCCTGCCCCGGCCCAGATGCTCAAGTCATCCTTGATCTACACGGCTGGCAGCACATGGCGGGACCCTGGCCCTCCATCGATCCTCACTTGATTCGTTTCTTCGCCGTCGAGGTTTCTCCTTTCGACTGTCCGCCCGGCGTACCCTCTGTCCTGTCCTCTCCTGCCACCTGGCTGCCGATCCCAAGCCGCCAGTCGCACAGACTGCCTCTGCGACCGCACAACAACAGAAACCTGATACTTGTGGATGCTGAATCGTCAGTGCAAAGGATGGTTGTAGCTTCTCCGCTGCCGGTGGTGGTGGCACCACCAGAGTGCGGATTATCTTGCCGCCGCCAGCGGGATCCTTGGGGCAGATGAGCACGGCTTCTCCTGCCAGCTATCAAAAGACTCGTACGGACATTCATTCTGAACTCAAAGAGTCGACATTCAGGACAGTCAGGTCCGAACTGCCTCAACCCTGCCGAAACGTCTCTTCCTTATTTAGAAGGGTCGACTCGTGTGTGTGCCTTTTGGCATGAAGCCTGTTCGCCGGTTGAGACACCCCCAGCTCCAGTCCGCTCGCCATCATTTCGAGTCGATGGGTACCCGGTATGTACTCCGCCTCGGCGCTCTCCGCATTCTCGAAGTGTGGAAGTGTGGTTGATCAAAGGGACAAGCATGGCCGGCATTGACCATGCCTGGTTCAGTCGGCAGGCAGGGCTTGGTGTGGTAGCATCTACAGCGTTGAAGGAGGTGGGGAGGGGGTGGACAGTTGGATACTAACGCCACGGCCTCACTACTGCCCGGGGCTTGCTGGTCTTCCCAGATGGACGCACACCTCTGCCGACACGACAAGCACATTGTAGCCTCCACAGTGACAAGGGACCTCTCTCTGAGGCATCATGTATATAGTGCTCATCTCGCCACTCTGATCTACAGATTCGTATAAGTGCCTAGCTCGGGAAGCACAGCAGCGCCATCGCCAAAGTCGTGGTTCTGCAACCTCAACTCGCTCAACACATATCGCAACACCACGCGGTGTACCTCGACATCACTTAGCAGGACTTACATTCTTTCACCATTGTCAAGAGCCATCAGCGCCATGGCTCCTTCCATTACTATTCCCGCCCAGGGCGGCATGTTCCATACTTGTCAGTAAACCAGTCCCCCTTTCCCTGAGAACCACGACACCACTGACACCATGTAGTTCAAGGGGTGACACCTCGCAAGCAGTCTACAGACTCTGCAGAGGGCTCCAGGTCTTCCAATGCAGGCATCTCCAAGAGAATCACAACCCCACATGCTTGTGCCGAGTGCAAGCGACGCAAAATGTGAGTCATGAGCAGCGTATGGCTTGCACTTCGTCTCCTTATGCTGACAACGACCACAGCCGTTGTGATGGCCAATCACCATGCAGCCAATGTTTGTCTAGCCGTGCTCCTAAGCGGTGTTTCTATGACAAGCACCGTCAGAGAGTCATCCCATCAAGAAAGTATGTTGACCACCGTGCGGCCCGCAATCACGCAATGTCTAACTTGGACAGGACTCTGGAGGCTTTATCACAGTCGCTCGAGGAGTGCCGGTCCATCCTCAAACGCTTATATCCCAGCCACGACATCCAGGCTCTCCTCCCGCTCCACCGACATCAGCTTTTGGAGCTGCTTGGCAAAGCTCCCGAGAGCGGCACCAATGGGCTTCCTTCGCCACCACTCAACCCATCACCAGTACCCGTCGACATGAGCTCACCATCAGAAAATGGGCTTTCCGCAATCGAGCAAATGTCTTGCCCTGACGCAGACTGGGACGAGGACAACAGTGCTGGAGATGCCATTGGAGACGTCGCCGACGAGGTCAACGCTCTCTCCTTCCCGGCCGATCGACAAGCATCCTACCTGGGGGCATCCTCGATCAAGGCTGCACTCATGGTCATGCTCAAGGTCCAGCCTGGCCTCCGGAACACCATGACTACACCACCATTCAGTAGTGTAGAGATCGTCCAGAACCTTCCAGTGATGAAGCAGAAGAGCGGCAACCCAACAGAGCCTCAACGGGTGCCCTGGTCATGGAAGGGCCAGACGCTCATCGACGCGTACTTCAAGCGGATACACATCTTCATCCCAATGCTCGACGAGGCTTCTTTCCGTGCCGACTACCTTGAAGGACAGCGCTTTGATGTACCCTGGCTGGCACTTCTGAACGCTGTCTTCGCCATGGGTAGCATCGTGGCGATGAAGTCGGACGACTACGGCCACCTCAACTACTACACTCGTGCCATGGAGTACTTGCCCATCGAGTCACTAGGCAGCAGTCACATGGAGACCGTGCAAGCTCTGGCACTGATTGGAGGCTACTATCTTCACTACATCAACCGGCCCAACATGGCCAACGCAGTGCTAGGTGCTGCTATCCGCATGGCTAGCACTCTAGGGTTGCACCGAGAGAGCCTGGCATATGCACCTACTGGAAGCAACAACGACATCACAGCGGCTGAGACACGCCGACGCACTTGGTGGAGCCTGTTCTGCCTCGACACATGGGCGACAACAACACTCGGCCGGCCTTCATTCGGTCGCTGGGGCCCAGCCATCAACATCAGGTCGCCTGAGGCTGGTGTCGTGTCTGGCCGCGACTCGGCTCAGCATGCCGGCATCCTACCCCTGATCGAGAACATTAAGTTTTGCAAGATTGCCACGCAGGTCCAGGACTTGCTTGCTATCTCCCCGTTGCTGCGCGCGGAAGACCGCTGCAATCTTGACGGGGAGTTGGTCAAGTGGTTCAGCAGTCTACCCTGGCTGCTGCGGACGAGCGACCCTTGCGCTGAGCCACTCTTCATTGCCCGCTGCGTGATGAAGTGGCGGTATCAGAACCTGCGGATGCTGCTGCACCGTCCCGTACTCCTCAACCTTGCCAGCAGTGGTGCCTCGCATGCAGCGGAGCATGACATTGTGGCTATCGAGGCTTGCCGGGATCTTGCCAAGCAAACAATTGAGGACATCTCGCGCGAGTGGGCACGCAATCAAATGTCGGGCTGGAACGCTGTGTGGTTCCTGTACCAGGCGGCCATGATCCCCCTTGTCAGCATCTTCTGGCAATGGGACAGCCCGCGGGTGCCCGAATGGCAGAAGCAAATCGACATGGTTCTTGAGCTATTGGAGCAGATGGAGGACTGGTCGCTGGCGGCACACCGCAGCCGCGAGGTCGTCTGGCGCATGTATGAGGCTTCTCGCCAGCTAGAACCAACGCTTCTGCGCCGCCGTGCGAGTCACCATGCCGCTGCCGCAGCTGCAGCCGCCGCGAACAGCATGACTGTGGCCACTGGTGCAACGCCCCTGCAGATGAGTCTCGCCAGCACTGGTGACGCTCCGCAAGGTGCGGTTGCTGCCGGCATGCTGTCTATAGGCGGCGCGGATGGGTGCGCCGAGATCCACATGTCCCCGATCGGGCTGGAACCGGAGGGCTTTGGCGACATGATGAAGATGCTCGACCAGCACGGGCTGTGGAACATGGACGGCATGGTCTGGGACATGCCCGCCGAGGAAGATGATTGGGTCACCCAGCAATCCCAATACGGCAGCCTGCCGAGCGACAACGGGTTTGTCGACTACGGGAGCCTGCTGGGCGGCGCCCCCGGCGGCGGGGCTGGCAGCGACGTTGGCGGTGCTGCTAACGACGGTGGCGTTGATCCGTCGCCCTTTTCCTTTGCTCAATGATTCTTGACCCCTTGCGGAGCAGGAATAAGAAAAGTTTTCCCTATATCATTCAACTGTTATTCCCTCCAAGGCGGGTGTTTACCTGGGTTTCAGCGGGAAGTATGACATGGCATGGCGTGTTCAAACATAGAACTGGGCCACATCAGGTGCGGGCTGCCACAACAACAAAAACGGCGCGGTTGGTTGTTTCCGGATTTGATCATTTGATGAGACACGATGTTTGTTTTTCGGGCGGTTACCTTTGCTTTACTTGTTCTTCTTGTTGATATACACCATGCTCTTCAGGCATGTACATATCCTTCTACTCTTACACAGTTTCACACTTTCACACCTTTATCTGGCTGGTGCACACTCGGTCAGAGGATCCTGTACAATTCACCTTCTTCTTCTTCTTTTTGCACCATATTCCGATCCCCCAAATAGACTAAGCCTGCTTTCACGAGTTTTCGGTTCCTTTCACGGTCCCCAAAATGTCATACAATGGCACATTATAGCGATAGCGTTTGCAATAGCAGCAGCCTACCATCGGCCTGCCACATTAGCCGCGGATTTCACCGGTGTCCCCAGAAATATGCAATAAGTCGCACGTGTTATATGATCTACGTTGCACTCTTTTTCTGGCCCCACCTTTGCCGTTGATGCTACTTGCTGCTTTTTTCCTCGTCTCGCATATCAATGGGCAACATTGTAGTCGTGATGATGACGACTGAGCGGGTTTCACAATATGCTTGTTCCTAGCCCGGCGGGTCTCCCGCGCTATCTTTGCGTCTGAACAAGTTCTTGGCTTATGCTATTCTCATTCCATGTTTCGCATCCCCCTGGCGGCACACGTCAAAAAAGACAAAGCACCAGGACGGGATCCATTTCGTAAGCTTTTCCTCCTTGGTCTTGTCATTTTTCTTCTTCTTCTTTGTTGGTTAGTAAATACTCGATCTGAAACCCCTTGCCTTCTGTATGTATGCATGCCTGGACCTCACCTTTTTCTTACTTTCCCCTCCCGTGCGTCGACGTGCATGTTCAGAAGCTTGCAAGTTACATTTTTCCTTTTTTGGGGCCCTTTCGCGAAGCGGCTCTCGGTTTGTCATCCTTGTTTTTTTTATTTCTGTCCATCTCTGTCTCTCTCTCTCTCCTCTTCAATTGCAAATGAAACGTGCGGACCCCGCTTCCCGCTGCCGGGCTATGGGTCGCAGTAATCAGGTAGCATCTGAGCGCGGCGCGTGTCACACACAGTCCCTTACGTCACGGGCAAGGCCTGCTGCTTTCCTGATACAGTAATTAGCATAAGCACCAACAGCAGCAGCAGCAGTAACATGAGGAGGGTGTATTTCTGCTGGCTTGCTTGCTTGCTGTGTGTGACGTTGGGCTCGCTCCTGACGACGCAGCGGAGCGAAACCCCCCCCCCTTTCTTTCTTGCCCGCCCGACCCTGGGGGGAAGGAAAGTTATCACAGTGGCGAATATACACAATATACATTTGTCTATATAGATTGGAAGAAGGGGATAGAGACAGAGAGAGAGAACTTTAATCATTAGTCGTGTGACACCCCCCCCCCCCCCCGGAGGCGCAAAGTCTTCCCTGGGCAAGGCCAATATTTTGTCCGCCCACTTGGGCCTTCGTACACCGTCTTTTCCTCCTCAGGGTTCGCGATCCTATCATTACCGCATGGTGACATTACATTGCTCAACTCTAGGGCAGACCGCTGCCGGCGCCGCTCGTGCCCTCCTCCGAAGTTCCTTCTCTCTGCTGCTGCTGCTGCTGTGCTGGCAAAGTTCCTTGGTTTGAAGTTCGGGGGGCTTGGTGGTCCAGTAATTTAGCATCCGTCCCTAAGTACTCCACTTGTTCTCTCTGCGCAGTCGCGAGATTAGAGTAGATCGGCGGCCAGGCCGGTTGATCCCCGGGGGGCAGAAGAGCTCCATGCTTGCGTTGCCAAACTTTTACAAGGGTTCCGGGGACCAAGGGGGATGACTGAGTGATGACAAAGGGGGTTTGTCTTGTCTTGTGCATCTACCCGCCAGAAAGTGTCCGTTCATGGGCCTAGAACGTCATGAGAGGGGAGCCCGGGGGGGGGGGGGGTCACGCGTATGTGCATCTGTGAAGCGGGCTTCGGGCTATGATGTGGTGGGGATATCGCGTATTCTGCACGTGTATGACAGGTAGCTCAAGATCCCGTGTGCGCAAAATAAGTGAGTGTGGATGCGGTTGGTGTGTGTGTGTGTGTGTGTGTGTGTGTGTGTGTGTGTGTGTGTGTGTATACATGTAAGTGCAATGGCTCCTGCGCACATGATCCTTTGTAAGCCATGACAGTGAATGGGAAATGTTTTGTACCACGCCAGCCTGGTCTCGCCTCGTCGTCGCCGGTGATGAGGCTTGCCGCCCTGTCCTGTCTCTCCGTATGTTACCAGCCTGAGATGGGGACCAGCGTGCAGAGTGACGAATAGAGAGAAAAGGAAGAACTCGGCAGATGTAAATAGCCGGGTTGGCCTACCAGTCCGCGACGGAGAAGGCAAAGGACTATTGTCGACCAACCAAATTACCGAAGCCCAGAGGAGGCGAATACACACCACCCCAGATATTGATCGCCCATGTACACAGGCAGGCAAGCGCTAGGGGACTCGTCAGCGGCAAATAGTCTGTGTGGCTGCTGGTTTATAGCCACCACTCCCTCATGCTCTGGTGTCACCTGGTGGTGCCGTACAGTGCTGCCGTTGCCTCAGCATGAGGCTGAGCACACGCGGCTCGAGCTGTGGCGTTCTTCGGCGATAGTAGCTTCACACCCTCTGTAAGAGGAATTTTACGATGTAGTGGCGACACTTGGCGGCGAGATATTGCAAGGCGACAGTCAAACCTAGGTCGACATCTCTGGGCCTTTCGCGAAGGACTGGGAATAGCTCTCTGAGTCGCTTACCTTCAGCAATCGTCGTATTCATGCCTCGTGCTGATATAGAGAGTGCGCCGGATGACAATCAGTGTAAGGAACAGTACATCAGAAGCCGCTGCAATAGCTTGCCCACATATACGCCCCTGTCACTCTTGTACCTGGCTGGCTTCACACCGCGTAGAGTTTAGTGTGCAGATCATCAAAGTCCCAAAAGTCCGGAGCCGATTTCCCCGGCTTGTACCTGTCGGGATCCTTGGGGCGTGTGCCTCGACACAAGGCGTGATATCCACACACCGTGGTTCTTCGGTTGTCCTGGGCCGGGTTCCTGGCGCGTGAGGCTCCCTAGAATGGTAAGGCAACTTTCCAGGATAGCTGGATGTGTCATCTCGACATGGTCTCCCAATGGACTGGTGTGGATGAGTGCCTGTCTCTTTTAACCTGTTGTAACTTCAAGTCATGGGACTCGAGCAAGCTGCACTGGGACGAGGGTAAGCAAGCAGCTCGTGCATATGCATATGCATATGCAAGTATGGCTGAATGCTGCTTGCTACCGTAGCAGGCAGGCAGGCTGTTGTCACCGCGAAGCGCTGAAAAAGCGAGGGCGGGATTTGCGGCGCGTGTTCGAGGAGGATGTTGGAAGTACAATGTAGAGGTGAACAAGTCACAAAGATGTGTGCTGTGCCCTGTACGCTGGACGACTCGTGCCCCTGTCGGGCTGTCAGGCACCCTTGGTTCGTGATCCACGGGGAACATGGGTAATCAGTTAAGATGGCAGTGGTCACTAGATAATTCGTGTTCGTTTTCGAAACCCTGATGTCTACCACAATTTCTGTCAACATGAAACAATGGGGCCCTGGTTACCGGCGGGAAGTGGGAACACCACCTTATCATCTATACGTGACCAAGGTGAGGTGACGTGGGCCAGAGCAAAGCAAAATGATACGAGTTGATCCATACATAGGGCCCCAACTTACGTCCATGGCGTGGCGAGATCGCTGGACAGCATCTCCATCTGGTCCGTCCAAAAATCAAGGATCGCGTGGTGCGTTGTCAAACAATGGTTGCACCACATAGGCCAAGGCGTGACCCCGACGGGCCCCTGCTTTGATAGTTGTGCCGAGCCGGCAGCAGTAGCATATGGGTACATAGCAGGAGGGCCCTCGTATGCAGGACCGTTGGAGTACCTTTTTCTGCGGCGGGTGTTGGCATGACAGGTGGGATCAAGCGGCCGGCAGCCGAGGAGTAAGCATAATTTGTCGATTTTTCGACGTGACAGTTGTGGCCAGACCCTGACCATGGTTAGGCAACAATTGATGCTGTGCTCAAGCCCTCGGACAACTTGCCGCTGAATTGTTATTGATGTTACAAGTTGAAAAAAAAAAACATCAAAATTTGCCCCTGATTGCTATGTTGAATGTTCAAAACCCGAGAGCGTGTGTGGGACTGGTAACAACTAGAGTAACTCATCTCCCGGGCCTGCATGTAGATCGAAGAACGATGTCGGAGATATGGCGGGAAGTTGGGTGCTGCTCTGGAACGAATGCCAACCAAGGAGAGTGCTAGTGATATGCTTGTCGAAGCCAGGTCAACGTCAACGTTCAATTGGTCGAAGTGCACTCTGTCCATTATACAGCAATCCATGGACTCATGTGTGGTACCTGAGTTGACATGAACAGTACGTCGGCAGTGCCTATTTGCCGCTCGAGCTCGCACATAATCAATAGGGGCTTCGTATTTGCGACGGCTTCTTGGCGGACATCTGGTGAACATGGCGTGTAGATCACGGAGCTTCATGTACTTTCCTTACAAAGTGTTAGTCGAGATACACGCAAGTAATGTAAGTCTGACCGTTGGCGCGAGTCACGATCCTGCCTTCCTTTCTTCCTTCAACCCTGCCCTTGACCCTGCTCGATCCCCTAATGCCAACTCACCTATTCCAGAACAGAGTCACTCAGAGAGAAGGGGTGTGGGCGGCGACTAAGCTGGCACACGTCCAGACCACATTCCGTACACACCCACCTTGTTTGTCTATGCCACACGAAACCAGGTCCAGAGCCAATCTTGGGTAAGCCGACGGGTCTGTAATATGGGTTGTCGGCCCGTGCAAACCTTAGCAGACTCCAGAAACCTGAGCTAGTCAAGATCGTCGTGCAGGGGATTGGTTCAAGGCTGGTAGGGTCGAGGTGGGAGCGGGCATGCACCCCACAACCTTGAGGATCAATTCGCTCATCATTGCGGGGAAGGATGTGTGGTTGAGAAATGCACTCAAGACGACCCAATAACGGTTATTGGAGCTTGAACCCTCGCTGGTGTTCCCAGAAGTTCTACACAAGATGGCCTTTCCAGCCGTTGTCATGAATGACCTTCCATCAAGGATGTGGCTGAGTCCTGTAACGCTGCTGCGCAGATGCGAGCTATTGAGTTCGTTTGTAGCAGAACACTTGCTGTTGAGATACCGGCGAGGCAATAATGTCTTTGATATGGACAATAATAAGAAAACAGCTTTGTGGATCAGCGCCATGGTTGCATTGTGTTGGTGGCGTTTTTTGCAGCACAACCGATGCTATGTACTGGAGGTCTCATGTCCAAGTCTGAGGACGCGTCGCGTGTAAGTAAGCAGTCAGGGAATCAAAAGTGCACTGAGTGATTACCTATGGCAGCACCTAGTGTGACACCGTATGACGGCTCGAATGTCAGAGGAGCGGGAGCATGAATGCAAAGCCGGAGTATGTTGCGATCCTAGCACAAAGTTGCATGCTTGTGATCAGCGCATGGCCCCCTGACCCTTGCTCAACCACAATCCGGGGGGCACTCGCGGCCGCCAACCGATCAAGCGATGCGGCTGCCATACGAGGTACCAGTGGGCAGTCTAGGCAGACTAACACAAACGCACGAAGCGTCCTGAGAAACAACAAACTATCAGGCTAGTGACGCTCGAACTTGTACAAGTGCGAAGATCGAGCAGGCAAGAGGCAACGACTGATTTGGGCCGAGGTTGACTCTAAAACCCGAGGCAGGACGTTTTGCCCCTGGAGCGGCCGTGTTAACCAATATTGGACAAGATAGCGAAAGACAGTTAAGGGCATCCTTGACTAGTCGCAGTAAGATCAAGCGACTTAGTCTTAGCAGGGGTAAGCTAAACGCCTCATCGTGTCGCAAATTTCGTTAAGGCGGCGGTCAAGGTTGCCCCATATTTGAATTTGACTCTCGGTAGTTGCCGATCGGGATCTGGGTTTTTCGCTCGGCTGACTGACCATCAAAGCTGGGGCGATGTAAGCTATACAATACGCAGATATACAGTTCTCGCCCGCGCCTCAGGATAGATCCTTGAGCCCCTCCTTGTGTGTCGTTGCAGTCGTCATCATGGAAGGAACTGGCCACTGAGGCATGGATTTTTGCGCCGGTTGTGCTGGAGGCGTTGTGTCGGCCGTACTGCCCTAAGATGCCGGAGAATCATACCATAGGGTTCCTGGATGGCAGCGGAGGTCTCGCCGGCTGTAACGCACCCCTGCGAGAATAGCTCCTATAGTGGTCTTTATATAATCAACCTAGTATGAGGTCGCAAGAGCGCCTACAAGCTTGATGTCTGTCATTGGGGGTCGGTTCATGCCTAGACATGTCTCTTCGGCGAGTGAAGTAGCTTGAGAGTGTGCCAGTGGCAGCGTTGTGTGAAGATCGCAAACAACAGTTCCCAGACGTTGTTTTTTGCCTTGAGATGATGCCGGTACTTTGAGCAGTTTTGCCTCGCTTTGTTGGGTGCCAGACAAGTCACGGTTAAATTCTTATCCTAAAACCAAGAAGTCCTAACAGTCGGAGTGTAGATGGATACAGTAGTCTGAATATCAGTGTTGTTTGAGTATCCTCATATCTGGAAGTTGTCTCAGGGGATACGTACTTCATAGAATGAGCTAGCCAGTAGCCAGTAATGATTACGGCACTGCTTGTGCCAAACGACCGTCAGCGTATACAAATAAAAAGTATTCTTTTTAGTGAAGATGTTGATCTTCATGTTGGTCGGCTAAGTGCCTTGGTGTTTGATCAATTCCGGTCAAGATCGTTCTGGCTTAGTCGTTGCTACGAGAGTGGAAGTAGTGAATAACGGAGAGTTAAGATGTCTGCGTGTGATCGCTGCGCAGGTCTGTGGTGCTTTCCGACGGTCTCGTTGCAAAGGTGTCTGGCGCTTCCAGCGGCCGATGTAAATGGCATGAAGAAGCTAGATGTTTTCTTGTTGATGCCTTGATGGCACATGAGGCTGCTAGTTCCTAGAAGCGTGTCACTTGGGAAGGCACGACCATCGCTCCTTCCGACATTTGGTGCCACTTGTCGTTCTACTCACAGCTCGTGACCAAAAGATGCAACAGCCGGTGAAGACATGAAGTTCGTTGCTCATGTGCAGGAAACATCGAGACAGCCAGGCGTACTACGCTTGTGTGATATCTGACGAACTGCATTTCAATCAAGAACGCCTGCTCCTGTGATGCCCTACAGGATCAGATCAGATTGCGACTACAGCCATGGAGCACATACTACGGTGCAATGCTCTGAAATGCAGGAAGCAGCTCGACAACAAGGCAGTCGTGACCACATGCAGGCAAGTCTAACAGATAACATCGATCTATTCGCACTCAGAAGATCGAGCTGACAGTCGTGGCTTCAAGTCACATCTTTTGTCCCGACTGCGCTGCAAGACTCGGGCTTGCTGGCCACGGACAAGAGCACCGTCCTTCGTGTCCAGCGTGCTCATCGCCACTCACTCACCCAGACGACGCCGTTGTCACCATGTTGAACCCCAGCGAGGACTACAAGACAAGCGTTCTCAGCGGCCTCTCACCACACATCATTATCGAGATCGCGAGCAGAGGCCTGAGCTTCTGGGCATACCAAACGACACAAGAGGTGTGAGTGCGGGTAAACGCCTTAGAAATCCCATGGGTCCATTGACTGATAATGGCTGTGCGTGGAAGTGTGTATCAAGAACATCTGGGCAAGAAGCTCACCGAGAAGTACGCGGAGCTCAACCATCATCTCGAGAAAATTATCAACGAGGCCAATTCAGAGATTGCAAACCTGCAGGGCAAAATAACGAGTAAATACCCTCCAAAAACCATCTGCCATGCGCAGGATATTAATGACTGCTCAAGACATGACGATCAATCAGGACACTATCCAGAAGAAGAACGAGGAGATCACTCAGGCTTACAAGGAAAAGTCACGCAAGCTGCTTCAAGTGCAGGAACTGTATGACAAACTCAAGCAAAAGACCATGCTTGGCCAAGTGCAGGGTGCAGCAGAGGACGCAGTCGATTTCACGATCAACGAAACACATGGTGCCGCCTTCAACATTTCACCAATGGCATCGGGTCACTTCTATGAACACCCACGCGAGGACAACCCGCGGGACATGGGCAGGACTCCTCCTTGGCCAGCTCATATGATGCCACCTCCGGCTCTCCCGCGCAAAACTATGGCAGCTACGAACGCGTTGCAAGGTAAGTAGTCGTCCAGAAACCAAGCTCAAACGAAGACAAGTCCTAACCATATCGCAGCGGACGTCCCCTTTACACCCTCGTCTCACCGTCTGAGAATCGGCGAAACCGGTATGCCAGGAGTGTCGGCACCACCAGTTCTCACAAGTAGTTTTGCGCGTGAGAACTTGCAGCCGAGCTTCTCAGTGCCATCCAATGCTCACAGAAGTCCGAGAGGTATGCCGCGATATCCTGGTGTAGGACTGAGCTCGGGCATGCGAGTGAGCCAAGCAACAAGTGCAGAAGGATTGGCAGCGCCTACAAGCATGCCTCGAGGTAAGAATTATATCCCATTAGTTTGACAGACCAAGCGCTTCGAACGAGCGACTGACAATATTGGACAGCGACACTTCGCCCGGGTCCCAATCCTGCGAGCACTGGCCCTCGATACTTTAATCCGGTAAAGCCTGCAGGAACCCATATGTCTCCGCGTTGAAATGTAATGGGCTTCATTCAGTAACAGCGAGATGAAGGCTAGAGTACTCCAGAGGGGGGGGGGGGCGTACTGAAGTTGTCGTGGACAAAGCATGTACACGCTGACACGCGTGCGTAATATCTAGTGGCTGCCGGAAGAGTTGTGAAAACATGAAGGAAAGAAGCCATTTCTCAGTGCATTCATGGGGCATTCCTCTTCATGAGCTTTGCATCGAGATAATGGAAACAGCATACATATTAGCGACAAGGCCTCAATATATTTCGCTAGCTCAGGCGCCCAGGCGCTAGTTCTGCCTTCAAAAATTTCTCCCCTCAAAAGATAAAGGAACTCGATCCGTTTGCTCTCCGCCAGTCGATTTCAGACAATGGTTTCTTTCGGTGTCCCCAAAAAGCAAAGGGGACATTGTCGTAATACCCAATCCTCCCGAGGACCAAGTAAAAAGGAGAGCGGAACCACCACCAACAGATCAGTAACCACCTGATTCCTCATTAATTCACCATCCAACAAAACTCCAAACAACGTTCCTACCGTCCGGCCAAAACTCAACATCGCGGACACCGACCCCCGTGCTGAGACACCAGAATCACCGACGACGAGGCGCACATCCAAGACCTCCAGCCCGCACGATACGGGGGGTCGTCATCCAGTTATTATCTTATTCAATAGGAGAAAGAAACGTCATTTCCAGTGGTTGTTTGTTTCTCTTTCTCTCCCAGACGCCGATCAGACTACTTTGTTGAAACTGTTCTTTTTCAAGGCTTCAAATTTGCTTGACGTGAGAGAGAGAAAGGGAAGCTGGTGGTCATCATGACAGTTTTACACTTCCTCTAGCTGTTTGTTGTTATGAGAAGGAGAGAAAACCCCGCCACACAGACGGAGCAAAGTCCATCATCACAAAAGGGCAAAGCAGACGTAAGACGATACTTTTGAACGAAGATAACACCACTGCACAACCCTTCAGGGTTGCTTTCAGTAGTACGTCGCGCAGGCCAAATGCTTATATACAAACAAAAAAATAAGAGACCCGTGCGATGGAGGAAAGCCTGCAATGAATTGGTTGTATCGATCTCATGGTTGGAGACACAACGCGAGGCAAGTACGTAATTATTATATGCTCGATTGATTAACGCTTGTTATTCTATTAGCGATTGAGCCAATTCTACCGACACAAGGCTCAGCCAGGCTAGGGGGGAGGCGGTGGCTACAAGTCAAATGTGCTAATTGGAAAAAAAAAAAAAGAAGAAAAAAAGACAATGGACATAATTAGTTGCCAACCGCGTGCTGACGTCAAGAACTAGCCCCTCTCTGTTAATGGCATCCAACGACAATGCATCCACGTCGGGCCAGGTAAGCTCATGCAGCAGCAGTGGGTGGTTGTCACAGTGTCGCCCCGCCAACGGCATTTTCTGGTCAGTCACGCCCGACCATACACGGGAGAAGGATGCAAGCATACGGACGAGTGACCGTATCGGGGAGACGTGTCACACACACCACCAATATAGACGACACAATATTGTGCAGGTCAAAAGTTAACATTGTCCATGTCGCGGACTTTTGACGCAAGGCGTGGGCGCAGGGATGATGCTCGGATTTGGATATCGTGATGATGATCATGACGAAGCTGCATGGAGTATGCGCAAGGGTTCTTCGTTCGGGTTGAGCGGAAACTGCCGAATGGGCCGGCACAATTGTGGGAGTGCGGGCAGGGGCTTTCAAGAGCGATATCTGAATTATGCTCAAGGCAAAGAGAGGGAGCGATATAGAGACCGGGAGAAGCTGAACGACGACGATAGAAGAGGGCGCAAATGCATCCGGGACAAGGGTCTGTCTGCCGACTTGGCTAGTTAGTGCATCGAGCACCATGCGAGCCATAGTTACTCCGTACGTTGAGAGCACTTGCACAAGATACTCCAAGATACTCGAGTCTTGACCACCATGCACCCCAGTTTCACCTGCCGCAAAATTTGACCAAGGCGAGCAAGGCTCTGCGTGGCCCATCAACAAGACGCAAAGAGAGTTGACATGCTCCACATGGGTAAGCATAAAAAACCAAGACAATAACGGCAGGAGCTGCAGTTGCCAAAATAGAGCGGCCGCGCGGCGTCCTCGCCATTCGCTGCAGATCGGGGTGGAAGGTGGTGTCAACCAAAGACACCAACGTTTCAGTGATTCGGGTGCATCCGCCCACTCAGAGACCACCACACGGCCATCCGAATATGCCAGCGCGGCCAGGTCGCTTTGACCCGGCCGCGCTCCCGTATACGTAGCACTGCGAGGGGGAGTAAAAGCTCGTGTTGACTAGGAACAATTAGGCAGCCAGAAACATTCTTGTCTTTTGGGACAAGTTCGGGACTGCCTGCCAGGGATACAGTATCGACATATGCGCGCCGTTGGATCTGCCGCATGGATTTGGCTGGTCTTTGCTGCAATGCCGGCAACAGGATAACACTCAGCTGCCGTTGCCAACGGGGAACACTGATTAGTTAGTCGACTTGGTTGGGCGGGGTCAGACAGAGATACCATCTGCTTGTCGACTCCCGGGCTGCCTCAGGTATGGATAGACGACGAGGACGACGACTGACAGAGACTATTGCGTCATAAAGGCGATCCGACAGACCGAGTCACAGATCCACACAAAACTGTATCGTGTGTCGTTGCCTGTCCTGTCCTGTCTGCCGCTCTCTGCTTGATACTATTCTCAGCGGGCTGGTGACAGAATGGCCCTTGTCACGGTGATCTAACGAGGGAGCGGGCAGGGCTGATTCGAGTATCAGACCGAGTCGAGGACTTGCAACGGCTGCCAAGGAAACGCGCGTTCCGGGTCTTGGCATGTCTGGCAAGGGAGCGATGGTGCAATGTGGAGCACGTTACGTACTAGAGCTAGGTAGGTAGGCATGGCTCGAGGGAGCAGAGCAGACATTCATGTGAAAGGGCCCAAAGGATAAATCCTTTTGGGTGTTGGAGGAGGCGGGACAGTGCGCCTTGCCAGCGGCTCACTGTCGGACCCATGTCTGGCAGGTTCGTATCTGCTGTGGTTCATGTCAGCTTGGCAACGCATGGCAAGGGCATGGCCAGGGCATGACCAACCAGGGCTCAATCGACGATGGACTTCTCTTGCAGGCGACCACACGCAAGTCGACAACTCCATATCAAGCCGGGACCAGTTCCGCAAGGCACGAGAATACACGTTATCCTCGCAGGCATGCTCGTAAGCTTGGCTGCTCTAGTAACAGCAGTCTGCACGATAGCTCGGCATGGCATGCGGGCGTTCTTTGGGGCTGCCTGCGCGACTTTTGAAAGCTGGCTGATCGTCCTGGTCTGTTGACATGGCCTTCAGACCTTCAGACCTACAGCCCTTGCGATTGCGATTGCGTTGCCCTGACCCAGCAGCGCCACCAACAGGGGACTGGGTAGGCCCGGCCGGAAAGACGCCGTGTCCTGCAGCCTCAGGCCGTGTTGCCTTCCATCCCCATGCAGACTGCACCAGACTGACTCTGTCTCGTCTGCCTGCCCACGCAGCAAAGACCTCGCAGCATTGTGAGGCTGTCTCTGGTGGCGGCGGCGGCGGCGGCGGCGGATCTGGTGGGTGACCGGCGGAACGCGACACGGCTTGTGCAGGCGGCAGAGGAAAATCTGGGGATCTTGAGTGTCGCCAACAAGGGATCCACGGGGGGACGATGGGCGATGCCAATAGCATGGCAATAGCAAAGGCAAAAGCGAAAGCAATGGCGTGGGGCCAAAAGTCGACGGTGCGGTGTCGTTATCTCGCCAAGCAATGTCGACACGATCGGGAGTGGCTAAAATACTTTAGACTAATGGCGGAGGGACGGATAAGGAGGTGCATGATGCATGCTGCGGCTGTTCAACTGTGTACTTAAGCTAAGTAAGTAAGGTAATTAGTCCTGGGCTGTGCGGGCGAGCGGCGACCGTCCTGATCCAGGCGAGCCAGCCCAGGCACTTGGGAGCCAAGAGCGAATGAGAGCGTGCAGCCCAGGCACGAATCATGGCGCCGAATTGGCGGCTTTTGGTCGACAGGTCGCGGGACGTGAGGGGCTACACTGACTTGGCTCGGGTCGGCATGGCTTGGCTCGACTGGACTGGGCTGGACTTGGGTCTGGATTTGGACTGGCCTGCTAGAGATCAGAGAGGCGACGGGCATTTTGCAGTCGAGGGATAATTAGAAACCTGTAGATAGGAGGAGGAGCGACGATGGATCAAAGACAGCAACAGCAGCAGCAGCAGCCAGCAGCAGCACAGTGCCCGCAGCTGCAGAACCCCTGCCCGTCCATCAACCCCATTCGATGGAAGGCTCTTGGACAAGGAAGGAGCAACGACGATAGATGGATGGAAGGATGACACCAGACTCTCATCGCGCCCGTGCACCCATCCATTCATGATTATTGTTACTGCAGGGTCTGCAGAGATAACTATGTACTCGGTCCATGGACACGGCCGGCGTCAGCTGCATCTCCAAGCCATCAATCAATCAATCAACTATGCTGAACATTTAAAGACGACCAAACATGAGGCGAGCCTGGCCTGGGACAGGCGGAGCGAAGGCCAGGGCTGATGTGAGGGCGGCCAGCTCTCTCTGCATTGCGCAAGCATTCGGCGCGCTAGCCCCATCGCGGCATGCAAGCGTGGGAGAGCGCTCCCAGTTTAGAAGCCGTCACGGAGACTGACTGGATACCAGGGGGGGGGCACTGAACTGGACTCTAGCAGACTTGGACTACTGGACTGTACTGTACTGTACTGTACTCGACTGTACTGCACTGCCACTGGCACTGCTGCTGGTACCTACCTAGGTAGTGCTCATTAGTGCTGCTCTCATGCTCCGCCTGCAGATGCAGCTGCAGAAAGGCTGCGCCGCCCGTGGGGAATCCCTCACGCTCATGCCGCACGTTTGAATGTTGTTGTCTTTGCCTTGCCAAGATTTCCATGTCATCCTCCTCCGCCGCCTCCTCCTCCTCTCATACTCCTCGTGTTGCTCCAGTCCTTCTCATCGTCCTTACCAGCTGCCATTGTACGACCTCTGCTGTTCCTCTCGTGCTCAACCGCCATACTGGGATACTCAACCTCGCAGAGACACCAACTTGCTGCCTACACGCGCAGGCCCCAAGCCCCATTACAGGTCGCTAGCCCCTGCTAAACACACGCTCGCCCGTCTCCGCCCACCCCAAAATCTTACTTCGTCGACTGCGCACCGCGCTCTCTCCGCACAACCTTAATCGCCATCCTTTCTGCCCGGCTTCGATTTCTGCGGTTTCCGAGTCGCCTCCTCTCGTTTCTGACAGCTTTCGCTTCTACCGAGCCCTCCCAGTCGCCGTGCTCTACGCTCGCTCAGAACACGACCAGCAACATCAACAATAACAACACGAGTATCTCGCCCTCGCCCTCGCCCTCGCTGCGCGCCTCACCCAACACCCCCCTATCCTGCACGAGCGCATTCCCACTTTCGAAGCGCCTGTTTCTGGACGACAACGACACCTTGAAAAACTTCAGTTTCGAAAGTTTCTCGCCGGAGACGTCGCCCGACTTAGTCCTCGATCCAAATCACGTATAAAAGTCGACAGGAGAAACTAGAGGACGCAACAGATGCATATCATGACAACGGTGTAAAGCCTACAACATCCGGACGATAGCTTTTGGCGGCGCATCTTCAAACCAACGAGGGACTGCATCCTGCGAAGCGGCCCACCACCACACTCCAACCCAAACAATACAAAACATACAATGGGCAAGGAGAAATGTAAGCTAGCTCCTAGGGACAACGTCCTCGGCTGGATCGGGACTTCGTTGTGCTAATTTGACGCAGGGCGCTGGGGAGTCATCCTCGATGCTGGCTCGTCCGGCACTCGCCTTCATGTCTATCGCTGGGAGAATGCCGCCCATGTCATCAAGGATGCAGAGTCGCCAGAGGAACTCAGGCGGCTGCCAGAGCTCAAGACCAAGAAAAGTTGGACAAAGAAGATCCGTCCTGGTGTATCGACGTTTGGTGAAAACCCCGAGGACATTGGACCGGAGCACCTGAGGTCACTTATTAAGCATGCTCAAGATGTTGTGCCCGTTGACAAGCAGCCCGACACACCCATTTTCCTTATGGCCACTGCGGGCATGCGCCTGTTACCGGTTGTTCAGCAACGAGCGATACTGGATCAGATTTGTACTTACTTCCGCGCCGAAACGAAGTTCCACCTACCCGACTGTTCTACCCACATCCAGGTGATTCCTGGTTCAACTGAGGGTCTCTACGGCTGGATCGCCGCGAACTACCTGCTGGGAGGCTTTGATGACCCGCAAGGCCACCTTCATGGCAAGGACCACCACACGTATGGATTTCTCGACATGGGCGGTGCATCTGCGCAGATCGCATTTGCGCCCAACTCCACCGTGGCCGCGCAACACCCAGAAGATCTTCAGCTAGTGCGGATGCGGACTCTGGACGGAGCGCCGAGCGAGCACAAGGTCTTCACCACGACATGGCTTGGTTTCGGCATGAATGAAGCGAGGCGGCGCTATGTAGAAGAACTTGTGGACGAGTTCCTGATCGATGGCGAACACGAAGTGCCGGATCCTTGCCTCCCAAAAGGTCTCCGGACGACAGAGAATGGCGACATGATCAAGGGCGTCACCGGGGAGCTCGAGCTTGTGGGTACAGGCATGTGGGATGAGTGTCAGAGGCGAACAAAGCCATTGCTGGGACTCGACAAGCCCTGTGAGGAGGACCCGTGCCTACTCAACGGCCAGCATGTCCCGTCAATCGATTTCGAGGTCAACCACTTTGTTGGGGTATCGGAATACTGGCACACAACTCACGGTGTCTTCGCAGAAAGCGACGAGAAAATCTACGACTTCAACACATATCAGAAGAAGGTCCAGGACTTTTGTAGCACGGAATGGGAAGACCTTGTCGCCAATCTCGAGACACGGAAGGATAGTCCCGAGAAAGAGGCACAGGAAGCATGTTTCAAGGCTGCCTGGCTTATCAGTGTTCTCCATGAAGGCCTTGGCATCCCGCGGGCAGGCATTGAGGAGGCGCCCACACCCGAGAAGGACATTGCCAAGGAAATCGGTGAAGCTGCAAAGGAGAAGGGCTTCCTGGAGCCTTTCCAGGCGGCTGACAAGATCAGTGGCACCGAGGTCAGCTGGACGCTCGGCAAGATGGTACTTTACGCATCCGGTCAGGTCCCACCACAGAGTACCTCAAATCTGCCAGTCGGCTTCGGCAGCAATGTTCCCGGCCTCGCCAACGATTTCCAGTATGCAGGCTCCACATACAATGCGAGCTTGGTGGCAACCTTTGACGACGACTGGAGCGATGCCGCGGAAGATCTCATTGACCAGGCTAAATCAAAAACATCGACGGCAATCCTTCTTGTCGTTATTGTGTTCTTGGTTCTTGGCTTCTGCTTCCGTAAGCGCGACAAGAGGATGGGTTTGTACGTCAGGCTCAACTCGATTCTGCGACCAAGGCGGAAGCCCGGCAGTCCTAAGAAGCCTGCGAGGGGATTTTCCTCCCTTCGGAATAAATGGTTTCGCCGTGGCAGCCACAACTATGAGCGTGTACTTGAGGAAGGGGATGTGGACCAGTTTGAACTCGCAGAGACGTCCTCGGACGAGGGCGAGCATTCGGACAGCAGTGGCGACGGATCGCGTCTCGGCAGAACATCTGGCCTGGCGACTCCGAAAATCAACGTCGGTAGCTTTGACGACTTACGCAAGTCATTACACCCCCACAGCGCGTTGGACCGGGCTGGTCTCGTGGTTCGCACAGAAAGTCGCGAGCGCCTCATGCCGCAAATGCTCAACGCTGGCCGCAGGAGTCGTGCTGGCAGTCCAACGCGGCTAAAGAGCCCGCTTATGACGCCACTAAGCGAAGACTGATCACAATTCACCTCGGTTGATGTCGACCTCGATACTCTTTTCTCTACTTCATTCTTGTCACCTCTATTACGACCAGGCGGCCCGGCCATTGTTCAGCGTCACATCCCATATTCACTTCGGCCGCCTGGTCCTCATTTAGCGTATATTGTTTGCTCAAAATACCAGCAGAAACAACTGGAGTGTTTTTTTGTTCCGACGGCGTGTGGCGCAGATTGACGCAGACACGCAAGATATCATCACTACTGGGAACGATGGGAAACTGAGGGGTTTCTTGTTTGGCGTTTGTTGGCGATTTCTTTCTCTTCCGAATGGCATGGGCTTTTTGGGGGGGGGGCGTTTTTCTTTCTTCTGGAGGAGGTGGAGTAGCGCTTTTGCCCATTGTTGCATAAAACCTTCCCCTTTATGGTCCGGGTTGTCGTCAAAAGATGTATATATCAAGATCTGTGCCCTGCGCACAAGCTCGAGAATACAAACAGAGGAAGTTGGTGAAGTCCATCTCTGATCATGAACCAAGTACTGACATGTGACATGGGTAAAATTCTTGTGGTGATCGTCCGGCGAGAAAGTGGTGTGTTCAATATGCGGGACATTACAGGAATCTCCCGATATCATGACCGTGGTCTGGCGTCTAATCATAGACCAACTCATACAGTGATGCAAAGCAGATAACCCCTTCGGAAGCTTATGTGTCTCGCATGTTTGCAAGTACCTGTACATATATATTTACATGCCCGCCCACTCAAGACAAAAGGCTCTAGCAGACGGCTTTCCTTTCTCTTGCTCCTCTTGCGGCAGTCCACCACCCACAAGCCATCCCTTCTTGACGCCCGTGCCTAGACGCCCGCCGGCTGTGAGGTCCATCATGTTAATCTCCTCATCCCAGTCATAACTGGTGGCCTGGAAGTGGGCATGGAAGCGTAAGGGATCACCCGGGTAGACATTATAGTCGCACCCGAAGCGTAGACCGGGCATCATGTAGTACCCCTTGTCGTGGAGATGTTTGAATAGAGGATATGATGGAGGCACATCGACGTCCAGGCTCTCGGCTTGATTATCTTGGCTATTTGTAATGGGTGGTCCGAGGAGCGAGCCTGTGGTTGTTGGGGTGACCGCATAAGGGATTTGCGGTGTCAACTCAGACTTCTGAGGAAGCGAGGTCGCCGCAGGTCCAAACGGGCCGAAGAGTCCTTCGTCCACGTCGTCAGCTGCGGCTGCGTTTTCCGCAAGCACGTTCAGCTGACTGTCTTGTCCGTTTACATCACCCTCTGCGCGCTTACCCTTCTTGTTCTTCTTGCTCTTGGACACCTTCAGCAGAGAGGCCTCACGTAAGGCTTGCTTTTCGTCGAGATGTGCTTGCATGACAGCGGTGCCCTCCTGAGTAATGTCAGAGAGGTATTCATCTCTCTCTTTTGTCAAATATTCGTTAGTGCGGGGTTTTAGACCGGTGTCGGAAGCTCCACCACTAGTAGCAAGCTTCGTGAGCTCTTTCAACGTCTGAAGATGAAAGTCGGCGTCATCAACTACATATGCAACGCCGTCTTCCACGAGCGCTCTTGCCTCTTCGGCCATGAGCTCCACGGGCAGTCCCATGAACACATTCTGCTGTGGGTTCTGTGGCACAGTGCCACTGAAGACACTGCACAAGTTGTGGTGCCGACGCAGGTACATCACATCCTCAATGTCAAAGATGAGGTATCGCGACGCGACGCGCGAGATGCGAACCAAGGCGCGTTCCACATTGGGCTCCACACCCGCCATAGTTTTATCGTTCAGCAGAGACACTGCTCGCAGAATTTCAATAGCACGTCCAGCTAGACGAGGCACAGCAATAGTTCTGAGCTTCAAAGCATGTTAGCTTGATGATCCATGTAGATGAACAAAAGTATAGTGATAGGTGTGAATGGCACAAGATCATAGATGTGTAACAAATCGTGTATCAGCAAGTACTACTTTTGTAGCATCTGGGGATTGACAGATATTGATTTCGGAGTAATCATTGTAGGCCCGGGCAAGGTCAAGGGTGCGTGAGAGGAATTTGCAGGCGTTTGTTGACTTACATATTGGTGGTGTTGTGGTTGTCAAAGGAAGAAGGAACTTGCAAAATATTCTGCAGGCTCAAATTTGAGTGACTGAAGACTGCGGTCACGAAGTGGGGCTTTGCCGGGTAAGCCACCCTGCTGGTCAGACGAAGTCCATCCTCTATGGCACTCCGCTTCCAGAAATCTGGAGGACATCCCTAACGTCAAGGACAGCTGAGCTGCATATGCATATGCCTGTGCCGGTCTCGATCATATGCGGGTGAGAGCATGCCAACTCCACAAACTTTGGTGTTTGGTTTTGGCCACCTTGATGCAGAACGGTATTGTAACAGATGGCACTTGAGTCAAACCTCAAAAGTCCATAGACTTGCCGGCATCCTGTTTCTTCTTCTCTTCTTCTTCACCAACAGGAGGCAAGCTGAAAGGTCGAATGACAAGGCCTTTGGAGCGACTCAGACTGAAAGCCATGTCCTCTCCCGATGTATAGCTCTCGGACGACCCGCCACCTTTTTCGTGGAAAACCGGCAGGCTATGCACCTTTAAAAGACCCTGCGTCTGGTCCTCAGACTTGGAATCAGATTTTGACGTCGGGGGCGGCGCATGGATCGCATTGGATTGTAAAGGGATGAGCTCGAGAACACCATCGCTCAGGATTTCCATCCAGCGAGTGAGTCCTGTGGATCGCGGGAAGAGGGTGATTGGGAGTGTGACGAGAGCCGTCACGCGAGTCGAGTTTCGGCGTAGCAGACCCCGGAGGGCATGCAGAAATTGTAGCACCTCTTCGGGCCGACAAGAAGACCCGGAATATGCTGTTGGTAGCAGTAGTCCTGGAACAATGACACGATGAATGACGTCCGGCGCTGAGTTGGCTATTTTGAGAGCCAAATCCCTGATGAACATTTCGAAAGGCGAGGGCTGTGCTTTTGCTGGTGTTTTGAAGGCAGGTGGACTCATCGATAGGTGGAAGCTGATCTGACCCTTAATATCGCTGGAGGCGAGCTTCTTGCTAAGATCAAAGGGATGGCAGAACACTGCCGGCGTCCCAGCCCCTCCTACTGGCTGTTGTTGCTGTGCTATATTCCGCTCTACAGGACCTGTTAGCTGAGGTTCAGCTATGCCTGTGTGAAGTATGACACACCTCTTGGAGCGCTCGCAGAACCAAGGGCCTCGTATCGCCATGCGATTTTCATTTTGTCACTGGGAGACTCTGTAATGTCCTTCTTCGATGACGAGGCTGAGGCGATGCCGGGCAGTTCGTTCTTCCATCCTTCATGCAGGCCAAGGATATGTACTTGATGTCCCTGTACTAAACCTTCCGCCGCAAAATACTTGACCAGGATTCCGGCGAAGTCTGTTGTTCCGTGCTCTTGAATAAGAAGAGAGGTTCCAAGAGGGATGCCAGAGTGCCCAGCAAGGAGGTTGTCCAGGGAAGGAGTGCCTGTTGATGTGGTCGGGCGACTATCGTATGGCGATGGCCGCACACCAGGGCTCTGTGCACTTGCGACCTTGCCTGCCGCGGGGCTCGCTGCAGAAGTGCTGATGACAGCATTTCTTTTCCTGAACGACATATTTATGAGTCTGGTAGGTTACTATGCCAGTTTCAGAACCGTGCAAGCACTAGCCACCTAAAGTCGAAATTAGAAGACTGGCAGCTCGAACAAAAGTCGTTCTTGGTGTTGCGTCAGAGGCTTGACCCTGCCACTGAGGGACCTCAAAATAGCCCTGGAAAAGAGCTTGCCGCAGGGCGCGACTGCCCCGCGGAAGCGCTATCGATTGCGCCTGCCGCCTGCAGTTTCCCCGAGCGCATCGTAGGTCAGCCTCTTTTTTGGGACTTCGACCGTCAAATTGCATATCCAAACAAGCAGATCTCGCCAACACGTTCCTTTACAACATCCGCCCCCAATTGACTGCACGCATACGCCGATCGCGACCCAGACACCGTCCAAAACACAACCATGGCGAACCTTGCAGGCGACGCGCAGCTCTTTGAGGACAGCTTTACAGTCACCGACTATGATCAGTCCAAGTACGACCGCGTGGCGCGTATTACAGCGACCTCGGCCGACAACCAGACGCAGATGAAGCTCGACATCAACATCGAGCTCTTCCCCGCGCAGGTCGGTGAGAACCTGCAGGTCGTTCTGGCCACTTCTCTGTCCCTTGACGGCTCCCGCGACGACGACGAGAAGGGCTGGAAGGACTCCCGCGACGAGAGCACCCTCGCCGACATGTACGACTATGTCTGCCACGGCAAGATCTATAAGTTTGAAGACGGCAAGGATGGCCAGACAATGTGAGTTTCTCAAAACTTAGCAAGCATGGGCGCAAGTAACGGTCTTGGCGTGTGCGGTGACTAACCAGAACAAATCTCCCAGTCGTGCTTATATCTCATTCGGCGGACTGTTGATGGAGCTGGAGGGTCCATACAAGAAGCTCACACCATTGCACGTAGACAACACGTATCTTCTCGTGAAGAAGTGAGCAATATTACTCTTGTTCGAAAAAATCCAGCCCGGAGTATAATACCTTGGCGAGGAGGACAACACCAATGCAGCATAGAAGCAGTACAAAACAACAGGATAGGCGCTCGGCGTTGATATTTGATAGACAAACTGAACAGCATGCGATGGGCTGGATAGCATGTATTCACCATCCACGACCCTTTGCCAAGCGTACAAATGATTTACAATACTATACAGCTCTTCGATACTAATAGTGTGAGTGCTACGAATGAAATATCGCTACAGAGGCAGTTCGGTTCTGGATACATGAGTTCTTGACTGCTGATCATGCCACGGGTCACCCTTCTACCAGTCCGCTGGTGGAATAGAAATGTTGATGTCCAGAGAAACGGCCCTTCGCTCCTTCCACGACCTCAGCCTTGACCCTCACAGAACACACCCGTCGTCACCATAAGCCAAATGCGGCCCTGGTAACGGCAATCTCCGATGCATCCTGTCAACAATCTCCTCAAACCCAAGCTCGTTCTCCCTCGTCAGGATCCCATGCCTGACAAAGAACTCTAACAGCACAAGCGCACAATTCGGCTTGAAACTGCCTCGCGACAACTCCTCCTGAACCCGATCGACACTCATAAGCTCGAAGCCAGCGACCTCGCCGTCCTTAGGCGTCGGCACCACCTCCCCGGAGGAGGGCAGCTCAATGTCGTAGATCCACTGCATCTCCGGATATATCTGGCCCTTCTCGCCGCCCGCACGCTCATCAGTAATGTGGATATACGTGACGATGCCCGTATGTCTGCACTTTTCCCGCATGAGTGTCTCGGGTAGGGAGGCTTCCTCGTCGGCCTCGCGGACCATGCACTCAAAGGGGTCTTCGCCGGTCATGAATCCTCCTGCGACCGTGTTGTCTAGCATGCCCGGATATGTCTGTTTCGTGGGGGAGCGGCGGGGGACCCATATCTTCATCCTCTGCCTGGTCGGGAGGGAGGCATCGTCGTCCAGGACGTAAGCCATCATGTGCACACCGTGTCTCAACACCCCAAACAGACCCGCACCACTGCGCTCGACGCTGTACAGGACCTCGTCGACCGAGCCGTATACGGGCCATAACTCATCCCTCCACCCCTTGAGAACTTCAAAAGTGCCCCCGTCGCGCCAATACGCCATCACGCGTCCCACAGCTGCCGTGCGCTCCGGCTCCGTGGGGAATGTCTCAAAGGCGTGGATTGTGTGTGCGGCGCTGTCGATGGTGACTGGGCCCCGGATGGACTCGGGAACGGCTAGGAGGGCGTCGACGACGTGCGGACGGAGATAGCCTAGGACTGTGGTGTTGTCTTTCCAAAGGAGGGTGTAGAGCTGGGATGTTAGGGAGGCGTGGGCGGCTGCCTCGGAAACCTTGGTAGCATAAGGGAAACTGGAAATGGTGTTAGTGTCAAGAACAAGTGGAAGTAACAGTAGATCTGTGCGGGAATTCAACAAGACGACTTGGAAAGGAAGCCCAAACACCCAGTTCGTTAGCAGAAACCAAAGACCCAGAAGAAAAAAGAAAGAAAGAAAAGAGCACCACTGTGTATCGGGGTCGTAGTACTCACGCATCGGCCGCCCTCATCAATTCCAGATTGCTCATGTGCATCTTGCTCTTTGCCATAGCGCGCAGGCGTGTGACGTACGCGCTGACCGGGTCCGCAACAGCCTCGCCGGCAGCTGTTGCTTTGGTTTCGAAGAATGAGATCGGAACAGCAAGAGGAAAGAATGTAGATATTGGTGAGTCGGGCCGTGATTGAGCGTTCTGCAATGGTTCTCGTAGGACTCGGGTCGCTCGCGATCCTGTAATATGCCAGGCCCGGGGCTTCAGTGCCGTGCGGACGGTCCGGCAGAGCATACGATACACCGGGTCTGCAGCACACGGGACCGGCGATCTATGGATGAAGGTAACAACACAGTCAAGCAAGTGAAGCTAGAGTATCTTGATGGAAACGGAAATATGCGAATGAATGGGCGCCTGTCTGAAATGCCTGCAACAAACCGTTTTCGAAGCTGGAATGAGGGCACAAGCCAAACATCGCTCCGGCGAGCATCGCGATGGTCATGCAGGACGGAGGCCCGGAGGCCGGTCTTCGGCGCGCTGTGGGGGCCCACGGCCGGAAGCAGCCCCGCCAGGAAATGACGTTCCTGCAAGCAAGCAGGCAAGCACGAGGGAAGGACCCTTGAAGCGCCTCGAAGCTTCTAAAGCTCGCGACCTGCAGATCCGACAGCGGCTGGCGATCTCACCTCATTCACCCGTGCCGCCCAAAGCAATTGGTTCAATTGTCGTGTCGTGCCTTGCCTCGCTTCGCGTCCGTCGACTCCCTGGCACTCTCATTCCGCTCTACCAGTTCGAAAAAAAAAGCAAGCGTCACAGAGGTCGAAAAAGTGACCAACCGCGGATCGCTTCGAAAGTGCCCAGGTACGACGCCTAACCGACAGAATCGATCGAACTCCGTCTTCGTATACCGAATCTCAAGAGGAGTATCACAGCACGAAGCCCTCCTTGTTCCCAATTCACCGATCGCTGCATGACCTCGCAAAGGGAAAAAGAATAAGAAAAAAGGAGCAAACCAACAAATATGGCCGACGTTTCCTCACAGCAGATCCTCGGTATCCTCCCCGCGGGCCAGCCGCTCATAACAACCCCGACATCCCAACCATCACCGACATCCTTCCTATACGCAGTGCCCTCCCGTGGTGGCGCAGGTTCAGGCCACAGCCACTTCTCGCACGTGGCAGTCTTTCTCCTGCCCAACATCACACTGCCTGCCAACACCGCCGCGGCAATCTACCTCGCCCTCAACCCCGCGGCACTAGTCAGCGGGACCGAAGCACCAAACTTCAAGTTCCTCGGCGGGATTGGGTCGGGCAAGGAGAGCGCCGTGTTCAAGCTCAACGCGGGGAGCCTACCCTCGGCGCCAGCACCGATACCGGGCGACGCCACCAGCGGGAGCAGCGAGGTGGTAGTGTTGGGGGTGAACATTGAAGACGCGAGCAGCGTGGCGGAGAGGATACAGCAGCAAAAAGCGACCTCGGCATCAGGCGAGGCCGCGGGGATGTCAAATCATGGCCAGAGCGCAGGGCAGCCGTCCACACAAGTCCTTGCGCAGAGGATAATACAGAACGCGTATAATTTCCTGTCCAGCTTCAGCGGGCAGGCGGGCGAGGTAGAGGTCGTACCGCTCAAGGCGTTCCAGGAGTGGTGGAAGAAGTTTGAAGGGAGGGTACGGAGCGATCCGACGTTTTTGGAGCGCCCGCAGGATTAGGCCCAACTGGGTCCTGGGACGTGGGAGAGCAAAGTCTGAAGGAGGGGAGGCGTGGGCAGAGGCCGACCAGGACGACTCGTGCTTTATCACGGAGGCAAGCCGATGATGATTTATTCGGTGGGTTTGAAACCGATAACTGGGTGGCAAGAGAGCACAGGAAGCCAAAACAGTCGCCCATCTTGCGGCACATCGCTTGATATTGCCATTGAAGTGAGGCTTGCCCTCCAAAAAATAACATGGCGTCTCAAGACGAGATGATGCGAGGCTTAAACCAAGAATCGAAGAGGTACACAGAAGACTCGGCCAATAGATGCAAGTCAAGAGACGATACAATATAAAGTCAGTACATGTCTCGAATATGCCTAAATATGGATTGCATTTATGAACAATCCCTGTGCTAGAAATGACGAAGCCTAGAAAGGAATGAACCTGGAAAGATAGCCGCTAATGATGTTGTGAAAAAAGAAAACAGAAGAACCCCAAACCCGTCAGATTTCCTCGCCTTGAAAAGCAAAGTGCAGTCTAAGGCACGTAAATCCTGCTGAAGCTTATGACCTCGCGCCGACAGCACACACATTTGTCAAAATTGTTCATGGCCAGCGTGACACGGCACTCGTCGCAGAGACTGAGGCAGCGACAGGGCCAGACGATGATGCTTCGAGGACTTGTGTGGCATACAACGCAGACGGGAGCACCGCTACCTTCCTCATCGTCGCCGTAACTCGTCTCCTGGGGCTCATGTTGTAAACTTGCGCCTGGCACGCTTTGCTTCCGTCGTCGAGCTATGATCAGTTGCTCGAGGAGTTCAGCCTCGTCGTGAGATGACAGCTTCGAACTCGCATAGGATCGTGGCAAATCCGCTTCGCGGCGTGCTACAGTCGAGTTGAGCAGGATCTTGGTGCGCTGAATCTGCTGCAACTTCGCATACTGGGATCGTGTCAGGATGCGCTCACTGTTCAGGTGAGCAGCAAGAGTGTGTGCTTCTTGTCGTTCTTCTGGACTCTGAGGGTGCAACAGTCGTGCCAGATCGCCCATGGCAATAGGCTGATCGAAAGGTGTGCTTTCCCGCGAGGGTCGAGGTGACCTCTGTGTCGGCGTACGCTGCCCAGCAGCAAGGTCGTCGTCGTCATCGTCCATCCACGCATCTCTTTCGTCTACCGATTCGCTCTCGGTATCTGCCATGCTGTAAATCATGCTCGTCGAATCCCAGTCAGCGTCTCGTTCTTCAGGCTCCCAATCACCACTTGTGTCAATATCGCCCCACAGACTGCCTTTCTTCCATGCGTTATAGAGACGGGAATCAATCTCTTCCCGGCCCAATGACGCAGTTTCGGGGCTTTGCTCCAACTGCCTGCGGACTTCGGCTTCAAAATCGGCATTTTCGTCATTAATGAAGACTCGTCCCTGGCTGTCCGTGACGCGGGCCTTCTTGGAACGCTTAGAACCTGCCGGTAATGGCTCGTCCTTGTTTACAGGCTTGCCAATGCTGGCACACCAAGTAAGCCAACGTGGTATAGGTATCCCGATGGCAGACAGGATCCGAATCAAGATCACAGCTCCAGACCGCAGCACAAGCTTGTTGATGTTCATGACGAACTCAAGAGCCAGAAGCCATCGATTACTACGCTCGGAAGCTCCAACACCGTCTCTTGGGCGTCGATCTCCCAACTTGCTTTTCGGGATCTTCTGTGCGGCTCGTTCTCGTGCAAAGCCATTCGAGGCGCCAATCTGACCTTCTTTGACTGGCACTAGGCCAATTGTCCCGACTGAGTCAAATCGTGACGCACCATCACCAGATGTTGCCCACTGCATGCGCATCGAGTCCAGCTCGCGAAAGCGCTCGTCTTCAAGCCATGTTCGGGCTTTGAGGTTCACATTACGATCCTCGTTCAAGTATACTGCTTCACTGGCCATGGTGATGACACCGAAGCCGGTCCGTAGGAGTGCTGTGTAAAAGTCCATCTCACGCGTTATGCGGATTTCTGACAGCGAGATGTTGGCTTGCATGTTCTCGTGTGCATGACGTAAACGAGCCCCAAAGGTCCAGTGAGCCTGTCCAGGCGCAGGGGACAGTGCGGCGACCACCAACGCGAGCCCGTAGATTGTAGCGCAAACTAGAATGCCTCCCAACACAAGGACATGAGGTACAAATCCAAGGATGCAGACTGTAGGATATCTAAAGAGCCCCATCATTGTAGGACTTTCGAGGGAGAATCTGTATGCCTCAAACACAATGGTGGTCATGAAACACATAGCCCACAGACCTGTGCTGTACAGCCTGTACTTGCTTTGTAATCCGAAGACACCAAGTATGTGGCTCGTCAAGTGGCTCATGGACGAGAGAAAGCCGACCATCAAAACCTCTGGCGGCGTGTTGACGCGTCTCATGATCATGGACCGAGATATGGCGATGTTGGATCCTGACGCAGTCTGTATTGTAGGGTTCGTCATAGAGCCATTCGAGGAGAACAAACCCCATCCGAGTTGATTGCTGATAGCAGCGTCAGCCTCAGCAAACGCTAACGAGTGTTCAAACAGCGTCATGCCCGTCTCAACGGCTACAGGTCGTCCTTGCAGGGCACATGACAAGGTTTCAACGAAGTGACTGAGGCAGAGCGTGCCGAACAGAGGCCACAGCCGTGATAGCGAGCCTCGAAGTTCATTCGAAAACTCGAGGGATCCGGACGGCACCATCGATACGGCTCGGCAGCTCTCATCGTCGCCTTGTCCAAGCAGTAGTGTGGAGCTCACGCTGTGAAGGTATCCGCCATTCTGTGCAAACATAAGTTCTGAGGACTTGCTCGCGTTACCCCAACGCATCTCGGCAAAGTCGGGAGATGTCTGGCATTGTATTGAGCGAAGCAACTGGACAGCTTGAAGAGAGAATAGGATGATGGGAAGGAATCGGAGGAAGAGTCGGATGTGCCATGTAAGTCGGAGCCTACGGCGGGAGGCAGCAAATATGTGGGTGCGGTTCAGGATGATGGCCTGATGGCATACAGGTTAGCCTATCTGTTAACACTCCCGACCACAAATGCAATAGCATGCCCAACTCACCATGGCAACACAACTCAGCGCCCATTTGCTCGTTGCATAGCTGAACACGCTGCCCAAACCCCGAGCACTTTCTAACGAGAACCTCGACATGACGGCAGTGGGATCCGTGTCGTTGTCCAAAAGTTCGGCAGCGACAGCAGCCACGGAAGCCTCGGCACCGGCGACAGCCGCAGCCGCCATGTCGTCGTTGCCAAACACCTCAGCAGCGGGCGTGGTGGTTAGGAAGTAGTCGGAGCCGGTGGCGTCGGGAATTACGCGCTGGCCAAATCCGTCGATGGCATCGGGGAGGGATATGATTGAGCCGAGCTTTGTGAGCATGCGGGGGCCGGCAAAGATGAGGTCTTCTAGGGACGGGGCATAGCGGGTGACGTTGAAGTGCTGCAGGGTCCAGAAGGTGAAGTTGTGCCAGGCGCTCGAGTTGTCAAAGACGGTTGGGGTCGGGCCGAGGGCGGCGCCCGGAGCAGCCATGGGTTGTCGTCTCCGTCGTCCTGCACAACGGGACGGGTTTGTGGTGGCAGTGTTGTGGCCGTTGTTGGGAATGATAGGTGAGATGGAGGTGGTGGATTGGCTCACGTCACGCGGAGGATCGCCGTATGGGCGGGCGCCCAGATAACGGGACGAGCACCCAACGTCCGAGGCCGGGGGCGCCGGATGTTGTGACCAGGAAACAGTTTTGATGTGACACAAGTCACAACCACTGCGTCCGTTTGGAAGTGGCTCGAGACAAAACACTGTGTCATAACGGTCGCGACATATCCTCATTAGTTTACAATTCAGAGGACATTATCTGAATATTGGAGACTGGGATCCGATGGCCACTCTGGGCGCCTGAGGCGTCTTGTTGCATTGCAGCAGCAGCTCCAATGGATCGGCCACCCCACTTTCTCATTGACTGGTACAACCGCGTCACAGCGCGTTCCTTACGGCTTATCAACGCTACCGGCCCGCTATTGATTGCCTGAGGTCCTGGCCCGAGGCATCGTTTAGCTAGGGTGTCCTTGCTTATTGCTGTGCGCTATAGCTTCAGTGGCTGCTTTTCCTCAGGCCACGGTGAAAGCATCCACTAACCTGCTCGGCGCTCGCGACCGGTGTTACAGTGCGCTTTGTGGCTGGTTTTGGATCCCTCGGTGTTGAATGGTCCTCAATCTCAATGCGCTGTACGACGAGCATCTGCTCAAGAGGGCCACTCCAGTCGGCCATCGCGCAGGAAGCCCGTGAGTCGGCCAAACACTGGTGTATAAGCCAGACAGCGGGTAGCTCCTACCATCATGTTCCTGTAAAGCGCTGGGGAGCCATCAGGATCATGTGTTAGAGCGGCAAGCATCGACAAACACTCCTCTTCCCTATCCACCTTGCAGCTGCAGGGTTTGCCAAGGACGGCTGGACGGTGCACCCTGCCAGCCCAGTTGTATAACCCGTCATTGTCCAAAGTCTGGATGACGACTGCTCTTCTGGTCTCCGGAGACGTTCATCTTAAGCCAAAAAACCGGGTTTGGGGGCGGATCACGTAGACTCTGATTGCTGCTGCTTGACAGTGTCTTGCAGAGTCTTCACCACGACGTGATGAGCGTTCTGACATGCAACCAGACTCTTCTCCAGCAACTCATTGTACAGCGACAGTCCACTTCCAGGCAGAGCACCCTTGAACCAGACATTCGTGACCTCGCCTCTCGACGGCAAATACGCTGTGCAACAGGCTGCGTGCACCTTGTCATGATCTGATGACGTTGGATCCAGCACGATCAGAGGCTTGTCCGCACCAGCTTTGGTAACAACAGCTGCAACCCCACCAGCAACAGTGTCGACACAATCAATACCGGCATCGGCAATGGCAGCAGAGGCGACCGTGATGCAACCAGCAAGTACATTCATCATGTCCCAGTCCGCCTCTTTCTGATAATCGCTTGCATCGCGGTCCTGGTCGCCCTCTATAATTGTGACAATAATGTCGACACCACTCTTGGGCCACCGGTCTGCGATGATTGCACCGCGCAATGCAGTATCCAGGTGAACACCAAGGTCCCGCTCGGTCGAGTCTCGGAGATAACCGCGACGTAACCTCGTCGCGAACGGGGCGTACTTGACGTGTGTTGTGAGGATCATGTGCGGGGAGAATGGTGCGGATCGCGGTAATGCTCGGGGTCCGTGGACGGTGCAAGTGAGCTTCATGCGTGTGCTACCACCGAGCCCGCCCGGACTAGCATTCGGGTTTTCCAGCTCCATATAGGCTGAACCAGAGGCTGAAGGGGTGACTCCGGTTTTCAGAACTACGGAAAGAGTGTTAGTCAAATCGAAGGAACAAGAATTGAAACGCTTAGTACATGGTGACGTACAGATCTTGCGAGAGCAATCATCAACCTCCTTGCGCGGCAGTTGGGGAGGAGGCTCTGCGAAAACTGGTGCCAAGGTTGTGCCCGTGGGACCATTGATCCTCCTTCTGTCCGCCATATCTGTTTCTATGGTATCTCGATCGGGTTTGGGGCAATTTGAAGCAGTGAAGTCTCGAGAGGGCTGTAGTTGTTCGGTGATGTCGTCAATGTTGCCTTCGCGGGCCTCTGTCGAAATACTTTCTGGAGCTAGAGCTCAGACGGGTCCCTCTATCAGCTATCGGAGAAGCGGGCTGCAGCCCGTCAGGCCCCACCACGAAGCGCACGAGCCAATAGCGACGAGCAAAAGCTCGAGCAGGAACCAGTGTAAATTCTTTGCCTGCTGCGCATCTCCATTGCCATTTTTCCTTTCTACTTCATCACCACAACTTCAGCCACAACTGCGCAGACACTCCAACCACGACCATGGCGCGTGCGGGATTACACCAGAGTCGGAGGCCAATGCTTCAAGATTGATTTGTCTTGGGTCTAAAGGCATTGGCACTTGTCCCGCTGTGATGTACCGCATCGCCGTGGTCGTGGTCCGGATTTTCATGCTTCAGCTCTGTGTCTGAAGGTAGTGCCTTGGAATTGGTAAGTTGCAATACTCCTCGATGCCTCACACCATCCTCTGCCCCAGTCGCGCCCTTCCCCTGCTATTGATGAACTACTTTCCACAGTTCTCGCGATCACCTGAGCGGCTTGAACAACATGCACTACCATCTGAAGCACCACCTTCGTATTCACTTTTTCAACACTTTTCACGTTGCTAAGTGTTAAAGGCTAACATCCTTCAGATATAGATAGCTCATTGCTGCGACTGCGTCTGTTATTTCAGCTCAATGTGAAGTAGTACAAGGTAAGACATTCCATACATAATGTGATAGCCACCACGATGCCCCGAGTCGATGATGATACAACATTTTCAGTTCTGCTTCTGAAACAGATGAAGATAACAAAATTTACCAAAAACAACCTCTGATATTATGACTCAAACCCTCCCTCCCTATATCACTATCACGCAGCTAGCCTGGTTTTGTCCTTGACTAACTTTACTGAAGATAGCAGATTTTTCTTGCTCTTGCGATATCGCTATGTCCGATCAACATGTAATCCGGCCGCTTGTTGGAATGAAAGCGTAAGTGTTTCACAATCTCCTCCACAACACATCCCTTGTCATCATGATCGAAAACAGTTATATCCATTCAATGATCACAGCGAGTCGAGCCGCCCTCCCGCACTGGAGTCGAGTTTGAGCCCTTCACGGGGTGAAGACTCGGTGATGATCAGTTGTGGAGTTTTCTCTGGCATTCCTTCTCGGAGGCTTGTCCTGATGTCATGCTTGGCTTCCGTTTGCTGGCTCACCTTGGGCGTCGTCTTGAGGCCTAGGGTCGAGCTGGCCGACTCAAGTGAATGATTTAACCGGTAGTCTGATTTTTTACGACATACACTTAGTAATGAATCGGTTGATATCGATCTCGTTCACCTGGCTAACTTGGCCAACAGTAGTATGTTCGTATGAATGCAAACCAAGTCCTTGTGCCATGTCTAAGAGGTAGGTTAAGACGAACTGGTATCAGGACGTATGATGTGTGCACTAGATAGTCTGCAATAGTAGCCTCATGCTCACACTACATGTATTCATCATTTCTACTGAAAGCTCAACTTCTATGTGCTCTTTTTGTGCATGACTGTTGTACCGCCCTGGTGAGAAGGCAAGATCAAAGTATCTGCAATAACAACATTCTCGCGTCGGCCCGCCGCGAAGACGACAACCTCGGCAATATCGTCAGGGGTCAGCGGGTCGCAGCCACTGTAACGAAGGGTTAGTGTCTCTAGCTGTTGCGAGGACTACAACAAGGAGAACTTACGCATATACAGCATCGGCCTTGCTCTTGTCGCCGTAAAAGCGAACGATAGAGAACTCCTACATCCAGCCGTATTCATTAGCACTACATCTCGAACCACAAACCACACCATAAAATAGTCCGCCACAAGCTAGGAAAGGATAACCAGGGAAGAACTCACAGTCTCAACTTGGCCAGGGTCGATCTCCATAACCCTGACCCTCGTGTGGACGAGCTCCTTGCGCAGGCTCTCGTTGAAGGCGCGCACAGCGGCCTTGGTGGCGCAGTAGATGCTCCCGCCGACATAGGGCTCGCGGCCCGCGATGCTGCCGACGTTGATGATGTCACCTGAACCCGCGCCGTTGTTGCGCTTGAGGAAGATGGGCAGCACGGCCTGCGTCATGTTGACTAGACCCGTCACGTTGGTGTCGAACATGATCTGCACGTCCTGCTCGGCGATCTCGGGGGCGCGGGCAACGCCTTTGACCAGGCCGCTATTTACGCAATACAGTGAGCAGTTAGCTTGTATATTTTTTTTTGGTAGTCGAAGCATGTCAACGTGGCATTAGATGTAACTAAAGACCACCAAACAGGTTTGTCCATACGAGTAGGGTAAAGAAAAGCGAAAAGAAGAAAAAACTCACGCATTGTTGACCAGCACATCGATATCCCTGAACTCCTCAGGCAGACCGCCCACAAAGCCTCTTACCTGGTCGGGCTTGCTGACATCGAGCTGGACGGCGAGGACCTTGACCCCGTCGCCGACCTCGGCGTTGATGTCCTTGGCGACCTGTTCCAGCACGTCCTTCCGACGCGCCGTCAGGATGAGCTTGAGGTCCTGTGGGCTCGTGCGGGCGAACTCGAAGGCCACGCTGCGCCCGATTCCCGAGGATGCGCCGGTGACCACGACGGTCTTGCCGGCTAGGCGCTTGGCCATTGCGGAGGACATGTTGCGGGTCGCGTAGTGATTGCTGTTACGAACGCGGTTGAAGGCGACGGGTGAGGGGCGAGGATGGCTGACGACCCGAGTCGGAAGCTCGGTGGCACTGAGGCTGCTGAATGGGTGCTTTGATGAAGCTTGTTGGGCGACCCGCGAAGATAGAAGACGTTGGTAATGGACAGAACGAAGACTGTGTCTGAAGGTCTGCATAGGAACGATCAGAAAAGGTGAGAACCAAAAATGCGAACTTCCTGGACCGAGTGAGGAAACAGACCTCCCGTGCTGATTCGGACGACGAAAATGCAAAGGACGCTGTCCCCGCCCGCCGGCCCGGCCGACCTCTCTACTGCGGGGGGAGCGGAGAACACAAAGCCGAGCTTCTGTAGTTTGCACCGGACATCAGAGGCGAAAGACCCTGTTCTGGAAATATCTCTCGGGGGAAAGCCGTTGGATCGATTCGGTGTCTCACAGAACCGAGGCCTCCTTCTCGCATATGAATCTATCTTCTTTCATGCCTAGAAACTACACCCGCCGGAGTATTCATCAATCTGTACCATCCCAACCTCGAGCGTTTGTAATTTCTCCCGACCCGACAGCAATCAGTCGTGAATCGCAGGCACGATGATGCAACTGCCATTTCCCTCCACCAAGAAACCCCACATTTCCCCCTCGGGAAGCCCTCCGATGCGGAGGCTGCACCAAATCTTCCCGTCACATTCACCCGGTTGGCCCCTGTGATGGGGGTATAGTATTAAGAATAAGGTCCCTGCATGTCAATTACCAATCATGGTTGTGTAGTGTAGCGGTTAGCACGTGGGATTTTGATAGGCACTTATCAAAACATTCTCTACTTGAATCTTCCTGAGACCCCGGTTCGAGCCCGGGCACGACCTCGACAACTTCTTTTTTGGCCCCCTCGTGTAGACTACCTCTTTTTGTACTTGGGCTGATGTCCACTGGATCAGTTCTTTTTGCATTATTTGTTATGTTTCTTTCTCCCACGTTCTCCCCACCAATTGAGAGTGATTGTACGGATTAATCATAGGCTTGAAGGCTTGAAGGCCTAAGCCGTCCCCTTTGAAGCTGTATGGCGCGGAAGTCGGATGGGATCAGTCGATCCTGTTGTGCAGGCTGAACAATTTCACGATTTCCACAGATTATTATCGAGCCTTTTATGATCAAGCCTTGTTTTATTCTTTGATCTTTTGTCTTTCTCTATATACAAGTCGTTCTTATCGTTTGAGACAGTCTGCTCGGCAGAATATGCCCATATTCTATTGTACAAGCGTAATACTTACACCACAATGCTCAGGTTAGAAGCTCATAAGATCTGTCAAGTCACTGTTGTTAGCTGGACATGCCCCGAAAAGCCACTTCGTGTTGTGAAACAAAAGGGGGGGAGATACCTCTGCCAAAAAGACCTCTCTTTGTCCAGTCCATCGCCATGAGCACTCTCGTCCGCAAGCCCACACACTGGGCAAAGTAGGCGCTACGCCAAGCATAAACAGCCCAAAGTCCACCCATAAAGTTTAAGCCGTTGCCGAATTCAAACACGGCGGCGTTGCCAACGTACGCCAGGCTGCCAAGATGGTGGTATTCAAATGCCTTGTACACAGCTGCGTCGAGATCGCCGTCGCGGATGTCGTTGGTGAGCAAGCCCTCAGCCGCATGGGCCATTGTGTTGAACTTCTTGGCCAGGTAGATGCCCTGCTGATTTGCGCGTTGAGCGGTGGCTGGGAGCGACGTGAGCTTGCTGTCAATCTGCATCAGTAGTTCGCGGAGTTCGCCGAAGTCGAGGGTCCCGGACTGGTCTTTGTCGTACTGCTGGAAAAGCTTATCAAGGCGCTTGAGGTGACCGACAGATTGCGGGAAGCGCTTCTTGACGTCCGTAGCGATATTGCGCCAGTCGGAGAAGTGTATCTCGAGGGTCTCAGGATCTTGCCCACGCTTGAAGGCCAAACCACGCAGGAATGAGATGATGTTATCGGTGATATTGTTTTGCACGGTAGAGCAGTCGCCAATAGCATAGACGTCCCCGAGGGGTGTGCCGTTCAGACGAAGGTGCGAATCCGTCTCGAGAGCGTGTCGGTTGTTCTGGGAGGGGCCAAGTTTCTCCGCGATCTTACGGCAGACCTCGGCTTGCGAGACACCGGTTGACCACAAGCAAAATCCCATAGGCAGTTCCTTGTTGATGAGCGTCCCGTCTTCCTGCTTTTGTGTGAACATGATCTTGTCCGGGTGAACTTCTTTAACACGCGAGTTGGTGAGGACCTCGACCTGGTCGCGCGCAAAACGCTCCTCGGCATACTTCGAGACGGTTTCGTCGTATGTGTTGAGAATGTGACCGCGGCTCTGAATCAGATGCACGGAGATCTCATTGCGAAGCACACGAGGAAACCTCCTAGTCAGATCCTCATTGAGCAAATCGAAAATCTCAGCGGCAAACTCGACACCGGTAGGTCCACCGCCACTGATGACAAAGGACAGCAGCCGTCGACGCTCCTGATCAGAAGTGGTTGGAAGGTTGGCGAGTTCGAGGTTTTTCATGATCTGGTTGCGGATCTTTCGGGCGTCGTCGATATCCTTGAGGAAGTGGCAGTTCTCCAGGCCCTTTACTCCGTGAGGGTTTGTCACCGAGCCAACAGCAATGACTAGCTTATCGTACGGAACATAGAAGCGGACCTCCTTGCCGAAAGAATCAACCTGTGAGACCTCGACGAGCTTATGAGAGAACTCAATATCCTCAGCAGATGCACGAAGGTAATGACCCCCAACGCCGCTCAAGATACGTCTAATCGGCTCGACCAAGCTGCGCATCTCTAGAGTGCCAACAGTTGCAGAGGGAAGCATAGGCGTAAACAGGAAGTAGTTCTTTGGGCTGATGACCGTCACATGGTAGTCGTCCGGATTGAGCTGCTTGAGGAGAGCTACGCCACCCCAGCCGCCGCCGAGGATCACAAGGCGTGGCTTGTCTTTGCGCATTTGGTGTTCTTCCGAGTCATCATCGTCCAGGTAAGCTTGTATAATGGGCAGGTTCTTGGGCCCGCCGCGAGGTGGTTCGAGGGCGGCTTTAGAGACTCTGCAGTCGCTGATAACATCGGCCTCCTTGTAGGTTGTGGCGTCGTAAATGAAGAAAGCGGCTATCAGCAGGCCAACAAAGCCAACACCAGTGCCGAAGATTGCGGCGGTACGGTACGCGAAGTTGAGGAAGGCAGATCGTCGTTGCGGGAGGGGTTTGCCGGACAGATAGCGTTTCGTGATAACAGGAAGGGGCGATGGCTGTCGAGGGTAAGCCAGAGAAGGCCGGAAAGCGGGAACCGTCGTGGATGGTCGAAGTGAGTTGCTGTACTGGCGAGTTTGTGCCTCAAGCTGCTGGCGCAAGAGCTGGAATGGCGAAACTGCTGGCTTGCTGCATCGTGAGGTTTGAAGGGGAGCCGCCTGAGCCACTAAGGACCTCAGGAGCGTGCGACCGCCCGCCATAGTCTGGACGGCTTGTGAGCACGCAACGCTGTGGAAGTCAATTTCTCAGGAAATGCTCATGTCGTGGGGGAGTAACTGCAGCGCACGCGAGTGAGGGGAGAAAATTCCACTGCATGGGGTCGAAGAAGACAAACAGCCGCACAAGTAGCTGCACAAGCAATTGAGTTGGTATCTCAAAATGCTGGGTGGTGTCTCCCTGTCCCAGCCCAGCTCAGCCGTCGTTGCGTCATCAACACGCCAAACTGGGCCAGCATTAGCGCCGCCGCACATCAGTGCAGGGGCAGGGGCACCGGCACCACGGATAACTCTCAAGGATCCGCCAGCTCGACCTGCCAAGTTGTCAACCCTCAAGCCTTGGGGTGGCACCAGCGTCAAACTCAGCCTTAAGCTCAGCGGCCTTAGTCAATAAGGGTTCCCAGGTCCAAGAGATGTTGATACAAGGCGAGAATGAATACTAGGCAGAACCAATTATCGAGCAAGAGAGTAAAATGTATTACACAGTCTGACATGGGCTGTGACGCAACAGATGTCCAGTTATCACAAGGAGATCCACTCGTCGGAAAGCTCGGATAATCGAGAAGGCGAGCTCCGACGCTGTCACGGCGCGCAGAGGATGCGTCACAGGTAGATGTGGAAGCGGGCCATGGATGACCACTGAGAGCCGTGTAAGCCCTTCATTTTGGGTTGGAAGCAAGCTGCCAGAGACACTTTGTATTTTCAGGCAACTGGCATTGAGCCAGAACAACGTTACTTCACAGGAGCAGTTTGTCTTTGAAGTATAAACCATCATGTCTATTACCCGAGACAGCCGCTTGCTTGGTGAAAATGCACCAGACACAACTATATGCTGAAGTCCTTGTATCCCCACTTCTCTGTGCGTGTGGTGCGGGCCTGCTTCCTAAACGGCCTCCGCTTGCGAGCCTCAACTCTTCCTCTGATCATCATGCTCCGGTACCGGTCCTTAAGCAGATTGCCCTCGGGCTTGAGCAGCCGTAACGAATCCTGCAACTCGTCGGGCAGCACCAGCTCAAGATCCTTCTCTGGTAGTCTGTACTTGCCGAGTTGCTTGCGGCGGAGGACCTCGTCTGTGCCCTCCATGCTATCGTCAGAGTCGTCGCCGTCTTTCACGAGGGCTAGTTGAGAGTCGCGCTCAGCCACCTGCTGGGCGATCTCCTTGATTCGCTCTGCTTGCGCCTTCTTGGCCTTCTCCCTGGCTTCGTGCTTGATACGCCCTTCCTCTGCCTTCCTCCGCTTTACGCGGTTTCTCTGAGCTGGCGTCTTGCGTTCAGGCCGCTTCTTGCTGACTTGCAATTCTTCGCCTCCACTCTGGACTCCTTCCCATTCCGAATCCTCGTCCCATTCAGACAACTCAGCTCTGGCCTCGGCCGCTTCAGCCTCGGCGGCTGATCGGGCAGCGGCCTCAAGTCTAAGTTGCTCCGCTTCCTCCTCAGCCAGACGCTTCTTTTCAGCAGCAACAGCCTTGTCCGCCTCTGCCTTGTATCGCGCCTCGTAATCCTCAAACTTTGGATTGTAGCTGTAGCCGCCCGACGGTTTCGCGACAGCTGGGACTTCCTTGCCGTTGGCCGCCAGGGTTAATGGTTTCTGTGTGATAGTCTTAGGCGCCTTCTTCTGGTCATTCCGCTTGTCGTGAACAATGGCAACCTCCTGCTTGACAGGTGCCGAGACTGCCCATGGGTCAAATGTGTCCTCGGAGACCTCAATCAATGACTCGTGGTGGCCATCAGCGACCTTTCGCAGTCTTATGAGCTCCTTCTGGGTGACGTATTCGGTTCGTTGGCGCTTTGCAGGCAGGATGCCGTCGGTGGTCTTGTCGCCAGGTCGCTTGCGCAAAGACACGGCTGGAATGACTGATCGGGCTGAGATGATTTCATCGGCCTTCAAAGGCTTGGAGCTCTTCTTGGGGTGTTTCTTGCTGATCGAGGAATCCCCGACCGTGTCGAGGGTGAATAGTTCTTCTGAAGGACGCTCGGCGAGGACACCACTGCGAATGAACAAGTCAGTATGCTTTATTCATTTTTCATCTAGCCCGAACCAGACTTCTGCATGATCCACCTACCCCTTGAGAATTTCTTCATTGAGCTCATCAAGACCCTCCTCAACTTCGGTAACATCGACGTTCTTCCTCCACGCCTTCTTGCCTTTTCTCGAGGGTTGCTTGTATGAGGCTGGGGCCGTGGTCGGGCCAGCAGCCGGCTTGATGACGGGCATGATTGCGAGAATTGATCGTGCGTTCCTCGAAAATATCGTGCTTCGCTGAGAAGGATTAAGACGAAGCGAAGACCACAATCAAATGCATGGTGTTGAAGACGCTGTATGCGCGGATGTGGGGGACCAGGCGCTGCGCTGCGCCCGATGGGGACCGAATTTTTTCGTTGCGGATAAGCTGATAAGTCCAGGGCCTTTCAAGGCTGCAGCACCGGCTTTACTGTGGAGAACCTTGTCCATGGAGGGTCCCTACCGGTATTGTCGCTCATGCTGGTGCATTAATCTCAGGGCTATCAATGTTGAAAGGGCTTCAGTTGTAAACGTTATTTCTTGAACGAGACCGAGCCTCACAGTATTTATCTTTTGTTTGGCCATACAGTACCTGAACGGAATAAAATAATTCCACAGATCTAAGATGATGCCGCACACGAGACGTTACAGAGGCACTCACAATCGAGGTGCCAAGATGAACCGGTGTAATGATGATGTCTTTCTTAAGATTGTTCGATTGCATAATTGTTGACTCGCGCAACTGTCTTCAAAATTATCCGTCTCACCAGGCCAACTGAGTCCCAAAGTCGAGCTTTGGATCCCAGCATTCAAGCTGACTTTCCGGCGCGGCCACTAACAACCGGCGCATGGGGCCCAGATCCCATGGCTGGGTCCCGAGGCCGTACTCCATGCTCCGCCGCCTATCGCCCAGCGGAAAGGGGGCGGATCGCCACCACCACTACTCCCGCACCAGCCAGGCGGCACTCCCCAAGGTCCATCTTCGTTGTTGCATTGGATTGACAACTCAAAACTACCACCACGCCTTCCGCCCTCTCGAATCCTCCCGACCACCAGATCACTCAAACTCCCTCAAGGCGCGACCTTGATCCCAATTCTGCCCCTACCACCACCATCGTCCACGCCCAACGACACAAGCGAATCTCCCGGCAGACAACCGCCCTCGAGGCCGCACCGCAACTATGGCACAGGCAGCTGGGTCCTACAACAACCCGCTCAAGAAGTTCAAGTGCGTACTTGCGTTTAGCCCCGAGAACCGTTCTGGGTCCACGGCCGAAGCAAAGCAGACAATCAGTGCTAACGACTCTCTTACGACAGGCTGGTCTTCTTGGGCGAGCAGAGCGGTAAGCCTGCACCTCAACCACGGCTACCTCGGCAGCCACGGCCGCAACGAACACAACACAATAGCTAACTCCCAACCCTCTTGGGTTCTGCAGTTGGCAAGACGTCCCTGATCACACGCTTCATGTACGACTCGTTCGACAACATGTACCAGGCCACGATTGGCATCGATTTCCTCTCCAAGGCGAGTCCCCCCCCATGGACCCCCACCTCTATGCCGACAACGACGGCGGCGGCGGTAACCAGACGATCTATCGCAAACTAGGCGGACACCCATATGTGTATAGGAGCAGGGCCTCTGAGACCGGCGGGCTAACTTAATTGTGCTCTGCAGACAATGTACCTCGAAGACCGGACTGTGCGTCTGCAGCTCTGGGATACGGCCGGCCAGGAGCGCTTCCGCAGTCTGATTCCTAGTTATATTCGAGACTCGAGCGTCGCCGTGGTCGTATACGATATCTCTAGTACGAATCGCCCCATTTCTCCCCCTCTTCCGGCTGCACATCTCCTCCCCTACCCAGGCGATCAATTACCCCCAAACACATTACAGGAGTTCATGATGGCGGCAACTTCCTACTGACACACTCTTGCTCTCGTTACAACCTACAGACGCTAAATCTTTCCAAAACACACGGAAATGGATAGACGACGTGCGCGCGGAGCGCGGCAACGACGTCATCATCGTGCTGGTTGGCAACAAGACGGATCTGAACGACAAGCGCGAGGTGACGACGCAGCAAGGCGAGGACGAGGCTAAGAAGAACGACCTCATGTTTGTCGAGACGAGCGCCAAGCTGGGCCACAATGTCAAGAACCTGTTCCGGAGGATAGCCCAGGCTCTGCCGGGCATGGAGGGGTCGGATACTGCAAGCCAGGTGCAGTCGCAGAGTAAGTGGCTTTCTTTCCCGTTTTGGACGTGTGAGGATGGAGATCGGAACTCGCGCGTGCAAGACGGAAAGCAGGGGAATTGTTTTGCCAGAATCGATGCCGTGGGGGGGGGGGTTACTTTTCTTCGAGGATGTCATGCTGACCTTCTGATTGTAGTGATCGATGTCAAGACGACGCCGCAGGCTACCCAACAGGACGGCTGCTCATGCTAAACTCGACCCAGCAACTTGGTGTCCAGAAATAGCACGGAAATATAACGGGCGGACTGGACACCACTCACGTGTCATGATACGGGATAAAATCGTCTTGGGTGCAGCATTGGTCTTCCTTCTAGGGCATGTCGCGACGATAACGACTCACATAGTAATACGCCGCTCTAAGCACCCCTTTCCACTTCGGCCAGGCTTTCGGGGCGGTGATGCACGAATTATAATCATTGTCTGTGTAATAACTTTTTTCCTTTGCTCCGATCCGTGTTCCAAAAATTTGCGAGAAGAGCCTTGCTTGAGATGAAGATCCTCGATTTGTACTCTGTTCTGTCACTGTGAATCAGATGCATCCTTTCAAGCATACCGGTAGCAAATTAACCCAATGTCTTGACACTGCCATCCTGCATACCGAAGTACACCTTCACGGGTTTCTCGCCTCCCATGCCCTGCTGCAGAGCCTGAGGCCCTGTGAGTCCTGAGAACACACCAACCTCAAGCACACCAGTGATTGACTTTATCCTTTGCGCCAAAGCATCCACAGTCCACAAGCCCTTGGATGGGTCCATCTGATTGGCTTGGCTGTTTAGCAACAACGGGGGGAAGGGCGCGTCGATGACATTGTTGCCATTATCAGTGACAATTGAGCCGGCCTTGCCCGGCAATCCTGAGCGTACGAAAGGTTTCTTGGAGCCTAGAAGCAGGAGTTCGCGGCGGACGGCCTCGGTGGCCAGAGGCTGCACCTCGATTGGAATGCCGACCCAGTTGGTAAGCAGGTTGGGCACCTCCTTGCGGTAGTCGGCGACGCAGACGAATTGCTTTGCGAACTTGGCGACAAGCTTTTCCTGGTAGTGGCATGCACCGCCACCCTTGATGCAGTTGAGTTCCGGATCGACTTCGTCGGCGCCGTCGAAGCAAACGTCGAGGTACTGCTGTCCAGGGACACGCTCGTTGAATTCGAGGACCAAGTCGTCAATAGCCAGGACGGTAAGTTTGGCCTCGCGGATCAGTGCGCGTGACTGGGAGCCGGTGGGTACAAACTTCATCTTGGCTGTTACATCTCTTGGCAGATCCGCGATAGCTTCTACAACGTACTTGATTGTGCTGCCACTGCCGATACCGACGTACCGAAAGTCATGGCTTAGGTAGTCCTCAACGGCCTTACGCCCTGCCGCCTTCTTGGCAGCTTCGACCAGGTCGCCTGCGGTGTTGACTGGCGTCGGCAACGGCGGCTCGACCAAGTCAGCTGGGGCCATGGTATATGAGTATGTCCTGAACTGGCGAGGAGTGAAGTGAATAAAGGGTCTGTATGCTCACTATTAGTCTATGTTCCATGGCTCGGCAGTATCGCTTGCAGTCCGAACAGTTCTATTCGCCCGCTCCAGTACTGAGTGGTGCAAGCTCACGATACTTTGTACGATAGGGCTGCCATGTCGTGCAAGGAGTATTTCATCGGTCGGATGTGACGGGAATTTCTTCTCCTTCGGTTGAGACATGCAGCCAAATGCTGTGACATCATCACGTCACGGACGACGCATACGTCGTAGCCCGAAAAATGTGCACGAACTCACATTGAATCTGGGCGCTGGAATTTTATGCGCTGGTGAACCAGAAAGAGGCCGTCGTTTTGACGGGTTGCGACTGCGAATGTTCTTGCCGATGCCAATCGACTGGTGGAGTGCAGGCGTGACGTCTTGAGATAACTGCGGGGCCTCGTGTAGTTGAGAAGAGTCCTGCCGTGGAAGGAACTCATTAAAAGCTTGTCTGCTTGTGGAGCTGTGAAGTTTGACCAGCAGGGCGAGATGCTCTGTCGTTGATGTATGCAGCCCGGGAACCGAAAGAGTGTCCTGCTGGAGGTGGGATGCTCGGCTTTGATGCTCACTTCAGTTTGCTGTCTGCAAGTACGGCTGATCTGCGACTGGTGCTCCGGCAAAAGCTCTCGAGCGCCACGATTCGATGGAGGGGTCTCAGGCGGGCAAGGGTGTTGATGGGGTCTGGACTTAGGGCGCTCTTTCCACGAGTATCAACAACATTAATACGTCCTTATCGATAGGTCGATGTGACCAGACGATGCGATTCAGGACTCGGCGAGGTTGGGACTCATTTGCCAGCCTTCTTCCACTATCTCCAATCCAAATCTTACACGCCGAGGCAAGAAGTGTCGACCGGAGTGGTGATGGTGGGCACCGCCCAAGAACGACTCGCAAAAGTGGTGGGAAACCGCCATAGCCTGCGTCATGTATGTGCACGTAACTATGCAGAATGATTATTGATGACCTGCTGAGTAGATGGTTTGAGGTTGGTAATCCTCTGGCAGCCTGGTATGACCATATCCTGCTGCAGCATGCAAAGGCCCTGCGGACCCCAGAATCACGACATCGATTTGGGGCGTCTCGCCATGCGGGTGTCGGAAGTCGCCTCATGATGGCGTCTTCATTAGCTCGTGGGTCGTGTCGTGATGTTAGAGGGGACGGAGGGGTGATGCTAAAGCCCGAGGCCAGGGCCAGGGGTCAAGTCCTAAGCTGCGCGACCCTGGCCTTTGAAAAGAGAAAACGGCAGTCGACGGCTAACATGAAACTGTGCCCTACTTTGCAGAGAGCAAGTGCCTATGGTGTGATAAAATGCCGGCATTTGCTGCCTCGCTCATTGTCGCCGTCGCTGGCTGGACTGAGCAAGGCGTGCTTGGGGAAATGCAAAAGATGTGCGGGACTCGGTGCGGCTGCCCAGAACGGTGGGAATGGCAATGCCGGGCGCTCATAAAGTGGCGCGGCCGGCAGCCTCCGAGAACGGCGCCGGAGGCTGTTCAGCATGGACTTCCACCTTGGCGGCCTGGAGCCGCCGAAGGACAACTGCGCGGCTTATTCCAGACAGGCGCAGCCGAGTCCCGCGATCCGGGGTCTGGAAGGGAATGTCGAAGCCCATGCAGTGGGACTGTCCGCAGTCGGACAGGCCCCCAAGGTTGGAAAGAGGGCGCTGCTCATTGGCTGCGCATCACGCAATCGCAGCGCAAAGCCAGTGCCGCCACGAGTCGGAGGGGTCCCCACGGAGCGCCGCCCAGTCGCTGGCGGGGCCACGCCGGCCGTGGCAACACCATCGCAATGACACTGCACTTGCACTGCCAGTACTGCCGGCTTACACTGGAGCACGCGCCGGCGTGGCATGGCAATTCTCGAACCGCCTCTTGACGACGGACTCTCGACTCGGCAACGGGGCCTCTGCCTAGCAGCTCCTGTCCACCACGGTCCTGTCTTGGCCTAGCCGGCTGCCCAGCAATCACCTCAGCATCCGGCTCCAGTCTTTTTTTCTTGCCCTTCCGCCGGCCCCAGGTGCCACAGACTATTTGAAAGCTCGAGTCGCCGCTGCGGGCCTCCCTCTCCGCGATGTCGTTCCTCTTCGGAAACGTTCAAGCTTCTGCCTCCCCTGCTGGTTCTTCCTCGAGACAACAACGGGCGTCTCTCAGCATGGCGGACACTCAGCTCACAACGCCCTACGAGGCTGGTAAGTCGACCTTGCCTTTGCCTTAATACCCTGTTCAGCTCTGGGAACTCTGTCGTACTTGGTGGAAAGTCGGGTCGTAGGCACCAAGAGGCTGTCTTCTTCGTGCTACAGCCAGCTTCCCAGAGGGGCCCATTACCACGGTCTGCGGTCAGTCAAAACAAGCAAACTAAAAGCTGACCATCTTCGTCTTTAGTTGCGCGCATTGCGTATCTCGCCAGCGACGTCGTCGTTTCTGTCCAGCCCGCTCAGGGCCAGGATTCTGACTTTTCGAGCCAGCTTAAGAAGTATACGGCCGCGAAGGCTCAGAGTATTGTTGCCAAGTCCGCGGATGGACTCCCAGAGGTCAGTCTGAATTGCTATTATACACTAGGCTCAATCTTCCATATTGCCGTTCCCTCAACTAACACAATTTCCCAGGTCCAAACTGTTCGGTACAACACGGATCCTCTATTGTCCGTCTTCACACCGATCCGCTCCGGTCGGATCACATCGGTCACGACGACATCGAGCATTCTCCTCCCTTCCATCGCCCATCTCTACAAGCTCGCAAACTACCCAGTTGTGCTTCACGTCGCCCTGGGGCCTTCAGAACTGCCCGACTACTCGGCAATCACAGCTATTAGGAACTCAGGATGGACTTTCCTGCAGTCGGAGTCCGTTCAGGAGGCACAAGATATTGCCATTTCCGCTCACGCCCTGGCCGCCAAGTCGGGCCGGGGTGTCATCCACTTCTTCGACCCCAACAGCAGTTCGCACGACAGACCAGTAACTGCCGACTCTGTCGAGGTGGTTAGCCAGCTGCTCAGCTTGGATGATGTTCGCCGCTTCCAAGCTGCCGAGTCTGCTGCAGAAGGAGGCATCTACGCCGACGATGGCCGAGTCGTGCGGGCGTCTGCACACTCAGCAGTAACCACCACTGGCGCAGTAGAGAACCTTGCTGATTCGACGGTGTTGGGAGCCGCTTCCAAGGTCACTTCATCTCAGGTCTCCGAGAAGTCGAGCGAGAAGAGCGAGTCTAGCGCGGCCTCCGTTGTGTCCTCGGCGACGACCGTCGAGAGTGCTGCAGTACAGCTAAACTCCGAGGACATCTTCAAATATATCACCTCGATATGGGCTCAGATCAAGGAGCTTACCGGTCGCGAGTACAGCGCCTTTGAGTGGTCCGGCCCGTCGACTGCCGAGCAGGCTATCTTCGTTTTTGGTTCTGATGTTGGTCTTTTTGCGCAAGCACTTGATGCCGCAAAGGCCACTGATGTGTATGCCAAAGCTGGCCTCCTCACCGCACGACTGTACCGTCCTTGGCTCGGTGCTAAACTCCTGGACGCGATCCCCAAGAGTGTCAAGAGGATTGCCGTGCTAGAGCAAATCTCCAAGAAGACCACAAAATGGGGGCCCGTTCTCATTGATGTCCTCACTTCCGTCAAGAGCGGACCTGGTGGTGTTGAGACCATTGTCGGTCACCAGCTCGGCCAGCTCAAGTCTGACACCATCGAGCAGGCTCTCCGTGGTATTTTCCAGAACTTGTCATCCGAAAAGCCGGTGCAGAACCTCGAGGTTGGCAGCAATTCGGTGTCTACTACCTCTCATGAGTACAGCCTGCAGCAGCCGAAGGTCGAGACTGCTTACACAAAGATTCTCGACCAGCTCTTCGGCAAGAGGGTCTACATGGCCAACGCGCTCAAGTCTAGCAACACTGGCCTGACTGAAACAATTGCCGCGAGCCCTGAGTTCGGTTTCGGTTCGCTTCTTGCTCGCAAAGAGCACCGTGAGCGGTTTGTCAAGGAGGTCAAGGTTGCAGCCAGCTCAGGCAGCTTCACCACCACCTCTCCTGTCGACTGGCTGGCGAAGTGGGCTGCTAATGCTGAGGATGCCGCCAAGGCAGGTGAGCTTGCCGACGATGTTATCGCTCGTCTTGAGACCGATGGCTCGTCTGTTTCCAGGCAGCTGCTCGCCAGTAAGGGTCTTTTCCGTAAGGAGTCGCTTTGGCTCATTGGTTCCGATGCCTGGTCATACGATCTCGGCAACTCTGGAGTACACCATGTCCTCGCCTCTGGCGAGAATGTCAACATGTTGATCATCGACTCAACACCATACTCAGAGCGCGCCGCCGCTGATGCTTCGAGGCGGAAGAAGGACATTGGTCTCTACGCTATGAACTTTGGTAACGCCTATGTTGCCTCGACTGCGGTCTATAGCTCGTACACACAGGTCCTGCAAGCTATGCTTGAGGCTGACAAGTTCAACGGCCCGTCTGTCGTCCTTGCGTACTTGCCTTACTTCGGCGAGCACGACTCTCCCCTGACTGTGCTCCAGGAGACCAAGAAGGCCGTTGATCTTGGTTACTGGCCTCTCTACCGGTGGAACCCCGAGGCTGACACCAAGTCTGAGCCCAAGTTCTCGCTTGACTCTGAACGCGTGAAGAACGAACTCAAGGAGTTCCTCGCTCGCGACAATCACCTTACACAGCTGATGAACCGTGAGCCGAAGTTCGCGTCCACGCTCGCCCAGGATTTTGGCACCGAGGTCCGGGCTCAGCAGAAGCGCAAGGCCAGAGATGCGTACAACGTGCTGCTTGAAGGGCTCTTTGGCGCTCCATTGACTGTCCTCTTCGCCTCGGACGGCGGCAACGCACAGTCTATTGCCAAGAGACTGGGCACGCGTGGTCGCGCTCGCGGTCTCAAGACCACTGTCATGGCTATGGAAGACTACCCTATCGAAGACCTGGCTAGCGAGGAGAACGTTGTTTTCGTCACAGCCACCGCCGGTCAGGGTGAGTTCCCTCAGAACGGTCTGTCGTTCTGGCACACAGTCAAGGATAGCACCGATCTCGACCTTGCGTCTGTCAACTACTCTGTCTTTGGTCTCGGTGACAGCCACTACTGGCCTCGTAAGGAGGACAAGGTCTACTACAACAAGCCGGCCAAGGACTTGGACAAGGTATTGTCCACCTTTGGCGGCAAGAAGCTGGCTGATATCGGGCTCGGTGACGATCAAGATCCAGATGGCTACCAGACTGGCTACTCTGAGTGGGAGCCCAAGCTTTGGCAAGCCCTCGGCGTGGACAATGTCGAGGGTCTTCCGGATGAGCCCCCGCCGATCACCAACGAGGACATCAAGCTTGCCTCAAACTACCTGCGTGGCACTATTGTCGAGGGTCTGAACGATCCCAGCACTGGTGCCATTTCTGCGGCTGACCAGCAGCTCACCAAGTTCCACGGCACATACATGCAGGATGACCGCGACATTCGCGACGAGCGCAAGGCTCAAGGGCTTGAGCCTGCTTACTCTTTCATGATCCGGTGCAGACTCGCCGGTGGTATCTCGACGCCAAAGCAGTGGATCCAAATGGACGACATCGCCACGACCCTTGGCAACGAGACCATGAAGCTCACAACGAGACAGACTTTCCAGTTTCACGGTGTTATCAAGAGCAAGCTGAAGCCCGCTATGCAGGCCATCAACAAGGCTCTTATGACCACTATCGCTGCTTGTGGCGATGTCAACCGCAACGTCATGTGCAGCTCGCTGCCCACTGAGGCTGGCTACCAGAAGCAGGTCTGGAATGTGTCCAAGCTGATCAGCGACCACTTGCTGCCCTCGACCAGTGCCTACCACGAGATCTGGCTCACAGATGAGGATGACAAGAAGACACAGGTTGGTGGCAATGCTGTGCAGGACTTTGAGCCTCTCTACGGCCCTACGTACCTGCCCAGAAAGTTCAAGATCACTATTGCGATCCCGCCACACAACGACACCGATGTCTATGCCCACGACATTGGCTTGATTGCCATCAAGGGCGACGACGGCAACCTCGCTGGCTTCAACATCTTGGCTGGTGGCGGTATGGGCGCCACCCATAACAACAAGAAGACTTACCCGCAGACTGGTCGCATGTTCGGCTACGTGTCAGCTGAGGACGCTCACATTGTGTGCGAGAAGATCATGCTTGTCCAGCGCGACTTTGGTGACCGCAAGAACCGCAAGCATGCTCGTCTCAAGTACACGATCGACGACATGGGCGTCGACGTGTTCCGCGGCAAGGTCGAGGATCTGTGGGGCAAGAAGTTCGAGAAGGAGCGCCCGTTCCAGTTCAAGAGCAACGTCGACACGTTTGGCTGGCAAAAGGACGAGAACGGTCTGAACCACTTCACCTTCTTCATTGAGAACGGCCGCATCGAGGACACGGCCGAGTTCCAGATGAAGACTGGTCTCCGCGAGATTGCCAAGGTGCACAAGGGCGAGTTCCGGCTCACTGGCAACCAGCACCTCATCCTTAGCAACGTGGCGGACGAGGACTTGCCGGAGATCAAGGAGCTTATGAAGAAGTGGAAGCTCGACAACATCCAGTTCTCTGGCATGCGCCTGAGTTCGTCAGCCTGCGTGGCGTTCCCCACCTGTGGTCTCGCCATGGCCGAATCGGAGCGGTACCTTCCCGTGCTGATCTCTAAGCTTGAGGCATGCCTAGAGGAGAACGGTCTCAAGCAGGAGTCCATTGTCATGCGCATGACTGGTTGCCCCAACGGTTGTGCTCGACCCTGGCTCGCGGAGGTCGGCTTCGTCGGCAAGGCTTTCGGAGCTTACAACATGTACCTCGGCGGTGGCTACCACGGCCAGCGCCTCAGCAAGCTCTACCGCTCGTCGATCAAGGAGGATGAGATTCTGGCTATCATGAAGCCCCTGCTGAAGCGGTACGCCACCGAACGCGAGGAGGGTGAGCACTTTGGCGACTTCTGCATCCGCATTGGCATCATCACCGCCACGACGGAGGGTCGCGACTTCCACGACAATGTAAGTCCATGAATACTACCCCCCCTCCCGTACTCATCCACAAACAGAGGCATTGTAGCTGACATGCTTTGACTTTATAGGTTGCCGAGGAAGATGAGGAAGAGGAAGAGACGAAATAAGCTGTGGGCCACGACTGACCACAGATCAATCTTCCCTTCTGTCTTCTTTCAATCTCATATTTCTTGAAAGAAAGAAAGAAAAAAAAACATTGTCACGACTCAGGAGCATCTAGCAGGCGGCGTTATCATGATTTTGCGGGCTGGTATCTTTTGAACCAAATATGTTTTCATATAAAACTTTGTTGTACTGTTTGAATCAACCAAAATTATCCATACTATCTAACCTGAGAGGATACAACGTGACATGTGAAAGGCATTCCGACAAAAAGCTCAGGTGCTCACTAACCTGCAGCAAGGTTTTATGTAAGTAGGGACAACATCCGCTGCGTCGGCCCGAATGTCGAGAAAAGAAACATCCCATCCCATCCCATCCCGTGACGAGCTAATAAGTCAACAGCAAGGGGGAAGCAGCTCCACGGGTAATTCTGCTGGCGTCATGCTGCAGAATGTCGGCTATTGCTCTTTGGGCAGGGTACAAACATACTTGAGTAGGTTTAGGTCAGTTTGAAGTCAAGCCGCGTGTGGCTCGCATGGGGGGTTTCTTTCCCCGCCCTTCTGGGGATGCAGGGTAAATAGTGCAGTGAGTTGCTATATTTGTATTTCTTTTATATTTTTTAAAAAAAAAAAAAGCTTCCTCTGCTGATTTGAGTAGGCGAGATTATGACAGGCGAGTGGAGTTGGGATAGTTGCGGTCTGTGAAGCGAAAAGAGGGAGAGTGGGCGGGGTTTTCAAACGGGCCGAATTTCGCGGGGGAGGGGGGGAGGGGGGGCTGGATATTGATATCTGTGATATTGCTGGGCTGGCCTTCTGTGCGTGCATTTTCCTGTCTCTCTCTCATTTTGTCTTCTTTTTCTCCTCTCTTGCCTGACTAGCGTGAGATGGAGAGCTGAGCTGTGGATGAGCAAGTTGATAGTCTAATTAGTGAGTGGTTCGATGATGCATCGGGGTGGGTACCGCAGATCTATATTTAGATCTTGATATACCCCGTCATGCCCATGCATGCCTGCACGTATGTATTTTTTAGCTAGAGTAGATTGCAGGGTTGTGGGATGCCTGGATAGTGTGTTCCGGTGAGCCGGGGAGAGGTGGTGCTTTCTAATTGATGATTGCCCTAAAGTACATACGGGCTTTTGGCCAACAACGACGCCAGCCCAGGGGCTAGAGCCGGGTTCCTGGAGGAGAGCCATCGCGGCCCAACGCGCGGGCGGGAGAGGAGCCGACGGGAAGGACGCTCGGCGGGGCGTGGAGGAGAGGCGTAAGGTGTGAGAAAAGAGAAGAATTCACCTTTGAGGTAATAGTCGCACGAAAAAGGGACCCGGCACACTGGCGCTGCTGATCCCTGCGGTAAGCTATTTGGGGTACCTTCCCGAATCGTCATGGCATATGCAAGCGTGGCTGCCCTGCCGTGCATCGTCTGTCCTCATCTGTACTCATCTGTATTCATCTGTACTCATCTGACTTTTGCTCTTGCGCTTGCACCCCGGCCCATTTACTCGCGGGTCTACGTGTGTCATGGACTTTTGCAGTGGCCACGCGAGGCCAGCATGTCTGTCTGTCGAGTCTGTCCAGTCTGCCCCAGGCAATCAATCTTCTAAAGCCGAGCTGCCCCCCGGACGGACCGGCCCATGTTACAGTACGATCCAGCCGCACTCCAAAAAGGGAACCGGCGATCCGCCACTAGCCTTGCAAATAATTACACAGTAGGTGCTTTGGTACTATTTACGTTCGGCTGAGCTTGACTGCCGATCTGGACAATGGCCTTTGCCGTTGTCTCCCCGGCCTATTGTGCAATCTGCCGGCTGGTCCTTCTCGGTGCTTACTTTCCAGATGCATGTCAAGCGCGTCTGTGCTAAATCGTAGAGCGGAGCATTGTCCGCTTCGCTCTGTTCCTCGGTTCCTCGGTTCCTCCAGGGCTGAGCCGGGGACCCCTGAGAACAAGACCTGGCTGTCCATGGCTGTCCATGGCTGTCCATGGCTGGCGTCAGCGATTCCCGCTCCTTGGCAATTTTGGCTGGTTCGAGTGCTGGACGCACTTGCAGCAGCCGTGACTGACTGCCAGAGACAGCATGCTACTATACCCTACCCTTGGCAACTTCTCGCGACCTCTCCGCAGATGGCGCCTTGCACCTGATCACTTGCTCACTTACGACATCACGAAAAGCTTGCCAGCGGGTCTCGTGCTGCAGCTTTGAATCACCGGGACAAGAAGACCTTTCTCTGTCGCGCGTCTCTCGGTTGATGGCGCCATGAGATAGCGTGGTCGGCTCTCTTGGACAACTTACTCACGGCATCTCGGCTTGTCAGCACTCTCTGGCTGACCTGGGCAGTCTATCTATCTATAAGAACGGCCTTGTCCCTCCTCAAAAGCCACAGCAGTCTTTGTATTGAAACAACCAACCAAGACAAGCTGTTTTGAGCCATCTCCAGTCATGGTCAACATCTTGCTCACGGCGGCCAGCCTGCTGGCTGCCTCTCTCACCACTGTCATCGCCTCTCCTCTCCACGATGCCGGTGCTGCCGCCTCCCACAATGAGAAGAGACAGTCGACGAGCTTCTGGTACGCCAACATGGACCACACCGGCAACGCGCGAGGCTATGCTCCCGACCTCGACAACAACGACTACCAGTACGCTGTGTACAAGGCCGTTGCCCCCGGTGATGGCAATAGCATCCAGGCAGCCATCAACTCAGGCACAAATGGCGATCGTCCTGGCGAATGGCTTGCTTCGCAGCCCAGAGTATGTCCTCGCGGATCTCAAGAGACATGATGATGAAATGCCGGCATGCTAACAGAGGACTCATCTAGGTTGTATACATCCCGCCCGGCACGTACAGCATCAGCCAGACCATCTACATGAAGACAGATACTATCCTCATGGGAGATGCCACCAATGTAGATATTGCCCCGATGAACAATGGCGCAGACTGCGGAAAGCTAACTCTCCTCTTTCACTCTAGCCCCCTGTCCTCAAGCCTGCTGCTGGCTTCTCGGGCAATGTATTGATCAATGGTTCGCTCACCCAAACATGACCTCATAGCTCCCGACTAATTCGACCCAGGCCAGGATCCCAGGACCGGTGTGTCCGGCGAGCTGTCTTTTGCTGTCGGTCTCAAGAACATTATCCTCGACACGACAAGCATTGCTGGTGGTAAGCTTTTCTTGTGTCTGGCCAACTGCCTAGCTCATATGCTGACTAGCACATCTCAGGCAATTCCTTTACTGCTCTATACTGGGGTGTTGCCCAGGCTGCACAGTTGCAGAATGTCAAGATCACCATGCCCTCGTCATCCGGGGGCAACGGTCACACCGGTATTCAACTCGGCCGAGGCTCGACGCTGGCTCTTGCAGATGTGCGAGTCGAGCGTGGTCAGGTGTGTTCTGAAACCCCCTTGCAAGCTTCAGAATACGCCGAAACTGACTTTCTCTCGTTGAAATAGAACGGTATCTGGCATAATGGCCACCAGCAAGCTCTTTACAAGTCGATCTACTTCTACCAGAACACAGTTGGCATGCTCATCTCCGGCGGCGCCACTATCAGTCTGTTGGCTCCCACGTTCGAGACGGTTGGCACGGCCGTGCTCTGCACTGGTGGCTCTCCGTATGTTGGTATCGTGGATGCCAAGTCGATCAACTCTGGCGTCACCTTTAAGACAACCGTGTACCCCTCGTTCCTCATTGAAAACCTCACCAAGGACGCGGCTTCGACCTCCGACATCGCTCAGGGTCCCAGCGGTACTTTGCTTACTACCAGGTCTCACGTCGACACATACACATATGGAAACACCGTTGGCCGCAGCCCAGTCTATGGCGCCACAACCACGACCAACTCACGGCCTGCGGCTCTTGCTCCCGGCGGAAGATACCCCGTCCTACGTGCTCCTAACTATGCTTCCAACACTGTCGCCGATTTCATCAACGTCAAGGATCCCAACCAGAATGGCGGCCGTACCGTTCTGGGCGACCACACCAAGGACGAAAGCCAGGTTCTGAACCAGATCTTGCAGCTCGCAGCTAGCACTAACAAGATTGCCTACTTTCCCTTTGGCAAATATCGCGTGGATGACACTCTTTTCATCCCTGTAGGCTCTCGCATTGTGGGTGAGGCCTGGGCCACCATCACTGGCAACGGTAACAACTTCAAGGACGAGAATAACCCGCGCCCAGTCGTCAAGGTCGGAAACCCAGGCGATGTTGGCGTGGCGCAGATCTCGGATATGCGCTTCACCGTCTCCGACGTCCTGCCCGGTGCCATCGTGGTACAGTTCAACATGGCTGGCGCCAACCCCGGTGACGTCGCCCTGTGGAATTCCCTGGTCACCATTGGCGGCACGCGCGGCGCCGATGCACTTACAAGCACATGCACCAACGCCAGCAATGAATGCAAAGCGGCATTCCTAGGAATGCACTTTACCGCCCAATCCTCTGCATACGTCGAGAACGTGTGGAACTGGGTTGCCGACCACACGACCGAGGACTTCAGCGGAGGCTCAAACATTGCTGTCAAGGGAGGCGCCCTCGTTGAGTCGACACGGGGGACATGGCTGCACGGGCTCGGCAGCGAGCACTTTTGGCTGTACCAGCTCAACCTGCGCCAAGCAAGCAACGTCATGGTCTCCCTGCTGCAGTCCGAGACCAACTACGACCAGGGCGACCACGTCCAGCAGATCCCGCCTGCTCCCTGGGTCGCTGACGTCTCTGGCTGGGGAGACCCAGACTTCTCATGGTGCAACGGTGGTGACACGCGCTGCCGCATGGGTTTCGCCAACTACATCAATGGCGGCTCGAATATCTACACCTATGCCTCTGCGTCGTGGGCGTTCTTCAGTGGTCCGGGTTATCAGGCCTGCGCGGGGCAGTATGCGTGCCAGAGTAAGTCCGCTCCTTCCTTATGTGATCAAACTTCAGCCTTCCACCGAGAGAGTTTATCGTGAGGTGTTATAAAGACGATTTATACTGACTCACCATGTTCCTACCTCTTAGACTATCTCCACTGGATCCAGCAGACCCCCTCAAACCTGCAGGCTTTTGGCCTCTGCGGCAAGGACAGCTGGGCAGCTTTGCGGCTGGCAGACGGCACCGCTATTACCAGCCAGCCCGACTTTACGGGCTCGTGGGGCGGCGGCGGCGGCTCGCTCGTTGATCGGTATACCCCTTGAGACGCCATATTGGGGTAAATAGAGAACAAGCACTTGGGGATGAGTGGTGAGGAAGGGATGCACAGATCTATGGATATAACATGAATCTTGGTATGGGGATATCATTAAATATTAGATATGTCAGTCCACTATATAGTCCGCTGAGCCCTGCTGCCAATGCACAATATCGTTCCCACTGTGCAATTCACTCTACTCCCATAATATTAGTGGCGTTACATTAAAGTGGTGGTATGCTGACTACCGTCAGCAGCTCTCGTAGATGATCCGGCTCCATAACTTGCAAGTGGCCGCCCGCCCGCTCTGTTTGGACTTGACGGTTCGTGAAACCCTCTCTTGGTTCGCGGCCGCCCATATGCATTTTTTCTTCTTCTGCTGGGCCGTGACAATACTTGAACGAAGGCTGTTGCGTCTCCAGAGGTGCCCGATGAATGCCAATCTGGCTCTGCTTGGCTGAGTGATTCGTTTTGCGATCGATGGTCGCCGTCTGGACATCATCCAAAGTGTTGCTGAGCCTGACTGGTAACCATAGCCTTTGATTTCCATCTCTCCCACTCCATAGTGATCCGTGGCTTGTGCTTGTCCAAATCTCGGTCCTGATCGCCTCCTTCTGCCGGTCTACTTCGCTTGGAGGAATTGGACGAGTCGCCATGAACGGTGCCATCCACGCGGTAAATACAGACTTTGGTATGTGACAGCTTTCCACTGTGGAGCATGAGGCAACTATAGCCTAGTGGTAGAATGAAGCCGAAGACCGAGTATATGAAGGGAGGCGGGGGTGGTTTCGCCAGATATGGCGACGTGCTGGCTCGTCCCAGTGTTTAGCTTGAGTGGGTATTGTATACAGAAGACGTAGCCGAGGCACTCTGAGAGTCGCGAGACTCGAAAGTGGCGCATGGCTCGGTAGCTAGAGCCCTTTCGCCAGCAGTGATACAGTTCTTTCCCTCGCGGTGGACTAACCATGTAGATGGAGCCTCCTGCTGTATACATTTCCGACGCGGCATCTGGCTATAGAGTTGTTCGCCGACAGTGTCGATTGAACTGCAAGGTGCTGGTCAGATGTCGTAATCGACTTGACCTTCGTGAATGGCGGGTTCGGCTCTAGGATCCCCGACCAAAGCGATGGGCGAGATGGGTCGAAGATTGACGCCTTGCATCGTGATGCTTTGTGCTCAGGACATGCGGCTGGGTTGTATTAATCCTTTCTGGAAATCGGAAGGCTTCAGCATCCGCCCTCAACATTAGGTTTCGATGAACCCGTCGTTTCGTGAACCGTCTGCGTCTCGCCCTGTCGCTTGTCAGACCCCTCGATAGCTGTCAGTGCTGACGGTGGTGGTTGTGGTGGCGCCGTGTTGGCAGATGTTGTCGAGGATCCCTTCGAAAGCGGCGCTGGGATGGTGTCTCCAATTTCAACATCGCAGATCCTGCGATCTGGATCTGCAGCTTCTGCCTTGAGAGCCTTCACTCTGCTGCGCCGGCGGGCGGCCCAGATGCATGTGCCAATAAACCCAATGGTTAAGAGACCGATAAAGGCGACGCCAGACGCCAGTCCAATGGTTATACGCTCGTCCAGGGCCATGGTGTTGGTGTGTCGGGGCACAACCTCGGCTTGTAGACAATCGTGTGGCTGGCTCGAAAACAAACGCAACACCACTCTGAATGTCGGAAGGAACAACGCCGGCAGAATGATATTGGAGAGAGATGTCGTTGAGAGAAAGCAAGGGCAGGAGGCTCTTCGTACGGGAATATTAAACGGAAGATTGCCCGGAATGGGTCCGGATGGGGTCCACTGGCACTCCTGCGTGTCAAATGCCTTTCGGTCCTATTGTGTCTAGCGAGCGGTGTCTGCGTGAACGTGGCGACGGGGGCAGGTAAAGGCTTGCAAATGCCGCCGAGTGACCGATTGCTGGGTACCGGACCGATATCAATGTCATGTAAATGTCGTGTAATAGATAGCCAACCCCGGGCCAGATATATATAAAGGGCAAGCCACCGGCGCAGCTCAAGAGTCCTGTGTGCGACTGCCCGCAGACTATGTCCAGTCCACTCCAGTGGATCCCCAGTGACGCAACATGAGCCCAGTGGGCAAGTGTCAGCACTGTCTTTTGCTAGACAGCACCGAGCCTGGCGTCAAAACCACGGCATGCCGATGCAGGGGAACTTCTGCCATGGGACGAGCCCTGTCTAGACTCTAGACGAGTGTCTTGTTCAGCCATCGGCCCGTGTTTTTGCGCCTGGTAATTGATGTCCACGTCCTTTTGGCTCCACCGTGCTGAATTCTGCTCGGGCAAACCTCGCTCGTCAGCTGTGCTCGTTTTCCTTCTTTGACGACGATCCACCAGCACTTTTAGGTAAAGAGACCGAAAAACGGCGAACAACGGGGAGGTCCTGGACGGGCGGGTCAGCCGCCACTGTCGCCGCCGAGCAGCCGCAGCATGCTGGCTCGGCTGGGCACGTAGCAGAACTGGGGCGACAGAAAGCAGCAATCTTGGTCGGCTCATTAGCAAGCCCCCCAGCGGATCTGCTGCGCCAAGAGGCGCCACTGCCGAGCCATGCAAACCCTATTGGACGCTGTAACCTTTCCAGGGGCCCGCTAGTCCGGCAGTTGCTCGCTGGCTGGATATATATCTCCGTGCGGTGATGGTGGTGCACATGCATATTCTGAAGTGGCTGTCTTGTCTCATGCAGGTTGGCTTTTCCTCCGAGAGTCGTCAATGACAAGCGGTCATCCCTGGTTCATTGGTGGTACCGCAGTCCACGAGCACAATGCTACCTAATGCGCTAGCCAGCAGCGCAAAACTGTGAGATTGCGACGTGCGATGGATAAGTTTATCGGACGTCAGTGTCAGTGATCCCAGGTCTGCCTACTTTGAGGACCTCAACAGCTTGGAGGTGACGGAAGAATCCGTGTCGATCAAGGATATGAATTGGTCATCTGCTGTGCCGCCCACTCTTTGCGAAGTCGAAACAGCAACTAGCCTCGGAGCCTGTTGCGGCGCTTGTCATTGGGGGAAAGGAGGAGCATTGACGGGTCTGTGTTGAATGGGTTGACGGCCTCATTGTGCTGTGTTGTGTGGTGTGATTGAGGCCTCCACCGTGACACGGGAATTGCTGTCAGGTCACCATTGTTGCGATCGTGTTGTCAGCGTTCGTAGCGGCGGAACATGGCGGACATGAATTGTCGCAAGGCAAGATACTTTTTGTGCTGGCAGGAGGTCACATTATGAGGTGATCTGCAAAATTGTACCATCGAAACATGGGTTGCGGTGGTCAATACGAACTGGGGGAGGCACGCGCCTGCGTTTGCGTTGGGGTAAAGGCGCTCAATGCGACCCAAGAAGGTGCAAGCCTGGCTGCCAGCGACCTGGAAGCATCCTCGGCCAGCATCATGGTTACATGACAGCAAAAGCCAATATTTACGCATTTTGACTTTTCTGTTGCATTTTCAAGGAAATAGGCGCGTCTCGTAACGTTGCAATGCTCTTTGTTACCACTCGAATGTCCCACTCGTTCAAGCGCGTGATGCAGCTCGCGTCTTCTTAACGAACTATGTCCAAACATTATTCTTTGCGAAGACTGATGCAAGATTTTCATGTGTGCTGGTGTGATATCATGGCTGTTTTGTTGCCATCGAATCCCCCCTTCAGGATTTCGTCAAGATATTGAGACATTAGAGAGATATTGCTGATATTTCAATGTAAATGCTTGCAATGCCTACCCTCCTTTAACCATCTCAACAGCGGAAATACCGCTTCTCAATCCACCTATCCTCAAAATCCGTGATAACATTGCCAACCACGACCGTAACCTCGGGAAACACCCTCGTCAAACGATGGATGCCGACCCTGCCTGCCGAATACGTGGCCACCACGATCCGGTCCTGCCGCACACCGTGGTCGACAAGGACCTGCACGGCCATAAGAGCTGAGCCACCACTCGACATCTGCGCGTCGAGGAGCAGCACGCTATCGTGCCGCTCAATATCGTTAGGCAGCTTGAGATAGTGTAGCTCTGGCTCTCCGGTGCGAATGTTCGACTGGATGAGCAAACGTCCGGTTCTGCAATCGGGAATCACCCGCCTAAGACCGGTCTCGAAGGTAGCGCCACCCCGGAGCACGATTACCGCGCTGACCTCGCCTTGAGGTGCTAGGCCGGAGTATTTGTGGCCGGCGGATGTCTCCACGGTTTTCTGTTCGAACAGGACATTGTTCAAGGCTCTGGGGGGTTGTTTAGTCTATGACTTGATTATGCCACGGAAATATAGAGAAACTCACTGCTCAATGATCAGACTGCTTAGTCTGTCAAAGTAGAAGATGAAGTCCTCGCTGCTGGTGTCGATATCCTGGACGATGGTGTTCATGCCACGCAGCTGAGGTGTAGGCGTTAGGACAACAACCTTGTTAGACAAGGGCTCGCTGTCGTAGCCGATCTCTAGAGTCTTCAAGGCCGCCCTATGGTGTGTTGACTTCTCGACCAGCTTGCGCTCGATATATTGCGTGACCATAGCTGTGCATCGGTAAGCTCTTGTTCACGCAATGCTACACTCAAAGCCTGGCCGACTTACTCATGGCCACAACGTTCTCAATACCACGGGGAACGATGATGTCTGATTGTACACGTTAGTGCACAGCTTCGCTCGTGTTCGACAATGATCAACTTACCGGCATTGTTCCGTTGCGGCTCCACAAACTGTGATGCTATGTGAATCGCTGAATGCAAAGACGAAGACTCGTGGGCGAACATACTTTTTCGAAGTTCGGCTTGACGAAACCAAACCACTGTTTAATGCAACCTTCAACAGTCCTTCCTCGGTCCTTCACATCTCGTAAGACTTGAGTCTTTGTCAGCACTTCTGCTAGCATAGCAAGATGATATGTCATGCTTCGTACTTCTTCGTGAGAGGCATGTATCCATATCAGCTTCGCAGTAAAGCTATATTTGTTGTCAACGGGCAGTCCGCGGAACATGATAAATGAAGGATTGAGGAACAAGAACGCACCTTCATGTCCATGAGGTCCATCACGCGCTTGTCGTAAAGCGCGAAAATGCCTTCGAGAACGAGGACATGTGGCGAATAAATGGACGTTGTAGAGTCAAGACGTGCATGCTTCTCGAACGAGTATTGGGGGATCTCGGCACGTTTGCTGGCACTTATGGTCAGGATATTTTGCTGCAAAAATATTGAAACATCGAGAATTGATACCCAGCTTTGAGGTTCCGAAGTGTTTCCACGAGAGCATCAAAATCGATGGCCTGTTGGTGTATAAGCATCAGTCCACTGCAGTAGGTCTAGCGGGATGGAACCACGCACATCCGGCGAGTCAAAGTCATATTCATTGAGAAAAGCCATTTTCGATTGCTCTGGCGTCAGAGGCTTGTAGTATGAATCCTGAGTAGCGATCAATTAGTCTCAGGCTGAGTTGCTGTATACCGGTTTTGGATATAGTTGGAAACATTTACATACCATTGACAGAATGACAACCCACGGCAGGTTCAGCTTGCTGACAATGGCGTGAGACAGTGTCGACTTGCCGGAGCCAGAGCTGCCCGCCACCCCAATGATGCTAAGATCGGCCCACGGAGGACTGTAATGCACCCGCTTGGCGATAGTATCACCTTTATTCATTGGGTTGTCCAGCTTCACAGCCGGTGAGCTGACCCCGGTGTTCATGGTTGTGGTTGTTTCTCGCCCGCAGTCGAGATATCCAAGGTGTAAAAGCAGTGGAGACCTGCCCCTGCCTGAAGAAGAAAGATCAGGTGCTACGCAGTGCACGAAACGGAGAAGATACAGATCCCAGCGCAGGCCCAGAGGAGCCAAAAGATAGACAAAAGGTTTGACGACTGTCGACGACTAGGCTGTCGCGTGCCTCTTGTCCAAGGCTGTGAGGAGGTGAAACCCAGCTGGTGGAGGTCAGCGGTGCGTCGGCCGGCGCCGCATGTGGCCGGAGCAGCATTTTGCGGCTGCCCTGGCCCCATCAGCCAAGCGACCCAAGCACTGGCAACGGCGGGCACAAGCCAGACTGGCACGATCTGATTCAGCAAGCACACTCGATGGAATACTTGGTAGGCCCGGCGTCTCAGATTTCACGCAGGCGGGCTGCCAGAACACGCAAAGAAAATTATACGTAGGTCTCTAATGGGACGGTATGGCTGTCGCTTGGGTGACCATGGTAGCTCGCTGGTACCTCCGAGCTGCTCAGGTGCTCTTTGTCTTGGGGTCTTGCGGCCCCGCCTCACCCCGATTCGTGCATTGTGCCTGCCGGTGCAAAGTGGTCAAAGCTCCCGTTCCTGCCTGCAGCTCTTGACGTCGAGTTTTCTGCGCTGGGGTTGACGGAGCCTCACTACCATCTTTTCTTCCTCACAGCCTCGCGTCTGCCTGCCAGTCGCCTGCCTCTCGCAGCACCGTCGACTCGCCCACTGCCGTCTTTCCTCTGCCGGTTTCAGTGGTAGACTCTCTGCGCATATTGCCACCAGCGGACATTCCGACCTGGCTATGTCCTGCTAGAATACTCGTCTTGCGACTGCTGCACATCTCGTGACGAGGCAGCTTGCGCGCTGCCGTTGCCTGCCTCCCTGCAAAATGGTACGCTGAGAATGGTCGGCAGTCCTCACAGATGCTGTCGCGTACTGGCTAGGAACTTCGCGCTGACGCCTGCAGACTTCATCCACATCTACCACGACGCCGCTGCACCTGTTCACGCAACAGGTGCAGGACGTTAAGACCCCCAAAAGGTAAGTTCTTTCTCCGCCCAACACCTTCACACATACCACAACGACTTCCTGTTACTATGATGCAACGAATAATCAATGGGAATCTCTCCGAGTATAATTATGCGGATAAAGATTTATCTTTCTTCTTTTCTGAATGACACAAGCACAACTTGCCCATCATACAACCCAACTTGCACGTTTGGCAACGCAGCTAACAAAGTGCAGTGACATCAATGCATTGATATTAGATTATCTGACCGTTGCTGGCTACCCCAACGCTGCTGCGAAATTCTCGGCTGAGGCAAATCTGCTACCCCAACAAGACATGTCAGATATCCAGGCTAGGCAACGAATACAGGCGTTCATACACTGCGGTGATATTGAGGCTGCTATCGACGAGCTGAACGACCTTGACCCCTCTGTAAGTAGCCAATGCACACTACGCCAAGTACACCAGTCACGTTGCTATGATTAGAACACGAGTTTATCATGCACCACTCATATAGTCTTCGGGCTGTTGATGAGGAACAACCACTTTTTCTATGAGCACACACCCATGACTGCCTCTGCTAGCATCCTCCTTCATTTTGTCATAGTAGTGCTAACATGACGGAACAAAGATATTGGATGAGGACAAGGATCTACACTTTGCTGTATTGCGCCTGCAGCTGGTCGAACTTATCAGGACTTGCACAGCAAGCCCAGGAGGCGACATTACTCAAGCTCTTGACTTCGCTACGTCTCAACTCGGTCCTCGTGCATCAGAGAATGCTAGATATCTGGAGGACCTTGAGAAGACCATGACCTTGCTCGTGTTCCCACATGACAGCCTTGACCCACCTCTGGCAGCTCTCCTACAACCAAGCTTGCGCCGCGCTGTGGCAGACCAAGTCAACAAAGCGATCTTGGAAGGACAGAGTCAGCGGAGAGAGGCGGCAATTCGTCAGCTCGTGATGATGCGGGTCTGGAGCGAGGTCACGGCTCGTAATGAAACTAAGAAGGACTTGCCGTCGAAGATCGATATTGGTCTGGACAGTGAGCACGCCTTGAAGCATGAGAATGGACCTGACGAACCAATGTCCATGCATGTTTAGTCGTGAATGAAGTGCACCTTTTGTTTATCAGTGTCTTGGTGCTTAGAAGCGATCATGGGTTTCTCTGCGGCGTTTAAATCAGGAGCAAGCGGGTTTTCAGCAGCTGGTCGGCGTTTCCCTTCCTGAGATGAGAACAGCTTAACATTTGTCAATCTGAACATTTTGAGGCTTCACAAACATATTCAGAATTATTTTGTCTCTGGTGCCTCTCTTGCCTTATATACAGTGCTGCCTCTTTCTTCGCCAGCCTGAATGCTAATTGCCACGACGTTTCGTATCCATTTGCTAAGTTACACGCATACATCGACTATCGTCCTCTGCCCTCGCGGCCTACGAGATACATTCCCTCCTCTGTTTTCCACCTATTCAACGCCTATCTACTTGGTCCGGATGTGCTTGAGCTTGCTGGGTGAGTAGAGGAAGTTGTTGGCGTATGCCTTGGGGGAGATGACGCGCTCTTTAGGCTCCTGGACAAAGTACTCGTAGCCTTGCTTCTCGGCGAAAGCGATGGCGTCTTCCTTGGTCTTGAACTCAATTTTGGTGCCCTGCATGAAGTCTCCGGACGATTGCCACCCCATCAGCGGGTTTTCCCAGCGGTGGCCCTTGGCTAGGACGTCCCAGTCCATACGCCAGTGATGGGCGCCCCAGGATCCGGACTGCGTTGCTGGCTTGGCTTGTTTGTAGATACTATTGTGCGAAGGGTGTATGTCAGCGTTGTGAATTTCAAGGTGTGATTCATATTCGAATCTTGGCCCAGAGCACTGATCATTGGCGGCAATGGTAGAGTATAGGCCAGGCTCGTAATTGAACAGGTGAGCTTACCGAACGGTCCTGGCCTGCAGCTCGATGGGCGCTCCAGATAGTACGGCGGCAGGAAGGATCTCGACATCTTCGCTGCCATCCATTACACGTTTGGGAACGGGTGTGAAAGTTCTGTAGGGGGGCACAGCCATGTTAGTCTTTGCTCTATCTAGTCTTCATCCAGCTGGTCGCATACGGCTCTGGGCCGCAGTCCATCTTGTCGGAGAGCGCTAGATGTCATTGTAAGGCAATCGTAGTCCCAGCAAACCTCCGATCCACGAACAAGAAGTTTCTCTATTACAACGCTGGGGTAGATGACTGGATATAGCTATCGCATGGTCTAGACGTACGAGGTGGCCTTGTCGGTGTGAACGTAGTAGTCGGGCGAGTTCGGCAGCCTGTCCGCAGGCTGTGCAGGGACGTGGTTAGCGACTTCTGTGCTGCCGGCCATGCTAGTTGCCGCAGGGGGCTTGTTGGCGAGAGTCTTGTCGGCAGTGCTTTGGTATCGTCGCTGGGTCATGGAGGCGGGAGCTGCACGAGGGGCAGCGACCCTCAGCAGCCTGGCAGCAGAGGTGGTTCTGAGCGAAGCCATGGTGGTGACTGCTCCTAGTATCGTCGAATTGGATCTTGAAAGACCGGTCGATGGCTGACTCAATGTGTGGTGCGGCAGTCGAGCTCTTTTGCTACGACCCGTTCGATGATTGCATCTGCTTCTCGAAGTTGAGTTGAGGTGCAGGCGAGCCGTAGTGGGTCCGCAGGTCATGGAATTGGCGGGGCATGATTGGCCATTGCGGCAAATCATCGCGCTAACCTCGAAGTGAGTTCTTTTCGTTGTCGAGTGGGCGGCCGGCCGCAGCTCCTTCGCAAACCGCCCTCGGAAAGATTCCATCACCAACCCCATCGTCTCAACCACAAGCCGTCGATTGAGGTTCGCGTCCAACGACCCCCAATTGACCTCTGCATCTTTCGCCGACGTTCGCACGATACCCCGCCCGCCATCATGAGCTTCGTCGCCCGCCGGGGTCTCTCGACCCTTATTCCTCCCAAGGTCAGTCCTCCTCACCTGTCCCGCATCCCCGGCCTCGGATGTTCTGCTGGACCGCCGTATATTGCGATACCGTACCTTCTTCGTCCGGGATTTTGCTAATGATACTTTTTAAAGGTTGCTTCGCCTACTGTATGTGTCACCTTGCCCGCTGTCCCGGTATCTGTCGATGCCGGTTTCTCCCGCACGTCTCACGTTTGAACACGCCGCCATGTTCATATACCCCTCGACTGACTGCCGCGCGCCCGAGCTATCAACATCTCGACGATATGAACTGCTGAGCAAGATGTACGAGAGAAGGATATATCGCTAATTATGCGTCTATCAGGCCATCGGCGCTGCTCCCGATGCCGTCCGTATGAAGCGTGTCGTCAGCTTCTACGAGAAGCTTCCCCGTGGTCCCGCCCCCGAGGTCAAGGCTTCTGGTCTTTTCGGCAGATACCAGGCCAAGCACTTTGGCAAGAACCCTACCGCCAAGCGTATGTCACCCAGTCCCGTGTTTTCAGACTCTTGCGCCGTGATATTAGCACAAGATAGCCGGGTCGTTCATATACAGCAAGCTTGCTGCTAACACATCATTAAATCGCTAGCCATCATCCACGCTATCGGTCTCATCCTTGTCATCGGCTACCCCATGACCTACTACTTCCACCTGCGTAAGTTTTCTTCAATAGCGTCTCGCGCCAAGTAATGCGTACTAACTTCCTGGCAGGCCACCACAAGAACAACGCCCACTAACACAGTGCGCTGTTGGGTGAAAAAGTGTGAATATGTGGCTTAAAAAACAAAATCAAAGTCTGTAAATAAACAAGACGAGGAGGCGAGTCGGTTAATAGCTCAGAGAAGCTATACCGGTCTTGAGCCGCCGTGTACTAGAAATGACATGCCCTGAATACCATGTCCCTTTGTCCTCGAAGCTGCGGCATGTTACTGTCTGTGAGCGGTACATCTCATATATTCGTGATCTGAGCGGTCCTCGTGCGGAGACTGTGGTGTTCCGCTCGCATGTCACAGCACAACATGACCATACGGAGACAGCATAAGTTGAGGTGCGAGTCTTCACCCTGGTCGCATGGCGAATCTCATTTTAGCCGTGTGGGTGCTTGCTTTTTATGTTTATCATGCTCAGCACAGCTGTCAGATGTAAAGGTCACACTATAGCTCAATCTGTTTGTTTGCACAATGTAGCGGCGGGCAAATAAATCCTGTCATACGGTGTTGATATTCCAAGCCCATCATACGGTGCGTCTTCGTCGTCGGTCTTTCCATTCGTTACACCACCGAGAGCGTGGCTACGACATGATCAGAGTAGTTGAAAGGCTCGCATGAAACGTGGCGATGACTAGCTCCAACAATAAAGAGAATCTCAGCAGACTGTCCAACGGGAACCTTGCGGCCGTGCAACACGGACCGTCGCCGAGGCAGCTGAAGTTGGAGCCGTCTTTCCAACCAGCCCTTGCCGGGTATCAGTTCCCGTTGGAGCAACCTGCAGTCAGGTGCTCAAGTGTGCATCGAGCAAGGAACGTGAACGTGTGCCAAAGGCTGGCAATGCCAGGCTCACCATACTTCTCCTTGACTTGATTGTGCGAGTAGCGCGAACCCAAGCTGTCATGGACAGATTTCGTCGGGCCAGAGAACAAAACAAATGCACGATGCACGATGCACGACACCGCATTCATCTGGTGTAAACAGTTATGAGTTGAGTGTGCGTCAGCTTGTGTCAAGCTTGGCTCACGTAAGTGTTTGTGAGGACTTATTGATTTAGAGGTTGCGCACTGTGTCATTGTTGACTGTGAGACTGGCTCAAACTAGAACGTGAGGCGGCCACCAGGTCAGGTGGATGCCCCCAAGTGTGACTCGCCCGGGCTTGCAGTGCCTGACTGAACAGCCGGGCCTCCAGCGCTGCCTGAGGATTGCGACCATTGCTTGCAGGCAGCGCAGCCCCCCCCCCAGCCACGACCTGGAGGACAATGCCTATACCCACCACCACCTTTCCCACCCGCCGCCGCACCACACCAAAGCCCGCCGAGCAGCACATCGCCATTCCACCCAAGGACCGACCACAGCGCATCCGCGACGACCTCTCTGCGCCGACAAGCCCTCTCGCCCGCGAACGAGAAAACCCTCCGGCCTCCCCTCCGATCACCTGTGCTTGACCACCGGCAGTGGATGATGGCTGCTGAAGCCACCGCTACGAACCCTGTCGATGTACCTCCAACCGAGCCTTCGTCCGTAAGTCAAATTCTCCCAGGCTTCAGGTCAGCTTGGGATCTGGCAATCGCACCACTGCAGAGCGATGGCGTTGTTGTCAATAAACCAAATACCAAGCCTGCAAACAACACCGAGCACACAGTTGAAGGCGTTTCGCTGATGCTTTACACTCTTTTCACCATAGTCTCACGTCGCCTACATCGACTCGGATCCCCATAATGCCACCTCACCCAGCCCACCCGTGAGCGGGCCAAACGATGAGATCGGGAACAAGCAGATCACCGACCTCGTCGACGAGCCCGTACAGTCAGCAGAAGTTAGTGTGAGCGGCGGCTCTGACACCGAGGCGTCCAAGTCGAAACTCGACGACAAGGGTCATTTGCGCAATGCCTCAGCCGTCAAGAAGCCAACGAGCTTCAAGTCTGTTTCGGTCAACAGGACTTTCCTCGCATCAAAGGGCGCAACGGCCTCAACTTCCAGACCCGACTCTGCCGCGGGTTCTGCTTCCTCCACACCAGCACCGGGAAATGCGAGCTCCTCTGCTTCGAAGCTTAAACTTGTCTCCAAGTCACAGTCCGGGATTGGTGGTAATAGCAAGGCTCTGGGGCCAAATGGAAAGCCAGCTGCGCCCAGCGCCAGCTCTGTTTGGAACAAGAACCAACGTAGGTCCATGTTGCGACTAGACTGGTATCATCCTTCTATTGTTACTTTGCTGACTTTGGGCACTTAGCCGTGCCTCCTCCCGAGCCCAAGAAGTTTACCGACGAAGAGCTACAGTTGAAGTATGGCATCCATCTTGCAGATCGGCTAGGTCCCGATAAAGACAGCGGACAGTCCAACTGGGCCGACATTGATGACGACGAGGAGTGGGATCCCGACACCATAACATGGACGGATGGTACCCATATCAAGCTGCCGCAGGCTGATGAAAAGGCTCCGAGTCCTGTCCCTGCACCGGCTGTACCAGTTGCTGTTCAACCTCCCGTGGTAAAACAACCCGAAATTCCGCCAAAGACGAAGTCGCCCATCCCGCCTACGAGTAATGTGTCGTCTCCATCGATCAAGCCCGGCGTTCTCGCATCTGGAAAGGGACTCGTGTTGAAGGGCGGCCCAGAGAAACCCGTCTTTGTCGCAAAGCCTCCAGCACCACCGCAGCCTGCCAAGTCTCCATGGGCAACTCTTCCGCCCGTCGACAAGACCGCGCCTATAGTCCTAGAGGCGCCAGCACAAGGCCCTCCTCAAGGTTACCAGCGCAGAGATGGCATGCAGGCCCGGACACCACCGCCGCCTGCCAAGGAAATCGCAGCAGACGATTTCAGCCGCGGTCCTTGGCGGGATGGACCAAACGCAAACTCTAACCGGGAGCTTTTCAACTCCCATTCAGGCCGCTATGAACCAGTGCAGGAGAGACGTGGATCCAGGATGGAGGGAAGCCATGGACGACAACAGCCAGCCGTACTGCAACGACCTTCTCACCACGACACCCAAGGCCCGGCCGAGCCCTCTGCGGCATTCCAGACAAGCCGAAGCAGTGTCGCAGAAGGACCTTACGGTCGGCGTCGGGGCTCGTCCAATGTTAGTGGCGGCAGTGGCGGTCTTGCGTATCGTCTGGAGAGAGCGCCTCACAACATGACTCCTCAACACGAGCCACAGCATATTCGTACTGGTTCGATGTCTGGCGGTCCTGATGCCGCTATGACGCACGCGGTCTCTCCACAAGCAATGGCCCATAGTCAGCATGGACAACCATGGCAGAACGGGCCTGCTCCGAATGCCACGCAAGCCGGTGTTGATCAGAGCACCTTGCAGGCGGACAGTGTCGCGCCGGTTCCTCCACAGGCATCTGTCGAGGACGAGATTGAGGTCCAGAAGAAGCTTATGCGCGAGCGACGTGAAGCTGCCATCAAGCGTCGTCAGGAGGATGAAGCTCGCGAGGAGGAAGCGCGGAAAGAGCGCATCCGGAAGAAGCTTGAAGCCATGGGCCCTGCTCCTGAACGCAAAAGCACAAAGAAGGATGACAAAGAAACTGCTGCTCAGCCAGCCCAGGACGTCCCCCAAGCTCTCTTAGCTAGGACAAAAGCAGCAGATAAAGCGCAGAAGGCTCCATCACCAGGCACAGATGCTGATGCTAAGGAATCTGTAAAGGTCGCCGCCCCCGAGCCGGCTACCAAGGTCAATGGGGCGGAAGCTGCTTCTTCTGTGCCGCCAGATAGTGTCGAGGGCAACTCGCTGCCTCAGACCACCACGGCAGCTAGGTCTCAGCCGACTGCACCCTGGCCGGACGCGCCGCAAACTTCGGATCGGTACCCAACCTGGGGTGGCAACCAGGCCAACGCTCCGCGCAACGTATGGGCAGCGCCTGGTAATGATCGGTCACTCGGCAATGGAACCTTTATCGCCGACCTTGGCCATTCTATTCACAACCCCACGAACCCGAACGTTGCAAACCGGCCAGCACCGATTGCTCCACCACGCAGTGTATCTCAAGGACATGTTGCCCCTCCTGCCGGCCCGGGTCCAGCTGCTCGCCTAGCGCCAATTGGACCACCTCGGGGAGTCCGCAACCAAGACGCTCAGCAAAAGCACTCCCCCGCGAACCCGTGGCAGAATTATGATGCCACAGCCGATGACCAAGCCATTCGGGAAAGAGCCCGCGCTCAGGAGGAAGCCCGGGTACAGCGTCTTGTAGAGCAGGGTATCAATCTTGACCATGGCCCTGTTATCTCTGAGACGTGGCGTGCTGTAAAGATGGAAGAGGATGGCCGAAGGGGGCAAACAGGAAACTCGATGTATATGAATCGCGCTGTGCCAACTGGTCCTTCGGATCTTCAGAGGCCTAATCAGGGTGCTCCCGCTGGCGCAAATGGAGGAACCGCGATGTCACAGTCGCGCAGCAGCTCGCGATTTTTCCCACCGACACGCGATATCCGTCTCGAGGAAATGCCAATGCATCACCTGCGTCCAAGATCGCCAACACCGCCACCTCCCACGATGGAAGATCACCCAGCGTATGATGGCAACCCGACTCGTCCACACGTTTCGCTACCGCGCGGCCCGATCGTTGTTAAGTTGCCGCCCGCTGCGGCTAAGTCGACAAAGTCTTTCATGCCCGCAATACCAGCGAAGCCAGCGCCACCTGTATCTTTCGCTGCTGCGGCTGCTGCTGCCGTCCCGCGCCCGCTTACGCAGACAGCTACGGTGCGCAGTCAGGGTCAAGCGCAACGTAACAATGATGCTAAAGCTGGAGAATGGCAGGACAAGATTAACAATCTGATGGGCAAGAAGGGCGCACGGCCAACCGTGGATTCAACCAGCCGGATTTCTATGGAGCATGGATCGCACTCAGCGAACGTTTCCTTGCCAAGCCTGTCGTCTGCTAGTTCCGTGGCTTCGGACGATAGCAACTACACCAGTCGTGAGATGGCCGAGGAATGCTTTGAAGAACAAGAGATGGGATCCCTGCCCGCGGTTTCCCTGCCTGCGAAAGCGCCAGATGCTATGTGGGATGCGGTTAATCCCGACTGGGGGCGGCTGGACCCGGAATATCAAGTACACGCGACCAACGCAGAGCCTCACCGTTTTGGCTATGACTATGAATCCGGCCAGTCCGTGATCCGTATCTTGGCTCCTGGGATGACCGAGGTCAAGTGTGTGCAATACACTGCGCGATCTGGGTTTAACAGCCGGACACGTAGCAACCAGCGGCGGGGTGGTAGCCGTGGTAATGGCAAGCATGCTGCTCGTGGTGGTCAGCGAGGTGGACGTGAGAGCATCCCAGAGGGTCTGTCCGCAAATAGCAATGTTCCAGGACCGTCATCCAACAGGCCGAAGAGCTCACGTGGGGGACGCGGCGGCAGCTTTCGATCCCGATCCGAGGCTTGGACCAGACAGCCAGTCTCGGCGGCAGCGGCTCAGAACTAAGTCTCTAAGTGATGACTTCCTGATAACCCAGCAAGCTTCCACAAACAACATCATGCCCTCAGGCACACCACACACTTTATCGAAACCTAACAACAACAACTGTGTACAACACTTTGAAGCACTGTGTGCTTTTCATCCACCGCCTACGGGCACGTCCGACTTGTCGATTTCTCGCAATTTTCATCTACCTTTAACAGGACTTCTGAAGGAGGCGCAATCGAGGCTTTATGCTGTGCAGAAGCTCGACGAGCCATGGAAGTCAACGCTGTCAGTGTCTCAGCCACAACCGCTTCGTCTGGGGCAACATGATTATCCACACACTCGAGACACATAGCAGACACGACTAATTGTATCACGCCATGGACGAAACTTGGGTACGGAAACATCATTAACGTTCGGTTACGGGCACATCATTATTTATGGAGCGACACAACCAGTGCTGCGGACTTGCAAACATTTTCTTGGAAAGCATGGGAGTCCACCTGTCATGCTTTCTGAGCAGGCGTCCGAGGGGTAGTTCCTGAAAAGGCTATAGCTCACATACAACGAGTTTGGCCTAGGACTATCCGCTGCGGGATTTCGATACTCGCAAACAGCAGGCCCTATGGTCTATTGTTGCGTGAGTGCGCATCGAGATCCGCCAGCACCTTTGGTGAACTACAACATATTTGCAAGAAACGCACACAGAAGGGAACAAGCATGTCCCAGGAACAGCTCGACACATGGCTCCAGGCTCGGGGCGCGCGCCAATGTATTTGTCTCCGACTTCTGCCTGCCTTGTCTCATACTCAGCCGGCTACGTTTCGACTGGCGACAAATGGCATGAAGAGTGGCGGAGCAACCGGAGCCGGAGCCAGAATGTCGCACAAAAGGGGATGGTTTCTGAGTTATTTCGCTGAATTGAATTTTTTTTCCTTGAGAAGATCAGTATCTGATCTGCTTAATGTGAAAGTGATGGTGATTACTCTATGCAAAATTCATGCATCGCAGATCCTGATAATTCGTAAAAGACTCCCGTGGTCAATAGACGAAATTTGATTGAAAGATCTCCGTCACAAGAACATATTCAGCTCCATATGTATACCCTACCTACAGACAATACCAGTCCTGCGGTATGGATTTTGCTTGTACGGAATATACAGGTCACTCGTCTAAACTTTCATCCGGTTCCCAAAGCAGCGTCCGACCTTTCTAATCACGACGCATGGCACGACACGTATGCAATTTTGTCGAGAATTCATTTCTCATCTTGCTCGGACATCAAACATGAGCTGGCAAAAGTTATGCACAAACTCTCAAATTGACAACTGAACCTCTATTGCCTCTGATTTCCATGAATTGCTCCGGCTCCGCGAGAGAGAGAGAAAAGAAAATGATACGTACACACATCTAGTCATGACCAGGTTCTCCTGACTCCCATCCCAGATCTATACGAGCTACAAGGGGAAACAAAACAGAGAGACAGCAGCTTCTTGTCCGAGTATATCAGACCTCCTCGACAGCGCAGTTGGGGTGGATGACATATGTCACATTTTGCGATGGCGGGGCATCCGTGCCTTCTGCGGGAGCCGCAGACTCGTCTTGTACGGCCATGAGGATGCGATCCTGTTCGATTGATCGTGGTTGTCAGTCTCCTATCTGCTAAGCGGAGCGTATGAGTAAAGAGTGCAGCACATACCTTGACCATCTTCTTGAGAACCATCTTGGAGACAGCCAGCTCTGCGTGGTATGCCTCTTCGCCGTCGAGCTCGTCCTCCTGCTGCTCGAGGTACCATTGGATGAGTTCGTCGCCGCTGACTCCCTCGCCAGCACCAGATGCTTCGTCGTCGCGCAGTCTCGAAACAAACATGTTGACCATGGCGATGTACTTGTCGTATGTGATGGCTGTCTTCTTCTTCTTGCCAGCAGAGCTGTCCTCGCCATTCTCAGCACTGGCGTCGCCCATGGCAGCATCACCTTCGGCATCGGCTCCGGAGGCAGCATCAGCAGCAGCGATAAGCGCAGCAGAATCCTCGACGGCGTCTTCGTACTCGTCCATGTCGATATCATCGTGTTCGACGGAGATGATACTCTGACGGAGCAAGTCGAAACCCTCGTCCACAAAGGATGGCGAGATATCCTCGACACAATTAGCCTTCGCAATAGCTTCAGACAGACGAATCAGAGATTCGAGTTGGCGCACAGTTATGCGGTAGCTGTTCTTGCCGACTCCACCCTGGGCATCATCCGCGCGAAGCTCTTTGTACCTCCTGACGAGATGTTCCTTGGCTTCAGGGGTGAACTCAGGTCTGAATGTCCGGGCAAATCTGATGTACCTTTGTAGGCACTCGGTGCTGAATTCTGGCTCAATAGCATTGTCGCGCAGAGCATGGATGCTGACAATATGTTCCGCCAAATGGCGGTCCACAGCCTCGTTGCATTCGTCCAATACGACGAAGAACAAGTCAAAACGAGACATGATGGGCGCTGACATATTGATGTTCGATCGCAGAGTAGTCTTGCGGTTATATCTGCCGCCAACTGGGTTGGCTGCGGCGAGGATAGAGGTGCGAGCATTCAAAGTGGCCTGGATACCAGCCTTGGCGATAGAAATTGTCTGCTGTTCCATGGCTTCGTGGATGGCGACCTGATCTGCTATATCCATCTTGTCGAATTCATCAATCGCGCAGATACCGTTGTCAGCCAGCATGAGAGCACCAGCTTCGATGGTGAACTCGCCCGTCTCTTCGTCTTTCACCACAGCGGCCGTCAGACCAGCAGCGGACGAGGCCTTACCAGAGGTATAGACAGCTCTTGGCGCAAACGAGCAGACGTACTTGAGGAACTGCGATTTAGATGTTGATGGGTCGCCCACGACACAAATATTGATATCACCTCTTAGCGCCATGCCCTCCGCGGTCGTCTTTGACACACCCGACATGAGCTGCAGCAGCAGACCCTTCTTGACAATCTCGTGCCCATATACCATCGGTGCTATAGACTTGACCAGGCGTGCATAGATGTGGTCACTGTGGACCATGTCTCTCAGCTCCTCAATTTCACTGGGAGTCATCGAGTTGAGTACCGCGGCCTGTGCCTCCTCAGCAGAGTCTGCAGACTCCGCGGAAGCAGAGGTGAGCTGATTGATGATGTCGTTGACCTGGCGCGTAGCACTCTGTCCTGGTGTGGACGTGTCTGGGGTGACCATGCTGGCTAGAAAAGCCATGCGGTATGTCAAGTCGCGCACTCCCAATGCTTTTAGTCCAGAAACACCATTACCACCAACGTCGTTACCACGGCCATTTGGTTTCTCGTCTCGAACAGCTGTGGGCCGTACTCCAGGCAGACCCAATTGGCTGACATCTGGCACAACAATCAGAGCACCAGTGAAGATACAACGCTCGCCAGCCTTCGCGCGATCGACCATCTCACCACGCATGATTACATCCATTGTCCGAGGCATACTGCCTGTGGGGATCTCACTGCTATTCTCCTGTATCCGAACTTTTTGCCAATCGACAAAAGTAGAATGTTTGATGTCGAGCTGCCATGCAAGTCGGTTACCACACTCAGCATTGGGGCATTGTGTCGGCTCTGTGTAGCGAAAGGTCTGTTCAACACCAGGAATGACGTTCTTGCAAGCCTCACAGATGAACGTCGCCAGCGACAATTCAGGCCGAACTTCGGAGGTTCTCGTTACTGTGCCCGAGATCGACAGCAATTGTCCGACGTTCTTGGCTCGCAGGCTGCGTACTCTCGAAACGAGCGGTAGGTTGTAGAAGGCGATGGCGAAGAGCTTGTCGGTCTGTTGATTCGCAGTCTTGCTGCCCTGTAGCTCAGACTGGCTAGCAGAACCAGCCTGGCTGGCTCCTGAGGTCGTTATGCTGCTCGATGCCGTCGGCTGGCGATGCTCGCGGAAGTATTGAGGCTCGTATTTGGCAATCATGTTGTGCAGACCGTTTGTCAAGTACGGCAGAAAGCGGTAGTACTGGCTGTTGATGGCATTGGCCAGGCCGCCATTTTGATATGTTGCGATGTGATCGTAGTTGACGTAGAAGGTTGAGAGCTGGTAGACACGCATGCCATGGATTTGTGCGACATAGTATTTGTCTGTTGTCACGGCGCTCGAAGTCGGTGCTGCTGAGGACGAGGGTGCTTCGATGAATCTAATATACGTGAGGTCAGCATTTGAAAGTCTCAGATGACCCATGTAGCTACCTACTCCTCGATGAAGTTCTCAAAATGCTCCTGAACTGTAATCCCGATTCTGTCCTCCACACGTGGGATGTTTGAGTTATCACCCCGCCTCCTGCGGCCGGGGATCTGATCGTCTGCAAAGCCCTCGGCCTCATCATCGCTAGGTGCACCACCCAAGCTTTCGGAAGGAGGCCCTCGCGGCCGGGCTGAAGAGCCACGCTGGCCTTGTCTTGCTCGCGGGGTGGCTGCCCTGGAGGTATCCGACATGAGAAAGCCGCTGTCGCTAGGGGTCGCCATGGCGGTGAATATGGACAGGGATTCGATCGCGGAGTCGAGCCGAATATGCGAGTGGAAATATGGGCGGTCACACGATGGTGAAGGGGTATCAGAACGTCGTAAAAGTGACCAGGACCATGTACACCAGGAGGCGCAAATGCAGAGAATCTGGTTGTGAAGTTCCCGTTGCGGGCGGGTGGGCATAGCAACCGGTGGGCGTTGAGGGGGGCACCCAGCGGGGCGGGCATGGAAATTGCCAGGATGTCGCAGCGCGTCCAAGCGCGTCTCGCACGCGTAAAGTGGTTTTTGTGAATGGTGGTGCACCGGGCCTGCCTCCTCTCGCTTTCACCACTCGCTTTACCTAAAGTACTTTATGCAACGTCACCCACCAGGACACAATGCTCAGAAATGAGAAGGACGAGTTATGTCATTCGTTCGGCTGACTTCACCTTGCGAATACCGGAAGCCTTGTTCACGGCCAATGCATAGGTGTTCCCCTCGTTCCACGCGATCGCATCAGCATTCTACGCTCAACCAGCAAAGTCCTGGATCAAGCTGCTTCAGCAATAGAAACTACAAGAAGAACGCGTTGCTTCCCGATGAAGGGTTAAGCCTGTATGGCCTTCAACTCGACCATGCCAGCATCACGGCAGGGACAAGTTGCCACAAGCCATTGACTGGCCGATCGTCAGCCGCTGATGAAGTGATTGGAATGACATGCGGTGCAGCCAGCCAGGGACCAGCGCTTATCCCAGGAGGTGCGCGGGTCGGCCGCACGGCCCATCCCGCCGAGGTCCATCTGGTTGTCCACCCAACTCCCAGCCTTCGACAGGCCCGAAATGCTGCCTTGGATGATATTCCATCAACCCAGCAGCAGCAGCAAGACAAAGGGGCAAAGCTGAGCAGACGACAAAGGGCATCAGGTTGAACTCACGTTCCTGCTTTTGATGAGAGTTGATGGTGTCGTGGAATCGACCTCTCCACCACACTGAGCACATCACAACAATCACTGCGCACCCAGTTCAGAGCAGCAGCCTACTCGAGTGCGCCGACCGATATGAACTCGATGGCATTGTCGCCAGGAAGGCGGCTCGCTTTCCACGATGCCCTCGACTTCGTGGAGCTCGATCCGGCTCTCAGCGGCAACGCCATCGGTGGCTCCACCAAACGCTACATGAGCACGAGGCCTGCGTGGGTGACAGGCGGCGATCTGCCTTTTGACCGCAAAGACTACGGGCCTGGCCGGCCGGTGCCAGTCACAGGCACCACAACGTATGGGGGTCATGTCTACGCCCAAGCAGGACTGGTGGCAGCGAAATGTTTCGAGGACAGCCAAGCCGAGGAAGCCTCGCAGAGGCCTCAAAAGAAGTATGGTATACACGTAAGCATACTTCAAAACTCACCATTGGTCATAAGCCTAGCCATCCCCGCTGACTTCTAACCACAGACTGTACATGGCTACTTTGCAGAGGCTGGCGCCGCAGACAGGCCTTTCATTTACGAGGCACAGATCCTGGCCGCCAATGGCGGCTTCCACAACTTGATAGTCACCGCAAGACAGCCCACAAAGCCAAGCACTGACTTAACCTTCGGCACGTTCCCTTTGAACGACGCAAAGCTCCCTCTTGGTCCTGTCTGCTTCACAGCTCTGGTCGCCTTCAGACCATCAGGTGTGGCCCAGATCAAGCTCCAAGAAGAGCCCGCACAGAAGCGCTTCTACGAGATTCTCAGCTCCCGGCCGCCGCCCGCGTGGGATCCAGTGCCGCGTGCAGATATAGACGGCATCAACGCTCAGCTCTCGTCGCGGGAAGAGGGCACCTTTCCCGGTCTGCACATGCACAAGGTCGACATGCGCGAATACAACAAGGGCAAGGCCCTGCACGAGCGCCGCGAGCTGCTGCTGTATCGCCTCCTAGCGCCTCTACCGTCTTCGGCGAGCTCCAGCATGCACATCATGTGCCATGCCTTTGAGGCGGATCGCAACAGTCTCTTCATGCTAGGCAACCAAGCCGGGTTTGGTTTCGACTTTGGCAGCGCTGCGAGCCTGAGCTATTCGTTTGTCGTGCACACCAATCCGGAGGATGCCGTCATGAGGTACGGCGAGGACGAATGGTGGATACAGGAGGTGTGTTTCCCGAGACTCGACGCCGGGAGAGGCATAGTGATGAGCAAGCTGTGGAGTCCGTCGGGCATGCATGTCGCAACTGAGTACCAGGACGGTATTATCAGGCGGCAGTGGAGGGAGGGCGAGCGGGAGAGCAAATTGTGATTATTCGCGTGGTAGTGTAGATTTGACGAGCGAAGCTTTTGATCTAGGACTATAGAGTTGGATATCATATTATTAAATTGAACATTGAGGCCAATCTTGCAGAAGCTTGTGATATGTACTCGAGGGACACGTCCTAATTTGATTTACAATGCTTGACACGATGGTTCTTCATCGAAACAGCTCTAAGTGTTTAGGATCCGTCAACATTACAGTTCTGAGCGCACTCTGTTATCTTCGTTATCCACTTCGCGTTTATGCTTGTAAAGTACATGACTGTCCAAACTTTTGATGAGTTCGAAAACCTGTAAATTGTAATAGTGGAAGGGCTTTCTCCAACCACAATATTTCAGCTACAGCATGATGTATTTCATCAGCATTTTTGTTATTTTGAGTGTGTCCGATCCATCCAACTGAAATCTGAGAGACTTGATCTCTGAATGAGATCATTTTGGAGGATACAGCAAAGCCACGTAAACTTGCCAGTCGTGTACTACCTCACGCCAACACCCAGTATATCACTCTAGAGCTTCTGTCTCATTAAAATGGCCATACCTGGCCGCCGTTTGACATCACACAACTTCCATGCGTTGGCAACCGTCATTCTTTCTTTCTTTTTTTTCTTTTTTTTTTTTTTATAGAAAAATACACAGGCCTCAGCCGTTCATCGAGAACATCTCAGAGCGTCAAAACACCCTTCATGACAACAACAGCCGTCCCGCCAAGATGTACCTCGCCAATCTCGACCTCTCCACTTCCTCCACTCGCAGTTCTCGTCGAGGTCTCGAGGCTGATAACGCTCTTCCTCCCCATCTCGACGCCCTGCGTCATGATGAACTTTCTCCTCCCTGCACTGCTTTGCCCGGTACTACCACTACCACTACCACTACCACTACCACTACCACTACCACTACCACTACCACTACCACCATCACGCCTCCTCTGAGCCTCCGTAAGAGTCAAGTAACAAGCCAACGCACTCGCCGCACTCCCGGTCGCAGGGTCCTCCATGTTGAACTCGACCATGCGGGTTCGGAGCTGTCTTGCTCCCTCCTCGCTCACCTGACCGCTAGCGTCGCTGCCAGAAGGCACATCAACATAATAGTATCTCGCGACAAGACTATCCCGCCACCCTTCATCCAACAACTCCTTCTTTCCCGCCGCCGCTGCGGCCTCCCCACCATTCACAGACAACTTGTCATAATCCAACCCGCTGACAACAACGCGCCCCAACATCTCCAGACTCTCCAACTTCACCAGCAGAAACGTCATCCCGTTGACGATACTCACCACCGGCGCAGTAAGCTCGGCATACCTAATCGCCAGGTCCGTCGATAACCCCTGGACCTCAGGCGGGGGCGGCGGCGAAGAACCCGCTGCAAAAGTAGCTTTGTAGTCGAAGCCAATGATGTCTGCGAGGGTATTTGCGTGAATCCGGATATTGTGCGGGATGTTGGCGCTGACGAATCTCGTGGTCTGATCTGGGGAGGAGGACGAGGTAATGGCGATAGGTCCAGCCTTCGTAACCAGCGTATCCAATCTGCCCCCGTTCGCTCCTCCTCCTCCTCCACCACCACTACCGCCGCCCTCATGAGCCAGACACCAAACCGCAGTGCCGATGGTAGGATGTCCGGCAAACGGGATCTCGCGATCGACCGTGAAGATGTCCACCTCTCTCCTACGCTCCCCATCTGCTGCCCCGCCGTCACCATCGGGAGAAGAAAAGGAAGCCTCGTGCAGGAAGACTGTCTCACTGAGGTTGAACTCCCTGGCGATGCGCTGCTTCTCATCCTGCGAGAGCTTATCACGTAGGTCCGCGGGGACGGTGACAACCGCGAGGGGGTTCCCTTCGAGACGGGTCGATGTGAATACGTCTAAGGTCGCGAAGGGGAGCTCCATTTTAGCCTCGCTCTCTTTTCGTGATGTTTGTGATGTTAGATAGATGATGTTTGTCGCGAGCCGAGTTTTGTGTTCTAATCGAGCTTGTGGTCTTTCTTTTGAGATTCTGTTCTTGCTCTTCTTTACTTTAGTCTTCACCACTCCAGCGCATCAAATTTGTGCTGGTTATTTTTCGTGCGACCTCTTGAGCGCTGTTCTAATATTGGAGGAAGTTTTCGTTGTGATTGTCTTCGTGTAGAGAGGGTGGGAATAAGTGGCCGAACGGACAGTCGTGTGATATAAGTGCTTACTCAAGGCTACGTTGGGCTTTCAATGGTCTCCGGGTCGATGGCTCACTTGGAACCGCTCATGGTGGGTGCAGCCTGCTCTTTATGTTCGAATGCTGTGTACAAGTCAATGCAAGGGCGTAATGGGGTGGCCAGTCACGAGGCCGAAGTTAGCATGTAACGCTCACTTGGAGAGAAAGTTAGCGCAAGCGGAGTCATAAGCTGCCCCGCGCTTCGGAGGAGTGTGGAGATGTAGATGAGCAGTCAAAAGTGTTCGAGTCAGCCTTAGCGGCGAAGGTCGATGAGCACTCTCTTCTTCCGCAGTGCTCCAATCGAAATGTGTCATTCCCTGTCCTTCTTCAGCCGTTGCAGCAAATAATGTAAGAACACGAAGCCAGCGAAGGCGTCCAAACATGATCATAGTATTCTTTGTCTGGGTAGCAGAGTAGTGAAATCCAGCTCTGGGGTGCAATTTGCCAAGACCCTTTTCTTATATGTAACTTCAGATCGTCTTAGTTGCACAACGCCATAAGACGTAACCCAACCGAACACAGCGCGTTGCATTCATGCAGTGTAGAAGCACGATGTTTCGTCCTGTCATGACCGCATCATCACGTCCTAACAACCTCGAGGCCAGCTCCATTCTGCAGACTCAGCACCAGGCTTGTAAGCCGGTCAATCTTAGCCGTAAGCTCCGAAATGCGAACCTCGACATCCGAAGGTGCCTCCCCACCATCCTCCTCATTCTCCATCCGCTGAGGTGCAGGCGAATGGATGGACTGCCCACCAATGGTCGATTTAAATGGAGGCATTGGTGGGCGGTTGGCGCTCGACTGCGGCCTGCTGTCAGGCTGGCGAAAGGCCCTATTGCCCCGGAGAGTCTTGGCGCGAGGGCCGCGGAAGTTGTCTGACCCATTGCCCTTACCGAGTTTGGCGAAGATGAACTCATAGGTGTGGATCATGGCGACAATGGGGGCGTGCGTTATCTTGAGCAATATGATTCGGGCTTTGCGGATGTCCTCACTCTTGAAGATGAGTCTCATGGGGCGAAAGATAACGAGAGCGAGGAGATTGTATGGTGCTGGACTATGTGTCAGCATGAATTACTTCATTAGTGACAGGATCTAGGCAACTTACGATAGAAGTGCGTAAGCCGGTTCGATGTCGACGCCTCCAGGACATACACGCTGTACACGTAGAGATACTCCTCACGTGCATGCTGAATAACACGTGAGAAGCTGTTGCTCAGCATACCCGTCAAGCTACCCATGAGAAGGATGGAGCTCAAAGTGATGAAGATAAGCATGAGCGGAGGCCCTGCGAGCACGAAGTTAGCGAACGAGCCCCAGTCAGCTTGTAAAGATTGACAGACGTACCGAAGATAGGATCGATCTGGTCCATGTAGTCGAAACCAAGGTAACTTGAGCCGAAAAAGATTTTTGTCGCAATCATGGCCATCAACTTGTAGTTCAATGTGTTTCTGCCAATGAGACAGAACGTTGTAAGGAAGCCAAGGTATATGATGACGACTAGGACCATGAATTTGATGAAGTCCTTGGCCATGGCTTTGAGGCATGGGATCAAGGTACCCCAGTATGGAGACAAGCTCAGAATGGAAAAGATACGCGGGACCATGAATAATGCCTCCAGAGACAGCACATCGAAGGCTTTGTCGACCAGTAAATAGTCCTTATTGTACAGCCCAATCCCTCCTGGAAATGAAGTTAGCGTGACATGGCCCGCATCGCGACCGCAATAACAGAGAATCAGGCTTACTCAAAATAGCAAACACGAATCCAATGGCAATCATTATCATGTCAAAGATGTTCCATACGTCGGCCGCGTAGAAGATCGAGCCGGCATCTAGGTACTCGCTGATCTCATCGTAACAGAAAGCCGCGAACCATGCGTACCACAACGACTCAGTCACAGTGAGGTGGTCCCGATTTTCTTCGATCAGTACTCCGTAGTAAAGACCTAGGAAGCTTATGAAGAACATCACCTCATATGCCTTGAGGTATTTTGGCACACGGAGGCGAGAGAACGGGTCCGCGGTCCGGGGGTTGTAGAAGCGCGGCTGCTTGACTGTGTTGACGGAGAACCTGTCCCAGAAGACGATATCGCCATTCCAGATGCCAGTAATAATTTTCTGCACGACATGCTGGCTGAGGAACCGCTTGGCGTCGGCAATGGCCGCAATTTCTAATGCATTAAGATGCTTGAAGGGGGCGGTAGGGTCTTCTTCCTCCTGTTCGCCCTCGTCATCATCATCTGCATAAAAGCTCATCGTCAGCTTGGTGACCGATTGCAGAAGCTGGTTCCGTCTCATGGATCCAGCCATGGCATGAGCAGGGCGGTCATCAGGCCGCGAATTGCCGTTGCTGTCGTTGACATGATCGTGACGGGTGCTCAACAAGGCCGTAGTCTCATTGCTTGGCGTGCCATCCTCCGGATCTGCACGGTCCTCGTGAACTGAGGCAGATGCGCTGAGACAGTCCCCCGGGATCTCATAGAGGCAGAATTCAACAGCCTCCCGTTCCGACAGACGGGTCAAGAACCGCCAAGCAACGATCTCGCAAGCACTGGCACGGGCCTCGGAGATATGAGTCTCATCGTTTCCGGCACCGTAGTGCCATCTCAAAGCGCTGTTCCAGAGTTTTATTAGCACATGCATGTAGCCCTAATCTCAAAAAAATGAAGGAAATGGGAGCATACAGTAGAGCATTCACAATCGCCGGGTTGGTGACATTGTGAGTGAGATGGTCCGTCAGAGTGCGTAGAGCATCACCGGCGGAGGTCGAGCGCAGCTGCTCAAAGGTGCATGGGGTGTACACCACATCAGCAATGTACCTGCAGATTTGTATGCCGTCAGCAACGCCTCGCCATCCTGGTAAGCACGTCTGGAGAAATCTGCATCCTAGACTCACAGAGACAGCTTCTTGACGACAGTCCGAAAATTGTCGCCATGTGAGATATCGGGCAGGTCGGCACGGGAGAAGGAGCCGGATCGAGGGGACATAGCCTCGGCTGCAGGAGCAGGCTTGGACCTGACGCGGATAGGCATCGTGGTGGTCGTATTGCACCGCCTTGCAGACTCACAGACTGGACTAATTGCAGACTTTGTCGCAGCGGATTGCGAACGTCTGGCGCAGCAGGTGAGGCTCAGCCAAGGTGAACAGGAAGATTGTGAAGCTTTTGCTGCTTGACAGGCGCGAGATTTCTGCAAGCCAGACGATTGTCCAGGTATTGGTCTGTCACGAGGGCACGGCCGAGACGATCCAGCCAGGGTCTACGTCTATCGCCTCGCGCGACCCTGATCTTGGAGATGGTAGCGCCAGGTTAGTGGGCTGGAGGCTGGGGATCGAGCTCCAATACCGGCCGAGGTCAGGCCCGTGCGGACCAGTGGCTGCCTCACTAGCCCGTTATCGTCAGTTAGGAACGCGCCATTCGTCGAGACTCGAGTGGAGTGATCCAGGCCCGAAGAATTAGTTGGCCGAAGTCATCGCGGTTCTGGGCTACCGAAGAGCCCAAACACGTCAGTAGTTGCTCGTGCTGACCATCGATTAGTTGGACATGTTGTCAGTCTGCAGGAGAAGCCGCGTCAACGGTACGAGACTGCAAGGTCCACGGCCGCGGGGCAAGAACGTCTCAGGCGGTTTCGAGCACGAAAGTTTGGGAAGGACCAACCCGGAGCCCCGCCTCCTTCCCAGGGCCTGGGCTCTTGATGCTTGCACGATTGAGTCGGTGCCACGATGCCGAGCTCAAGCGTGCGAGTAGTCGACTATCAGGCTGTGGCTCGCCATGCAGAGCCTCTGGGCTACGCCACAGCTACGACGGCTGACTGACGATCTCACAGCCACACACACTCTTCTCGAGAGCTGGCGCATTCGACGACTTGACGGACAAGCTATCTTACTACGCACCCGTTGCCGATTCCACCGGATTATCTCGCAGCAGTCTTATGACGGCCAGTTGCAAAGCCAATGTGGTACGTTGCCATCATATGTCATGGAGGCGGTGGTGGCACCCACCTGTACCACGGTTATCCCAACTCTTTCATCGTAGAGCCGAGTGTGCGCCAAGCTAACGAGCCGAGTCATACCGCCTGAGCAAGGGGCTAGTTTTCTATCTTCTGGTGCTTGTGCATGTGCTCGCGGGAATGCGCAGGTTGTAGTCACCCCCCGCGTGCGTCGTGGTCGTCTTGGTCCAGGTGGCTTGGGCAACCAATCCAGATATTCGCTGTGTATTGCCCAGTTTGAATCGCTCACTCGAGTGCTCGTCCAAGTCGTGGCTGTGCGAGATAGCTAATAATGGGGAAGTCTGCTTACTTTGAGTTATGGAGAACCAACAATGCCGACTCGCAGACTCGCCAATTGCAGCCGCCCCCGTTCTCGGGGCCTCTCCTCTGTGTGCTATAAAAAGCACGCCAACCAGCTGCAAGGTTGGCTGCGGGGTCTGCAGATTGCGAGTTGGGACCTCTTCGTAACTATGGCCTGGGCCAGTTCTGCCTTGACTGCAGTAGTTCTAGCTCGAAACCTCTCTTTGGGTGCCTGCCAAGGGGCGAAGCGGAGGCGGTGGATGCAACGGTCGATCTTGGTCTGCCAGCACCAACGACTATTATTGCATCATCAGCACTACATGGTTGAGGCGAATCTTGGGTGGCTGGGATGTCTTTCGTGCCGGGCACTGGCCTGGCTCGGCTCGTAAAAGCATTCCGCTTTAATTCACGATGATGGCCATCGCAATCAACAGGGCGCCGTCTCGTACCGCGTGCTTATTGCGCCGGAAAGACGGCTTGGGGCGAGTGGGAACATTAATTAGAAGCCGAAGCCGTTGGGGTTGGACTGGTCCATCTTCAACCTCAGCCCGCAACAAGCCTGGAAGGGCCAGAGTCTGATTGTTGCACAGGCTGCCAGATGTGCCTTGCTGCGGTTGTGGCTGCAAGTGATTGTGCTTACAGCAGACCTGGAACAGCTGGAACAGGCCCGCCGGCATGAGGATGAGAAAAGCGGACTGCTCAGGTTTACTGTGATGACCTTGGCTGTTCTCGCTGCAGTCACCGCGCCCCACGGCCTCGATCTCATTAATGCAGATGCCAGTTATCCAGTCCTACGGGCGGGCATGGCGCCCCAACGTGCACACCTGCAAAAGCGGCAGGCGCAGCGGGCGGCCGCGGGCCCGCTCTAGCAGGGGTCTTGGTTGCTCTGCCGCTGCTGACAACCCCATTTGTCTGTTGTGTGTGGGCGAGTGTAAGTGTGAGTGTGTGAGTGTGAGAGTGTGAGTGGCTCCAGAGCCCAGTGGGCGAGTGAATGAATACCTTACCCGCCCGCACCAGCCTTTCCAAGGTTCGCATTCGTTCGCCCATCCACTCTAGACGCATTTCAGGTTGTTTTCCTCGACTTTCGCATCACCAAGCAATCTTCAAGCAAACCCGTCGCAGCGCTTCACCAGCAAGCGATCGATTCTGGCTCCCACTCACTCGCAAACCCCGCTTGGACATTAGGACAGTCAGTTGCGCACTAACTAGTCTGGCTCAACATTCCACAGACTGCGCCGCCGGGCCAGTCCTGCCGAGCTCGCAATGTCTCGGCCCGCCGCCCACAACACTCTCCGCCGCCCATCGTCCACGGCTGTAGCAATTCTCGTCTCGCCGATAATTGCGCTGGCACAGGCTGGTGCATTGCCGCGACAGACACCAGCCATCAACCATGCGCAACTCGATCTGGTGTCGTGGCCCTTAGCGCCAACGGCAGCGCCACAGCTACCATACGGACTCTTGCAGCGCCAGGACCTCAACACGATATGCGGCTACATAGGAGGAGAATCCGCACTTCCGGCGACATGCTCGGCTGGCTCCCATTGTGTGCTTGACACCGGCCATGGCTTCGTCGGTTGCTGTCCCGACAATGGGCCATGTACGGACGGTATATATACTGGTTGTGTCGACGTCAACAGCCCGCCACAGACGCTGGTTGACCCTTACGTATACACATGTCAAGGTTCGGATGTATGTTACAGGAATCAATTTGCCGGTGGCTACAGCCAGTACGGGTGTGGCACGGCCTCCGACCAAGGCACAACCGTCCAAACATCCATACAAGGTGCCACGACCACCCTCGATTTGCCAGCATCCACCTTTCCATTCACGCAGGAAGCATCCTCCCTGTCGGCTCCGACTACAATTGGTTCTGCCAGCTCGCGCTCGCAAACAAGCACGACAAGCAGTACTCACTCGAGTAGCACTCGTCAGTCGTCCTTGACAACCAGTAGCAAATCAACATCAGCATCATCGACCACAACATCAGCTTCATCATCACAGCCAGTGTCAAGCGCAACAGGCTCGGGAACAGGCGACGCGGTCACATCTCCTACAGAAGAGCCTGCGCCCGAACAAAACGACAACAAGAACGCTGTCATCATTGGGGCAACACTTGGTGCTGCCGTCGCCGTTGCTCTCTTGGGTGCTGCGGCGTTCTTCATCATGAAGGGCCCGAAGAATAAGCGACAAGGTCCAGGCCCAGGTCCAGCACCAACGGGGCCAGATGCAAAATTCGCCAAGTACGTATTGGGTCAGTTTCAAGATCTGCAAACATGCTCCGCTAACAATTCGACAGTCCAATGGGTCACGGAGCTGCGTTTGCACCTCTGCCGACTTGGAGCGATGAGGACCAGTATCAGCACGGGCAGGATCACCCACGCAGGTCGAATGAAAGTCAATTACCGATGGTGCCCCCACCATTGCAGCAGCATCCGGCATTCCATCAGCAGCCGATCCTGGGCGTAGGGACAGGGCTGACACCTGTTGCCGAAGACAGGTATGAAGACTACGATGCCAACGGCCACAATCCGCGCAGGCGAGAAATCGATGAATTCTCTGAGGGATATGCAAACGCCCGAATCGGGGAGACTCCATCTCAGGAGGACTCGGAACGCTGGCCTCTAGCGGCTGCCTTGAACGCGATAGGCGACAACCCACACGGCAGCACCAGCGATCAAGGCCACCCTGGATCGGATGATGACGACCAGGACCGATCGGACAGGTCGACACGTGGTGGCCATCGACCGTTATGGCAGCAAAATCGTCAACACAGCCGAAACATGATGTGGATGTGATATAGGAACGAACCCATGAACAAAAACACCAGACAGGACTTGCGGATGCGGCCAGGCGGAACACATAGGCAGCAAAGAGTATATACCCCGGGATGGCGTTTTGGCTAGCATTGTTTTTGTAAACCGGTCTGGAAAGTATATATTGCGTGTAAAAGCGCTCATTACAGTCCTATGGCATACTATTATAGAGAACTGGTAAACACTTACCGCTCGCCGTAAATAATCATTGAGCCACGATTTACCATTAGCTACCCGTGGTGGTACACTCCTTCAGGTTTAAAGCAGGACATCGAAACTTCATACATGCGTTTTATATGCTTTCAATTGTAGAAATTGACATTAGTACCTAGGTAGTCACAATGCCAGCTTCACATACCTATTTTACAATTTCCGTGGCCACACATTCATGCATTGTGAATATTCGAGCCTTCCATCTCTATCGAACTACTACATCGTTACGACCCAGTAAAGAACCAACGTAGACCGATGCTTCAGAAGTGCATCAACATTGTTCCACAAAATCCCTTTTTCGGAAAACAATCTTTCGTCATTGGCTGTATGTAAGTGCTTGTCTTCCCCCCCTCCCCCCACCCCGCAAGGAACGCATGCGTTAAGCGTGGAGTTTGACGTTTAGCGCCGTGGGCACTTTGCCCCTCCTTCGTGTAACCCATTAACCTCGGACGCGTCTTTCAACGCGTCTCCCACTATTAAAGACTATTTCGCCATTTACACCACTTCAAGGATATAAAGCATATTGCATACATACCACAGAAAGCTGCAGAGCCTGCTCCAGCGCCTACCACAAGAGAGAAATGACGGTCGAGACGGACACGGGCAGCTCGCCCGCACTGAATCTGAATGCGGACACATCAGCTGCGCAGAACGGACCAGCGAAGGCAAGGAGGCACGAGGAGTACCAGTATCTCGACCTGGTGCAGGACATCTTGGATAATGGCGAGCACCGGCCAGATAGGTACGTCCCGCGCGCACACCTTTCAGGGAAGTCGCAATCATCATCACCACTAACACGACCCTACTATCCCGCAGAACAGGCACAGGCACATTCTCCATCTTCGCCCCGACGCCGATGAAGTTCGCCCTCAACAAAGACGGCAACCCGATCCTCCCGCTCCTCACGACGAAACGGGTCTTCCTCAAAGCCGTCATCGCTGAACTCCTCTGGTTCGTCGAGGGCAGCACGTCCTCCCTGCCCCTCTCCGAAGCGGGCGTGAAGATCTGGGACGGTAACGGCTCGCGCGAGTTCCTGGACAGCGTGGGCCTGTCGCACCGGGAAGTCGGCGACTTGGGTCCCGTGTATGGTTTCCAGTGGCGCCATTTCGGGGCCGAGTATGTCGACGCGAAAACGGATTATTCTGGGCAGGGCGTGGACCAGCTCGCCGAGGTGGTGCATAAGCTCAAGACGAACCCGTATGATCGACGGATTATCATGAGCGCGTGGAATCCGGCGGACCTGAAAAAGATGGCGCTGCCACCTTGTCACATGTTTGCGCAGTTTTACGTTTCGTATCCGCGGAGCCGGAATAGCACAACGACAACCACAAACGGCAGGACAGGCGGGGGAGCAGGGGAGCAGGGGGAGAAGGAAGAGAAGCCGCAGGGCCATCTTCACTGCCAGCTCTACCAGCGATCCTGCGACATGGGTCTCGGCGTGCCGTTCAATATCGCCAGCTACGCCTTGCTCACGCACATGATTGCGCACACGTGTGATCTCGTCCCGGGCAGTCTGACGCATGTCATGGGCGACGCACATGTGTACTGCGACCACGTCGATGCGCTGAAAGTGCAGGTCGAGCGCGAGCCGAGAGACTTTCCGGCGCTTGAGATCAAAAGAGAGAAGGGCGGCAGTATTGATGGGTGGAAATTTGATGATTTTGTGGTACATGGTTACGACCCGCACAAGACCATTGCCATGAAGATGTCTGTATGAACGATTGGGTTTTCGGCCATTACTCATCGCAACGGGGTTCAGATATTCAAAGAAAAAAGCTAAGAATGACACTGTCGAATACCGTGTGAAGCAATGAAGACCACATAAATAAAGTCGTTCTTCAGGCGCATACGGATCATCGGTTTCAGCCAGGAATGCATCTCGGTTCTTATTGAGTACTCAACAGGAGTGTGTAGCACTTTTGGAAACTTCAAACATAATCCGCCAGAGCTACGGTCGATTCCGCCTGTTCAGCTGCACCTCTCAAGAGCTAGAGCTCTAGCTTATGGCCGATGCTTACGTAATTGCACTTTCCCAAAGCAATTGCTTTCTAAATTCATAACCCCACGCTCCACATGCACGTCCGCAGACATCTTTTGCCCGTAGACCCTAAACCAGGCCCCCATACGTTCAAATTCGCGCCCAGCTTTGCCGCTTCACAACCGCCCCCCTTTGTGTCGTTATACCGGATTAATCGCCCTGGCAACTCTCACGCCTTTCCGATCAACGCGCCTTCCCCCGCTTACGTGACTAGGTTCAGTTTGGAACCTACCTGGACCTCCTACGTCACTGGGCGAGACCGGAGCTGGAGTCGTCCGTCGGGTCCTCTTGTCGGCGCAGTGCTCGACTGAGGCAATCCCACCCATCAGCACCACCGCACCATCCCGCCGTCGCGCGGGCTGTCGCAGCCGCGCGCCCCGCGGCCGCACCCCTCAACCGCCACGACGTCGTCCTCCACGGCGTCCCTGGTGGCCGTCGCCGGGCTGGACCTGTTGCAACTGACGATGGCCGATGTCGTTGAGACTGATGATGAGCATGGCGGCGAGCATGGCGAGCATGACCACTCCCTTGCCCCGGGCGACGACACGCTTCCGCCCGGCGCGGATGGCGACGACCAGGACCACGATGTCCACGTCCACGATGTCACCGCTGACATGGACGTCACCGACGTCGGTGACATGAGCACACAGCAGGACGACCACACGCACCAGTCTCTCCAAGTCCCCGGCTCCGCATCGAAATCCGAGCGCCACTCCCTCACGCTCGACCAGCGTCGCGCGCTCCGGCGCTGGGCGCACTCACAAGCTACGCGGCCATCGCACAAGGCGTGCATCGAGTGGTTCTTCAATCAGTACGGTCAGACAATCAGCCAATCGACCATCTCCCACTCCCTGTCGCCCAAGTACGCCCGTCTCGATAGCGAGAACCAGTTCTCCGGCTCCCGCTTGCGGTTCGGCAACTGGCCTGACGTCGAGAAGCTCGTGCTCCTTTGGCACGGACAGGTTGTCGCCTCGGGCAGACAGCCGTCCAATGAGGAACTCGCCGAAAAGGCGAAGAACATCTTCACACAGCTGCCACGATACAAGGACGAGACGCCGCCCGAGTTCTCACCAGGATGGATCCATCGATTCAAGAAGCGCTATGGTCTACTGATCCGGCGTCAGCGACGGCATGGCACGGCGCCGAACCCGGCAGATGATATCCCTTACTTGGTCGACGCGATTCCGCGCTTCATGACTGTCGAGGCGGACACAAGTCCAACTGCGATACGCGATCAGGTACTGAGGATAGTCGGCGTGGAAGCCAGCCTTGGGACCTGTGCGCGTGTGCGGGACGAAATTATACATCGCTTGGAGCAGCAGCAGCAACAGCAGCAACAACAACAGCAGCGGCAGGAGCAGCAACAACAACAACAGACACAACATCAGATAGTTACCACACACCATGGGCTTATAATCACACCGCAGCAACCACTTCCCACTGCGCCCGGGCTCAATGACGGAGAGACAATGTCATACATGGAGCCGGACGACCCGGAGCTCGTGTTGCAGAATGCATTGCGCGCTCTACAGCAAGAGGAAGCGGACGCGGAAGCCGAGGCCGCAGCAATTCGAGAAGAGCGCTCACGGCAGGACCAAGAGCAACATCACCAACAAGGCGGGGACAACAACACCACACCAGGCCCCCAATCGGCGGCGAACGGCGGTTTCAGCACACCAATACCACCAACAAGCAGCCAGCACACGCGTACGCCCTCACACTCCCAGCATCGCTTCACACCGACCAGCCACAACCCCAACCACGATCCGTCCTTGTCCTCGTCCTCCACGCAACATTCAACGACTGCAGCGAACGCCGCCACCGCAGCGGCAGCAGCAGCCGCTGCGGCAGAGCAGCTGCAACTTACGCCTATTTCGAACCACGCGCCGGTCTCGCAGACCGACCGCCCTTTGCGATGTCCGTTCTGTGTAAATCAGCGCATGTTGAGGACAATCAAGGAGGCTGTCGAGCACATGAGCACTCATGTCGTCGTTTGACCACCGAGGACGTTCGTTGTATGATAATGATAATGATGTTGCTGTTTCCAGTGTTTTTTCTCTTCTTTTTTCCCCTTTTGTGGCAGCGGCAAGAAAGTGGCAGTGAAGGATGATTGTCGATGCCATGTACCATTATAAAGGACTTCCTCTCTGGACTGAGGGGTTCCCACCTGGGCGTCAGTAATGGTTTGAGTGGAGAGAGAGAGGCTTGGCCCCTGCGCCGTTCTGAAGCATGCGCGTAGGGAATTTGTAGTGTATCCTCTATCGAGCGCAGTTGGACCTGCCCGAGTAGGTAAATGCTATGCCTCGGCTGCCACGGGGCGTTCTTTGTTTTCGAGGTAGATCTTGTCTCAAGGCATAGGTAGTTGAGAGGTGTAGAAACAGCGGTGCTGTGAGCGTTCATTAAATCGGCAAAGCTGTTAAGGGTCGTCTCAGAAATACGTATCATACATGTTCTGTGACCGCAAGCGCGGACATCGGATTATAATTGGGACGTGTGTTGCTCCAGGTACGAACACTTGACAACATTCACTCTTAAGGTCATAAAATGTGCACAAGGATTAGATGGAACCCTGATCTCATGAAAATTGTCTACCATTTGTTCAAGAATCATTGCGTCGTCTCAGTTGTGCATAGGAGCGAGGACCAAAGCAAGAGGACCCTGGAGCGATCCATAAGACGCCAACTCCCCAGCCGAATGCGTTCGAACCCACTTCCAGAAACAAGGCAATGATGCGGCCAGTCTGGCCGAGCTGCCAATGACAACCCAGGATCTCGAGTACTAGAAGAGCGTAGGGGGAATGTAGAAGAACAAAAAAGAAGAAAAGAGTCTCCCAAGGTAAAGTCTCCCTGGCTGACCATGAATCGGGAACAACCATGCCAGATAAAATCCGCAATCAGAAGTAGGGTATATGTGGGAAGAGAAATGTGAAATGTGGACAATGAAAGGTCCTGGACACTCGGAAAGTTTGGCACTTTCCAAACTTAAAAGTGCCAGCGTGTGGCAGTTCGCGCAAGCTCTGCAACTTTAAGCTAGTTCAACGTAGATAACTAGCTTCTCGTTGTTGTCTACCGCGTAGTTGAGATCGTTATTGCTCATAAGACTGAGCTTGTCGTTGCTGCGCTCGTCACGATAAAAGAGCTGGATTTGTTCATTCTGTGAAACCTTGGTCCGCTCGCGAATCTTCTCGTAGAGCTGTGGGAAATTTGTGTCGGCCGGCACGCGAATCAAGAAGGTGTCGCCGTTGAAGAACAGCTTGACCTTGAATGCCGGCCCAGTGCTGGCTTGTGGTTGCTGCGCACCCATGGAGGATTGTGACGGCTGTGACATGGATGAACCTTGTCGGTGCATAGGTGGCTGGGCATTCTGTTGCATTTGCTTTGGCGCAGCTGACAGGCCACCGTAGCCGTGTCCGTTGAGGTTGTTCTTCGAAGATTGCCGAGAACTTTCGTCCCGAGGAGAATCGGTTGATGATCGAGAGCCACCTGAAAGCCGGTATTCGCCGTCCTGCGTGCCGTCGATTTCATAGTCACCTTCCCGAGGGGCGAAGAATTGCTTGACAAGATTGCAGCGCGAGATGTACTCGGGCTGGCCTAGCAGGTTCTTGACGTACATGTCCAGGTTGTGTAGTCGGCCCTCTGTGATCGCGTCTGTAACGTAGTTGACGGGTCCAGGCATGTATGGGAGCGTCCGTTTTTGTGTGCCAGTGTTTCCCGCTTCGTTGGGAAACTCTGTCAGGAGCGCAATTTGGAAGTCATAAAAGTCTTCATAGTAGCGGGACAGCTCCCATTGCCTCCCATCTTCCAGAGTCGTCTCAACCACAAACCAGTACTTGTCCTCAGCGAAGCAATATCTTGGTATGCGGGCTGATATGGGCGCAAGCAAATCCGACGCTGACCGCACGCCGTATTGTGGAGAGGGTTGTCCTTGTTGCGTGTTGCGCTGTTGTTGCTGTGGGCTCTGTTGTTGTGACTACGAAAAAGTCAATAATTGAGGCAAGACAGTAGACAATCGCCATGAAAAATACTCACATATGGGTAATTGGATTGTTGCTGGCTTTGTCGAACGTTGGCCTGTTGTTGGAGGCTCATGCGCTCCATGCCCTGTTCCACACCTTGCTGTGCGCCGGGTGCGCCACCCACATCGAATTTGCCGAGCGTGATACTGCTATTTTTATACTCTGCAGTCATCTTCTTCCACTCCTCCACGCGTGGCACGCCAGCGCGCTTGATGGCATCTCCAGGATTGGCAACGGCCTTGTCGGTGCCCATGTCACGGATCTCTATGAAAGACACAGGGATCAAGCCTGGCCCGCCAAGGCGACCGATGGGTTTCGCAACGAACCACTCCGGATTCGACTGTGCTATGACAATGATGGCCTCGCCTGCCTTGGCTTCCAATTCGTCCGGGCGTTCTGCTTGGAAGTCATACATGACTATGCCGTACACCATGGAGCCTGTCTTGCCAATAGATTTGGAGATGCGGTGACCCTGAGGCGCTGAAGCCATGGGGTTGGGTGATGTGACAGCAGCAGCTGGGGGCGACATTGGTAGCGGGGTGGACTCGGCAAAGCCCGAGTCGTGATCGGGTATCTTGGGTCCAGATGCCAGTGGCCCAGAGTCAGATTGCGCGCTGTCTCTCTCTGTGCGACCAAGAGCTTGGAAATAGGCTACGGGTACGAGGCCACGCGCGTCAGGGAGCGCTGGGTTGCAGGCTTCGTACCAATCGCTGTCGTTCTCGCGCCCGATAACGTGGAAAAAGTCGCCTCGCGAGAAACTAAGTTCTTGGCTCTGCTGCGCGTCGTAATCGTATAACGCGCGAATAACCTGAGGAGGCATCAATTAGCACTTGACCTCTCATGACCACCAGTCAGTGATCTGGCACCATCTGTACTAACCTTCTTGGGAGGTACGATTGCGACAGCAGATTTCGGGGCGATGGACACCTGTGGTGTCTTGTCCTTGTCGCCCTTGATAGATCGCCGAAGGGCCTGCATCAAGGTCAATCTGTTAGCAGTCGGTATCGCGTGCGCGTCGAGGTCTTGCGACGATCTGGACCGGCGCCAGATGGCAGACATGCCCTGGCGGCTGTGGCGAGCTTCGGCGTCTGGCGCGACTTGGCCAGCGTCAGCGAGGGCCGCTTCTCGCCCCGAGGGCTCGAAGAACGAGAATGATTCGCGCCACCCAGGCATGGTGCTTTTCGGTGCCTGGTGGGGAGGGAGAGCGCGAGAACTGTGTCTGAAGAAGTAAATGAGAAAGTAAGAGAGCGCACCTTCATTGTAGCACAACCCAAGCGGAAAGACCAGGTTGTGTGTGACGTGCAGGTATGTAGAAAGATGTGAAGCCGTTGAGGCAGGCAGGCGGAGCAGGCTGGGAGGGGCGCAGCGCAGGCTGGGCCAGCAGTGAGAATTTGGCACTGCGGCGCTTAGCACACCACTCTCGCGAAGGGGTGATCAGCTCCGACTAGCAGCAAGCACCGGCGAAAGTGGGCTCCTTTTCAAATACTAATTGTAATTGACAGCAGCCGTTAAGCCCCGGGATCAACACTGAGCAGTTAGCGCCGTGTGAATTGCAAACAACTTTTGTGTACAAGGTCCAGCACTGTTGAGACACGCAGGGGCAGAAGTTTCCAAGGCGAACTTGCAAGAGTCGCGGGAGATGTGCGCAGAGGTAGCTCGATTCGGTAGCAGGGTTGCGAAATGACTCGATGGGTAAGTCAAGTAACAAAAACCGGGGGTGAGTTCTGAAGCGTGGTGGCAGCGCGTGGTGCTTGACGTGCGTGTCGACGGCAGGCGAATGTAGGCCGTGGTCTGGACGCAGCTGGGGAGCGACTACGACTGCGGCTGCTTGGTGGGCTGGTAGCAGCAGCAGCAGCAGCAGCAACAGAAGGTCTCGTGGTAGGAGCTGTGAGAGTGCGACCGAGTCGTCGGTGGTGAGGTTCTCCTTTCCGCTCGAGGGATGGTCGGCGAGAGGCGGAAAATGGCAGTTCGGGTTGCGTGGGCGCGCAGGGTGGGCAACGGCGGCGGGGTCCAGGGATCCGCGAGATTAGGTGCTGGCAGCGAGGGGCGGGGAGCGCGAGGGCGGGAAGGACAGAGCTTGTGGCAGACGTCGTGATCAGTCCTCGAGCGTGGGAGGGCGGAAGAGCAGGCGGAGGAAAAAGAAGAGGACGACGAGACGGAAAGAGAATCGACTGGAGGAGGATGAACAGCCAACGAACGGACTGGAAGGAGGAGGAGAGGATTACTGGGACCTGGAAGGAAGGTGCGACTGGCTGTGGCGCCTGGTGGTGTCTGATGTGTGGTGTGCTCGAGCTTGAGCTGGCCTGGCGGCAGACTTGAGGGAGCGCCTGCGCTGCGCCTGCACTTTGCTGCACCTCGAAGCTGCACCCCAAAGCTGCACCTGCATCAGTCAATCTACCAAGGGTGGGACAAAGAGCGTTCCAGTCAGTGCGGGCGGGCAGCCACCGCAAGCATGCTCTGCCAATGGCATGCCTCCCCCTCCTCAGCCTGCTCTGCTCCAACCTTGCAATGGATTCTCTAATCAGAGACACAATAACAACAACCTCCACAGCTTCACGTTCGAGGCTCGCGACCCGCCCCTGCACAGGTCATGGCTGTGGACCTGCCAAAAGGAAGCATCCGACACAGATGACAAGTATCATGTATCGATGCGCTTTGTCGCTATCGAGTCTGACCTGTCCTGTCTGACTCAAGTACAGCACCGCTGGGCCGCAATGGACCATGGCAAACGAGACAAGCACTGCGAAAAATAAAAAAAGCACCTGAGCGGGCAGCAACCACCGGCCTGACATTTTCTTCTGGAACAAAAAAAAAAAAAAAAAAGCCCGAGGCCGAAGCCCAGCACTCGACGTCGGAAGCACCCGTCGAGGCTCATCACAGCGAGTGTGTTCGGAGTGAGGCTGCCGCGTGACTATCATCATCTGACACCGCATCAACACGGCTCGCAAACCAAAAGTTTGTCCGACGAACGCCCCGTGTCGAGTCTAGCCAGCATCACAACGCGATCTCACAATGCGGAGGGTGGCATGCACACCACTCAGGGCACAGCACGTCCCGCGGCGTTAGCATGAACCTTTGCGGCCATGGGCTAGTCTCACAGCTGCACTCGTGCCTCTGCTCCGTTTCACCGGACGTTGTGAGCGAGCCTAAGAGCAGAGGCCAGGCGGTGCCAGCATGCAGGGACAGGCTGACGGTGGAGCGGCGCGAATGGGGAATCGACATTGGGCTGTCAGAACGTGCAGGGGTAACCCTGGCGCATGGGCACAGGTCTGGGTTGGGCGTCTTCGGGATATGATGAGCCTTGCTAGCCGTCGGCCACGGTGCTAGAAACCACAAACAAGGCAGTGGAGGCGATCCAGTGGCTTGGGCTCGGCCGTCATTCAAATGAAAGCTGGGGCCGGAGTCGGTGTTATGGCAAGCTGCTTACGTCCGATTCAGCGCTTGCGGCCTATCAGGTTTTGGTATGGCGCTGAGACGCCACTCGATAGATGACCACCTCGCTCGCCACCACGCAACGAAACCATGCAACACAGAGCACTACGCGCTAGAGTTCGCCGTCCACCCGGGAAGCAGTGTTCGACAGAGATCAGCAGCGCGGAGATGCGCCGCGGCACAAAACACAATCTTGCAGCCTAGCGTACGCAGTGGGCACTGGTCAGTGCTTTAAACAAAGGCCCCTGCGCAGTCTCCCACGTGCTTCCTTGCCGCTTTATGACTCAGCAAGCAAGTTCGTCATCATTGATTGTGGTCGGGCCTTGGCCAGAGTAAGTCGAACGGCACAGTATTGTAAGCCGGCGGCTTTGATGTGTGCATCTGCTGCTTCGGGGTGCGTATCACTACCATGATTGGACTGTCGTCAAATACGGAGCAACCAAATTAAATCACAAGGAGGTACATCTCATAAATCTGTAATTCACATTGTCTCCGAGGCTGTAGCTTGAAGCAGTAGCTTCGCGATACGTCGGCGCACATGCGCAGAACCTGTCACAAAGCAGCACCGTTACGTTGCCACAAGTCGTATGCAAGGACGTTGAATGCTTACTTTGTAGCTCACCCGTGGCAACCACTCAAACTGCGCCAATGCAGGCTGTTCCTGCATTGCAACCTTGTCACAGCGATCTGAAACTCGGAACGACGTATGCCACGACTGCAGGGCATGGCAGGACCTGACCACAGACCACTGTCCGCTCCGGACTCTGCTCCGCCCCGTGGAGATCTGGCATCGACCTCTGCAGTCAGCACCTTGGCTGTTCCGTCGACGGTTGTCATTAGCTTGCCATTCGCTCGTGCATGCGAGAATGTATTGCAGTGACCGCGATAAGCACGTTCTTTTCCCAGCCAACAGTTTCGAAAGCACCGCCATCCTTCGAGTCTTGACGTCCCCCGCTACGACGATGAGCATGTGTCTGAGCCACCGGTGAGACCGCATGCCGGCCGGATAACAACAACGGCAACAACAACAATAACAACAATAATAATACAAACATCAAAATCCACAAAGCAAAATGAGCAGCATATTTCACAATTCAATTACGCAGGCAACCAACGTCATGTTCCAGTCGAAACCAGCTTGTGGCATTTTGTTCACGTGGTCGCATGTCAAGACCGTTGACCAACCATGTTTTTTTTTGTGCTTTTGACTATCTCCGGCTGCTGCAGCTGCCGGTAGCAGAACGATCATGCCGGGACGGAACAAAAGACTGTCTAGAGCGTGGCCTATAACATTGTGACGATGGCTGCTACCACCACCGACCTCTTTGTAACCACCTGTGCACGTGCAGCACCATCGCGGCAGACATAGAAGCTCCCCCGCTCTCCCGCCGTCCCCCGCCATGTAAGTGAAACGAGCCGTGGACCCTGTCCTTATACGTGGCTGCGGTATTGCATCACCTCACGCTCTGCTCTGCAGGTACCGTCCGCCCAAGCTTCCGTCATTGTTATGACACCCCCCAAAAAACAGCCCCCCAATCGTCTTCGAACCCCTGCAACTTGGAATTATTGTAGGCATTTGTCAGCCATCGTGCTCTGCCGGTACCCGAATGTATGCACTATATCCGAAGCTTCATATAAGTTAGGCATGGGACGCACGTCACAGTCCCAGCCCGGCACCTCTACGATCCGTCAGAGTTCACGTTTTGTGCGAGTAATGAATGCCGTCATCTACCTTCCCGCGGCCGCTGGACATCCGAGCCTTCGCAACCACAATTGGGTCGGTCCGCGACAGCAACTGGTCAGCCACGGCTACGATGTTGATCATGACAACAATGCCTCGCATGTTGGGAGAAATAACCCAGCAGCAGTACCATGTACTGAACTACGATGCCAGACTCGAGGGCCGAGACACGCCGCATACGCATATTTCTCCAGCAGGTTATCCGCTCCTTCCAGTTCTGCACACCACGGAAAAGCTATAAGTACTTACTTACTTGACCGGTCCATATCACGCTACCTATATAATACGCAATTGGGCAAGACGAGCAAAACCCATATAGGCCCGTCGCCGCTGCGAGACCACATAGTATTTTGGTAAGCATAAGGATCTCTATCCCAGGTAAACCCTGTGGCTTAGAGTAGACGCTCGCCAACTTCCGGCCGCATCGCAGCTTTGTTGGTCCCAAACATATATATTAGTGCACGCGAGGTATCCATGAATGTGATGCTTACACTTGTGTTATTTTCTCCTCTTATCGCTTTACCCAGAGACATGGTTATTGGCGAACGAATCTGTCGATGAGCCTTAGAAGAAGAATGACTGCAAACAAGTACACTATTCGTATGTTGCGGCAAAAGCGTCAATCACGAGCAGGATTTGTGGCCTTTGGATGGTTGGGGAACCGAAAAATTCATATTTCTAAACGAGGTGCTATCTACAGACCGCGACAAAGGGCGCAAATACTGGTACTTTTAATTTTCTTTTGCAATGTCGCCTGTCCCACGATGTGTCCAAAAACTCCGAAAACTGTCAACCATCGTCGGTTGCAGCGTGCTGGCATATCGTCACTCGAAGGGGTATCATTAGAAAAATCATCGAACCACTGAAAGTCGAGCGAAAATCGAGAAGCAGCCCTTGAAAACAGCTACAGTCGTCGCAAGTTTATCGTGCTTGGTGCAAACCGCATAATGTGGGCGAACTGTTCTAGCCATAAAACATGCTTGGTCGTCGTGCTTGAACTTGATGTGATGCTCGGCTGGCGAGTCATAGTGTCGACTGACGGCTAGGAGGAGTATTGAGCAGGGCTCATGCTGAGCATATTTCTGATGCTCAACCAGTCCTCTTGTGCGACGAAGCTGCGATGGGCGAAGGTAATGGGGCGAAAAGTCAACAATGCCCACGAAATTCATTTATTTGGCACCATGGTCGGTTTGTCAAAGAGCGGATGGTGAACGAGAAGCAAGTGGTCACAACAGATTATCGATCAGATCTGCCCCTTGAGATCGACCCGGCTGAAAGCCACTGCTCGAGCTTGCTCGAATAGCTGGCCAGCCTTGCCTGTTAAAAAGGCAATGTGGTCGGCCTTCTCTTCGAGCAGGTGCTGTCCATTGCAATCAATGATGAACTGCGCGGCTTCAGCATCCGACTCGAAGGCGAGCTCTTCCGTGACGAAACGGAGTTTGACGTCTGGTTTGAAACTGTAATAAGAGTTAGTGAGTGTTTTGACCATCGAGATCATGTGAGGAGGATGACTTACGCTTTACACATGCTGGCAAGTGCAGCGAGGCGCTCACGTTTCACAAACATATCGATGAGATATGCGCCCATGTTGGGAACGTCAAGATACAACTGGAAGAATTTGTGATGGTTGCCCAGGGCGAGGGCCGACCGTACATTGAGAGCATGTTTGATAGCACGCTCCTCTTTTTCTGCTGAGGTTAGTTCTAGCATGGCGTCGTTCAACGCGCTGCGGTTGGCGGTGTGCAGGAAATATAGAATGCGATACGCCTTGAACTCAATGGTGCTGCCCTTGATGCCGGATGCATATAGGACACGAAGTTGAGTCTGGCACTGATTGTACTCACCAAGATCCCCTTTCTCCAGAGCGATTCTGGCGTGGATCTCATAGACAGAAACTGTAAACTCATTTCTGATACGTTGCACGGTCAAATCCTGGCGCAGTGACTTGAACTGGTCGCAGATATATGCGTAATTGCCCTCCTTCCTCCATTTCTTTTTCAGAAGATCCAGGGTCTGGCGCAGAATGTGCTCGGGACGAACGTCCGCAGGTTTAGGAGCTGAAGTCAAGCGGAGATACCTCTTCTCGAGGGTCGTGTTCAGTCCTACGATGGGGCCGGCAGTGGGCTCGGGGCTTGGCGAGCGATACGACGAGACGTAGCCACCATCTCCACGACGCTGCCGCTTATCCGTGTTCTTCTGGAACTTACTTTTGGCAGAAGCTGCGGGGTCGTTGGCAGGCCGCGATATCCGGTCTTGCAGAGAGATACCCATCTTATTCGTGTTTGGCTTCCAGGGGCTAGTCACCGATCCATTGGCCTGGCCGAATTCAGATGAAAGATCTGACGATGCACGCTTCTTGGGATTCGAGACCGCTTCCAGGGCCGCGGCTGTAGCCTGCTCGTATCCAGGAGGAATGTTCATGGTAGCCAGGATGGCTTGCTGCCGCTCCGTTTTGATCATTTGCTGTGGCAGTGGCATCATATCCCAATTCGTGGAGTGCATAGTCCCAGTATCCTGGGTGTACCGAATAGTTTGCTTTAGCCGCGCCTCCATATCGGCGCGAGACACTGTGGAGTCAATATTGGACTCCTGGAAAGATCGCTGGACATATCTGCGGACAGAATCGGGCCAGTCGACTTTCTGCTGGGAAGGCGCCTGTTGTTCTGGGACAGCAGGCATGGTAGGAGCGGTTTGCGATGTGGCATTAGTAGGAGAGGATGTGCTGTACGTATATTGAGGTTGAGTTTGATAGGTCTGGCCGAATGTCTGACGGACAGGCACGGCAGTATAGGCAGTGTCTGGATTGAGGATCGAGGTCAGCGCACGGTCGATAAGTAGATGCTGAGAGGGTAGCGGGAACTCACTCATCGGATAGGCGTATGAAGCAGCCGGCTGAGAAGCGGCGGCGGCAGGTGGTGGCGCTGCCCAGGACATTGCTGCCTATGGTCGATTTCTTGCTGACAATGACGAGGTCGGTTGTGTTCGTGTCGAACGAAACTTGGAGAAAAAGGAGGCTTTGGTGAAAAGATTAGCAGATGAGAAGAGCGGCAGTCAGTCGCGTTTGTTGTGCTGATGCACTGGACGTTTGGTGAGGACGGGCGGGATGAGACTCGATCGTGGGAAGTTGGGCGTGCGAGAGAGGCGGTAGAATGTGGGCAGTAGAGGCAAATAACCGGTCGAGGCGACGGTTGGCGCGTGTGTGTGTGCTTCTGGGCAGTTGGGCTGGATCAGCTGGGCAGGAGAGAGTCGAGTGTGCTTTCAAGTGTCCGAAATTTCGCTAACAGTGGCTGGTGCATTGAGTGTGGGGCAGGGCCTTGCTTTCGGACACTTTCTCGACCCACCCTTGGAAGTCCAGCTGGACAGACAAAAAGCATTGATCAGGGAGCTTTGATTAGGAAGTGAAGTAGGGAGCCAGGGCGTCATGTGGCACGCTTGGTCGTGGAACGAGGTGCCACTGAACGAGGCACCTGGAAGCAATGAATCAGACAGGCTTAAGTACCTGAGAACAATGAACCAGAGAGGCTCGAACTTATCAGAGCGTACGGATCAAAGGGCTGGCTTGCACTCACCCACGTCCACCCTTGTAGAAGCACCTCGACTCCGCCATCTGCGGGAGAGTCGCTGGACGCTCCCCACGCCCCACGCGACTCCATTGTGCATTCGTCGCACCTGGTGCCGTCATATCATGATGCTGCCTGCTTCCCTCCTGCTTGCAATGACTTGGACCTGCTGGCTGCACAGCTTTCCCCGTGCAACGACGCCAACTCCTGGCACCGGCCGGCATGACGAATGTTTCTAAAACTCATCGACCTCACCACCGCTCTGCGGCCGGCGTACCTCCCCGATGAAGTCCTCCTCCTCGTCCAAGACAACGTGGGGCTCTACGAGGGGTGAGTACCAGGTCGCCTGAACCACACATCTCTTGCCTTCATTGACGCCTGTCTGCAGCAAGTTCAAGCTGCCCAACCAGCAGAATGGCCAGGTCTACCTGACTTCACATCGCATCTGCTATGTCGACAAGCAGGAGCCGCGCAAGCACTCGGTCGGCCTTGATCTCAAGGACATCGAACGCCATGAGTTCTATGTACGAGCCCGACCTCATCCGCTCGCTCTCGTACGGACCGCCGCAGAAGACAAAAAGCTGATCCGTGTCTCTGGAACTACAGGCTGGCTTCCTCAAATCATCCGCAAAAGTGACACTCATCCCCCGGCAGGCGAAGCGATCTTCATTCCAGCCCCGGGCTGCGGCAAATTCGAGTCCTTCGAGGAGCACTGCTGGCACTCCATCTCAGGCTTTCGAGTCTAGTCACCGCGCTCCCCCAGCACCCAGTCCTCCTCAGCCGACAGCCGCGACTTGGGTCTGCACTATATGTAGCTTCCCGAACCCGGTGCCATCCAATTTCGATCCAGCGACCGCGAATGTGCACACTTCGCTGCCACCATGCCTAGCTTGTGGCATCAAGCCGGCCCTTACGCATGTCCTGAAAGCTGCGATTTCCAATGTGGCCAGCCGGCAAACACCGGCTTCTGGCATAGCATCGCCGTACCCACCTTCGCCATCATCGATGTCGACCGCAAATCAGATATCTATAGCAGAGACCGCGGTTTCCCCTGCTTCCACTCTGAGCAACGCCCCCACCACTCGCACGACTTCCGAGGGCGTCCACTGTCCTCGCTGCACGTTCCTCAACCATCCGTCGCTGTTCTCCTGCGAGCTGTGCGGAGCACCTTTAGTGTCAGGGGAACCCCAGACTTCGAATTCGACACGCGAGCCTGTACGTGTTGACTCGCCAGGCCCGACACTGAGTGTAAGTAATATTGCCGGTCTCGAGAACCCGGAAAGTGTTAAGCTCTCGTTCCGGGCTGGAGGTGAGAAGGTCTTCTACGAAAAGCTTAAAGGCTCGCTCACCCAACGAAAATGGCTCTTGGAAGCTGCGCCCCCTGCACCGGGTCGCAGAGACGAGGGGAGATCTGGCGACGGATCAGCAAGAGATGGTACATCACGAATGCGATCTGCTGGCATCGCTGGACTTGAACAGATGGGTCTGGACAAGCGCAAAAACACTGAGCTTACCATCGGCAATGCCTTTGAGGATATCGACGCACTTATGGCTTCCGCAAAGGAAGTCATTGCGCTTGCCAACTCGCTCGGCCGCCAACTCAACAGCGACGGATCTTCGCCAGAGGCAGCGATGCTCGCGGAGTCAGTCAGCCAGCTAGGTCTTGTGACAACCAAGGACATTGTTGGTGGCGGAAGCGGATCAGGATCCGAGTCACTCTATATATCCGAGCTGTCACGCAACCTGGCGGAGTTCCTCACAGACGATGTAAGAGGCGTGCTCAAGAAAGCTGGAGGTATCGTCAGTCTCGTGGACCTATGGGCAATTTTCAACCGGGCTCGCGGTGGCGTGGAACTCGTCAGCCCAGTCGAGTTCGAAAAGGCAGCTCGCCTGTGGGAGGAACTCAAGTTACCTGTGCGACTACGCACGTTCAAGAGCGGCGTCATGGTCGTGCAGAGCCGTGACCGCACCGACGAAACCACGATCCGTTCTCTACTCTCATGGCTGCGCGATCTGCACGAGTTCCCACCAGACAAGGAAGTCTCGTGGGATTGGCGCGAGTTTGGCCGTGGTGTAACCGCACTCGATGCGGCGGAGCGGTTCGGCTGGAGTATTGGCGTGGCTGAAGAGGAGCTTGAGATGGCGGAAGAACGCGGCGTACTGTGTCGTGAAGAAGGTATCGAGGGCCTGAAGTTCTGGGAAAATTTCATCGACACCGAGGCGCGACGGTCTGAGAGAGCTAAGGCGGCTGACCGCAAGAAGAGAGATCGGATTTTGACGGAAAGTGAGCAAATTAACAAGGCGCTCACTGCTTCTGGCATATTGTAGGGCTCGCGTGAGGTTGAGTACAGTATATATTGAAATTATCCTAAACGTCACAGACTTCACCTGTCTTCGTTGCGGATATATTGATCACCGTGTGGGCTCTCATGCCCATTGCGGCATGCGATCTTGGCATATCTCTCAAAGATCAAATTGTTAGATAGCTCCGAGCCTCCATATCAATTTAGTATAGTGCATCCCAGGCACCCTAGAAGCGTATGCATATGGTGTTATACAGTTATCGAATCTTCCAACAAGTCTAGCCAAGCATAAAAACAAAGAACCAGGGGCCCGCCTTGTGGCTTTCAGCCTCGAGGCTAAGACCAGCCAAACGCCAGAGAACGCCGTGCAGAAATGTGGCTAGAATTTATGAAAGTCATAATGGACATTGGAGCTCAGATTTTCATGAATCGCAAAGACATGCCCAACCTTTTCCTGAATGAGATGGAGCAAAGAAGACATGAGCGAGGATCTGAAAGCCGTTCAGGAAAGCTTCTCCATAAGACTCCTGCGAACTTTTGCGTTGACGGTGCCGCCCACGCCAAAGGCCGGTACGATGCGGCAAATACGAGCCATCGAGCTCGTCAACCAGTTACGCCGGACCTGCGTCCAGCGGTCCTGCCACGTCACCAGTCCCAGATGACCGCCGGTGCTAGGCCTGTTGTACATATCTAGCCCGAGCAGATGTATCGGTGTGCTGAGAAGCTGGACACATGCCGGGGCCGCGAATTGCGCCATAGTTTGGCCAGAGATTTTCTTCTTGAGCTCACTGCTCATGCTGGACTCGAATACTGGCCCCAGAAGCGGGGGAACGTTGAACGAGGCGAATATCGTGAGGCAGTCGCGCACAGTGAAGAGTGCGTAGGACGGCAGGCTGACTGGTCGTGGGGAGCCCGTGGCTGGCCCGAACATCTTAACGTAAACTGCGTCTTTGTATATGCAGAGACCGATGTTGCTAGCGGAACTAGCAAAGAACTTGGTTGTGCCTGACGTGACGAGGGTTGCGGGGCGGTTCGTCACTACCGCCGTGCAGGTATCGAGGGTGTTGGCGGTCAGGTATGTCCCGCCGTAGAGCATGACGATCAGGGCCACGGGTTTCGAAAACAGTACTGTCTGTGGGCGAAAGAGTAGGTTCCGGAACGATGATTTGAGCGAATCCGATAGGGTCGCACGACCACTGGCGTTTTCCATGATGGACCTGTGCGTGCTCAAGAAAGCACTGGTCAGCCAGTATGCCTAGACTGGAACAAGACCAATCGTAAGACCTACCTGTCTATGATGGAAATGACTGGGGCAACCATGGAAGCAGCACACAAAGCACTCGCAAAGTCAGCAGTCAGACGACCGCCTAGATTCTTGGTATTCCATTGTTTCTGTAGCTTTTTGGCTGGAACTGCCACGGTGTCTTTGCTGGGCAACGGCATTGGGACCTTGGTCGTGGTCGAGGGCGAAGCTGTGGCCAAACCCATATCTGAAGTGGAGGCGGATGGTGCTTGCGCAGTCGCAACGTCTTTCATCCTAGGTCACAAATTCGGGATCGGATTTGCTGAACGTCAAGAAGAATAGAGATTTAGTTTTGGAAGAGAGGAGGGTCGTGTAACCGTGGAGGCAATCATATGAATTGGCGGGCTAGATCAAATCTATCTCTGTCGACCAAGAAGACAATGCTTGAGAAGATTGCCCATTCGATGACCGATGGAGGGGTCACCGCTTGACAAGCGGCGGGCAAGAGAACCTAACCAAGACAATGACGGGCGCGAACTTGTCAAAGGCTGCACCTGTGGTGGCAGTGGTTGCAGTGTTGTTTGTCGTCGTCGTTGCACCGCTCCGGAGGAGAGGTATCGTGCCGAACAACCTGGCAGAAAAGAACGACGAGAATGCAGACAGGCGTTCACAATGATGACCACGACAAGGCAAAATTCGGCAGCTTCGGCGACGTCAGCCAGCTAGGAAAGTGAAAAAGCTGGTAAGCTTCGGAATGGAAACCCTAGCATTGATCAAGACGTAATTAGGGAGTGCTCCTCGGACCACAAGGAAGGAAACGGAGCAGTTGCCATTGGCGGTAGCGTGCGGAAACCTCAGCTCACCGCAGGCGCATACGCGTCGTCCCTGCAGCTGCAGGGCCCCCCGACACCGGACCTGCTATACAGTCCCGGAAGCGCTCAAGGGCCTTTGCACACGGCCGCAGCACACTGTACGGCGTACGTGGACTTTCCAAGGTTACCTTAGGGCTATCTCCAGGGCTCTAAGGGAGGCACAGTACTTTAGCTTAAGTACTTAGAGTGCTCGAGTACTTTTCAGCAGCTAGGGCGCTTGCAAGGTAAGCTAAAGTACTTAAGGTAAGGTAAGCTTAACATTGACAAGCCAAATGGCATGCGTTCATGGAGGAGCCCCAGTGAACCTTGCGCGTCTCTCCCAGTTGGTTCGCCCAAGCATCCACCACATCAACCTGCTCTGCAATATGGCAGGACTGGACTGCTGTTCGAGCTAGCCACACGACTGTCGCTCGGCTTGGGAATTGTCTGACTCAGCCCCAAGGCTTCCGAGTCGTCCAGTATCGAGGATTCCAAAAATGCTGAATATGGCGCCTCGGTCTGTCGAACACGCAAGATGCCCTGCAGTCGTCCCAGACCAAGGAGCCAAGACCCTAAAGACCCTAAAGACCCCAAAGACCATTGGCAGCTTGACCGCGGGCTGGCCCAGACCGCCATGGCCACGATGCTTGTTGTGAGCTCTAAAGTTTCCTGGATGTCCGTCATACCCATTAGGCAACACCTTGTCGCTCGCTAGCAGACCCACGTCCAGGCTGCCGTATTCTCTCGCCCTGGGTTGGTCTTCTCCATGGCATGTGCCACCCACAGCGGGTGTGTAGCCGCGCAATGCGGCCAGGTTTAGTCTTCGCCATGGCTGTCTTGTCACTCGCACGTCCTCAAAGCGCGGGGGCAAATGCTGCCTTCTTGTCAACGAGGCGGCCAATTTCAACCGGCTTGTCCGTGCATGCATGGGGGGGGGGGTGTTCTTCTGATATTCTGATGCCTGGGGTTTGGTTTCTTCGGCATCCGGTTACATGTATACTTGGACGCAGAACATGATGGTTGTCATTGCCTTCCCGCTGCGAGTTTTGTGCTTGGATATGTGCTTCATGACATTAGATTTCTTGATCGAGCTCATTTTGTCATAAAGCTTCGGTCGTATCATGCCAGAATCATGTTGGTCGAGAAACTGACTCCGGAGCTGTTGGTGTGTACGCCTCAGCGAAGCCCGGCAGTCCCGAGCCACGATGGATCTCTGGCACTCTACAACCAAGAGCTCCACGAACTTGGCGGTGCAACTCGTCGCGAGATCAGAGTTATCAATATCGAGACTAGCAACTCCTGGGTTGTGGTTAACGACGAAACCGCCTACGACGCGGCGTGGCTCGAACAAGATAGCCGGCACTGCATCGTCTATCTCAAGAGTGGCGAGCTTGGGATGACTTGGCTCATGTTCAAGGATGTCGATAGGCTCTCCGATGCGGCAGTCGTGCTCGGGCCAATACCTGGTTCCGTTCGAGACTTAAAGCTCAAAAGACTTCGAGACAACAGTATCGGCTTTGCCGTCGTTGGCCTCACAAACTTGGATGGGAGCTTGCATAATCCTGAACTCGAAAGGGTGCCTTCACATTCAGCACGAGTCTTTGACTCTTGCCAGACGAAAGAAGTAGGTGGTCTTTTTGCCGACGGTTTTTTTCCATCGTGTCCCTAGCTTACGCTGATTTTACGAGACGCAGTGGAACTCCTCTACGAACTCTCGACGCCTGTCAGTATGGTACTCCAGCATCGAGCGCGATGGTGCTCACTGGAGATTAGCCCAGCCTCTTAGGAACGTGATGCGAAACACCGAACTTGACCTGGCAGTCCGCGATGACATGTCTGACAACAGTAGCATGGGTTCGTACGACATCTCGGAGAGAGGCATCGTGTTCACGGCCAGCAAGCTCAATCATCAAGGCTCGCTCAGACACTCTGCGCCGGCGAGCGTTTACTATGCGCCATTATACTCGTACGCTAGCCAGCACGAACTCGACATTATTGAGCTCCAAGTTCGCAGTGAAAATCCTGGGTGGTCCTCGCAGCCCAAATTCAACAAGGACGGAACCATGATTGGCTTTATTTACGCCCCTACGCGGTGCCCAGAAGACCGTCAGGTCTATCTCAAACACGTCCACGAGCCGTCTCCTAATGCCATAAGTGTGGCTGATGTGGTAACAGGTCATTCTAACCACTGGCAAGCAAGCTTGTTCGACTTCGTATTCACGCCTAATGGACACTCCATGTACCTCACTGCGCGAGAGTGTGGTCGGATCAGTCTCTTCAAGCTCGACCTACAACCACATGCGGTCCCACGTGTCCTCCTCTCTCCTTCACACGGCTCATGCCATGCAGTGTACCCTTTGCACGCCGACGACAATGAAAGAATCCTCGTCACCACTTCGAGCTTCGTCGAGAACTCCTTATATCAAGTCGTGCTTGTGGACGCACCTGACGTCGCACCAGTGTCTGTCTCCTCGCTCTCTCGGCATGGGGTTGGAATGGGGCTCTCTCGTAGTCAAGTCTCAGAGTTGTATTTTGAAGGAGGTGAAGGCTCCCGTGCAGGCGACTACTTCTGTCATGCACATGTCATCAGACCTCGAGACTTTGACGCCAAGAGGCGGAAGTATCCAGTCGTGATACTTGTCCACGATGGGCCTATCGCAGCCTGGGACAATGCTTGGAGCAGCCAGGTTTGCAGAGCCTCCTAGCACGTACGAGAGCCACCGATATCTGACGTCAAATGAAATCTTAGTGGAATGCTGCGGTGTGGGCCGAACAGGGCTACATTGCCGTGCTACCGAATATCAGCGGTAGCACGGGCTTTGGTCTTGATTTCGCATCCTGTAAGTCTTTTATCGCCATCTGTCGTTGTCCACACGGAGAAGTAAGACAACATGATTTTAACCTGAACGTAGCCGTGAGAGACGGCTGGGGCAAACGTCCGCTTGAAGATCTATCCAATCTTTTTCAGCACCTCGGGCAGGTTCCTGGGACAGACATGGACAACGCCGTTATAGCTGGCGCTGGCTTTGGTGGCTACCTGATGAACTGGATTCAAGGTCATGACTTTGGCCGCAAGGTAAGTAGTCTGATGTCATACTTAAAAAGATTGTGGAAAGACAGACATTCGATACTAGTATCAGAATAGTCTGTAAATGTGCAAACAATGACTGACACAAGTCGCGACAATAGTTCAAAGCTATCGTCTCTCATGCTGGCATTTTCGACGTCCCGTCGTATGCTCTCACGAGCAGTGGCCAGGAACACGGCCCGTTCAGCTTGCACTTTGGTAGCTACGTCGCACCGATCCACGTAGATGACCCAGTGCTTCCGGGAACATTCCCTTCTGCGTTGCAGCTTCTCCAGACCGGGCACGAGAGCCAACCACAGTACAATCCTGAAGGTCTTGAACGATACAACCCTTCTCGTCCAGACCTCATATTCCCTCCGACGTTCGGTGACGAAAGACAAAACCAGACATGGAGCACACCGATGCTGCTCCTACACGGAGAGCAGGACCGCCAGGTTCCAGTCACACAAAGTCTCGCCGCGTTTCGCGTCTGTCAGAGCCGTCGCCAACATGACACGTCTACCCATCTACAAGAGAGCACTGGCAGCTACAACCACAGCAGCAGTCTCCAGCGGCACAACACCACGGCTAGTCCCCGCGGCGGTGGGAGCGGCCGCAGCACTAGCCGCTCTCGACCTCTAAGCATGTTCCCATTCCCTCCACGACACGAATCCGAGGCCGACCCAGTAAGGAGCACATCACTGGACCTGCTCCGCTCTCCACAGCGGCAACACTCCCATCACAACAACAACGACGACCGCCATCAGCAGCAGCAGCAGCAGCGACGCGCACGAGGGACGACCCAGCCAAGTCCACGCTCCCGCTTGGTCCTCTTCCCAGACGAGGGCCACACCATAAAGAAACCCGAGAACCTCCTCGAGTGGTACCGCCAGGTCTTCGCCTTCACGAACCGCTGGACGGGAATAACTGCGCGTCGTGCGCTCAGGGAGTTCGCGGGGCCGGCCGTCGCCGCGACGACCTCCTCATCCGCTCTGAATACTGCTGCCATCGCCACCGCCGCCGCCGCCGCCGCTGCCGCCACTGCCGTGACTACTGGTATCGGCATCTCTGCTGAACTCCCGCCTCTGAACCCCGGCGGACCTGCAGATGTTCCTGGAGATATCTACACCGCTGCTACGGCCAGTCCTACCACATCTACTTCTGCTTCTGCTGCTGCTGCTGCAGGCCATGGCGCCGTCATCGCACGAACATACCCGGCCGGTGTCGAGGACCTCCTCGAAATGAGTAGCTTGAGTATACGGAACCCAGATGTCTCGGAGCAGGAGGAGGAGAAGGACAATGGCGCCACTGTTGCGGCACAAACCTCCTCTTCTGAAGTCCGACGCAATGGCAGCAGCGGCGGCGGCGCCAGAGGGGTTGTGTTCGCTGGCATCGGCAATATTGGTCGGCGAGTCAATGCTGAGAGACCTGTGTCTATGATGGCCTCCTTTACTCCTTCGTCTCATGTATTTCGATAGTCGATGCTCAATATTGAAGTTTCTTTGCGCGTTTCAGAATGAATACTGTGCTCATGCTCGATCAATGCTTCATGATACAACAATCATGTCGGCCTTCCAATTTTCTCAAGGACAAATTTACACAAACTTTGCTGAGCAGGAGAGACTTTCAAATAATAATATTGTTGGTGTAATGCCTAATCATAGAATTTATCCAATAGTCTGACCTGCGCCATCGACACGCTTTCGATCCCGATTGCACGGCTTAGCCACTCTAGAGCTCGCCAATCTCGCCACCCACCGCCTCGCTCTCGAGCTTGACGAAGTCGGTGAAGCCGAGCTCGTAGACAAGACCAAGCGTCATGCGGGCGTGCTGGAGCATGTGGTCGAATGAGAGGTACTTAATCTGATCATCGGTGCCGTGGATGTGGTCGTCGGAGTCCTTGAACTCGGATTCGATGACGAATGCCGACGGGTAGCCCGCCTTGGAGGCAGAGGCGTGGTCCGAGCAGGCGTAGCCGCACTCGGTCTCAACCCAGGGGATCTCACAGTACTGTACGAGTTTAGTTAGCGAAAGGGACTCTAGTGAGATCCAAGATTGATGTATCGGGGATAACTCACGGCCTCAATGACCTTCTTGATGAACGCTGTCAAGCCAGGGTCGACGTAATCGGTGATGACGCCCACGCTCTCAGGCTTGCCGGCATCAATCGTGCGCTGAGCAAACCCGGTCATGTCCTGCTGGAGCATAGCCTTCACAACACGGCCCTTCTTTTCGTAGTCGGAGAAGATGGCCTGGCTGCCGAGCAGACCACCCTCCTCGGCGGAATACCAGTGGAACTCGATCGTGTTTGCAGCCTTACCCTTGATGATGTCCTCGGACGAAAGCAAGACGCGGAGGGCTTCGAGGATCGTTACCGTGCCACTTCCATCATCATCGGCGCCGGGAGCGGGCAGAACAGAGGGAAGCCACAGGTTGATCGAGTCCTGGTGCGCACCAACGACGACAGTCGAGTTGGACTTGCCGGGAATGGTGGCGATGATGGAGTGCTGGCCCCAGGGATGCTTGAAGTGCTTGGCCTCAACGCCGTGCTTGTCGGCGCCTGCGGTCTTGATGGTGTCCTGGACTTGCTGTAGCAGCCACTCGGATGACTGGCGGCCGTAGTCGGACTTGTAGTAGCGTGTATGGAAGCTTGTGAAGGTCTTGAGGTGATCCTGCATGCCGACCTTGGACAGGTCCTTGAGCAGAGGACGGACCTCCTTCTGTAGCGAAACGTCGTGCGGGAAGACAGGCTTCGGCTTCGATGAGATGTCCGCGCGGAGGGCGCCGAGTTCGCGGTTGTCGGTGATGTCCATGAAGCGTTGGCCATCCTGTAGATGATGACCTCACCATCAGCACGTGGTTCTTCCCATCAGGGCGCAAGAATGAAAATGTAGCTTGAATCAAAAGGCTTGAGAACTTACCCTACGGAGCTCCCACTTTTGCTCCTCAGTTACCCATCTGGTCTCGCCAGGGGTCAGCTCGATGAGATGCTCCTTGGGAGCATTCTGACCGCTGGGGTACGGGATGATGCGGTTGACTTCACCAGCCTCGACGTAGCGGGCCGAGGCTACGGCGGGGAGAAGCAGAGCGAGCAGAGAGGATCGCATCGTGTAATGTATTGCCCGACGTGTGAATGCGTAAAATTCATGCAGGGTAAGTGTTTGACGGATTTGGGAGAGGAAAGCGTACTTGGGGTTGCTCTGGGAGAGCGATGTAGACGGAAGAAGAGGTTGGGGAGGTATCAGCTGCTCACACCGCAGGCGGTAGCCTGAAGCGCTTTGGCCCAAGCCGCTGTGCCTGAGACAACTGCAGGCCAAGCCGTGCGGGGGAGTTCTCCCCCAAGCCGGGGCCGCGCGATCTCATCGGAAGTGCCTGATTATCACAAGTGCTGACTGCAGGTCTAAGCCAATGACGCCATATAGCGACTTCTCCACCGAAACAAGCATCAATGAATCTGCACGATCAAGCACAACGGCGTGCATTCTCAAAAACACAACTTGCATTAGTGACCATTCAAGGCACGAAGGAGGTCCACATCATGCATATGCTGAATCTTTTGTTGTCATATTAGGGTCTACAGAGCCCTACGTCGTGATCGTGTCGACTCGGGCTCGTCTGTCTTTTCCTGATGCATTCCCAACCATGTACAGTGAAGACGCTCATCCTCGGACGATTGACTCGACATTATGCACTCTACCACCCTTGGCTATTCCATTCAACGCTTCAAAATGCTGTCGATGTTGCTTTTCCACGCCGGGTGACCCCAAAATATCCGCGCATAGGCAGCCGGAAGTTAGGCTGCTGTCTGTTATACACTCCGTGGAAAGAAAACGCCTTTGGGCAACCACCCTCAAGTTATTTCAGCAAAAGCAGTGGCCGTCGAAACTCCTTGTGAACGCCAATTCTAATGTGTGATCGAACAAAAAGGAACGAGATGGAAGAAAAGATGCTAATCGAACAGAGCAGAAGGAGAACAGGTATGAGCAATGGGCAGCTTACTCCACCGCTTCCGACTTGATGGGGTGGAAGAGCACGCCCCGAAGGCACATCCTGTCGGAGCCCTTCTCCTCTGCCTCTCGGCCACCGCCAATCTCTTCGGTGTGGCCAAACCACCGGCGCCAGAGCGACGCACTGAACTGAGCGTTGTAGTAGAATGTGCTGCCCAGGAAATTATGCTCCCCCCAGGCGAACGGACTCTCCTGGGGGTTCTTCGGATAGTTGAAGACATTGTTCATGACTTCTGCTGGCCACTTTCGGTCAAAATACACAGGATGCGGAGCATACGCAGCCTTGAAGCCATGGTGGTACGCGACACTGGCCGGCCACATTTCCGGAAACATAGAATGCGCCATCTTATACGTCTCTTCGTGCATGGTGTTCAGCAGACGCTTCGATAGCTTGCTGATGGTGATGAGCGCGGCGCGGCGCGGAGGGGGCGGCACCGTCAGGTTGTAACCAGTAACGTCGTCCCTGAAAACCCAGCCTGTTGTCGTGGGATCGAAAATGGGGTCGAACGTGATGAGATCAGCTTCCTCGCCGACTCCCCACTCATCGTCGTCTTGTTCGAATGTGGTTGGTGGAGTCGTCGAGTTAGGCGATGGAAGCATGCCCAAACCATCACGTCGACCAGATCCATCGGTCTGAAATTTGACGGGTCCCCAGACTGGCTCTTCCTTTTTCTCAATTGTCTCCTTCGCGACCATGGCAGAGAACTTAGCCCACGATCCGTGAAGAGACGGAATCCAGAATTTCGAGTTGCGTTCCCACAGGAATTTGCGAGGTTGGGCAGCGGCCCACTTGGAGACGCCGTTGTGAAACTCGTAGTAGTGTCCAAGGTATCTGACGTCCATCTCCCAGTTCCAGAAGAACTCATATTCAGGGTGTTGCTGCGAGAACCACTGCAGCGCGAAGTGAGCACTGCGATAAACGCCGAAGATATCGGCCTTTGCGTGGTTGTAGAGGTTGTCGATCCAAGGGCCCGGGTAGTACATCCGCATCTGCTGTTCTGACCACAATGTGGCGATACCCCAGAACTCTTCCGGCACATTTTCTTGCAAGGTCTTCCGGTACACGTCCTCAGATGCCCAGATTGGGTTTGTGTCGTCCTTGACATGAACGAGTAGGTGCACGTCATATTCGCCGCCAGACTTCAGTGATAGCTCGTTGATCATTGCCCGAAGCGACAGGGTCTGGACATCATCGTATTTGTAGCCAGTCCACGTTCGGAGCACATACGCTGTGCGGGCAACCGGCTTTTTGCCTTTGGTGCCAGGCTCGAAACGGGCCTTGTTCTTCTCCCGGCAGCGTTTCTGCGCTTCGCCCCAGTTGACGCCCCGGTAATCAATCTTCTTGTACATGGACTCTAGCACTGCAGTACCGGTCGTGACAGAGTGATTGGACAGGCCAAGGCCACCTTCGGACCAAGGATAGCTGTATCCGTAAGGTCCGAACCGTCCAAAGCGCTCCCAGCATTGATCTCGCCGCAGGTTAAGCTGTTCATATGACCCCCAGTAAGGGGCCGTCATGTTGGCGGGGATGCCTGGATACGCGAAGACGTCCGGCGCTGGAAACTTTTCGGCCTCATCGACGTAACACTGAGACACAGGCTCGTGTTCCTGGAGGTATTCTGTGGAAGCAAAGTCGGGGTAAGGGTTTGCGGCAACGGGGTCCATTGGAATAGAGCTATGAATCTCGAATGTCGTGTCAGCCGAGGCCCGCTGCTCTGGCTCCCATTCTGTGTAGTTGACGAGTGACTTGACGCCGTTAAACATGCCATTCATACTATTTGCGGAATGGTTAGTGAAACCAGGGTCTCATATGCTGCATGCTTGTGACACTGGGAAGTGCCGAACGATCAACGGGCGTGGACTGTCTCACATGGGGTATTTCAGCCAGTGGTAGCCCTCGTCTACAGGCTCCTCCTCTGCTGGCGGCGGCGGCGGCGGCGTGTTCGTTTCTTTTATGTACCTGCGCGCCTTGACACCACCGCCAACAAGTAGAACCATTGCAAACAAGGCAAAGAGGATGATGGTAAAGAGGCGCCTCGGTGTCGAGCGTAGGCAGACCTGTAGTCGCCTGCGCGCGGACGAAGGGTTGCGCCAAGCCTCAGACATTTTGCTTCGAATGGGCGAATGGCTGGCAAATCTGGACTGTGTTGTGGTAGGCGAACCAAGGGGGCTCTGGTCGCGGGAGGGGAGCTCGCGGTAGCTGACCTCCTTTGGAGAGTTGGAAGCAAGAGAACTGGCGACCCGCGCAAAGGCTGCTTTCATCGCCGACATGACATGCGCAGCAAAGGATGGCGAGAAGAGCCTGGCGAGGTATGAAACGGGTGGACGATGCTGTGTGACGTGATTATCGCAGGGGCATGCTGGTGTAGGCGGGTGCGGGCGTGGGCGACGGCAAACACATGCAAAGGAGAAAAGAAGCGACGGTGATGGTGGCACAAGGCACACTCGGGGCGAAAGGAGGTCGAGAAGGGCGAGATATGGGCGCAACGAGCGAGGGCGCGAGGAGACGGGGATGCGAGTATTAAAGACTGCAAGTGGGAGGAGTGGACTTGCAACCTTGGAAGGCCCCAGGATGCAAAAGAGTGGGCGGCAACCCGTCGCCCCGTTGGGGGCAGAACTGCCCGTTGTGGAAGCAGGCCAGAACGATTTAAGGTGCCAACCTGCGCTGCACGGCCAGGGCCCATGCAATCAGCTACAGCACTTGGTACAGTAGTCCCCCAGAGGCGCCAATGCCCCTGCCTGCAGCTGCCTTAGCCTTTCGCAGGTCGGCTCATCCGTAGTGCCTGCCGAATGCCCACGTGCAGGTTAGCGCCTTGACTCGTGTGCACTTGCCTCTGACGACCGCATCGCCGCATCAATCATGCAAACCTTGAGCAGCCGGTCCCCTCTCTCTCTACCACTCTCTCCATCTCGACAACGACCATACGTCACAGCCGCCACCAGCACTCCGTCGACATAAATGATTGCGAGCATGCGGAACGGAGTGCTCACCAATCGCTCATCCCTGCACGAATGTGCTGCACATCTGGGGTACACGCGCAATCGACGACGCTACCCTGATGTCCTGCCAGAGCTACCTAGGTATCGGCGAATCAGTGAACGTACAGCACACGCACCGTGGCCGTTATCGACGATCGGCTCCACCCCCTTGGTAGCAACAGCCAGCAACTTGTGCACATTTGCAACCACCAAAACACCTTGAACCAACACCAACACTGGCCAGGGCCGCCTGCTCAAAGTCCTCGCCAGAGCGACAGGGTCTCGAGCTGGTGGGGGTCCTGTTGCTTGGCAGTGTCTCGCCACCATCAAGACGCACAGGGAGGCTAGCGGGCCTGCAACTCTCTAATCATCAGCCTTCCACCCACAACAGCCTGGACCTCTCGACCCTTGTCCCATTTAGCTCTGGACCGCTGGCGATTCAAGGTCTGGGTGTGCTTGGTGGTGGTTGGGGCAGGTGTGTCTGAGGGGGGAAAGGGGCGCCCCATCGGCCAGGCGCAGCAAATCTCCGCCCAGACGCAGCCTATCCAATATCAGCTGCATATTCTTTAATGCTGCGACGGTTCCCTGGGCTAGTCCCAACAGCCTCACACATGTGAGACAGCTGGGCTTGGTTTTCATCAGGACAACGTTCTACGTGTTTGGTGCGACATAAACGTCTGATGCATGAGCCGATCAGCTTGCGACAGAGCTCAGACAATACTCGAGAAGCACGGGCAAACTAACAAGCAAGAACAGCTCGACCTCGACGATATTGCTCTGCAAGCAACATGCATCAAGCAAAATGCCCAGCCAAGACCACTATAGCACCAAGCTCGCCATAGAAAGCTTGGCCGTGGTACACAATTTCGGAACATGTGGGCAGTCCCCATCTGGTCAATTGTCCCGCTCAGAGAAATCATGAACCTGACAGGGATGGATTAAGCCCCTTGGGCGGTCGATTGAGAGGCTGAGAGCGCTTGCGTTCCTGAGATAACAAGTGGTAGAACTGAGTAGGTATGCCAGGTAATTAATTATCGGGCATTAGCTAAGGGAGGCACTTGCGCCTCATGCATCCAACCCTCCAACGGCGTGTCCCGCAGGCCTCCACATTTCTCGAAGCAGCTGGATTACGAGGCCGGCAACGATACCCTTTAAAGGGCAATCTCGTGTCACGATGACGAAAAAAGCGCCCGATCTGACATTTGATGAGGCACATTCGAGACGACTTGATCCATCTGGGCTACAACTGTGGCTTTCTCCGCATACTCTAGCGTCTTGTGATGCCCAGCCGTCGCCCGCATTTTCCAAGTTCGGGGTCCTGATTTGACGGAGTATACCGGGCCTAACTGCGGACTACCATACTTTGGCGTCTCGACGGAGAGTGGCCGGAGTTACACCTTGAGCGCTAGGCTTCTGACAACAAGCCAAGTCTCCTATCCACGAGGTCCTCAAGGAAGTTACAGGCTTCCACACGAAAGCACTGTAGCTTTCCGGTAGCCATACAAGAGGCGTTTAATGGCATCACCTCGGCACGGTTTACACGTAAAGCGCAACACCTCGACTTATTACGCGTACCTTGTGAGCAAGATGTTATCACCGGAACGCCGAATTAACTACAGTAACCACGCGTGCCGGGATGTGCTCCAATGAAATCCGGCGGAAAAAAAGATACTTGATTGCACACCTAACCGTCACCGTGCCAGGAGTGCTGCATTTCCACGAGCTACGAAAAGCTATGTCGCGATTGCGTTTTGGTGGTGGCTAGATGGGACATAGATACCTAAAAACTCGGCTAGAAAAGTACCGCACTAATCGTAGGGTGATGCGGGTACCGCTTGGGTTCCTGTAGCTAGTTCGGCGTTTCGGTGATAGGTCTCTAGCCTCCCTGGTCGGCTTGGTCAATTGTCAGCGTACGATCAAGACCAGTATCCATGCTACGCCACGGACCACCGCTACGAAACCTTGCCGGCTCTGCACGCCAATCCAGGCTAGGCTCCGGGTCGTCCCGAATGAGGCTCCAACGAGCGAAGCCGCCCCGCTCACTAATCGAGGGAAAGGGATTGCCCTCTTCGCCGTTGTGTCTTACTATTTGTACTTGTTTGCTCGCATGTGTAGGGAGTTCATGGTACCGCTGGCTCAAGTATCATTCATTGTAGCCTTGGCTCCCTTCAACGACGAGCTGGAAACAGCCCGTCCTCTGTCTGGCCTGCTCAGTTCTTGCCGAACGGCGGGAAAAGACGCGACTAGGCTATTGTATTTCGCTCTAGACTGCCTCTAACTCGCATTGCTGCGTATGCAGACATTCTTTGAGGGGTGATGAGTTTGAATCGTTGAGAAACCAAAAATCAGTAACTGAAATAACCATTTGACATGACGCTTCACAGGCTGGGAACGACAGTCAGTCATGAGAAGTATCCACATCAAAAGTAGAAAACATGTAACGGTATAGTAGCAACGCACGTAAGCCGCAGCAGTAATCGCTGGTATGACCAAGATGGACAATATATATGTATATATATACAGGCTATTTCCGGCATCTTACATTTTTACTCAGATCTACTTCTCAGGTGTGTGGTCTGGAGAAGAGTGGCACCACCTTACATGCTATCCTCCATCTGCCGACTGCGCACTTTAGCCCAGTCATCCCGATCCTTCTTCCCGCCAGCCTGCTCGAGACCCATGCCACGCTCAACCCACTCTTTACTGGCCATGTGGCTCAACCTGGAAAGCGCTCGGGCAAAGGCGAACCGCTCCTCCTCGCCCGTGAACAAGCTCGAGTTCTTGAGTTGGCTTATCGCGCTACCTGCTTCGTTTCCGCCAGTCGTGTCCTGCACAACGTCCTCCATCATGTGGTCCAGGGCACTGTTGCTCGGTTCGTCGTCAACCTCGGTGCCGCTAACTTCCTTTCCTTCTTTCTTGAGGGACTCGCGCATTTCTTGAGGGGAGACGAAGAGTTGTGCTAGTGGTACTGCGGTGGTGAGGACTAGCTTCGCGCGAGACTCGTACACCGCATCGATGAATGTGATGAATCGCCGTGCGAGATCCCGCTCGCGGAACGTCATGCCAGGGATGTCGCTGACGATGAAGGCGTCGTAGCTGCGCATCAGCTCTATGTAGTCGGCGGCGCCCGTGGCTTTGCCGATAAGCTCCTGGAATGTGAACCATGCGCAACGCCCACTCACTCGAGGCACGTGGATTTCGCGACCCCACACAGTCTGCGTCTCTGCATGAGGTTCTGGGTTCTCTGGGTCGCCGAGGAAGCGGAACCACTTGTCGATATGCGCCTGCGCATGGCTGTCGAGCGGTGTATGGTAAACTCCTGACGGCGGGCGAGGGATTTTGCGATAGTCGGTGGGCGAGTCGAGATTGATCACGTGTAGACGATCTTTGAGCAGGCGGATCGCGGGTATGAAAGACTCGCGCTGGATGCCGTTCTTGTAGAGCTCGTCAGGGTGGCGGTTGGATGTGGTGACGAGGACGACGCCGTGCGACATGAGCGCCTCAAGAAGGCGGCGCAATATCATGGCATCGGCAACATCGGTGCACTGGAATTCGTCGAAGCACAACACATTGGCGGCATCGGCGATATCAGCAGCGACAAAGGGCACTGCGTCGATATCGTTACCGTACTCCATCTTCATCTTGTGCAGGCGCTTGTGCACGTCCTGCATGAAGTTGTGGAAGTGTATCCTCATCTTGGTCTTGACCGCGCCCGGAAGCGTGTCGTAGAACAGGTCCATGAGCATCGTCTTGCCGCTGCCGACATCGCCGTACAAGTACAGCCCGCGAGGCAGGTCGCTGGGAATTGCGCCGATCGTGTTGCTGGACTTGCCACCGCCGCCGAAGAAGCTGAATATGGAGGTGCTTGGCTTGAGCGACTCGATCGTCGGATGGACCACAGGTCGAGCCTGGTATTGTCGCAGGTCTTCGTGGAGGGTCTGTAGGCTTTGTATGATACCTCGTTGGTGTGGATCGTCTCGTAAGTGGCCGGCGGCAACTCGTCGGTCGTATTCTTCTAGTGGCCCGATGTCTTTGAGATTTTGTGTGGCTGGCAACGGAAGGTGTCAGTTAGTGCTGAATGTGACAAGTAGTTATGCTTGGTTAACTCAAAGTGGCCTACCTGATTCTGCGGCGGATGTTGCTACAGAGGCATACAGTCTGGCATGCCTTGAAGGGGCAGCTCGCGACAGCCGAGGATGCGACGGACTGGGGGATGTGTGGCCATGAATCCTGTGTGAAGATGCTGACTTGGCAAGGGCGGCGCTGTGCATGCAGCGGACACATATGGCGCCTTGTGGCAAGCTCTCTAGTGTGCTGTTCGGGCGGCGTATGAGCGTGCGGCCAGGTGATGCTGGCAAAGAGCGCAAACCCCGCATCGTGGGATAGCCGAACGGGACGGCGGTGACAATGGCGTGGTTGTTTGCGACTGGGTCTAGGTCTGGTGGTCGCCAGGACGACAGGTTGTGCTAGGCAGGCAACAGAGCAGAGACTGTGCTGGTGATGACGAGGCCGTACTGGGGAGCCTGGGGTGTCGCGTGCCGCCAGAAATCTGTGGTCGTGGGATGTCTGGGGAAGGAGCAGGGTGCGCGGAGCAACCTGGTGGTGAGCCGACCCGAGGGAGTTGCGGCCCCGTTTGACGATGGCGTCAGGCGAGTGCAGCGGCTGTCACAAGGCGGATTCAGGGTCGCCGGGCTTGTGACAGCCAGCCAGCCGGGTCCGCCCGGCCGCCCCCGCAAATTCCAAGCCAGCGCAAGTGCAGGACATCCTGTAATTAGTAGTACTTAGCCGCCCCCTCACCAGTCGGCAGCATTTTAATGCCCGAACAAAGAAATGCTTTTTCTTCTAAGTTTTTTCTTTCAACTTTTTTTTTTTTTGAAATCGCACCAACCGGTGGTCTATAATTGTTTTGTGGGGGACTATTCCAGCAGTGCTGAACGAAGCAGGCAGTGTTGCAATGAATCTGTATCGACATTTGATATCGATAGATTCTGGGAAGCGAGTGCAAGCACTTGCTCAGCTGGTTGTCCTCGGTCGCTCGCAGTCAGTAATTTTGTAATGTGGAGGATTCGCCAGGCAATAGAGCATGGCTGGGTAGAATGGTAATATGTTTGCCGTGGTGCCATCAAATAAGCTTTGTGCCCAGCGGGATTGTTGGCTTGGTGTCCTGTGCTTCTCTGGGGACGACGGATCAAGGTGAGTTCCTGTCAGGTAAATCGTGGACCGAGGTGAACAGCATCCCGCTAGCCGATCTTGCTCGCGTGTAGCTCGACTGCGGAGTATCTACTTTAGTGAGGTACCGAGGGTACACACTAGAGCCGTACGTAGCAGCGAGCAGGACCACATGACCGGGAATAGCAGTTGCCCGACTTCCAGCTGCAGCATGTAGATCTGGCTGGTTGACTCCCGCGAGCTGTCCTCGGCTCCGGGTGCCCCTCGACGTCATGCGTCGGCAACATGTCCATTGCACAAGATCCTTGGCTTCTCGTCTGGCCTGGCTCGTTTGGAAGCACACGACTCGCGCGGGGTGGGCGATCCTTGTCGCAAACGCTGCTACGTGTGGGGTTTTGTGGTCTTCCACGAGCCTCTGCTGACGTACCAATCTGCTTCAACCCTCACCGTGTCCACGTAAGTACGTGCAGTTTCATGAGCATAGCTGTCGGAAAAAGAAAGCCCGCCGCCGGGTAGACATGTCAACAGGGTCTTCTGTTGCGGCAGTTCTGCTGACCAAGCCAAGGAAGGGGTCGTGAGCGTTGGAGCTACATATTGTACCATGCTTTGTACTCCGCAGAGAGCAGCTAGCAGATAGCAGCTAGCAGATACCAGATGGCAGATGGCAGATGGCAGACGGCAGGCTGACCCAGCGGGCTGGGCTGGGCAGCAAGGGTGGCATGCACAAGGTCGCTTTCGGATGGAAGTCGTTCAATCGTATTCTCGTCTTCTCGTACTGTAGGTGAATTGTTTCCCCTATCCCCCCATACCTTGCGTAAAGTAGTCAGCCGGTGCTGGGCCATGCTGGTAATCAAGCGAGCTCTAAAATGCGCAGAAGGTGGCCGTGCTCGATGAAAGCGTCTAATAATATACGTAGCCTAATCGCCATGCCATGCTGTGCCACTGACTCTACTTTCTGAAGGGGGGAGGAGATGGTCATCCCATTTCAAGGTTTGCGGCTGCATCCATAGCTGGGCACATTGGTATGCACGCTGCTGGGATCCATCTGTCGGGTTGCATTGTCTCATCTCCCCGGAGCGGTGACTATGACTGATGTGTTCTGTATGTGCCCCCAAAGGGACCGACTGCCTTTGGACGAAGTAGATCTTTACAAGCGGTCGGACGCTTGCCCAAGCGGTACCACCAAGCACTCGCTTGTCCAGTCCTGTCTTGTTTGATGCCTGAGAGCGGGGAGACGAGGAGCCTGGCGAGCGCCGTCAGCAAACTGGATCAGCTCAGCATACTCAACTCACTCACTCACTGACTCTCTCCGTCTTTGGCACTTGTTGATGGGTAGGCAGACGTCCTGTCGGGAGCAAGACAATGCAAGGTCCCAGCCTGCGCGATTGAGTTGCAAGGTTCACTCGTTGGTGCTCGATCGGGCATGGAGCCGGCGCTGCTCCACCTGCGCGGGCACTGTACGAGTCGCAGCCGGCCCGCGCTTGTACTTTAGCAGGTGCTCAAACTTCCAGTCTAGAAGGCGCCACCGTCCGCCCGAGAAGCTCTAGGAAGCTCTCTGCATGCTTTCGCCTGGCCCAGCTCGGTTCTAGAGCACCTTTAGAAACCACCAACACCAGTCTGTGCTGCGGTGCATCACCGGATTCGCCCTCGCCTTGTCGGTGCTCTCACGGTACTCGGCGACAACACAAGCCTCTGTAGCGACAGTGTGCTTCTTCGCCATCTCCATCATTGCAGGGGTCATCTCAGAGCTAGCCATTCCAGAGGCAAGGGACCACACAGCACACCTTTGCATCGTGGCGAGGCCGTCACCCTCCGGCACCTCCGGCGGCGCTCGTTCCCAGGGTCAGATCTTGATTCCACGCCAGACCCGGAGTCGGGTGACCGCAGGACGAAATACAAGGCCGCCTATCACAGCCCCAAACTCACTGATAGTTGTGTCGCTGAGGGCGACATGCGTTTGCGATGGAGTCGGTGACAACGTTGGCTCCCGAACCAGTTCCAAGCTCGGCACCGCGCAAGAAGTTTGCAGCACCGCCAGTGAAAAATGCCTGTCTCAATTGGTGAGTCGAGCATCTGATGATGTCGAGTTCGCACGAGGATGCTGTGTCTGACTCTGTCTGCTCAGTCGCGCTTCACGGACTAGATGCAATGGCGATAAGCCATGCGCCAGTGTATGTCTCCTGCAGATCTGCCAAGACTTCCTACGTTACTGATGTGACCCTTTACTCATGCCCATTTCGTCTTGCAGTGCAAAATCAAGAACCGCGACTGCGAGTACTTGCCAAGTCGACGCGGAGGACCACGCGTGCGCAAGAGAGGCAAGCCCGCATCTGGGGAACCGACTGAGCCGGTAGGGAAGACGGAAGAACCTGCCTTCTCAGGTAAGATCAGATTTTCGGATTGAAGCGAGTCTTTGACTTTGATAAATCTGACTTCGAGATAGCCATCTTCGTTGAAGATTACATAGGCCCTGGTGCTGGACTGAAGCAACTAGCCGACAAGTTCAAGTCCAGCGATGCCATTTTCGATGAACTCTTTCAGCAGCCACTGAACCCTACCCCAATTGTATGCATGGCAAGGAGCTACGGGCTAGACCAAACTGCGATGTGAGTTTGCCCGTCCCAAGCTTGCCTCGCCCCGATCCAGATGTGCTCAGCTAAACCTACCTCTAGTCTCAACGCATATTATATTTGGATTCACCCGTTCTTCCCTATCCTACCTGCACCGCAAGCTGCACCATATCCCGAGGTCATCACTGCTTTAGTCAGCTATCAGGATGAGGATTTTGATTTTCTTGAGCCACCATCTCCGGTCAGCTTGGCGCTTTCTGCCATCCTTGCCTTGATTCCGTGTCCTCAGGACACCTCACCGATGAGCCCAGACTCGATACGGTTCAGACGTAACTATGCTCAGCTTCTAGCGAAATCAGCACTGGAGAGTATCGAAAATGCCAGCGACAGACCAGAATCAGAACTCGAGCCCGCGAGAGCTCTGGACGATGCAGATCAGAACGGCGCTGGAAGGCAGTTCCATCCCCTTGTTCCATACGAGCTCGAGACGATCATCGCATTTGATATTCTCTCTTTATACGAATATATGCAACGTGGAAATCTCAAAAAGATGTCTCTGAGAGCCAATGCAGCCTTGACACAGGCCCTGGAGCTTGGCCTGCACATGGAGCGAGATCAACAAGATTCGTATGCAGAAGCGAGAAGGAGGACTTGGTGGATGACCTACGTCTGCATCTCTCAGGTGTCGATCGTCAGCAATACCGTAAGCGAACATCTTCATTTCTGCTGTGCTTTGCCAGTATACTAACATGTTGCGAAGACGCCGACCTGGGAAAGTTTTGTGTCAAAGATAACCGCCCACTACCCTTCGGTTCGAGCTGACGGCGAGGTAAGTACAATTGAACCGTCTTGAGCCTGCAGTATGCTGATGCTTGCCAGTCTTTCGGCTACTTCATTCAAGCCCAACAGGCAATTCTCGCCGCTACAAAATTCGTCATTGAGCTCAACAAGGCACGACAGGGAGGCGGAAACTTCCAAAGTATCTTCGAACGAATGCAGGGATTGGAACGGCTTTTAGAGCCAATGTGCACGAGATCTGAATCGTGGGTCCTTGACTGCCCGCTAACACAGCCAGTCGATCAATACGAGCGTGCCCTTGCGCAGGCACTGAAGTGCATTGCGAGAATCAAGCTGAACAGGTAAGCCAATGCCGACGTAACCACCGGAATCGGGCCTCGATGATTTCTAACATAATCATCATTAGTGCACGGATCAAGGTGCATCGTTACTGTGCCTTTTTCGATACAGCAGTCTTCTCTGGGAAGCACTGTGACCTTCGTTCCACCAAAGATGATACGGCAGCCAGCCCAGAACAGCAATATCTTCGTCCGTGTTGTGCAGGCGGTTTCCAACCTCCAACAGAACAGCCGGTGGTCTCAAGTCAAGGAGTCTCGCCGTCGACTTTATCTAATGCATCAACACCCGTGACAAACATGGGTTTTGATAGCCTAAGTACATTGCAATTGCCTTTTACGACGTATCATGCCTCGAAAGTATGTCTCAGGTCAGCGCTTAACATTGCAGAGGCCTTTGATCTGCTGCCGTACCCGAATCCTACGGGCCAACTTTCGGCGACGCCACTCTACCTTGGTCCAGGCTGCCCACTGATCACACCCCGGACGATGCCGGCTTTTGCATGCTGTGCAATGCAGAGCTCCTATGCGCTACTGATGGTGAAGAATAAAGCGCCTGAGCTCTTTGCGATACCAGATCCAATGGAGAACGACTCTGGGCCTTCACTTGAGGACATGCTTGCAAGGGTGCCGAACGGGCTCTTCTCTATCATGGTGACTCTGGAGAACTACGGCATCGCTTTTGAGGCTTTGGGTGGGATGAGAGGTGAGTCTCTTATTTCCCGCTTTTTCCGGCGAAGAGCATTATCGCTGATTTAGGCTGCTCAACAGATCAAGTACGCGATAAGGTTGGGTTCATAGGGTCATTTTAGACAAAAGTATGGCGGGAATTAGAAGTTTGTGGCAAGAGCTCCACAGTAGCTTGGGATATGTTCGAAAAATGTCGTTTTCCAATACGGACAATATTGTAATTTGAACGGTGACTCTTTTGTATTATTAGAGGCATGTCTCAATCAGGAGCAACCTTAGGCAGTGGCTCAGTCGGCATGTTGGCTTTTGAATGAAATATGGAGTACGGCGCATAACTCGAATGATTGTTCCCTTGTTGTCTGTGCTGGTGCTTATGAATTTAGTCAAGCCTCATACCTGAACAATACGATCCTCGTCGTAGCCTGGAGACTGTTGGAATGCATATCCTTGCTGGTTGGTGTAATATCGGATTTCAGACTTTCCTTTTCCAGCATCCACAAAATCGCAGTTGTAATGCGTATGGCCAAAGGCCCAGAGCTTCACGATACCTCTTGATTCTTGCCCAAATTCATACCCACCGCTGTCACCAGCACCATTGTCCTCATGACGTCGGAAAGGTAGGGATCTCGACGCCTCGACTAGTCGTTGCTTGAGCCGCCCAATGGTGCTTTCACAAGCTTCGGTGCCGCTGGCTGGATGTGAGATGTTAAGAGTGACGCAGGGCTGGGCGCTCAGGTCCGAACAGAAGCCCGAGCTGAGCAGACTACCTTTATGCCGGGGCTCGATGGCCCTGTCGTCCAATGTGGGACAGTGGTGCGTGAAGACGACGACTTTAATGCTGTTTTTACTCTTCTTATTCCTCGTCGTCGTCGTCGTCGCCGCCGCCGCCGGGTTGACTGGGATCTCTACCGTCGTAGACTTCCCCCCGCCGTCCTCGACTTTCCCGATTCCGGGTTGCTGCGCGCTGTTTTCAAGCTCAGGCTGCGAACAGGAAGAATAGAGACGGCTGACCTGCTCATTCAGCCACGCCACGTCGCCCTGGAAAGCGGCGTTGTGTTGCGTCACGTCCCACCCGTCGCTGATCATGGTGAAGTCTGCCAGGCCTTTGCCCACGCGCTCCGCGGCGTGGATTGGGACATGCGAGAAGAGGGTGCAGCCTAGGACTGTTATTGTATCTTCTTCTCGTTGTTCTTCTTTTCCAGTGGTGCTGGTGGCGTCGTCGTCGTCGTCTGGATTGGTGCGGATTGTGTAGCTATTCCTGTCGAGGAGGACAAACTCTCCCAGCTCTCCCTGCCGCTCTTGCCCATCACCCCTGGCCGCATCATCACCCGTTTTAGAGTCTTCGCTCATGCTGGTGGTGGTGGTGGTGGTAGTTGTCGTAGTTATCGTCGTGGTCCTTCTAAGCTCCTCCCTCTCCTCGCGGATCTGAGCCTCAAAGTCTCTCAGCATGCGTTTCGTCTCAGGCCAGGTCGAGCGATACGCCTCGTGGTTGCCCATGACCAGGAAGACCACCCTGAACCGGAGCAGATGGCGCCGCAGGAAGGACAGGTATGCCTCTCCGTGGTCCGCGTTAGCGACACCAATGTCCCCGAGGAGCGCGAGGTAGGGCGCCCGGGGTTCTATGTTGCGCTCGTGGTACCCCTCCGGTCCGGACATTTCGAGGTGCAGGTCTGATATGATCTGGAATGCGGGCATGGTGCTTGAGTTTCTTCTGCCGCCGCCGCCGCCGCCGCCGCCGCCGGGGATTGGTCTATTGTTGTGGTGGTGATGATGAAATGGGGATGCTTCCTCTCGTGCTGTCGATGGCCTCCTCGGTGTTCTGGGGAGCTTTTGTCTGGTTATGGGAGTGCTTGTGTTTCTTGTTGCGGCGAGACGGGGTATCGTGGAGAGTCGTCGTGTGAGTGAGGGATGAATGTGGGTTGCTATTCTGCTCGGCTGGTAGCGTAGCATAGCCGGTTTGCAAATTGTGTGAATAGAAGACAGAGACTTCTGTTTCTCAATCACAAGACCCTATTTTTAATATGCAAGGATCAGGACCTTTTGTTGAGAGATCAAGAGTGTCCTGGCAATATTTGTGGAAATATATCCATTAGACGTCTCAAAGTTTCAGGACTATAGGTAGTCGTTTGAGTTGAGTCAAATAAGGTAACAACGTTGTATGGACCAAGTGTCAAATTTAGGACACTTGAAATGTGCTGAGATTGTCCGAAACGGTGTAAGTGAGGACGCACGCTCCTTCCTGGAAGCCAAAAGGGCGCACTCATCTCGAATATTGAATCCGCACCTGGTTGTATACGGTGCCAGACTGAAGACTCTCTAGTGGAATTATGCGCTGTTGACCAGATTATATGCCAGATTTCCCAAGCTCGATGCTGCAGATTAGCTATGTACAATCCCTGACCTCATGCTCAATGCCTGTCACTCATCAACACCTCCTCCAGACCAAAGTACAAAAACACGCTTACCAGATATCCAGAACGTTGATGAACTCTCCTCTGCGATCAGAGCCATCTTCAATAGCCTCAAAACCAAAATAAACTCCGAGCTATCATTCCGCCTTATTTACGATACGGATCATACGCGGTATCCGCATGAATGCCTGTCTTCTTGATCTCCAAAGCAGCAGGAGTAGGGTCATCATATCTAGCAGTAGGGTCCCGTGGGTTATACCCCATAGCACCCTGGGCTACATCGTCCGGCATGCCGTGCGAAAAGTCCTCCTCCTCCTCGTGCTCATGAGCTGCCATCAACCCGCCGCGAGCACTGTAAGCAGTAGTGGCAGAGCGGCCCGTGGCGCCAGGCTGCTTCTCGATCTCCGTGTACCTCTGCTGGGTGCGCTTCCAAGTCGGGATCTTGTTCAGGAGGCCGTAGCCGAGGGCGGCTCCGCCACGGTAGCCACTGGACCTGGCATTGGGGCCGGAGGATGGTGAGGCCTCACCGGATCCAGCGACAAAGACCTTGTTTGCGACGCCCATGGGTGGTTGGGAGGCCACGTTGCGGTGGAGGGGTGAGAGTGATGCAGACCCGTGACGACGACGGGCGGCGCTCTTGCGGAAGCCGAGCAGGAAGATCAGCGCGGCCCACGACTGCACGGAGGCCACGAAGCTGACGACCATGATGCGCCAGGACACGGCCGTCTGGATGCCGTTCTTGCCGAGCGTAGCGTTGAAGACGTCGCCCAAGCGGTAGAACGTGACTGCCGCAGCGATGGAGGTTGCAAGCAGGAAAATAGCTGCGAGGGTCTGCGATATGCAGGCCATCAGCGAGGCGCCTTTGGGGAAACACGCGGAGAGCAGCATGAGCGCCAACGAGGAGAGTGTGAATACGGCCCCAATGACATAGCCGATGGCTAGGAAGAGGGAGATGTGTCGGTATGCGTCGGTCTGCTTGGAAAAGGCGCTCATGTCGGTATCGGCAAACATTTCGTTTTTCAGGTAGAACGTCTGCTCGACCTCGAAAGTGTAGCCGAACCTGGGCACGGAACAGCTTGTGTGTCCATTGTCGACTTGACAAGATGTCAGTAGTGCGACTTGGTAGAGATCTGCGAGGTGCGCGGCCTGTCCGCTGCTGGGACCGACGAGGTCATTCCCAGAGACGGTCGAAAGATCCTGCAGGAACTGTGAGTTGCTCAATTGTGAGCCGCCGGAGGGGGCTCTGTAGTTCTGGGTATTGAACTGTGAGGATCGAGGTCAGTCTCCGGCGCGGTTTTCTAGAGGATGGAGTGGCTGTTTCTGTGTATACTACTGACCTGCAAAAAGAAGAAAGGTGCTGATCCAGCTACGCCGGACAGGATTACGAGCAACGACAAGGTAGCTGAGACCACCGCGAAAAAGATGGCGTACCACGGAAGGCGAGCCATTTCGAAGAGGGCCACAAAGGGGAAAAGGTAGATAACAGATGAACTCTGAGGCTTACGGGGGAGAAGCGCGAGAATAGGGAATCTATGAGAAACGAGAAGATGCTCGTGCTGATAAGGATGGAGGTGAGTGCTCCCTGCTGATATATCTATGCCAGCGCACACCTTTCTGGCTGGACACATGTAGATGTGCACAGACTAGGATGCCCTCGGGCGCAGAAGTAAGACCATGGATAAAATGGGATCCGAGCCCCATCCTGACCTGGAGGAAACTCTTGACCAGTAATTACAGGACATGATGTTTGAAGCTTGGGGTTGAGCTGACCTCAGCGCCAGCCCTACAAGGTCAACTCTGATTGGCGCAATAAACGCGAGCCCAGCATCTCGGTTCCTTGCAGGGGCGCAGTATGTGGCACCTTGTTCCGGGCCTGGACAGCCATGGTCTGGTGTTGCTGTGGCTGTTCACTAGAGCTAGTGTAGTTGTGACTGATGGTGCAGCACAGGGCTGACGAGAGCCTTCGGCTCGGACGCCGGGCACACTTAACGTGGACTCTCCACACAGCAGGCTCTAGCTCCGAGACCCGGCTACCCAAGTGCCGGTGCTACTTTCTTACCGGCCGGTCGGTAGCAGTGAGCCGAGCGAGGCGGAGCTGGGCGGAAGCGTTGAGATCCGTGGTTGCACCAGGCGCAGATGGCCATGCCATGCAATGCCATGCTGACAAGCGGCGATGATGGCGCTCGCTAGTGCTGTTGACAAGGTGCCCAAAATAGGTAATAGGCCTACGCTACCTACTGTACTGTACTACCATGGTATGTATGTATGTATGTGTGTGCCCTCCCTCCTATTTTCTCACTTGTGGGGTTCCCAGGTTCACTTCTGCCGAACCGTTGCTGCCGGGCGCCCTCTAGCCAATCATCTTACACGCTCCAGCCCCCCGGACAAAGCACGATCCGGCGGCTCTTTGGCCTCCTCGGGTCCTGGCGGATGGTATTGGACGGCAGGAATCGCGGCGAAACATCTGTAAGCGTCCAAGGCAGGTTGGACTGCGAAAAGTCCTGCCTCGCATGGCTGTGTCTCTTCCCTGGCTTGCATCCAATCGACTCTGCTTACACTAGGCTCCACTTGCGAGCGCCATCATGGTCAGCGGGCCTGAGTATAAGCAGATGTTCTGTTTTGCCATTCAGTGATTGCTATCCTTGAGGTGTCAAGACATCTCTTTGTCGATTTCCCATAAGATCCAGCGACTCGCTCCACTCGTCAACATAGGCTGTCTGTCTGTCTGTCTGTCAGAATCACAACTCCCTTTTCTTTTCCCATTCGCAATACCGACCATTAATTTCTGCTCGTCATGTCGTTTCTCAGATTCGCGGCCGTCACGGTCGGCTTGGCTGCTTCCTTGGTGTCTGCGACACACTACGAGGTCACTGTTGGAAAGGGCGGACAGCTCAAGTTTGAGCCTGAGCAGTTGACCGCCACTGTTGGCGATACTGTCACGTACAAATTCTTTGCCAAAGTAAGTGTGCTGACGCCACACCTGGCAGCAACAATAGGCTGTTGCTGACTCCATATGCCCTAGAATCACGCTGTTGCCCAGTCGACTTTCGACAATCCGTGCCAGATTCAGGAACACGGTATCTTCTCTGGGTTTACCCCCAACCAGTCTCCAGACGTCGCGGCCCCCACAGACTTTACCATCACCATCACCGATGACAAGCCGCTGTGGTTCTACTGTCCTCAGCGGAACGGAAACCATTGCCAATCTGGCATGGTACATGCCATCAATGCGTGAGCAGCCCCTACTCAGCGTTGCGGACCTTTACGAGGGACTATCCACTCTGGAGATCCAGCTAACTCTTGTTATAGGCCTGCTACGGGCAACACCCTACAGGCATACAAGGACAAGGCTGTCAGTGCGCCGCCCAGCACGCCGCCAGTTGGCACTCTCCCTAACGGAGGACTGCGCAAACTGCATGTCGACGTTGGTTTCGACAGCAAGCTTGTCTTCAACCCGAACAACATCACGGAGCTGGTCGGCACTGTTGTCGAGTTCGACTATCTCCCCAAGGTTAGTAGCCGATCTCAAGACGATGCGGTACATTTTGAGAGTGCGATACTGACATGTATCACGTCACTAGAACCACTCTATTGTTCAGTCATCCTTTGCCAAGCCCTGTCAGCCTCTAGATGGCGGCTTTGCTGCCCCATTCTTCCCTACGCAAGAGACAACATCGGGTGTCACTTTTGAAATTGAGATCAAGGACGACAAGCCCGTATGGTTTTACTGTGCCCAGACGGCCTCAACCCACTGCCAGGCAGGCATGGTCGGCTCCATCAACGCCCCCATGAGCGGTAGCAACACATTCGAAGCTTTCCGTGAGCTGGCAGCCAAGGCCCCGTCAAGCACAATCCCAGCCAACACCCCTCTCGGCGGCACCCTCAAGATCGACGGCGTCATCATCCCCCACGTCTACAACAACGTTCTCGATCTCGCCGCCCTCTCCTCCGACTGGGTCAGCCAAGTCCCTCCTGCTGGCGCCGCCCTCGACCCGTACCTCGCTGGCATGGCTGGTGGCCCGTCTCCCCAGGATTACGGGTGGGCACCGACCATCACCCAAGATGGCGTCGACTACCTCCAAGTCCTCCTCTTCCAGGGCAACTTCATATCCACGCTCCTCCTCGAAGGCTTCGCCCTCCTGACCGTCGGCGCATGGGCAGACAAGTACCCAGAGTCCATCGTGCAGACCCTCGGCTCCCTGGCCGCGCAGTCCGTCGTCCGGCTCCGCACGTACACAGACTCTCTCCAGCACTACAACCGCGAGCTCGTTAAGCCGTGCAAGTACGAGCTACACATGGACACGCTCGACGAGTGGCTGGCCAGCGTCAACGAGGCCCTGTCCCTGTCCATCGCCACCACACACGACATCATCGGCCTCGCGGCCAAGACTGTGGACGAGTGGATGGTCACCCCGCTCTCCACGGGCCTCGGCGCACAGAGCCGCATGGCCGCCGTCGTCAGCATGATGCAGGGCCACATCGCCTCTCCTTCGCCCCGGGAGCCGCTCATCCCCTTCCAGCTCGCCTGGCCGCACATCGCCTCGAAGTACGTCGTCGACGGCTCGTGCGACGAGTCCCCCGCGTTCGGGAAGCTGCAGCCGGAACTCGAGATCACCGGCGAGGTCCGCGCCGCGGGCAGGCTGACCAGCGTGACTGTCAAGCTGCCCGATGCCACCAACGAGGACCGCTGGCTGGCCTGGATGGGCCCCTGGGGTGTGGTCGAGTATACCCTCGTCAGCCGTGCCGATGGTGTCACGAGTGTTCCTCCGGGTCTGACGGGCTGGGTGTGGGTTGTGCTGACTACTGCCAAGGATTTGGCTGCGCGGGATCTCGAGACTGTTGCGGCGAGCGGGATCCATATGCTTTGGACTACTGAGCAGTGGACTTCGCCATGGAGTTCTTAGGGAGAGGGAAAGGCCTAGTGTTTTTTTTTTTTGGGGGGGGGGGGGGGTGTTGATTTGGTATGGCCAGTTCACAGCGTAGAGAATGAAACCGGGCGGATGCAATTTGTGGTGTTAGGGGGTTTGAATGGGTTCAATGGATTTTCTGCAAACAATAATATCAAGCACTGTTTCACAATGTGCTTTCATGTCGGCTAATGTGAATGTTGTGTTTGGTCATCTAAGCGTCGCCGAGCCTGAGCCGCTTTGATATCGAGTCGAGCAGATAATTATTTGATTCTGGGTGTGAATCAACTACATGGCATTATGAAAGAAACTTTGCACAATTACTGCTACAAAAAAGAGCATACATTATCAGTGTTCGTTGACGCAAACAGGTTCAAATGAACAGCTCGATTGGGAAATCGACAAAGAACAGTTTGCTAAAAACAATCAAACGCGCTACAAAAGCAAAAGAGAGTCTCTGTAGTGAGAATCTCGATGACTCTCAGTGATTGAGATGTTCGTGCTTGATGGCTTGTATTTTGTAGTGTGTTTCTCCACCATCGTGAGGGTGATGCCAATGCAAACACACGACAAGGTAACCTCGTGGCAGAAAATCCGTGTAGTAGTTCTCTGGACAAGAGATCATGACTAGGAGAATCTGTTCAGAATCTAGAATGCATAAAGAAAAAAGGAACGCAGTTGTATATTGCCTTATGGATATTTGTGAGTGTGCTTGGTATCAGCCGGTCCTTTCAGCCCATACTAGTCGAGATCTTGGGTTTTTGCACACGGCCATAATAAATCACCGAGCAACAATTTCAGCACCCATTCATCTGAACTTTCTCACACCTACATCATCATGTCTGTTATGCTTTGAGATTTTCTTTTTTTAACCCCTTCAGTCGACTGTTTTGAGCTTCTGCCACAAAAGTTGGTATTGAGCTAGCAACCAGTGTACTGGCCTGACCGTTGGGACACTATTTACACATGCACTTCGGCTTCGAGCTCGTGCACCACGATCACGCTCTTCATTGGCATCCCTCAAAGAGAAGCCTCTGTTTCATCATCTAGATCAAAGAACTCCTCATTTGAGATAAAAAGGTTTAATCTCGGGAGCCCCGAGCCATCTCCATATCAAGCACAAGGCCGTCTCAAACGCATCTACCGAGGAACAAACATCGCCAACCCCCACAGAAAGGACTATCGCCACCATAAACCATAAAACAGGAACCAATTTTCTCTTTGATAGCAAGACAACTTTGCGAACAAAAAGAACTTCGGCCCAATCAGATACTATGCTCGTTGCGGCAAAGCCACTGACAGTCTTATCCTTGAGTACTTGGTCGCCGACTTCACGAGCGGTTCACATTGCGATATTCAAGTTTGGTATCTCGACTGTGCTTGCCAATCTGAACCTTCCTTGATGCGCACCAGGGAGAATCTTGTTCACAAAATCGCACTCTTTCATCCTCTGTCAGCAATCTCAGCTTGGAGCAAGCGAGAATCCCCTCGAGACGCACTCTGCACAGTCGGTCACGAAAACTGAACGAGCTCATAAACTTTTACCCTGAGTTCAATACTGGGCTTCGACGTTCTGCACAACTACAGTACAACTTCCCGCCGGTCGTCTGTCTCGATCATTTCCTTGCCAGAAAAATTTCATCTACTTCTGAGAAGAAAAGCGAGCATACAGCATGGCAATTCTGAAGCATTCAAGCCATAAGAAGAAGAATAATAATCATCCACTGCCCAGAAACACGCAAGGCACGGGAGACCAAGTAACCACTACTCCTCGCCCGCCACAGCTTTCCGTCCCCGGGCAAGCCGAAGCCAGCGAGCGCCATTACCACTTGAGGGACCCCAGATCTGCCGCGTTGCCGGGATACCAGCAGGCTGACCCGGTAGGCGGAGACGAGGAACAGCCCGAAGAAGTCCTACTGGTTCACAGCCGGGCTGAAGACGACAATATGGGCGTCGCTATCAGTGGTCTCGAGCCCGCCGCGTCGTCGCCGCCGGTGGCTTCTGCGGAGATGGAGTCCAGTCACGTAGTGGAGGGACAGGCTGAGGGCAGCAAGGACGAGTTCAACCAGGCGAAGAGCACGGACGAAGCTTCCAAGGCCAGAGAAAACGCAAGCCAGGGCAAAAAGGTCACGTTTGTCGATGAGAGACCTGCTTCATTGGCAACTGGGGCATCACAAAACGCTGGCAGCAGTGGGAATGGGGAAGTTGTAGACACAACTGCGTCGATCCTCGAGCCCGAGATCCTTAGCAAGCTTGTGGCGTACAATAACGCCGAAATGGCAATTGGTGATGAGGCGCCAACGAGTGTGCCCGCGGGCGATGCGCATATCGTTGACACTGGGTCTTCTGTCCATGAGCAAGGCGAGAACCATAAGTTGACTGCCGCTAGCCTCGACCACACGAAGAACGAAGAAGTCATCGGCCCCGTAATCCAACATCCCATTATGACATCGGCGGAAGAAGCCCGCAAACACGGCAGACAGTCACAGCAACAGCCGCCCGTCACTCCGATCCAGAACAATATTGACCTCACTCAGCTGGCAGAGGACCAGCTCGGAGTACATGAACAACTTTCGTACCAAATTACTCTGCAGAATGATTCTGCAACCAAATCCATGGCTGGGTCTGGTCAAGTCGGCCTTGTACAGGGCGTTCAGTCACAAAACGCAGCTCAATCGACCACAGTTGATGCTCCTGGCAGCTCGGCCGACCAAAAGGCAGCGGAGACGCTACTTTCGTTTGTTCGCGACCAGACGGCAGTATCGGGAGGTAGCCATTCAGATGAGGGAACTGGCCTTTCTGGGCCGAACATCAAGGATCATCCAACAATTATTTGCAATGGAGACGCCACGGACGTCAACATACGGGGCTCTCCATTCCGTGAGGCGCACGAGAAAGAAGAACATACTAGTGCTCCGCAACGAGGAAAGAAGAGACTTACGAGACATAAGCCGGAACCCGTCTCTGAGGGCAGCGGCAGCCGGTCCTTCTCATCGGGCCCTGCACGAAACACGAGGAGTTCCAGAAAAGCCAAGCCTATTAAGAACTCGTTCGAAGAGAGTGACCAAGAGGATGATGACGGTAATGCCGATTATTCGCAGTCCTCTCGATCCTCGAAGAGAGTTTGCTCCAGTGAGTCCAAGTCCAGCGACAAGCCGACAGAGAACAAGCCATCCACTAGAGACAAAGGGCAAGCTGGCATCGGCAAGTACCTCCAGGCTCGCAGCCCGGCCGGGGCGAAGAAAGCAACGCAAGACCGCACCACTATCGAAGACTCCATGGCAGAGGATGAGGACTTTACGGAATTGCTCACTGCTGTAACTGCGGCCCCCACTACCCAAGGAAAGAATCTGGGAATAGCCTCGAATCACAACCAGGACGTCACTGCCAGTAGACAGGCTGGTGAGCTATCTGGCAATGAGTCGCATACCACTCCAGACAGCGACTTCATTGCCGAGGACGACGAATGTCACGACGTGCAGATGTCAGATGATGCAGATATCGATACATCAGATGATGCACAGTCACCACGGGGAGAAGGCATAACTGCCTTACAGCTTCAGCAGCTCAGCTCAGTTCTCGATCGACTGAGGCAGGAGAACGGCAGTTTGTGCCCGGAGGCGATGGCTTTGCTGGAGCCATTCTTGGACGAAGAACGGTAAGTGAACATCTCCTTGAGCTCGCTATTTTCTTCTTATCTTTGGAATTCACGCTGATTCAACATTGTCGTGCTAGATTATCACAAGGACTGTATTTTAACGAAGACAGTCTTGATTTTGGCTACGACCGAAACTTTCATTCTACACAATACGTAGAGAGTGGTCCTGGCAAATCATTTCGAGGAGAGCAACCAGACCTGGCCCAGCTTCCGGCATCAACCGATCATAGTCAAATTGATGGTCAGGCTAGCAGCGTCCTGCTTAACGGCACTTCAGGCCGTGAAACAACGGCCACGGTGGCGATTGAAACTGTTCCATTACATGACTTTTATAAGCGCGATCGCGAGCTGATCCGACTCAGGGAACCGTTTGTAAAGGACCCGAGCATTAAGACAGTGATGGTCCGCCTCCGACATACTCCCTCCACAACAACTGTACTGTCTCCAGGCATTGTATCCCCACAAAGCCAGCCCGCTACGACGTCCTCCACCACGGGATTTCCAGAAGCAATACGGGCAGAGATCGTGGTCGCCGAGGACTGCATTGTCATTGACAGCTCTGACGATGATGATGGTGATGACGGGCACGGACAAAGCCCTGGTCATAAAACCACGGGCGACGGGAACTACACCCGCAAAAGTCATTCGGGTGGCTCAGGCTCTACTCTACCTGGATCTAGAGCAACCCGCTCCCAGGCCACAAATTCTGGTGCTGTGCCAAGAGCAACGACACTGCAAGATCTTAGGGAGATGCGGTATCAGCTCCCGCGACCGAGCACGGACGACGGAACGATTGCAAGGAGTGATGCCGAAAGACACTCCCTGCACAACACTCAGGATGGCATTACCATTCCGCCTCCTTCCGACTATGAGCAAAGACTCGGTCTGAACCTCGAGCGCTATCGGCATGACCTCGACGCGTCGAGCATACCGTCAGCAAGCCACGTCATCGGAAACGCTTTGAATCTCGAGACTTGGGCCATTACTCGTATCCGCGACGAGCAAGACAGCTTGCGCGAATTCATACGCCGCAGTGAGGGCGTACTCGTGTCCCGCGAATTCGGCTATTCAGTCATGAAGGGATTCCCTTTGGTCGAGGACGTCACTTGGGTCGTTCCAAACAATTTTGCAGAACCGGACGGAGACTGTTACTGGCGCGCGCTTTCAATGTGTCTTCACGGCACGAGCAGCCACTTCGACGTGGTCAAGGCCGAGCATCTCGTCTACTTGCACTGCGTCCTGGCAGATCCCAAGCACCCTCGACACGATCTGTACAAGAACAAGCTGAATAATAAGTTGTTTTGCGTGGCAAGTCCGCTGCCGGGTGCAAATTTCGAAGCCACTCTATTGCAGCTGCTGCATATGCCGCACACCTGGACTCCTGCTGCGATGCAGCAGATCACGGCAGATCTGTACAACATCATGCTTATAACATTCACACAAGTCAGGGGCCTGGTGACCGAGGTCAACACCCGCGGCGTTTACAACAGCCGGCACATCTTCATGAGGTTCATCGACGAGTGCCACTTCACCCCAATGTTTCCCAATGAATTCATGCCGTGGGAGTTTCGCTACCCTCGGCCAACGGTAGAGAGTACAGCGCAGTTCGAGGGCGCGCCAAAGCTCACATCGATCAAGAAAGCATGGCAACACCCGTGGCGCTTCGAGTACACCAAAGAGGTCAGGCCTCCCGTGCCACGTCTTCATGGCTGTCCCATCAACAAGATACGACAGTTCATGAAGACTCAATGAGCAGAAAGTGTCAGTAGGAGTGGCAACGAGACACTCACGCGATCTATAACAACTCATGCGCAAATTGCCTCGAACCCCGAAGGCCATCACGAACAAGAGCGAGCGTTAGAGGAGGTGGTGCCACAATGGCTTGAGGTGGTGAATAAAAAGGTGATGAATTGCAGACTGGCTCAACTACGACGCTTATAGTGGTGCAAAATCACACGCAATAGACGATGAATCCAAGAATTGTCCAAAGGTATCTCTTGCCAATAATCCATTGCCCGTGAAGGCGTAACAAGACATGGAAGTCAAGTTTGAATCACTGGCCTTCTACTATCGGGCTCGACCCAGAAGGATCGGTTTCGCTCTACCAACGTTCCGTTCAGAAGCTTGTCCTATGGGGACCTCAGCCCTGGCTGTCCGAAGACAGCAACCGTTGGGTGTGTACAATGCATATGATGGGAAAACAGAATATGTTTGTAGCCGGTTCTCCAGAGGGCACAGCAAAATCACACATGTCAATCTCATAACGTACCTCAGATGCGCTTTTACTGGGTCATCAGTTTTTGCTCCTGGTGATCTACATTGGAATGCAGAAAAAGACATGTCCCCGAATGTAATGGAGAAGTGACCTAAGCCAGTGTCGGTCGTCCCTGAACGCCATGCAGGAAATCACCCTCAACTCAGATCGTGAGCTCATTTAACAAAAAGAATGCGATTGCCTCATCTCAAGGGCAGCACCAAGCCTACTCGGCATGTTGGAACAGCGGCGAGATCGACTCGCCATAGTGGTTCCTGCGGATAGCTTCTGAAAGAAGGTAAGAGAGGTCAAGAATCATCAGCTTGCTGGCCATCCTGGCCTTCGATTCGGGAATCGGAAAGCTGTTTGTGACAATGATCTGATCGATGCAGTCACAAGCCTGCAGCTGTTCGAGACAGTCGGCGCCGAAGACGCCGTGAGTCGCCATACAGTAGACCTTCTTGGCCTTGCCACGCTTCACTACAGTCTCGGCGGCAGCGATCCAGGATCCAGCCTTGTCGATCATGTCATCAACGATCACGACTGGCCGGTCCTTGACATTGCCAACCAAGGTGATCATGTGCTCGATCTTGGGATCTTGCAGTCTCTGCTCATCGTCGTCAGACGAAGCCTCGGCGTCACCTGAGCCGCCTAGCGCGTGCGGTTCTGGGGCAAAGAAGGACGACACATGTGACATCGCCATAGGATCTTCCTCGTCGGGCTGCGAGGGCACGCTCTCGTCGGCAGCACCATCAGAATCTCCGCCCTCGTCGTCTGGTACGATGTGACCTTGTCTCAGGCGCCCATGGGTAACCTCTTGGGCACGTACGTCGGTATACTGATCATCGTCCTCGGCGTTTGCCTCATCAGCAAGTGCATCCCCGTTCGAAGAAGCTTGCGATGAGTGTTGGTTAGCTCTATTGAGAGCATGTGTCCGAAGCGTGGGTCCGTTCGCTTTCCTAGGCGAACCCGCAGAGTCGGCTCTCGTCCGGTGTGGCAGCGTAGGCGTAGTTTCAGCTTCTGCCGGCGGTGGTGTAATCTTTCTCGGCGGCTCGGAATCGAATACCTCCGTGGGTGCGCGGGACAAACGGTTCAAGTAAGCTTGGGGATTGTCCCAACCATCCAGGTGATGCATGATCATGCTGGCAGTCATGTTGTTCTTGGCGCGTTTCCTATCTGTGGTGACAATGCCGAAGTTGATCTTGAGAGCATCGGCCAGAGAGGTAGCTCGCTTTGTGCCGCCAGGATTCTTGGAGACAACAACGGCCTCCTTCCAGTTTGGTATGTTGAGCTTGATCCAACGAGCGAGCAGAGGCTCAGCGTGAAGGTTATCCACAGGACATTGAAAGAAACCCTGCATCTGAGACGCATGAAGATCGACCGTGATGACATGCTTGACACCAGCCACATCCAGCAAGTTCGCGAGCATACGCGCAGTTATTGCGCCGCGATGCGACTTTTTCTTGGACTGTCGGCTATACGGGAAATAGGGAAGTACCGCTGCACACATCCCATGGCGTCAGTTCACCGTATACGAATCGAAGAGGAAGGTCGGGGAGTGTGCAGAAATGCTTACCAGTAACCTTGTTCGCCGAGCCGCCCTTGCACGCCGAGATCATGATGAGAAGCTCCATGATAGTGTCATTGATGGTAGGGCTGCCCGACTGCACCACGAAGACATCTTTCTCTCGGACGCTGGTCAGGATGCGGACGCTCGTCTCGCCCTGTGACAGCGGTCAGATTGTCCGGCTTCGATTGGCGACGAGTCACACGGCAGCATGGCAGCGCATGATACCGCCGGTTGCGGAATGACATACATTGGAGAACTGAGAGAGATCCGCCTGGGCTGGAGTCATGCCCAAGTTTGAGCAGATCTTGGTTGTGAGTCCCGGGCATGACGAGCCCGAGAAGACGAGCGTGCCTCTCATGTCGGCGGCTGCGGGCGCAGCAGCTTATGCTTGCAACAGAGAGACAAGTCCGCCGCGGATTGCTTGAAAAGACGAGGATGGGACGAGTGCAGGGAGGACAATGGGAAGAACAGAATGTTCAAGTTGTGGTTAAGGAGAAGGTTGGGGAGGTAAAGGAAGCTATCGGGGTGGTGGAGGATGTTCAGGAAATGAATGCAAGGTTGAAGTTTTCAGGTCCGGCCCCGGGGTGGGTCGTGACTTGCCAGGCACTGGCTCAACCGAGTGAGGCAGACAAGGAAGGTGCTCCCCACGAGCTCCCCAGCAGCCCCAAGGGCCGAGCCCGGGACGGCAGCACTAGCCCCGTTATCGTCCGATTCAACAGCCTTGACCTCGCTCTTCGCCCAGACAACATGACAGGCCAGTATGATCATGCATTACCTGAACAGATAGGATATACCGCAAGCATACAATTGTCTATCCCGCTCATCCATGGAGCCAAAGAAGACTCAGAAGTCGAAATTTAGGAAGAAGGCTCGGGAGAAAAAGAGGCCCAGGCATTAGGACATCCTAGAGAGGCAGACAGACACCTGAGAGCTATTGCTGAATTATGCGCTTCGAAAAAGGTACAAAGCAAGTACCGCAACGATCTCCTGAATATTTCGAAAACCCAGAACCTCTCTGGCTGATGCCCTCGAGACCAACTTCGGCATTGTCACCACTCACAGGGAGGGAGCACGAGACAAAGGCTCTAAAGGATTTGAAGCCTTCGGCTAGCCCTGACCAAGCACTATTCGGACACTACGTAGTGAGAGTACTGTCCCAACTTTTTCGGAGCCGCACATTCCACCCCCAACAAGACTCTGCCTCCAGGCACGAAACTACAACATCTACGAGAATCACTGAATCTGATAGATTGCGATGAAGAGGCTGAAGTTGGAACTTAGCAGCCGATCAAACCACCAAAATCATTCAACCAGGTCTCTAAGCAAAATTTCGAAATGGGGATCAGAGGCTTGACCGAGGCTGTGCGGCCGTACGGCACCCCGAGCGTACTTGATCACACCAACGTTGTCATTGATGGACCAGCACTTGTGTACAAGATTTTGAGCGGATGCCTCGTTTTGAAACCCCGAGACAAGACCTATTTGTGCCAACCCTCGTACTCGCAACTGGGGGAGTTTACCATCACGTGGCTGGACAAGCTTAAAAGCCATAATGTGACTGTGTAAGTCATGTGCCTTGGCAAATCATCATGTGCGCTTGAAACGAAGCTGGTTCTGGACACTAACCATCACCCAGGAGAAAAATATACTTTGACGGATATCTGCCACCAAGCAAATGGGATGTCAGGATACAGAGGCTGATTGCTCAGTCTGAAAAGCTCAAGATACTTGCTTCGAGGGAAGCCCAGGGCATCTTATTGCCGCTCGAGGACGTATTCGTCAACGTCGCTCCAGACATGTCCCTCACCAGGGTCAAGGGGCACAATCAAAACGATCTGCTTCCGCATCCAGCTTTTCTCGTTCCCGCCGTGCTCGAAGCACTAAGACGTCATACCTATTGGGGCGATTTGGTAGAAGTTGTGGCAGGCGAAGCCGACGACTTCTGTATTGCAGATATCAAACAGAATGGCGGTACCGTCTTGACAGGGGACTCTGACCTGCTCGTTCAAGACCTCGGCACGGATGGGTTCGTGTGTTTTTTCTCTGACATAGAGGAGAGCCACCGCACCGCAGAGTCACAACTGCAAACGATCAGCTTCAATTATCGAGTGCTCAACCAAAAGCTTGACATTGAAGGAGTTGGCGGGCTCATCAGAATAGCTTTTGAGATGGACCAACGGAGAGCGCCGCTCGACAAAGCCATCAAGTTTGCAAGAAAAGACAATCCTGCCCCGAGCGAATCACCTAGTTTTCTCCGGTTTAAGGAGGAGCATACAGTGCGGACATTCGTCCCTCCAGATCATCATGTGCTCAAGGCATTATTTGCGCTTGATCCGCGGATATCAGAGCTCGTTATCCAGGGCCAACTCTCAAAGAACTTCATCGCGGCTGCGTCCTCAAAAATGATTCGTGGTCACGAGAGATTGTCCATGTTTCTCCCCATCATGATGGAGGACCCATGTAAGCAGAGCGCATGGACGATGAGCACAAATCTGCGGGCGCTCGCATACAGTCTCGCCCAGACAGTCGCACCATGTGCGAGTTCGTCAGTCATCGAGTATCGTCTTTTGAGCGCCGGCAGGAGCCAGGCTGGTCGTCAAATTGATATTTACGACTCAACACACACGGCTGAAGGCTGCGCCAGCATAAGCAGCATGCTCGAAGCAATCAGCGAAAAACCAAAGCTTGAGCCCACTTTATGGCTGGCTTTTGCAGTTTGGACGGAATTTCAATGGTGCTTGAGTGAAGGCGCAAGTATTGCAAGCCTCCCGCTGCTTGAGCGGGCCGTCCAAGCTAAGAACAACCTGCTGCGATATCCTTGGGATCTCATCCACTTCACAGCACACATCAACGCGACGCTGTATTCACTGCGCATGCTGCGACAAGCGCTGGCTTCTGTACACGTGCTTTCTTCAGATGCCCAAGACAGCCGCATTCCAGAATTGAGGAAATGGCTCGAGAGACTTCCAGGAATAGAGAAGTGGCCAACTATTGCCACAATCCGGGAAGCGTTTGTAAAGCTCGGGGTAGCTGGGCTGGAGAATATCGCTGAACTGTCGGGCATCAAGCTGGCGGATCTGAAGAAGACGTCAACAAGCAATAGCAAAAAGAGAAAAAAGACATTGTCGATTGGAGGCCAGAGGGGTCGTCCCTCATCCAAATCGAGCTCGACTAATCCTTTCGCACTATTGACTAGAGATGATGAGTAGCAGAAAAAGAAAGTTCAGAAATGATTGACATATCTGTGGCCGCCCAATAATGTGAGTCTGCAGAGCTGCACGCTGTCTTGTTTGCAGATGGGATAACTGCACTCATACTCGTCATGCGAAACATAACAATATGCACCACCAAAAGGCGTGCCTCGAGGTGGCATTATGGTTGCAGCGATTTTTTTTTTTTGGGGGGGGGGGGGTTTCCGCGATGACAGCATAGACAGAGATAGGGCGGAACTAGGGTTTCATGCCGGATCGATCTGGCCCGTCTCGCCCGAAGAAGTGCTGTCAGCTTGGCGGAGGAAACATGCTGGACGGCTCCGATTTGGGTGCGGCCGGGCTTTGGAGACAGCCCGCTCGGTGGCTGGCTTGGCCTTGCTGGGCAGGCCAGAGTCGTGATGCAACAAGGACTTGGCGAGCTTTGGTGGTGATCAGCGAGGCACAGCGACCGTCAGCACCAAGAGTCGACTGTTGCCGTCACTTGCTCATGACAAGACAAGGCAAAAGATTTGAGGGCTGCAAAGTGTCAGGACGGGACCCTTGGCCGTGCCTGGCTCCGCGTCCCGTCATCTTTGTGATGACAGCGGCGAGCGGCTGGGGTCTGGGGTCTGGTGGCGATGATGGCCGCCGAGTGGCCGGCTCAGCGGGTAGAGTAATTGAGCCTCCGCCTGCAAGGAGACTGTGAGGTGCGCCACCCCCCACCAACCGACGGCACGCGCACTCCCCCGACAGGCCTTGATCGAAGTCGCTGGGGCTGCCGCCATCACCAAATAGCTCGGCGCCAGCGGAATGACCCCCCTGCTGTAAGCCCGCGCTCTATTCCAGCCCGCCCGCAGGCCGAGACTAGAAAGATGCTGGGCCGGGCTCTTGTCAATTGTCGCTTTTTCTTGTTGTTTCCCATTCTCTTGTTCCTCTCGTATCTGCCTAACTCGTCTTACCATCGCGTGGCCGGAAATCCCCTTCAGTCGCACTTCCTCCCTCTCGAATCACCGTCTGCGCATATCGTCGGCCCCTGCATCGTGTCGTCATGGGCTCTGTACACAACGGTCGACTACCCGCCGCTGGGCTCCCCGGCGTCGGCTATCCCCACGGTCACCTGGGCCACCTTGAGGAGAGCGAGGCCAAGGCACTCGAGGACTTCAAGACTCTCCTGCAGGAGAAGGGCGAATACACTCCTGGCCCCCCTCCAAATCACGACGATCCCAAGTTGCTGTACGTTAAAATTGTCTTTTGCCAGACTTGGACCTACTGGCACGTCTATGTGCTAGTCTGGCTTGTGTCACCCGTGTCGCTTATGTCGCCTGTCGTCTTGAAGTTGAGTAGCGTTGCGCGATCGCTGACCTATCACCTCTTCTTACAGCCGTTTCCTCCGCGCTCGGCGATGGGTCCCCCAGGATGCGTACAAGCAGTTCAGCGACAACGAAGCATTCCGCAAGGCGAATCAAATCGAGGTCCTATATGAGACTATGGACGTAGACGCGTATGAGAAATCAAAGACTTTGGTATGACTCCTTGGGCACATAATATTAGTGAGCCGGACCGGCCGAGACGGCTCAGGGACTTGTGAAGCTAGGCCAGCCAAAAAAAAAAATAACTTGAACAACCGCTGACAGGTCCTTGTAGTACCCTAGGTTTACCGGACGTCGGGACAAGCGGTATGCGCCCCTACTCACATAATGATTGCAGATGGAACCGCAGCCCAAGGTTCGCTGCGTGGGACTTTTCACTAATATCTGAACAGCGGCATGCCCGTCTACGTCTACCGGATATCCCACCTCGACTCCAAGGCCGTCGCGGCCTACGAGAAAGACGCCCAATCCACATACAGCAAGGCTGAAACCGATGGCAAGACACCAGCCAAGCTACTGCGCCTGATTGCCCTCTACGAGGACCTAACGCGCTTCACTCAGCCCTTGTGCACGCAGTGTCCGGACCGCCAGCACGCACCGACCCCGATCACCCTGAGCACCAATGTTGTTGATATCTCCAATGTCAGCTTGAAGATGTTTTGGAATCTGCGGGCGCACATGCAGGCTGCCAGTGAGCTTGCGACGTCACATTACCCGGAGACATTAGACCGTACGTATAGTGATGGGTGGGATCATGAAGCGAGGGCGACTCCGGACTAACAGCGCTGTTTCCCAGGCATCTTCATCATCGGTGCGCCATACTTCTTCTCGACAGTATGGGGCTGGATCAAGAAGTGGTTCGACCCAGTCACCGTGTCAAAGATCTTCATCCTGACACCAGCCGAGGTTGTCCCCGTGCTGTCCGAGTTTATGGAGATGAAAGACATTCCCAAGGTCTACGGCGGCGAGCTTGCGTGGGAGTTCTTTGACGAGCCGGCCTGGGATGAGAGTATTATCAAGACATGCGAATGGGAGAACGGCCACAAGATCTTCCCGCCTGGCCCCAAGCGGTGGGAGCCAACTGATGACGGCAAATATCTGCAGTGTGTTGCCGTGGGTTACAAGGACGGTAAGCCTCGCCGCGAGGTTGTTTGCAAGATTGCTGTGCTCAACTCTGCTGTTGAAAAGACCGTGGAGACGACCGAGCCAGCGGCGACGATAACAACAACGACCACGGCCGCCAAGGAGACATCCACAGCTGCCGAAGACGCACCAGTCACGGAATCGGTCAAAGTCGACGGCATGGCCATCACCATGAAGGGCGAGGAGGTTTACAAGGGCGACCACATTTCGACTGCGCCCGTCGCCGAAGTTGAGGCGCTGAAGCTGACTGACGATGGGGTCAACGCGCTCAAGACGAAAGAAGATGCGACTGTGCCTGCGGTCGCCTAAAGAAGCGTATGAAAGGAGGACGGTGGCATGGCGATTGGATAGACATGACGACGTTACAATATTGGGTATCGAGCTGGATGAGGTCTTGAGCTATGGGATGATAAGGCAGAGATCTCGCCTGAAGGGTTAGAGCCAGGGTGTTGTTCTATACACTATCTTTGCATAGGTCGGCATTTTTTGCATATACACAACTGCGCTATCTCTATAATTATCTCTATAATTATCTCTATATATAGCGATGCATATGATATATCTCTTTTATCTAATAAATGCACAATCCTCAGGTCAATTGGCGCCTTGGCTCTCTTGCAACTCTGGCCATGGGATGAACATCGATTCCCTGAGAAACGTCTGTGACCATATGACTCGCCATCAGAACACTCTTCAGCCGTCTTTTGCATCAAACCACATTTCCATCTCGAAGTGCCCTCACTCCTTCCTCTTCTGTCCATACCCCCTCCGCCTCCGCCACTCCTGTATCCCCTTCACAATCTCCGCCCACGTCACCCCATCACGGACGAGCCACATCGTCACCCCCAGGGTCTCGGTGTCGCGATTCCTGCTCTCGTCGTCAAAGAACAACATCTCGGTGTGAGGGATGCCCGTGCGCTTATGCAGGGCCTCGAAATGTCGGATCTTGCTGCTCGGGTAGATCTCCATCCCGCCGTCAAAGAAGTCGATTGCTTTGCGCGTCTTGTCCTTCTGCTTGAGGTGCGCGGCTATCTGCGCGGGCGTCGTCGGGTGGTGGCTGTCGGGAGTTATCGTTGTTGTAGTGGTAGTAGTAGTATTAGTTGCGGCGGGGTCCGAGGGGGACGAGGAAGAGGAGGTCTCGTGCTGCGCTGCCAAGCCCTCGGTCAGGTCGGACAAGCCCGTCTCGCCGAGCACGGTAGCAGCGCCGGGGACATGTAGGAGCTTCAGCATCTCCCGCGCCAGCTCCGGGCTGCTCGTGCGGCTCGCGATCCCGACCTTGACGCCGCAGAACTGCAGGGCGTGGAGGATCGCAGGGACATCGCTGTAGAAGGCAAAGGACTCGCCGTTGCGGTCGACGCCGGCTGAGTGGTTGGCGTTGGGCTTCAGCGGTGGCGAAACGTGCGTGTCGACCCAGAACGGCCAGAGGGTGTAGTCCAGGTCGAATACCACTGCGCGCGGGAGAGGCAGGGAGTCGTAGAGGATGGAGGGGATTGTGCCGTGTGTTGTTGTGCTTGTGGAGAGGGAGTTAATAGATGCGCCTGTTGACGACTTTGTGATTTTCTTGGGCATGATTGCTGGCTTTTTGTGTACGTGTTTCTCTGTCCCTCTCTTCGAATTTGACTGTCGGCTAGGTTGGAATTATGTAGATCTGCCTGGCGGTATCTGGGGACAGGGAGCAAGCATGTGAAGATTGGGAGGGTAATAAGTTCGAGAAGTTGGGGAAAGGAAGCTTAATAGGTTCGATCGACGGCGTTGTTGGAGGGGCGGGACGGTCGTCATAGCCCCACTTTTCTTGCAGAATACCTACTAAGTACCATCTGAAGTAAAGGCAGGGTGTCCATAGTAGGCGAAAAATACCCAATACTTTTGTGTACATGTTCTCGGCTAGTTACGTTGAATAATTGCCAAAGCACGCTTACGAATAAATAGATCCTCAAGTAAAGACAACTAGAGGTGTTGTGTCTGCATCGAGTGGCTCAGAGGTACTGTAAGGGTATCCCAGACAGCCTCTATAATGCACAACGCGCTCAGTCGTGAAGCTCTTGCAGGGATCCTGAGCTTCACTCTAAAGTTGTATGCAGGCAAGCTCCACACAATCTCAACTCTCCAATCCCCAACTCCAATTCGACTCCATCCTTCAGGCACGCCCGTACTACCTCAGGCTTCCACCTTCTTTCGGTCAAAGACTGTACAACGATTCTCGACCTCTATGCTGTACATACACACAAATTGTCCAGGGCCTTCGACGACATCGCATCGGGCGCCGACCAGGCCTCAGCCACCCAACGAACGGCGCCATGCCCTCAGACACAGCGAGCTACCTCGCGACACACTACCTCACAGCCGATCCCAAGCCATCAAGCAAAAAGCGCAAGCGTAGCGGCAAATCACAACAAGATACAGGCCTCATAATTGCCGACGACGACGCCACAGGCTGGGGCAACAATGGCGACAACGACACGGACATGATCGGCATCGGCGGCGGCGGCGGCGGTTTCGGCGGCTCAGGTCTCTCAGGCGCGACGGTCGCGGGTACCAGCGCAGAGTTTCGCAAGGCAAAGAAGAGCGGGTGGAAGTCCCTCTCCAGCGGCGGTGGCGGTGCGGGCAGCAACACCGCAGCAGAGTCGACCGAGGCCGACGCGATCGTCGCATCCGCCGCGCAAGACGCCACCGCCACAGCAAACGATGACAACGAAGACGGCCCAGCGGTGATGATGTCCGACGGGACCTACGCGGGCCTCCAGTCCGCGGCCTCGGTGACAGCACAGCTCGAGAAGCGCAAGGCTAAAGAGCGCGCAGAGTTCGACAAGCTCCGCAAGACCCATAAAGAAGCCGAGACGGTGTACCGCGACGCCACGGGCCGGCGGGTAGACATCGAGTGGAAGCGCGCAGAGGCGCGGCGCGAGGCGGCCGCCGCCAAGGACAAGGAAGTCGCCGCGCAGCAGGCGCTCAGGGGCGAGGTACAAGAGGAGGAGCGCCGGCTGCGGCGCGAGAAGCTGGATGATGCGAAGCTCATGGGTGTCGCGCGGCACGCAGATGACGAGGAGATGAATCGCGAAATGAAGGAGAAAACACGGTGGGGAGACACCATGGCACAGTTCATTGAACCAAAGGCCGGAGGAGGCGGTGGAGGAGGAGGAAAGAGTGTCGGGAAGAAGGGAGTCAAAGGACGGCCGGTATATCAGGGTGCGTGGGCGCCGAATCGATATGGTATACGGCCGGGGTACAGGTGGGATGGGGTGGACAGGAGTAATGGGTTCGAGGCGGAAAGGTTCAAGGCGATCAATCGGCGGGAACGGAATAAGGGGCTCGAATACTCGTGGCAGATGGACGAGTAGACATAATTATCATGTTCAGATTATCGGCAGACGCCAAGTGGTGTGCTTGGGTTCGAGCAAGCAACATGAGGGATGGAAATACATCACAATACATCCATGGGTCTGTTGTGACGACATCACCGTCTGAAAAAGTGTCACACGTGCTAAGTGACTCAACTCTCTGTATACGGATACGGTTCCTGCGAAGACGTGCGAGCACTATGCGAGATCGCGAATTGTACTGTTTGAAGCTTCGCAGCCCAATCTGCTGTCTCGCATCTGTACTCTGTATGATTGATCTGCTATGTATGTGTATCTTGTGGCGAACTCTCAGGAGCCCGTATGATTTCTGTCGTTCACTCGAACCCGAGCAGGGAAGCGTCGCCGATGGACTACCTGACGACCTGACGCTCTGCCAAAGTATAGGGATTAAGCCTTGCGTCGCAAGAGCCTATCCTCGCCAAAGTCGCAGCTGAGCTTGACCAGACGAAGCCATTCCTTCCTGGGCATGAGCCCATCCTGTCCATCTGTCTTCGAAATCCGACCTGCGAATGCCTTCATGAGCTCACCAATAGTGACTCCCTGAGGGCGCGCGGGCAGCGCCGCAGAAATCTCATCCAGGGTAGGGGCGTTAGTCCACGTCTTCGGTGTAATCACAGGCGAGCCCGCGCGAGGAGTTGACGTAGCGGCACCCGGGCTTCCAGCTGCCGCAGGGCTGCCGGCCCTCGATCCGCCCGGTGTAGGTCGTGCATCGCTGCCCAGGAGACCCTTGCGCTTCTTCTTGCCACCTGCACCATCGGACATCTCGCCTGCAGTACCCTCGCCATCACTGCCAGAACCAGCGCCACCTCGGCTGCGCTGGACGCCCGGCATAGGCGTGCCACCACGGCTTGGCAGCGACGAATTGGCGCCAGTCTTGGTCTTTTTGCGTGTAGACTCCGTGCCACTCGAGTCTGAGGCCATGGGTGATCCTGGCCGCTTCAGCGACTTGCCCTTCTTGGCTGCCTCGGCCGCATTCTTCTTGCCCTGAGGCGTGTTGGTGCCCTTTGAAGACGTTCCCGAGGCGGCCGCTGCCTTGTCTTTGTCGCCCTTCTTATCCTCATCCTTCTTCTCCGCATCGGAATCTGATTCAGACTCGCTCTGTCATGGATGTCAGCTCGCGAACTGAGGTCTACTGCCTGGCCTTTACTTACTGAAGATGTTGCAAACGGATCTCGATCATTAGACGAATCAGAGTCATACTGGAATTGCTTGTCACGCTTACGGAGAGCCTTCTTCAAGTCCTTGCCAAGACGCTTGCGCTCCTCCTCTTCCTTGAGCTCTTCCTTCTCTTCCCGCTCAACCTCCTTCTCGTTGGCATCGCCAAACAAGTTGGCGCCCAGCTGCTCACGACGGACTCTATCGTTTGAGTCCTTGGTTTCTTCGTCGCGATCCGGCTCGTAACCAGCCGTCTCGTCGTCGTCTTGAAACTCATCTCCAGACATGTCAATATCGTCATGGTCCATCTTCTCACGACGCGAAGCATTCCTGAACGAGGCGCTCTCCTGCTTGACAGCTGTCCGACCGTACATGATCGTACGTGAGTCGGCCATGGCTTTCTCTTTAGCCTCTCTCTGAGCGTCCCTCATAGCCCATCGAGTCATGGGTGCCTGCTTTGCCATCGCGCGCTCAGCCTCTTCAACCGTCATGGCTTGGATCGCGCCTCTCTTTGATGTGAAACGGTACCATTTCTCAAGAGGAATCATGCGAAAGCCTTGCCCATCAATGAGCAAGGCGACCTTGGCGTGTGAGAGAGGTGCCTCGTACTGTCCGACCCACACGTTCCGAGCATCGGCATCTTCCAGATGCCATGGCAAAGCTTCTTCGTACCGAATCTCGCCTTCCTTCCTTTGCTGTTCTGTGCGGGGCTGCCACGCGACCTGTGTATGCGGCTTCTTCTCCTTCTTCGGATCTTTCTTCTTGACCGGCACCTCCTTGATGACAGGGGCTTTCTGTGCATCATCAATTGCACGCTGTGCTTCCCTGTCGGCCTTTATCTGGGCCAGCCGCTGGACCTCGGCATCGTCCACCACTGGAGGCTCTGGGATGTGCTCCACCTTAAGCTCACGGCCTGGTGGCGGCTGGCGTGGATCGCGGCGGTGCAGAGTGACTGGTCGCGTGAACTCGTTCTGGTTGGAGGGATCGATGCCCGGATCGTCGGGCTTGGTGAATCGTTGTGCGGGCACAAGTCGCATAATGTGGAAGCGCATCCCTTCCTTCAGCGCCCTCTTCGTGATTCGGAGCGGGTAGTCGTTTGCTCCCTCTGGCTTTGGGAACGACCAGCCGCCATTCTGCGCGCGCAGACTCTCAAAGTTCTGCTGCTTTTGCTGAGAAATCAGGACCGGTTTTGGAAGCGAGCCAGGGAGGTTGGTGACACTGGATGCTGCGGGGGCACCGGCAGTCGGCGGCGGCCGCTTGATGACGCGCTTGCGACTGACGAGAGGATTGCCCGAACCGCGGTTGGGAGGCTTGCGCAGCGGGTTGGCGCCTGGCGGTGGCGTTGGCTTCTGCGCCCCGGTTGCAGGCGCCGGCACACCATTGGGAGCGTTGGTATTCATTCTAGAGATGGCGATCGCGTGTATACGTTGGGAAAGGTGCGTCCCAGGATTCCGCTGGGATGAGGAGGCCTCTCAGGCGTTCACACGGCGGTCGGAGTGCAGTCAGGTGCGCATTGGGACGCGACTCGTCGTCGGGGCGAGAAGCGGCGATGATGGTGAAGTTGTCAGGGCGGCAGACACGCGCAACCTGAGGTTTGAGCTCGGCGCAACCGAACACAGGCGTCAACCGCTGACGGGACGCCTCAGCAACGACTTTCGTGCTTCCAGTGATATTCGCGTGGTTGCCTTGTGTATGGAAGTGCTTGGATGTTTACGAGCCAGCACACGGAGGCTGCGTAGGCTGCGTAAGTAGGTCGTCGGCAGGGCGGTACGGATGAGGAGCCTTAACGTTTGCTGGTGACTCAAGTGGGCCGCCTCGCCTGCTCCACTAAACGTCATATTGCTGAGTTGTCTGGCCTATCACAGTCATGCACAAGCGCAGTTGAGCTGCACCTTGAGAGCAAGGAAGGATATACTTGTCAAGTTACAGACTGCGTGCACCAATTAAGCCTGCCAGAGGACGGGCAGCTTGGAGGCCCGTAGCTCGAGTTTCCTATAGGCTTGATTTCTAGACGTTTTCGACGTTCGGGGAGTTTCAAAATCTGGAAATGCGGAGTTTCAGTGATTCGCGTGTATCAGAAATCCAGAAGTCAACAGGAACCACAAGCTCCTAAGGTCCCGTGAGGTCCAGAGGTCCAGAGGTCCAAAGGCTTATAAATCAAGGCAGGCAAAGCAGACGTCTGCGGACGGTGAATTGCGACGTAGAGATGTTGTAATTTTGTGCGCTGCGGAAAGGTGCAGCCTGAGACCACCTCCCTCCCTCACCTGCATTTGATGGCGTCGTTTGCAATTCTCGATCTGGACAGAACCACCAACGTCTCCGCCATGTCCACTTCTGCAGCACCCACGATCTAGCCTCACTCCTACTGGGCGATTACTCTCCTGCGGCCATTGTCCTAGCCAGGCCTCCAGCATGCAGTCTCAGGGCCAGCCGCTACAGCTCGAGGACCGCCTCAGAGGCCTCATCCTCAACAATGACGGCACCGACTCTGCCATTGACCCGCCTCAAAGTCCCCAGGGACCTCAGAGAAGCACCAAAAAGCGCCCGAACCAGGCGCAGAGGCGCCAGATGAATGCGCAGCTGACCATACCCATTGACGTCCGCCAGACTTCTGCGCCCGTCCGTGATACAAGATCATCAGGCAGTACCTTTCAGTCTGCGCCGAGGTCTCAATACGGGGCGCATCATCAAGAGCCGAATTTTGGTTCACACCAGGGTCGTGGACAGCACATGCATGGACCGGCCGCGCTTCAACAGCAGAGAATCCAGAGCCATCAACGCAGCGAAGTGCATCGTGGTCCTCACAATCCCCAAGACCAAGACTGGCGAATGCGTCAGCCAGCTCTCGACCAGCGCAGTCCCCGTGGGGCACACTCGATGCCCCCTAATGGCTACAATGCCCGTGGGCGTGGCTCACAGCATGGCTACCATTCACAGGCACAGGGCCGCCAGTATTTCGTCAAGCCAGAAGAGCTCGCCAACCAAGTAGCCCTGTTGGACTGGCTGTGCCACCAAGTCCACTCAGGAGCAGAAATTGAGCCAGCGGAAATCGCGGAGAAGGAGAACTTTCGACTTCATGTCGAGAGAATCTGCCAAGCAGCAGTACAAAAGCACGAGGTGGAGATGAACCAGCGCAACGATTTCAGACCCGAGACCGTGGAGCTCAAATGCTTTGGCAGCCTCATGTCAGGGTTCGCGACCAAGGCAGCTGACATGGACTTGGGAATAGTATCCCCGATGTCAACAACCTCCCCAGAAAACACGGAGTCCCCTATACCTCGCATCATCGAGAAAGCTCTTCTCGACGCTGGTTTTGGTGCTCGACTGCTGACACGCACACGGGTTCCAATCATCAAACTCTGTGAGCAACCGAGCACGACTCTGTACAATGCGCTCTTGGAGAACCGCCGGAAGTGGGAGGATGGCATCGCTGATGACGATCAAGATATGGACGACGATATTCAAGAACTGCATGACGTTGTTCCGGATCCAGATGTTGAGCCGCAGACTCCAGTGGAAACGACGGTGCCCGCACCACAGCCTACCCACCATAGAACGACTTCTACGATAGCGGAAAGTCATGTGCCAGTCAAACCTTCTCAAGGCAAGAACTGGTCATTACGACAGTCACCAAACCAAAGCCTGACCAGTTATTGCGGTCAAGCAAAGAAACTGCTTCGCCAACTCGGCGGGCGTGATCTGACACACTCGAACTCAATCGATTTCACGCCTTCAGATTATGAGCTTCTGGACGACGTTTCACAGGCTTTCATTACAGGTTTGCACAACAAGACATTGCAACAACGAATCCAAGGGTATCTCTCCTACAATGACACAGCAACTTCGCCAGGCTCAGGCCACCGCACTCTAATGGGTGTGATGAAAACGGTAGAGGGCGATGAACTTGTGATGCTTTACGAGAGCAAGCAATTCGTGGGAGGAAATCCAAGAAAAGAAGCTCAAGCCCAAGCAGTAGTAGAGGCATGGAAGGGTTTGCACAACAAGCCTGGAGTCAGCCAAAGCCCGCTCACTTTCAACAAGGAATTGCAGCATTCTGTGGAAACTTTACGACAAATTCCCTCGATCCAGCTCATGCAACTCAGTCAGGATCAGCATGAACCTGTCACGCTCTACCACACCAGGACTTTGCGAATTGTCAACGAACTGTCTGGTCCTGATGGCCCATCTCTAGACATCATTGCGCTTGCGCTTACCAACTACATAACAGGTATCTATGACAAAAACATCCGTGAGAAAGTCCAGGCATTTGCATCCGCGAACAATGCTCCCTTGCAAGCAGTTGCGCTCAAGCATAAGACTTTGCAACTTGCAGACGAATACCAGAAAGCTCTCGATCACAATCTTTACGCACCGCAGGATATTCCAGTAGTGCGCGCTTATATCGATCTCCTGCTACAGGAAGATTCTCACAAAGACCATGATGGTTGTGCAGAAACTCACAGCTTAGTCGCGAAGCCACTATCCTCTGAACATGTGCCACTCCTGGAGAAGGTGCGACGGCTCCCGGATCCTTCAAAGCTAGCACCAAACCAGCCACGGGACAAGTACAATGACAAGCTTGACTTCCCGAAAACCGACATCGGTGTTCAATGCGATATCAATTTCTCAGCTCATCTGGCATTACAGAACACCTTGCTGCTGAGATGCTACTCCCGCACAGATCCCCGTGTTCGTCCCATGGTCTTGTTTATCAAACACTGGGCTCGAGTCCGTGGGATTAACACATCATATCGCGGTACTCTTAGCAGTTATGGTTATGTCCTCATGGTTCTCCACTACCTGGTCAATGTCGTTGAGCCATTTGTGTGCCCGAACTTGCAGCTTTTGGCACCACCCGATCCTGACTTGCCCGCAGAGGCATTAGAGGGTCTCACCACATGCAAAGGGTACAACGTGCGCTTCTGGCGCGATGAAGAAGCTATTGCAGCATTAGCAAGCAGCAACAGGCTGACTCAGAATCGAGACAGCCTCGGTACGCTGCTCCGCGGCTTCTTTGAGTATTTTGCGCAAAGTAACAAAATGAGCACTGCAAACAAACGAGGTTTCGACTGGGGACGAGATGTGCTCAGCCTGCGTACGCAGAATGGTCTCCTAACGAAGCAAGAAAAGGGCTGGACAGGTGCCAAGACTGTGCGTCAGCCACAATCCGGGCTCCTGCATCCTTCAGAAGACCACCAGCAGGCACAGGACAGTCCCAAGCCAGACACTACAGGCGACTTGGAAAGTGCAACGATGGAGCCTCCCACGACAGAGCATCCCGCCACGACGAAGCTCGTAGAGTTCAAGGAGGTGCGCAACCGTTATCTGTTCGCGATCGAGGACCCCTTTGAAATTGAGCACAACGTAGCACGTACCGTGACTCACAACGGCATCGTCTCCATTCGCGACGAGTTTCGACGTGCTTGGCGGATCATCAAGTCGGCTGGCCGTGGTGTCAACGCGCAGCATCCTGTCGAGGACTTGCTCGAGGACGTGAACGCGAAGAAAGAGGCCGAGGGCAACAAGGCGTTCATCGCGCTACTCAACGAGATTCATGGTCTGACTTGAGGCCTAGGGATCCTGAGGTTTGGATCGGGTCAAAATCTGTCATGTACACAAGAAAACAAGAAAATGAAAATGGACGAAAAGCTTTGTCAGAATATCTAGCAATTCATATACACTATTAGTGCTCATTCCGCTTGAAAATGTTTTGCCAGCCATGTCTCGTACGTCGCTAGAGCGTAATCCTTTTTCTTTTCTTTTTTTTGGAGGGGGGGGGGGGGCGAGGAGACGTCTACATTGTCACTCTTCCCTAGACTCCAAGCTGTCTGCTGTTTACTGCTGTCAAATCAACGAAAAATCCAAAGGTCAGACCACACAGGCACCAGACCACTCACTCCTACACTACGCTGTTCAGCCTCGAGCTTTTCAACAGTGATATTGAGTTGCCATGTGCAAGGATCTGTATTATGAGCTCAGCAATACTGTACACGACGATGTGGTGAACCATCTGAGCATTTCTTTCTGAGCATATAATTTCCTTGCTCGGATCCGGCAGGCCGGTCGTTTCAAGCCTGGGTCCCGAATGTTGGGGCATCTGCATGGCCTCTGCAAGCCTTTTGGCAGCCTTCTCCATCACATGACACCTAAAGCTCTGGCCTGATCTCTGGGGTGCCTTAATCACATCTCAAAGAGCGAGCAGCTAGGTCACATGAATTACATGCTGGGTTGAGGGTGCGCCTTATTCCATGCAGCACCAGTGATGCAGGATCTAACTAGAGATAGTACAAGTAACTGTACTCTAAGATTCTCGATGGAACGAGCTGCTAGGTTGTTCTCAATCGATATGCAAGGGCTATCTGCTGGAGCCTCGAGGTTGCTTCCCATGTAGTCAACCAAGGACGAGGACCGGATTGGGTTCGGCGGACGAGTCAAGGGCTATGATGCTGATTCGCTTTGTGCCTAGGTATATACTCCATAGGGCGATGTGCAACAAGGATTCGTAGTCGGTACATCACCTATACTCGGTACTGTAGGAAGGATCGGCAGCTGTCAGTGTCAAAAGTCAAAAAGTCTGCACGGGATGTCGTCAGAATCAGTCAGCAGGGGGCCCAGAGCTGGACGGCGATCGCGTGCTCTCGTGCATCGTGATCGGATTGGGGAGGGGGGGGACGCTCGGGGGCTCTGGGTGGGGTCGCTGGACCCGGGTCTGGCCGGGACGAAAGGGCCTCGCAGGGGTCGTGTGAGGCCAGCTCGTGAAACAATCACATGCAATTTCGAGTGCCGGTGCTTTGTACCTAGTATCTAGTATGCAACATCAGGTGGAGCGAGTGGTTGAAAATGTTCTCGAAAAGTGCCCTGGAGAACAGGACAGATTGCACAACCTGAGGCCATCACAACGTCCCTGGCCAGGGCACACCTGCCCGATAGGCATGCAGGCATCACACCGAGGGCTGGCTTGTCAACCTCCAGACGTTTGGAAAGAGCAAACAACATGTCGAAGGCTGTCGTCAAAGTGCATGTGCGGCCAAGGAGGCCCAAGCCCAAAGCCCAAAGGGGGAAAGAGCTTGGAGTGGGGCCGGCTTAAGGTGGCCAAGGCAGTGACGCCATGAGGCTGGCTCCCAAAGGGGAGAGGGGTCGAGGGGTCCTTGTTTTCCCAGCTGCCCGTCGTCTCCCTGGTGGTCATGATGATGATGTGATGAGTGTCTGTCCACTCGTTCCTTGATCTAAATCTGGCCGTTCCCGTCTGCCAACAGTGCCGGCCGGCTGATCTGATCGCGAGGCTGTAGCGGGCGAGAGCAAGACAGGGAACCCCCACCTTGTAGCCAGGACACACTGCTCAGAGGGGATCTCGGGAGGTCCATAGCGGTGGATTGTGATGGGAGATGAGAAGCCCTCTGAGCCCTCTGACTGGGGCGGCAGCAGACGAGGCCACGACGAGGATTCAGACGACTCTACTCCGTAGAGATAAGAAGTGGATGTGTGACTGCACCCTGGTGGCTCCCTGCATAGCCTAGGGTGTTGCTGCTGCTGCCGCCATGTGTGTGTGTGTGTAGGTGTGTGTGTGCGTGTGTGTGAGTGGGTGGGTGGGTATCAAGGTCTGCCTGGTCCAGGTTGGGTTGCCCGGCGCAGCTGCTCCTGTGTAGCTCCCGCTCCAGGTCAAGTCAAGGTGCTAGCTGCTAAGGCCCTCCTAAAGTTAGAGTCCTCTGACGACAGCGATGCCGCTCTTCGCTCCGGTGCTCAACCTGCAAGTGCACACGCGACAAAAACCTGCCGCCCGCTCCCTCCTCTGCCTGTTCCCTTCCCCTCCCGCACTTCACTCTACACAGGCCAAACACCACGCTCGCGTCCTCCTTACTCTCACCACCACATCTCTCTGCCTCTTTGCGGTCTCTTCTCGCAGTGTATGTATACCCTTATCACTTCCCCTCTGCTATGTGTTCTATGCCTAGTGCTCCGGTGCTCGGTACTCGGACGACAAACAGACTTTGGCTCAAAGCTAACACCCCACCGCCATCCAGACAACGACAAGCACCTCTCTCGACACATCCCAGACAGAACCAACCTTTCCAGAATGGCTGAGACCGCTCCTGCCGCCAACGGCGCCCAGTCCTTGACAGGCAGTAAGTTACTATGAGAGCTTCGACCAGTCCGGACCAGCTGATAACAATGCTCTCGTACAGACGCACAGGCTGCCTTCCAGAAGCTTGCAAACGGTATGACAATCTTCTTATCCAGACCCTCTGAGACCCTGTGAAAACGTTCCAGGCGCGCCCAAATCTACAGACCTTCTCTGATGCGTTGACATTCTACATCCCCTGCACTATCTGCCATATCTCCAACCGGTTATTTCAGATTAACCAAAGCTGACCTTGCTGTGATTTTCCCTTCAGGCCCCGCCGCTCAGTCTGCCAGAGACCAAGCTGCTAAGACCTCGTCCGAGTTCTCGAACCTTGCCAATGCAAGGCAGACTCCCGCCCAGCCTGCTGCGACCGGCCAGCCCCTTACACACTACCACTCCTTTTTCTTCGAGCTTCTTTCTTGGAACAACCCCAGTAAGTTTGAAAGCAAACTGTCCTTTTCAGCATCCCAGCGAGTCAGGATAACATGAAGATGCACCTACTGACATCATGACAGGAGCTTCGGGCATCGCCTACGCCTCTATTGTCACTCTGATCTTTGCTGCCAGATACCTTGATATACTGCGATATGCTTTCAAGTTGACCTGGATGAGCCTGGGCGTGACAGTCGCCGCCGAGGTCATCGGCAAGTTGGTTATGAGCAATGGCTTTGCTACACAGCTGCGCCCGCGCCAGTACTACACGATCAAGGAGGAGACTCTGAACGCCCTTATTGGGGACGTTCACCAGCTCATTAACTTCTTCGTGATCGAGGCCCAGCGCATTCTGTTCGCCGAGAACGTGGCCGCCTCCGCTACTGTAAGTCACATATGTATCACGTGCTATACTCAATCCTGCAGTGACTAACCAAGCACTCGATAGGCGGCTGTTGGTGCTTTCATTTCGTACTACCTGATCAACATTGTCCCGTACTGGGGCATGGCTCTCATCGCCACCACTGCTACTTTCTTCGTGCCTCTAGTCTACACCTCCAACCAGGAGCTCATCGACCACCACGTCAAGCAGGCCGCCGACATTGTCAACTCCCAGACTGAGCAGCTCCGCACCGTGGCCAGCAAGCACACCAGCCAGGGTGTGGAGATCACCAAGCAATACGTTGGTGACTACACCGCCAAGGCTCAGCAGATCATTGGTGGCCGCTCGTCCTCTCCGGAGACCACCACCAAGCCCTCGGCCAAGTTCCCCGACGCACCAAAGACTGGCATCAACGACTATCCTGCGGTTCCTAAGAATGAGCCTATGATGGGCTCGCAGCAGCCCATCACGGCTTGAGCGATAAACGAGTGCCACAAACTGCAGCTAGCAAGCTGAGCGAGTGTATGCAGCCATTCCAGCTTGCATGATGGCTTGCTCAGCTGTTAGATGATACAGACGACCAAGTCGACAATCGCTTGAAATGAGTGATATCCTTGACAAAATCTTGTTGCAATGATGAGCGCGCGCGAAACTTTTTGCTTTCTTGGCGTTGGGTCACGGGTTTCATGCTTTGATTTACCGCAGCATGGTTTACGAGAATATGGCGATGCGCAAAGGTTACGTATGGAAAGGATACGGAGAGAACCGCGCCCGATGCGTCACCATTGGTGAAAGAAACCAAATAACAGGCTTGGGAATAGTCAAGAAGACTGTATCCAGTGACGATGCCATTAAGGTCAGCACTGAACAAATTGCGCTGAGCCTAGGCGGGGAGCATACGTGTCGGGGAAGAAGTCTTTTGAATGAATATGATTAGCGTTTCTGATAATGAGTGATGCACCGCAAGTTTTGATTGTCCCGTAAACATGACGACTGTACGTTACCGAGACTTGATAGTATAAAGAGTGCCTAACATGCACAACTGTGGCTGGCGAACATCATTTCGGTGCATGACAGCACCCTGCACAGCAGATATACGGACGTCTTCCCCTGATGAGGGCGCACAGGTTTCCCTAACAGCGTACACAGGTCGAGCTGGAAAATGTGATGTAATCTCACTCGAGCACCAGATCAACAGCTCAGAAAGTAGGGAAACCTGAGCTGCACAGTGTTTCAGGAGCATCACTAGAATCTGCCAGGGTTTCAAGGAGACTTTGAACTTTAATCTGCAAGACTTTGACGGGCAGCGGCTCTTGCTGCCTCCGAAGCACTCTACCTAGCTAGGCCACGTCAAGAGCGGCTCTTCACTAACCTGGATACCATCATCATCACGGTGGTCCAAGAACTCTCCGGGGGAGTATCAGATAGATTAGAGTTCCCATCCATGCCTTGGAACAGGCAAAAACTGGGCCCTCCCCCCCTCTTCTAAAGCTGACTTTCTTGTGTGTGGTGTGTGTGTGTGTTGCAACAAACCTCTCTCCACACACCTCGTTGACCACTCACTCGACTAAATATACTCTCAAAGTCTCTTTTCCACGCGCCAACCCCTCAAAAATGCATGCTCCTTCTGAGGAGTAAAAAAAAAAAAAGGGGGGGGGGGTGACATCCACGGAGTGCCGACGTGGTCTTTACTGCTGTTAATATTGCCACGCTCTTGTTTCTCTGAAGACTGGCGATGATGATGATCATCATCGTCAGACACGACGCAACACCTTTCCCAAGGGCACGCAGCAGAGCATTGTCTAGTACTTATCTGTTTTGAAGCTGCATGGAAAGGGGGAGGGAGGAAAAAGCGATCAGTTCAAAGTGCGCTAGACCTTACCTCGGGACGTTTCCGGACGAGAGTTGACAAGTAGTCTTGGCCTTGCACACGGAGGCTTCTGGCATTGGCTTCTTCGCCGACCATGGAGTCCTTATACGGTGAGGTGCTGGTGGAGGTTCCGATCGACTGCAGGCGTGGTGAATAGGTTGATGTTGTTGCAGAAGCTGCGAGGGTGGCACATCTTTTTGCTCAAACTATGATACTATGCAAGATGTTCTCTTTGATTTCTGTTTTCTGCCTGGCCGCTAGGCTGAATTCTAGCAAAAGCGGACGAAAGGGATCTAAAGCAAAAACTATATGCTTGTCGCTGAGCAATGCGAAATGTGTATATCATCGTCATCCGTAAGTGTAGAAGCACAACCAGTGTGGTTGTCTCCACCTCTCCTTATTCCAAATTGGGTTTTCCATCAATTATATTTTCTTGCGCCTCACTCTTTCACCTCCGCCACCCCCAGAAACTGCCTCCCGTGGCTGATGTGCCCGGAGTGGTGGCTGGTGTTGTCATTGAGCTCGACGAGACTGTTCTGCTGTTGCTGGCCATCGGCATCCCCTCCATGCTTCCCCCAGTCAGCCGGCTAAACACGCCCAAGCCTCCGGAGCTGGTCGCTGGCGGTGTTTCGACGGGTGCGAGGCCATGCGCCCTTCGGAGCGTTTCGAGCTTCTGCTTGTATTCTTCTGCTTCCTGACGAGCGACAGCTTCTGCCGTCTTAGCCTGCACCAGCTCTAGGACAAGCGCCTCGTGTTCGCTATCGACAGCCGGGACAGGCTCCGTCTGTGTTCTTATAATAGATGACCTTCGAGCCGGGAAAGGCTGAGTGCCTGGCGTTGACTTGCTACGTCCAAGCTTGAGTTCCCTCAGTCCACCTGGCCCACTGTTTGCCGAGCCTCCCGTGTTCGATTTCGTCGTCGATGCAAACCAGCCTTGTTGCTCGGATGACACCATAGGCGCTTCGACTGATGCACGGCCTTTCGTCATGTGGAACTGCTTCTCGAGTCTTTGCCTGTCTTGATGAGCGCTTCTAAGACGGCTATGACTTTCGCGCAGCTCCTCCTTCAAGTTGCTAGTCTCCTGGGTCAGCTCGTTGATCCGTCGCTCCGACTCCTTAGTTTTGGATGTTTCGATCATGAGGTGCTCCTTGGTCCGCTCCAGTTGGTCGCGAAGTTGAGCTTTGGTCTGGTCCAAGGAGGGCCTGCGTCCATGCTCAATATCATTACTACCAAATCGTTCCTCGACGTTTTCGACCAGTTGTTGCAGCTCAGAGGCAGTGAGCTCTGCACTTGAGGGCTGAGGTGGTGAGGGATCCTCGGGATTTTCCAATGGACTGTCGCTAGATTGGCTGCTGTAACGCCTTTTGCTCTTCTTCAGCCCATCCAATAGCGATCTCACTGCCTTCTGATCCTCTTCCCGTTCTTCCTGCTGGCTCTGCAGTTGAGTAGCGAGGAGTGCATGGTTGCGCTGTAGTTCGCTTAGTGCAGTCAATAGATCTTCGATTTGATTATGCAAGGACTTGTCTTGCGTGTTGCTTGTGCCTTGTGACTTTGTCGTCATAGGGGTTGAATCGCGAATAGAGTTAGCGTCAGCAGTGGATGAATCTCGTGTTGCATCTGTAAAGGTCGTGCTTAGAATACTTGAAGAGCTTGCCTCCACCGAGTTGAGAGTCGAAGCCAAGCTCTGCTTCGAAGTTGACCTCCGCAGCATGCTGCGTGGTCGGGGAGGTGCAATCAAGCCTGGACTCAACGCGCCCCGGAGTGAGGAGACAGAGCCGCTGGTTGTCCACAAGCGACCCAAAAACCGCGACGCGGCATTGCTGACTGCTGAACTTCGTACCGCACTGGTTGGGGCGGCCTTCTCTTCCCGGTACTGCAGTTCCAGCTGTGCCATTCGCTCCCTAGAGACGATACTGGATAGACCGACAAAGTCCTCCACAAACTCATCCGCGCTGTAGTGGTAGCAGTCCCACAAGCCTCTGGACAGGAGGAGATGCATGACATCCTCAAGTTCTGTGCAAGCCAGGATGCGGCTCTCATTCTTCTGCATGAGCGAAAGTGCTACACGCATAATTGTCTCTGAGGCACCCTCGGCGAAGATGACGTCGTAGATGCGGAAAAGCATGGGCAGCGGACAGGTGGTCGCGAAGAAGGATAGAAACCATTGGGAGACGTAAGTTGGGTCGACTTGGAGCTCTTCGAGGTGGTCCGAGACAGCTGTGAAGTGTTGGCGTAGGAGCTCTCGGAACTGATAAATGCGCACCTGCAGACCAGGCAAGTCTGGCAGGAAGCAGGACCGTAGATCATAGTTTTCCATCAGCTTGACCAGCACGCAAAATGCCTGGTTGTCTGGCATGTGCATCAAGAGCGGGCCGACCAGGAAGGCTAGACCCTGGCAATACCCAATCTTTTGGTCGTAGAGACTGAAGCATTTGAGGACTCGACCGAGCATGCGTTGGCCATCACCATCCGGATCGCGGAACATGTCGACGCCCGGGAAGCTCCTACCCAGGTCCTTGCCGATGATCCCCTCGTAGGGGCTTGACTCGCCACTGAGACGCTCAAAGTGCTCCAGAAGAGTCGAATCGCCCGCCTGTGCCATGCTCTGCCAGACCACACCACGCAGAGGTGGGGGAATACCACTGCGAATCTTCCTTGAGAGTAGAGTGGGCAGTCGAGCTGCGGTCTGCTGGTAATCCTTGACCAGGGCCATGTAGAATTCCAGGTCCGTCATAGGCGGAGGTGGCACAACCGAATACCTCAATGCCATTGGGGTTGGACCGTGGGCCATCTCTCTAAGCTGGGCCATGGAAGGTGGTCTCGGGCGGCGCATAGCTGGCTGTTCAACAATGTTCACCTTGACGCTTTTTGGGTTGATTGCCAGCTTGTTGTTTTCCTGTTCTAGCCGTGCTAGGAGCATAGCCGTGGACTGCGAATGGCACGTGTTAGCTGAATCGCCCGGTTATTTTCGTGGTTGTCATCTGCTCGTCGGACCAGCCAAGCTGGCCGAGACACGTTCAATAGGGAGGGTTTGCGTACGTTATCATCTTGGTCTTTGGTTTTGCTCTGTTCATCTTCGGTTCGTTGGAGTTCCTCCCAGTTAACCTCCTCCGGGTCGGAATCCTCCTCTTCTTCGATGGGACTTTCGACTATCCTCGTCCCCCTTGGAGATTCCAATATACTCATATCATCCCGATCACTTTCTTTCGAAGCGGAGACGATTTCTCCAGCTTCAGTATCGACCTTGGCACCTTCCTTGGACACCTCAAGCTGGGGCCCGGCTAGTACGTACGGAGTGATGGCGCTGGTGGGTGTACATTCCGGACCGAAGATGCTCCTGCGCGTTGGCAGCATATTAGGTGGCACGTCTGTGTTGACGTGGAGTGGCGGTGGCTCTGAGAGGCGGACAGTCACCATTGAGTCGTGCCCGTCCTTGTCGAAGCTACGGGAGAGCTTGGGCACGTTGATATCTGTGGTAGTAGGCGAAGAGATGGCTGGCGACATGGGCTCTGGCTCGGCCGCTGGCTCACGTTTTTCGGCTTCGTCCTTGATAGACGATGCGGGCTCAGCCTCTAGCTCACTTGTCTCGACTTCCTCCTTGATAGACGATGTGGGCTCAGCTTCTAGCTCACTTGTTTCGACCTCCTTGTGAACAGGTGATGTGGGCTCGGCCTCTGGCTCATGTGTTTCGACCTTCTCCTCGACGGGTGATATGGGCTCAGGCTCATCAGTCTCATGTGTTTCGATCGTCTCCTTGGCGGGCGGAGAAGCGGCCTCGAGAGGACTTGGAGGGATGTCCATAAGGGGGGACTGTGTTGGTAAAATCGTCCTCGGGCTGAGGGATGGTGATGAATGTGTCGAGTTGCTCGGCACGGCGACGACTGTTGTCGTGATCGTCGTCGTCGTCGTCGACTTTGGCGAGACAGGTTGCTCCGCGGGAGTCTGGCCGGCGGTCTGGGCGTCCATTGTCGTTGCGGGGTGGTAGGAATGCCTGAGCCTAGGTTGGCATTCCAGCGAGAGGTCAAGGATGGAGGGTGCCTTTGTGTGGCAGGTCGCAAGTGGAAGGGAGCACCAGCGGACGATCAAGTAGCCCCCTTCGGTCGTGGGGAACAGTGACTGGACTGGCCCGTGGTCGGCGATGTCGCCTGGTGCTGTGCTTGGAGGTGGATTGTGTCGCGAAGCCCGTGTCTCGGTGGCTGGGAGTGGAAAGGCCCGTCGCGTCTGTCAAAGATCGAGGCGTTGGCGGACAGGTGGACGAGGGTAAGACATGGGCTGGGGTATATGGGAGCAAAAAGGGCTGGACCGGGCTGCCGTACAATCAATGTGTGATTAATTCAAGCAAAGACGCTGGTGGAGTGGCCGAGTGACGGATGCGGAGAGGAAATAGGCAGCTCCTGACTCTTTGACGTTCTGTTGGCAGTTTGAATCTTGATGCTGGCCCCGAGCAGACTGGCTTGTGCCAGGGGTCCCCGTCTTGTCGTGTGTGGTATGGTGCGGGCCGGGGAGGGGAGGGAGAGGGGGGCAGGAGCGAGACGTGGACAATCTGGAGGCGACTCGCGCTTCAGGCGTTGACGAAGACGGAGTGGAAGGTGAAACTGTTGCGTCACAAGCCAGTCGAACGACGTCGTCAACAACAGCAACAGCAGCAACAACAACAACAAGAACAAGCTTCAGCCTACACGATCGTGTGCAACTCAAAAAGACGAAAACAGCCGTGTCGATCGATGCACAACACTCACTGGCAGCACCACAAGAGAATGAACAACAGCACGCCCAAACGTGTCGGCGGCGGTCAACGACGACGGCGACAACCGACAACGACAAAGGCTGCAGCCCATGCCCCTGTCAATCGACACATCCATCCCCTTTCCCGCCTCTTTTCGCTGGCTGGTGATCCGGCGGGGACAGGGGTATCTCGAGATTACATAGTAGCCCCGTCCAGGGGCCAGCCAACCACAGCAGATCGGGACCTGTAGCGGCACCCACACGCCCGCGCCAGAGAGGCTATTCGCGCCCGTCCTCATCTCACGACTGCCCTTGAGTGGCTCGAGATGGCGTTTAATCTGTCCCAGACGGCGACGAGTCGAGCGATCCGACGCATCTCATCTGCAATGGGCGGCAGAGGGAACTGCTGAGGGCCATCCAGTCTGGCAGCTGGACATCTTCAACTCGGCTCTCGCCAGTCACCTCAGCAATCATATTCGTCCACTGTCGTCATGCACATCACACCCTTCCAGGCATGTGCCTGCCCGTCGGGGGAACGGGCACAGCGTGACCGTTCCTGCATTGACGCATCCTGCGCGTTGTGCATGCAAGTGCAACTAGACACTTGCATGCACGAACCACTCCCACTGCCACCCCAGCCCATGGGATGGGCGACACCGCCATCCACCCCGGCCGTCCGACCGTCCACCTACATAGTACATCCCCCCCCCAAGCTAATCCCACCAACGGCATCAGAGCACAGATGAGCAAGCAATCCCAACCGTCATGCACGGCAAGGCGCGGAACGATGTCATTACATAGTAGCTCGCCTTGATTGTACTTCCGCAAGTCACCCTCGAGACTATCTACTAACGATTGCACGTACCTCCATACTTTACATACAACAACTCGTCGTGGGTGGCATTATAGACGCGATCCTCCAGAAATCCCCTCCACACGCGTGTGTCTCCCCTTCACAAAATTCTTTCCCGCTCAACTCCACCCTGTACAAAAGAGACCTTCTGGAAGCCCCTCTCAAACGACTTCTTTGGTCGTACAAGCCCACCTCCCGGTCCCCGGGCCTAGCGAGGCTGCAGCTGGCCGTGAACAGCCTAGCGCTCATCCTGGCCTGCTCAAGTGCTCAAGCAAGTGCTTTGAGGCGCGGTGGATGGCTGCCGCTAGTCAGGGCGGACTTCTCCAAAAGCTCCTCCTAGGGTCACATTCGATCCCTGTCTCCAGCAACCTTGGAAGAGTCGGTCAGCGAATTTTCGACTCTGATCGTATGTTGGGTGTTGTTGCCTCTTGTGGCACCGGCACTGCACTCTTCCACAACTGACAGAGAACACAGGCGCATCTTGAGCAGGTCAAAATTGCTGCCCCTCCAGAGCCAGCCAGTCAGCCTTGGACCGCGACAGCCCCACGGCTCTTAACGGGTTGCGATATCGTCCCATGGGACCCAGGACCGCAACCATGAAGCCGCGGAGTGGATACAGTGTCATCAACCGCAATATCAAGACTCGCCACCCACTCTTGTCCAGCCGACCAAATCCACTCCCAACCTCTCGCCGCCATCAACAGACTGACTGATTGGGTGCCTCTCGGGCATCCCTCCCTTGAGTGTCCCCTGAACATCGCAATATCTTGTCATAAAGCCACCACTATGTAAGCTGCTGCGGAGTTCAGACCTCTCAGCCATCCGCTGTTATTACCTGCAGTCAATACGCGGGACACGGGCCGCGATAGCCAGGATGGCTGGGCTTTCTCCGTTGAACTAGCCGTCTTGTCTCTCAGCCTCAAGGCATATTTGCCTTGCGGAACTGCTTAGAACATGAAAATATCCCGCGTCACCCGCTTCATAGAGTGCGAGCATTCAAAATCGCTGCATAAGTATCTGTATATAAGAACATAATATCTCTAAATGCAAGATTGAGGTGATGCCTTCGAAGCAACGACATTGAACCACCAACGCCAGTTGGAAAACCAGAAAACACGTGAATCAGGACACTCAACGGGGCATGGGTGTTGTGGATGTGTTTGCCACATGCCGTTTCAATGATCTAGCCTTGCCCTACTATGCTGGATCACAGGGCGGGTAAGACCATCCTCCACGACTTCCATAGCGAGCAAGGCGGTACCAAAAAAGAAAAAAGCTTCGCGCACTACCGTCTTCGTGATGACTTGGCACAGAAGCGCGCGAATTATTTTTCAGACCGCCCCCAGCGAGCAAGGCTCTTTGGTGCACCCAGACATAATAGCCCGATCTCCCCCGATCAACCTCTATAACGGCCCCATTCCACCCATCTGCGGCGGCCCCGGGAACCCCATGTGCTGCTGCTGCGGGGGCTGCTTGTTGACCGGCACAGGGCTGGCCTGGCTTGGCGTCTGGATGCCCGGCTGCTGTTTGCCTAGAGCAGCACCTCCACCACCACCGGCCGCCCCCGGCCCGGCTCGACTCCCCGGACCCGGCATTACTGGCTCCTTGTTCGGATCTACGCCGGGAAACAATGCCTGCAGCTTCTTGTACAGATCTTGTAGGTACCGAGACGTCTCTTCACGATCAGATGCGGTATTGTTCGCTGGGCTGTTGGTGTTGTCAGCGCCATCTGGTGTGGGCATAGGCTTCAGCTTCGCGCGGGTGTTGAGCGGGGGTGCTTTGAGGAACGCAGGGCTTGATGATGGCGCTCCTTGGCTCTTCTTATCGGCCAGAGCCGCGAGATATGCCAGGTTGGCTTGGAGTCGTCGCATACATCTATCATCGGTGTGTTAGCATGATGGCCATGAGGGCATTTCCGAGAGCCGATGCGCAGCCACGACTTACTGTATGTAGTCTTGCGCCAGTAGGTCTTCCTCCTCCTTTGTCTTCTTGTCGGCACCCGCCCCATCACCCCCTTCAGCTAGCCTCTCCTTCTTGAGAACTGCCTGGGTGTGCTGTATTTGTAGCGCCTCCAGCAATAGCTCATTGTTGATCTCTAGTATTATGCCGTTCCGCTCCTTGTCTCTCGAGGTAGGCCCTGGGCTCAAAGGCGTTGTAGCTGTTGGGGCGCCGTTCGTAGCTGTGCCTGATCCTGAAGCAGGGAACGTTGGTGTCTGTGGTGTCTGTATCGTCGCCGAGGTTGGTTGTTGGGGTTGATTCATGTGTTGTGTTTGTGGTTGCTGCTGCTGCTGTTGTTGCTGCTGTTGCATATGTTGTTGTTGCTGTTGTTGATGTTGATGTTGCATGTGCTGCTGTTGCTGCTGTTGCTGCTGCATATGCTGCTGTTGGAGCTGCTGGGGGTATTGCTGCTGTTGCGGTTGCCCATGCATTTGCATGTTGTTTTGCATCTGTCCTTGCGGAGGACCTTGGCCGTTCGGTGGCGGCGAGAATTGGGGTTGGTGAGATGGGGTTCCGCTATTTGGTGTCGCCGTGTTATGGCCAGGCTGCGATTGATATCTCTGAGGCGTGGGCGTCGACATGCCGTTGCTGACATTCTGCTGCTGTTGCGCCTGTTGCTGTTGCTGCTGCTGTTGCTGTTGCTGCTGCTGCTGCTGCTGCTGCTGTTGCTGCTGCATCCTCGCCATCATCTGCTGTTGCTGTTGTGGTGTCATGCCCTGATGCATGGGAAATCCGCCGCCAGCCATCGGTATACCGCCGCCCATAGGATATCCTGCAGCCATGTTCATCTGTCCTCCCGCCATGTTTGGGTTGCCTTGTCCATACGGGTTCTGGTTGTAGGCGGCTTGCGGGTAGTTGGGCACTGGGACACACATGTGACATTAGCAGAGGTCCTTCTCGGCGCGTATGACGTGACCAGGAGTTCGTGTCGCCATGGATCGCTTGCGCTTAGTCCTCCAAGTGCGACAAACGCCATGGCCAACGCAAGCCCGCGACACGGCCAAGTCAGCGACCTGTCGCGCTGGTCGCAACAGCGAGTACAACGCAGATCAGACGAGGTAAAGCGCGTCCGGGTCGAGGGGAGAGGGTGACATACTTTGCCCATTGGGACCAGCCATGTGCGCGCCCGGGTTCTGCATCATGGCGCCTGGCCCAGCGCCGCCGGGCATGACGTTGGGGCCGGCCGAGTACGCGGCGCCGGCGCCTGGCTGGCCGGGCCCCATTGGAAACTGCTGCGGATTGTACATCATCGGCTGATGGACGTGGTTGTCGAGGGCGGAAAGATTGTGCGGTGGATGCTGGTGTGGAAGCAGAACAGCGGAATGCGCCGGGTGTGCAGCTGCGTCCTTGGCGCCTGCCAGCTCGGCGCGTTCGAGTTGCCCTGCCCAGCCGTGGCGGGCAGTGCTAGTGGTGGGGCCGCCCCTGCTCCAGTTTCACCAGACTCTTCAACACCATATCATCGTTGTCGATGCTGTAGTTATCGGGAAACATGCTCACAGTGACAGCGACGATTCCTGCAATGCCCTACTCTGGGCTTGGTGTGTCGTCTGGGCCTATGCTGAGGACAACAAACCTCAAAAATGGGAGAAATTCAGGCACTGAGGTGCGCCGATGGCCTTCAGCTCGAGCTGCTAGAGGTTGGGGGTTTTGCCTTCTCAGTGCTTGTTATGCAGTAGGATTTGGGCATGTTACCGAGTCCGACTTCAAGTCATTCTCACTCACATCAGTACAACAGGCTGAATACGTTGGGTCGCACCTGCAGCTTCCAATGGGGAGGAAGTATCCCCCGTCGTCATAACCAACACGCTGTTTTGTACATCATTTGAGATACTCCAGGGCCAGGGCATTCATAGGAAGCAATAGTTCTTGGAATCTTCAACCGAGGCGAGGGTGTTCTCAGATTTACCCAGGGCTAAAACCCGTTCTCATGCTGAAACCATGCGCTCGTCGTCAAAGACAAACTCGTGCCAGTTCCGGGCGAGCTGGGCAATTCCACGACGCAAATCCCACCCCTTGATCTTGCAAATCCTTCGCGCGACCTCTTGCAGGTCAGCATCCATATCCTTGCCAGCGCTGTCAAGATCGCTCTCGACCAGGATACGATTGTCTGGCAGAGCTTTGATTGCCTCCTCTGCTTTGTCCCCGCCTCCGGCTTGTCCCCAGTTGATCACCATCGAAAATGAACAGAAGACTTTAGCTGGGACAGACGGGTGCAGATACTGTTTGAGGAATTCCACAGAACCGCTGTAGGAGTGCAGACAGACCCGCGGCGGGAATGGCTTTGAAGGAGCCGTCCTAAGATTCGCTTTAGGCTTCGGCAAAGGTTTCGTGATAGGCTCGTCGTCCTCTGTGTCGTCGCTGCTGCTGCTGCTGCTGAAATTTTCGGCATTCTTGGCGATCTGATTCTTCTCTTTGCGGGACAAGACCTCTTTCTCGTGGCCCTTCCAAGTTTGAGACAAAGCCTCATACAACGCCCCATGGGCTTGTACGCCATGGCAGCTCACGGCACGCCCAAGCTCGCCCGCAAGACGTATTTGAGCTACGAGAATCGCTGTCTGGTGAGCCATTGACACTCTATGCGGACTAAGGAGCCGGCCCTCCCGACTACCCGGCGTTAAACTCCTGTTTCTGTTCGCTTCTTTGTCGGCAGTCCAATTCTCAGGCACCCGGAAAGCCTTGTCCACGCCAATTTCACCTATAAGTGCATAGGGATGATCTCGGAGTCGCTTTCGGGTCTCCTCCAGCAGGTTGGATAATGGTCGAGGCTCTGGCAGCCCGTCACTGAATGCCGGGTCTTTCGAGGACGGTCGTGGCTGGAGGACGGCATCGTAGTGCGCCCGCTTACCTTCGGCAGTTCCATCGTATGACGGGTTGACTATCCTGTCGTCGTATAACAGATGTGAGAACCACGGATGCCAGCCAAATGCCGGCACTATTCGCTGGTTATCGCCTTTCTTCATGGACTCGAGTTGGGCGGGGTCTTTGACCCCATAGTTGTTGCTGGCGTTGGCGACCAAGTCTTGGTCCTGTTCACGAGTAGACATGACAGTCAAGACGCGCGCCTTCATATTTTCGATCTCGGACATGGAGACTGGCGTGTCTGTCGGGTGGCAGTGGGCATCATATACGCCAAGCTCCCACGGAAAGGGTTCCGTCTCTTCGCCGCCCTCTGCTTGCTTTCGGTGGGAAAGCCAATCATTATCGCGTTCCTCCCCGTGCGCAGAGTCGTGTTGACACATGTTGAGAAGAACGAGGTTAAAGCCCTGAGCTTGGCTTATCGATGCCCTGCCCAAGCCCAATCGAAATGCTGTACCAGCCTCAACTACCTCGGCCGAGCAGAGTACAGGACCGCGCTGCAAACACGTGCAGTGACGTCAGACCTATGGGTGTATGCAGCACGAGTCTCGCTGTGATACGTTGTATGTCAGCTACGGAATTCGTGCTACCTATAGTATTAGGCTTCAGTACTGTTCTCGAGGAAGTTTGCAGGCTTGAGTGCACTGGGGCAACAAGCACGTGCTATAGCTCCAAGCTGAGGTGAATGAGGTTAGCGCCAGAGAACCTGCTTGTGGAGAGTGAGGCGCTATCGCTCGGCTTGGTGGGCGTTGAGTGTATCGGCGATGGACGTTACGATCTGCCAGAGTGATTTGGCTTTGGCAGGCTCGGCAGGCACGGCGGTTGCAGCAGAGTTCAAGCAACAAAATTCAAGGTGTTGTTTATCAGCCAGTTGATGCATTCAGAGCCATACATGGCGGGGCTGGGCTCCTGCGGGCTCTGACGACAAGATAGTGATGCCATTGGCCAGGTTGCTATGAACCCCTCACGCAACGTCGGTTGGGGAAGTTTGGGGGATCCTGGTCTTCTTGGGTGAAGCGATTGACAGGGGCTTTTCGCCTTCCCAAACATCCACGTCTATCGTACATACTTGACCCTTCCACCATCCACCGCGGAGCATCTGGCCGGAGAAGAGGGGTTCCTGGGGCGGTACATCCCGTCTGGGCTCGCGGCCGTCTTGGTGACTCTGGCAGAGACTCGCTCGCGTGCGTGCGTGATCGACGGTCCTGGAAATTGCACCACCGCTGCGCTATGTCGACTGGGTCCGAGTCTAAATCATCTATCGAGAGGCTAGACCGGCATATCCTGTACTGATCTTGACCAAAGGAACCAGTGTTGACGTCCCCGAATACACGCTGTGGTGTCGTGGTGTGATTTGTGAGACCAAATAGGCGGCTTGACTGCTGGTGATGCCGCGGCTCAGCAGAGTAGTTGTGGCTCGCGGGCAGGTCGCACTGGTGCTGGTTTGGCCTAGAAACCGTCGTGGGGAAGTCCCTTGAATTGTCCTTCCCTCTGGCCGGTAGACTACATGCTTTAGTCAAGACGTTCGGACCACATCCTGGCCATCTGGATGATCATCCGCGGTGCCACGCTCCGGGGGGTAGCGTTTCGCATCGTCGTAATGAGGATATACCATAGTAGGAATGTCGATGCTGATGCAGTGGTGAGGAGCGCGGCTGCACGCAAACGTGCGGATTACGCCATTGTTGCGAGGGGACGACGGGCAGGCGGAAGAGGGAAGAGGGAAGCAGACGCGCGCAGTTGCTTGCGTGGGTGCCCGGCCTGCCTCTGCGGCGTGCCTTCCAAGCTTGCTGCAACCTGTGGCATGTGAAGGTGCCCGCATGCAGACGGGGAGCCAGCACATCACACACCATCTCGCCCACAACGAGCACACTACCACAACCACAGGCCACCCGCCCTTCCCACCGGCTCTCCAAGGTGCACTGTAGTCACGGCCGGCAGTCTTCTCCTCATTGCCTCCAACTGCAGCCATATATGTACATACTGGCCTGTCGACCCCCAGACGCTTCATTCCTGCTCGTCAATCAATTACTTGCATACTGCTGCTCCAATCACCCTGCTGCCTCGACCGCCACAGTCGGCTCCGGTTGCACCAGCAATAACTACGATGCACTGCAGCTGTCCCTAGCAACGCTGTTATCCAGAGGCAGTCATATCTGCCTCCTCGCGCTGCTGGCAGCACTGCGGCTCTCTGGTCGATTCCGCGTCTTTGAATCCGCGTTCCCTTTTCCCACAACCCTCACGAATACCCAAGACCCGCGGCACCACCATATTCAAACAAGATGAGCTGGCTCAAGCCATTCCGCCTGCTCATTGTCCCCCTCGTGTTCATCGTCGCTGTACCGCTGGCCATGTGTGCCGGCCTCACCACCATCTTGGCCTTTCTCGTCCTCTTCTTCCGGCTCTTCCTCGTCTACTTCGACCTCGCGATCGACACTCTGCGCTACGTCGTGCTTGGCCGAAGCATCAATCATGCAGCGTCGGCTACACCGCAAACCACTACACCTTCCCCTTCATCTCCAACGCAGTCGTCCCCGCGCCGACGTCGGAATCGACGAGACAGTTCAGCGTCAAGCAGCGCCAACGCTGCCATCAACAACTTTGATGGCCCACTTTCGACCCTCGGTTCTGCTTTAGAACGGGACTTTGAAGGAGTTGGCGGGTGGAGGCTGAAGAGCGCAGGGGCAGACCCAAACGACGACCAGCAATGGTATAGCCTTAACTCTAGATTGGAGATGCCAAGTCGGAAACATCACTTCAGAACGCAGAGCGGCGGAGACATCAACCCTGGTTCTCGAAGCGCCATCGGCCTCTACGGCATGAAAGCTGCCACCCCACGCGGCAATGGTCAGCAAAGTCCCGAGACTTTCAGAATGACGACTTCACCAAACCAGCTACGCTCGAAAACGCCTACAGGAATGAAACTACGAGGGCTCGCGCGGCTGGATCAGGATGGGTATTTCCCTCCATACGAGAGCAGACCTGTGAGGAGGATCGCCGTCTAGCAGATGGAGCTGGAAATTTGCGTGCGACAATGGTTTTAAAGGCGTGCATGTTTGGCGTACAAAATACTTGTAATGAGAAACATAATTTGGACATTCTACTCTTGAATTTGGCATAATCTTCGATTGACATGAAGTCCCCGGGGCTCACAGAAAGACTGCCCGTGATATTTCTACGAGTCCCAGAATTAGCAGTTTCTTTGATCGGCGCCAGTGTTTAGGGATAATACCCATTCATCAGCGAGATCTAAGAAAGATTCTAAAGTCCACATATGAAGAAGCCTAGATTACCAATGTTAAAGTTCGTGTGCCTATAGTACAAGTATTTTCCAAACACACCTAAGGTCATTAACCACAGAGGTAAATATTATAGCCATTGAGAGATTTCGCCTTTTTCCCCCCTTCCTGGTACGCCATTGCCAAACGGTGACCAAACCTCACTCTGTCAACAACTTCCCAACAGGCGCGGCTTGCTGCCAGTTTTGGACCCGCGAAGCTATTGTGGCGAGGGGCACCACGGCATCAGTGTTGTCGCCCTGATAGGTCTAGATTCTCTGCTACTGCAAAGGGTGCAGCCAACGGTGATGGAGAGCGAACCCATGGGGCTCTCCAGGATGAGCGGCAAGGTCCAAAGCCCGGACTTACAATTGCTTCGCCGTTTTCCTTCTGCATAGACTGGTTTTTCACCGTGCGTAGTAGCACTTTTGACGCATGTCACAGCTAAATCCTCAACAGGCACTACCAGAGGAGGGGGAAAAAAAAAGGAACCGAGTCGATGAAGCATGATACTCTTCTGCAGATGAGTCGGTCGGGTCCAGAGTAAATAATCTTGTATTAATCCTCCCTCGATCAGATTGGGCGAGCACTGGATAAGGCATCAGCAGGACAGGTGGTGGCGGCGGCACGCTTTGCCCGATATCACGATATATATATACATATATATATATATATATATATATATATATATATTGCACGGGATCGCAGGAACTCTGCCGCCCACTCCCCCAGTTGCCAGATATTCCGCGCGCTTGTCTGGTCCTCCTGCTGCTGCTGTTGTTGCTGTTGCTCTCGCGCTTTGCATGCGAGTCTGCTGCAGGTGGGAAACTTTGTACTACTCAGGTTCTTGAGCTTTGCTATCTGTCTTCTGTCCTCTGGTACCTCTTGATCATTTTTTTGGCCCTCCTTCGCTCCCCTCTTATATTTCGTGGTGTGCCATCCATATTTCACATTGAAATTATGTGTAGATATAGTGAATAATAAAAAATAAAAAGAGGTCTTCTTTATTTTTCAACAATTTATTTGTCACGACGACGTCAAGCGTCATCGTGATACTTACGGAGTGTAAATAATATACCATCATTACACACCACGTGTCCTTGCAAAAGCTAATGGTTATGTTACCGAACGGGCAGGACAAAACACATTTCGTCCAACTTCATCTTTATCTTGGGACAGATTTCGGGGCGTTCGGACGAGCAGAGGTGCAGAGGGCCATTGGTTCAAAAGTCTATTGCCATCAAATTCATATTCGCATAATTGCATAGGTATCTTTTCCCTAACAATGACAGCTCCAGAAACGCCCAAAAGCAGCAGAGGATCCCATCAGAGCGTGCTCCAAAAATAATTCGCGTAGAAGAAGCGCGAGAACTTCTTATCCAGATTGACGACGTGCACGTCTCCCTTGCGGTCACTCCGCACAATCGCCTTGCAGAACTCGCCATTCGCCTCGTCGCGCTCGAGGTCAATGCCCAAGGAGCGGTACACCTTGAGCCTCAGCAAAACCTCATCGTCGAGGGGATCCGTCCCGCCAGACTCGCGATTTGTACCAACCGCGCCCTCCACGCCTTGCATCTCGAGTTCTTGTAGCCGGGCAACGAGATCGGCTTGCTGGGAGGATAGTCGTTCTGCCTCCATTTCTAGATCGGAGGCGGCCTTGGCGGTGCGGAATTTCTGGGTGTCGAGACGGGAGATCTCGCTGGCGTGCTGGGAGGATGAGTGGGCTGCCGAAAGCTCTTCATGTTGACTTTGGAGGGTGTTAAGTGTGCGCGAGAGCTCTGTTTGTGTGAGAGAGGATCACGGGATGTCAGTTTGAATGTCCATTGTGTCTGGTTGTTGCGCTTCGGCTGAAGGTTCGCGCACAGCGTACTTCTTTAAAAATCAAAAATCAAATTAAGGCTACTCACTTTTCAAAGATGCTTCTGCCTCACGGGCGCGCAGCTCACGGGCTTGCCTCAGAGTAGACAAGGAATCATGGATGCGTGAGATGGCGAGCTTGTCTGGGGCAGTGTTGAAGTTATTGATAGTATGATGGATCAGTGTGGCCGGATCCTCGTCGAGAAGCATTGTGATTGTAACTTGTGCGTGTGCGTGTATGTGGGTGGACTGGTAGGCGCGGCTGCTGCCGATTCGCGAGTTGTTCGTCGCTGTGAGTCTGAGGTTCTATTGCGCAGGACACCAACACGTGCTCGGGTTGTTTGGCTGTGTGTGATTGCGGATGAGGGTGTGCTGTCGATGACTGTGCTGTTTGCGACACTGTCGGCTTGTCTCTGGTGTGGCGTGTTCCGATCGACGGCGGCTGCAAGTGACGGTGGTTGAGCAAGAGCTGCGATGGTGGTTTGGAGTGGTGAGAGGCGAGGCAGTGATTGGCAGCGTGCCACCCCTCTAAACAAAAGATATCACCAGGACGACTAGGGCCAACCCAAGTTAGGGGGCCGAACGCGCTCGACTCCCTGATTGAGACGACCCACTTATTGTGCAGGGGGGCTGCACGGCCCCACTCCGGGGTCAAACGCCCGCTCAGTCAGAGGCAAACCTGCCGAGCCTGCCCTCGCCTGCCTGCCGTTCGCTGAGCGCTTTGCCGCGGGCTGCGTCATAATAAATCAGATCTGCAGCCTCAAGACTGCTCCGCGAGCCACACCTTGTCGAGAAGCTTCCGCCACACCACCACCACCACCACAACCACTACTGCATCTCACATAGCTGCCTATATCTGCGCAACGACGGCCGCCGCCACGGCATATACAACGAGGCTGCCATCTAGCACGTAGCAATCCTTCGAAACCCCGTCCAACCGAAAGACTCTGATCACTTTAGTACCCCACCAATCTGCACAAGCAGCCGGGAAAATGACTGCGCTACCTCGTATGTGCCCATCTTTGACAAACCTCGAAAGCCATTCATTCCCCGGCCTTGTCCATATCTCTCAGGCTAACCTTTCCATCCTCCGCCTCACAGATGCCGTCGACGCGGAAACGCCGCTCAAAGATGCTGAGCTCGGCGTCCTGCGCTCCCAGTTCGAAAAGGAAGGGGACATGGTCGGTGTCCAGACGAAATTCAACTACGCATGGGGTCTAGTCAAGTCCAACTCGCGCAACGACCAGCAGCTCGGCGTGCGTCTTCTGTCCGAGATCTTCCGCGTCAGCCCTGAGCGGCGGCGCGAGTGTCTGTACTACCTCGCCCTGGGCAACTACAAACTCGGCAACTACGGCGAAGCCCGGCGGTATAACGACCTTCTGCTGGACAAGGAGCCGGCGAACTTGCAGGCTGCGGACCTGCGGAGGTTGATTGATGACAAGGTCGCCAAGGAGGGACTTATGGGCGTTGCGATCATCAGTGGTGTTGCTATTGCTGCTGGTGTCGTCGGGGGCATTCTTTTCAAGGGCCGGAGGAGGTAAGATGGAAGTTGCAGAGATTAGAACGGGTTGGTTGTGATTCTGGCTGATATAGGGGTAATAGCGGGATCTGAAGAATCGAAATGGAATAAGCAAGGAGGCCGAAGGCACAGGTCGCGATATACGACCAAGCAGGCGACCACAACACGCGCGGAATGAATCTCCTGAGACAGGACTGGAAGCGGAATACGTCATATACGACTCGTCATGACCGATATTTAGCGCGTTGCATTATAATATCAAATCTCTACTCACAAGTCTCTTTTTTCGCCATGCGGCTCTCGTGGATGCTGGAGGCCTGAAGTTGGCGATGCTATGCTTGATGTGGCAAGCGAGGGGGCCGGTTCTCCTCTGGTGTCTCGCGCGAGACACTATTCGAGCCTGACTAACAATATACATCTAACATATTACCTCCTCGAAGCCCTTCGTCCGGATTTTCCCACGACTTTCAAGCGCTCGACATGCCAAGACTTGGTCAGCGCCTGTTTGATACCCGGGAAGGTCTCGGTATACTGCCCGCTCGAGAGCATCCCTGTCTCAATGTGAGGATGTATTCGCGTCGAGCACGATGTATTATATTCCCACCCTCGGGAACAGGAAAAACAAGCGAATAACCGGCTTTCGCGTGCTTGAGGTAGAACACAGCACTTGATACATCGCGCTATATGATGTTCCGCCAAGACGAACTGGTCCCCAACAGAGACGACTGTGGATGCGGGTCGTGATGCTTTTCCGCAACGGTGAATAACACCACGGCAAGTCGTCAGTCAGACCACCCGCAGGCGGGCCATCAGAGCAAGCCCACCTACACGACAAGTTCAGATGCGGACAAAACATAACCATACATACACACACACACGCACACATGTATAGTAGGTCCACGTAAAAGAATCCCCTCCTTTCCGGTTTAGTTAGTTTGGAAAACATTGTCATTTATTCGTTAAAATTACACACACATCAGTGCATGTCTCCTCCTTTACCCCGGGGGTATAGTATAGATAGCCTTCAAACCAAGTACTTCGCACAGAACCCCAAGAACACCACGAAAGACAAAACACAAGAAGGTCAAAACTTGCTTGTGTGTGTATGTGTGTATGCGTGCGAGAGAGAGAGAATGAGAGAGAGGGAAACTCAGATGAAAAGGAAACCAGGCTTCAGATCCCACCACCGCTCCGGTCGACGCTGACGTAGAAGCTCCCCGCGTTCCTCTGCGCGAGATCGTTGCGCGACATGGCGGCCTGCTTGTACCGGACTGCCAGCGCGGCGGCGGCACAGGTCGCGAGGCCTGCGGCGAGACCTAGTCTGCGGCTCTTGCTGTTTTGGAGAAAAAAAAAGCGAGGTTTGTGTTAGCCAACAAGTCTGTTTTCTTTTTCTTCAATCGTTTTCATTCTGCATTTGTAGCTATCAAGGTGGTCGTGGGAGCTGGGGGACTGTGGAAGCAGATTGGAAGTATTTCCCCTGTTGTATTGACTTTGGGGGGGGGGGGGGGTGCTTTTTTATGGTGCATTGCTGATAGTGTTGAGAGTACATAGGAGACATACGAGAGGAGGTTGCTGCCCGTTGTACTGGCCACGGCGGGCGCTGGGCGGCGGGCGGTGGTGTTGTTGGTGGTGGTCGCGTGATGCATTGCGGGATACGGCGGGAGGGTTGAGATGAGATGGAGCTAGGTGTAGAGAGCTGGCTGGGGTCGTGGTTGGCTCTTGGCTGTATAGGCAGATATGCAGTATGGCCAGTGATGCAGGTTTGTTTTCCCCCCCGAGAGTCTTGGCGAATCTAGTCAGTCTGGGCTGTGATGATGTGATATCGTGGTGAAGATCGTGAAGTGTGAATCTGAAGAAAAAAAAGCGAAGATAAAACAAAGAGGAAAGAAACTCAGCTTGCCCGCCTGCAACACGGGAAGGGAGAACAATAGCACCAACCTACCATTACCTTTTGGGGGGGGGGCGAGAGCTTAGGCCGCCTTAGGCAGCTCTGGTTGTTAGGGTATCGGGCTAGAGCACTATGATGATGTATGCAGGGCCGGCGGCAAGCCAGACTGACACGCGCGGCGCTGCCTTGCTGGAAAGAAGACCGAAACCTGGGGAAAAGGGCGGTGTCGCCCAAAGAGGGAGGAAGATGGTTCCCGGCATCGCCTTCTTGTCTGGTGCTCTTTCTTCTTCAGGACAGCACACCACAGCACACTCGCAACTACGACTCACAACTACGACAGCGGGAAGAATCGGGTCCATGTCGCCCAAACATGTCTGCTGCACCTTGACCTGTGCCTGTATCTGTACCACAACAGCCTGCATCCTGTCCTTGACCGAGACCCCCCCTCCCCCCGATGATGAGGAAACGAGTGCGTAATAGCGGTGGCGTAGCAATAAGGTCTCACTGATCTCAGACCGATCGGAGCTTGGCCAACAAGCACCCCCTTGCCCCCCTGCTCGTTAAGGGTTTGAGAGGGAGAGGGAGAGACCTCGAGAGGGGAAACCCAGTCTAGAGCTCTAGAGCTTCTCCTCAGTGGGGACTGCGGGGAGAGAGAGGGAGAGACCTGGGGCTCCTCTGGATCGGGGGCCTGGAGACCGGGGGTTAGTTAGCTCTACGTACTTCCTTAGGGTGGTGGGTCGATGTTTCCCAACAACCTTGTTGGGTGAGTACCACGTTGTTGTCGCACGACTTCCACCACACGATATGCAGACGACCAGGCTACTGCTTTCCGGCTGCTTCCTCGGAGCTTGGGACGGGAATGCAGTGGACCACACCCTGCGAGATTTGAAACCATGCATTCGTACTGGAGCTTCAGCATTGCTAACGTCGATCATTAGCTGCAAGCTAACTCCAGACGCCTGCCTAGAGATAAGACCCTGCCGGTTCGTATAGCAGCAAAGGCAAGCCGAGCCAACCCAACCGAGGTCCATCGATAGCCTTGAATAGCCACTAATAACTAGAGCGAACATTCAAAGAGCGGCACGCACTCAATCAGTGGACCCCAAAGCAGAGTCTAGACCTGAGCTCCGCATCCCCTGTCGGAGTCAAGAGCAGCTTATCACACAATTGACAAAACTCTAGATATGAGACATGATCGCAGGTTGGTCTATGAGTTGCACGTCGGGTGCTTGTTAGTTCGACTCTTCCTGAAACAGTAGTGGTGCGTCACCTTATCTAAAGTGACGTGGTTCACCTTATTCCTCGGGTTCCACAGGAGTCGTCATCAGCAATATCGATGGGAAACATCAGCATAATGCTCTAGTCTGCCTGGCCTCCTAGGCCAAGACAAGGAGAACTGGTCAGTGCTAGCTAGGAATGAGACAAAATCGAAACTCCTAGACCGCATTTCCGGACTATCTAGCAGGTGCATAGAACCAAAACACCGCCTCATATACAAGATAAGACACACTGGTGACCAACTGCACAGAAACTCAACGACTCTGCACTTTCTCTATTCACGACCGTCTATCTCGAAACTGATCACGGATCCAGCTGAACGGGCCGCCGCCACCACCTCCACCACTGCTACTATTGCCACTGCCACCACTGCCACCACCGCGTGTATAGCTATTGCTACTCCCGCCAGTCGCACTCCTCGACGCAGACGGCCGGTCGAGCCGCTCCTGCTCACGATCCCGTTGTCCGATATCCCTAAGCGCGTCCAGTCGGGCAGAGCCGTGCTCTCGGAGGTTTGCTCGTCTCCGCTCCGCGGCTGAGGTGTAGGGGCCATCTCCAAAGGGGCCGCTGGCGTTGTCGTTGCTTGCGCTCTGCGACCACGATGGTCTCGTCCACTCGGGCGGAACTGAGGGCGCGCCATAGCCCTGCGGCATTTGATGCTGCGTCTGATGCGTGCTTGATGGGCCTGAACTGGACTGCTCTGGTGGGGACGGTGACGCCTGCTGCGTCTGTCCGGCGGTTGCTCCGCCAATAGCGGCTCGACAAATCGGACAAGTCGCGTGCTCCTTCAGCCAAAGGACAACGCATTCCTCATGAAACCAGTGCTTACACGGCAGGAAGGTCGCCATGTCGCCCAGATTCATGTCCTCTATACAGATAGTGCACTCGCCCTTGTGTTCCTGACCCAGCGTTTCCTCGTCAAGGGGTTTTCTCACCAGCGACTCTATCGCCTCGGCAGATGCCGGTGCTGCAGCGTTCGACGAGGGATTCGCATCCATCAGGTTGGTGATAATCCTGTCCAGGGCTTCCTGGGTGTAAACGCCATCGCCATAGGTGCCGTGAGGGTTGAGCAGGTTCGCGAACAACTGGTTGAGAGCTGTGGCAAGATCAAGAGGACGGTTTGGGTTGCCGGCATTGCCAGTCATGTTGTCACCATCGTGCCCGTCGCGATCTAGTGGCGGGCCACGGAAAATGTCCCCAAACACTCGCTGGAACTCTGCATCGCCATCAGCGAGTGAACCCGGCTCCCGATTGTCGTTGCCACTCCCGGGTCCTGTGATGGTGATGCTGCTGATGCCACCAGTGAAATTTGGCCCCGATATTCTCTGATATGTAATATGGCGCGGTCCGCGAGCTTGCTGTCGAGACTGTTGTCCTCCGAATGGGGCGTAGTTTGGGCCACCGATTTCACCCAGTAAATCTGTGAAACTCCTCATGATGTCCGCTCCATCGCCAGGATTTGTCCTCTGCGGCTGTTGACCGAACGGCGAAGGAGGAAAGCGATCGGGCCCGCGAAAGATGTTGCGTCGAGCATAGAAGCCAGTTTGTAATTGGTCTATGTCGTCCTCTTCGGGATCTGCGTCCTCGCCAGAATTTTCGTCACCCATCGGACGCGGATCGTTCTGCGGGTCGACCTACATTGAGGGGGGAAAGGAAATGTAAGCCGTGATGCCCGTGATCGGAAGAAAGTTACCGTTGGCCGCCTCTGAATCCGGGAAGCTTCTCGAAGCCCCAATGTAAACACAACTTACAATTTCTGACACTTCCGCATGACACCGCGGACACTCCAACGATCCCCCATGCTCGTCCCTGTACCACTCATGCTCACAGGCGTGACAGTAGACGACCTCCCGCCCGGACGTGGCGTCCAGATGCCTGCCCCCACCACCCCCGAATTGCGACGACATGTTATTTCTTCTGTCGCCTCTGCGACGATTGTTCTGCTGATCCTCGGCTTCTTGCTGGTGCTGCTGATAGGCCGCGAGCGCGGTGACCCCCAGGCCTATTGCGAGGCCAGCCGCACGGAATGCTCGGAACGCCAGGGTGACTGATTTCCCTCTGCGATTGGTTGGGTGCTTCTTGCGTCTGGAGGGTTATTTGTATGGTGGAGGTGGACAATGCAACCAACGTCGTGGCCTTTGTCACTACTGCTGGAAATGACTGGAGACTGCGCTGGCCCGGATCTGTTCGAGTCGTAGACGCCTGCAGTGAGTGGCGTTGATGCCTGACTGAGTGCGGCCTGTCGCTAGGGTGACCGGACAACAGCTCTTTGAGTTACAGATTTCTGTATGTCAACGGCACATTCAGGCACCAGTCAGACTTGCTGTCGATATGAGTAGAAATGGAGAATCGGTTGATGCGTACGTGTGTCACAAGACCACTTGTACGTATGTGAATCAGGCGCAGCGCTCAAGAACACACAAGAACGTCGTCGAAAGTGGGGATGACGCCAGTAAATCAGGCAGTGCAGGCTGGAATGACAATGCGGGATGCGCTCAAGTCGAGGCACGTAAGGCTGAACAGTACAAGTCTGAGAGAAAAATAGAGGCCGCAAATCTGGGAGGGAGGACTTCGTCTGTTTGTGTTTGTATGCGCGTGCCCAAGGTTGAATGAGGGATGTTGGAAGGCATAAAGGACAAAGGATGGAAGCAAGCGGAGTGGCAGAAGATCACAAGGCTCCGTGCACGGCGGCAGGCGGCGGCTGCTCTGCGATGCGTCAACCCAGACCCTGATCCGGCCTGCCTGACGTCGACAGGTGGGCTGTGTGCATTACGTAATGCATAGTAGAGAGACACGCTCCACAAGGCTGCGCCAGTGCGGCTCTGAATGCGAAAGTGGGAGAAATGATGTATGTCGACTCGATGCTTGATTTCAGAGCGTCATGGACCTGGGGATGAGCATGTCAAGTTCACAAACAATTCATTAAAGTAGGCATCCACTGTAGAGAATTCGAAGGAGGACGAACGTGCAAGCCATCAAAACATGGAATATATCTATTCCGGGGTATATATGCAGCCCACCTAAACTCCAAACCGAGCCATACTGGACCAACCCACAAACAAAATGAAATAACGACCCTCCAAAATGCAACGGACGCCGAGCAGTGCGTATAAACCGTGAAACACGCGGTACCCAGTACACGTGGAAACAACGTACATAACATATACAAACCCTTGAACGTCATACACACGTCGTCAACGAACGTACGCAAAGTACGTGCGAGTCGAAGGCATTGACGACATTTACAGGATTCTCGTGTCATCACGTCATGCGGAAGCTGGCAAGGCTCCCTTAGTGTGCTTGTCTAAAGCAACATATTCCTATCTATAAGGGCCCCGAAAAGCAGAAGAAAGAGAACTCGCCGTATTTTTTTGGGTGATCACCGTTGACCAAGGAAAGCAGAGAAAAACGCCGGGACCTGGGGAGGCCTTTGTAAGTTAACCGAAGAAGTGCACACAAAAATGTGCAGATATGCCGGTAACATCTAGTGAGACATGACAAGTGCCAGCAACGCCATGCGGCAGTAAAGACCATAACGCATCTGAAAGCAGTGTTAGTTTCATTCCAATTTAAGAGACAGGGCAGTTTCAGACTCACCTGTCTAAAGTACGCAGCACGCTGGTCGTAGTCCACCTCCTCCGCAACCTCGTCGTTCCTGGGCAGAGGGTGGAGCACACACATGCTCTGCTTGGCATCCTTGAGAGTGGCGTTGTCGATCCTGTAAGAGCTCTTGACCTTCTCAAAGTCCTCTATATTGGGGAAACGCTCCTTCTGCACACGAGTGCAGTAGAGAACATCACTCCTAGCGACAATCTCAGGCGTAAGCTCTTCAGACTCGCAGAGGAACTGGCCGCTCGAGACGAGAAGTTCGCGAACCTCGGCGGGAAGAGCCAGAGCCTTAGGCGAGACAAGCTGAACCTTGACGCCATAGTGCTGGAGCAGGTACACGAGTGAGTGGACAGGACGACCATAGAGCAGGTCACCTACGAAGGTGATGGTCAGACCTTGAATGGTGCCAAGTTCCTCACGAATAGTGAAGAGATCCAGGAAGGCCTGAGTGGGGTGTTCCATACTGCCATTGCCTCCATTGATGACGGGGACAGGGCTAAACTTCTGGGCAACCTTGACAGACGTCTCTTCAGGATGGCGCAGCACGACAGCGTCACCATAGCAAGCCAATGTGCGCAGAGTGTCCTGGAGAGTCTCTCCCTTTTGCACGGAGGAGTGCGAAGTAGAGATGGCAATGGTGCGTCCACCGAGACGCTGCATGGCAGCATCGAAAGAGGCCGACGTGCGAGTAGACGCCTCGTAGAACATGGTGCAGAGGACTCTTCCACGTAGCGTGCTCATGACACCCTCACGGTCGACACCAAGGCGCATCTCCTGAGCAACAGTGAACAGCAGATGCAGATCAGCTCTGGTGTACTGCTTCACAGACAGGACATGCGCCTGTTTGAACGACGAGTGCTGGTTCAAGAGGTCGTTCAAGCGAGAAGAGGTAGAGACATGCACAGGCGCTGGAAGGCTGAGCTCATCAGCGGCAACAGGGCTCTTCAGCGTCTGTTGTCGAAGTCCACCGAAGAGACCGTCGTGAACCTTTGGGCGGCTGGCCAGCTGTTGCTGGCCTACGGACTGCCGGCGGTCACGGGTACCGTCCGGAGTGAAGGACAAGGGAGGAATCTGCGCCTTCATAGGAGGCGAGATGGGTGCGATAGCGCGGCGGTGCGAAGACATGTCCTGTCCCATAGCCGAGATGGGTAAGGCCTGACCATCAAGACAGACAGTCTTGTTCTCGAACGTGACACGCTGGACAGCTCCGCGCAGTGTGCGGCCAGTAAAAGGAGACCAGTAGTCCTTGGGCGCGAGAGTGTAAGGGCGGTCGATCTCGACCTCGATGGAAGTGCCGACCTGCTCATGAAGCTCAAAGATCTGCTTAGGGTTGTCGTACAAGCGCGACTTGATGTCATCGATGGTGAGCTTGCCCTCGGTGACAGATGTCAAAAGGAGGGGCAACGCCTCCGTGATACCTGCCGCAGGGTCAATTCCCTTCGCACCAGCCTTGCCCTGCATGGCGCGAGCAAGGTGATAAGGCAAACTGCCGATGGAGAAGACGTCAATAGTGGCGAGATGTTCCCAGAGAGCAGCCTGGTCCTTCGCTGTGGGAAGAGCCTTGCATTCAGGGTACTCCTCACGTGTCAGGTATAGAGAGTACACCGAAACATCGCAGGTGGCATCTAGCCCCTTGAGCTTGCTCAGGGCGATGAGCTTGATATCGTCCTTGCCAGTCACGTTGGTGACATGGATCTTGCGGTTGTGCAAGCTCGCGAGGAGCAGGATGGAAGCGAGGTCGGTGGTGTTGGCATCGGTGACGATGGGCTTGTCAGAAGGCCACGAGTCAAAGTGTGCGATAACAGCGGCAACCTTGCTAATATTGGCAGAGAAGTGGTTGAACGGCACGAACAACGATGCCACTTCCTGGGCAACCTGGCTGACCTGCTCGGCATTCTCCGAAGTGGCAGTGACAGAGAAGTTGTAGTCGCAGAAGCCGCCACGCTTGGTGAGCTGTTGAGCAAGCTTGAGCGTCCGAGCATCGGTAATCGCTCCCTCGACCCCGACTGGCATCACGCGGATCATGCTGAAGCCGGAGGCAATAGAAGCCTTGGTCACAGTCTGCAGATCGTGGCTACCTTGGCTGACAATACCGGGCACAAAGGCCGCGACATTGATGAGACCAGGCAGAGTGACGGTGCGGTGGCTGGTCTGGTAGTCGCGGTTGGCAACTTCCAAATCGTAGTGCCGCGCAATTGCCTCAATGAGGATTTTGGCGTTCTTGACATTGGTGACCAGGGGTACCTGGTAGTCGACAGCCATGCGGCGAGTCTGGTAACCCTTGCTCATGTAGTTGGCAGGTCTCCGGTATCGGTTGCTTGATGGCAGATTGATGTACAAGTCAATCATGTTGTTGGCCAAGTGCTGCGAAAGTGAGAACTCGGACCTCTGCTCATCCTCTTCCTTTCCGAGGACCTCCAGGAACTGAACGGGAACGTTGTGCTCCTGCAGGAAATCCGCGGTACCAGCAGTAGCAAAGAGCTTATAGCCAAGTCTCTGCAGATTCTGTACAGAAGGCAGCATCTCTTTCTTGTCCTTGTACGAGCCAATGGACAAAAGAATGTTGCTTTTGGGGATCTTGAAGCCAGTGGAAATGAGACCCTTCAGGTAGGCTTCGTACTTGTCAGCACCAAAGCAGGCGACCTCACCAGTGGAGGCCATTTCAACACCAAGCACAGGATCGGCGCCAGATAGACGCGAGAAACTGAACTGAGGGACCTTGACACCAACACAGTCCGGAGGAATAGTTGTAGGTGGGTAGGCTGTGTAGGGCAGATCCATTATAGCCTTGGTGGCGAGCTCGATCAGATCGACACCCATAGTCTTAGACACAAAGGGAAACGAGCGAGAGGCGCGGACGTTGCACTCGATGACCTTGATATCATTGTCCTTGGCGATGAACTGGATGTTGAAAGGGCCAGTGACGTTGAGCTTGTCACCAATCTTCCTGGTCGCCTCTTCAATGCGCTGGATCGTGGTAGGCTCCAAATCCTGAGGAGGTAAAATGAGAGTGGCATCACCAGAGTGAACACCAGCATTCTCAACATGCTCAGAGACGAAGTGACCAATGACAGTACCGTCCTTGGCCACGGCATCCATTTCGATTTCCTTGGCGTTCTCGATGTATTTGGTGATAACGACAGGGTGGTCTTGAGAAACTTCGGCGGCCTGGGCCAAGTATGTCTCCAGGTCGGCTTCAGAGTAGACCGTGTTCATGGCGGCACCCGAAAGAACGTAGGATGGGCGAACAAGGACAGGGTACTCGACCTTGTTACAGAAAGCCTTGGCCTCCTCAAAGCTAGTTAACTCCTTCCAGGTAGGCTGATCGACACCAATGTCGTCAAGCATACGCGAAAACTTGTAGCGGTTTTCAGCACGGTCGATCATCTCGGGCGAAGTACCGAGAATCTTGACGCCGGCACGGTGGAGAGGGAGCGCCAGGTGCTGAGGTGTCTGCCCGCTCATGGCGCCGAGCACTCCGATCGCGCCCTCCGCTTGGTAAATGTCCATCACAGTTTCGAGAGTGATGGTGTCGAAATAGAGGCGATCAGCCTCATCGTAATCGGAGCTCACAGTCTCCGGGTTAGCTGAATTGGGGAATTCAATGTTAGCATACGTTTGTCTGAGTTGAAACATATCACGATGTATCATGGAAAAGAAAAAAAAGAAGAAAAAAAGAGAAAAAAAGAAAAAGAAAAGAATTGCAAAGGAAACCGCGAACTGCGGTCTGTTTGGACAAAGTGGCCAAGTGGTGCTGTTTGGATAAAGTGGCCAAGCGGTGCAAATGGTGTTTTACCATACTCTCTCCCCAGAGTTTGGAACGGGCCGACTGAAAAGACAGCCAAGGTCGTGATAGGAATGTGATTGGGGGCTGAAAGACTTCATTTACCCTCCGTGACAGAGTTGTCACCCCTCCGAGCTACGCCGGACGCTGGTTGCTGTGGTCCTTCCGGAACGCGGGGAAGGTGCAGGGCACGGGCGCGCGGGACCAAGGCACCAGACGAACAAAGAAATCCAGATACGCAAAAGCAGACATAATGATGACATAAAATTTGCGCAAAGAAGACCCTAGACACTTACTATTGAGCATGATTGTCTTGTAGCCTGACTCTCTGAGGGTGCGAATTGCTCGGACAGAGCACCAGTCGAACTCGACGGATGAACCAATACGATACACGCCGGAGCCGACGACCATGACACCGTGGTCATCAAATTTGATGTCATGAGCGGAGGCGTTGTAGGTCAAGTACAAGTAGTTGGTAAAAGCCGGGAACTCGGCAGCTACCGTGTCGATTTGCTTGACGAAAGGGGTGATGCCAGCTTCAATGCGCATGCGGCGGATAGCAAGCTCATTGGAATCCAAGAATTTGGCCAGCTGGCGATCGCTGAAACCAAGACGCTTGCCCTGGAGGATGAGGCCAGGCTCCTTGATGAGGTCTGCAGTCGACAGCTTCGACATGGTCTTGCTGAAGTCGCTGAGGCCCTTGAGCTTGGTGAGGAACCACTTGTCGATGTTGGTCAACTCCCAAATACGATCAACAGTGTATCCTGCGTGCATGGCATTCGCGATGGCAAACAGCCGCTGGTCGGAGGGGGTTTGTAGCTCGTCGTCAATCGACATCAATGCAGGGGTTTCATTGAATCCGAGATTGTGGAAATCAATCGCACGAATGGCCTTCTGGATAGCTTCTTCGAAGCTACGACCAATGCTCATGACCTCGCCGACACTCTTCATGGAAGAACCAAGCTGGGTTGAGACGCGAGTGAACTTCTTCAAATCCCAGCGAGGCATCTTGACGACGACGTAGTCGAGGGAAGGCTCGAAGCAGGCACAAGTAACCTTGGTAACACTGTTCTTGATGTCCTTGAGGGGAATGTTGAGACCAAGCTTCGCGGCAATGAAGGCAAGCGGGTAACCAGTAGCCTTCGAGGCAAGCGCGGACGAACGCGATAGTCTAGCGTTGACCTCGATAATGCAATACTCCCTGGAAAAGGGGTTGAGAGCGTACTGGATGTTGCACTCGCCGACGACGCCAAGGTGACGGATGACATTGACTGCTGTCGTACGGAGCATGTTGTAGTCCTCGTCTGAGAGAGTTTGCGAAGGAGCGACGACGATGGAGTCACCGGTGTGAATACCGAGAGGGTCGAAGTTCTCCATATTACAAACAGTGATACAGTTATCCTGGGCATCACGGACAACCTCGTACTCAATCTCCTTCCAGCCCTTCATGCTGCGCTCAATGAGCACTTGGGGACTGACAGCGAAAGCCTTGTTGCAGAGGGCAAGCAACTCAGCCTCGTTGTTGGCGAAACCACTCCCCAGTCCACCAAGAGCATAAGCTGCGCGGACGATGACAGGGAAGCCAATGTCCTTTACCACATGCATGGCCTCCTCGACGTTGTTAGCCGAGGCAGACTTGGCGCATTTCTCCCCGATAGACTCCATACTGCGAGCAAAGAGCTCTCGGTCCTCAGTGGTGATGATGGTCTCGATAGGGGTACCGAGAACCTTCACGCCGAGCTCTTCGAACTCATCCTTGAGCTGAATACCGACCTGGAGGGCAGTCTGTCCACCGAAGGTGACGTAGATGGCATCAGGTCGCTCGTACTGGATGACCTTGCGGACAAAATCAGCAGTGACGGGCAGGAAGTAGACCTTGTCGGCGAGACCCTTGGACGTCTGGATGGTGGCGATATTGGGGTTGATGAGGACAGTGTAGATGCCTTCCTCCTTCAGGGCCTTAATGGCCTGACTACCAGAGTAGTCGAACTCGCCAGCTTGACCAATACTGAGACCACCACTGCCAAGAACAAGAACCTTGTTGACATGGACACGAGGGTGAGCCCGCTCGTTCTCCTCGATAGTGCCACCTGGGAACTTGACGGGCGCATTGAGGAGCTTCGAATCCTTCGCGCAATCCACGATTGTCTGGATGAATACGTCGAACAGGAATTCGGTGTCGCGAGGACCTGGGGTGCTCTCGGGGTGGAACTGTACACTGAAGTACGGCTTGCTCTTGTGCATGATACCCTCGTTGCTGCCGTCATTGGCGTTGACGAAGAGCTCAGCCCACTCAGCCGGCAAGCTTGAGGCGTCCACGGCGAAACCGTGGTTCTGGGATGTGATGTGACATTTTCCGGTTACCATGCTGGTGCAAGGGATGTTGTGACCACGGTTACCGAACTTCATTTTGGATGTCTTGGCACCGGCAGCCTGAGCCACAAGCTGGTGTCCAAGACAGATACCGAAGACAGGGGTCTTGTTCGCATCAAGGAGCTTCGAGATGTGGGCGATCGGCTCGCGCATAACAGCAGGGTCACCAGGACCGTTGGAGATGAAGAGACCATCGTACTCAGAGCCGGCCTGGGCGGAGAAATCGTAGTCCCAGGGGCAAACAAGAACCTCGACACCGCGGCTGAGGAAGCATCGTAGCTGGTTGTTCTTCATGCCGACGTCAAGGCACAGAACTCGAAGAGGACGTCCAGAAGGGTGCTTGAGCGCGGTTTCGGGCTTGGGCTTATACAGCTGAGGAGCCTTGATCGATACTGTAGTTTCTGCGTTAGCCAGGCTCCAGGATCTGGGATGTCCAGACTTGACTTACCTTCAGCGACAAGATTCTTGGTGTTGGGGTTGTGCCACTCAATCTCTTCAAAGAAGGGCTTCCAGTCACCCTTGATGCCGTGACTGACGACAGTACTGCCATTAACGCCGTTGGCGGGCTGCTGCTTCTGCTGGAGCATACGTCCCAGCATGCTACCCTCATCTCGTATGCGCTCAGTCAGGTTTCTGGTGTCTACGCCATACATGGCGGGAACACCCTGCTCCTTGAGCCATGTGCCGAGAGATGAAGTTGCGAGGAAGTGAGAATAGTCCTCGCCGGCATACGAGGCAACAACGAGACCGGCGATATGAATTTGCGAGGCCTCGAAGTGGGCAGGACGGTCGCCGAGAAGCTTGTCCATAACCTCGCGAGAGGGCACACCGTAGTTGCCGACAAGAGGGAAAGTGATGACGAGGATCTGGCCCCGGTACGAGGGATCGGTGATTGATTCGGGGTAACCGACCATGCCCGTCTGGAAGACGAGCTCTCCAGCGACGGTCTTTTTGGCGCCGAAGCTGTAACCCTGGTACGAAGAGCCATCTTGAAGGTCGAGACAGACGAGGCTGTCGTTCTCAGAGCCCGTGTTCCTTGCGGAAGACGGCAGGAAGTGCGTCGGAGCCATTCTGAAGGACTGGTAGATGCTACACTACCGTGCGGAACTCGAGGATTGGTGACGGAAGGGGGGATCAAATGGGGTTGCTGAAAAGGCTCGAAGCTCGACAACCTTGATACAAGAGCCCAATTGGTTCTGGCGAGTGTTGCTGGAGCTCAATTGAGTCTCACACAACAAAAACTCGCACAACGATGACTGTTCCAACTCTGACCGTGAGCACAGAGTCAACAGTGAATCGGAGTTGAAGCCGAGCTGGCAGCGGCAGCAACAGGATATGGTCCCAGTTGCAATCGGCGGAGAGCGCAGCTAGAACCTATCTCGTGCCAGCGTGAAGGGTGCTGTTTCAAGAAGGTGAGGGCATGTCGAGAGAAAGAGAGGAGGAGAGGAAGGAGGAAGGGGAGAGGAAGCCATCGACAGCAGCCGCTTCCCTAGAAAAACTTTCGAGCCGCCAAATTTTTTCTCGATTGACGCTGTAAGCTTCGAGGAGCTCCCCAGGCCCGCATGCAGGCCCGGCACCGGACCAGTAACAAGGAGGGGCCCAGAGTCTCCATGTGGGGCGCCAGAGGGGTTCGCAGGGCTGCGGGTGCTGGTACATGAAGGATTAAGTGGCGCATTGCAAGTCCTCCTGCAGTCTTTATAATCTTGGCGATGTCTTGACTATATACTTGAGTAGGTATGAAGCTGGGAGCACTTGGGAGAGCTGTGTGTTCAGGTTTGAAATGGTCGGTCGAGTCCTCCCTATTTACCCGAACTTCACGCTGCTGATTGAGTTGAGAGTAATCCTCAGAGCTATCTCGCTAGTCTATCTGCTGGCAAGTGCCAAACCATAAAAGCCCACTGCAGGCTAGCCATGACATGAGGCTCAACAGGACCTTTTTTTGTCCTGGCACAAGCGCGATGCGCCGCTTGATCTGGGCTTGATTTTAGACCGACTCGTCCCCCAGGACTTAACCAATGAGCAACTATCTTGCAAGACTACCGATCGCCGGACCCAGGTCAGTTTGCCAGGTCCTGTCCACGACAACTTTTTTCAAGACGGGAAAAGACTGCCAAGCGGTTCGCAAGCACACGGGTCGCCGCGCGTCTGAAGGGCTTGTCAGACGGCAGCGACTGGGTTTGACCCTGCTCCATTTGCTCAGACCCGACTTCTCGGGCTGGGAGGGGTTCAAGTCCCTACGTCACTGATATCCAAAAAGTTTAGCTATCGATAAGCATGACTTCCGATAAGCTTCTGATACGGAACGACGATAGGACAAGGTCGGTTAGTTGCGGCAACAACGTTGTGACCCCAGCACCTAACCTTGCTCGTGGCCAACGGTCCAATTTGCTCAGCGCTTAAGTAACCGCAGCCTACAAGCGTCGATGGCGAGGCGGGTGCACGGATCTGGCCAGATGATCTGATCTGACATTTATTTGTAGGCCTTGTTATGATGAGGTACCTATCTGCACGCGGATCGCATGACCAACGAGGCCCTTTGAAAGAGCGAGACTCCTCAGAGCATGCCCTTGGAATGCCCTTGACTCTACTGCTGCAGAACCACTTGTCTCAGCCAAAATGGAACAGGCTGATGGTAATGACTCATCATGCCTCCTACCATAGTATGTCTCTAAACCAGTAGCTTGCCGTTGCGCGTGTGTCAGAACCCTATCTTCCCTAAAATGAGAAGAACATCGAAGAGTCCCTTGCAGTTAAGCTAGCCAGCCCGACCGATGTGACAATTTGGAGATGTTTCGCGGAGAACCTTGGAAACATTGCCAGAGCGCGGGGTTTCGGGGATAAAGTAGCAGAATGCAACACCAGGAGGAAAGTCGCCGGCGACCGGGCCAATGAGCAGTTGCAGGAAGTTGGGGTTGACCGGGATTCCAGACACTCGAGATCCCTTGTCGCAGCCACCAGCCGTCATTCGACAATGGGCGGTGTAGAGAGTGCAGCGATCATCTTTCGTGACGGCGTCTGGTGCTCGACCAAAGGAGACCACGCGGTAGCATCACCGAGGATCATGACGCCGGAAGGACTTCCCGTGTGATATCCTCGACGATACCGAATGTTGGTGGGAAGATCTTCAGCTGGGTGGGGATCCGTCAGTAAGTGTGTATGCACAAGTGGTCATGTGGCTGTCGGAGCCAGAGATTGCGAAGTCCAAGCCACATTTGCAACGCGCTCATGGATGGTGGCATGGCTTAGGTAGCAGGGTGGCTGCTTGCCAGGTGGTATTATCATGAGATCGTGTTGATCCATGCGGCATCCGTTTCGTTTGTCGCCTGTGTATAGCTTAAGCGTTTGTGGTGGGTGGCTAGCATTACATGGTAAGGGAAGCCTCTGGGGGTACCTAGGTAGGGAGGTTGAAGATCGGATGTGACTTGACTGTCAGCTTATGTCCTGCAAGATTTGGACGCGCAGACGCAGCTAGCGATCCTAGCGTCCGCATCCTGGAATGCCATCTGCCGCCAGACCCCGCCAAAGCGGAACGGGCATCGTAGAACTGCAGGGCCTGCTATTCGTGCGCACTTTGCCAGCATGACCTGGTCTGGGTGGCTTAGAGTCTAATTATCGCCCACATTATGTCGTTGTTGGCATTGTCCTGCTTTGGTACAGGCCTCGACAATGGAAAAACATGATCCCTGGCCAGCTCGAATGATGTGTGCTTGGGAGTCGATCGGGCGCTGACTCGCACAATGGGGCGCCCCGGCGCATGAAGAGGCGATGGGATGGTGAGAGCCTCAAAAACCCATCAGAGCACGCAATTGTGCCACATGTTGGAAGCGTTATCTCTGCATGGCCGTACACCACTACTATGGCGCGTCTCCTTCGATCCAAGACTACCCGCAGGCTTCCAGGCCTCACGGGTTCCAAGGTTGTTTTCCCTGCTCGGGTGGAATGCAGCCGGCTTGACTTGCAGCAGCGACAGGGCTCTGGGACTGCACGACACGCTGAGACAGGCCTGACTCCCCCGCAGTCTTGCTTCCAGCCTCGATCACAACCTGCTCTCACCGACCCAAAGACACGGCCAGGCGCCCTTGGATCGCGATCCCGCTTGCGCTATGGACCGACTTGGCGTCGGACGCTGCCACGACTGGTCCACCCCAGGTCATGGCGCACTGGGAGGCAAGACGAACGACAAAGACTGTTTTCAAGTCAAGCTCTCCTGGAAATAGATCTAGGAAGTCGCATGGTCCTCTCCTGCTCGCTTAGGCATCTTGTTCTTGGCTTGCTTGTTGATAGCATGTTGCCATGCTGCTGCGATGTTGTGCAGTGCATATGCCGCGTTCTGGGCAAAGTAGGCACGTAGGGGCTTCCCAGAAGCTGCAGTCTCGACGCAACCCCCACTCGTCATCCATCTCCTGATCCCTGCCGTGGCCAGGATCTCGAGCACTCGCAGCATCGGGGGCACTGTTGTGGGTGGGACATGTGGAACTTGATGCATGCGCGAGCACGCCCGTTAGATGCGAGACTATTAGCAGCGATGCGCACCCCCCTTATCGCCCGGCTGGTGACCAACATCAACAACAAGAACCACCCACTGCCCGTCCTGCTACAGCAATTTCTGCTCTCTGTTCGGCTTCTGCTCTTGTTTTCTGCTTCGAGTCTGCCTCGTGGCTGCAACTCCGCTCTTTTCGCACACGGCACCACTCTCGAGGGTAGAGACAAACCCTCCCGGCTGCTCCACAACAACCCTGCCAGCCTCCCCAACACCGCTGCTTCTGTGTCGATGTCGTTCCTGTGAATAGGACCAAGGCGTGCCTCCCGTCGCTTCCCAAAGCGCGCGGCCTTGAGCCATGGCGAACATCACGCCAGCTAGAGATGTCCTCTCTTCTTTGTTGCGGCCACACGGCACCGTAACGGGCCAGCGTGTCGACCACAGCATGTTTCGTTCGAACCCCAACACGCCCTCGCCTGGCCCCGTTTCTCGAGCGCGGTACAACGAACATCGCCATGCCACTGCCGATTTCACCACCGAGGCCGATGACGATGAGGAAGACGAAGAGGACGAAGAAGAAGCCAATAACGATGGCAATCAGGATGAGGGCCAAGACGGGGACGATCGTCGGGGCCGCAGTGCTGGACATCCGCGGCTCCGGCCAGCCTATTTTCACAACAGCCAAGAAGGGCGGCGCGGGTCGAGAGACCTGCTGCCACTCTTCTCAGCTAGCCACTTGGGTAAGGATTCCAGCTGTTGAGCGAAACAATCACTTGCGTAGAGGCTGAATACTAACTCGTGCTATTTTGGTATAGACGCCCTACCAGTGTATAGCATCGTCCACGCCATCCGAATCATCGTTCAGACCAGAACCGAGACTACACTTACCTGGGACCAGATTCGATCGCCCCAGGTGTCACAGTTCCTTGTGAAGCCCATGCAACAGCAGATTCGTACCCAACACTTCAACCGCGCCACTCTGTATGCCCTCATGGCCAACTCGCTCCAGTTTGCAAAAGAGGCGCAGCTCTACCCTGGCAATGCAGGTGTGAGCGGCACACGCGCACAAGTCTGCGAAGTCTTAGCACTCCGACTGCTGAAGGAGTACAGCACGCGCGAGCTCATAGATGCGCTTTCGTACGACTTCTATCCCTTGCAGGGGGTTCCAGACTGGTCTTCGGCTCAAGGCTCACGAATCACAGATAAGGCTAGGCCTCCTACTGCCCGATCGTCGACTTTTGAAGTCGCCATCCGAGCATCTGCAAAGCATTTTCTCTCCCATCCCCTCGTTGTACAGCAGCTTGAAGCCATTTGGAACGGTGCGATTTGCTTCTATTCGTCCCAGGATAGCCTGCACCGCCAGCCGCCGCTCAGCCAGATCAACTCGAACACTCAGCCCAGCCGGCCCGTAGACTCTCGGACGCCATTACTGACCTTCAACGTCCCAAAGGACCAGCGGGAAAGCCTTCCTGTCCATGAGCTACCGGTGAGGCGCACAGTCTCACTGTATGATCCTCGGAATGCTTCTCTCTTCAAGCTATCTAGGTTGCGAGTGCCGCGCTATCGCCAGTTCCTCTCTACTGCATCCTTATTCATCCTGATATGCCTTTTCATCGCCGTTCTGATGCAACGGCCAGCTCAGATCAGCCTGCTTGAACTGGTCTTCTGGTTCTGGAGTGCAGGATTCATGCTAGACGAGGTCGTTGGTTTTAACGAGCAGGGCTTTTCGCTCTACATCATGAGTTTCTGGAACGTCTTTGACCTAGGCATCCTCCTCCTCTTGGTGATTTACTATTGCATGCGTGCATATGGCGTCTTCCTGATTGATTCCAAAGATTGGAACGACATGGCGTTCGATGTTTTGGCAGCCAACGCTATCCTGCTTTTACCTCGGATCTTCAGCGTGCTCGATCATTATCCGTACTTCTCGCAGCTTCTGATTGCGATGCGTCTGATGGCAGTCGACCTGGCTGCAGTTTTTGTCCTCATCGTTATGAGCTGTTCTGGATTCTTTGTCTTCTTCACCTTTTCGCGGAACAATAACAACGCTGCCGATGTGGGCTATAGGATATTCCAAATCCTGATGGGCTTCACACCGGCTGCCTGGGATGCGTGAGTTTCATGACTACTCAGCCCATGTGCCTCTATTAACATTGCTACAGATGGGAAGAAGCCGACGCGCTGGGCAAGGCGCTGCTTGTCATATTCCTGATCATTTGTCATTTCGTCATCGTGTAAGTGCAAAATCGTCCTTGGTGAGTAGACCGCAAAACTGACCATCCGTAGGACTGTTCTAATTACTGTCCTCACCAACTCCTTCATGAGAATTGCATCAAACGCGAAAGAGGAGCACCAATTCCTCTTTGCGATCAACACAATCTCCATGGTCAAGAATGACGCTCTGTTCTCATATGTGGCACCATCGAACATCCTTGCTTGGTTGTTGATGCCACTGAGATATGTAATGCCAATTCGACAATTCGTCATTTTAAACCGAAACGTCATCAAAGCTACCCATTTTCCACTGCTCTTTGGCATCTTTGTCTACGAAAGATACCTCCTCGCCACCTCGATCTACGAGCCCACTGATCTCGTCGACAATCATACCAGGCGTTCAAGTAGATATCGAGCCATGTTTGCCGATCCAATGAATCGCGGTGGTTTGTTCAGCCCGAATATCCGCGCACGCGAGGAATCAGTAGCCGGCATGCAAAAGGATAGAGCATTGGAAGAGGTGTTCCGTCGGCCACCGGATATGAACACGCTGCGAAGCCAGAGGAGGCTAGAACGGCGAAAGACACAGACAGCAATTAGGAATTGGATGGATCAAAACGATGAGTTGGGCGAGACGATCTCGCATTGGCCGACGATTGATACACGCCGGAGCATTTCTCAGCGTCGGTCAAGTCTGACACGCGACATGCCGCCTCGTGGTCCACGGCACCTTTCAGACGTCAGGTCCACCGCAAGTGATCCTGCCGACTTGGTCTCGAATAGTGGCTTCCCGTTCGGCACGTTCCGCGAGACAATTGAACGCCAGAATGCACTGCCTCAGTCTGACAAGGATCATACCGATGCGGATGGTGATGACGAACTCGTAACAAACGATGAGGACGAGGATGACGACCATCCAGACGAAAGCCAGATAGCTGGCACCAATAACAGGAGTTCGCAGGACTACTTTTCTACACCGTTGACAGCAAGACGCACCACTGTCGCTGCCCCATCGTCAATGGCCTCGTCATTGAACCCGTCTGGAAAAGAATCATCGCCGCAAGCACGCCGTGCTGCTATGCACAACAGGACGATGTCGACCAATACCATCTTGTATGCACCACAAGACTTCGGACGTCGAGGCCCAAGCCCGTCCTCAATCTCTGAGGAGCCGAGCGGCACACGATCCAGACCACGGACTGCGAAAATAATGACCACCATCGAGTCATCAGTAATGAGTGGCACCAAATCCCCTCGGAAAACGCAGTACACGACAACGCCTACGCGCCCGCGGCCTATCCCGTCCAAATCTGTCCCAGATCCCAGCCATATGCCACAGCTTGACTCGCGCTTCAGACAGCGTGTATCGTCCATTGACATGGAGGTCAATTCGGATATGGGAATTGATGCTAATAATGACTACGGAGCTGTGCCGGCATCTTTTGCGACACAAATGGCAATGGCAACTGGTCAACTGAAGGGTCTTGGGCGAGGTTCCGCGGATGACCGTGACAACGCGGATCGCATGAGTCGCCTGGTCTTGGCACGGATGAAAACACTAGAGGAGGGCCTTGCGGACGTGGCCAAGAACATGCGCGTTCTCCGCAGCGTTGTACCCACCGCCCAGAACTCAGGAGATGATAAGAGTTTGGATGGTCTGAGTGGTGGACGACAAAAAATCATCATACCTGCCATCACGCACGGAGACAAGCGCAGGGCCGCAGGTCAGCAAAAGCAATACAGCAAGGGTGAGCGCAGCCGGCCGACGACTGCAAGGCCATCAAACACGTCTGGTAGTCGGGGCAGCACAGATGCGAACAAGTCACCAGATGTCGAAGGCCGGCCGAAGAAGAGGAAGTCTGTCAAGGGCAAGGAGATTGCACTCCAATCTTCTACGGGTGAGGATAGTGGCTCCGACCACTTCGTCAGTCCAAGGATGAGCTCGCGGAGAGGCTCGTCTTTCTGATTTTCGCTTGATATAGGGAGATACTGACATCATTGGCCAAGAGTGGCATGGGGTACTGGTTTGCTTTGCATTATGACGAGATCATGCCTGCCGTTCAGGTCAAGCGGTCAGAAAGACACGTTTTGCCATCATTGAAGAGGGAGGGGGGGATGTCACAGAGTATGTTTGTCTGTATTTGCATCTTGTGTTTTGAACTAGCATCATGGCGTGGCGTATTTTGTTTTATGGGGGCAGACATATGGACGGTTTGCAAGAGATCTGCAATCGGTGGTAATTTGTCACTTTGGAATAGTTCCTGGACGTGTTAATGTCAATGTTGTTTGAGGTTGCTGCTGGGCAGCGACCCGAAGCCAAGCACACAAACATGTTCTTGGAGGGTGGTTCGTACTGTGTGAAACGTGAGACGTATATGCCTGTGGATAGACGATAGAGCCTCACCAAAAGAATCGTTGCGTTGCGATGACTTCTGACTAATGGGAGCAGTAAGTGTTCTGCACAACGTCGGGTGCTGTTTCCATCTCCCCAGGCACTACCACCGAGGCTTGTTTTCTGCCTTTTTTTTATCGTTCGGGTAGGGGGAGCCTCTTGTCGCCTCATCACTTTTGAACTGCCTGGCCTCTGTGTGTTCTTGGTCCGTCGATCTAGGGGTTACTGTTCAACGTGCTAGTGTGATTGGACTCCCTTTTGTGGACCAATCATGTCTAGTACTGGAAGAAGAATGAAAAATTACTGATCCTTCTTTACCTTTGAAAACTTTGCCAAACGCAAAAGGGTTTTTTGGTCTTTTTCCTTTTTTCTTTCTCATGTTTATTACACGATAGATTTGTCGCACCGCTAAACCCACGATAGTAGGTATAGCGTACTAATAATAATAAAAATAATTTTTTCTTTCTTTTTTTTTGGGGGGGGGGGGGGGGGGGAGTTGGAGAAAAGCGGAAACTGAGGGATGCTGGGCGAATGTATTTGGGTTCTAGGCCGTAATGAGCTCTCCCACGCAAGGTGTATATATATATATATATATGCATTTTTGTAACTCCTAACTGATTATCCTTTTCCCTTTCCTCTTGCGAGTTTTGGCCAACCTTGAAATTGCGTAGGCGGTTTGTGGACAGTCTTGGGCGGGAATTGTTCAAAGTCTTTCTTATTTTATTTTATACGCTTGCTGGAGTAGGAAAAACAAGCTTTTGTACGTTGTTAAATGAACCCTTTTTTCGTTCTAAACATTGGTTCAAAACCCGGGCGATTGACTCCATCTATCCTGCGAGCTCGGTACAAGCTGAAATTCCTAGAGGAAGGAGGTCTTGAACAGAAACAGTAGCGATTTGGAATGAGATACTCTGTCCAGCACTTTGCGCAGGAAGGAACAACTCCAAAAATACAACGACAAGGTGAGAAATCGACTACAAGAAAAGACCGAACGGTACCTCTGGCCTTTCTCCCCACGCTCGAAACGAGCATTTATCCATCCATCTGAATACGTGTGCCCCGTGTGCAATTAACTGCACAGAGCTTAGGCCTAGAGCTCTTTTAAGATCCCTGACCTAGCAAACAGTTTTAGCAAACCAGAAAGCCTCCGGCAGCACGAACTCTAATGACGTCAACCCGCAAAGCCCATTGGTCAAGTCCCCCGACTTCCCCCCAAATCGAGCCATCCCACCACAACCCAGCCCCCACCCCCACCCACTGCAAACTTACAAAATGTCGGACCGGACCGTTGGGCGGCGGCGGCGGCGGCCGTGGCCGCGGCCCGGTGTGAGTGGTCATGAATCATTGCCAGATGAGCACACCTTCTGGGAAGGGGACGCATTCATCGTACCATCCCGACAGCGACATCTCTCGTCGGAATTACACTGTTTCCTTCTCTCTTTCTCGTCTTCTCCCAGGATAATACCGTCTTGAAAGAAATACCCTGTCTGGTGTCGCGCAGTCGCGGGAGTCAATGTCTCGCCTGGTTCGTGCGCGAACTCCATCACCCTCAACCTCATCAGCAGGGTTAGCATCAGCGGCGGCAACGACTACGAACAGGATCAAACAATTCGCAGGACAATTACTCGGCGATAGCAACACGACGACTACAAAAAATCAGAGCAACAACAGCAGCAGTAGCAGCAGCAGACTCTCGTTTGGCCAGCACCAGCACCAGCAACAGCAACGCAACCATAGCATCATGTCGCAACCATCTTCTTTCGCTGCAAAGGCGCCATGGCGAGATCTCTTCCTTGAGCACGTCAATTCCATGTCGTCACCCGAGTTCTCGCTGTCCACCATCCGCAGGGTGCGTAGCGGCAGTGGCGAGTCGATCATGAGCCCCCGTGTCCGGACGTGTATTTTTCGTGGCATGTGGGCGGACATGCCGGTCAACTCGAAGAACGAGGCTGAGCTGAATCCCGAAGGAGTGTGGAGCAGCGATCTGCCCGTATTCACGACAGATGTGAGGATGGACAAGATGAGTGAGCTGTTTGGGCTGGACGTGGACGAAGGAAACGAGTACGCTGCAGGCACGGGAGTGCAGGTCGATGAGAGAGTCACGGGCAGTGGTGGCGGAGCGATGGTCGAGGTCATGTTCTGGGTCAAGGAGAGCATGGTACAGTGGCGGGTGCGTGGAAAGGCGTATGTTCTTGCCCCTGAGGACATTGGCGATGCCGATGCGTCCTCGGAAGCAGGCCAGAAGACTGTCAAGACCATTGTGGAGAGAATGCGAAGGCTGGACGGTGGCACCAAAGGCGACGATAAGAGCAAGTCGTGGAGCCTCCATCGCGAGATCTACGCGCACTTTGAGAACCTAAGCCCTGGGATGCGAGGGACCTGGCGGAACCCACCAAGCGGTCAACCCATCGAGACGCCGGTTGGAGACGATAGGCTCAAACTTGGGCAAAACTCTGATTCCTTGGTCAAAGACGACCTGGCGAGGCAGAACTTCCGCGTCGTAGTCATTGTGCCCGACTTTGTGGATCGCTGTGATCTAAGCGACCCGGCCAGAGGTAGGCGGTGGTTCTACACCTTCAGAGGTGGTGATGGAAGTGAGAAACCAAAGGCGCCCGGCGGACAGGTCGAAGGGCAGTGGGAAAAAGTTGAGGTATGGCCTTGATGACTTGAATCGGCTAGGGCCATCTTAATTTCCGAGAGAAAAGACATGCCTAGGCCTTCAATACACAGCAAGTATCGCATAAACTGAAGCTTTCTTTGTCCTATTCAGGCAGAATGCTGCACTCAGCTGGGATAAAGTCGGGAGTGTTTCGTAAATGACAAACCAGCCCCGGGACTACCAACAACTGCCGAGTGTAACGCGATGAAACAGTCGGATGACAGGTCTGTAGCGCTTCTCATTCGAAGAAAGTCGATGCAAGTGCCAAGACGAGGCGTCTATTGTCTTGGCACCACTGCCGCAATGGCTTGAAACTAAAGCAGATGTACTGTACGAAAACAGCCTATCAATGAGATGCACAACAGACTTGACAGGCGTGGCAGGCCGTGTCATGGCGAAGGTTCACGAGTTACCGGCACCCACTTCCCGTCAAAGGTGCACTCGGGTGTCCGGCCAGAAGGGAGACGGACTGCGCTGCCCGACCGGGAGTCCAAGTGGCTCACATGTCCGATCGGAGCAGGTCAATCTCGGGGCGGCACCTGCAGGTGGCAGCTTTTTTTCTCCCTTTCTTTCGGAGCACTTGATGTTGTTTGTGGAAAAAAGGTCCGTGCTGCATGTAACGGTACATCCTTGCCTCATTGTTGGTTGTAGCTGTGCTGCATTACATATTATGTCCGCTATGGTAACCGTCCAACCCTACTGCCATTATTGGACTAGTTTGCGACGTCTGCACATCATCTTGCTGATCTCGCCCTGACCTCGGAAATGCTCCGCATGTCTGCCGAGGTGCCAGGTGTTTTGTGACAATGGCTCAGACGTGACATGTCAACACCGCCAGTCGCTGGTTGGCGCGATGATGCTGATGGCCGGTTCTGTCGGAAGCTCGAAGGCGGGTAGCAGGCTGGTGTATCGGTCATACGAGCATTGTGCCGGTCTGGCCTATTTGATCTTGTTGGCTTTGCTGTCCTTGTTGGCCTTGTTGACCTTGCTATCCTTACTGGTCTTGTCGGCAAGGGCAAGGTTCAGGGAGGGTGGCTGTTGGTGGAGTTTGACGTGGATCGTGCTGCAACTGCATTGGCTGTTTCGGGAAGGCTGCGCCGAGGCACGATCCGACAACTGCAGGCAACGTCAGAGAGCGGATGGGAGAGCGATTGCCGTGGTTGATGCGGTGAGGAGTTGCTGCCAGGCATGGATGCATGGATGCATGGATCTGGCCTTTGTCGTGATGTGATGTGATGGTGGAGGTCGGCAGTGGCTGGCAGACTGAAAGCGGCTCTGGCCTACCTTGCCTTGTACAGGGCCGAGCAAGGTAAGTACTATGTACATCCATTAACTTATAGCAGGGCAGCTCCTGCCCCAGTGCCACTGCTGCCCTGGCTGCCTGCTGACCGGCTGCAAACCGGCCAACTCATCACATTGTCTAGTCTACTATGGTAGACATAGTACAGTAGTACATACGTACCTCACCTTGTTTCCGCACCGCTCATGTGCCTTTGTGCGTCTTGTCAGTCTTGTGCGTCAACGGTGCAGAAATCGTCCTGCAAGTCCCATGCATCGGCATGCCGCAGCGGCAACGAGCCTGGACTTGTCTGGTGGGACAGCGCGAGCAACATGACTTGGCAAGCCATGGCATGGAGTGGAATGGATCCCTTTCTGGCGCTATGGACATGGACATGGTCATGGACAGACAGGGCAGGGCAGGGCAGGGCAAAGCAGGGCAGGCCGTTGCGTGCCCAAGCACCCCAGACCATCATCCATGGACGGACATGCACAGACACCCATGAGGAGATTTGTTTCGCGACGCTTCCGAGCTCGAGAGTCGTCTGTCATCTGTCGCGTGTGGTCTGCTGCAGCCACCAGCAGCTATCAGACCGGCCCGCTCCCACTGCTGCTTTCCCGAGCGGCCCCCCGTTCGATCTGGCCCGACGCTAGCACGGCACTTGCACTTCTGTCGATCGTGGATGCACGCCTGCTGCTCTCTGCTTTCTGCTCTCTGCTTGCTGCTCTTTGCCCAAGGTGCGTATACTCCGCTACTGCTGGTGCTGCTTCTTCTCCTTCTTCCTCCTCCTCCTCCTCCTCCCCCCGCCTTCCTCCTCCTCATCGACAGACAGCCTGAGACAGACCCGATAACAAGCCTGCAATGTCTTGACTCTCCTCACGGCTAACCCCTGACAAGATCCGTCCAGTCCAGCCCTGCTGCCACTGCGAGACATCCGGTCCTGCCACACGACCAGCACGGAGCCAGCACCGCTGAACACTGAGCGACCGACAATTGACAGCCTTCTTGTTCGAGGCCTGGATCGTCACCCCAGCCTGCGAGGGGAAGGGGCCCCCTGCTCGTTTCCGTTACGGACTGCACTATGCTTCCACGACACGACGACCACTTGCCGTCTTCTTCCAAAAGCTCGAGCCTGGCCCAGCATCCGCCTAGCTCCTTTTTGTTCCTTCGAGCTTCAACTTCCTTCTCCCTAGCCCTGCCTGCCCGCCCGCCCGTCCTGAGCTGGGTCTAGCTCGCTCCAGACCCGACGCCATAATTAGCCCCGAGGTCCCTGCCTTCGCAAGGCCCCATCCACTGCCCACTAGCCTCGAGGTTTACTCCAGTCTCATCCAGTCCAGCGATAGCCTCTCGAGCTTACTCAAGACATCGTTGCCATCGACTTTCCCTGCCCTCGCCTCGTATTCGCGACCAATACACATCACTCCAACCACCTCAAGACACGTCCATCGCCATCACAGCGTGTCTGAGCCGTCGGCAGGCTCTCAATTGAGTAAGCCAGACTACGCCCCACTGCCCGCTTGACCATTGGACCACCAAACACAATTCAGAGCACAGAGTCCTTCCTGTGGCGTATGACAGCTCCCCGACAGACTCGACACTGCTCCTACGACTCTAGACACTCAACGGCCAGATCGAGAGCGCTCCGCTTCCAGCGGCCGGCAGGATGTCCACAGACGCTCTTGGCACGTTGGTTGACAACATCCCCAATTGGTTGAAACGCCTAGACGAGCTCGATGACCAGATCGACCAGCGACAGACCGACCTTGCCAGGTTGGCTGGCACAACCAGCCAGGCCTCCACCCGCTCCGTGCGGAACCGCGGCTCTACCGAATCGATACGGCCACGACATAACGATGATGCAACACAAGTCCAAAGTCCCAGTCCAGACCAAGTGGCCGACGGCCCGATCGCAAGCAATGCCAATCGCGAGAATGGAAGAGATCGATCGACGTCGATAACCCTAATACAAACAAGAGAGGTCGCCGCTACTGCGCAGAGGCGCGCCCGGGCAGTCGTGCATCGGAAAGAAAAGACGGAGTCAATGCTCAGCGCTCAGGACGTGGCCCGCAGGTATCACTCCAAGACGATGATCATAGTATACTATGATAGTTGGGTCCAGTCGTTCTTCGAGGAGCTCGTCAAATTCGTTTCGGCATCCCGCAATGTTATGCGCAAGGCCAAGATGGCGGCCAAGGTGGCAGAGATCAAGCGTATGGCGGAGCTCGAATTTCCAGATGAGGATGATGACGAGGACGACGAGGATGGCGGTGCGGAAACTGGCCCTGGTCTTGTCGCCAGCAATAATATGGCCGCGTCGAAGCCAAAAACGACAACCAACAAAGACGATACTGATTCTGACGATGAGAGCCCCGAAGAGCTTCGAAAACGGTTTCTTGCGGCACGGCACATGAGTCCTGCCACACGTCTGGCAATGTCTCGTAATCTGACAGGGGCAATGCCTCGGTCTGGCATGACTGCTGGTCGAGGACTGGTGGGAGCACGGAGTAGTGCTAATAATGCTGCTGGTGACATCTATGACCAGCTTGACAAGGGCCTGGAATTCGTGCAGAGTGCCTGCGAACACGCGGCACACCAGTTCCTCCGCGAGGGCGACTGCACCGAGCAGTTGAAGAAGATAAAGTCGCGCTTGGCGACGACTGGCGAGTGCGCTACAAAAGAGATCGAGCGGCGGAAGATGGCGAGTGATGGTTCCGAGGATGATGCTATCGACGCCAAGCCACGAAGCTACCGTCCCGTGGGTCTGTGTCGAGGTGACGGTGAGTATCCTTTCGTCGAAATATTGTGACTTTCTTCCTCAAGGAGCATTTCAACTGACCAAAGATTGGCCGCAGATGCTCAGAAGCCTGAGACAGACAAGCTGAAACATGACAGTGGGCATGATAGCGGTCACGATAGTGGTCACGGCGAAATGAGCAACAGCTCATGACGAGAGCTTGCACAACCACAGACATCGAAGCTAGCGCTGCAATGTAATATAGCTTCTGAGGCTATGTCTACGATACCCCTACCGAAACAAAAAAAGAAATTCTCTCGTTCCTCGACGCAGCGATTCTCACTTATTCTAATTGGCATAAATCGGCGAGGCTCTTATCAATGTGTAACGGAGGAAATACACCTCTACAGCATAGACGAAACGGTAGCAGCTACCTTTTGACATTATCGGCATCTCGGACAACCTGCGTTTCATACAGGTTCCGTGCTATCGAGAACGACCACTGTACTATAACACTATCAACGCGGGCAACACCTTTGAGATCTCGATACGTACGGAATCCAGGATTCCGGTTATTGGCCCAGCCCGTGAACGCAGAGGCCACCCTGCAGCAATAGTCCCTTACGGTGTTGCTTTCGGCCGAGCGATGTTCTGGGTGGCATATGTATTAGGCAGTCTGGCTCACAACAATAGCGTGCTAGCAGCCGCGGAAGCGGGCTCCAAGGCCGACGGGAGCGGCTCAACAAAGAGACCCGCAACGAATCAAAGAAAGATCTTCGCTGCGACTCGTCTCTTGTTCCGGACCAGAATAACGTATCTACCTACCGCCTTCCTTGTATTTGAAAACCCAAGCTAGTTGGCCTCTAGAGTTCTAAATGTATACCGACGACCATGATTCCCGAATTACCACAAGCCGTGAGAAGCGGAGGGAGCGAAGTCGGCCACAACCACTTTGAGCCGACGAGTCAAATCGGGCCGAGCTTGTCGCAAACAAGCCTCAAGGGAATGGCCACTAGCAGTAGTGGGCCCCACCTCTGGGGAAGTGGGCCGAGGGCGGAGGCGATGATGTCGGTGCCCGGTTTGCTGTCGCGATTCAAGCAAGGTCCGCAAGTGCTGAAAAGCCCGCTAGGCATGGCCTCGACGCCAGTGCGCGCAGCTTGAGCTGCAGCCGCCTTGCAACCCCCTCGAGTCTGCTCCTCGCTTCCTGGTTTCCGTTCTGTGCAATTGTAACACCAGCGACAATTCCTTGCTATTCCCGGCTGCTCAGTAATAATCGCCTATCAGCATCAGGCTCGGCCCGGACCTCCACGCACGGCACTGCTGATTAATTGTCCGAGATCTCCAGGGTCAAACCACGAACTTTGGTCTTGGGGGCGCACGGGGGCGAAGGACCGCCCCAGGCTTGTTCAGTCAGGCCTGACCCGGCGGCTGAAGAACGCTGCACACAAATGACGGCCGCGGCAAACATCCCCTTCTACCGGCCTCGTGGTCCTGCCACTGCTGCTGCGGCTGCTACTACAACTCTCAGCACTGCCGTACCTGTCGTCCCTGCCTCCGCCACGGCCGTGGTGGCGAACAGTCCTGGACATGCCGTGTATGGCACGCCAGACACATCGGCCCGGTCTGCGATGCAGCAGCAGCAGCTGTCGTCGTCGTCATCGCACATCGTGGCCAAGCTGGAGCCTGCCGACGATGACGAAGTCAACGACCACGACGGGATTGACGATTATGACGGTCGAGTAGCGGCGGTGCCATTTGCCGAGATGAGTAGTCCTGGTAGCAGTAGGAGCAGGAGCACGGGCTGCGGTACAAGGACGACACCGAGCACCACCACAGAGTTTGGTGAGCCGGACAGGAAGAAGCAGAAGCGCAACAAACCGACTCTTTCGTGTCTAGAGTGTGTCGAGAGGAAGACCAAGGTGAGTCATTCTTCATCGTTGTGTAGTTGGGGTTCTTTCATCAGTTCATTTTTTTTTGTTTGTGACAGTTGTCCCGCAGCGTGATGAGGTGTTCTGCTCGGGCGGAATCATTGTTCATGTTTATTGAGGAGGAGGAGACGACACCGTGATCTGAGTGTTGTGCCGTCGTGCCTGCTGACATTCTATGGTTGTGGAAATAGTGTGATAGAGGTCGGCCGCATTGTCTAGCTTGTAAGCCGTCTCTCGCTTGTCTTGGCTGTGCAAACGCTGTGATGATATGACCAGCACAGTCAACGGAACATGTCGCTGATAATGAGTGTATAGGTATCAAGCGCCAGTCAGGCTGTCGTTATGCGCATGTTGCGAATGTTCTTGAGTATGTCGTCACTCTCTCATGATATCACCTCAACCCTATTGCACTGATCATTTGTGAAGGTTAGCCATTGAACAGTTCTGACAGTCATTTCTCAGAGGCACATCACGCACAGCAGCCAACGGCAGCAGAATGACAATACCACCCAAGAAGCGCTCCTTAGTCTCCCACGCCGGCGGCAGTACCACAACTACGGGGACCGCACACGGTGGCATGACCATGATGGGAGGTCGGCCACCGCTGCCCAACATGGCAGACCGGGGCGTCTTCACCTCGAGCACCATCGTCTCGTCCGGCTCCGTGGCCCTATCCACGGGTCTCTTGTCCAACGTGCCCTTCTCGCTGCCCTCGGCCTCCAAGGTCTTCGGCATAGGCTCTGGATACCCTTTTGCAAACTACTGGACCTGCGCAGGCGGCCTGCCCGAGGTGATCAGCGTGCTGCCGGAAAAAGTGCAGTCCGACATGCTCGTTGCGCAATACTTTGAGTGTGTGGACCCGGTGTACCCGTGCGTCCACAGGCAGACTTTTTACGCGGTGTACGAGCACTTTTGGTCCCTCCCGCGCGAGGAGAAGGACAAGGAGAACGCCTCCTTTGTGGCGCTGCTGTTCGTCATGCTGGCCCTGGGCACGCAGTTTGTCTCTACGACCAAGAGCACGCAGGACGACCGGCGGCAGATGGCCGAATTTTACGCCTCGGCGGGCAACCAGGCGCTGAGAATGTTCTCGTACATGAGCACCGCGAGCATCCAGAGCATCCAGGCCATGGTGCTGCTTTGTTACTTTCTGATTAATGATAACCATGCTAGCGATGGCTGGGCTTTCGCTGGGTTGTTGATGAGGCAGGCTTATGCTATGGGACTGCATCGGGATCCTAACATTGGTGAGTCCCCCTGCTCTATTTTCATTCCCTTGATCCCATTTCTTCCTGTTTTCTTTCCTTTGGAGTTCTTCTTAGTGTCGGTGCCCGATTCGTATTCAGGTGTTGAAATTGTCGTGCTTCCGAAGGGAATGTGTCTCTAACACGAAGGAATCAGTGACACCCCACGCAAACGCTTTTGAGAAGCAACAGCGCCGCAAACTCTGGCAGGCCGTCCTCCTGCAGGATACATTCTTCGTCGTTCTCCTGTCGCTTCCGCCCAACGCGACACACACAGACGTGCACGTCGACGACTTTGACGACGACGAGTCGAGCATTGCCAACTCGGACCCGACCGACACGGCGTACATCAGGGGCTCGTGGACACTGGCGAACCTGGTGCAGGAGACCATCTGCAGCCCGCGGAGTCTGGACCTGCCGATCTGCGCGACGCAGAGGCAGAAGAGCAAACTCGTGGGCGAGTTCAAGGGGGTTTATCGGAGCTTTCCTGATGTCTTTCGTAGTTGGCAAGTTTTTCCCTCTCTCTCTCTCACACACTCTCACACACACATACACTTCTCTCCACTACTTGGAGACTGCCGATCCTCTCATCACCCCCAGTCCTCCTTCCGTCCCTCTCTCTCTGGCCATGGACTAGACTGCATGAAGAGCACGAGGAAAGCTAACCCTGAATCACTTGCTATTAGGAACCAAAGCTCGATAGCCCACCTGGCGATCTCCAACAAGCGGGTCGTCCGGCAGACGCTCTTCCTCACGTCCAACTACTACCACAATCTGATGCTCGTGCACGCCTCGGAGTCCCCCGAGGTGCCGCTCAACATCAAGGCGACCCTGGATGCGGCGCACGAGGCGATCGTGGCGTTCTTCACGTTCTTCACGCTGCTGCCGGAGGAGAGCCGCGTGTGGTGGGTGCTGAATCACAGGGCGTTCTTGGAGGCGCTCTGCATCGGCGGGATCCTGAAAGAGGTTAGGAAGGCTGGCGGGATGGGGGACCGGGAGCAGAGTAGCGGCGGTAGGGAAGGGGTCGGACAAGGGGAAAGCGAAGAGGGTGTAAAGGTCGGAGTTGGGCGCAGGAGGGTGAGTAGTGCTGCTACTTCTGGCAGGAAGGGGAGTGTTGGTGCTTGCAGTAGTGGCGGGAGTGGCGAGGGTTATGGCTCAAGTGGTGGTGTTGAGTACTCGCTTGCCCGGGAGCCGCTTTATGCTACGGCGCGGGAAGACATCAGTAAGTTGGCGACACTTTCGTTCTTGTTTCATTCCTCATTGTGAAGCACAGCACTCGGGAGCTGTGATTGTGATGTACAATCTGGGCGCGATTGTATATATACTAACATATCGCCACAGAACGTATGATGGATATTATGGAGATCATGGGCTCTGGAGAGCAAGGGTCTGAAGTCGCGAGGACGAGAGTCACGGTGCTCAGGGAGTTGCTATGAGAGACTGAAGTATGCATATATAGAGGAGCTCGGGAAAGATACGCATGTCACGCATATATATATATTTTAAATACATCTTTGTTATCTGCATTTGCTACGATCAGATGTGGTGGATTAGTTTGATTTTGTTCAGCACTGGTGTATAAGAAATCTTTGAGGCCTGAAGGCAATAGAGATCATTGGGAGAATGAGGGCTGCATGTTCATCATCGCACAGAGGGGTGGCCTCTTGGTCAGCAGCACAGAAGCGTAAGCGCTCCCCAATACCGCGGCCGGCCAAGAACCAATTGCCGTGCAAAGAGACGCCGGGTGCAGCTCCCGAGACAAGCGCCTGTCATGTTTCGTATTTCTTCATTGTTGGGGATCCTAGTGGCTGCTGCTGCCTTGCCAGCCTCGCCTGGCTGGCTGGCTGCATCTCGGTGACTCTTTGGCGGGTGGCGGGGTTCGGGTTGCTGCCTGCCGAGCCTGCCAAGTGCCTTTGGTCAACTGATGTTGGTTGTCATACCATCTACCTACTTTAGACCGATACCGTCCATTGCAGCAAGCCGACGTCCGGTACGAAATGCCAGTCTGCTCCGCACGCTCGAATTCCTCGTCGTCTCGCCGAGCATCATCGATCTCTATAGCGTCGCTCTGGAGATTTGAGCCTGACATTCGCGCGAAGCCGGTTGATCTGACGACTGCCAGCTAGACATTGCCCGGAATAGGGCATAGCATACACAGCCAGCTTCTGCTAGACAACCCTTCTCCTTAGCATTCTTCAGCCTACATCAATACTTGCTGTCTACTGGGGGAACAACAGCGCCCAAGGGCAGTCACAGCCTGTGGCCTGTTAGTCCCATCTATTCAACCTTCATCTCCAGGAAAACCTATTATATGCTCTTCTCAACTATCATCTTCACTTTCACAAGTCTGACTCTGCCAAATAGCCACGACAATGTCGCTCCGCGGTAGCACGGTGACCTGGAAGGCCACAGTAGACATGGACTGGGAAGCTGACTCAACAGGCGACTCGGACAGTGACAGCTCAGGCGCAGCGACGCCAACGGCACCGACTCCCGCCGGCCGTAATACAACTGTGCAAAACCACGCTATTGGTACCCAGCAGGAGCCTGGGCCAGACTCGCCTATTCAGTCCCCGGGCGAGAACTTCCTCGACGATGCCATATCGCGCCTACTCAGGACCCAGCCAGAACGCGACCCAAATGCTGCGGGCAGCGAGCAGCGTGAAGCGGCCGACGGTGCCGCGCTGGAACTCTTGGAGACGACATACACGACTGGCGACACGCTCATCCTCGTCAACTTCCCCGAAACCAGACCGCCGCATGTGAAATGTAACGGTCTGCATTGGCGGACGACATCTTTCCGCGCCCCCTCGGCAGTCCTTCTCGGCACTGGGTCAACTTACTTCGCCAAGCTCTATTCTCCACGATCGCAAGCCCGTATTCGCAGGCGCATCGACCTGGCAAAATACGGAGAGGGTATCGAGTATGTACTCGATTTGACACCTTCACTAGAGGGCGACGATGCTGCGGCGCAGCTAGTCGAGCTGTCTATTCCCGAGGGCGTGCGCAACTGGTGGCTCAGTATGAGCCGGCTGGGTGTGTCACGCTTCCTTGTCTCAGGCCACGACGACCACTGCCCATCGCATATCGATGTACCCATCGAGTATGAGGCTAAAGGACTGGTGAACCGCCACGACGATCCTCTCCCCAATGACAATCTCGCCGACATTGTGATGTCGCCGCTACGTATGGTCCCGGACTACTGCCCCATACGTCACAGAGCCAACATTCTACGGTTGATCCGTACGATTCTTGGTGAGGATCTTGTGCTTAACTCCGCTATCAGGGTCTATACCATCTGTGGCATAGCTAAGCAATTTGACTGCGCGAGTGTTGTTGTGAGTGTCACCTGAAGCTGACAGATCCCAATATGTTTCTTGACAAGGACTTTCCTTAACATCCATCGTGACAGAAAGACTCTGTCTTCACATGGCTCATGGCCCAGCCTAATTCAGACTTCATTGACCTCGAGCCAGAAGCGTCTCTCAAGATTGGCTGGAACCTTGGTCTTCGAGATATCACTCGTGCTGCCATGCGCGTTCTTGTCGCTGAGAAATCGATGGACGCTCTTGGGTCATCAGCAGCGCCAGAGAATCGCCGCTTCACTCTTCTCGGACGTCCTCGAACAGAACTACCCGACGAGCTAGAGAACATCATACAGCACGCCGCAAACAAGTACACCGAGAGAGTGCAACAGATTAGCGCAGATCTGGTTGGTCCTCGGGTTTTTACGCTGCTTCAAGTCGAGGAGTGGGACAAGCTCATGCAATTTGGTCAATTGATCGGGACTGTTGAGCCTGGTGCCAACTTTCCTAACCTAAGCATCGAGGAACTCCAAAGACTTCCGTCGCCAATCGTGGCATCAGCCTCCGCTGAGGATGTACGAACACAATTCTACGTGGTGTGCAGATTACTACTACAGTTCGTGCACTCTAGTGTACAGTCCCCCGATTCGGACTCTTTTCGAAGTGAAACGGAGCATACGACAGAGCGCAACCGTCTGTGCTACGTGCCTCGATCGCGCTTCGAGTCATACTTTACTATTTGGACGAATGCGGACCCTCTACAACGCCGCATGCTAGCAGATTACTGGCAGAGAATGAAGGACTCGGTGATGCTATATACTGGATTTGTCCTCTGCCAGACCTCGCTCGTCGACTACGTCACCGTATTCAACTCGAGCGTCTACATGGCTGCGAGGCAGGGCAGTATTCTCGAGATATGGGGCCGACCGTTCGAGCTGGACTTGCGGAAGCTTCACGCAGAAGTGAGACACAGTTTCGAGGTCCTCAGAATACGATGGGCGCAACCGAGAGATCTGGAAATCCCTCTCACGCGTTCCAATCATCTGGCACTCGGCCTCACAGACGAAGAGTTCAAGTACCTTCCCTTGTGGGCTGGTGGTCTCGACGACGGCACAGGCGGTGTTTTCCAAGAGGAACAAGTGCCTGACGCAGACATGGGGCCTATCGGTCCCGGACCAGCTTACCATACAGGCTACTCCGTTATGTCAGAATACACAAACTTCTCATCGAGCATCGCTCCTTCGGATGCGCCTGCGATGAGCACGATCGGCACGGAAGTCGAATTTGGTGGTCGCGGCGCTGGCGATGACAGTCACACCGTAGACTTTGACGACACTGAGACACTCACATCCGGCCGCTCGAAGATCGCAGTGCCCACAGGCAGCACAGTTACCGGCACCCGCGCGGCATCATCATACGCACCGAGCTCAGTCATGACGCCAAGCGAGGGCGGCAGTGTGGTCAGCGCCATGGCCAGAGACGTGCGCGGTCTGAGGCTCGGCTCGGTATATGGCGTCGAGCAGGATGCTGGTCAGCCCCTATACACCACGTCCTCTGGAGGTCATGAAGCTCACTTGAACACGACCCGGGATGGTGGCCACGGGGACATGACCATGGCAGACGCGAGTACAACCGGCGGCAGCAAAGCGAATAACAACAACCAAGCTGCCCCCGCAACGACTACAAGCAACAACCAGACAGGCGGTGATGGCGATATGGACGACGATGACGACGACTGGTCAGCACCGTCTGACGACGATGATGATCTGGAGAACTTCAGGTAGATCTACTGAAGTTTTATCAGAAGAGCGTTGAACTTTCGCTTTGGCTGCCATCGGGGGCCAAGCTGAAGAACAACAGAGCATGGGCGGATGGCAGACAGACTGCACAAGCAGTTGGACAATGTGGGATCCACATCATCTCATGATTTTGAACATTTTGATCTACTTTTTGAAATCTGCTTTGAATACGGCTATGAGTTTCTGGAAGAATTTGGCGTTTGAGGAGATGCATGTTCGGCAGATGGACCTGTTTCGTATGGATCATGCTCGCGCAATAAAGTAGTGAGACACGACATCTTACACAAACCAGAGCACAAACCTGCCATGAACGCCATGCTTACAATTGGATACTGAATAACGTACGACAATAGTACTTGCGTTCCTTCGCAATGTTTCACGCAGGACCTCGTCATTCTTGTGGTCTTCTTCCCTGCGCCTCGCACGTCATGCTTTCGTCAAAACAAGGAGGATCTTGAAGGAGACTAACGCACATCACAGTTGAAGTGAACCCTAATCATCAAGTTTGGCGATAGATTAAGCCTTCCATTGTCAGCTGTTTTATGTGACTTTTCTGCACACATCGTGAAGCTAGGTATTCTAGCATGATTGTAATATGCCACCTCATCTAGCTACTGCGTCTCCTCCTATGAGCACGCTCTGGTCTAGGTATCATTGTTTCAAACGTAAAGCAGATTCGCTCGCCATATCAAATGTATCCCATGAAAATCTCGTGACGCCAGAAGTAAATGCAGTTCACTTCCACTCGAGTGCCATTGTCCATAACTTGTCAAGCATGGTTGGGGCCCGAGATCAATAACTGCCGACTTCCTCCTCGTTTCGCTCGACTTATCTGCACAATGTTTGTGCAAAACGTGGAGCCAGTTCGTAAAGTAGTGCCTCATACCTCAAATCCAGGCACTGCCATCGTCGCCCATATTGGCATCGTCATCTTCCAGTGGTGTCTTGCGTGGTCGTCCATGCCCCCGCGGAGCTTTGGAGTCTGAACGAGCACGCTTGTTGCGACCGCCAGGGGTGTTCGCAGCTTTGCGTTTCCGACCACGACCCTCAAGAGGACCTCCATCGTCGTCATCGTCATCTTCAGCATCAGGAGTCTGGGGGTCTTCGTCACCCTCAAAGTCCTCCTCATCCTCGTCGGCCACCTTGAAGTCCTTGTCCACATTCAACAGGTCCACAAATGCCTTGCATTGCTCGGTCATGCGCTGGGGCGAATCAAATCCAGTCATGATGTTGCGCATATCTTCCCAGAACTTGTCGCCAGTGGCACCTGGCAGTTTGAACGGGGCCTTGGTCAAATCTTTCGACATTCCCTTGCCTTTTGTCTCACGACGGCTAGCATTAACGCCGTAAGTTCGGCGGAGGTGCGTTCTGGCTTCCCACAATAGCATGAAGATCGTGGAACCCGCAGCGAGACGGCGCAGTCTTTCGATGGGCACCGGAGGCTCAAAGGTCGTCGGAGGCAACGGCTCCCCCCCAGCGGGCTGCTGAGAGCTCGTAACATTGTCCATGCTAACCTGAAGTACTTCAGCTTCGATAGTCTGTGCTATGCTTGCACCCGTGCCTGTAAACATTTTCTCCATGGCAGCCACAGCAGCCTGGAGCTCTCCGATGGTGACATAGTCGAAAAATGCCATATTCTCTAGGACAAAGCGAGAATATGCTACGTGCTGTGGGATATTGTCTCTAATGTCCAGCTTGCTGAGCTCGAAATCGACTTGCGCAACTAGCTTCTCCAGAAATCGTAGTCGATTTTTGGGTTTGCTGATTTTGAGCACCTCGACGAGCTGATGCAGCTTTGGGGTGAATGGGTCTGTTGTGGCGCCCCGAGAGTCGTGGACGACGTCTCGCTGATACTGGAAAGCGGACTGAACTGCCTTGACATACTCCCGCTCAAGGACAGTCTCATGCTTCTCGTGTAGCGCACGATGCTCATGATATGCGAGCTCGCTAATCTTCGGATGGGGACAAGTTTCTAAAGTCATGAGGGTGATACCAGTCTCTTTTGGATGCACCAGACCCTGTCGGTTGATGGTGGCTAACACTTCCATCGCAAGAAAAGCATGATCATCAGGATTTGAAAGGGCGATGCGGGTAAGGTGTTTCAAGAAGCGCTGGGTAGTCGCGCTGGCCACATCATCGAATGAAGTGCCTCCCATGACTTTGAGATCCTTCTTTGGCTGATCTTTGCCTTTAGTACCGTTCGCGGCGCTTTGTTCCGATCGGCGTTCTTCTATGAACAGGAACTCCTTGAGTGACCTCAAGATCATGGACTCGAGGACCTGGTTTTCCTCGTCGAAGACCTGTTGAAATGCCGTGTAGACATTGGCGGCGACGTAGTTCCGGGGGTTGGATTGGCAAATTAATCCGACAGCATCAAGGGCTGGGCGCCGAATTTCAATTGGCTGGCTAGGACTGGCAAAGAAGATCAAAACGTCAACCATCAGTTTCGAGACGGGCCCTCCTTGCCATTTCGGAAAGTGCGTCTTAAAGATGTCGGCATGCGAATCGAGATCACAGTGCTTGCCAGCCATGCCGACGATAAGGGAGTAGCGGTCGAATTGTCGAATCTTTTGCTGGTCCAGAGGCCCCTTGGCAGTGAAGGCTCTAATTTTCTGTATACCCGCGAGACTTGAGGACACAAGTCGTGCAAGATGCTCCGATGTCTGAAGTAGGCCGCTCATAATCCATAAGCAGGCAATGACATCGTCCAGAAGTGCTCTGCCGACCTTAGACACAGCCGGCATCAAGTCCTTGCGGACATCAGCGAGGAATTGTGCGTTGATGCTGGAGACTTCTGGGAGAACGCGACGATAAATGACCACGACAGCTCTCGCCACAGCCAAATCCTCGCTCGTGCTGACGCTAGCGATGTGTGGTTTTAACAGCCTGATCTGCTCGAAAGTAAAGAGCTTGGGGTCGGCCTTCGCAAAGATCATGAGGACTTGCAAAGCATCCTTGCCCGATGGTACAGAAGAGTCCTCGGACTCCGGGTTGTCTAGCAGATCGAACATGCTTCCAACCAGCCTCTTGCATACTTTCGCGTTGGCGGGCGCGAGTCTCGACTCGGGTGCGAGAATGATCTGCAGGACCTTGTCTAGAACCGGAGCAGAGTTGCCATGCTTGACCGTCTGCACCATGAGTGCGACATGATCTGTGAGTGCTTGCTTCGATTCAACTGACTCGTCCGACTTGTAAAATGGCGAGATCCAGATCTCCTCGACCATCTGCTTCGCCAACTCGCGGACACCCTCATCGGGATCTTGCATGCGATGCAGAAGCCCGTTCGCGATGGTGCTTCGCACCTCCTTGCTTCGATTGCCGAGGTAGATATCCTTGGCGAGCTTCATGGCACGTTTGCGCACACCAACACCAGAGTCGGTGCACCTCTGAATGACTGTGGGTGTCATCATACCCTCCAGGTGTGGCCGAACACTGATGCACTTTCCAATGAGACCCAGTGCCGAGTCACGAACTTGCGGCGAGCTATCGCTGGAGCATTGCAGAATAAGCTGGATGACAACACTATCGCCATCTAAGATTGTCGGGTCTGTTTCGAGGACCTGATTGATGCTCTTGATACTGCGGCTCCGCACAGTCGCCTGATCAGTCGTCATGGATCCCAATAGGATGTTGAGGACGACATTGAAGGACGAACAGAAACTTGATCGCAGAAGGACGATGGAGTGCGCCAGACGAGCGTGTTTCGCAGCCACTTGCTTGAAGCTGTACTCTCGCGACAGCCATTTCGGGTCTTCAATCATGTTCCTGAGGCGATAGGCTGTGCGGCCATACTCCGCGTCTCGGTCATCCACATCGTCGCTGGTCTCCGAGTTGTACCCAGGGCCGATCTGTGATGCCCAGTCTGTGACGAGGTATGAAATTGCACTTTTCAAGTACTGATCCTCGGTAACTCGGTCCTGCAGAAACTCGAGCACGATGCGGTACGGACCTAGCCAGCCAAGGACCTTGTCTGGTGAAATCTTGCCCTCGAGTGCGGTTGAAGTCAGGTCAGCCAGCCAGAATCCGAGCTCATCGGCGTCGCTCCCCTCGAAGTTGGCGGCGATCTTGCGTACATGAGATCGCAGTTTTGAGATTGCGGCAGCCATGACACCCAACAGCTCAAGCGCCATGTTTCTTGCTGGAGCAGAATTCTCCTTACCATCGACCTGCTTGACCATCATGAACATAAGTAGTCGCAATAGAAGTTCAGCGGCGGGCCAATCTGGAGAGTCCAAGCATGTCGTAAAGTCCTCGACGAACAAATCCAGTAAATTGCGATAAGGAGTGTCGCCTGACTTGGTCGATTTAAGGGCTCTCTCGACGATGAAGTTGACCACATAGTTCGCGTCTCGTGCAGCCGCATTGATAAGTGGCTCAGCAAGCCCCGAGATCTCTTGCACGGCGGTCGAGTGCTGGATGCTGGCAAAGTCCTCCGTCCTCACTGCATAAATAGGTGCAGTGGGCAGACCGGCTTCGTCGCTGACGCCTTCTTCTCCCATTGCATCAAGAACCATATCATGGCGAGGCCCTCGCTGGTTTTCCACTTTTCCTGCGCTAGCTTGTACCAGACGCATGATGAGCGCTGACACAGGCTGGATGCTGCCACCGTCCGAAAGCTTGAACTGACGTGCTCGCTGCTTTCCTACAGGCAGTTTCTCCAAGGAGGTAAGTATCTCGGTAAAAATGCCTTGTCGCTGATTTGGATTCATCACGAAAATTTGCGAAAGCATATTCATCGCGACAGACCTCAATCCGTCAAACTTCTGCACGCCGAGGACTGAGTCCTTTTCGCTGTATGCATTCTCAACGAAGATGAGCTTCGATGATGCGTACTCCAAGGTATTCACAACAGCCTCAGAGAGATCAGTATTCACAATGAGATCCGACATCAAGGAGAAAAGGCGCTGGGAGGCGGTGAAAAGAGATCCGATGGCCTTCTTGTGTACCGACACAAGCTTGAATAATGGCCCAGTGTTGTCTGTACTGCGCAATTCGGCAAGAGGCACAACAATCCCGTCCATGACGTTCTTGAAGATATTAAGGCCTTGGTGTATCAGGTCCTCAGAATAGAGTTGCTTCTCCTCGCGACCTCCACACATGATTCGGAGTGCGGTGCGTGCAGCCTTTAGTCCTGCCTCAATCTCCGGCAGCTGTTGTGCCCAGAACCCGACCTCTGTCTCACCCCAGCCCTCGTCGAGCTTGAGATCCAGGGAATCGACGTGTCTGATAGTGACTTCGCTCAGATTCTGAATTCGAATGATCTCTTCGAGCGGTGCTTGCTTAAAGCAGTCCAGCTCAATTGTCTTCTTGATTTGATTGTGCGCTCTTGTGTGGGCAGCAACGGTCATCATCGAGTCACCGTCATTCGTGACCAGTACGAGATGAGATGCTGTTCCAGGCTGGCCCCCTAGAGCATCTTCAGCAGCAAATATCTCTTGGAAGCACCGCTGTAGCTCAGAAAAGGCAACATTTGCCAGATCGCGCTGGTTGAGGTCGCTGTTGAGCAAGTCAATGTCGCGGTACCCTGCGTGCTTCTTGGTCGATAAGTGCGTGGGAGCACTCAGTGTGTCGTTCACCACAGCAAACTCTTGTTTGTCAAACTTGGCAGTAGGCAGCTCAATATGGAAGCTGTTGGGATCTTGATCTTGTGAGGATGGCGCACGCTCGTAGAATGGCCCTTCATCTTCAGAGTGTGGCGTTACCTGGGGCTCATCTGCAGCAGGCTTGGTCCTGATGTTCTTGATATCAGGGACGGGAATTTGAATTGAAGATGAGGTTGCCACTGGTTCCGGTTTTATTGGACGATCAGGTTCGGCTTTCACATCCAATTCATCTGGGGACATGATCTGCGTCTGGGGTCGGCATGAGTCTGGTACCTGCTCTGGCACTGGGGCGACGATACGCGCCGGCACTATCGACACTGGTGAGGGCGGCTTCATCATCAGATCAGCCATAGACACGGTCTGCGGCTGCGATGGAGCAGGTAGTGGGGTTTGTGCAGGCTCGCTGGATCTTTGTTGCTGCTGCAAAGCCATGCCGGCTTCAAGCTCGCGCTGCGTCGGCAGTCTGATCTCAATTCGAGACTTTGTGGTCGGCGTACCATTGCTGCTGCTGATAGAGGCGGGGTTATGCTTGACGATCTTCGGAGGCTCCGATCGCCGGGATTTGGGTGATTTCTTGAGCAATCTTGGAGACATGTTCGGTCCATTCGAAACAGGCGTTCTTTGGACATCAGGTGCGGAGGACTCGTAGCTGACAGATGTATGGTCGAGAATGAGCTTGGTGAATGGCGAAAGACCACTAGTCAAGCCCTTCGAAGTTGAACGGCTGGTCGACCCTAGTGAAGGTGTCGTCTTGAACTTGCTGCGACAGTAAATGTCAGCTGAAGAAAAATTGTCATCCCCGTGAGTTTTGGTAAAGAAATCCCTGGAAATCCAGACGTGTGGCTGCAGGCAGTAGGCTAAAAATTAGATGTGTAATCGAAAACACCCTGTTGGCTTACAATTCTGTGATACTGTCTGCCTGCAGCAGATTCTGTATGAAGTCAAGACTCCCTTCGACACGTTTCGAATGTGGATTGTCTGCAGCTTCGCGGTTGAGTGCTTGGAGGTCGTCGCGCGGAAGCAACCCAGCAACAGGTGGCGCGAGGGGCCCGGAACCAATGGTGGGCGTATTGATGATGTCTGCGCATGAGATAAGGTCAGCAGATGCAGGCAGCGTATAGTGCAGCTAGCCATGGAGGTGGCGACCTGACGAGGTGAGGCAGAAGCCAGGTCGTGGAGGAAGGTGCGAGCGTGGGGTGGCTCCTACCTGACTGGAACGGAAAGATCGAGGTGAACGGCGTGTATGGCAGCGCCTCGTGAAGTGTGTATGGGCGCCGCTGTGTCTGGTGCTGGTGATACGGCTGCTCCTTTTGCTGGGGACCATCATGACGTGACTGCGCCGGATCCTGCGCCTGGCCATAGTATGGCATTCCGCCATTCTGGGCGGCGAAGAACGGATCCGCCATGGTCGGGAGCGTGGGCGGCGCTGGCCGGTAGGCGCAGACAGTGACTATCTCGGAGCGGAGGCTTCGGGCATGGTCGAGAGCTCACGCCGCTAGGTAGCTGAGATCTCTGAAGATATCCCCTTCGTGTCGAATGCGACAATGTTGGCACAGCTGTGCAACCTATTTTCGCGGGTGGAGATCGTCGTCGCGAGCGTCGGGGCTGTTGCGCGTAGAAGAGCAAGACGCGTTACTCTGAGCTGAAGTTGTGTTCTTGAAAGAGGGCGCGCTGCAGACTGTGTCGTCGGGATGGCTCGCAGAAGCTCACGATGTCGCTGAGGAATTGTTGGTCGTTGCGACAATTGGAAGCTCGAATCGAGTCGCGATCGTGCCCAGTGATCCCGGACCTGTGGATGATCGCACTTGACTACGAGGGAGAGTATCCTCACGCTCAAACTACTTCATCAGGGCTGCAATTGTGGCTGTATTGGATGTACAGCTGCACCTACAGTACTTACCACGAAGCTAAGCTTGCTTAGAACCCTAGTACACAGCCTAAACTAAAGGAGGACTAGCGCCGGATCCCCCTGCCTGGCCGTATCACTGTAAGCAAGCCCGCTGCTGTCCCCTGGCCTATTCACTTAAGCGGACCTGCCCCTGCGTCACCGGTTTCTGCTGATTGGCGGGCGCATTTCGAGATTGACAGGCCCGTCTGATACGCCTTTTTTTCTCGTTGCCCAGTCGCACTCTCACGACAGTCGATATATTTCTTGAGCACACGTCCTCGCCCACTGACCTGCACTTCCAATTCACTACACGGCTTTTCCAGCACATCCTCAGCATCAAAATGGCTACCATCGGCTCGCTCATTTTCTGCACGACTTGCGGCAACCTGCTCCCGGTTTCGAAGGGCAATGAGAAGAACATCCTAGAGTGCGAGTGCTGCGGCACGCGCAACCAAGGTAAGTGCCTGCTCTTTTGCTACAACACCTGAAGCGCGCGACCACGACTTTGCGGACCCTGATTTCTTTCCCGCTATACAGATATGGCCTCCAAAACCGTCATCACAAAAAGCAAACCTTCCGACTTCCCCTCGCTCCTCCGGCAACAACTTTCAACCGTGCAGACAGTCGAGCGTCACAAGGTGGAAACCGAGGCACTGTCCAACGTGCCCTGCGAGAAGTGCGGCGAGACCAAGGTCCGGTACTCGGCCGTGCAGCTGCGTGGTGCAGACGAAGGCAGCACAATCTTTTACACCTGCGGCGACTGCGGACACAAGTGGAACACCAACAACTAAGGACAACCACCGAGTCTCAATAAGCGATGCGAAAACTTTTGATCTCCTGTCACTTTCTTCTGATACCAAGCGACACTTTATATGGGCATACGGAAGAATTCAAATAATCGGAATTGCCAACGCCTCTTTGTCCTCGTTATGGTCTTATGGGATATGTACATGCAGGCTCTTCGTGAGCAGGGGCGAGAACGGCTCAAGCAGCAACGGCCTGAGCAGAATCTGGGATGAGCGCGTACTCGGTCTGGCCGGACTGCTCATAGTCTACCATGTCGAGCGCGACGATAACACTTTCCCGGACAACCTTCTCCTTGTCGTTGAGGAAGCTCTTGAGTGTCTCCTCGACACCAGGCTCGTCACCAAGACTGCCGAGAGCCTCGGCAGCCTCGTGGCGCACCATGCTCGCCTCTTCGACGTTGGCGAGAGAGGCTGTGAGGGCTGGGATGGACGCCGGGTGCGACAACTGGCCGAAGACGAACGCAATTTCGTGGCGGAAGAGCGCGGAGGAGTCGCTCAGACCCTTGGCCAGAGCGAGCACAGCAGATGTTGAAGTCGGGAGACTGGGAGGGGAGGCGAGATCACGCAGGCCGAACATAGCACGGTATCGCACGAAGAGCGGCGCCGATGTGTCCAGCAGCTGCTTTTCGAGGTCCTCAACGGATGCGTTCGCTTCGGGCATGGGAGGAGCGGGGTCTACCGACGCGAAATCACTGTAAATAGCTTCAACATCAGCACTGCGCATCAAAATAAAGTCAACCAAACGCATGTGACTTACCTCTGGTGCAGCTTCTCAGCCTTGCGCTGCTCCGAGTTCTCCCACTCTATCCGATCAATAGCGATCTCGCACGTCTCAGTGATACACACATCCTCGCCCTTGCGGTCACGGAATTCGCGCAAGATCTGCAGACTGTCCTGATTACCCAGCGCACCGAGCGCCTCTGCCGCCTCGTGCCGACACATGGGGTCCTCGTTGAGATCCGCGAGAACCTTCTTGAGCGGCTCGTTGGCATCCTGGTTGTTGCTCTGGCCGAGGCAGTAGGCGAGCTCGTGCTTGAGAAGCGCAGAAGGCGAAGCAAAGCCCGCAGCGATAGCGTCGATGGCTTCCTTGGACTCGGCCTCGGAGCCGTTGCGGGCGACGTGCTTGAGCGAGAAGAGGGCGCGGAACCGGATGGGCAGCGGAGTCGCCTCGGAGCACAAGGACTCGCGCAGGCTTGCGATTGTGGCCGACTTGTCTGCCATGACTTGTGTGTGTGGTCGGTTGTTCTGAGAAGGTCGTGGGCCTTGCAGCGGAAGGTTCTGCGTGCTGTAGAAACAACTTGTCTTGCACGATAGGCTCGTTTCTCTTCTCGTGGGCTTGTACGCTTTTTGCGATCGTTATCAGATCTCGAAGTAGCTCTCCCCAAGGGTTTGTAGCGGGGTCCTGGCCTGCAGGGTTGCCTTGAAAAAAATATTTGGCTGCGCCGGGCGGATGGCAGCGCCTAGGTGCCCCACCCGCACTCTAAGCAGCCTTGTTTAGTGTAAAGAGACGATCTGAGATCATCACAACCCAGGCGAGGCAGGGGCAATACAATGAGTGTCGTGCGGAATTCTCAAAAGCTTTACACTATACTCAGATGAGATGCACCAATCGCACTAAGTCGGAAAGAAAAGTTCTGCCAAACAGTAGGTGTGATGAAGAGATAAAATGTTGACGATCGCTCGCTTTCCTCCTGGTGTTAACTTGACTCATCTTCCATATATCATATCTGAGGATAAGCTCTACTTCGGATGGATGCCTCATCCTCTAGCCTCAAGAAAGGGCAGGCGGATACAAATTTACGCCTATGCATACCTGTTGCAGACTCTCCCTGTAGTCCCTTCGCCTCGTTTTTGTCCTCTTTATTTGGCCTTGTTCTCGTGAGACTTCGCACTCTTCCACAAAGACCTGACATATTCCTTTTCCAAGTCTCGGCAGCTTCGTTACCCTCAGGTGTCTTTCTCAGCCTTTCGGTTGTTCATCTAGCGCTGCGCCACGGAACGGTGGTAGAGCGGCCCGATTGGCCTGCCGTAAGCTTCGGCTCCATGCCTTTGCAGGGTGTGAATGCACGTCAGAATACAACATCGATTACATGCATGGCATCAGTGAAACACATGTCATGCTTGATTTATCCTTGCCATCCCATTCGATATTGCGCCAATCTCAAGCGCATCAAAAATGCCGTCTTGCTTATTGCAAATCGGCATTCCCTATGATTTTTCACTAGAATTTGTAGGTCTTTCATATTCACCTCCACGCACGTTCCAGGCTCGAAAAATATAGGAAGGTTCAAAAGTGTGCTGCTCATGGCAACTTACCAAAGTCGAGTTCGATGTCAGCAGTTGTGACAGAGCCATGGCTGACAAAATGACAAGCCGAGTGCACGTATTGTATTTAGTAGGCAAGGCGTAGCCGCTTGGGGACGTAGGCGCGCCAGATGTTACCTTTGGCAATCTTGGCGTCGTTGAGGACGGCTGGTCAAATAAACCGCTCTCATATCCATGGTAACGTTCTCACGCTCTGACCAGCAGATCTGGCAGTATTTCACATAGTAAGAATTGTGCATACAGATTGATATATCGTTAAGCTAAGATGTTATGTATTCTTGTATAATTTCTTTTGTCTTTGCTATTTACAGCTATCTCTATCAGCCTACTGTTTCCATCCACAGTCTAGGGCTGGACTGAATATTTCACCCGCAGTACAGGGTATTTAACTTTAATTTTTGATTTTTCAAATTTACGTTCGTGCCCTTGGTTGCATGGCATTGCTTCTGATTCATGACGAAGGTCTCATAAACCATCAGTCTTTCGATGTTCAGTATGTCCGCCATGACAAGGATATTGCTGTACACAGCGACGGATTGGCATTGCATAATGTAATCGATAATGTTCCAAGCCTCAGTACCTTCGTGACCAATAACCAATTCAGTTTTGCTCTGAAATCACTCGACTATTTCGCTGGTAAGCACAAATGATGCCACAAGGAACATTCTTTGAGGTTGTGACCACGCGAACATGAGATGGGCCAGATATCCTTGTCAAACGTAGAGGGCAGCGTGACGCAGATTGAGCGAGCGACTGTCTGCTAGATAGTCTTCGGCTGGTCGCTACGCATACTGCCATCTTCGCAGGTCCCCCTACCGTTCCCTGGAGACACCCCACTTATACCCGCGCGAACTTGGCTGGGTTCCGAACCGCCGGGTTGTCTCCACTTGATTGAGTTGCAAGAAAATTCAGGACGCAAAATCATGATCGGGAGTAATTATACTAAAATGGCACAGCCAAGTCTTCTGCTATGTAATGGCACCCAAGCTATTGAGATGGCCTCACTGGACCTAAAATCGTTTGTTTAGTCAAGTCTCCAGGGCTGTGTAACGTTATCACAGTTGGTGTCTACGGAGATAGGCAAATCTACGTCCTTAGAAATATCAGCCAACTTGCTGATTGGCAACTCGGGACAGTGCTTAAATGATTGCTTCGAGTGCCTAGAACAACGTGAATTCAAAGTCGCTCTACTCGCTACTTGGTTCCTCACATAACACCGATTTCGCTTGCCCAGCAATGTTTCCCGAGACGAAGCCCGTTTGCCGGCCCAGCACCGCATTCACAGAGTTCTAGCTACGACACACGTCTTCTCCACTCGTCCCGAAAACACGTGAAAATTTTTCACCAATATGTAACGCAATAATCTCCGGCGCCATCACCAAGTGGTTCCATAGTGTAGTTGGTTATCACATCGGATTCTGATTGCTCTACAGGTTATAAGTTTCCGGTAACCGGAGTTCGACTCTCCGTGGGACCTGATGTGAGCTGTCTATGTGGCAGTCCATTTGTTTTTGACATCGTGAAGATATCGTGAGAGAAGTCTGTGGTGTTTTGGCCGTCCGCCTGATGCTTTTGCGACTGTAATGCAAATTGTGGGCCTGCACTGTCGAACTGCGCACGAATGGGAGGAGCGAATAAGGGTCGATTATCGCTGCACGTATGTAGGGAATCTCGGCATGACGTGCTGCGCGCTGAAATGGCAAATGGGAGCTTGTTTCTTTTTGTTTTCTTTTTTCCTTGCAAACTGTGTCATGGGCACTACTGTAAAAGCCATGTAGCGCTATAATCAGAGACCTTGTGACAAGTACCCCTGAGACTTCTGAATTATCGTGCGTTGATTTGGGGTTGTGAAGGCGGACTGACATGGGGCTGGTCGATGACGTCTTCTAGATTGGACTTGCAATAGTCGTCGACAACCTCACAATCACTGCATGAATAGATACTATAAAAAACTGCCCAAATACCTGACTGCACTATTCGCCATAAGTGGGAACATCTTGCTGGGGCACATCATGCGTTCTCACGGGTCATGCATGGACCTTGCCGCGTGCGATGGCTTCTGCAACGCTTCTCCGATTCCTGGAGGTGCCCCACCATGGAATGTTCTCAGACGATGACCGAATCGACTCACTCAACTTTATTCAATCTTGGAGAGCGAGCAGCCACGACTGTAACTTTTCACCAATTTCAAATCCTAGGACATCTGACCTCTCTCGAATTCTCGGTCTATCTATCTCAATACTCTTAAAATCATCAGACCCTCTGGATCTTAGCTTCCCAAAGCCTCTAAAGAAGTCTATATCTTCAGCATCGTACATTTGTGTACATAAACCATTTTGAACATCTCGACCCTCCAGTCCCGAGACGAAAAAACGATTCTGTATGCGACCACTCCTCCTCACCCACGCCCTCAAGTTCAGCAGCAGACGCTTCACCACAAAGATGGCCCTGCACTCCGCGAAGGACCCGTCGAAGCTCATCTGTAAGAGACACCTCTCTCCTTCTCTCTCCCTCTCTGTTCACTCCCCACCCAGCCTCACTTCCATCTCGCGCTAATCCCAGCCTATTGAATTGCACACAAAAGTCGCCCCGGCCGGCAAACAAGCCCACGGCCAGGCCGAGCAATTCACCCTCGGGACCCTGACCCGTCTGGACCTCGACGCCAGATCCCCGCTGTCCCAGTTCCACAGCTGGTTCGCCGCCGCTCAGGACCCGGAGGTCCCCGTCGCGCACCCAGAGACGTGCTGCCTGTCCACCGCCTCGCTGCCCACGGGCCGGGTCTCTGCGCGGATGGTCTACCTCAAGGAGCTCGACGCGGAGGGGTTCGTGGTGTACAGCAACTTCGGCACGTCCCGCAAGGCCGCGGACCTCGCGACGAACCCCTGGGCGAGCCTGACGTTCTGGTGGGAGGCCATGGAGCGGCAGGTCCGTGTCGAGGGGAAAGCCGAGCGCCTGACGAGCGAGGAGAGCCAAAAGTACTATGACACCCGGGCGAGGGGCAGTCGGATCGGCGCATGGGCGAGCCGGCAGAGTCAGGTCTTGCAGCCGGGAAGCCAGATCAGCGCGACTACGGAACAGGTGAAGAACGTCGCGGATGATGGGAGAGCACAGCTCGAGGGCTGGGTCACTGAGGCCGAGAAGAAGTTTGAGGGGGAGGACAAGATTCCTGTTCCTGAATTTTGGGGCGGGTTGAGGATTGTGCCTCAGAGTATCGAGTTTTGGCAGGGCCGGCAGAGTCGGTTGCATGATCGGTTCGTGTATACCAGGAAAGAAGGGGACGAGGAGAAGTCGACGGGTGAAGCAGAGTGGGTTCTTGAGAGACTGAGTCCCTGAGCCTGAAGGACTGCGAGGAAGGGGAACAAGATAACCACGGTGATGTAAGTCAGCCGTGCGTTCGGGAAATGAAGCTTCTTATAAGTGTATCTGCTCAGGATTGTCCCAACCAAAGAACTTTTGTTACATAACCACTAGAATATGGTCACCAGAGACGATGAGCCAGAAACCTGTCTGCCACATCTTAAGCTATCATTGAATGTCAATTCTTCTTATGGCAATGTCAATTCCTTACTGGATCGAAATCATCGGGGGAGAACACCGATGATTTTGATGAGCTCCTCATTGTCAAGAGTCTGATCTGGAGATACGCCTTTAACCAAAATCAACAAACAAGCTCAGCATGGGAAATAAGACGGCTAAGAAGCCTCCTGCCGGGATTTCGGGATTCACCGCAAGTCACTGCCAGATTATTTGCACGTTTACGCTATAGTTGCTCGGCCAGGCGTTAGACTGACATCCTATGTTGCAGGCATCGTATCGACTTGTTATGAGCCCGATGCAGAGAGAATTTGCTACATCAACTACGGCCAACTTGCGGGTCATGAATAACATGGGACCGCTTCCAGTAAATCTGACCGGAATGAAACCACGATATTACGAAATGTCCGTCTTCAACAAGCTAATGTGCATGTCGTAGTCATATCTCTTGATCTTGGATACTAAACTGTCCAGATGCCTATGATACTCCCAAACCCTTTCTCTGTAGCTAGACGAAAGCCATTTATGGTAAGAAAGAACAATCGTCGATCACAAGAAATAATCTGCGACCGGCTTCTTCGCAGGCATACCCCTAGAATCCTGCGGTGCAGCCTGAAATACCCTGTACCGCCTGCCAGGTCCCGCCCTTGGTGGGATAATTGTATCAGGCCCGACTGGATTGGCCGCTGCTTCCAGCCGTGTCCGGTCGATATCACCATTACTACGCGCGAGGATCCCGTCGCCGCCTCCATCCTCAAAGAGCTCGAGCACCGCAGCGACATTGCCGCAGCGGTAGCAATAATTAGGTGCACTCCACACCGTGACGATGCTCGCGTCGAACATCTCCTTGAACCCTTCCATGACGAGCTGGTGTGCGCGCGCAATGAGAGACAGATCGTTGCGATGGTTGAAGATCTTGACAATATCAGCGCCGAAGAGAAAACCAGCTCCCCGCGGCGACAGACCCCATCCTTCGATATCGTCTGGGTCGGACCACAGCAGGTCGCACATGGGACCTTCGTGAGGCACTTCTTGCTTGCGATCTAGCAGCCGGATCTTATCGACGGAGTCTACTAGTGGTGATAGGCCACCGTGCACACAGAGAATCGCACCTGTTGGGTTACCCATCGAGCCATTGCTAGAGCCGGACGCTCCTGAACCCGGCGGTCCCGTGTTGCCGTTGAGACCGGAGGAGCCTTGCGGGTTTGCAGACAAGCTTTGTTCCCGGTCCTGGCGGGAGAAGTGGCTTATTCTGGCACCGTCGGCGTTGCAAACTTCGATTTCGACATCGTCCGGATCGCACCCAATGAGCTCCGATGATCCCGGGACCTCTGAAGGTGTGAGGTTGTTGGACGCGCCGAGCACGATGGCGCCAAGGGCGAGATAATCAAAGACATCGCAACAATACCTCCACACGTTGGCACTACCGTATTTTCGGAGACACTCGTCGTAAAAGCCATAGACTGTTGTGATCTGTCGTGATTCGTGGTTGCCGCGGATGAGAGTCATGCGGTCAGGATATCGCACTTTCAGGCACAGAAGCAGCAAGAATGACTCGAGGGAGTAGAATCCTCGGTCGACAAAGTCGCCTGTGCGCACGGTCAGTGTGCGGAGCACGCCACGGTGAGGAAAGATGACGCACCCATGAAGAGATAGTTTGTGTCGGGAGGATCGCCTCCGACCCGGAATAACTCCATGAGGTCGTGGAACTGGCCGTGAATGTCGCCACATATCTGATAGCCACTGTTGCGTTAGACAGGATGCATCATGCGAGCAAGCGAGCGTCTAGCAGGCGCAGGTCTTTTGGCGGCGGCAAGACGTACTGTAACGGGCGCGGTGACTGTGACTACGTTGCTCTCCTCGATGAGCAGCTCACGAGCTTTGTGGCAGAGCTCGCGGACCTGAGCCTCGGGTATGGGCCGGCATGCCCGCAACTGAGCGATGGCTCTGTAATGCGCGGGTCAGCGTCTGGTCTCGTGTGATTATCGCGGCACAAGAGGGAACGGACCTGTCGAGGTCGCTCATCCTCACAGCCTGCGTCCCGCGATCCGGGTCGCTCCCTATCCACTACTGGTGTCGGCGTTGAGGGTTCTCGGAGAAATAAGCGCGGAAGCAGACGAAGTGTTGCGAAGCGTTATCTGCTTGAGCTGCGTCGGCCCAGCGGTCGTCTCGTGCTCGTGGTTCTGCGATGGCGATGGCGCTGATGATTGTGAGGTTATGGCGGGTCGTCGCGTGACTTGTTTGAGGGCGTTGACAGGTGCGATATGCTCCAAAGTATTGATTTGAGGTGGTATGGCGTATATCTCTGTCGATGGTAGCAGCAGGGCCTTCTTTTTGTGGTTGTATGACAATCGAACTGTCGTGGGCTGGGCTAGGATGCGATGAAGTCTGGAAAGTTGAGTGGTTGGCAGGCGGGCAGGCCCTGTCGCAGCGCTAAGGATTACAGTAGCAAGGAACGACAAGGGCCCTTCGGTGCGGACCCTGGGACACGCATGCCACTAGTCATGTAATACCACAGGGCCTGAGCCCACTAGGTAAAGGCAGTTCAAAAGTTGTCGATGCTCGCAGCAAGACGACGACCGCTTGGCAGAGAAGCAACCTTATCATGTAGTCGCTGCCTATCTAGAAGCTGCTACTTTTGGAGCTTACCCCGATCCACCGGGAAAACCTAGGACGATGGCAAGATACAAGATCCTGTCTGCTCTTAACGAAACGAACATACTCGCTGAGGGCAACCTTGGAAGACGCCCGGCAGAGGCTTGATATTGTGACTGCCTGACGCCGCAGTGCTCGTAGTGCTGTTCCAACATTACAAGTATGAAGGTTTCAAGTCTGAGACCTCCCGATAATATTTCCATAGGTACTTAAGAGTATAAATCTAAGAAGTCGCACGAGATATGCACCCGAACTCCCCTCTCTGTCTGCATGAATCAAGCCTGGCCCGCCGCCAGCCCAGCCCAGGGTGCCCCACACCAACAACAAGTCACCCACGTGGGGAAACCGAAACCACCCCAATTGCTCAATCAGCTGCGAGGCATTTCGATGTTTTGCAAAAGCTTCCCACACCAACATCCCACCAAGCCAGTCCACCATCCGCACCACTACGACGTCACAGCCTCATGTGCGCACAACGCCTCGCACACCCGCGACAGCTTGTATCTGCCTCCCACAACACCTAGATCGAGAAGGACATAAAAAAAGAGAAAACCCAGCGAAATCTTCTACGTGGACACGACGCTCTCCAAAAACGCAGCATCCGTGGTCGCTTGAGCCCACCACCACCACCACCACCACATCACCTTGTCAAAATGCCACCGCACCTCCACCCACGGTCACGGATGACCTCATCCCTCTTCGCGACAACAGTAGCAGTGTCCTTCTTCGTCGTCGCCCTGCCGCACATACTCCCCTGCCCAGCGCCGCGAGTCACATACGCCGACTCCTCCTCCTCCTCCTCCTCCTCCTCCTCCGCAAACCAGCACCCAGACGTAATCATAGTCGAACACGTCAACGAGGACGGCACGATAAGCACAACAACAAGGCAGAGGATACGCAGGCGGAAAGGCCCACCATCACCAACAGCAGGCACACCAGCCGCGTCGTCGTCGACGACGACACCAGTAATGACGACAGAAGTCAAGGATGGGATCGCAAAATTTTCCGCGGCAGCGGGCGATGGAAGGGGATCTGGGCGGATAGAAGAGACGGTGCGCACGAGGGACAGGGAATGTCCCGTGCCGAAACCGGGTGGCGTGCTGGGGGAATTGCTGAGCTATGTGAACGGCAAGAAGAGCGACGACACCTCTTTGCCTGGTACAACCACACCGACGGATACGCAGAGTAGGAGAGAAGCACAGGGCAGCTCAATAACGCGGCTGACCTCAGAGTCTAGGACAGAGACATGAGTTGTCGTTGTCCGGCTATGAGATCTGGTAATTTGATGGCTGGATGGCAAGACTGCTGTGGGGTTTCCTGCCGTTGAGATGGCATGAGATAACATGAGATTCCGGAGAAACAGGACTGTATGGCTTCATTACTCTTTGTACAGTATCAGCATGGAGGGCTTCAGGACGAAACGCATAGAATCAGCCGCGGCGTCAGGTGCGGAGCCATTTGAGTGTATATAAAGGGACTCCGGCCGCCAGGTTCAGTCATAATGCTCGGTTGACATATCAAATATAGGCCTCTTATGCGCTGATTGGCAGAAAGATGCTCTTGGCTACAAAAATTGGGTGTATCGAACAAAATCTTTATGTCTTTCTGTCTAAGTGCCTATTGATGTAGCGACTCTGTGCGTGACTTCTTCAAACTCCGTTGCGCCTGAAAACACTGGTCTAAGGCCAAGCCAATGGCGGGCCATTCCAGCCTGGGATATCGTCGAGGGGAAAAGAAAAGTGCACCAGCCTCCACCATCGCTGCTAAGAACATCAAAACAGAAGATGGATATTGCTGTGCTTTTTGTGCCGAACCCTGCATAAACAGGACGAGCAACAGGGATTATCGATAATAATTAAGCAGTTTCGTCCAGGCCGTACCGACCGAATGTCCAAAGCGCTGGATCGAGCTCAGGATGAGAGCGCCCAAGTGTTGTTACAATATGCGAAGACTATTCGACATTCTCGATGCCCACTGGGGCCTCGACCTTGAGTTCCGGATCCAGGGACAGTTGGTCTTCGGCACTCAACTCAGTGTCCAAGTTGAGTTCAGTCGCAGCCTGGGCATCCTCGGCTAGTTGCATGAGAGCCTCTTCCTCAGCGTCGTCAGTCCTCACCTTCTTGGCGTGACGTCCAGACTCGAGTTCTGACAATTGGTTCTTCAGGTCCTGGTTCTCCTGCTCCATCTCATCGAGCCGCCGCTTAAACATGTTCTCTCTCCTGTGGCTCTCCTCGAGTTGACGCTGAATCTCTTCCCGGTTGGCACGCTCCTGTGCGGCTTCTTTGGACGCAACCTCGGCGGCATGGCGGAAGTTATCTGCAGTCTGTTGATCTTGCTCGAGTTGCGTAAGACGGCCCCGGTACAACTCGTTAATAACCTCCAATTCACTAACACGCGTCTTCAAGCTGGAATTGGCAGCAATCATCTGTTCGTGTGTTTGTGGCAGTTCAAGACCAGAGTGGTCGCCATTGAGTGCGTCAGGATGCGTAGCACCAGGCAACGAGTACTGCGGCAGCCCGTCTGTGGAGAATTGAGACATGTCATGCGAAAACCCAGCAAGGCTCGGATCGTAGAGGCCCGGTGTCCCCGTTCTTGACACTGGAGAGTCGACTCCGTTTGACTTTTGGGCTGCACGCTGAGCAGCGGCGAGTGCCAATGCCTGCGCACTTTCAGCTGACTGTAGGCCATTCATAGTCTGAGAGGCAGGGAGACTCTGCGGTGATGGTTTCAGTCAGTGATGGGCTCAAGGATCTCTAGAGGGAGGTGGCGATATACCTTCTTCTTCATCTGCATGTCTGGACGATGAGTCTTGACTCGATTCCGGCTCTTGATTACATCCGTCTTCAACGAGATTGGCCTAGGACGGCCGTGAAGCTTGAGGAAGAGACCGCAGGCGTTGCAAAGGACATTGCCCATCTCGTCGCGACGCCATAACGGCGTGGTGGATGTACCACAGTTCTGGCATGTTGGCTGAGTCGGTTGAGGTACGTTGTTAGCAACGGGTCCAGCAATGCGGGTATAGGCGGCGGGATTAGCAGCAGCAGCAGCAGCAGCAGCGGCCGCCATGACGATTGCGCGGGGATGAGATCGATAAGTGACCCCAGATGAGTATCGATACGCCGCGATAACAACGGGGAGGCGGCGCGAGGGAATAAATCTTGGGGGATCTCGTCACTTTTGGGGATGGCGGGGTCTCCCCAACTTGGGGCAGGCGCCCGCTGTCTACACCAATAGATAACGGCTATGGGCAACTTCCCAGAATCGCAGGACAATGGGGATTGCCCATCTGCGCTGGTGGAGTCAACCAAGATAAGGCCCTGGCTACAGGACGCCGCGCGCCACTCACAGCAGCCGCAGTTGGCAGTGCACGTTCGATTCGACTCACGACAGAGATAAATGATAACACTATCAGTTTATCAATCGCGGCATCTACACTCGTAGCTCCGCTGATTGCACGGGATGGTTCCCACTCTGCGACTGGGGCCGTGATAGCTGTAGCTGCAGCTGCAACACGGCCGGACGTAGGCGTGGGATGGGCGGGAGGCGCACTGCATGGAGGGAGAAAAAAATCTGCAATCGGGCGGGCTGCGCTTCTTCCTGAGGTGACAGAGACTTACCAGATTACCAGCAGACGCCGGCGCAGTAGCTGCAGGAGAAGAGCCTGGCGGGACCATGATTGGGAGGTGTGCACTAGATGCTCTGCGCAGACTCAAAAATCAGTATATGTTTGCGCACTCGTCGGCTTACACTAGGAGCATCTGCCACGCGACGAATTGACGAATCTCTAGCGCTTCCTAGGGCCCCGACAGCTGCTCTGGCCAGACTCACCGTAGCTGCGGTTGTTCCGTCGGCGGAGGCGGGGGCTGCTGATGTTGCTGCTGGTGCTGGTGCTGTTCCTGCTGCTCCGGCTGATGCTCATGTTGTTGCTCTTGCTGTGGTTGCTCCTGCGGGTGTTGCATTTGCGCCTGCTCCTGTTGTTCTGGCTGCAGAGCACCCTGGTCGTGGAACTCTTGCAGCTCTTGGGGTTGTTCTAAAGGTTGTTCTAAAGGTTGTTCTAAAGGTTGTTCTTGTGGTTCTTGCGGTTGATCCAGTGGCTGGTCCTGTGGTGGTTCTTGCTGCTGGTCCTGCTCCATTGCTGTCTGCAGTTCAGCCATCGGTTCAACCTCTGGCTCTGGCTGAATGTCCATCGGTGCTTCGGGAGCTTCGTCAATGGGGGGCCGCGAGATGGCCTCGAGGGCGGCTAGTGCTTGATCTTCAGCCATGACGCTGCGCACAAGGTTGGTCGGTACAAAGCGTCGTAGGGTTGTGGCGAGGTGGTAAATATCGTGAAGACGGATGCTTTGCGCGACAGTCTTGTTGCTGAGGGACTTGGGCGCGGCGATAGGACGGGGGCTGGCTGGGTGGAGCAGTACTCTTGTGTGTCGCAACTGGAATGGCCCACAGATGGCCGGTGACTGAGCCAATTGAATGGCGCGCGACGAGGGTGTGGTGCCTATTGGCAGTGTTCTGACGAGGCCGAGCCGTGTGAGGCTGCGCGTGGTGGTGCGCTGCTGCGATTGCGATGGCGCGAGGCGTATCGTGTGGGTGGGCGGCGAGGATGACGAGGGTTGATAAAGGGTGAGCGCAGGAGATGCAAGCCTCGAGGAAAAAAAGTTGGACTGCTGCACTCCCCCAAGGCTGCGGCGCGGCCTTGAGCAGGGAGATGGGCCGGCGGAAGCCTGCACCTCAGCTGTGCCAATCACAGACAGCGCCGTCAGTGGAGTGGGGCGCCTACCATTGCCTCCCAGATGTTGCTTGGAGTCGTCGATTGCGCACAAGAACTTCTCAATGCCCTGGGGAGTTCTGTGCAACACGATGGGGATGACAGCGCTTTAAGACCACGGGTGTTCGTATCTTTAGACTTGTCTTCGTGACGCACAAGGCCATCCAACTCCTGGCCAAGTACTCTCTCTACTATATATATGATAACGCCTGAGGAGAGTGCGAGACGAGGCTTGCTCTTCCTAACCCCCAAGGCGACAGGGTCTGGTCGAATGTCTCTACTATACTGAGAAGTGATCATATTCTTGACTGTTGCAACGTTGCAACCTTCTCTACTGAGCATCTCTCCCGGAGCATGTGCCAAGCAGTCCGGACAAGACTCACAAGGCGGCCCCACAGCGGCGGTTCCTAGCGCCGACCAGATCCCGGCCCGCTGCCCGAGGTGCTCCAAATTTCTTGACGCCTGCAGGAAAAAGTTCACCACCAAACAATCCAGCCAGCCAGCCAGCCTGCGCAACGGACCAGCGAAGTCGCAACCGCAACACACACCCACGAGACCACTCCATCCTGCTCAAACAGCCGCATACCGCCAAGCTGTCGCATCACATATCAACACCCTTCCAGGATGCCGTCGACGAACAACAAGGAGAAGCCGTGGGACACGGACGACATTGACAAGTGGAAGATTGAAGAGTTCAAGCCCACCGACAACGCCGGCGGCACATTCGCCGAGGAGTCGTCCTTTGCCATTCTCTTCCCCAAGTACCGCGAAGTCTACCTCAAAGAGGCATGGCCGCTCATCACAAAGTCGCTCGAGAAGACGGGCATTGCCTGCACGCTTGATCTCGTTGAGGGCTGCATGACCGTCAAGACAACGAGGTAGGTCGCCACCCCCCCCCCCCCATATGCTCAATATACATATATACCCTCTTTGCGTGTCGCCCGATCGCTGACGCGGCGTGTGTGCATTTTCCCGGCAGAAAAACATACGACCCCGCCGCGATCCTCAACGCGCGCGACCTCGTCAAGCTCCTAGCCCGCTCGGTCCCGGCGCCACAAGCAATCAAGATCCTCGAGGACGGCATGGCCTGCGACATCGTCAAGATCCGCTCCCTCGTGCGCAACAAGGAGAAGTTTGTGAAGCGGCGCCAGCGCATCCTCGGCCCCGGCGGACAGACCCTCAAGGCCCTCGAGCTGCTCACGCAGACCTACATACTCGTCCACGGCAACACGGTGTCGGTGATGGGGCCGTACAAGGGCCTCAAGGAGGTCCGGAGGGTGATTGAGGACTGCATGGCCAACGTACACCCAATCTACCAGCTCAAGGAGCTCATGATCAAGCGCGAGCTGGCCAAGGACCCGGCGCTCAAGAACGAGAGCTGGGACAGGTTCCTCCCAAACTACCGCAAGCGCAACCTCAGCCACCGCCGCGTGCCCCACAAGGTCACCGACAAGTCCAAGAAGCCGTACACCCCGTTCCCGCCGGCACCCGAGAAGAGCAAGGTGGACCTGCAGATCGAGGCGGGAGAGTACCACATCGGCCGCGAGGCCAAGAAGCGCATCGCGCAGGAGGAGAGGATGGAGAAGCAAAAAGTAAAGAAGGAGGAGAAGAAGCGCGAGCGGGAGCAGGAGTACGTCGCGCCCGAAGAGCCGAGTGCCGAGCGGAAAAAGAAGAAGAGGAAGACAAAGAAGAGCGAGGCCGAAGAGGAGGCCGAAGACTAGATAGCAACAAGTGCGCGCAAGCGGGGATCACACAAAAGAACGGGGATTTTGCGATTGTTTGCTCGATACTCATGGCGGACGATGGCATATTCAGTCCGCCCTCTGGAGCTGGCGCTAGGCGTATTCTTATTATGACTGTAAACACAGAGTTTGGGCTGGGAGCTCAATTTACATTTTCATCACGTCTTTGCCCTGTACTCGTTGACGTTGTTAAAGGCAACACTTCGAGAGATACTCAACTACGCACGCGCACTCAACATACACGGTGTATTTCTATCATGACCGGGTATTTCCACATCTATGCAACATCAAAAAGGAAGCCTTTGTACTCGCAAGTCATAACAATACCGCCATACAATAAACGCCATTATGCAACAAGTTCAAAACCCATTCAGTCAATCAGCATGGTATCATCGCCGTCCAACGCCGGCCCTTGAGGCTCAGCAACGACACCCCGCCCACGGCCCGCCAGAAGCTCCCTCCTTACCTCCGGTCCAATCTTGTGGTGGCCGTGGGTCAGCAACAGATCCAGCAGCGCCTCGCGCATGTCCTCGGTGATTTCGTTCCTGTAGCGCTGCGCAAAGGCTAGCAGGCATTGGTGCCAGATGACTGGCAGCTTGGCCTGGGCCGCGGCCCGCTCGTCGTGCATGTTGGCCAGGTCGCCCTCCTTGATGGCCGCCGGGTTGACACTGCGGAAACGCAGGAAGTGGAAGACTAGAGAGTCGATGACCTGGTATGGTAGGGCGTATTTCTTCTCTGTAAGATGTAGAAAGCTTCATTAGCAAAAGTACTTTTTTTTCTCAAGAAGCAAACAAACTCGAAAGTCATACCAAGCAGAGTCTTAATGAACACATTCGTGGCACCACCGCCCTCAGTGCCCGCCGAGGACTCCAGAGCCGCGATATCGCACAACCCTTTGATGGCAGCACCAGAGTGAAGCACCGGTATTGATACTCTGGCCAGAACAGCAGAGATGATGTGAGCCTCGCGGAGCGTGCATGTACCACTCTCAACCAAGGGGAACAGGAAACCCTTGAACCACGCCGCCGGCTTGTACAAGGCCTTTTTGAGTGCGCTGAATAGGTGGACGTTGAGCTTCTTGGTCTCGCGGATATCGTCACGGACGCGCTCCAAGAGGATGATCTCCATGAATCGCCGGACGACTGCGGGCTTCGAAGAGACGAATATCCTCGTGGCCTGGAAGGCGGCGTTGGGTGTCCACTCCTCGGGCTTGGTCAACTCAATTATATCCTCCCAGTGGGGGATTGTGGGCAGGATTTTGAAAGGCTTGGGCAGCTTGCCGGACTTGTATCGGGATAGGATGATGCCGATCCTGCAAAAAGAAGGTTTTATGGTTAGTATATTTCATCTCGAAAGTGAATAATGCCCCCGACCACATCGACCGAACTCACTTGGTGTAAACCTCCACGACCTTCTCGGGCAGCTCAAAGTCCTCGTCAATGGGCTCAATCTCCTGCGGCGCATCCTCTCCAGCTTCGTGCTGAGCAATCCTAGCCAGGATGATGTCGGCGAGGTTCTTGCCTCCGCCCTGTTGCTCCTGCACTGGTCCTCCCGCGCCCGGCCAGCCCTGCGTTAACAGCGGATCCTCGCCCTCGGTGGGCAGGAATCTGTTGAAAATGTCCAGGTCCGCCGGCTCGAGCTCGATCTCCTCCACGATATCATCCTCGTCGCCCCAGGCCGCGTCGTCGTTGTCATAGACCACATCGTCGTCGTCTCCCGCTCCGCTGTCATCCTCGGCCTGGTCAAACGCCCAGTCCTGGCCGAACGCGCCGCTCTCTTTCGGTGGCTGTTGGGGAGCAGTGTTGGCCTCCTCCGCGAGCTCGCGGCCGAGGTTGAGGATCTGCTTTGATGCCCTGGCGTCGATGTAGTGCTCGGCGTCCTCGTCCTTGTTCTTAGAGCCCCGCTTGGGAGCCTTGTTGGTCAGGCGGCCGGTCGCGATGACATCGTCCTCGAGGGGGTTGTGCCGCCGCGCCGCGGTGCGGGTTGGTGTCGTCGCCTTGGGCATTGTGTGAGGCTGTGTGTGACAAAGCTTGTTCGTAAGGAGCTATGGGCGTGTCGGACAATCGCAAGTCGAGCTACCAGACTTCTTTCTCTCTATCTCTCTATCTCCGCTGGACGGTCGCGGGCGGCCCAGTGCATCGGCGAAAGGCGGGCAGGACCCTGGCGCTTGAAAATAAAAAAATGTAGTGGGGCACGCTGTATCGATAGAACTTTCAGGCGGCATCCCCCCGCCAAACGGCAGGCCGGTCGACGCATCGCCGAGCACCCTGCAGGCTACTACATCATCGTAGTGGGGTCCAGTCGCAGCGGCTGTCACTAATAGATTTTTCCGGCTGTATGCTTTACGATTTGCGACAATAGCTGAGCCAGATCACACAAGTTCACGATGCCTACAGAACTCGAAGAGGTTGGTCTCATGAGTTTATAGCTTCCCACTCGGCCGACGGAACGTGATACTGACTTGAAGTGAAATGCACAGCTGGTGGACTTTATCATCCACCCCAACCCGCAGATTCGCCTGCTGGCGGCGGAGGGTCTGATTCCATATTCATTATCACAGCCAAGCATCTTCAAGGCCGACAACTTTAAGCCGGTGGAAAACCTCAAAAAGCTGATAAAAGACCATCCGGTATGTACGGAAAGTCGCTGGTACCATGATGGCTCACAGACTAATACACAAAACCATAGAAAGTCGCGGAACATGTCTTGACCATTCTTATCAACTTGACGGTCGATCAAGAGATTCTGGCAAAGGTCGCCTCAGATGACAAATTCTTAGATGACTTACTAGGTTACGTGGTTGTAAGTTTTCACATTCGGGTTTCCGAATCGTCATGTCCCGATTTTCAAAGTCACTTACACGACTGACTGAACGAATGACTGACTGATTGCACAGCTCCCTGAAGAGCCAAATGCAAATCTTCACTCCATGCTACTAGCCAACCTCGCCAAATATGACGGGTTCAAGAAGATCATCGACAGAAGACAGCCGCCACCAAAGGGCCTCGAGACAGACGAGCTGGTAATAAACCAGCTCCTGGACCTCTTCGTCAAGGGCGCAGACGGCACATACAACAAGAACGCCGACTTTGACCACCTAGCCTACCTCTTCGCCGACCTGTCCAAGCACGCAGAGTTCAGACAGCACTTCCTCAAGGAGCAACCATACGACTCCGTGATTCCGCTCAACAAGATCAAGGTCTTCACTGAGCACAAGTCGGACATCCGCCGGAAGGGCGTGGCATCCACGATAAAGAACGTCGCCTTTGAGATCCCGTGCCACCCGCGACTCATCGCCGAGGACGAGATCGACATCCTGCCATATATCTTGCTGCCGATCACGGGTAACGAGGAGTACGACGTGGACGACACGATGGACATGCTCGCAGACCTGCAGCTCCTGCCCCCGGACAAGGAGCGCGATTCTGATGCCAACATCATCCAGACGCACGTCGAGACGCTCATGTTGCTGACTACGACCAAGGAGGCGCGCGACTACTTGAGGCAGATCAAGGTGTACCCGATTGTGCGGGAGACGCACATGCGTGTGGACAACGAGGGCGTGCAGGACGCGTGTGAGCGGTTGGTGCAGGTGCTCATGCGGGACGATGCGACTGCCGAGGAGGAGGAAAAGGCCTCGCGGGTCACGGAGCTCGAGGACGGAGAGGAAGAGGTTGGGAGTGTGCCAAGGAAAGCAATCACGGCGAGCAAGGATGATGATGGCGATGAAGATGAGGACAATGATATTGTCGAAGTATAGACAACATTGCAAAATGACACACAAAGATGATCTGATGCTATTTGCTCGCATGTGCGGTAGCCACCCGAGTAGTTCGTAACTTGTCAGAGTATTGCAGATTGATTCATCCAGGTCCATGATGTTAACATTGTGGGCAGACATCCAGAGCTAGTTATTAGGCTCAAGGACCGGAGATATCAACCTTGGTCTTGTCTACCAACACAAGAAACCGCTTATCAGCACGTAAAATCACTTTTTCACACACAATCCCTAGTCCCCCAACGAAATGACGAAGAGCAAAAACCACTTACAGAAAGCGACATAGTCCTTGATATGCTTCGCCTTGTCAAAGGTATCAGGGTAGTACCAGGCGGCGTTCTCGAGCTCTGGCCCGCCGTCGGTCTTAATGGTGTAGTAGCTGGCGTCGCCCTTCCAGGGGCAGTGAGTGGAGTGGCTCGTCTTGCTAAAGTACTCGGACCGCAGGGAGTCGGGTGGGAAGTAGATGTTGCCCTCGACAAACTCATAGTGGTCTGCCTCGGCGATGGTGGTGCCGTTTACGCTTGCTTTGACGTGGCCGGACGGCATGGTGGATGATGAGTTGGTTTGTGGTGGTGAGATGCTAGTTGATGGGTATGGGTGTGATGATGATGATGATGGAGATGGTGATGATGCTCTGTGGTGGTGAGAGACAAAGATGTCGGGATTCGTAACGTCAGGTTACGATGCTTCGTGGCAGGAGGAGTTGGGGACAGGGCAATACGTGTACTATGTTTATATGCATCGCCCATGGCGGGGTAGTCGGGGACTTGTCGCATCGAGCAGTGTGCAGAATGCATGCATCATGATGTGATCTCCGACTTGCATGCTGACCAATTGTCGCCAGCCAGCCAGCCAATTTCAAAGCATGTGTCGGGCTTTGGCCAGCTCATCCTACGGATCCCCAGACAGAGCTGGCCGAGAATCATTGCAGTCCTGCATCGTCAAAGGTCAAACTGAGTTTTGGAGGATAATAACCCAAGCTCGAGAGTCGGCGGGGCATCGACACTGGATATTCCATTGGGGATACCATACCCAGACCACAGCAGGTGTACCGAGGCCACTGTTGTTCCCGTCGCCCGGACGGCGTACGCTAGATCTCCGGCAAGGGGCCGTTACTGATGGCCAAGGCCCTGCAAGATGGCATTTAAGCTTTTACCAGCCCACAATGGAGGGAAGCAGGACTGTTTATGTAGAGCTAGAAGATGTACATCTAAGAAGAAGCATGGATGGGGGCGGAGAGCCTCCGCATTCTGGGCGTGGCGTTGGGGGGGTTGCCCCCGCCTTGTGCTGCACGATCTCCAACAATTCCCACGCCCAGACCCGCCTGGTGCGCTCCGGTGCCGTGCCGTCATCATCGACAATTGGACTTGGGTGGGTTCCCCCGCACTCCTTTCGCCCGAGGCAGCGAGGAGGCGCTGTGGGCGCACCGCCATGTCATGGAGGCCATGGAGGTCATGGAGGCTATGGAGGCTAAGGGCACAAGGGCACAAGGCCGAGCGGGCCCTTGTCCGCAACAAACAATAAAACACCCGGACCAGATCCCCCAGTCTCGCTCCAACTGTATTCCTTCTTCTGCGTGTGCGCATCGCTGATTGTCTTTACTGGATTGATTCATCCGGAGTGTTTCCAGTCACTTGAGAAAACTCGCAGCGCTCCTGTTGCCTGTCTTTGCGTCATCCAGCCTGATTATCTCGACATCCTTCCGCTCTCCAGCCGCCCTCACCTTCATCAGTTTCCCACCGCCACAGCGCCCAAGCCGACAACATGGTTCTCTCCGGCGTCGAGGTCGCCAAGCACGACAGCAAGGAGTCGTGCTGGGTCGTCGTCCATGGAAAGGCCTACGATGTCACCGAATTCTTGCCAGGTACGCCCGACAATCACTACTCGCCCCAATGCCCTTCCGCCTGTGAAGCTCACAACTGACAACGAACACCAGAACACCCCGGTGGCATGAAGATCATCCTCAAGTATGCCGTATGTCGCCTCCGTCCAGTCATTCCCAAACCCCTTAGACAAAACCCGCTGACCATCTTCTTCTTCCTCACAGGGCAAGGACGCCACCGCAGAGTACGAGCCTATCCACCCGCGAGACACCCTTGATAAGTACCTCGACAAGTCCAAGCACCTCGGCCCCGTCGACATGACCTCGGTCGCCAAGGTCGAAGAAGAGTTCGACCCGGACGAGGAGGCCCGCCAGCAGCGCGTCAAAGACAAGCCCCAATTGGAGCAGTGCTACAACCTCATGGACTTTGAGGCCGTCGCCAAGAACACAATGAAGCGCGGTGCTTGGGGCTACTACTCGAGTGCCGCCGACGACGAGATTGTGAGTTTCTTCCATATCTCGCTCTTCTCAGTATCACTCTCCGCTCGCTGACATATCCTGCCCCCTCGCCCCAGACGATGCGTGAGAACCACGAAGCCTACCACAGGATATGGTTCCGCCCCAAAATCCTCGTCGACGTCAAGAAAGTCGACTTCTCCACCACGATGCTGGGCACAAAAGTCGACATCCCATTCTACGTCACCGCCACAGCCCTCGGCAAGCTCGGCCACCCGGAAGGCGAGGTCGTCCTGACCCGCGCCGCCAAGAAGCACAACGTGATCCAGATGATTCCCACGCTCGCGTCCTGCTCCTTCGACGAGATCATGGACGCCGCGGAGGGCGACCAGGTGCAGTGGCTGCAGCTATACGTCAACCAGGACCGGGAGATCACCCGGCGCATCGTCCAGCACGCCGAGAAGCGCGGGTGCAAAGGTCTCTTCATCACCGTGGACGCACCCCAGCTCGGCCGCAGAGAGAAGGACATGCGCGCAAAGTTTACAGACCAAGGGACCAGCGTCCAGGCCGGCCAGTCGACCGACAACTCGCAGGGCGCGGCCCGCGCCATCTCGAGCTTCATCGACCCGGCCCTGTCGTGGAAGGACATCCCCTGGTTCAAGTCCATCACCAAGATGCCCATCATCCTCAAGGGCGTGCAGCGCGTCGAGGACGTGCTCAAGGCCGTCGAGCACGGCTGCGCCGGCGTTGTCCTGTCCAACCACGGGGGGCGGCAGCTCGAGTTCGCCCCTTCGGCCGTCGAAGTCCTCGCGGAGGTCATGCCCGTCCTGCGCCAGCTCGGCCTGGAGGACAAGATCGAGGTCTACGTCGACGGCGGCGTGCGGCGCGGCACCGACATCCTCAAGGCGCTGTGCCTGGGCGCAAAGGGCGTGGGCATTGGCCGGCCGTTCCTATACGCCATGGCTGGATACGGGTTCGAAGGTGTCGACAGGGCCATGGCGCTCCTCAAGGACGAGATGGAAATGAACATGCGTCTGATTGGCTGCACGAGCATCGATCAGCTGAACCCTTCGCTTGTCGACACGAGGAATATTCATGCGCATGTTACGAGTGTGCCGACGGATCATCTCGGTCGCAAGGTCTATGACACTCTGGCGACGCCGAAGTGGAAGGAGCCCAAGGCGAAGTTGTGAGCTTTGGCGGACGTATTCGCAACGAAAGCTGAATAGTGTGTCATGCTTGGATCTTCAATTTCGCCGGCAGGTCTTTCACCGCCATAGATATACAGAGAATATACAAAGAACCAAATATATCTCATACAGTCAGTTTGATGACTGCACCTTGCGCAGGTCTTGATACAATGCGGAGCGCTTGTGTTGCCAAGGCTACACCCTCAAAAGGGCCTGCAAAGCTTCCAGATACAACCGCATAGAGCCCAGGTCTTCTCAGGAGACCACCCGTAGGATTTTCTAATTTCCACCCTTTTTCCCCTTGCCCAGATCATCGTCAACAACGGGCACACCCGGAACCTCCACGCCCAAAACCTCATATTGCATGCCGACATAAGCGTCGCTGATAACAAGCACGTCAAACTTCCTCGCGAGCGTTCTCGCCTCAGGCATCTCGGGCTCCGGTAAATTGATATTCGCGCGTGCCGTGGGTTTAGCACCCACACTGACACCATTGTTGCTCCCACCACTCCCGCCAGCCTTACCAGCCTTGCCGCCAGAAGGTGCCGCATGCCAGCCAGCACGCTTGATAGCAACAATCTCGTCCTTTGCGACATCACACACGATAACGAACCATCCTTCTGTCTGGGGTTTGGGGTATCTAGGAGCATATACGCGGCCCTCACGCTCGACGACCGGGTTAAAGCGGCGTAGGCTGACGGTGAGGGACTGCGCAGTGATGTCCTCCGCCTTGATCGCGATGTTGGGCAAGATGGAGGCCGCGCGGTAGAAGCGCGACTGCTGGGACTTTGGGATGTGTAAGGTGCTGGAAACGAGCTCATCCAGCTGCGCTTTGGTGAGGGAGGTGAACTTTTGCAGAGTCATGATATCATTCTCTTTAGCTTTGCCGGATCTCTTGCTTGTAGGAATGGCAAAGTCCGATTCAACTTTGACGCCAGGGAGGATGGACAGGGGGTTGTCTTCAGGCCAGCGTGCAGACTTGATGCACTGCAGGAGCTTGATCATCTGCAGACAGCTTGACAAGTGGCCGAGCTCAGTAAGGACATCGATAGATGCTTGACAGATACGGATCGCCTGGTCCAGCACGCTCGTCTGGTCACCAACGTAATCAGTGATCGGGAGGTCGATGCGAGCCATATGAGCCTGCAGCAGCAGAAATGCTTTGACATGGGGGTCCCACATAGGCAGACCGAAGTGGTCGCCCGCGTACGGGAGATGCTTAGACAGCTCGGCGTTGATTAGATCCTCGTTATGACGGACAGGCAGCTCATCGTATTCCGTAGCTCGCGACATCCAGGTGAGAACATCGACGAAAGAAGCGTCGGGTTTGGCGTACTTGACCAGTGAGCGGATGGTCTTGTGTGAGAGATAGTAATAACTCATTATCTTGCCAAGTGGCGTGGGGTCGACGTCACCATTGGGGAAGACCTCAACACACTTCGATTCTGCCAGCTCGTTCAGCGAGTTAGTCACCATTTCAATCATATACTCGTTTGCCATCTGTTGTGCTGCGATCGTGTTGTGTTCTTCAGCCGAAATCTGCAGGCCATAGTAGGATGGGTTCTTGTGCAGCCTTCTGAAGAAGAATGTCCACGTGAGATAGTCGAGGGCATCCTGCTTGGTGATGATCGTCTCTGCAGAGATCTCGGCACACAAGTGGTTGTCTAGAACCGTATGGAGTGAAGACTCGACGGGAAAACCTGTGTGCAGGAAGTGTTTGTAGAAGTCCTTCTTGGAGTCCTGTGTAAAGATACGCGCCACGCCAGAGTTGTCGAATTGCGGGCGTCCAGCACGGCCGAGCATTTGAAGCACGTCGGTAAGATCCATGTCTTTGTAGCCTTCGATCTTCGCATCAAAAAACTGTGTGCCCTTGACAACAACCAGGTGAGCAGGCAAGTTAACACCCCAGGCCAGCGTACTGGTGGCGATCAGAATTTGAATCTTGTTGTTGAGGAAGAGCTCCTCGGCAAGTTGGCGGTCCGATTCGACAAGACCAGCATGATGCAGTCCAATGCCAAAGTTGATTGCTTCCCTCAGGGCATCGTCCTTGACCCGAGCAAGATTGAGCTGAAGATCATCCTCTTCCATGTGCACAAAACGTCGTGGGTTGTCCTCCATGCCGCAGAAGTTGATCAAATCCTTGGCAGTTAATCTGGTCTGTCGTCGAGAAGGCACAAATACAATGACCGGCTTCTCCGGACTGTGGTTCTTGATGGCCAAAAAGGTAGGTCTGTTCATAGACTGCATTAACGGGCAGAAGCCCCTGACCTCTGGGAAGCCGTCGATGTAGAGCTCCAGCGGAACTGGACGGACCGAGTGTCTGAAGTTAAACAGCCCTTCTTTGACACCGAGCCAGTTTCCGAGGTCGCTGGCATTGGCACAAGCTGTTGACATACCAAGAAGTCTGACAGCATTCTTTGTCGACTCGGCAATATAATTCATGCCTGTTGCGTTGTTAGTGAGGTTCTCATCATGTGGCAAGGGACAGACTGTACTTACGCGACACGATGATCTCCAGAATGGGACCTCGATCTCCAGCAAGCAGATGAATCTCATCAATGATGACCAGCGAGACTTTCCGAACGTAGCCTCTTGTCTGCCAACTTCTCGAGATACCATCCCACTTCTCAGGGGTTGTAACAATGATATCAGCATTCTGGATAGTCTTCGTGTCTGGCGTGTTATCACCAGTCAATTCTACCAGTTTCAACCCCAACGGACCAGCAAGACGTACCCCCCAGTCCTTGACACGCTCACGGACTAGAGCCTTCATGGGCGCAATGTAGACGACCTTTGACCCAGGCTTTTCCCTGAAGGCCCACCACATTGCGAGTTCCGCAGCCACTGTCTTGCCACTGCCTGTGGGCGACCCGAGCAGGACATTTGCGGGAGTATGATACAAGGTATGGAAGATTTGTGTCTGCATGGGATTGAAGAACTGGAAGCGTTTTGCATACAGCTCTTCCAGGCCAGGGTTCTTGAGCGCGGAAATTGGCAGCGGCTGAAGATTGAGTAGATCAGTGTACACGCTCTCAGTGTCAGGTCGGATGAGATGCTGGAAAGACACAGGCGTCACTGTTTCAGCTCCAAGCCACTTATCTGACACTGCTCGGACATAGATCTGGTCTGGTAGAGGGTCGGACAAGGGAATGGTAAAGTTGAGCTCGTGATCGTCATATAACTTCCTCCTATTAAGAATGAAGAACTCGTGGTGATAGATCTCAGAGGTTTCCGAATGTTCGACCCAGATGTAGAATGATTCGGATTTGCCGTGCATATGATCGTTCCACCTGAAGTCGGGCGTGATAAAGAGCTTTACACGAAGGACATCGCGGTTCAGAGGGGCAATCTCTGCCTCCACTGTCAATGTAGGGAAGTTCCCAATGATGCCCGCAATTTTGCGTCCGGCATTCTGATTGTGCACGAGGCCACCAACTTCAGCAGCCTCCATGTCTCGAAGCGCCTCAATCGTCAGCGTGTCCTTGGCGTCAACCTGGTTGAGAACTGACTTGGGCAGATCAAATTGGTGCAGAGGGTGCTGGAATGGCCAAATGCGTTTCTCAATGGATTTCGCCAAGGTGAGCAGCACGAGACACTGGTGTCCCCAGCGGCGGTTGAGTGCAATCATGAAAAGAGCCCTACAGATTCTGCCAGACTGCTGAGCGACATAGTTGAGATCGTTTCCGAGCGCAAAATCTTCGGGCTGAACCCGGGAGATGTAAGCTTGTAAGAGAATATTTGTCTTCGCTTGGGGAGTGTCGATACCACCCTTCACATCGCATGGGGCCACGTCGTTCTTGAGTCTCAGAAGCTCATCTGCCTCGCTATCTCGCGATTGAACATTGTCGAACTCGCCACTCATGCTGATCATGGCAAGGATATCAGCCTCTGTCGAATGCGGCTTCATCATCTCGTTGAAGACCAGGACACTCGTTTGCTGGATGTAGTACTGGCTGGCAATGCGGCCGACATCTTTGCTCCGAAGCTCTTCAGTAGTCTCATTGTAGATGATCATCTGGCTCTGCTGGAGAGTTTTCGCAGCTTGAATGGCAAGCTGTCGTCGTCTCTGTACTAGGCTAGGATCGTCCCTCATCTCAGCCCACTCGATACCATATGCCATCGGGTTTCTCTTCATCCTGACGAATAGATAGGAGTATCCGATCCATTGAACGGCGTCCGGGATCGAGGTCACCGTGCCGAGTGCGATTTCGGCGTTGAGGTTATCGACGAGCTTCGACGAGAACCTGGATTCGATCGGCTGCTGTTCTGTAACAGCAGTAAGGTAGTGTGGTAGCTTATCGGCCGTCGTGCAAATCATGCCAATACCAGTGTCTTCAAACTGCGGTCGTCCAGCACGACCAAAAATCTGCAGCACGTCGAGAATACCCAGGTCTACAAACTTTCCTTCCTGAGCGCTGTACACTTGGGTTCCCTTGATGACAACCGCAGCTGCTGGCAAGTTGACACCCCACGCAAGTGTGGCAGTACAGCACAACACTCTCAAAACGCCCTCTGCGAAGAGACGCTCCATGAGGTTCCTGTCAGATCGGGTCATACCTGCGTGATGGATACCGAGACCTTTCGGCAAGAGATCGCGGAGCTCCCGAGCCTTGCAAGATTTCATGTCTTTGACAGCTTGTTCGTACTTTGGATGAGATTGCGGATCAAAGAGGTCAACACAAACTTGGTCCACGGCTTTCTCATACAGCATTTTAGCAGTCAAGAGGGTGTCGCGTCGTGAATGGACAAAGACCATGACTTGGTGATCGCATTCCAGCATCTCCTTAACTTTCTCGAAGCCGACGGTGTCGAGATTCTCTCTGGATTGTTTCGTGCCAGGCTTACCACGAACACCAATGAAATGTTGCTCGAGCGGTACAGGACGGAAGGAGGCGTCGAAGTAGAACAAGCCGGCATAGCGGTTGACCTTGAGGAAATCTGCCACATCGATATAATTGGGCAGAGTCGCACTGAGTCCGACGATGCGAATCAATGACTGTGTGCTTTCCACCTGCCGCTCTGTGCGTGCCACCAGCGATTCAAGGACAGCACCACGCTCGTCATGTAGCATATGGACCTCGTCGATGATCAGGAGCCGGACCTTCTGCACAAGCTCAGTGTCGCCAGTACCCTTCCTGGTGACAACATCCCACTTCTCGGGGGTCGTAACAATGATCTGAGTTTGGACAATCTCGGCCTTGGTAAGGTGCATGTCGCCCGTATACTCTCTGGCTTTAATACCAAGCCACGCGAGTCTCTTTCCGAGCTTCTCCGTGATTTCGGCCGCCAGAGCCTTCATGGGTGCGACATAGACAATCTTGAAATCTTCAAGATCCACTGCAAAGTCTGTCGCCTGGGTGTTCTCGATGGGATTTGGGGTCACATAGTGGCCAATAGTGGACAAGATGGTTAGCATGGCAGCATCCGTCTTACCAGCACCTGTTGGGGCGCAAATGAGCATGTTCTCGCTCGTCTTGTATGCGACGGGGTAGACAAGACTCTGCATCCTGTTGAGGGTCTTGTAGCCCTTGAAAGTCCTTCTGCACAACCCGTCCATGTCGGCAATGTTGATTAGTTTGCGGCCGGGTGCGAGTGTGCCGGCCTTGCCAGCTGGGACGAAGTACTCTTCGTACTTCTCAAACTGCCTCCTCTCGCTACCTGCTGGGAGGGCATACTTCTTGCCGGTTGAGCTAATGGTGTTGCCGGCATTGTGAGCTTTGTAGACGTGCGGATACTGCTCTTCTTTGTACGTCGCTCCAGCCAGGGTGGCATTCTTGTGCTCAAAGTCTCGTTGTCGGAGCACAGCATCTCTCTCCGCCCTGGACAGCAATCTCTGGCCAGTGGGCTGCGGCTCTGGTGCGGCAAACGAGCTAGATAGGATGCTGTCCTTTTTGGATAGCACCTCAATGACGAAGTCGAGGTCGTCAAAGCCAACGAGGTCGGTAAGCTGCATCTGCACTTCGTCGTCTGAGCGTCCCGAGCCCAGGATCTCTAAGATTTGTGCCTGAAAGGCGTCTGGCGAGAGCCCATCGCGCTTTGATGAAATAATGGCACACTGGTCGGCGAACCATGAGGAGCCTGAAGGCCCAGTCTGGGCGTCCCCGCTTGTGTCGTCAACAAAGTCGCTGCTGTAGAGGTCAGCCTCGCTGTCGGAAATGAAGTCCCACACATCGTCACCACTGTTGCCAGACGTGAACTCTTCGTCTTCGTCGAGGTCAAGATCGTGGTCGCCAATAGAACTAGGCGGGTTTGCGTTTTGTGGTAGCTTGAGGTCGTCCAAGGCGGCTTTCATGGCAGCGAACTGTGCCCGCCATTGTGCCTCAGCTGCACTCGTGGAGCTGGCCATGATGTTCTGACGTGCAGCCAATATTGGTCGACAGATGCGTTGGCCCTTTTGCTCTTGAATTCGTCGTTATCCTTGAGCCAATATGTGCGCTACAGTAAACAGCCCGAGGTTGTAAGTGCAGCGAGCAGTGTAAATCGCTTAAAGTAGAGATGCCCACTGCCCGAGTGATGACTCTTCGGCAAAGAACAGCCCCACCACGACGGGTCCTGAAGTCTACTGCAGCGCCGCCCCTCCAGCACCCTGCATCTTCAGAATCATAATGAGTCTGGATGGCTGACACCCATTCAATCTAGTTGTCTCAGACTTTCTAATAATACTTACTTTAAGTATTCGGGGTTTTGTCTCATGTGGAAATACATGAAGTGATGTGCTCAACCTATCGTATAGACAGCTGCTGTCGCCCACATTGACATCTGCTGTGCTCCTAAGGTTGCCTCTAGAGCTCTACATAGTAGTTTGGTGGATATGCAGCGGTCAGGGGCTGAGCTCCAGACAACGGCTTGCACGAGCTTAAATCCGCTCCGTCCAGGGCTGGATCGATCGTGGGGCGCCTCGGGGGGCGATAGCCTGCCGCCTGGGCACGCACGCCTGGCACGCCAACTACATAGGACAGCCGACGAGAACAGGGGGGGGGGGGGGGGTCGGCGGGCTGTCCATGTGCTCAAGTGACCTCACTCGCCGCGCTCGCCGTCGCAGCTGCCGCCGCAGTCAGTGGCCCCAATCCCTAGAACAGCAAGTCAGGGAACTGCTCTCCACCACCTGGGCTACACTATCCAAGTCACCCTTCCTTCTCCGCCCCTCCAGTCCGTCCAGGCCCTCGCCTTTTACTACATCCTCTTAACTTTCCGTGACCTCGCCATACTTGCAGTCACCTTTTTGCTTTCGATCGCCAGGCATCGCCAGTTCTGAATCAACTCCACCCTCACCGACAGAAACCCGACCTCGGACCCCTCGACGACAACCCCTAGCCGCCATCATGAAGTTGCATTACATCGGTGTACGTCAGTCCCGGACGGCTCAGCCGGAACTGTCCTTACGCAATACAACGACAGCATCCTGACAGATTGCTCTCTCTCACAGGTCCTTAAGAACGACGCCAAGCCGGCCGTCGAGCTGGCCGCCGAGAAGGAGCTCAGCGCATACTCCCGCTTCACCCGCCAGAAGTACGATAAGACCCATCCCCATGGTCCTGCCTCATGAGAAATGCAGACGGGACAACTACAGCCAGAATTGCGCGGACGAGGGCAGGCTCTCGCAGCCCCCATCCCGTTGTGCAACACGATCAGGGGAATCACGACATTAGGAGCAAAAATGCGCTGACAACTTTCCTCCCCCCCACAAACAGCTATGGAGAGTTCATGACCCTCTTCGCCAAGACAGTCGCAGAGCGCACGCGCGCGGGGCAGCGCCAGGACGTCGAGGAGCAAGACTACACATTCCACGCCTACGGCCGGTCAGAAGGTGTATGCGGCATCATCATCAGCGACCACGAGTACCCCGCGCTTGTAGCGCATCAGCTGCTCTCCAAAGTTGTCGATGAGTTCTTGGCCGCGCACCCAAAGTCGAGCTGGGGCCCCAATAACGGCAGTGTCACCATGGTTGAGCTCAAAGACTACCTGACAAAATACCAAGACCCGCACCAGGCCGACAGCATCATGAAGATTCAGCGTGAGCTCGACGAGACAAAGATTGTCCTGCACAAGACCATCGAGAGTGTCCTGCAGCGTGGCGAGAAGATTGATGATCTGGTCGCCAAGAGTGATGGGCTGAGCAACCAGAGCAAGATGTTTTACCGTAAGTTTGTTTTTCTTGACCTCGTATTTGCGATCGGTCTTGGGCTGTCCCTCGATGCTCTCCGTGGGCAGCGGATGCTGCGAGTCCTTGAACCGTGCCAGATGCTAACAAAACAACCACTCCGAGCAGAACAAGCAAAGAAGCAAAACTCATGCTGCATTCTAATGTAAATAAATCGGTCGACATCGTGCAGCACAAGGGCACGGAGAAGAGCAAGCGGACCACTGCAAACCCAGTACTTTAACACCCCTGTCACACTTCAGCAAATGGATATGTTGTCATTGGCACACAGATTGTCTCAATTCATCGTACGAACACAGCAAATATGGGTTTCCATAAACCTTGGAAAGGCTTGTTCTCGCATCGAACGTCTTTCCTCGCTGCAAATTCATGTTGCCCTCACTCACTTCAGTCGACTTGCTCGTACATCACCGTTGTAGACACACAACACGTTGCGAACGAATGGAGACAATACGGGCTAAAATAATAAAAATATTGTAAATGCCGAGGTAAGAGGAGGCTAGACCACGCCGATGCGCCAGACAGTACAAAATTATATCCAGAAGAACAATGCTCGGTGATCCCTATATGCGCATCCGCTATGCCATTCGCAAACTGCACGGGATGTTGCCCCAAACAAGAACCAACAAAGAAGACAAGAAAATGGAACCCCGTCGTGAAACGTGTATGTACTTCCCAAATTAGCAACAACTTGTCACATAACCGAGTGAAACGAGTAGTTGTTGACGATGAAAGAGTGACAAGAAATCTGTAGAGAGAGCCGGCCTCTTCCTCTCCCACAATTTTAAATTAGACGCAAGCTTCAAGAGATCCGAGCCGGCTCATGTTGTAGCGTCGATGATGACCCTCTCGCTCTTGCGGCTTCTTGCGACGCCAAGAGGTGTAGGGAAGGTAGACTCCAGCGGGTCTCCCGGTACGATCAGCGTAGGGGTAGATGACTTTGGCGTTACCATGCGAGCACTTTCGCTCAGGTCAGTGTGTAACCTCGGCTTCGACTTGGCAAGGACTGGTCTTTGCTGTGTTTGCTGGAAATGTTTGCGTTGTTGCCTCGACAGCGAAATCTGGCGAGCAATAGACACCTCGGCAGGCGTCATGTTGCGTCCGCCGCCGATAACCATGGGATCGGTTTCGTCCACATCTGTGTTGGTATACAAGGAGATTTGCGAATTCAAGGTGCGGTATGTCTGCACGGATGATATCGATAAGTTGGCAGTGTGTTTGCTCCCAGATGAGATGGATGCACTGCTTGTAGATTTTATGGAAGCGGCTGGGGTGTGCGTCTTAACCATGGCTTTGGACGATGACTCCTCACGTGCCGCACTAGGTTGATTTGATAGCTCGTATGTACTCGGTCTGGTGATCTGCAAACTAGCTTTCGATTCCGAAGCAGCAGGTGACGTTGCCAGCTCCATTGGAGACTCCATGATTGGGCTGGGCTCCCCCATGAAGTAGGATGACCTAGGCGGGTGCCTTTGATCACCGCGAGCTCGGGCTAATGATGCGATGGTGAGCTTGCCCTTCTGAGGGGAGTCCCTTAAGTGGTTATATGTTGAGTTCGGGGCAGGCTCAACGATAGGCACCTGAGACTCCGGGTTGTTTACGCCATAGGTGTTTTGAGTCGGAGAAGGTAGATTAGCTGGAGAAGTGTTCGACCGTGCTCTGGCAGCGTCATACGAGAGCATCTGCGTCTTCCACGGAATCTTGTTCTGATGCTGGGAAAACAGCGCGGAAGATGGTGAGTGGACAGGCCCGTAAGTGGCCGGCGATGTCGCACGGCGAATGGGCTATGTGGTGATTACTGTTAGTGGATGTCCAAGACTTTGCCGGCTTCAGTTGCAGATAATACCTTCGTGTCCTCCTTGGACTCTCCAGCGGTCTTCAGTTGCTCCAGAGCACCTTGCCGCCGGGCCAGAAGCGAGGTTCGTTGAGGATTCAGAACCTTTTCGAACATGACGCTGTACCTCTCCAACTCGATGCTGGGGATGTTGACATCCAGGAGCGCACTTTGACTTCCTGGAGATTCGATGGCGGTCGTATTATTGCCGTATGGAGATGGCATTGGAGGCGCCGGGTTGTTTGCTCTTGTCTTCCTCATCATCGACATCGAGGGCTTCCTCTTGTTCTCTTTTCCGAATTCCCGAGGGGACGGCATCGTCAGAGATCTATTGATCGGTGATTTGCCACGAAATTCTCCAGGTGATGATGTCTCTGGAGCGTCGAGCCGTGCTCTCGGGGGAGCAATAAAGTTGGTTTGGTGAGGGACCGGCGAGAATCCCGAGGGAGTTGTGTCTGCAGGCTTCCGACCGAACATGCCAAAGATCTTCCACTTGGTGGATCCTTTCCTCTGCACAGATATGCCAGGAGAGAGGCCGTCGATTGCTGGCGGAGAGATTATGGTTGGGCCTCCCGTGCTTAGTTGACCATGAGTTATGGCACCATTCCACGGGTGCGCAAGAGACGGGCTCCCAAGTGCCATGCCAATCCCATCTTCCCTGGGTGTTGGTGCCCATGGCATAGGAGCAAATTGGGGCTCAGGAACATTTGAGGTTGGGCTTGCGTCCGGTGTTGGTAAGCCTCGTGGGGGTATATACTGTCGTGTGCGAGTTCCAGCCTTGCCAGTTACTATCCATGAGTCGTCCCGTGATATCCTCTTGTCCAACCTCTTCTTGTCAACAACGAAGCTGTCCACTGAGTCGCCTTGGGACCGCAGTCCATCCAATGATGAACGCCTCAACATTGCGTGCTGATATGAAGGCGGAGGGGATGTCGGTGTTGTATACTGAACATCAAGGGCACAAGACTGGGTCTCGAAGGAGAAGAACAAAAAGAAGGAAGAGGAACGGTGTTGATAGAGGTGCGAAGCAGGACCAGCACAAGAGACTCCTCTAGACCTGTCCACAAATGGCAAGCAACGACCAATGAGTTTTAACGTTGCTGGGGCTTGAGGGAGTGTGACGGGGGCAGAACGATCCTTGTGATTCTGATGTGACCCCCAGGATTGAGCAGCCAGGGTCATGCAACCAACCTACAACAACCGACGTCGTGCAGAAATGTCAAACAATGCCAGGTGTTGTGGGGGGGATGGAAACATAACGACGTCGAGAAGAGACCGCGGTTCCGCGATGCATGTCGCTGCATGTTCTATCTACGTCGGCGGCTAGAACAAAGCGGCCTTGCGTGTCTTTGCTGGGCTGTCTGGTCGCCGGTAGCCGACCACTGCGGGCTTGGGATGGGACCAGGTGCAGGAGCATCGTCTTGTGCCACCTGAGATACCACACGGCCATGAACGTGCGCTCGAGGTCATTGCGATAGCAATCAGACCTTCAGGACCATAATAGTCAGTTGCCTCGATGAAGTCCCGAGACCCGGCAATGACTCTCGTGCCACCTCTGGTTTTCGCGACGGCCAGTGGGGGTCTGGATGTTGCCGTGGACGCCTTGCTTGCTGGGGTAACCCTGCTTCCAGCGCCGTGCCTTGCAGCATCTGGGGGGACAGCTGATGAAGGGTCAAGAGAGGGGCGGATGCGCGCCGCGTGTCAGATAGACATGAACACACACATCTTGTGCGGGAGTGCATGATAAAAGGGGATGCCCCAACGCCTCAAGTCCCTGGCCTAACATAGACAAGACCGTGCAATGCGGGCAAGGGTGCTTGTGGCTGTCCTTGCTATCAGCGAGCTGCAGCGCGTGTAACTCCCCGTTTAATGCTCAGAGGTAATTAAGGCCCAGCTCATTGCAGCGCCAGCGGTGCTTATTCGTAACAGTTACTAGATCTTGCGATATGACCATCCCGACATCGCTCCGATGATGGCTCTGCAACGTGCTCGTTTGTGCCCTCCTGCGGGTGCCGATGCAGTGGCATTCGATACGATATATTGCTATAGTGGCCGGTCGCGCAAGACTCAATTGCACACCGCTCAACATGTGCACGGGTCGAACTGCGAGCACGGTGATGTTCGTCAAGTCTGTGGTCGGTTGTCTGCCGGTCTTGGAATACCGGTGAGCAGACAGAGTATTCTGGGCGTTGGTGCACGGGTGTTTCAAAAGGTCGGGCGAACTGCCTTAAACCAACAAGTGCGATCGTAGCCTCAGACCAGCTCTAGAAGTCGTGACAATGATCGCCTCAAGCCAAGGAGGGCCATGGCCACTTAAAATGCGACGGTGCAACGCTTCTATAGTACTTGTTGTCTACCGCCGAATACCACGCGCCCTTAGGGTTAGTCCCAAGCTCTGACCATTTGCGAGCGTACGAGTACTTCGTAGGCTCAGACAAGTAGATACTGTAGCGCACTTCTTGCTTGACTTGGACCATCCTGCTGCAGATATCCGTCGTGACCAACCCCATCTGGTCTTCTGGCAGGTATGGCGCACTGACAGAGGCAGTAATTGTCCGGTGACGAAACCCGACATGGGTACAAATGGCCAAACTTGGAATCGATGGAGCAGCGGATCGCCTCATGGGCCCTGGGCGGCTATTGCACGGCTGGCGGGGTGCCTGGTTTCATGTCAAATCCCTTGCAGTCGTGGGCGACCGCCCAGGCTGTGGCGTGGTTTCAGAGTTTGCAGTGGCAGCGGCAATTCAATCTTCGAGAAGGCTCTCAACCGCGACGTTCTTTAGCGTTGACGTAGTGTCAATCAGACGGCGAGGATGATTCTTTTGTTCCCACCAGTGGAACTCATTCTTGGACAAGGTTCGGGTTGTTTGCGAGTTGTGGAGGTATTCCTCCAATATCGCGATTTGAAGTCGGCGCGATAAGCTCTTTGCAAGACTAGTGGTCGTGACACGGGCTGCACTTGTATCTTCGAAGCCATTTGGTTGGCACGTCCGACAGCGTGGGGATGTTTGACTTCGGAACCCGGGACCATATGTGTTATCTTGTCTCAATAGCACGATCTGACATGCTGGCTTCATACTGATCCTAGCTGAAACATATTGCAATCGCAGCTTGGGTAGACTTGCTCTCACCGCGCAGTCAGCGTGGCGATGGGTTTCTGAGCGGATCTTGAGTAAGCTATTCCTCTCTCTCTGCAGCATAAAGCGATGAAAAATGCTTGCGTTGAGCCATTCAAAGAGTGGTCCTCGAGCCGGCACCTCCTGATGGTGTGCGATTCCAGCCTTCCTGCCGAATCAGGATCGTAAAAATGGCAGGTGGGGAAGAAGAAAAAAAACTTCGACAATGCAGGTTTGCAACCAAATAAACTTGGTAACAATTTGGTCGGCTTATACATCACAAGTTGATAGACCAGCGGAAATCCAGTAGGGGCAGCTCGATTCGTGAGGGAAAACAATGTTGGTATGGCTCGGTCGAGCGAATTAGCATTATGACGAAGGGTGAGCTTGTCACTCGAGGGAGCGTTAAAGAGCCTCGACTTCTTTCGCAGGTACTGTAACTCAGGTATCCCTGCTACTGAGGCTCTCGTACAATCTGCGGAGCTTGAAGATATGGTACTATGTAAGTCGTGGCGGCGACGTGATAGAATGAAGAGGCAACAAGAGTGCTTGGGCCCGTCCAGTTGCCAGCCATAGGTGCGTCATTGGCATCTTCTGAGTGACAGAAATATCCCTGCGGTAAGATCGTCCGAGCATCAGCGCTGGGTTCAAGGTTGTAGGTTGCGCTGTCGAGCTGGGTCTGGTTACAGAGCCAGGTGTGTCGAGGGTCGAGGGTGTGTCGCGATTATCGTGTGGTGGATGGCGCGTCCAAAGCTGTTCGGGCGCGGCACCGGGCCCACCGCGACTGGCTGGGGAGCTCCAGCCCGGAATGCGGGCGGCGTTGTGCACTCGAGCAGCTGCCCCTCGCCCCTGCCCCTCCTCAACCGCCAGTGACGGTGTGGGCTGCCCAAGCTCCCTCACTTACCCTATGCGCCGTCGACCCATCAGCCAACCCTGTCCAGAGTTCCAACTGCGGGCGTCTTTTGCTGCTTTGCAACTTCTCGCCGCCAGACAGACTTCCTCTTGTCTACTCATCGCAGCCGCTTCTGCTTGCCTGTGCTCCTCACGACACTGTCTCCCTACCAACCCCCGAGCAGCATTCTCATCCCGCACATCATCCATCATGTCGTGGCAAGGTCCGTCAACATATCTCATCCACTCTGATGCTGATGGCGTGCCACCGGCTACTCCTTTCTAGCCACACTAACCGACCGCATCTCGTGTACAGCATACGTTGACGACAGGTACGACAACTCCCCGGATTCCTGATGAGCACTGCGAGCCTGTGGCTTGAACAGAGACACTGACCTGATATCTCACTTCCATCAGCCTCGTCAAGAGCGGTCACATCGACAAGGGTGCCATCATCTCCATTGCTGGCGACAGCGCGTGGGCCACCTCGCCCGGCTTCACTGTACGACCTCCCTTTTCCCACATTTTCGTAGTCGACACGGACGCCCGTCGAGCAGCCCGTAGCATCGATCTCGCTACCGGCCGTGATATGGCGTGCCGGGACCAACAAAGAAGTTCCGATACTGACCCGAGATTACGATAGCTTTCTCCTGGTGAGATGGCGGTTGTGGCCGGCATCTACGCGAGTACGGCAAACGCAGAGAAGGCCCAGGCCGATGGTATCTGGATCGGCGGCGAGCGCTACGTCGTTGCCAGTATTGATGACCGGTCCATCTACGCCCGCAAGGTTCGTCAAATACCCTCGACATTGTTGTACTCAGGCACCACTGACTCTTTTCGACTTGATGACAACAGGGCAGACTCGGTGTCTGCATTTGCAAGACCAAGCAGGCCATCCTCATCGGTCACCACGGCGAGGCTATGGTTGCCGGAAACTCTAGGTCAACGGTTGAAGGCCTGGCTGATTACCTCATTGGCGTTGGCTATTAAGACAGTTCGACTCATACCGCGCCTAAAGGTTGAAGGAGAAGGCAACCGACAACGAACGGTCAAGGCCTGAGCTACTCAAGTCTGATGGTTACTTCGAGCTGTTATGACAATTTATACCACTGGACTTTCTCACCTATCATTACGGACTATAGCAACCACCTATCCTTCACGCCTTAGACTTCTCTGAGACATGTAAAAGCCATTGTCCAATAGGCCTGGCTGAAGAATGACCTTTTTTTATTCGATTACATCTTCACTATCGCCATGACTGACACTTCATGAGTTGAGGACCTTGACCAGTTGATCCTTTCCCAAACAAGACTCCAACGCAGGCATCGGAGAGTGACGTAAATGCAATCTTGGAATGCTATCATGGTCCCTGAATTTGAAGGTATAGTCTGGCTTGGTAAATCTATTCGCAGAACTTGTTCGTCCGAGCATGTATGTCTGCCATGTGCGTCTAACTCTAAATCGAAAGCAAGACGCCAGAAACGCCAAACATGATCGCCGCCAGTGGTATCTGCGTCTACGCAGGAAAATAGCAGAGCTTTGGAATGCCATCGTTCCGATATAACGCCGACCAAAGTATCCAAACAAAGCTCTCCATCTTTAGATATTCTCGTGTTGTCGTCGCGCCTCATACAGGCAACTCCGCATTCCTCCGTCCACCAAGACCTGTTCGATCGATCAACATGCCAATATACGGCCCCACGACGGGGGCGTTACGTGCGAAAGCCGCGATCGTACCGAGGAAGTCTCCGAATAGGACCATGATGCCGTATAGCTCTACGCAGAACCCGATCAAGGGCCAGCGTATGAGGATGAGAAGCAATCCGAGAAAGAAAGCCGCGGTACCTTTGGCCTTTTGTTTCCGTGCGAAGAAGAAGAGCGTTTTTTGTGGACCAATTATTATCGTGAGGCCGATTAGGAATAGAATCTGTTTCGTCGTGAGGAGAGCGGGGATGTAAGTAGAAATTCGTGGAAATTTGGAGGATTTCGCGCCTGGAGATTTAGTGTATATGTGTTGGAGGGATCTGTGCCACAGGGGTTGTTGTCGTTGAAACTTTTTGAGTATGCCTTGTGTTGCGCTGGCTTGGCTCGCGAGGAGGGTTTGTCGATGGGGAGAGGGACAACGTACATTACCCATTGCAAGCCTGATAAGCCCAAAGAAGTCAGCTCTAAATTCGTCAAATCGCAAACACGCCTGCCTGTTGGTGTCAAACTTACATCGCCCGATCAAAGAACAGCATTACTCCTCCGATGAGGAAGAAGCCGCCTATATCGCAATTTAATGCCCCGTCAGTTCCTATATTCTCCCAATGGCCGCTGTCCCCGGGTGTCGCCTGGGAGCTGAGAACGTTGAAGCTTCCTGAAAGCGTGACATCACATACCGCCGGAGCAGAAGGCGACTCCAATTTCTACGGGGACAGGTCGTAGTTAGCACTCTCCTTTCAAAGAAACAGACCCCAGAAAATGCCTCCAAACGGGCAGTCGTGTCCGATCTGTGCTGGTGATCCCAGGCATCGCGGGGCGAGGGTCGAGGGGAGGCAAACGTACTCTGGGAGTCTGATAACCACATGGTGGGCATTGTGCTGTGTGTGTGTGTTGCAGCTTGCGTGCTGCCGATTCAAGTAAAGTGCCGTGTGCTAAGCGAGCCGTGAAAGGAAGGATGGTGATCAACACCGATGCTGAGAAAGGATCGTGTGCGGGCTGTGTGTACTGTAGTCTGGGAGAGGTTATCGTGGTGCTAGTTGCGGCCAGTTTGTCGCATGCTCAATGTGCTGAGACAGCTAAGAAAAATAAGTGGGTGTCTTGCAGCGGCCAAGCCTCCCTGCTCTTGTTCAACGTCGTCGAGTGCAGGCGGGTTAGAGCTAGGAGTGTACCCCTGGGCCAGCGCAAGGGACAATCCGCCGTGGTCGCTCAGATCATCGTCTTGTCCCCTTGCAGGTGGCTCATTCCGATGAGCACGAAATGCCAAATAATGCCGAGGGCGACATATATACAAAGTTGGGAGTTTTTTTTTATTTACCATATGCTTGACTCAATTATATTTCACTGTGGTTGCGCATCGAAACGATCATGCTGGACTTAATAATTAATACCCAAGGTAGACAACAGCATTGGTTTCTGGTGGATGAGCCTATCTTATACTGTGCGCCGTACTGTACAGATCGAATATTAACACCGTACGCTGACCTCGCATAAAAATTTCTGGTAGGTCTGCTTGGTCCCCCAGCTGTTTCCTCCACTGCTTCGCCGAAACGCTCACCACTATGTGCACAACGCGCGACGTTGCATGCTGAGTGCGCTTGCAATCTATCTCCCGCTCGCGAACACCATGCGCGGCTCCGCAGCATTGGATTCCTCATCTGCAAGCATATCCACGAGGAGCCAATCCACAGGTGAGAAAGTTCAAGTCGAGTTGCATCACACGAAACAACAATCGCACCATTCTCTGCATCTAAGGAGTGTGTCGGACTGTCGCGGGCACTTCGCTTCGTGGACATTCGTCTCTCTAGCTGGAGTGACTCTTATAATATACAGAAATGCCATCTTCATCATGTGAGTCCTTCCCAATATATGCCGCGGCGTCATCTGGCTCTCCGTAGCCATGGCCACTGAGAGACGATTCCTCCTTTCGCTCTCGGTACCCGTCAGTTACAGGCAGAGAACAAACCCATAGGAAAGACGAACTCTTTCCCGATCGCGATTAAGCCGGAGCGTAACCTGTCACTCGGCAGTCGAGAGGCTGCTGGTGCGTAGGATAAGCTTGACTTTGACGGTCGAACATGTCTTTGCCACAGTGAAGTGACATATGCGTTAGCAAGGCAGTGTATAGAGACTGCTCTCGGTGTTCTTGACCACACGCGCCCGGTCTTCTGTGTAGTGAAGCAACTGGCTAGAGAATATTGTCCTTTTCGGGCACGATGGTGGCCGTTGTGATACGTGCGGCTTCAGCTTGCTGCGAAACGGGGCCATACACCAAGCATCTGATTATCTGTCTGAACACAGCAAGCCGAGCTCATTTGAGCACGGTATGCGCGCCTCGGGCTTCCAAGTACTGCTCGCCTACACCCTGCGGCAGTGTCCTTATAAACCCAAACACTTCCCTGTTGTGATATCGCATCCTGCTCTTCGGGTCCAAGTACGGCGCCGGCAACCCCGTGATGTCGCAATAACGCTTTGTGTGCGCGAGACTCGGCGCCGACTCTATGTTTGTATACGTCGCGCTGGGTGCCTGCGAGCCTCCTGTAACTGCTCCGGCACCAAGACCGCCAGCACCGTTCTGCTTCAAGCTCTTCTCGAGCACGAGTTTTGACAGGCTTCTTGAGGCCTGAGCGAGGTTTGGAGGTGCCGCGGTGCCGCTGACTGGCGTTGAGGTACCGCTTGTCGACAGTCCACCGCTTTTCTTGTCATCACTCGCATTGCTGTTGTTGTTGTCGCCGTCAATGTCCATCGGTGTCGCTGCGCCGCTGTTGTTGTCCATTGGTGTGGCGGCTATCGATGCCGATGCAGCTTCTCGCCTCGAGGCATCGCCAAGGATGGCCTTGATGTTCTTGTTGCGACGTTGATTTGGCTTCCAGTTCGGGTTGCGGAAGGACTTGTGGATTGAGTGGATGTCGAGCTTGTCGATCAGCTCTTGGTGAGCAATCTGTGCTTCCGTTGGCTGCGCCGCCATCACTGAGGCGCTCTGCGGTAATGCGTAGAGTTGATGTCCCGGATTGAGTTTTTTGTGAGGTGAGCTGTCAAAGGCGTCGTGCGAAGGAGTGATGCTGGGAACTGATGTAACTTTAGAAGGGTGGAGACAACCAGGTGCATGCAGCATTGGAAGCTCCAGCGTCACTCGGTGAATCACAAGTGACCGAGCCGACAGCTCAAGTGCTTGTCCAGGTGCACGCGAGGGCGCGTCGAGTCCGCAGCGAACCACTGATTCTGCCTCCAGCAACCGCCTTCCGTTGCGCGCTATCCATTCCATACCGCAACCATTCAAGCATTTGGGGCTACCATCATCAGATCATTGCCGGACCAGAGCGAGGACCCCAAGATGGTAGGCCGTGCCGGTGTTCCTGATCGCGCGAGTGCTCACAATGCTGACTGATACTCTGGGCTGCTAGGAGAGCCCCCATGAGCACCAGCAGAATCTGCTGCTGTCACGCATCGTCACCAATGTTGTAAGTCAACATTGATCACACACCCCGCTTCCAAAGACCTGCTGTTTACACAAGGGCCACGACACGCAGGAGAAGCTCAACGAAGCGATTGTGGTGATGAACAAGAGTCTGCAGGTCGGTTTGGAAATCTGTAGCCCATTCTTGTGGTCAGGATGTGCTGACACGTGCTGCCCCATAGGACATCAACGTTCAGAATATGAATGTAGAGCTCGTTGCTCAGATGTTCAAGAACTACCAATCGAACGTCCTCTTTCACTTGGAAGGCGAGTTTCCTCCGTTAAGGGACGGGTTTGTGAAGTATTTGCTGACAAAATCTCTCAATAGCCACGGATAACCTGAAGGAACCGTCTTGATCACGTATAGCTCGTGTAGTAGTCGTATGCATATTTTTGGGGACACTGAGTCGCTTGAATCTAAGCAACGGCGTTTTGAGATTGCCAGGCTATTGACATTGAGTCCCTGCATGGAGACTGCAGAGCAAAACTAACACAATGACCTCGCAGTCTGAATAAATGAGAAGAATAAACAAGTTGTATAATTGTGCTAGGATGAACCATACTAAGTATGCCTCCCGGCCTATGATAGAAGCGCAAGCTATTGAGTACTCAAGTATGGAGCGTTGCCCAGGTGTGCATTGCACCCCTACCTTGTACCGTGGAGCTGCATCGCCCGGAGCTATTGTTCATGGTTGCCGATGCCAGCTCCGCGACAGCAGGACCTTGCGCCCCAAAAAGTCCAAGCCAAGTCCAGGTCGAGACCACCACTTGCAGCCATTGACAACACCAACACACTTTCCTGCCAATCTCAACAACCAAGGCCAGCTGCCCCAGCTTCCGTCTTCCACCAAGAATCTGCACTCCCGCTTCGAGACGACAACTCGCACTAGCCCAGGACCCAGGCGCATTGTACAGAGCCACGACATGCACCAGTAGTACTCTAAGCTACCGCGCGATCTCGAGCAACACGCACGTGGGCGGATCGTGCACCATTGCTAGCTTCGCGTCCAGCATCATTGCCACAGCTGCCTGACAGAACCTCCTCGAAGCCGATTCCGCCACAATGGCCCCCTCCGCCACCAACGACTCGCTACCACCTCTGCCGAAGCGCGAGGAGAAGACGTACCCGCCGGCCCGCATCTTCAACGCTAAAGAGACCAAGTTCGAGAAATTTGTCGAGATCCAAAACGATGGCCGACAACAAGCTGAGAGTCGTGGCGACGGCAGCGCCGCCATCGTTATTGACAATGGCTCCTCGTCAGTGCGCGCCGGATGGTCGTTCGAGTCTGAGCCGCGGATCAACATTCCGCCCATAATGGCGAAATACAGAGATCGCAAGCTGGGCAAGACATATTCCTTTGCCGGCACAGACTGCTATGCCGACACGACGGCGCGTGCGCACATACGCAATGCTTTTGAGGCTGGCAGCGGTGTGGTAGCCAACTGGGATGTCATGGAGCATGTTCTGGACTGGACGTTCCTCAAGCTTGGGATGAACGTCGCGGATGGTGCGATTGACATGCCAATTGTCATGACCGAGACGGTGGCCAATCTGCCGTACTCGCGAAAATGTAAGAATCTGGAGCTCATTCGAACGGTACTGTTCCCGGAGAACAAATCGCTGACATACGCTTCTCCGGCTTGCAGCCATGAACGAAATAATCTTCGAGTGCTACGGTGCGCCATCACTCGCGACCGGAATTGATTCGTTGTTCTCATACAGATACAACAAGGGTCAGACCGGTCTGGTCGTCTCATCGTCCTACAGTTCTACACACGTGATTCCTGTCTACAACCACAAAGCCATGCTCGCTCAGGCGATAAGGTTGAACTGGGGCGGCTGGCACGGTTCAGAATACTTGCTCAAACTCATACGCCTCAAATATCCCACTTTCCCGGGCAAGCTCAATGTCTCACAAGCCGAGAACATGATCAAGGACCACTGCTACGTCTCCAAAGACTACGACAACGAACTCCGCGGATATTTAGAATGGACAGGGCTAGAAGAGCGTGACGTCGTCATCCAATACCCGTACACTGAGGAGGTCATTGTGCAAAAGAGCGAGGAGGAATTGGCGCGGATAGCGGAGCGCAAGAAGGAGAGCGGGCGCAGATTACAAGAGCAGGCTGCCAAAATGCGGCTAGAAAAGCTCATGCGCAAGGAAGAGGAGCTCGAGTACTACAAGAAGATCCAGGAGAAGCTAATCGACGCGAACAAGAAGGAGACGAAACGACTCTTAGATGGTGAGGACATGAAGGACGAGGCCCAGCTGGAACGTACAATCCGAGAACTTGAGAAATCGATCAAAAAGGCCCGAACGAAAGACGTTGGAGGAGAAGTCGAAGAAGAGCAGGCCGAAGCGCCGGATTTTAGTCTCCTAGACGTGCCCGACGAGGAGCTGGACGAGGCGGGCATTAAGGCAAAGAGACATCAGCGTCTAATGAAATCAAGTCACGAGGCGCGAGCTCGCGCCAAGACCGAGAAGGAAGCTGAGAAGGCACGCATTGCGGAGGAAGAAAGACTAGACCAGGAACGCCGGATCAATGACCTGGAAGGCTGGGTGCAAGAACGGCGCGCCGCGAGGAGCGAGGTCCTGCAGCGCATGAAAGAACGCGACCGCCTCAAAGCCGACCTAGGCAACCGCAAATCCCTCGCGTCCCAAATCCGCATGAAGTCCATCGCCAATCTCGCCTCAGATGGGCCCAGCAACAAGCGGCGTCGGCGCGGCGGTGATGACGACACCTTTGGGGCCGATGACGACGATTGGGGCGTGTATCGTCAAATTGCTGTTGGCGAAGGCGGCAGCGACGACGAGGAGGGCGAGGAGGACTTCATGGGCAACTTGAAGACCCTTGAGGAGGACCTCCTCCGATATGACCCCAACTTCGGCCACGAGGACACATGGGAGGCACAGAACGACTGGGACAAGTCCCTCATACACGCCTTCCTGCGCGGCCCGCGACCCTTTGACGCCAGCAAGCAGTCCGAGATCCACCAGCTACATCTCAACGTCGAGCGCATCCGCGTTCCCGAGATCGTCTTTCAGCCGTCCATCGCGGGCGTCGACCAGGCCGGCCTTATCGAGATCGCAAGTGATATCTTAAATCAGCGACTCGTCGGCCTTCCTGGGATCAATAGTCGCGACGATTTTGTCCGCGACGTCTTTCTGACTGGCGGCAACACGCTATTCGAGAACTTTGACTATCGCTTACGCCTGGGCCTAACCATGGCTCTGCCAGCTGACTCGCCCCTCAATGTACGCCGCGCGGGCGACGCCCTGCTCGACTCCTGGCGAGGTGCTGCGCAGTGGACAGGTACTTCGGCTTACAAAGCCGCCACGGTGACCAAGGCGGAATGGCTGGAGAAAGGGCAGGATTACATCAAGGTACGTGCGTTGCGTTGCGTCGGGTCGATGCTGACGTGTGTTTTCGTTTGCTCCGCTTTCCCTTGTCCTCACATTGCCCTTTGCTTCGCATGGCTCTTGACTCGCCGCCAGCATCGCCGGGCTTTCCGTCCTGCGATTGGCGATTGATCGACCGGAATTGAGTCAAGGAATAGCGTTGGCCGCGATCCCGGGATCGTCGGCTCGGGAGGAGAGGGGAGGAGAGGGGACGTGCTTACAAACGCGTCCGACAACCGCAAAAGTTTGCATATCGCCGAATAGTGCAACGTTCGGATGACAGCACAGTTTCCCCTCTCCTCCTCCGCCTCCTCCTCTTCCTCATTCTTATCACTCGATCGTTCTATTGGGGCCTGTGCTTATGCACTCTGGCACATGCTTGACCTAGCTGTTTCAGGCAAGACAACGGAACGAAAGGAAAACTGACTCATCTCTTCCGGCGTTCTCGCCTGATTTAGGAACATGATCTTGGTAACTCTTACGCCTGATTCGGCAGGACCCCGAGCGCACTATCAATATCGGCATGTTGGTTCCGTTGGCAACCGCATAGATCTGTGAAGCTTGGTATGGGATGAACTGACCACGAGGATGGGAGAGACGTAGATAGTGCGATCAGACGTGCTCAATGAGATATAGAATTGTGCAATTACCTCACTCGCATACCAGCTCTACTTGTAATGGGAGTGTATTCTCGATCAGAACTGCTCTATCCGATGGCAGACCTCGTGTGTTTGGACCCGAACTCCAAAAACTCTCCGAATTTGAGAATACGTCACGTTATCTTAGTATTCGTTTGAACTCAATTATGTAACCTCTCGTGCATCGTGACAACCCGCCCCAATTGTTGGGCAACGCGGGCTCCGCAGCGACGAGGATGCTATGCTACACACTCGTGACAAATGCACACATGAACCGGAAAACATCGCTAACCAGACCTTTGACGCGATCAGTGCCAAAGCGGATGAAATAACAAACGCAAAAGTCCAACACCAGAACGCCACGACTACCTCGCGAGCTCTAGCTTGGCAGGAGTCATCAGTGATCATGCCGGAATATGCTCTGAAGCCAGGAACGTATCAAGCACCGGTCGTCGACCGATAGTAGCTGAGACGCTCCCATGTAATTGACACATCCTCCTCAACTCATGTCCTAAGCGGTGCGGATGGCAAGCCGTCCTGCAGCTGAAGCTTGATGCCATCACCATTTCGCATGTCGTCTGAAGTGTCTCCATTGAATGAGGGAGGTTTCGGGTAGATCGAATCTGGCGTGTCCTCGATGCCCGGTTCCCGGGAGCTTAGTCCAGCCACAGCGGCCGCGACATCTGCCAATGTGCCTCGATTTGGACCAGCGGTCGCTGGGTCTACCGGCATGGCGGTAGGCGAAGGTAATGAGGGGTGCATCGAGCGCGCACCTGCACCGGTTCCAGACCCCGTCGGAGAAGCAAGATTAATGTTGGGAGGCGGCTGCGGCGGGTCAATTGAAACGTCCAACAGGCGGGACTGGAGCTGGATGACGTATTCACGTAAGGCATAGTTGTCATTCTGGATAGCCTTATAATTCTGTTCCATCTCGGTGTAGTCGCGAACTTGCTGCTCGAGCTTCTTAATGTAGTGCTCCTTGCGCTGGCGGAAGGCTCTCTGTTGTCATGTCAGCATGTGCACATCTGCGGAGTGCTAGACCTCTGGCATGGTTCTATCCGACGTACCTGGGCGGCTCGGTTCTGTGCGGCGCGTTTTGACTGGGATAGCTCGCGCTTGGCTTTCCGCCCATCGTTGAGAGCATCTGCGCCGTTCTCTTCTTGGGGGCTTTCGGGTTCGACAGGTCCGGACAGACCCATAGGTGCTGGCGGCGCTGGCGGTGCTGGGTATTGGCTTTCGGACGAAGGCGAAACATCCTGCATCATATCTGAGGCGGACCGATAGTCCGTAGGGGCCGGGGCAGGGCTGAACGTTGGGGACTCAGTCGCCATGCTGGGCGTCGCGTACTGGTACAGTGGCACGGACGACAGAGGAGGCGATGATGGCTGCAGTAACGACTTGATGTGCACCGAGCTGATTGAGTCGAGGGCGGGCCCAGACGACGAGACAGACGAGTTGGCTGGGGGCGAGGAGGAGGAGGACGACGAAGATCTGGGTGGACTCAGAAGGCTTGAGACGTGCAGGGGTTTAAATCTGCTTTCGTTGTAGTCTGTTAGGTGTCGCAAAGGCTGTTAGTGGTACAGCTCGTGAAAATCTAGGCAGACGGCGCGACGGCTGAATAGCAGCATGCGAGGACAGTTGTATGCCTGCCTCGACAAGCAAAATAGACAAGATGCTGGGGGCGCTTGTCGCGCTGCGGTCCTGTCTGAACGCGACGAACAATCTTGCAAGTCGTCTGCTTTGTCAGGATGGGGAGTGGGCAACACCTGGGCGAGCCGCGTGGGAGTTAAGAATAGGGCGGCGTAGCTCAAGCTCATTGGAGCTCTGGCGCAGGAGCGGGCAGGGGTGGCGTGCAAGTGCAAAGTGCAAAGTGTGTAAGTCTGTACCTTGAAAGAAGGCCTGGCTGAAGAGATAGCAGTGTGGCAGCAGGCAGATGAGCCTTGGAAGCGGGCAATTGGATCGTGTCGAGATCAGCCTCGATCAGACGCGATCCAGCTTGCTGTGGGAGCGATGCGCGTAGAGCAGCTTGCTGACTTAGACAAGCTGACAGCGGCGGCGGCGGGTGAGGAGGCAGAGAGGGAGAGGAGCGAGCAAGTGATTTGGTAAGCGAGCGGCGGCCGAGCTATGTAATAAGGGCTGCTGACGGAAGCAGGCGAGGCAGGCGACCAAAGCTCAGGCAGGCTCGGCAGGGCCCACCGCCGTCCTAACACCCGGCGCCATGACAAGATGATTACACATCTCCGCGCGCGCGCACCCGCCCAGGGCTTGTCCAGGAAGCGAAGCTCAGCTCGAGCTCACTAGCCGGGAGAAGGCCATTCTCAGAGGGCACGGGTGCGTAGGAGGGCCAGCGGGAGGGGGTACGTCTAACCAGCCCACTGGGCGTGGTTGTTGGTTGGGAGTGGGGAAGCGACCTTGGAACAGCGAGCAGATGAAGTAAAATGTGCCGGCGGCCTGCCTACCATTGAAAAAAGCGGAGCTCTGTGGGCATGAGTCAGCATTATGTACTGGAGAGCTTGAACTTGTTCGCGACTGCGGCTGCAAGTCCGAGAGCCTGAGATCGCTTGCAAGACGGCAACTGCCCGCGGGCACAATTGCTGGGTCACAGGGACTCTCCTCGCAGCTCCACATGTGTTGCAGAGCCATCACTTACCTGATGACGGTGGTGGTGGTGGTCCTGGTAGCTGGCGACTGTGTATGCCATCTTTGCGGTGACCGCGGCCTGCCTGCGAGCAGTCCTTCTATCGTGCCGAGGTAGTGCGACAGCAATGATTTCGGATCCTGCCAGCTTTTGGCGTTCGTGGACGTCTTTTTGATGTTTGAGCGACGATGTTGTCTTGGTGTGCCGAAGACAAGTGAGACGGTGTTTCGATGGGCGGCTGAGGCAAATCGACGAGTTGATCTGATTCTGTCTTGTTGCAGTGGTCTCTTGACCGGAATGTTGCAGTGGTGTAGTTGTGCTGTCTGTTCCAGAATCATCAGCCAGATGCTTTCATCCGTTGTCAATGAAGACGATGGTGCTGTGTGCGGTCGCTTTTGGTAACAGTATCCGACAAGGACGGTGTCCTGCGGTAGGACAGGATAGCTAGGCGAAGACGTCTCCCAAACCGTCGCAGATAGGGAGTTTTGCGTCAAAAATGGAACAGTTGCACAAGCACTTGAAGAAAAGGAAGGAATAGACCAGTATGAGTCTAAGTACGACAAGATGGCCGTCTTGAGAGCATCCCACAGAGATGCGTGCCTTTGATCAATAAAGCCACCCTGCCGTGGTTTGTGATCCAAGCTGCTGAATAACCCCATGGTGGAATTGAAGTCAGCAACGGCTGGGCTTGCGGGGATCATGTCGCATGGACGCCCGCCAGTGCGTATCGTAGAGTCATGGCCGTGTGCCCACCCAAGTCGCCGAGGCGTCGGTAGGACCCGCCTAGTTGAGTTACTCCGTAAATGGTCGATGACCACCTACGCAACCGAGATGGCTGATCTGGTTTATATTTAGCCTGCGTCTGGAAGTAGGTAGGTGATCCTCAGGATCCGCAGTGTTGCGCCTCAGGCTTTCATGATGTGTAGAGCTGGCGGTGTCTCATTTCCTGTGGTCTCGCGAGCGGACTGGGGCTGTGAATCTAAGCATATAGCCAATGGCAAAGGCCATGGCTTAGTTGTACGACACTGGATACCAGACTGCAGTCGTATCCCAGCTGGGTGGGTGCCGCGGCAGGTGCCCATGCAACGCTGGCAAGCCCTGGCTGTCTGGTCGGTATTAAGGCGACAGAGTTGCTGCCGAAGGCGTGGATTGTGCGGGTCAGCGAAAAGCCGCCGCAACACATCGCCTGGCTCTGGCAAGGAACCAACAACGTCGCCTGGGGGGGCGGGTGTGGTCTTAGCTTGGGTGAGATGGTCCGTAATATGTAGTCGTATTCGGGATACCCTCCCTCCTGGGATCATACTGTAAAGGTTAACCAACCTCTCTGCATCCCCGCCCCGGTCTCCGCCGGCAGGTCTAATCTCTTGGATTCGGAACGGTAGCACTTCGGACACTACTTGGCGAATGACCTTGATCATCCCCGCTGATGAGCTTCATGTTGAAGGCTTGGGAATAAGAGACGTACTGTAATACTGTATGACAAGGCGAAGGGGCCGGGCCTACCTGCCTGCTTGCCTGCCGCGCCGGGGGCCAAAGGAAGGTCCAGGCAGGTCGAGTGGTCTGTTTGGGATTGGCGAAGGTGCGGGACAAGATCAGCCTCAGAGGTGCCCTGGCCAACCTTAGAAGGTGGCGCATTCAGCTGTCAGGAGCTTCCCGTTCAACGTCCAACGAGCTCGTAAGGACGGCTGCGTGGACCAGAGGGGCTGGTCTGGTGATCAGATGGCTGTTGAAGGTGCAAGGTGCAAAGTGCAAAGTGCAAAGTGCAAGGTGCAAGGTGCCCAATGTCATAATTACTTAGTAGTGTATGTGTTCGTTCCCTGGCAGTCTCGTCACCCATCTGCACCTGCCGAAACGCCACAATGCATGCGGCCACTTGCCAGAGACTGCACACCTGCACCCCTCTGCTGTTAAACTCTCGAATACTGTCCTGGACTTCCTCACCGAGAGTCGGGTACGGATCACATCTACATAGTACGCCCGTGCACAGCCAGACCCAGCAGCAAGGGACACCAAGATGTCATCACGGTGCAGGACCGCCCACATAGGTGCGACTGCCGCGCCAGGGAGCGAGCCAGGCGAGCCAGGTACCTGCTGCAGGTAGGTGAGCAGGGTTCCAAGGCTCCAAGGTCCAAGGTTGTTCATGTATGCTGAATCAGCCATCTGACACGCTCGCCCCAGAAATGGAAGTCTTTCCCAAAGCACTCCGCAAGCCCTCCCGCCCCGAAACGCCACCTTACCACTCTTGGGAATTTGCCTCGAATGTCACGCTGGATTGTCCTCATCTCCGGCGCTCGAGTCCATCACAATGGTCACAGCTGAACAATGGGATCGATCGCCTCGCCGTGCGTGCAATCTAGTCGCACCAGGATACTGTGCCTCTCGAACCTGTGCCTACCTGGAGCTGGGTAGGCGAGCGGTGGCTGTCCATCCGCATAGTAATCAAGCCGAGACGACTGGACCATCACTCCGGAGGTAAGGTACGTACTCCCACGTCACAGGCCCCTGCTTCGGATCATTTTTGAGCCTGGTCGCTCGCGGTCCTCGCCAATCCTCACTCCGCCAAGCCCGTCAGATCAGCTGAACACTTCGATGGATCATGATTGTGTGAGCACCATCGTTCAGCATCAAGGATGAACCCTCGTCGAAGCATCCCGTATCGAGACATCATACCCAGGGTGCAGCAGACAGACTCTAGTACGAAACAGGCGTCGCAAATGGCCAGGACACAAGGGCAACAAGAAGCGTTACATCCCAAATCTTTCCTCGGCCTACCTCCGTCAAGGTTGTCGGCACTTGACCTCTCTGTGGGGATAGACCCTGGTTCTTGAAGGTCCCAAGGAGGAAACCCAGTTGTCGAGCGTCAGCAAGCTTGCAGCCACAGCTTTTTGGTGTCAGCCGGGGCCTGGTTGAACGCCAAAGCAGGGGCGCATGATTGGCCATGACGGCACGATAGTTCCTTTTCGTCCCAATTGGCCGCTGCGAACGCACTTCTGCTTCGCTAAGAAGGTTTCTTGCCTGCCAGAGTTTCTGAAGTACACCATTTCAACATCCACATCCAATCAGCAAGACCGGCCTTGCTCCGGCCCGGACAACTGTTGACAGCAGGTTGGCATCACACCCTCCTTGTCAAAGCGAGAGACACTTCCATGAGGATCTTTGTTTCAGCCACATCTTCAAAGGACGGTTCCATATCACCGGAGCACAGTCCAAAATACGCAAATGCGGCCCATGTATATAGTTACCGGCTCGATGAAGGCGCGCTGCAGCACATGCAGGCCCCGACCATTCAGGCTTGCCAAGCATCACAAGCTACAACAAGCCCTAGACGATATCGTCGGCTTCTGTCCTTCGAGGCTCAAAATATTGACCCCGTAACCACATCACATTGCTTAAGGGTGCATTTGACACAGGAAACATTTCCTATCCTCGGATTTCTCATACTCTGTTCCACGGGATTTAAAGATGTAATACTTGATTCTGCTGTCAATCAGATGCTCATCTTCGTATGGCTCACCTACATCAGTCTGTGGGGGGCGGCCCGAGATTGCAAAAAGGGATGGCGCATGCTATGCTTGTCTACTTAAAAAGCCAGTTTTGATCGAGCTAGATGACGGGCCGTCCACAGAGCCCGGTGTTTTCGTCGGATTCGGCAAAGCACAAACTTGGCAATGAGATGCGATAGGCTGATTGCTTACGGCAAACCCTGCTGATGTTACAACGTCCTCTGGCAAGGAAGCCTGCCATCCCCCATGTTACGGGTGAAGACCCAGATGCAGAAACACCATGGAAGAATTCGTTCTGGCCATTATGTAAGTACTCTCGGCGTTTAGAGTATCGAGGCTTGTACTCGATTCTGAGACTTTGTAAATGTTAATCCACTGGTAGCCATGACGACTTTCTACTACAGTTCATGAACGTTGAATGAGAGTACTGTCTGGGGCAGTGTGCAAGATGCGACCTGTAACGACACGACCCCAGCCCATTAATCCCTGTTCGCCTAGGGTCTATAACTCGACCATGGTCCGGGGATTTCAAGCATAGACAACGTCGGGACGCATTGTCAGCATGTGATTCCCACGACTCCCATACACCTGAGATGACGCTCTAAGCGTGCTTGATCATGACACACAAAATATGAGTCGCCATCAAAACCTTGCACAGGCCAGGATACGCGGAGGGGGCGGAATAGCAAAGTCCAATACAGCAACTCCTCCACCCTCCGCGACAGTATCGGGCTCAAAGCCCTGCCAGAATACCACAGCCCTTCAATCCGCACGCCATGAAATCATGTACGACTCGTGTAAGTCCTGTTGATCTACAGCCCGTCGGCTTCCTTACAACATTTGGCTTGAGGTTGCTCAGTAAGCCAATGATGTTGAAGAATGAATAGGGGCATGATTGGGGCGCGAGTCATGCTCTACAATTGCAGTGCAATCGGCCCGGCCCCATCTTTGAGGGATATCTGGGCACGCGAGACGGCAATCATCTTTCGTGCACCATCATGATATTTGTTGCAGAGTTTCCGGCAGATACCCTGGGCCCAGGCATTGTAGATCAAATGCTGGCAGTGGCGTCGTACAATTAGAGAGCGCCGAGCATACCGAACGGTGTCTCGCACCTCCTTGCGTGCTCAGTATCAATACTCGGGTTTGATATTACTCCAGCATGGTCCCCGAGGGTCCGGTGTCGATGCCGATAGGTTCGTTCGGACTATCTGGGGCAGGCCCGTCGTGCCACGCCATCAACTTCTAGGCAGTTATATTATGATATGCCCCTAGCCTATCATCTTAGAAAGCTTACGTCTTCTGTACAGAAGTTCTACGGCTCTTTATGGGCCCTGGCGAGCCTGGCTCAGGACTTCGTAGCCGCCAAGACTTCCGGTGGCTCAGGGGGAACCCCTGCATTGGAGACGGCTCTTTGTCAGCGGGCTCACACAGAGTCTTGACTTATGACAAAGCAGACCCCAAACCATCCACAATTACCACCCTGTCACCAAGCTCGAGTTGTGACTATGCGGAGTAATCCTCAGGTGTCTTGAGTCTTTCTGAGCGCAAAGTCTCACAGGTCCTTGTTCTAGGCCATTTCCCAAGGACTCACTCAAGTTGCATCGGATCCAACAGGCCCTTTCGTCCGACTGAGGTATGACGTATGCTAGCACGACGTCTGGTAGCCATGTTTTCTGTGGCTTTCAAAGGTAGTAGGAGGATTGCCAGACTTCAGCACCACCGATTATGAGATTTACTTGCTACATGGCTAGCCTGAGGCTATCGTGCGGCCGAGCCATCTAAGCGAATCCATCTGTTAACCTGGCAATGTCTACATGAAAAGCTCGACCCCACAAAATGCCGTCGGACGACTCGTTTCACTTGCCATGAGCATTGGCGCCAGGCTGATTTGGAATTCCAGGAGCTTCAACAAGGTTACCCCTGCGGCCTGGCCGTTGGTTGTCATACACCATTTGAGACATGATGGACTTCATGAAATACGTTCGCCGCTGTCCACCGTCCTAACGCCAACAAACGTAGGAGAGGATGTCCAACGAACTACAAAAGTTCTTGGGCTTTCCAGCGAGAACTAGTCCCGACAGCGAGATGGGGTATGCTGTGTGAGGGTGCAGAGATTCTGCCCTGGCAATACCGATACGACCTCCGACAAGATGGCATCATCCAGCAGCAACGGACAGTCACATGATATGCCTGATCGGGATCTTGCATATATATCGTCAACGAGTTGAGTTCAACAAAGTCACAACTCTCGTAACAAGCCATTCATTGGCGCCAGCTACATAGGAGCTAGCCTGTCCTTGTGCCGTGGGAATGGATCCGTAGCCTGGCCAGACCCGCAATTACTGCTGCCATGGTAGTTGCATGTAGGTATTGCTTGCTCAATCCCAGGTGATGCTGCTTCACATCAACCTACACATGACCGCGACCCAAACGCGTGGAGGCAGTTTTCTCATGGGGGTGGTTCTCCGCTCAAGGGCACGCCAAGATGGATGGCTGTCTGCCATGCTACCGGATCCTGATATGTCCTGGTGTGGAGTCATTAGCTTGGCAGTATGCTATCATTCGCGTGCGGTCCCGAGCCTCCTTAGTCCAAGCACCACAAGCACATGCGGCTCGGGTGATGCTAGCCCGGCCATCTTGACAGGATCATCGGGGCCTAATATGACCGCCGTAAGAGGTCAGTTTCCCGATGCTCAAAAGGGTCTAGTCTGGAGCACATGGCGCAGCGCTTGTGCATCTTTCACAGCCAAGACATCACCGGGATGCCAATTCTGTAGGTAATAGGTGTGGAAAGAGAGCCAGGCGCGGCGCAAACGATAGCCAATTCGGGCTCGCTGTGCTGACTGCGTATGCAGCTTATACCTATATCCTCCTATCCTGCTTGGCGTACATGCCTCCTGCATGCACCAAAGTCGCCGACCGCCGCCTCGACGCCGCGATGGCCAATGACTATCACGCTCACCTAACCCTTTCGATCCTTATGGCTTTGACCTGGGATGTCTGAAGCTTGAACAGTTCCAACTGCGCCCCCCTCCCACAGCCCGTCCCTGCCCACAAAATCCTGTCCTTCAGCATACCTAGCCTAAGCTTTCACGAAAGGGATGAATATCAGATGACTGACGCCGCAAATGGAGGTGGCCGTCTGACGAGCGGCTCGGTTCCGTGACTGCAGGTAGGTCCCCGAGATCTGACAAGACAGCCACACCCATTTTCTTTTTAGACTTTTTTTTTGGCTTTTTCTATCCCATTGTCAGCTTCATTGCGCAGCATATGCGGACTCGCACCAAGGGTCACGCGCATGACCGCGAGCAAGGATCCCCGCTTCGTGGTTTGAGCGGACGATGGAGCGACGCCCGGTTCCCTTGTCGTGGTTGCTATAAGGTTGCAAAAGACAAAACCAACGGCGGAGTTTTTCTTCCCTAGGGCAAGACCTTCATGATCCGTGTCTACTCTATACCCAACCTCCCCCCCCTTTGGGAGGGGGGTTTCATCAGGGCTTCATTTCCCGTTGGGGAAGTATCTCTCAACGGAGAACCAAGACGAGCGCGAAGGATTCTAGCACATTAATTTAGATCTAGCTCGTTGGAGGAAAGGGGGGAGAGCAGGCATCTTCCTTGCGCGCGGAGATAGGGCTGTAGGGCTGCGCCGTAGCCACTTCGACAGGGCATAGTCGCATAGGTCACCGCAACGCGAAGTCAGCAGTCAGGGCCGGCGGGCTCAGGCGCTGGCTGTTTGAGCCGTCGTGGAATTTCCCGGGGAAACACTGAATACAGGCTGGATATAGCTACATCCTCCGTGAGCAGAGAGCCCCAGATCCGCACACCCTCGCGAACGACGATGACAGTCTTGATATCATCGTTGTTTCCCTCGGGGAACCGGCTCACCATGAACTACTGTCCAGAAATAGGAGACTACCTAACTAGTGAGTATACTACACCTTCTTTCTTTATGTGGCAGGACGTAAAGCAGGCTGGAGGAGGCAGCAAGGCGCATGCTTACGGGATGCAGCTAGCCAGGAAGGAATAATGTACCTCTCTCTCGCGCAGGAAAATTCATCTAGTCTACGCTGGTGCTTCCTTGGGGACGGCTCGTGCGGCACACCTGATCGATTTGATTGGGAGCTGAGACCGATCTTCTCATTCTCAATAATAGAATGGCGGCTTGATGTGTGCTGCGAGATGACTTGCATTTTTTCCCTCTCTCTTTTGGGTGGCGAGGCGAGGCTAGGCGAGGCGACGGGTTCTCGCCAAGAAAAGGGGGATGTAGTGTGCTCAGCTCGGGTCCGAGACGGGTATGTATTTGCGGTAGTCCTGACGTAAGAACCAGCTGAGATGCGTTCCGTGTGGCAGAGTTAGGAAGTGTTGTCGGATTTAGCTACTCGAGGTGGGTGCCAGACCAAACGCCCCAGGGATTTGTCAACCGGAATAATTGAACGGATGGTGTCTATATGGGGCGTTTTCTTTTGGCACCCACCTCGTTAGGGGAGATTCTAACAATGATGGAACCGAGCTTCGCCTCATCCATACCCGAGGGGGGGGTGTATTAGTTGCTGTCATGATCACATCCGCACCAAATGTGGCTTGATCCAAGCTCTGTAGATCCGAATGGCGCTTAGGAAAGTTGCTTGGTATTGCTATGGGCATGAGTTTCTATTTCTGGATGCTGGTACTTAGGGACAACCTGACTTTGCGACACATTTGCCATGTTCCCAGAAATGTCGGTCCCGTATCTAAATCCAGGGACGTTCTTGATTTGTTCTCTTGCTGCATCACGAGAAATAACATTGACTAATGCCTCGATGGCGATTTCCACAGCTTGCCACCTCTCCACACATGGGTGACATTGTCAGGCTTGGTAAGCACCTCGATATCATTGAGCGGGTTCGCTGCCACAGCAATGAGGTCCGCGTCGTAGCCCTCCTTCAATTGACCTGAAAGCGGTGCCAGCTTGCCCAAAACCTCCGGTGACGTTGCAGTACACGCCTCGATGATGTCAAGAGGCTTCATGCCAGCCTGGTGTGCGTATCGCAGCTCCATGCCGTTTCTGCCGTGTGCAATTGGATGCGCTGGGTCGCTGTTCCACATGTCTGTGCCCAGAGCGATACGCACACCGAGCTTGACAGCGAGATCGTAGTTGGCGCGGGTCAATGGGACGATCTTCTCAATCTTCTCCTTGACTTTCGCGGGAAAGTCGTCGTGGTTCTCGAGGAGACTTTCTTGAATGTGTCGTGTCGCGATCAGGATGGCACCTTTCTCCTTCATGATACTGGCGACCTCCTCGTCCAGATAGCACCCGTGCTCGATGCTGGTAATGCCTGCCCTTAGAGCAGCGAGGATACCTGCCTTGCCGATGGCGTGGGCGGCAACCCGGCGACCTGTCCTCGCGGCTTCATCAACAATGGCTTTGAGCTCCTCATCCGAAAATTGCCGGTCTTCTGGGTCGTCGTTGAGGCTTAGCACGCCACCTGATGAGCACACCTTGATACATTTTGCACCACGGCGGACCATGATTCGGACGGCCTTGATGCACTCATCCACGCCGTCACACAGGTAGAAGGGGCCTCCCGTGTGGCCGGATTGTACAACACTGTCGAGAAGACAGTCGTGTAGATCCCCGTGACCGCCTGTAACGGACAGGATCGCTATTGATGAGTAGATGTTGGGACCGGCGATATAGCCGCCCTCGACACCCGGAGACAAATACCCGGCGTACTGAATGTTTATGAACACTTGTCAGTGGATTATTGTTTAATGGGGGACGTGTAATGATACGAGGCCCAGACGTCCATTGAGCATCAAGACTTACACCAGACAGCTCGCGAACGCTAGTAAACCCAGCCTCGAGCGTCCGTCTCAGATCCTCGACAGTGATAGCACCTGCGAGTACATTGGCACCAGGGAGAAGAGCCTTGGGGTCGTCAAAGAACCTCACGTCCCGGCCTAGACCTCCAAAGTGGGTGTGCAAATCCCACATACCCGGCATAACGACGGGTACATGAGTAAACTTCTCGTGCTTGTACTCAACTGGTAGCTCCCTGTACGAGCCGACCCAAGCGATGCGGCCGCCATGGAAGACCACGGCGCCATTCTTGATAGGCTCGCCGCGACCTGGGATGAGCAGATCAGCCCTGACACCAGTGATGCTGATAGCCTCCTCAGATGTAGAGGGTGTGACAGTGTTGATCGAAGGGTCTGGAGCACAAGGTGCCGAGACGGCTGGGTGATAAGGGACTCTCATATTTGAGGGTTCTAAGGTCTGAGGCAGATTTCTGGGGATCCTCACAGCGGGAGGACGTGATGACTGTAGGACTGCCAATCGACACCGTTTTTTACGGCTGCGAATAAGGGTATTAGCGGGACGAGTTCTCGGCTTGCCGGCAACAAGGACAACGCACATCGGGCAGTATTATCTGAAGTAGTTCACAAGACCCAAGGACTTGCGACTGGATCAATTGAGATGCTCAACAGAGGCTATTCGAGGCTTGAACATGTCCGATGACGGAAAGACGTTGCTAAACTCTCACCTGTCGGCTGGCACCTTCCAAGTCGGGGTAAGGAACGCAAAGCGGGGCGCGCCCTGGCAAGACAACAGGAAAGGCACAGCATGTCGTGCCAATGGTCTGATGTCCTCACTGCTGAAGACAATGTTACCAATATCAAAATGGCGAAAAGGAAATGCTACGGAACATATTTTCATGATGGTCTGATCATCCACGGTAGTCTTGGCATTCTGTGCTCGGTGTAAGGCAGGTGCGCTTTCCTGCATAACCAGCTGTACTATAGCGATTAGTGCATAATTGGAGGAAGGCTTGCTCCGATGTTGGGGTCCGATCCACCACTGAGCTTTCTCTTCCAAAAACAAACGTCGACAACGTTGATTTCACAATATCGCAATATCAGAGTTCCTGCTATTTCCTCGAGCTATTTGGATCGAAATTGTGGAATTGATCATCCTGAATAGCCGGGTGTTTTGTCATCACCTGTTCCACAACTCCAGACTGAACCACACGACCTCGTCGCAGCTTGACTGATGCAGTCCCTCCGTCTCTACCGGACCAGCATATCTCAACTGGCTCACAATTCACGACAACACGCATCTAGACACCGGGCAGCACTTTGCTCCTGTCGCGCCATAGCGGCGGCACCCAGCAGTCTCAGAATGTCGTCTTCGTCGTCGTCGTCGACACCTACGCAACCAGCAGTCTCGTTCTCAAAGGGCACAGACGAGCCGGCTATGACTTACAAGCTGCAGTCCCTGCTCGCCTCGGCAGGACAGGGTGGACAATGGGCGCTGGTATCCAGTGGCCACGGCCTGGAGCGCAGTTTCAAGTTCAAGACTTTTGCGAAGACGTGGGTAAGTCTACAGTCCCGCTTTAACGAAGCGGAGAATCGCCAGGCGAAATAAGGGCCGCTGTCCTTATGTCTTGCTTCTGACTCACGAGGCTCGGCCTATCTGTCACTTTTTTGGACGTGGAAACTTCACGGGACGCGGCTGTCAATGAATGACTCCAAGTCCTGTCTGCGGATAGTAGCTAAATATTATCATTCCAGGATTTCATGACAGCTGTGTCACTGCAGTGCAAGATCAAGAACCACCATCCAGAGTGGTCCAACGTAAGTGTGATTACGCCGGCGAAGACTCCATACATGACCACCAACGCCTTGACGTAGATCTATAACACAACATATATCCGCTGGACAACCCACGAACCGAAAGGTCTATCAGATAAGGACATCGAGCTCGCTGCTATCTGCGATGCCCTGGCGAAAGATTTTGGCGAGCAGCCCATACCCATGAACACCTCAACTGCTGAGGTCGCCTCAGAGCAAGACCCGATTAGCTGCCAGATTCGTGGCCTTGCGGATCGGGTAGTAGACGGAGCTGGTGTGGACTGCTGTGCGCCATCGAAGAACAAGAAGTAGTCGCCTGTCTCTGGGCCACAACTATTGGCCTACCGTGATATGTGGTAGTACTGAGTTTCGGGACATTATTGTCGGATTAACGACTAATCAACGACCTATCGCTGCAGCCGCGCAACAATGTGAATCCACACGTCTTTTTGGAAAAGTGTATTATTGTCTGCAGGCAGATCAAATGCCTCGCGTTGTGTATTAGAATTTTGTATGTTTGTCCAACGCCGGGCACCTCATATGTACATTCCTAAGAGCAAAGTGATCGTACTCGGCCGATTCTATAGTGTCTCCCTCATTCAACGTGATATTATGTATAGGTTCGCGTCGGCTGTATCCAGGACCTCCTACTTGAGCTTTACTGTCGAAACGTGTTCATTGTCATCAACATCCAAGGTGGCCGCATGTACTTTTCGACTTGTCGAGCGAGTACAGTAGTTGTGTAACTACTGAGCCTTAGCCTTCATAGCCTTGATCTTGCGATCGCGGCGGCGTTTGGCAGCCTCGGGGCCGGACTCGGTGTCGAGCATGTAATCCCACCAGCGGAAGCTGGACGAGTAGTTGCCAATGAAGCGCTCATGGTGAACGTCGTGGTGGTCAGCGCCGGCCCAGAAGGGCAGAATGTGGCGCAAGCTCCACGGGAAGTCGTAGCCACTGTGGGCGTCAATGGCCTGGAAAAGACGGCAGACAATCCACATGTACATGGTGACGAGGTGAAGATCACCAGTCAGGGAAACCCACAGAATGGGGGACCCAACCGTTCCGATGGCGAGGAGCATGACCTCAATGGGCGAGGCGTACTCGGCGGCGAGGCCAAAGGGAGCAGAGTAGGTGTGGTGAAGCTTGTGAATGTTCTTGTACAGAGGGCCATAGTGCAGAGCACGGTGGAACCAGTAGTGCCAGGTATCCTCCATTATGAAAAACACGGCGATCTGGAAGGCCATCTTGCCGAGCGAGGGGAAGGGGACGCCGTAGTCCATGCCGAAATAGGTGGCGATCGGGTGGAAGAGCCAAATCTGAGGAAGCTCGACGGTGAAGTGGCTGAGGAGGACGAGACTGGCGCACTCCCACTGCTCCTTGAGCGTAGGGACTTTTTGCTATTCAATTGGTGAGCCTGGTGGTCAAGTAGCTAATGTATGAGCGGCACGTACGTTCTGGAGCTTGTACTTGCGGAAGTAGGGCAGGGCATCGATGATCATCCACGGGGCAGAACGACCAAAGTAAATAACCTCGTGCATAACGAAGCTCATGATGCCGGTGGCCAGGGTATCGTTCTGCATCCACAGGTACCACGCCTAAACGAGAAACGATTCATATTAGCTCGGGAGCTCAATTCGTAGTCGGGATCGAGAAGAAGTGACATACAGCCCAGGCGCGCTCGAAGATGTTGAGGTGGACGTTGAACTTCGAGACTTCCTCAAAGACGCCCATGAGAGTCTCGGGCTCAGCGAAGACGCCGGCGAGAGTGGCATTCCTGTGAAGGGCCTCATGTTAGCTACTGTTTCTGAATGTCTCTGTCGCGATCGTGGAGAGCTCGGTCGAGAGGGTTGCCCGAGGGTCAACCAGAACGGGGACATACATAGCCATGGTTGCGACTACTGAAGTGTGTTGGCTAAGACAGTAGGGTCCGTGGTTGAGCGCGAAAGTCGCAAGTCGCAAGAGGCAAGACGGGTTGGAGGGAAGAAACAAAATCACCGACCGGCCCAGGTGGGTGTTTCGAAGTTGATAAGAAGGAAATAGGAGAGGCTATCGGTCAGTGGCGGCGGTGGACGGGACGGGGGAAAAAGAAGGGCACGAGCATGGCGTGTTAGTGAGTGGACAATCTTAAAGCAAAGCCCGGGGGTCCCAGTCCCTCACCCGCTGGGCCTTCCTGTTGGCCGCCCTTGCAGCGGACGGGCCCGCTCTCTCCATCAGCCCACTCGGCCACCCAAAAAGTCGACTCGCCCACCAGATGGAAGGGTCAGAGAAGCATTAGGTAAGCCCGTGCACGCAGTGGAGCGTGGTGACCTCGACACCGCAGACCGCCGCATCGAAAGGCCAGGCCCCATTTCTGGTGTCGCCTCCCCTCGCTCCTCGCGCCCTCTGAGGGCGGCATCCCCGCTGAGGCATCATTGAAGTCTGCTGTAAGAGAAGCTTCTGCCTGTGCACGCACAGGACCACGCAATGCCTCTTGTGGCTGTCAACATGGATGGCGCAGTTGTGCACGCTCAGGAACGCCTCGTGCACAACGGTGAAGTGGTGATGCAGACCATAATAATAGTGATGCGTATGCATAAGGAGAAACGGTCAGCTTCAGCCAATCAGCTGTGCAGATGCCACAATGGGTCGATCTGGAAAGGGGTGCTTCCGGCACTTGGTGCCTGAGCCAGATCAGCAAGTGTGGCAAATGACCTCCTGGTTCTCAATTCGCTGATGGCAAATCCGCCCCAAAAGGCGAGGCAAGGCTGCAATACCTATGCTCGGCTGCACGAGGGCCTCGGAGCCCGGCTGTCTTATGTAAGCCTCTTTCTCGTGTTCGTGTTCGACAACATTGCCCCCTCGCAACCAAAATCGGGCAAATGGACATTGGGAGGGGAATAAAGGCCATGATCAATATGACAGCACAAGCTTGAACACCTGCAGCAGCCTGCATGTGAGCATTGCGTGGACATTTGGACATTCTGTGCAGGCGGTAGTAACACTGGACGGCTGGCACCTGCCAGCTCACACCTGTGCAGCTGGTTCGTACTGCTCGCAGCTTCACAAAATCGAGTCTGTGACAGAGGGTAATTATTAAGTGGAGTTCCATTGTTTGCGGCATCAGAATTGGAGGAGCTTGCCAACCTCGATGCCGCAGGGATGATGACCTCATCCCGCCAGAGCTCTGTGCAGCTCCAAGGTAAACACCACGCTCGACGACTTCCTCAGGCTGGATCCCTACCACAACACCACGTGGCACAATAATCAGTCAAGCCATACTAGGGCCAGGGTCAGTCAATTCGGACAGCATGTCGGTGATAGACGACCAGGTCCGGCGGCTCGACGCCCAGCTTGACCGCATCCCCTTCAACCACCTAGCTCCAGCTGGGCAGGGCGATCTCGCTAGCTACGGCACCGAGGACCTTGACAGCCCCCGCATCCAAGAGCTGTTGCGCATCATCAAGACTCTGTCGACAACTTCCGGCACCCACGCGCACCTCCATGCCGACCAGCTGCAGTCGCTGCTATACCAGTCCGACCTCCTCTCTGATAGGCCTGATGCCTACGCCGCTACGCACTACGAAGCAGAGCTACAATGGTTACTCATCAGCAAGGCAACTGTGCGGACCTATGGTATCGTCCTGCAGACACTACTCGACCAGATCATTCCTTTGAGCAATCACATCTGGTACTGGGATGATGTTGTCTCGTCCAATTCATACAGCACGATATACATGGTCCAGACATCCCCCGAGCGCTTTTGGGCCTGGTCCCGGGACATCTACCTTGACAGCAAGGGCAGACTCCAACAACTGACTGCACGAGTCTCGACCAATGATCAGGACGACGCAAGCGAGCAAGATGGATCGCAGACGCTTACTTTCTCGCAAGGATGGCGACAGTTCTATTCAATTGTGCAAGAAACAGTCAGGGAGCGCTCGCTTGCCAATGTCCAGCGTCGAATTATGTCGCCAGTGGCACAGTGCCGTGCAGAAGCGAGGCGGAAACAACACAAACTCAAGCGTTTGCGGGAGATGACTGCAAGTGGTCTCGGCGTCCTCATTGATGAGGGTCTCGCATTCGGCGGCAGCGGCAGTGATGACGGCAAGAGTGATCTCATCATGTCGCACAACCAGGAATGGAAGGGCGTTGTCGAGAGAAGCGTGGCGCTCATGGACATGGTGCTCAGAGACGTTCTGACCATGGATATTGGTGTTTCCGACTTTGAGGATAAAGTCTTCCAGGGGGTTGAGGAAGATCCGGAGCTGTCCATACAGGTCGAGGAAGACGACTCGAAGCGTCCCGCAGTTGTCGCTAGGAGATTGCAGAACCTCATTCGGAGGCACCTTCCTTCGCATGTCGCTGAAACAGACAGCGTGATCACACAAAACGGCAGGCCCACGAGGTTGACTAGGTACTGGTTGCCTATGCTTGCTCTAGTCTTCTCTTCAAGCACTATTATCCGCATCTTGATCAGGAGGAAACATGACATCGTTGAGTGGATTCGAGGCTTCGGTGAGACTGTTCAGGACTTTTGGTTCAACTGGGTTCTGGACCCAGTGCGCAAGGTCATCGGCACGATCCGTCATGACCAGAACAGCGAGATTGCACTCATGAGCCGTGACAGCCTCAGAGCTGACAGGGAAAGTCTTGAGCGCATGGTGGTTGACTTTGCTACGGATAGGCCAGCCTCCGCAACTGGGGCCTCGAGCTTGTCCGAGAGTCAAATCGCCGACATTCGAGCCAAAGTCAAGGAGGGCGATCTGACGCCAGTCCTTCGTGCGTACGAGCACGACCTACGGAGCCCGTTTGTGGGGACTGTTCGGGGAGATCTGGTTCGGACACTGCTAATTCAGGTGCAGAAGACAAAGGTGGATGTCGAGGTAGCCATGGCTGGCATTGACTCTCTCCTCAAGTCGCAGGAGCTTGTCTTTGGCTTCGTCGGTTTGACACCAGGCATCCTAGTCTCTGTGTCGGCATTTCGCTACCTGCGCACAGCCCTTGGCGGCAGGAAAGGCATGAACACCCAGGAAAAGGTGGGCAAATGCGTGCGGGTGCTGCGCAACATCGATCGCATCTTCTCAGAAGCCACTCCGTCGCCCAACAACGTCTTGTCTTACAAGGATCACGGTCTGCTCGTGTGTGAAGTTCACGTCCTCAGAGAGTTCGCGCATTCGGTACTGCCAAGGGAAATCAAGAAGGAGTTCCTGGAAGACGTGGACGACCTGGCAAACCTCAAGGGCATTCAGCAGCAACTGCGAGCACTGGACCGTATACGCTGGGCTTACGCCAGATGGCTAAAGTGAACTCCAGGGCACAAGGCCGATCATATAGATATTTTATGTGAATCCACGATAACCCTCACCGCCATTAAACTCCCTGACTGCCCAGTTTTTAGAGTGTCGGCTTGGAAGTTCAAGCGCCCAGTCTGCATCGGGCCATGCCAAGCAGGAGGGAAACAGTGCTCATGGAGTGAAATGGCCATGAATGTCCCATGTGCTCGCATATGCGTGGACTGCTCCAGGCAGCTTACATTAGGCAGGTGGAATGTCACCTGAGCATGCAGTTGCAACATGCAGTTCGAGTAGAGTTGAGCCAAGCTGCAAGGAACAGTGCTGGAGGCTGACGACCCACCTACATCGAATCTAGTGCTAAAGTAGCCTAGCGTGGACAACCAAAAAGTGGTGCCTGCCTGCCTTGTCCTGGCTCGCTGGCTCACTCAGTTGTGCGTGCGGGTGCAACTGACAGCATTGTGCGGCTGCCACGTTTGAGGGCGGCCATCCTGCGGAGCCTGGGGGCGCCTGAGTCGACGCCCGCCCGCGCATCATCACCGCCGCCGGCCACCACCACCACCACTGCCTTCTCACCTCTTTGCGGCATCCTCTCGTGTATGCTCTCACTCCCTCCCTTCAGACGCCAGCATTCCCGCCTACAGATACCCGGCTACACGCGTCACCGCCAGCCACATTGCATCACGGTACAGCGACCCCAGTAACGCCTCACGACCCGTAATCCTAGTTCCGCTCTTCGACAACTTCCCCTTTCGCCCCGCGGAACCAACCTACCACCTGTCGATACCCCAGCCCGTCCACTTCCTCCAGAGACGTCGCGTTCCTCTACATTGTCACCCGGCAGCCAGACCGGCCTTCATCTCGAAACGAAACGATTCCCCAGCTTGTCCTTCGCACAAACAACCATCCAGCCAAGATGTCGGGCAACCGCAACTATGACTTTCTTGTACGTTCGCTGTCATTATATCGCACCTTTACGCCCTTTGCGACGTGCCGCAACCACCTGCTCTCGCCCACAAGGAAGCAGCTTGGTCCGACTGTGGTCATCCATATGTCATGTCGCAGGCACGTTTCAGTCATGAGCATAAGCCTCACGACTAGCGGGTGCTGTACAATGATGGCCCTCGTGTCGTCTGGGTCCGCATCGCCTACTGCACAGCACCTCGCGCTCGAACCCTCACTGAATGCTTCGTCGCTAACAATCGATCACTCTCGTTCAGATCAAGCTCCTCCTAATCGGCGACTCTGGCGTCGGCAAGTCGTGCTGTTTGCTGCGGTTCAGCGAGGACTCCTTCACGCCCTCGTTCATCACCACTATCGGCATCGACTTCAAGATTCGGACGATCGAGCTCGATGGCAAGCGTGTCAAGCTCCAGATCTGGGATACCGCTGGTCAGGAGCGCTTTCGGACAATTACTACGGCGTACTACCGTGGTGCCATGGGCATCCTCCTTGTGTACGACGTTACTGACCAGAGATCTTTCGACAGTAAGTATCACTGCCAGATTTTCCCACAGTATAGCACTCTTCCTGGTACCTGGGAAGAGTTGTTTGTTCAAAGAACGAAAGTTGATTTGTCCTCTAGACATCCGCACATGGTTTGCCAACGTTGAGCAGCACGCTACCGAAGGGGTCAACAAGATCCTTATCGGCAACAAGTGTGACTGGGAGGAGAAGCGTGTCGTCTCGACTGAGCAAGGCGAGGCTTTGGCCCGGGAGCTGGGCATCCCATTCCTCGAAGTCTCGGCGAAGAGCAACATCAACATCGACAAGGCCTTCTACAACCTGGCGGCAGACATCAAGAAGCGCATCATCGACACGTCGAAAGGCGACGCCCAGGCTGGTGCCGGTCAATCCGGGGTTGACGTTGGACGTAGCGATGGAAATGGTGGGAGCAAGTGCTGTTAAGCACTATTCTTTCATGAGTTGGTGTCTCACGGGACATGACATTATCACAGAACCGTACATGGGCGCGCTCGCGTCAAGCATCAACAAGAGGCAAATCCACGCGGCAGGATCACAAGTGTCTTACTAAAACACCGTGGAGGCGGGCCAGTTAACAAGATGGAAAGGCCGCCTACCACGATGTGACACAGAATGGGGACACCTGCATATTTGTACATGTGGTCTGTCGCCTAAGGCTTTTAAGCTTCCGGGTAAAGTGCTGAGGTTGGTTCGGCAGTCTGAACTCACCATTCGAGTACGAGAGACGGACGAACAGAGCTTCATAATCAATAGCTATGTAGGCTTGAAGCCTGGAATGCTTCTGGTGCTCATTGTGTCCTTGTTTTCGACGGAGTTCAGGTTTTCGTTGTTGTCGTTTAGTGGGGTAATACATTTTTGTGGCTTTTCATGATCCCGGGTTCCTCTGTGCTCTGACGTGACTAGAAATGTGGGAGAAGGCGAAGAGAGCAATTCTACTCATATATGCGTATCGTGAAAGGCATGCAGATTGTTCGCATACAACTTAGGATCTGAATGCCCATAAATATTTATTCCACAAGAAATCCGAAGCATGCCTGAGATGTTGAACACTGTTGATCGGAGTTCGTACAATAGTATACAGAAGCATATGACTTAAGACTAATTCTACACGGTATGCTGCTCATGAGGTTGGTCTCCTACGTAGATATCTACCAGAGCAAAGTCACGTTCAGTATCCTCGTGATCTCCCATGGCGCAGCGGAAGCCCTCTTGGTTTTTGCCGGGCGTGGTAGGCCTGGCCCGTCGCCATAGTTTGCGATCAGGGACGGCGTGAGCTCGCGCCGGTGCCAGTGTCGGACGAAGCGTCGAGCTTCGGGCTCGTCGGTGAAGGCGATGAGGAAGCGGGGATAGAGTCTCTGTTTGCTACCCGTGCTGTTTTCTTCATTGCTGGGTTTCTCATCTTTGGGGTCGGCGGCGTCGGATGACGGGGTGTCGTCGTTTATATTGTCGGTAATTTCCTCGCTTAGTTCGCCGTCAGCACTGTTCTCGGCACTCGGCTCAGCTGATGCGGAAGGGGTTGAAGCAGTCGTGTCAGCCTTCTCAGCACCACCCCGCCTCGAGAACTTGTTAAGCGGCTTCAACAGACTATGCCCAAAGGGCCAGATTCCGTCGTCAAGACTGACCACGCGCCAGGGCAAGTTCCGCTCGACCCCGTCCGCGCGGATAGCCTGCTGCAGCATCTCCAGCGCCATCCTCCCGCCGTCTGCGACGTGCACCATGACCAAGTGCTTGTGCCCGCCCACGGCTCGGACAATGTCGTCGACCAACGCACCGCCGCGGTCGAGCTCGCTGACTCGCTCGTCCCCGAGGCGCTCCGCGATGCGCAGCCTGGGCGTCTGCGCCGGCGGGATCAGGGTGAAGGACTTGACCAGGCTCGCCACGTCCTCGCCCGTGTCGGTGGGCAGGCCCTCGGGCAGGCTGTGGCGGCGGTACATGTGCCTGAGCGAGTGCGACGCGCTGGGCGTGTAGCGCCTCGCGAGGTTGCGCAGGCGGTACACCTCCTCCGAGTATGCGACGGCCGCCTCGTGCCGGTCGAACAGGATGAAGTAGTGCCCTTGAGGTTCGAGGGTGTCCTGGTCTCGTCCCTGGATCACCCGCACGATGCCGTTGACCCAGCCGGGCACGTGCTGCCCCTTGGCGCCGATGCGGAGGAAGTCAGACTCGACGAGCTGCTTACTTGCTGCGTTGAGGATGAGCATTGTCGTGGCGCGTAGGGCCGGGCTGTTGCTGCTGCTGCTGTCGTTGCCGTGGCCGTCAGCGTCCTTGGAGGTGGCGCTGTTGAGGAAGGCGGCGTCATCGTCGGTTGGATCATCAGGTAGTTCCGAGAGTCTGCGCAGTTCCTCAGAAGGCGCGAGTGGCGGGAGCTCATCTGAGATTTGTGAGGCCCATTTTGGTGGTGCTGGACGTGATGATGGATCTGGCCCGTTTTCGTTTCCTGTGGCTCCGGACGGCGAAGCTCCCAACGTCGACGGAGGCTTCGGTTGCTTTGGGAACAGCTCGTCGAACAGCCTCTGCTTTAGCCGAACCCGGCCTGGTGCCTGCAGTGGATGGCGGCAGCTGCCATGCAGACTACGAACGACGATGCTGTGCCATTGTTGCGCCGAGGACGCTCGGGCGACTTCTGGGCGCACTGCGAGCCTCTGCAGTGGTTTCAAGGGCATGAGGCGGCGGGCCGTGGTGATGCTCGGCGCATCGTAGCTCAAGCGGATGAGTGTAGGTCGAATATCAAGTCCGACGAGGTGAGGTCGTCCTTGTCGACTTGCCGCAAAGTGAGTTTGAAAGTGAAGAATGAGATTACATAAGCCACTGAAACCCCTGTTGTCACCAATTGACCCCGCCATAATTTTTGTCGACATCGGGACGACTTACATGGCGTCTGTCGAACCGTCCGAAAGCCTGAGGAGGCCTTGATCGACTTGCTTGTGTCAAATCATTAGGATCGAGGAGGTTTGGTGCTCCAGGAGGGTCTTGACGGACATTCTACCCGAGGCTGCGACTACCTCTCATAGATTTGACTGAATCGCAAAACCAAGCTTGCCACTCACTATCCCGCTTCTTTCCACATTTTTCCGTGTAAAAGTGAAAGCTCCCAGTCGTCCGTTAACAACAAACACTTGTACACCATCTGCGGATGGGAACTCCTCAGCCGCCACCATGAAGAAGATCGAGGATTTCAAGGTTCGACCACAGGTCAACGACACGCAGAAGGACTGGAACCACAAACATGCCGCCAAGATCTTCATCCACAACTCGGTCTTCATGTCCTCAGGCTTCACGACCGGCTACCTGTGCAATGTAGAATGCGGCGACATCTTCCGGCAGGCCGTCGCTTGGCCGAATCTCGACAAGCAGCACGGTCCCAATGTCGCCGGCGTCAGCAGGGCTTTTCAGAAGTCTTCGGGCTTGCGGCTCGACACTACCACCCGCATTGTCCCTGGTGCTGGTCCCGTACCTGATGCTGGGGTGGTCATTGTGCGAGATGTCACTCCTGATGCTGCGCCTTTGACTGCGCAGGAGCAGATCCGGTGGCAGATCGCCCTGGAGCTAAGGCTAGGTGAGTGCAAAAGGCGAGTAGAAAGAAGTACAAAATGTACTAAGACCACCTACAGAAACCGCCGACTACATATTCCCAGGCATGGATTTCGAAGAGATTGTCCTTCGCGGCGCCAAGAGATCTTTCAGACTCGTCTCTATAAACTCAGCCACAGACGCAGTGGCCAAGTTCCATCCAGTCGAGACGGTAGTCGAGTTCGCTGGCCAGGACGACACCACAGTTGCAACTTCCAGGCTGCACATCTCCTCCGTTCCCGGGCTGCAACAGCAGGTCGACGAACTCAACTGGCTGTTCGAAGACTTCAACAACGACTACGAGGATGCCACCATCCCCTTGCAGCCCTACGGCATCGTGATCCACGGCAGTCGTGGTACAGGGAAGACTTTACTCCTCAACCGCATCGCGGCGAGCAGATGGGGAAGAGTAGTCTGGCTAGACGAAGAGAGCAAGGCGGCCACCATTCGAGACCACTTCAAGACCGCCATTGAATCGCGCTCACCAACGATCATCCTAATCGACGACGTTGGTGAGCTCATCGGCAAGGGCAAGACGAGCCAGAAGGCCTTTGTCGCCGCACTGGCCCAGGGGCTTGATGATCTTGCCGCGAGAGCAGAACAGACGAGGACAAAACCCAAGGTTCTCGTCGTCGCCACATGTCTAGACTACATCACAGATATCCCCGAGGAGCTGCAGCGCGAAAACCGCTTTCGTGAGCACATAACCCTGCCTGTCCCCGATGCTAAAGCGCGGAAGGAGATTCTAGCCTCATGGAGCCCGCCTTTTACCAAGGAGAGCTTCGACAAGCAGATCGCGGCTCTCGGCGACCGCACACACGCATATACCGCCGCAGACCTGTCGAAGCTCATGTATCGCGCTGCCAGAGCTACACGGCGGAGGACAGGCGGCCGCAGGGAACACATCTCGGAAGCCGACATCAAGCAAGCACTACGCGAGGTGCAGCCGAGCGCCATGCACGATATCAACCTCAAGCCGCCCACAGTGCGGTGGAGTGACATCGGCGGTTACAATGATGTCAAGATGGCGCTGCAGAGAGTCTTGCAGAGACCTACCGTACGTCTCCTCCTCTCACTCTTAAGCCCTATACTTTTTGATTGTATTCTCGACCACAGACACTGACAGCGCATCCCTCCCAGAACCTGACAACGAACCTCTGGAAACCCTCCAAAGGAATTCTCCTCTACGGACCCCCAGGCTGCTCTAAAACCATGACAGCCCAAGCAATGGCCACGGAATCCGGCTTCAACTTCTTCGCCGTAAAGGGAGGCGAGCTGCTGAACATGTACGTCGGCGAGACGGAGCGCTCGATCCGCAACCTGTTCCGGCGCGCCAAAGACGCGAGCCCGAGCATAATCTTCTTCGACGAGATCGACTCCATCGCCGGTCCCTCGCGCTCCTCGGGGAACCCCTCCGCGTCAAGTGGCGGCGTGCAAGCTCTGACTACACTACTCACGGAAATGGACGGCTTCGAGAAGATGGGCGACGTCTTTGTCCTCGCGGCGACGAACAAGCCGGACTCGCTGGACCCGGCCCTTGTGAGACCGGGGAGATTCGACCAGGCAATCTACGTGCCGCTGCCGGATGCCCCCGCCAGAGAGGCCATTTTTGCAAACAAGGCTAGGGAGCTGCGGTTCCGTTCTCCGTCCGCAGCCACAGAACAGGCAACGACGCCGTCTGCCCTGGACAGCGTGCCCAGCGGGACAAGTCAACAAGGAACCACACCACAAACAACCACCAGAGCAACAGATACCACACCAAAGCCCGTCCTCCCGTCAGCGACACCATCATCACTATTCGCCTCTTCCCCGACGCCCACATCCACATCCACATCTGCAGCTACACCCAGCACCACGCTCAACTTCGTCTCGGCGACAACGTCCAGGCTAGGCCCCGGCGGGATCGACCTTATCGAACTCGCCCGATTGACAGATGGCTACTCTGGCGCTGAGATCGCCGGGATCTGCGATAAGGCCTTCTGTGGAAAATACGGCGGCGCCGCGGGGAAGGACCAAGAGAGCGTAGAGCCGATGGACGTGCTGCGCGAGGCGATCCGCGATACACCCAAGGGTGTCACGCAAGACATCTTGCTGCAGTTTGAGACGTGGCGGATGTTGAGGCGGTGATCCTGAGGGCAGATACTGTGGTGATAAAAAACCTGTGGGATTTTGCATCCATATCTTGAGTTATAGATGGCACGAATACGAAAATCAGGTTCAGATTTCAGATGCAAATAAACATCTATTCTGTCGTCTCAGTCGTCGTGTCGTGGTTCTTCGTGAGAAAAATCCCCAAGCAAGGAAGGCTTTATAGCCTTCCCTCATTTTGGTAGGACACGGAAAAGTAAGAAAATGTACATAAGCATAAGCTGTGCCGCAACCCGATACAACCATGACGAAAAAAGCCCAAAAAGCATGATGACCCAGAACGCTCAGACAAGTGAATGAAAGACATGATAAAAAGGGAAAATGCCCGCCCAAGAGAAAAACAGAATTCCGTGCTAGCCCATCCTCTCCCAGAGAGTTCGGCAAAGGAGAATGAATTGAAGCGCAAAAATGCATCAGTCGACAATGCCATCGCCAGAAGTGTGAAATGATGCAGTGCACGTCGTCGCTCCGCGTAATCGAATGTCGCTCATGCTCGAAATACAATGCACACAGAACGGGCGTGCGAAATGCTCATTGGTGCCCTGAACGCCTTGCACAAAATCAAGTGACAGCTCGTATAGAGGGAGGGTTGGTAATCGTGCCAGCCGTGGAGTAGGCGTTCGTCTGATGTGCCGTGGTACGGCGAAGGCAGCGTGCAGATCGGGAGCGCAGCCGGCCGTGCCCGGGGAGTGGTTTCGCTCATAAGGTACTTCCTGTAATTTTTGTTGAGTGGCCCGCAGGCTTATCGAGCAGCGATTTGCACGAAGGCTGTGCCATATCCGGGTACGTCGCCCGCCATGCGGGATGCAAGGCCCCGTCTCTGTGTAATGCGAACCCAGCTTCAACAGCATCGACTGTTTGACTTTGTGTCGTTGTCTTGCTGATAGTGGCCGTTTTGTAGTTGGCTCTGCTGCAGGTTCTGGCTGTTGCGAGCGTTGTCTATTGTTATGGCTGGTGAGAATGCCGGCGAGAATAGCCAGCTCCGGCGGTCTCTGCCGACGCGGAAGCTGCCCCTGGGATTGTTGACGGCATCAAAGTAGCCGCCGCCGCCCTCCATACCCATATAGTCTCCAGCCGGCGTCAGTCCAGGAGTCGCAGTGGCGGCGAGAAGCTCTGCCTGCATCTTGCGGTTCTGCTCAACCAGCTTGCGTGTGACCACGCGAAACACTTCCTCGACGCCCTCTCCCGTCTCGGCGCTGATCTCGTGGCACGCATCCCAACCGACCTCCATCCCCCAGAAGCCGCTGCTCCTCTTGCTACTCGGACTACGAGGCTCGGGGGCTACTGTAGTGACGCCAGAGCCGACACTTGACTGACCCATTGCGGTCAAGCCAGAGAACAGACTATGGTGTCCACCTGCTGTGGCGCTTGCGGGAGGTGTCGACGCTTGGCCAGGCGCGAGGTTCTCAGCCGCATACGCGATGCATCGCTCGAAGGGTACCTCGCGGCGAGTCGGGTCGCGAGCTACGATATCTGCTTTAGTGCCAACCACATGCAGGACAATGTCGGGGGGCAGGTTCCGCCGTAATTCCTGCAGCCATACTCCCATTTCCGTGAACGATTGGGCGTCCGTTATGCTATAGCATAGGATGCAGGCATTGGCGCCACGGTAGTAAAGTCGTGATATTGAGCGAAACCGCTCTTGGCCAGCTACGAGCGAAAAGAGTGTCAGCCAACAAGCCCCCTCACAGTCTTCACGAGTTGCGACTCACCCGTATCCCAGATCTGTAGGCGGACGACTGTGTCGGTGTCGGCATCGACGACGCGCTTGGCCATGAAACTTGCACCAACAGTCGATGTGGTTTGCGCCGGATTGAAGGAACCTTTACAGTAACGGTTGAGAAGCGAGGTCTTGCCGACACCCTGAGCGCCAAGGACGACGATTTTGGCCTCGAGGGACGACATATTGTGTTGAGGAAGGCACACAGGCCTTGGAAGAGGATCGTGATGCTACTTAGGGCGCCTGTAATCTGTGATTTCAAGGGACGTCGCGAAACGGAATCACGGAGCGGAAGCTTGCTGTAGCGTCGATGTCATATTCGTTCGTATGCTCTCTTGGATTGTTCTTGTCGTGCTTGAATGCGCAAGGCTTCCCTCCTTATCCAGGACGTGAGGTATATTCGCTCGTTTGAAGTTTGCGAGGCGACAAAGGCTTAGAAATGAGCGTGGGCGGAGCCAAAGATCAGCAGACCAGACGCTGTGGGTGACCAGGCGTGGTGTGTCGAGCAGGCGAGCGAGATGAAGCGAATACTGGATCGGCTCAGAATGAAAGTTGCATGATGTGCGAGGCAAGAGGAAGAGCAGTCAGAGGATCAGAGCCCCTCTTGGAAGAGCAGAGATGATGTCGGCGGCCGAGGCGGCACAAAGGAGCAGGGACAAGGACAAGGCCAGGGCAAGGCGGGCGCGGCAGGGCTGCGGGTACGAGGAGAAAGCCAAAGCAGGCGTAGGACAGGAGCGGAAAGGGAGAGGTGCAGTGCCGAGCGATGGCTCGCAGGAGCTGTGCAGGAGCTGTGCAGGAGCAACGTCGGCAGGTGGTGAGCAGAGGCGAGCTCTAAAGTGGTAAACAGCAGACCAGATCGCGATCCTGGCTGGAGGAGGCGGAGGCGGAGTAGGAGGCGGAGGAGAAGGGTGACAAGCAGTCAGATCGATGTCTGCACTTGATGCATGGAAGTGCGCTGGGAACCCTCAGTTCACTTCAGTTCAGTTCGATTCAGTTCAGGCTGGGGGCGGGGGGTCCCAGTGCTGAGTGCTGAGTGCTGAGTGCTGGGTGCTGGGTGCTGAGTGCTCCTTCTGTCGCAGTCAGCGGACCCTCTGGGCGCACCACGTTTAGGGCAACATGTCCCCAGCCGGGCGCAGCCACAGGCCCCCAAAGCCCGCTAAAGGTCCCAGTCAAGCAGTCGCCCATGCTCCCAACCTCCGCCAACCTGCCATCTGGGGGAGTTTGTCTTTGTTGACATCCCGATTGCCAGACACCCGTGCTGTCGTTGGCGATGAGTAAATGTGAAACACGTGGCTCTCCATGCCATGACATGATGCTAAGGTTTCTTTCGCAGGGTGTCTTGAGCGACCGAGACAAGATGTCTTCTCTCCCTCTCTCTCTTTCTCTCTCTGTCTCTCTCTCTCTCTCTCGGCCCCGGGGTAGCTGTGAGGTGGCCCGGAGTATCCGCCGGCTGCAACTCCCCCCCCCGTCCAGTTCCGATCCCTAGTCTGTCCTGTCCTGCACCTGCCACAAGAGGGACATGCTCCCGGGATACAATGACGCAGGATGCCTGCACGCTCACGGGACCCTCCTACCCCCTACCACATACTATGTACCACAGGGTCCAAGTGCCCTGTCCCCTCCCCACCGGAGCGATGTTTCCGTCGCCCTGGTCGTCTGCTGCTTAATTTCCCCAGGGTTCACTATTACTCATCGATCCCTACCTGAGTAAAAGTATATAGTTGCTTCATGTTTATGTACTTGGCAAACTGTACATATATATATATATATTTATATACTTATATATATCCAGTCCAGTCTTATCCATGTTGCATGATTGGAATGTCTCACCTCGAATGCACATTCCAGCAACTCCCACGTGCCGCTCCTCAACAGCAATGCGCGCAATGTCGTCATACCGCACGAGGCGACGCTAGCTACCTCGCACCTTCCACCGACAAATCCAGCCGGACCTGCAAACCCGCTCGCCCGCGTGGCCCTCGCTTCCCTCCAGAGTCCGCGTCAGATGACTTTGTCCTTTGCATCCCGCGCCCGTGCCCTCGCCCGCTGCTTTGCAGTTTATTTGCCTCGCATTCTCGGATACCCGCATGACCTGCTGACTCTTGTTCTCTTTTTCTCTCTCTTCCTCTTTCGTTCTCTCCTCCCTTGTCTGGCCTGTGATTCGAGCTTCCCCACGTGGACTCTGCTTGCCGCTAAGCGTAAAGATCAACGTCATGCCATCGCTGAGTGGTGGCTTACACCCGACTTGCCCTTCTTCCCCATCCGGGCCGACTTGACCTGGAGCGGTGAGTGGGCTCACTGAAGCTACGAGGCTTGATTGGAGACGAGGCTCACTAGACTTCATTCCCTTTCATGCCCGGGGGCATTGAGAAGATCCGGGATGCTGCAGCGACCTGGCGGCATGTCTCTAGCAATCACATTTGAGCTCAGCCTCAGCTGAGCAAACCTCTACACTAGAAGCTCGTGTTGCTTCGGGGAGAGTTCAAAGGGGTTTCCAGTCGGAGACGCGCACTGGTTAACAGGGTTAAGGTTGGTCCCTGGATTTTTCCTGCTTGACCTTCTTCGCAACTCTAAAAAGTTGGCCGGCGGTGTCAACCTTGCCTTAGTTTCGCACCAACTGTGCAGACAGCTTCCGAAGTGGAGATTGTTAGGATTGGTTACAGACATCAGGTCTCAGTGTGGTATTATATGGTGCTATCGTAAAGACAACCGAAAAAAATAAAAATTAATAAAAATAAAAAATAAGGCCGATCCAAGTCCAAACTGGTAATCCTTCGATGTTTATGCATGTGCCATACCTACCATTTGATAAATAATATCTTGTTGCGCGACACCTAGCCCAATCCCATCAAACATTATTCACAAGGGGTTACCAAAGGGCCAAACTCACACCGCGATAGAATACAAGGCGCCTCGCATCGCTGTACCTTGCCCGACAGTATAACATGCGTTGATTTGATAATCAGGATCTCGCACATCGTTGTTACTTGTCGACTCACCGTCCTGCCCTTTTTTTTTTCTAAAAAAAAAAAAAAAAGAAAGAATTCGCGAGTTCAACGCGAAGCATTCCTGATTCAAGCTTGGATAGGGCGAAGCGTCGCTAAACCAAGGGTCACGACTGCCTGGCATGTTGAGAGCCATATTTATGATCTTCTATTCATGAAATTACGAACATTTCAGTATGTCATGGGGTATATTTATGGATATGATGAGACGCAACTCAAAGTTCTGGGGAGTAGGAAAGCGGAGGATAGAAAAATGAAAAACTGAATTCGAGTAAATTGTGCCGCTATATAACTGCTCTACAAGCCCCAAGAGGTAGAATGGTCAAACAGAAGCTTCATCCGCACGAAGCGACGGAGGAATCCTTTTATATCTCGCACTTTCACACCGGAATGACTGGTCTACTCTCGCTCTGTCCCGTACGGAAAAGCTTGGCAACAAATGCGGTATGAAGAGGGACACCCAGATCTAATTCCAAAAAAGTCTACCGTTCTAATTGCAAATATTTATACCCGCAATCATGAACCCGCCCGGTGACGAAATCTCCTCAGACTTTGGCTTGAACGGCGACTCCCCGCGCCTCAACCTCGCAGGGTCCCAGTCGGGATCGATCAACTGCGACCTGATGTACGCGAGCCCCTGCTGACTGACCGGGTCCGGACCAGTGTACTCGAGCTGTCTCTTGAGCTCCTCCGCTGGCGTCGTCATCGTCGTCGTCGTCGCCCGTGCACCGCCCTGAGCCTCGGGAGTAAGAACTGCACTCTCCATCGTCCAGTCTGCGCCATGCCTCTCGAGCAACCTGATGCACTCCATGAACAGCCCAGTTCGTGCCAGAGGCGCGTATTCTCCAGAGCCGAGCAGGAATTTCGTCGTCTCTGGGTCGAGGTTCTCGGCGGCGTGCGGGGCCCGGTGGAAGGGACTGGCCCACGGGCTTCTGGGCGTTATGCTATCCACGATCTCCGATAGGACGGTCCGTCCGTGGACGGTCTTGCCGTTGACGTCGAGGCCAAGTGATACGAGGTACTCGACAAAGACGAGATCGGCGTCCTTGTACGAGAAGGAGCAGGCGCGGTGCAGGTAGGAACAGGTTTCAATGCTCGCCCGAGCTGGCGGGCAGCGACGCAGGATGGCCATGGCAAGATCATGATCGCCTCTGCTGATGATCCGATCCAGGGGACACTCGTGCCACTGGAAGTAGTGCCGCTGGCGTTCCACGGAGCTGACTACCCGCCGGTGAGGATCCGCGCCTTTCTCAACCAGGGACATGATGATGGGATGCTTGTTCCAGTCCACTGGGCCGCCAAGAGCCATCTTTAGAACCGAGTCGATGTACACCGATAACGGTGATGATTTGTTACCCGGAACAGAGTCCATCGGCATGCCATTCCGGAGGAACGTCTCTGCCAGCACTCCCATGCGCCTCCGGCAAGCGAAGCTGAGCAAATTCTCGCCAGCCAGAGAGATGTACGACGGATCGGCACCTCGTTCAAGAAGTTTCAACGCCAGATCTTCGAACCCGACGTTGATGGTCTGAAAAAGGGTGTCTGGGCGATCATATACGAACCGCGAATCGATCCGATGTAAGTAGTCTAGTGCTTGCATCGTTCTTTCCATGTGATACTCGGCGAGTTTGGAGTGAATGATACTGTCGCGGATACGGATGAGATCGGCCGAAGTGAAAGCACCCTTGACTTCGTCGATAGGGAGGATCTCGGAGATAGAACTGGCAGCCTCCATGATGGCATATTCGATGGCCAATTTTCCTTCAATGTCTCGAAGCGTGTAGTCTATCTGATCAGAGGCGACCAAAGTCTTCATGTTGTCAACAGAGCGCTCAAGGAGACCACGACGATCGTAGCCGGAGCTAGCTCTCGCAAGGAGCATGGCGAGGTAGTGCAGCACAGTATGGCCACGATCATCCTGATAGTTCACGTCCGCGCCGGCTCGAACCAGAGCTCGGAAGATGTCCACATCATGGCCGCCGCCATCGAGCTGCTCGCCCTCGGCACGCATGAATGTCGTAAGGACAGATAAGCTATGTGGAGCGTACAAAGTTGAGATACGTGGTGCATGTAGATCCGCATTCCCGATCCTAGCTGTCGCGGACGGATCCGCCCCAGCGTCGAGTAGAAGCTGGACCACGGGCAGCGTGGCGTGCTCTACGGCATTCATGAGCGGGGTTCGATCCATGCCATCACGAGCATCCACGATCGCTCCAGCCTCCAGTAATGCCTGTACGGCCTCCATCCGAGGTAGCTCAGTATTCAAGCCTCTGGATTGGGTTGGCCTTGCCAAGGATCGATCTGGATCGAAATCCTCGAGTGCACCGAATCCTGGCATTTCAAGCCCGTAGGCCCTACTGTGTCCCATTACAAGCTCAGATTCGGGGTCCTCGATCACAGCCCTTCCTTCCCAGACTGTTCCATCCGCTCTTAGGAAAAGCAGCCCCTCAACCCTGCCCCCGCAGCAGATGTGTAGTGCAGTTTGCTCAGCATGCCGTTGTCGAACATTGGCTCCGAGCCGTGCGAGTTTGGCGACATCGCCGAAACGATGCCGGTTGCTGGCAAATATGAGCGGCGAGGATTCGTCATCCACCATGCAGTCGATGTCAGCTCCCTTGCCAGCTAAATAGGCCACAGCATCATCGATGCGTCCAACTCTAAAGGCATAAGCCAAAGGTGTCTGGCCTGAAGAATCTGGCTCGTCCAAAGCATGTGGCATAATTTCGTAGAGGAGCTCCAAGATAGCAATACTACCAAAGGCAGCTGCATAATGCATCGCCGTGAAAAGAGGTTGGCTCAAGGACTGATCACCGGATGATGCCTCCCTGTTGTCTTCAAGTGCTGGCTGGGAACTGTGACTCGGCGAATCAGGTCCGGACTCGGAGCCCGAACCATCGCCAGTGACACGAGGCATTGGGGAAATCGGAGGATCGATTCGCGGGAGCAACGTTGGACCTTGCGAGCATTGCATAACCTCAAGTAATGCCCCCCTATCCACGAGTCGCCGCGCTGTAGCGTCACGACCTTGGCAGATGGCAATGTGAAGCGCTGTCCATGATGGCTTCGGGATGGGAAAAAGGGAATGATATCTGTAACGCTCTGACTGGCGACCGCAGCTGCAAAGTCCATAAGCTTCTTGCTCGATATCTGCGCCATTGTCCAGAAGCAGATCTACTATCTTAGTATTTCCATAGGCAGCTGCTAGGTGGAGAGCGGTCCATCTTATGACAGGTTCCGCGCCACCAGAATCAGCAGAGTGGCTGTCGAGGTCGTCTTCGTGCTCGAGCACGTGGACTGGGGAGAACCTGAAGGTGCCAGGAGGTGAGCCAGGGATCGCAGAGGTTCGCAGCGGGCTGGATATGCCGCTGCTAGATCCAGTGGTCTTGACGCTTGGTGGACGGACCCCGGACTTGTCCTCCAGGTTCACGTCGATACCATAGCTGATAAGTTTTCGGATTACACTGGAACGGTCATGACGTGCTGCCCAGCAGAGCAGACCGGGTGTCTTGGCAGCAACCTCCCGCTTGTAGCGGACAGGGCCTACAAGGGTGTAGTGCCGGCGGTCGACATGCGAAAAATCAATGAGACACTTGCCGTCCAAGTGGTCAGCAATTAACAGAATGAGCTCGGCGCTAAGTGTTGAGAGCTGTGCCATGGATCCGTGTCGGGCCTGGGGCAGAGCTCTGAAGACCCTGATCAACCTGTTTGTAGTAACGAAATGCTTGTCAAGGCATTAATGCTGTGTTCTCTGTGCTTCTTGGCCCCTGAGCTGATGAGGAGAGGCCATGAAAAAGCCCCGATGGGCAAGGTCATCAAGTTAATATTCCTGACTGTGATCGCGGCGCGACCACGTTCGATTACATCCAACCAACATCAAGCTCTTGACTGAACACTGATGCCAGATTAATAATTTTACGCTAGTTAATATATTATAAGACCCGGAAGAACTCAACAACGGTCGATTGGTGTAGTTGGTTATCACGTCAGTCTAACATCAAGCATGTGAACACTGAAGGTCGGCGGATCGAGCCCGCCATCGATCATTTGTTTTGCTTTTGCCAGATTCGAGACATGGATTTGCGGAATAATTCAACAGACAGGCGGCTTACATTTCAGTACTCCTGATCACCCTTTTTATCGCGTTTTCTTTTATTCTAACGAGGTGTGCAAGACCCCACTGCCTCATTGCAGCGGTAATCTGAATCAACCAGTGTGCACCATGTGCCCGAAGTCTCTTTGCAAAGCAGAACAAACAACCTTGTAACCAGCCCGCAGTCTCGTTAGGCCCGCTTGGTCGAATCCTTGGTGCCCCACTATGCACTCAACGCGGTACGACGCGTAGAGATGGCCAAACCGTGTTTCCACTTACACGAACCCTTGTCGCAGCTATTCAACCACTCGACACACGCATTGTTGTCGACAGCAACTCTCAGACGGCAGATGCGGCATTCGCTCGAAGTTCTCGCGTATCGGATCAGTAAGAAACAACCACAGGCATCGCGAGCAGCCACATCTGGGCATCATACACCATGCCGTCCGCATCGTCTCCGATCGTTTATCCGTCGAGTTCACTCCCTTTGACGACAAAGCGACCGAATTCACCCACTAAGGCGAAGCAGCCTCGACCCCGCACCAAGGCTGGCTTTTTGCTCGATGACGACTCCGACGAAGAGAATCATGATGTTCAAGACCCTTCAGAACCAGCCGCAAAGCGGCGAATGCTCGACAGTCCCAGCCGTCTTGGCAGTCCTCACGTTACAGAACGACTATCACCCCCAGTCACGATAGAGAAGACCGCCGAAGACTTGCCGTCAACAATGATAGCCGACCCCGAACCCTCCGCACCAACAGCTAGTCAGGAATTCAGTACACAGCTATCTAGTTTGGGCTCTGTCTTTGCCAGACGACCTGCCAAAAACAGCAGCAGGTTGCACAAGATCACCACGTGCTCTGGCACATCTCTGGAGGTTAAACAAAGACAGCCGACGGTCAATGTGGCATACGAAAGCATGGTCGCAGCGCGATCCAAGACAAAGGAGGGACGTGCAAAGCGGAGTTACTACGGAATCGATATACATGAGCTCATGCAGGCAGCGAAGGAGGAGAAGGCCCCAAAATCCATCGCAGATGATACGGATGTGCCGATGCCGTCAGTTGAGGATGGAGCGAAGCCCAAGAAGTCATTGTTGTGGACAGAGAAATACCGTGCTCGGACATTTGTCGACCTTGTTGGCGACGATTACACAAACCGGAACGTGCTGCGGTGGCTCAAGAGGTGGGATCCACTGGTATTTCCTCGGGCATCCAAGCCTAAATCAGCAGTCAGAAAAGCAGGACTGGGTCAGGAGGAGGAGGAGAAGCCGCATAAGAAGATCCTGATGTTAACAGGTCCGCCTGGTTTGGGAAAGACCACGTTAGCACATGTTTGCGCCCGGCAGGCCGGTTACGAAGTTCTGGAGATCAATGCGAGCGACGACCGTAGCAAGGACGTTGTGAACAATCAAGTCAGGACGGTTCTAGGCACTGAGACGGTCAAGAATGTGCAACACAGCAGACAGAAGACGGGAGAACAGCCAAAGATCGCTCGACCCGTCTGCGTCGTTATTGACGAGGTAGACGGCGTGGTGTCAGGCTCAGGTGGGTCTGGCGAGGGCGGCTTTATAAAGGCGCTGATGGACCTCATCACAACAGGCGAGAAGAATGCTTCAGGGCAAGGGGCCACGCAACATAACAGCAAACGGAAAAAGAAAACCGACGATTTCAAGCAGATGCGACCCTTGATACTCATCTGTAACGACATATACCACCCAGCTTTGCGGCCACTTCGGCAATCTAACCTTGCCGAGATAGTCTACACAGGCAAGCCGACAATCGATGCTGTAGTCACTCGCCTGAAAGGTGTTTTCGAGAAAGAAGGGATTCAATGCGAGAAGGACGCTGCCAGAAAAGTCTGCGAGGCCGCTTGGGGGATGACTAGTGGCATTGACGCCAAGAAGGGCGCAGAGAGCACAGCTGAAGGCGACTTGCGAGGAATCATGGTGGTCGGCGAGTGGGTGGCGGGTCGTCTACGCGCCGCCAGTCTGAAAGGCCCTCTGTCACTTACACGACAATGGGTGGAGCAAAATATAATACGAGAACTTGCACATGGTGGAGGTGGTGCACGTGGCATTGGTCGAGGTAACACGAAGGATGTGGTCACTCGCATTTTTCAGACGGGTGCTGGCTTTCCGAAGAAGAACATTGCTATCGTGGCACCAGCTTCAAAACACGCCGGCGAGCAGCCTCAAGAACAGCTCGGCTTCCTCGAGCAGCAGAAAAAGTATGGCATGGAAAGGTTGCGGGAGATGATAGAAACAGGCGGCGATGCGGATCGTATCGTCACTGACGTCTTTCTCGAGTATCCAAACCGCGAGTTCAACGACGACTCCTTCCTCACCAAGCCGAACATAGCCTATGATTGGATGCACTTCCATGATCAGTGCACATCCAAGGTCTATGGCAGCCAGGACTGGGAGCTTGCTCCATATCTCACTCAACCTGTACTTGCGTGTCATCACCTTTTCGCGACGCCGATAAAGAGGGCCAATGCTGGGTACGACAAGAACATGGAAGATGAGGAGGAGATTCCGCTACCCTTCTCAGGCCCACGCGCAGACTTTGAGGCCCGCGAGGCGGAAAAAACGTCTCGCTCTATGCTGCAAGCGATTCAGAGTCAGCTCCAGCCCACATTAATGCGTTCATTCCGGAGCGCCGAAGATGTCGCCATGGACTTTATGCCATACCTAATCCGACTTGTGTCCCCTGATGTTAAGCCCGTCACGGTGGGCGGAAGTGGCTCGGGCACAGCAACGGTCAGAAAAGAGACTGAGCGGGCCATGGTGCGGCGTGCTGCCGAGACCCTCGCCGATGTCGGTATTGAGCTCCAGCAAGGCAAGATCGAGACAGATCCGAATACGACGCGCGGTAGCCAATGGGTTTATCGTATGGAGCCGTAAGTATTGCATGACCCCTCTCTCAGCTACTGGCCATAACTAACGACACCCTTCACAGTGACCTTGATATGTTGGCAACCTTTGAGACTTCCGCCGCCGTGATGCAAGGCACGCATGCCCCAACTCGATATGCAGTACGCCAGGTACTCGATCAGGAACTTCGCAGGACCAAGGCGCTCCGCGAGAGGTCAGCGCGACAGGCGAGGTTTCAGGCCGGAAATCCAGGCGCTGGTGATAGCATCTTCTTTGACGCAGACGGGGGAGTCGTCTTGCCGAAACAAAATACAAAGGTAGTCCTTCCTGTGCTTGACAAGGTCAAGAAGGACTTCTTTGGGCGGGTCATCAAGCCCGAAGAGCGACCCGCGCTGCAGGACACAGATGGGAATGGTGGTGACAGCAACAGCAGCAACAGTAAGAAGGGCAAGCAAGGTGGGGATGACGGAGAGGAAGGGACGAAGATATGGGTTACGTTCCACGAGGGTATGAACAACGCGGTAAGGAAGCCGCTGTCGTTGGATGAGTTGATGAGAGGGTTTTAGACATGATCTCTGTTGCATAGTTGTCGAGCGATATGAATAATGAGGAGCGTTTTGCAATTAAGAGGTGATGTTTGACCTTTGTTGCGTGCAAGTTGGTGGTGTTGGTCCGCAGAAAGTGGTAATTTGACCTGGCTAGAAGTGACATGCGGTGACTTTTAGTCCAAAAGACTCTGTCTACGCCGCGACGCTACACAATGAAGATAACTACCTAGGTACATATTACATACTTATATGTACATCTGTAACGGATTCAAAAATTCCTTTTTTCCTTCTTTTTTTCTCTTTTTTTTGCAATGCAAACGTGCTTGATGGGTTTCCTTTAGATCAATTCTGGGCTCTCAAAACATCTCCCCGTGCCAGTGTAAGTGCTTCACCTCTCCTCCGCATCATCCCTCTCTCTCTCCATCTGCGCGAGGACCTGTCTGAAAACCGCCGCCTCGGCTTCCATCTCCTGCATACTCCTTGCCATGCGGTCTGCGTCTTCTATCCTGTCAAACGAGCCTCCAGGTACCGGCCTGCCATTCCCATCCCCGTTCACACCTTTCCGATTTCCCACCTCGTCGCCACCACCGCCGCCGTCGCCGCTAGCAAGACCATGACTCCGGTCCCAAAGCGCGCCGCCAACATTTCCCTTCTCCCCAGCCATGTCCTCGTAGATGGCGTCCCCAATCGTGTCCCCGTCCTTTGCCGTCTGGCCCGGGATCCTAGGGATGACGTGGACGTGGAGGTGCGGGACCGTCTGTCCCGCGTCGGCCCCGTCCTGGATCGCAATGTTGAAGGAGCCGTCGTCTGGAGAGGAGGAGGACCGGGATTCAGAGCCCGCGGGGCCAAAGTAGTGCCTCGCGAGCATGTGCTGCACCTTCCTCACCGTGTCGAAGAGATCGGTGATCTCGAGGAGGGACATGTCCGTTAACCGCTTGTGCGGGGCGTGCGGACACACGAGGACATGGCCCGGCAGCAGTGGCTTGAGATTGACCAGCGCGAAGGAGTGTGGTGTTGTGAGGAAGACTTGTGTCGTCACTTCGTACGGACCGAAGCGTATCGGCTTCGTGGCCTGGTTCTGGGTTGTGGTTGTGGTGCCCATTTCGCAATGGCAGCAGGGGCGGCGGCGGCGGCGGCGATGCTGGTGGGACAGAGATGTCAGGCGCGAGGATGAGCTGCCGTGGAGCAGCGTGGATGGTGAAGTGGAGAGAAAGGACAGTCTTGGGACGATGCCGCGTAACAAGGTCATTGCATGTTTGTTCAGCCTATTTCTAGGGACGGGAAAAACCTCAGATCCAGTTCAGTAAGTGTGATCTACGTCGTCAGGACCCATATCGCAAGGTCCGCTGAGAATAAGGTCAAGTTGCATTAGCGCAAGGGGTGCGGCCAACGGTGGGCCACATGACGTAATTCCAGTAGAAGCAGTGACGGGAGCATATAGGACAGCACCAAATGAATTCGCGTAATATGCTCAGATGAAAGGGACCTGTCTACTGGCAAGATCTCTCAAAAGTTAAACGCCTTAACCCCTTTTCCAGTCGAAGATGCCAACGCCACAACATCACCCCAGATCCCCACTCGCCTTAACATCCTTGATCAGTTCAGACGAGCATAACGTCAATGAGCGATTGCGAGTTTCAATAGGACGAGAACTTCCCGTACTGGTTGATATATGGCGTTCTGTCACCCGACCAGAAAAACCTGTAAAAGCAGCGCGGTTAATATCACCGTATCGGAATCCAGTTTGTCAGCTGGTACGATTCGTGCAATTGAGAATACTTACCGAGTGTTGGAATCCACATCACGACGCATGCCCATGCCGGGCCACTCCTCCTCCATATTCTTGCGGTGTTCTGTCTTCGGCTTGCCCTGTGCGATGCGCAGCTTCTCAAAGTATACATACGCCGCATAGTACACGGTCGACTTGGCGCCAGTGATGGGACCCTTGGAGTTGCGGAACCGGGTGAGGGTAGCGCCCTGGAGCGACTTGACCTCCGGCTGATTCAGTTGCGCGAACAAGTCTCGGCAGAACTGCGCGGCTGTGACGCCAGACTGCTTCATATGAACGTTGATCTTGCGGCGCACCTCGTCGCACGTGTCGTAGCAAGGCACGTCATCTATCTCCTCGCCATCGAGGTAAATGTGACTGATGTCGGGTAGTTCTGTGGCCTTGCTTGATTTCGTGTCCTTCGAGGCAGCGGTTCCACTGGCAAGTGCTTCTTGGTTCGCCGTATTCTGCTTACGTTTCTTGGGGTCTGGCATCTTCAAGCCTTCGAGTTCGCGCTGCTTGAACCACACCCATGCCTTGTCGTAGATGGAGCTCCCCTGGCCACCCATGGTGCCTTTGGAAGTAAGGAACCGGTTGAGGGTGCCGATGTTGGTCGCGATAGCGTCGCAGAACGCCGTCTTGGTCATGACACCATTGTCAAACATTCTCATGAGCTTTCCTCGAACTTTCTGACAGCTCTCGTCTATCGGGTCCCAGTACCCGTCTGGATCGTACTTTTCGTCGAGGTCCTGCGTATACTTGGCAATATCCTCCTCCAGGGAGGTCTCGGCCTTGCGCTTCTTGCCGGCAGGCGCCTTCGAACCACCGCTGGCCTTGCCGCTGTTGGACTTGCTCGCAGCAGACTTCGCCTTTGTGACATTCGAAACTGGAACTGGAGGGTCGCGTCCGCGGCTCAGCTCATCTGTGCTGAACGCAGCCGCGGCAGCCTTTGCAGCCTCGTCAAACGTCATGTTCTTGTGGCCTGGGTAGGGTGGTGGCTTGACCAAGCCGTCCAGGCTGCCGGATACATTCTGATTAGACCTTGCAGTCGCGTCAGCCAGAGGCACGCGGGGTTGCTGCTGGCTGTTCAATATTGTCTTCTGAGCCCATCCATGGATGTCGCGATAAGTACAAACGGGGGATTCTTGTAAGTCATCGCGACTGTGGGGCGGCGCTCCTACTACTGACCTGAGCTGGGGCTGATGGCATCTTCTCCCCGATTACTTTGGTTACGCACGGTTTATAATGGTCGCTCAGGACTTGTGTGTGCGGTATAACTGAACCTGGTGTTCCTTTTCAACGGATGATTATTGTATTTGTTCATGGGAGGGGAATCTCAGAGCTGTCAGTCTCGACACGCGAAGGAAGAGCAGGCACCTCGTAATTATTATGTCAATCCCGGGAAGGTTCAATAACGACGCGCCAAAGCACCTGGGCAGGGGCAAGCGCCATCTTCCACAGAACCCGGGGGGGGGACGCTGTGGAGGGCACGCCCGCCGCCTGGGAAACCCACTGAAGTTTGAGAGGCGCGACGCCTGGAGCACGCGGCAGGGGATTTCCCCTCAGCACCTGGAAAAGATCAGCTTTGCTTTTTCTCCCTTCCCGCGCTACCATCAAAACAGACCAGCGTCATCATCAACCTAGCGCTCAACGACGGGCAGTAATTGCCTAGGAAATGAGGATTTTAGGAAGAGTCTATGCTGGAGTCACGCCCCCAATTCAGGCGACATCATTTCATCAGAACGGTGATTTTGGAGACAACCCTGCGAAGCCACTCTAATTTCACAGAGTCGGAATAGGACAGGGCTGAACCTGAACACCTCGCTATAGCGGACTCAACGGGTGAGAATCCGCAGGTGCCATACAACTCTACCTCGCTATAGCGGATTCAGGGGCACGAGCAGGATCATCTGCAAGATCGAATGTCCCGCCATGACCATGCCCGCGACTGTGAGGTGTCAACCATCCCTGCAACCATTTGCACCACTGGACGAGACCTGCCAAGGACGTCCAAAGCAAGCGAAATATGCGTAATGGGTATTTGGAATTGCAATGCATGCAGTGATGCTCCTAATTATATGACGTTCCATATGCCAAAGATATATACAAAACCGTAGTTGCATAATTCGGAAAGGGAAAGAATGCTATGAAAATTGTACAAGAGGAAAATAAGACTGCAAAGCACATCCAAAATACTACCTGTCGATATGCGGTAGTGTTTCGCTCCATTCAGCTTCTACTGCCGTAACTTCCGACAAGTACTCGGTGACATGGCTATCCTCGTCAACCGGAACCTGAGGTACGGTCGCGTAGCCATCAGACTTGAGGTGTACTGCAAATCACCCGTTAGCGATTCTGCGCCGCATGCAAGTCGAGAATGTGGCCAAACTTACCAAAAGGCTTCACGAAGAACGAGGACAGCAGTGCCAGCGCGAACAAACCCAGCAACAACACAAAGAATGCCTGCGGAAAGACCTCAACCGTCGCTGCATACAGCCCGTTAAAAATGATGGGCGCAGTGACTCGCCCAAGCGATTGGACGAAACCGACGGCGCCGAGTACCGAGCCAACCCGTTCAGGAGGCACATGCTTCGTGATGGCGCCTTGTATGGTTGCACCAGCTAGACCACCGATCGAAGCGAGAAAGCCACTCAGCACGAAGAACTCAGGTCGTCTGGACATGGCATAGCCAGCAATACCGAGACAGTCACTCAATAGAGCAGCTCGCAGCATCCACATGTCGAGCTTATCTGCGCCGGAGTTGGTCTCCATGACGTGAATGTTGTTGTTCGCGAGCCGGCGCTTCTGTAGAGGTCTTACACGGAAGAAGTAGTTAAGGGACGGCACGAGTCCAAGCAGGACAAAGACCCTGACCATGCTCGTGGCAGAGATGAAGCGTCCGGCCTCGAGCGTGCCCCAATCGAACATGAACTCCGTGTAGAGCACAATCACTGTGCCAGCACCCATCGCGGTGGAGAGTATGACTGCATCAATGGCGGTCAAAAGGACAAGGTTGCGTCTTACCGGGCCATTCTCACGGCCCTGCGGCACAAGGGCACGTAGAGGCGCAAAGGGGTTGATTGAGAGGAACCAGGGAGCCTGAAGGCGGAAGAGTTTCTTGGTAGTCCCGCGTGCGGGGGGATTCTCCACATGGCTGGATGCTAGTCCAGACATATGTGTCGAGTCCAAGCCCGAGAAGCGAGTCTCAGCGCTCCTAGCGGCGGCTGCTTCTTCCTTGTCCGCCCTGTGCTTGTCCCTGGCAAGTAGTTGGCGTTTGAGAGATAGCGACTCGGGTACGAAGAACCACACAAAAAGCGCGAACGTGATATGGCACCCGAGGGTGATGTAGAAAATCGAAAGGAGCGAGCCTGTCCACTTGACGATGTAGGCCGCAAGCAGGGGACCAAATGCCAAACCACTAAAGAGGCAGGCCTGCAGGTAGCCGATATACACGCCCCTCCTCGATGGCGCAGTGCAGTCGCTGGCATAGGCATTTGTTAAGAGGGTACCTGCAGTAAAAGAGCCGCAGATACCGTCGAAGAAAGCGCCCAGAATCAGCCATCTATAGTCGATGATTTCCGGGTACTTGGCAGCCAAGATCGTGGTGATTTCATTGAGGATGCCGCCACAAGACGTGATGACTAGCATGCGTATGCGGCCGTATCGGTCGGAGAGAGCACCAAGTTTCGGGGCACTAATAGCACAGCAGAGGCCTGTAAGAACCTGGAGAATGAGCATGAATTCTGCAACCTTCCTCTGGACGCCGGCACTATTGCACATGCCCTTGGCTGGTGGTTCGCCAAAGGGATCGGCGGGAGTCATTGCTCCCCGCTCGGCATAGTACTGGTGGCACACAAGCTCGACAATGCTGCATCGCGTGGTTAGTTTAGCTTTATGCACGGAGGACATGTAAGCTCGGCTGTCATGCCGAACAGACTATCAGCTTACAGGTTGAGCTTTGGCACAATGATGCCGCCAAATGCCAATGTAAAAAGCAGGAAAGGACCAACGAGCCAGAGGACCTAGATTGAGTAGTGAATCAGCGCTGTGCATGAGCAAATAATTTCCGGGACCGCGGTACTCACAGAAGGCTTCTTGTGCCACGGCAGATCATCAAAGTCTTCTGAGCCAGGGTAGCTGCCGCTCCGTTCTCGAGGTTGTCCGTCAGCGGCGGTAGTGAGCAGTGGCGCTGATTCGCATCGCGACAACTCGTTGTCGTCGGAAGCTGAGTCGGCAAGGGTGAGCTGCGAAGCCTGCTGGCTCGTCGAGGGCTTTGAGTACGACATGTTTCAAAGGCTCGCAATGCCCAGCGGAGAAGCAAGATGTTGTGTGAGAGAGAAGAGCGACTGAGTCGATACAAGTGCGCGATGCTGATGTCGTTGGCGAGGTGCACTCACGACTGCACGTGGCTCCAGAGAAAGTGCATGCGGTGCGCAACAATGTTCCAGATTGATGCGATAAGTTTGACACAAACGTCGTCGTTCACATTCTCCGCAACGAGACAAGCGAATAAGTCGATGCGGACATGCAAGGTGGGCGGACGGAGGATGGCGTGGGGAAGCGTCGTCTGACAGCCGTGGGTTAAAAGCGAGCTCCAAGCTTTGCGTTGCGTAATTAAGTGCGTTGAGTAATTTCCCAGGAATATGAAAGATAAAAGACCGGACAGGTTGACAGAATGCGTGCGCACGCCTCGAACTCGCGAGGATCAATTACACAAAGTCAAAGACGCAGAAGTGAGGAAGCGAAAGCGAAGGGCAGGACACCCGACAGTCCGGAGCAGCAAGTCGCAGATATGAAACGGGGATCGATTGGGTAATCCTGACGTGCGGGCACGCGCGCCGCAGGCAGGAGCGCTCAAGTGAGTGCTCAAGTGCGTGCATGCTTGCATGCAGCTAGGTCAGCACTTGCTGGGCTTCCGGGCCGGGGGTCTACGATGTCCGAGATCGTTATCTCGGAATCCCATTTGGCAGGTAGCCACCTGCCAGGGATACGGGCCAAGCTTCAGCAGTCGGACCCACGTCAGCGTGCATGTGTATGTGTGTGTGTGCCTTGTTGCTTGGGTCATCGTTGGGTTAGGGATGCTTCTGCTTTTTTTTAGCGCGGGGGGAAAGGGGGGGGGGGGCTTCCCTAGGCGGCAAGCGAGCAGCTAAGGGCGACTTGCTCCGGCTGCTTAGCAAGCACGATGCGGGCACCAACAGCGCCAACAAAGCAAAGCAGGACCGCCATCAAGGTTGAGAACCATTAGACCAATTGTAGCTACTTCCTTACGTACTTGGATGTACCACTGTACAAGCGTACTTTGTTGCAGAGCGTGGGCGCGGGGAGGTTCCGCCCCTTGTATTTCAATCTTGATGCACGTTGGGCGCTAGAGCTCTAGGCAGATCGGGCGCCATCCCTCCTTTGGATAATCGAGTCATCGACGTCTTGCAGTTTCCGATTCCAGATTATGGATTTCGGCTTCAATATGGGTGCGGGCGACAGCATTTGTCCCCCCTCACCCAGGCAACCACCAAAGCTAGCTTCTAACTAATTGCATAACAAGCCAATCGTGCCGTGTCTTGTGAAACAGGTCCATCAAAGACTCTTGGATGTAATACTGAGATATCTCATCCGGTGGCCACGCCGAAGGTACAGGTGGCAAATGGCTCGTGGATCCAAACAGTAAGACAGCCATGTAACTTCGTGCTTTGTAATACACCAGCGTCAGCGCCAAGGGACCTATTTACGTTCGTCTGAATCCTAGTTGCACACAGAGATCCAGGGCGTTGTATTCCTCTTAGCACCACGCCAGTATTGCTGGTCGCGTTGCGGGACAAGTGACCTGCGGGCTCCACGGGGTGAGAAAAGGCAAGCCGCCGATCGCCAAGCTTATCTCCACAGAGCCGAGTAGTTGATGATGGCTGCCTGCAGGCGCAGCTTGGTCAGCACCAGAGGACCTACTCCGTATCGAGCGTCGAGATGATTAGTCTGCTTGTGAAACACCACGAGGGGCGTATCAATGACGCATGCATCTTCTCCAGGCACAGCTCCGCTAACCCCGCAAGGCACGGTATGCGCGGCACGTGGGTTTCGAATCAGCTTAAGCTCCCCCCCGTCTGATCCGGAGCTGACTGACCTCACAAAACGTGCAACGTGGCAATATTCAATAGACCATGGCTATTATTTAATGCCTACAACAGACTCACGAGGAGTGTGGAGAATATTATGTAGCTCCACTTCAAGTTGTTCATATTGGGAGCCGCTGACTGTAAACCGTCTAGAAGACATGCGCACGAGTCGAGGTGGGCCACAGAAGTGTCAGAGAACATGATACGCTTCGTGTTTTGTCTATTCTTCCTGCACAATGGCATACCAATAGTATTACAACGTGATGAGCTGTCGTTAGACAGCGAATGCGTTCTCCGGCCCGGCAAAGAACTTCTTCGACTCGGCGCAGCGCTCGCTCTTGCATCCCGGACACCGCAAGCCCATCTGGTACGAACAGGCCACGCCACTCTGCAGATGGGTCTTGGCTAGGTCCGCCAGCGCCTCAATGAAGATGGGGTTCCCATTCAAGCTCTCGACACGCTTGATCGTGTCGGCGTGGCCCGACTCGCCAATGACCTCCTTGTCCAACTCGTACAGCGTCTCAATGTGGTCAGAAGTGAATGCGATAGGGATGAGGGCGAGGTCCTTTTGGCCCTTCTTGACGTATTCCTCAACCGACATCTGGGTCTGCGGGCCAAGCCACGGCTGAGGACCGACCTGGGACTGCCAGCATAGCCTGTAGGGATTCGAGAACTTGAGTCTCTGCATGACTGCGTATACTGTAGCGGCAACTTCCGCGGGGTAGGGATCACCTGTAGCAGTTCAGAGTGAGCATGGATACAAGCGAGTGTTTGAAGAATGAAAAGCATACCTCTATTGACCACAGACATGGGCAGACTGTGGGCTGAAAACAGTAGGACCACGTCCTTCCGGCGTTCCTCGGGGTACGTCGCCAAAGTCTTCTCAATATTCGAGGCGAAGGCCTCAACCAACCCTGGGTGAACAGGCCACCGGTCAATAACACTCCACTGAATGGCGCCGGATCCAGCCTTGCCCTCCATCCGCTGGCGCCACTTCCAGAGCTCGTTCAGACTGCTACCCGTTGTCGAGCAGGAGTATTGCGGGTATTGTGTGAATGCCACAGCTCTTCCGCCCTTGCCGTTGCCAAACCCGTCGTCCAGCAGCTTCGTGTACATCTCCTCAGTCAACGGGTTCGCGTAGCGGAAGGCCACGTACGGCTTGTGTGGTGCTGTCTCTGGCGAGAGCTTGTCGAGGAGCTTGCACATCTCTGCGTTTTGGTACTCGGTCCATTTCCGGATCGGAGAGCCACCGCCAATCTCTGCGTACTGCTGTTGGATCTTTGGTGTTCTGCGCCTGCTGATGATTGGGCCAATGTAGTTTTGTAAGCGACCGAGAGGGATCAAGTCGCCGTCGGCCTGTGAAGGAGAAACCCATTGTCAGCGGCAAGTCCGGATGGCACTTTGGCATTTCTGAACGGGACCACTTACGAAGAGAGCGCTCAGGAAGGCGCCAACCTCATCGGTAGTAGATGGGCCACCCATGTTGAGGAAGACCATGGCCGTTGGGCCTTTCGATCCGGCAGCATTCTGAGTGACTGGCGGTACTGGCGTCGCGAAGTTTCTTGACTGGAGGAGCTTGCTGGAAAGAGCTGGAGAGATTGAAGTGGCTGGACCCGAGAGTGCCAACGACGCCGCTCTGCGCGACAGCTGCAGAACAGATGGCCTGAATGCTGCCATCTTTCGTGGTTACAAAAAGATTGAGACCGGAAAAATGCTGTATATATGCGATACTGGAAACGGGAGGTCCAGGAGAATTGACGAAAGTATGAAACCACCAACCGCAATAGACTTTCATTAAGGTGCTTCGTGGTCACAAAAATCCGGCCAATCCTACTCGTTCACGGAAGGGGAATGCACCGGGGGCGGAGCTCTCGCATCGGCCGATGACAGCATTGTTCAAGCCGATTGTGCAGCTTCTCGGCAGCTACGGAGATCAGGGGTGCTGGACAAGCTGCTGAAAGTTAGGACACTTCAGCGCTAGGAAATGCTTCTACGGATTTCGGACAGTGCTGTGCGGGCTGCCTGCCTGCGTGTCAATCCTCCACTCAAAGCTGCATCCTGTACTGCAAGTCGGGTCACATGAGGGCGTGGCTGCCTGGCGTAGAGCAACCCGACGCGGTAGGGCAGACGCGTCTGTGTTGCGACATCTGCCTGCCTGCTGGCTCTGAACTACTTCACCGACAACATTTGAACGGACAAATGCCTTCTCATTACCAGAACATCCTCCATTTCGCTAGTTGACTGTCGCCCAAACGTGGTCCCTACCATTGACGATTGCATCTCTCACCTGACGGAATCATTCATACACACACATTCGTCTGGGAGACAGCCGTCACTTGTGAAAATGGGTGACCGTCCAGACTACGAGAGAAGAGAGGAGGAAGAGGAAGAGGAGGAGTTGGGTGAGATGGTAAGGCATGATCTCGGTACCGGCTTGGACCGTAGACTAACACGCATATTTCAGGACTACAAAGCACAGAAAGACGCCCTAATCTTTGCCATAGATGTCAGCAGCTCCATGCTGCAAACACCGCCACACTCAGATGACAAGAAAGCGGATAAAGACTCGGCAGTTCTCGCAGCTCTAAAATGTGCCAATCAATTGATGCAGCAGCGCATCATATCACATCCCAAAGATATGATGGGGATATTATTCTTCGGCACGGAGAAGACAAAATTTCGAGAAAGTGATGGCCAGCGCAGTGCCCTTGGCTATCCCCATTGCTATGTTTACACAGATCTCGATATTCCATCGGCGGACGACGTCAAATCTCTGAAGGGCCTGCTCGAGGAGGACAACGAAGAGGCATCAGAGATTCTCGTTCCAGCCAGTGAGCAGGTCAGTATGTCATCGGTATTGTTCTGCGCCAATCAAATCTTCACGACAAAGGCACCGAACTTCGGCTCACGCCGACTCTTCATCATCACGGACAATGATGATCCACATTCCAACGACAAGAAGTTGAAGGAGGCTGCAGCGACTCGTGCCAAGGATTTGTACGATCTCGGTGTCACAATCGACCTCTTCGCAATTACCAGGGGAGATGCAAAGTTTGACCTCACGAAATTCTATGATGTAAGTGTCCCTTACCGGGCCGAGCGACGGGGCTTTCACCACTGACACATTTCCAAGGACATCATCTACCGAGACCCAGCATCTGAAGAGACGAGCTCTTACCGGGTGTCGAAAGCGACTTCGGGTGATGGCATTACGTTGATGAACTCTTTGGTTTCTAACATCAACTCAAAGCAAACACCCAAACGTGCCTACTTTTCAAATATGCCTTTCGAGCTCGGCCCAGGCTTGACTATATCCGTTAAGGGCTACATCATTTTGCAAAAACAGATGCCAGCACGAAGCTGCTACGTATGGCTTGACGACGAAAAGGCCCAGATTGCTGTTAGCGAGACGGCCAGGATCGCGGAAGATAGCGCGCGCACAGTTGAGACCGGCGAAGTGAAGAAAGCCTACAAATTCGGCGGAGAGTATGTCTACTTTAGCGAAGAAGAGCAGAGCTCCATCAAGCAATTCGGTAGTGCCGTCATCCGCGTCATTGGCTTCAAGAACCGGTCTCTGCTCAAGTTCTGGCACGCTGTGAAGAAGTCAGTCTTCATCTTTCCCAGCGAAGAAGGATTCGTAGGATCTACGCGGGTATTCTCCGCGCTGTGGCAGAAGCTTCTGAAATCCGACAAGATTGGTATTGCCTGGCACATTGCGAGAAAGAACGGAAACCCTCAGCTGGTGGCCATCGTTCCCTCGAGGGGACCAACGAACGAAGGTTCGGCCATTGAGGCAATTCCTGCCGGTCTTTGGCTTGTGCCAATACCGTTTGCCGACGATATCAGAGAACCACCAGAAGGTCTGTCCGACCGCCCGACGACGACACCCGATCTTGCGAACAAGATGCATACAATCATACGACAACTACAGCTTCCAGCAGCAGGCTACAACCCTGCAAAGTACCCTAATCCCGCCCTTCAGTGGCACTACAGAATTCTGCAGGCTCTTGCTCTCGAAGATGAGGTGCCCGAGAAACCAGACGATGCCACCGTGCCAAAGTATCGCGCCATTCACAAGCGATGTGGTGCATACAGTAAGTCTGCCATTCTTACTTATCTCAATGCATAATGTTCTAACTTTGCAATAGTTCAAGAGTGGTCCGTTACTGCAGATGAGGTGTTGAGTCGGATTCAGGCCCGGAAATCTGTGAAGAGAGACTTGGGAGACGACAACGACGAGGCTCCACGTGCGAAGAAGTCCAAGCCGGCAACATCCGGAAGCGCTAAAGGAGGGGATAGTGGCGCGAGCAGTGATGCAGTATTGAAGAAGAGGTACAAGGATGGAACGTTGTCCAAGCTCACGGTGGCTGATCTCAAGACCGTGCTCGTGGACCGAGGTATCGAAGCGAAAGGTCTCAAGAAGGATCTGGTGGAGCGTGTAGAACAATGGGCTGAAGAGAACATGTGAGATCTTGTTGGCGCATAGCAGGGGCGAGAGAAAAGTAAGGACTCGCGGAAACATGGAGTATTGTATGCTATCAATAGCAGCAGTCTCACTGACGTAGCGCCACAACATCAACGCACAGATGTGGGTATCTGCAGGGCAAGTGTACCATTCTTGTCCTATGGCAAGGTACACATCACTTTTCATGGGCAGCAGTGAAAACTCTGTTCGCAAAAGGCTTTCCCAGACTTTATGAATTGTGCTATGGGGTGCGAGAAAGCATGATCCCTGATTGAGGTTGTCAACCAAACCTGAATGTTGAACGAGAATCGCCGGCATTGCATTCCCAGCGCAAAGGGGCGCTGTTATGGCTCAAGGCGCCTAGCGCTGATGTATAGGATGCAGCCCCAGTAGTACCCCTGGTGATGCACCACTAACAGTGGTGGGTGTGGCCCCTCACCTCATCAAAATCGCGGTCGGCCGAAGCAGGGCAAGCGCGTTGCTGCGTGTAAGTCCCATGCTTGACGCTGCTCTTCAACGACTCCAAAGCTTCAGCCATCGCGACTTTCACAACGCCAGGCAACTGCGCATTGCCTCCAACGCAGTCGCAGCATGCCATTTCGCGATCCACCCGGTGGCTGCGACCTCAGCTCGATCATGCTGGGATTGTGAGCAACAACCACTGCGACCGCAACCGTCATGGACGCCATGTTCGAACTTGGACTGTCCGGCGTCAATCGTGGACGCGTTAGCATTGCGTGCCGGACTATCGAAGACTTGGAAGGGCAACTTGATGCTGCCTTCCGGTCAAAATGCTTACCAAACCGAGCCGAGCACATATCGGTCGCTTGCGAATTTCATTACCAGGCGACTTTCACGCTGAGCGCAAACAACCATGACCCGTCACAGGATCCGGTGATGCAACTGCAAACCGATGGCGCGACGAGGAGGGTCACGGCTGCCGAGGTGATTGAGACGCAGCCTCCAGACGACCCGGTGCTACAAAAAGCAATCGCCAGACACATCGTCAGTCGGATTACTGCGGTGGACGGCACTTCCTGGATTGCAAGAGAAGTTGGGCGCGCCTCACAGAGCTGGACTTTCACATACATTTGCAAAGAGTCTATGCAGGCCTGGATACGCGCGACGGCAAAGGCACCCGGGAAGCACTCGATCGGAGAATGGAGCGGCCCTGGCGGGCTTGATAGCGTAAATGCAGGTACGTCGAGTTCCCATACCACATTGGACGAAGCACCGCACAGATTGCTGACTTGCGCCCTCTCTAGTCCGACCTGCGTTCGATTGTCGCGGCACTCTGTCCATTGCCTTTTCGAAAGCGAGCCGCGCAATAATCGTCAAATACGAGCATTCACCGTTACACAGGACAGTTTCGCAGCTGATCGATCAGCTTGCGCCTGCACTCATTCCTCCAGTATCCGCCAAGGCCGCAGCCGCAGCCGCAAGTGTAAACAAATCGCCAAAGGCCAAGCGCAACCCTCCCGTCGATGGTGTTGAGAGCTTGCGTAAACAGAAGAAACGAGCCGTACCCGAAGGGGGAGATGGGGCTGAGCCTACACCGAAGAAGAAGAAGCCGCGAAAGTCGAGAGCCAACCCAGCAGAAGTGCCTCCAGACGAACCGATCACTAGCACAGAAGCACCATCACAAGCAATAGACGTCGGTCCAGCTAAGACGACAGCAATATCTCCGTCGGTCACCACGTTCACTCCGCTTAACGTGCCACCAGCTGAAGCAGAGCGTCGTAGAGATGCCGCAGTTCGGCTTCTTTCTGGTAGAGGCATCGACCCTTCTACTCTATCGACAGAACAACTTAACATCTTCGCCAACCAGGCGCCTTCACTTCAAGAGACCTCTCTGGAGATGTTCGCCATGTATGGAGCAGAGCGTTTGCGTATTGTGCACCCAAATGACGCTACAGAGAATGCTTCTGCAAGTCCAGCTCCAGCTGCTGCTGCAGCTGGAGCTGCCGCTGCCCCGAATCCTGCAAACGATATTGATCCCAGTCTATCGTGGGCTCAACCAGTGGCAGACGACTCCAACAGCACCAAAGTCTCCATCGGAGCCGGAGCCGTTGTGGCGGTGGAAGGAAATGGAGTTGTGGGCACGACTGAATCAACACTCAAGCCGGCAGGTATTAAGACGACTCGTGGTGCTTGTGTGAACTGCAAACGACGAAAAGCAAAGTGCACAAAGGAACGACCAGAGTGTAGTAATTGTGTTTTGACGCTAGGCGAACAATGCTTATATGCACCAGCCAGACCGCGTCGAAAGTCGGAGAAGACGCCGGCTGAAGTGGTGTCGGATCGGGAGGAAGCCGACACGGCCATGGAGCCAAACGGACTCAATGAACAAAGTCGGGCCAAAAGCCCGTCAACGCGGTCCTTCAACAACGTCAACTCTGCTGCTGAGGTGCAGCAACAAGCAGATCGGCTTGCGTTTTCCCAGCAGCATGGCCCTCTACAATACACCACGGCCCTGGACGCGGTTAAGCAGGCTCTAAGTCAGCCGGCACAACTTAACACTCCTCCTACGAGTAGTCCGAAGTCACGAAGGCGACAGCCGTCAGCTACTTCTATTCCAGTGACTCAAGCGCCAGCACCGACTTCCAAGTCACCGGATCACCGCCAAAGTTTGCCAAGTGGGCTAGGAGCGCGGCAAATGAACAACCAGACTCCAATCATACACGCTGTGCCACCAACTAGGACTTTGGCGGTGCAAAACAGCCCGGCAGTGACACCGTCCCCAACAATGCTTGGACAGCAAAACCCGACGCCAAGGTCTGAAAGACCCGCAATTACATCAGTCAATCCAAGTCCGCCTGTCCCACAAAAGCGATCTGGATATTCACAACCGGCAGTAGCCAGACAGCCTGCCGCCACGATTGGTGGCAGCCAATATCAGACCAGTCCAAACACTATGCCGGCGCAGCCGGCTGGGAACCGGACGCCAGCCGGAAGCACACATCGCGCGTCTCCGCAGACAGCATATGTAACAACAACAACATCGCAGACGGTCGTCAAACAGGCGTACCAAAATACCACGGATGCCATTGCGAACTCGACACAGAGTGACTACCAACGTTACGACAACGCGAGAGCAGACACTTACACGTCTTCATGGAAACCACAGGGTCCTAGCAGTGCAGCTCACGACATTGCAACGTATAGCACTCAGCAGAAGACTGCCAAGAAAACACCTACTGGAGTGTCGCTGCCTTCGCGCACGACTGCGCAGTCTGATAGCTATTCTAAACGACCGAGCTCTTACAGTGCAGCTTCTACAGCTCCAGTGATTTCAGACCGTGTACGAAACAGCAGCCAGACTACAAGCGGTCAATGGCAACCTCACCAGCCACAGACATCGCAGGCCACCTCGTACAACTATAGCATGCCGAGTAGTCAGACCACAACTCCATACGGCATCGACAACATGATGCCTGATAGTGGCTCCGCTGCCAGCAATGCTTATGGTTCAACGCAGCCTATATACGGCAGCTATGGAACGGAGCAATTGAACAGCGCAAATGACAGCCAGACTCAGCAAAACTGGTATGGCAACCTGCCAGGCAATAGCCGTGCTTCAACATACGGGACGACCTCAGGCAACAACAACGCGTTGCCGACATATCAGACCGATGACTCGCGATCTAGCAATGTGTCTGGATATAGTGGCCACGTCTATGGTCAAGCCAGCGATCAGAACATATACGATATGTTCCAGAGCAACCGCCAGCATTGAGCGAAGGGGAGCTAGGGTGCAAATAGAAGAGGACATTGTTCGCTCCGGGCAAGGAATCATGAAATAGGTCAAGACCTAGTTCAACAGATGCATAAAACTTCTTGGCTTTGGCGTTCAGGTGCCATCTAGACAGGGCTTCTTCGATTCAAGCATAAGTTCGTCCGGGAGGGTTTATGCTGTTTTGGCGTAATGTTACAGATACACTCTCGGTCTTGCACATCCTCAGATACCACGGCTTCGGCAACGCCCTACAGCTTTCAGTCTGAAGGCAGCTTTGCGTACATATTCTGACTAGATCCTGGATAATGTAATGAAAGAGGCGTGTACATAATATGTTTGTTTTCATGCCGGGGAGACCGCCGGAAGGCGTGGCAAAGGTCGAGTTGCCATTATGTAAAAGAGTGGAACTCTGTAGGTTGCAGGCCTAAAGTGCTAGAGTGCTTGGCCTGGTCATTGGCGACAGCTGGGTCAATTGGGTTTGTTAAAAGCTGGTCGAAGGGCGCGTTCTCTGACCCGACCCCTTCTTGCGGTGAACGGGCACAATTCACGATTGTGTTGTAATCGTCGATGGCGATTATATACTGCAGTTCATCGTTGAGGCGAGTAGCTAGCTGTGCAGCTACAATCCAATGAGGTCTTCCCGTGCCAATAGCCATGAACAATAACCAGAACAAAAAAAAAGATTTTTTTTTTTTCGCTGATCAAGGCCCATACTCGCACATTGAAGAAGCGACACATATAGGCATGTTCCCTTAGTACCAATAATATCCAATTGAGTTTGGTGGTTGCCATTGCTGTGCTACGTTCCGCCAAGCTGTTATTCACATCCCCCGGTTCCGCAGAGTTGCTGCAGGGGTGGCGCGCCGGAGCCGGCCGAATACGCTAACCTCGAAGGCTATGTGCTTTTTTTCGGCGGGCAGCTCCACTCTGGCTGGCTGGCTCGAGAGCCTTCTACATCACTGCCAAGTCCGGGGTGATATATAGCTTTCTCTCCGTCTTTTCTCCTACTGTGCACTTTCCACGGTTGCAATCTCTCGCACATCGAGACACTGGGGGGGCTTTCTTCTCTTTACTTTATCACCAGCCGTTTCCCCATGCATACCGAGTAGCAGACCACAATACCAGAGAAAGAACGTGGACCTCTTTTTCTCTTCTCTCGAGAGACGGGCGTGTCGTCCTATGACACAAAGCCCCAACTATGCAGATGACAGCTGCTCCGTGAACCAAACTGTCCCGGCGGGCTCGCGTGTCGAGGCACCGCCGGCGTTAGTACCCGATCATATTCCCCCTCCTTCTGGTGCTGTTCCCAGCAACGATAACAGTGATGATGGCACTCCCAATGTCGTCACCGCTGCTTCTGCTGCCGCTAGACAGGCAGACACTCATCACCACGAGGTGACAAACCCCAGCAACGAGAAGACCACAAACATTTCTTCTCCTGCCTCATCCCCCGTCCCCGCCGGCAACTACAACGATGACGACGACGAAAATTTCCCCGAAGGCGGGCTACAAGCCTGGCTTGTAGTCTTCGGCTCCTTCTGCGCCATGGTCTCTGTCTACGGCCTGATCAACAGCGCGGCAATCTTCGAGTCCTACTTCTCCAACAACCAGCTCAAGGGCTACGACAGCAGCACCATAGGCTGGATCTTCAGCGTGTACCTCTTCCTCGTCTTCTTCGCGGGGATCCAGGTCGGCCCCCTGTTCGACGCATACGGGCCCCGGTGGCTGGTCGCCGTGGGGAGCATCATGGTCGTCGCGAGCCAGATGCTGCTCAGCGTGTCGACCGAGTACTACCAGATCCTGCTGACGTACTCGGTCCTCGGCGGTCTGGGCGGCGCGCTGCTCAACGTCCCCGCGTACGGCGTCATCGCGCACTTCTTCAAGGCCCGGAGGGGCCTGGCGACGGGCATCGCGGCCACGAGCGGCTCCATCGGCGGCATCGCCTTCCCCTTCCTGTTCCAGGCTACCTTTCCCCGGCTGGGTTTTGGCTGGAGCACGCGGATCAGCGGGTTCATCCTGCTCGCCCTGGCGGTGCCGGCGAATCTGCTGGTGAAGTCGCGGTTGACGCCGAGCAAGAAGAAGCTCAAGCTCCAGCAGCAGCAGCAGCAGCAGCAGCAGCAGCAGGGTGCTATCGAGCAAGGCCCTTTGCCTTCCATCCCAACACCGTCCAAGAGCAGCGTAATGCCCGACTGGTCTCTCTTTAAAGACTCCAAATTCCTTCTCTGCTGCTTAGGCCTCTGGTTTATGGAATGGGGCATCTTCATCCCCCTGACATTCATCGTGTCCTACGCCGCGGACCACAAGGCCTCCTCCTCTTCCTCCTCCTCCTCTGACGACACAGCAGGGGCAGCATACACCCTCCTCGCCCTCCTCAACGTGGGCTCCTTCTTCGGCCGCTTCCTCCCTGGGTTCTTAGCGGATAAAGTCGGCCGCTTCAACGTCATCGTGGTAACCAACGGCCTCTGCGCGGCGACCATCCTCGGCCTCTGGCTCCCCGTGGGCTGGGCGCCTCCCGGCCCCGGCGGCGCCGACGCCCTGCTCATCGTCTTCGTCGTCGTCTTCGGGTTCATGTCCGGCAGCAACCTCGGCCTGTTCCCCGTGTGCATCGGCCAGCTGTGCGAGGCGCGTGACTACGGCAGGTTCTACTCGACGGCCCTGATGCTCGGCAGCTTCGGCACGCTGACTAGTGTCCCCATCGGTGGCGCGCTGCTCAGTCTCGGCGGGGGCGGCCATGATGGGCAGTCGCAGGTGGGCGGGAGTGTGGCGAGCGAACAGGGTTGGAATGCGCTAATCGTCTTCGCCGCGCTGTCCTATTTCATCGCCATGAGCTGCTTCTTGGCGGCGAGGGTGCTGGCGACTAGCTGGCGCGTCAAGGAGGTGTTCTAGGTGGCTTTTCTTTTCCTGGGGCACCATCCGCCTGTGCTCGCGCGGACCGTGTAGCTCTGCTGGCGGGAAGATTACTCTTGGTAGGGAAGCCGAGGTCTTCGAGCTCGTTGTTGGAGGGGGAATGAAGGGTTGGGTCGTTTTAAAAGGGGGCTCATTTGAGGGGGGATGTATGGAATAGAGACTCTGTCAAAGAAACGAGAGACTAGCTCCAATATACTGAGGATTGTATATCCCATGAATTCAGTAGACAAGTCGAAGGTGGAAAACAAGGACTCACGTGAGCTTCTGGAGTACTATATAAAAGTCGATGCAAAACACGCAAAATACACCACCATACTTTAGGGCAACTTACGAGATGAGTTAAATGACCCGACTGACTCTAGACTTCTACTTGGTATTGGTAAAAACATAAGTATGGTTTCTTGTGTTTGCTACGACGTGTCTACCACATTTGGCATTGCCTTGCTTGCTTCTACTCAAAAAAAAAAAAAAATAGGGGCAAAATATTCAGTCAATTAATTGAATTGGTGAATGGACTTCACCAGAACCCAACGCTATGCTAGCTGCGCAGTATGTTTATAGAAGCCTCGCCCAAATTGCTGTGAAATTGATATATCCTGTATTGTGGCAACCGACAGCTTACTTTTTCTCGTGCACAAGTCTACCCCTGACCCAAACTTTGCTCGTGTTTCGGTCGTCGCCGTTGTATAGCCACTTTGCGATGCGCTCCGCCCAGCTCTCCCAGCCAAAAACATCGACGTTACCACCGTATTGCGATTCCTCTCCACTCTCTGTCTCCGGGACATCGTTAAGCTTAATGAGCTGCGCATCCCATTCCTTCCCGACGTCGAAACCGCCTATTCTGTCCTGTAAGCCAACAACCTCTGCGCCGCCTCTTGTTGCCAAGTGAAGCACTTCTTCGACGCTGAGCTTGACCTTGTTTCGCTCTTGGTCTGACGCATTTTTTGGCCACCTGTGGCCAGGCATGGCCAAGTGGTTTGACACCAGACTAGCCAGTCTCGCCGCCTCCAATATACTGGGACTGTAGCCGCCACTCATGTCGGTTCCCAGGCCGACGCTGATGCCCTTCTCCAGTAGCCAACGGACACGAGCCTCGCCGCTGGTGATCGAGCTGTTGGAGCATGGACAATGCGCTACTTTAGACTTCCGCTGTGAGATGAGGTCGGCTTCTGACTCTGACAAGTGGATCGCGTGTGCTAAGATTGTCTTATCTGTGAGAAGGCCGTGCTGGTCATATACTTCCGTATAAGTCTCGATATCAGGGAACTGCTCCTTGACAAGATTTATCTCGTTGTTGTTCTCAGAGATATGCGTTTGCACTGGCAGGTTTGTCTCCTTGTGGAGCTTGCCAAGTGCCATCATACTCTGGTGCGAACACGAAGGCGCAAAGCGGGGTGTGATGATAGGTGTGATGAGACCATAGTCTGGATCTATGGACTTGATATGCTCTATGCACTCTTGTGTACGGGTCACGGACTGCTCGGGTGACTCGTCGAGATAGTAGTCCGGGCCTAACTGGTCCATGCACACACGGCCGACAAACGCCCGTTGGCCCATTGACAGACAGAGGTCTGCTAGTAGATTGGTGGCAGGGACATGTATTGTGGCAAAATAGGTGGCAGTCGTTGTCCCATGCGAGAGTGATTTGCGGACACATTGTGAGTAGACCCTTGCAGCCTTGGAGAGGTTGGCCATTGATGATTCCATGGGGAAGGTGTACGTGTTGAGCCAGTCGAGGAGCGTAGACTTGCCAAAGATGCCGACATTGGGATACTGGGGGGCGTGGACATGCGTGTCTATGAAGCCGGGAAAGAAGAACTGGCCGTGCTGGGCTACGGTGAGCTTGATTGTGGTAATATCCCAGCCAAGCCTAGGCAAGAGGTCTTGTTTTGCGGTCTCAAGATCGCAGTCCTTCTGAATGGCGACGATCTTGCCTGTGCTGTCTACACATACGGCTGCATTGTGTAGATATTCGAGCTGACCGAGGGCGATGCTATGTATGAAGGAGCCCAGGAAGAGCTGGTTCTGGAGAGGAGGTGTCATGCCTGCGGCGTCGCCCATGATAGCCCCCGACTTGTGTTCCTTGTGGTATAGTTGGCGCACTGGCCAAAAAAATCTCTGCTGCCTCTAGCGGAACAGCCTGTGTGTGTGCCTGAGACTTGAGATGAAGGGAGTATTGCTGTTCCCACGATAGTCTGGCTCCGGAATGGTGTGTAGAGCTGCTGAATTATCAGTACTGTACTTTGATGCAGGTGTGGTTTTGGACAGAACTTGAGTATGTACCTTCCCTAAGCTTGCCGTGTCAAACGAGGCGGGTATGCCGGTTCTTTATGAAGTGCCAAACCGAGCAAGAGCAGACAGGCCCGTGTGGTTGATAAGGAAGGCGCGAGTGTCAACTTAAAGGAGGCTGCCCGGTGGGTGCCGGCCGGCGTGGCAGGGCACGGATGGCGGTGCGTGGCGGGGCCCCGACCGGCGGAGATCGGAGGCTGGTGTGTGCTGTTGAGCATGACGATAGGCCTAATTACTCTATAGAGCTGCACTGCTTGGGTACTGACTGTCTTGTGCGCGGCCGGACTCGGAGAATTAACTGGTGTTGCCTGGCACAGCATATTGTATGCATTCAGCACCCTGCCAAGTTCCAGTTCAGGCCAGGTTGTGCCTGTGTTGAGTGCCTGAGGTGTCTGCCTGCCGGTGTTGCTGGGGAGTGACAGGTACCGGTGTAGTATAGTCCAGGCACGGTACAGTATGCCTGGGTAGTAGAGCACGCCCTTGCAGCACCCGCTGGCTGTCCCTGCCGGACCTGCTTCTACTGCTTCCAGGCTCGCTTCCAGGCGTCCAACTTTGCTTTGTGAGTGCAACATCGATTTTTGTCTCTTGCAGCCGTGCTCGATCCTGCCACTTGCCTTATCATCCACATCACAGCAAGATATCAATTACCACATCCAAACGCACGTCCTCAACACCCCACGGCCGCTTCTGCCCGCTCCCACCGCATTGCGGGTCCCGGCGAGATCCGCCTTCACCCTTCACCCTTCCTTCACCTTCAGCTCTCAGCCCCCTCAGGAACCCAGGGACTCGGGGACCCAGCTTCCCGCTGGTCAAGTCACCCGCCAGCCAAGTCATGTATCATGTAACAGCATTCGGTTGGGGACTCAGACGCTTTATTGACTTCTGCGTCGACCTTAGTCAGACACGGAAGCGCAATATAGGAGTAGAAACTTATCACCGCTAAATAGCAGTCTCATTGGTCACTTAGTACTAACCAGTATGCGAGGTCAGCGCCCTTTCCCAGGTTGCACTTGTTAGTGGCTATCGCTGCACGACAATCAATTGCATCCAAAGGCAGACATGGTCGCGGTAACGTGCACCGATGCTGCAATCGTGATCATCATGTCTCAAAACAGGCACCAGACTTGAAAGGGATTCGGTTGATTGCTGCTGCCTTGTGGGCAAAGCTGACCGGCCACGGAGCCCGTCAATCGGCTGACGACGCCCGCGTTGGGTCCGTCCGAGGGTTCAATTGCGGCTCCTTATTGTTCCTGCAACTCGACCCGTTCCAGCACTTACACCAAATAATTTTCCTACTCACTAGCTTTAGCTCTCTCGTGACTATCCTCGACCAAGCAACAACAACCACCACCATGCCGCTCCGTCTCGCCTCCGTTGGCTCCTCCTTCGCCGCAGGTCCCGGCATTGAGCCCGTCGCAGACAAATTCGCAGGCAGGTCCGCCGTCAACTACGGTGCCCTCCTCGCAGAACACATCAGCGCAACCACCTTCACGGACCTCACCGTCTCCGGCGCAACCCTCCTCAACATCACTCAAGACCCCCAAGTCGCCGTGGCCCTCCCTCCCCCCAAAAATGGTCCCCCTGCAACCCACACCTTCCCACCGCAAATCACCCAGCTTCCCTCAGATGCCGATGTAGTCCTCATCCTCGGCGGCGGCAACGACATCAACTACATAGGCAACTTTTTTGTCGACGCGGCCCGTAAACTACCTTATCTCCGCGAAGCAATGGGTTTACCCGCGGGCTCCAAGCCAGAGGACGTCCCGGACCTTCCCCCGCCAGAGGACGAGCACTTCCGGGTGGACCCTACGCGAGCCCTGGCGTTGCGCTACGCCAAAGTTCTCGAGGCCGTCCACGCAAAAGCGTCGGGCGCTCATGTGCTCGTAGTAGAGTATCTCGCAATGCTTGGCCCGCATACCAAGCCCGAAGTCGACGTGCCCTTTTCCGCTGAGCAGGTTGCACGGCACCAGGAGAGGGCTCAGATCCTCGAAAATGCCACGCGCCTTGCACTGTCCATTGACACCAGCGGAGAGGAGCGCAGTCAAGTTGATCGCAGTGGATGGTGTTCGCTTGTCTCTGTGGCGGATCTGAGTAGAGCCGAGCATGCCATCGGATCCTCTGAGCCATGGGTGTCGTCTGTTACGCCCGAGCTCGTGAAGGGTGTGGGTGTGTTCCATCCCAACGCCCAAGGCATGGTCGGGGTCGAGAAGCTAGTATATGACCAGCTGGTGAAGCTGGGCAAGATATAGGTTCTTCATATAGTAATAGCAGCACGTGCCAATGAGCACACCCACACTTATCCTGGCTATCACGGTCGAGGTGTTGAAATCTGCTTGATCATGCTGAAAGCGAGTCATGAAACGAACATAGTCCTTTGTGAAGAATTCTTAGATTTGGTAAAAAGACATACTATACGTAGAAGCACCAAGAACATTCTTAACAATATTATGAAAAAAAAACTTTCAACATTGTCTATGCATACAACAATCCCAAAACGCCAGACATTGCCCATTTGGAGCAAGCGCTTGCGCAATAGCATAGCGCGCAAAGCAAAGATACAATGGTAAATCGTGGAGCTTCATACACACATCAGGTCTTCTAGTCCTTTTTCTTCCTTGCCCCCCGTTCCACTTATGCCAGAAATGCCATCGATTTAGTTGCCCTCAATTTTGACGTATGAGTCGTCGCTGACTCCAGCGGACGAGCCGCTAGGCTCGTCCTGGTACTTCTCCCAGTTCTCCAGGATGGCGGCGATTCTGGGCGAGTTCGTGAGGTTGTAGACCTCTTGGAAGTACTCCTTCGTGAGCTCGAATGGTCGGGCAGTGACGTTAGGAATGTACTTTCCGACCAAAAGAGCAGGGTTGATGGCGGTCTTGTTGATCTTCTTGAGCAGGAAAGATCTGAAAGGCTTGACACCCGAGCGCAAGAAAGTGGAGTGGAATGGCACATCGATACCCTTGAGGGGGATGGTCGCAAATCCACGCTGGAGATCGAGCGGCTTGGGCTTGGACTCGGTCTGAGCGGCGGCACCCTTGACAATCTCCACGAGATGTGCCTTGACATCCTCGGGGCTCAACTGCTTGGTGAGCTCGGCAATGTCGACCTTCTGAGCCTTGACGATGTTGAGGACGTTCGTCAAGGTATCGAGGGCACGCAGGTCACCAGCACAGACGTACTGCTGGTTGGCAACGTTGAGGTTTACAATCTCAAGCAGCCAGCCGGTCGCCTCAGCAATATTGGCAACGACAAATCGCAAAGCCTCCTCGTTGAAGGTCTTGGAAATACGGCTGGGGTTGACCGCGCACATGGAGTAGTTGGAGCGACCCTGCTCGTCACGCTCGACCGCGACCTGCATGGTCAAACCACGATAGAAAACGACAGAGACAAGAGATTCAATGGGCATGACCTCAGCCATGGAGGCGAGCGCGGAGTACTCTCCCAGGGAGTGACCGGCGTAAGTGCTCTCGCGAGGAACGAGTCCCTTGGCCTTGATGTCCTCAAAACCAGCCTTCTCCATGAGAGTGAGGGCGGGTTGTGTGAACTGCGTTGCGGACAGCAGGCCGGTAGGTGATTTGTAAGTGTACGATGTGGTCTTGGTATCAATGCCCTTGAAGATGCGCTCTGACTTGACTGTGCCGTCCGCAGCAACAGTCTCGAAAGTCATGGTCATGTAGTTTTCGCGGATAGCCTTGCCGCGGGGACCGCCGAAGTGAACAGTGAGCTCCTTCGGGTTGTTCTTGACGATGTTGAGAATAGAGAAGCCGTAGTTGTCGAGCAAGAACTTGTCGGCGCGGTCCCAGACCTCCTTGGCAACAGGACTGGTGTTGTACAGCTCCATACCCATGCCCTGCTCCTGAGAACCTTGTCCGGTGAAAACGTAGGTGGTCACGGGCTGGTCAACCTCAGCTTCACCGAGGAGCACCTTTTCCTCGGTTTCGGCGTTGCTGGCCTCAACCTTGACGATCTTGCGACCACCGACCATACCAACATGCTGCAGTCTAACCTCGAGGTCGTCGTTGGGTAGGACCATGCCAACAAGCGAGGCGTGGAAGCTGCGCACACGGCCGACATTGTTTTCAGCAGCCCATGTCTCAACCAGACTGCGGACGGCAGCACTAGAGTACATGCCGTGGGTGATAGTGCCAGGCAGGTTGGCATAGCTGGAGAAGACACGAGAAACATGGATAGGGTTGTAGTCACCAGAAACCTTGGCATAAGTCTCGTTGGAGGCAGGAGCCTTGAGCGTGAGTGGTGCCTTGCCGTTGAGAGGGATGGGGTTCTCAAAGTTGACAGGCTGCTCGATGGACGCACCGTTACGCTCAAGGTAGTCGATCACAGGGTTTCCGTGAGAGACACCAGCGACATAGTCTACGCTAGCAACCTGGATGATTTCCTTGGTGGGAAGCTCCAGTAGCACCTGTCCCCTGGTCTCGACACTTCTGAAGACAGACCTGTTCTTGAACTCGACGAAGCTCTGCAGGCGGAAGGTTAGGGTCTGGCCGAGAAGCTCAATGTCGTTATCAAAGCTAATCCAGTCCTTTGACTTAAGGACGGCCACGTCCTTGGTTGTGGAAAGGTGGATCTGCATGGGAGTCTCAATCTTGCGCTGGAAGGTGTTCTCAAAATCGGTGTAGGCACCGCGGTAAAGGAACTGGGAGGTGACCTCCATGACAGCCTGACCATCGCGGGTAATTGTGCCACAGACCTCGACCATCTTGCCAGACTCTTGGTTGATCACGGCGTTGATCTGAGCAGTAGTCTTGACCTTGTCACCCTTCTTGAGCGGCTCAGCGCCAGGCATCATCCGGAAGCCGTTAGACAAGTGCACAAGCTTCAGCAAATCACCATCTATGCGGCGGGGGAAGATAGGCTTGGTGATGGCTTTCCAGCCGACGACAATGGCAAAGTCCATAGGTGCGAATACCTCCTTGCCAGGACGATCCACGAAAGCCTCGCCAGTGTTGCCGACAGCGTGGATGAAATCGTTGATATCCTCTCCCGTGATGGTGGCCTCGCCACCGTCGAACTTGCTTGTGACAGGAGCGTCGAGCTGCAGCTCGTCGTTTCCAAACCACGCACGCCAGTAGAACTCCTTGATGCGATCGTTGCGATCATCCATAACCTCCCGGATGGGCGCGTATCCTGCCTCCGGGTGGTAAGTGAACAAGAGAGGCAGAGACACGGGCCGTCCAAGAGCGTTGGTGTCCTTGATCATCTCGACATGGATCACACCCTTGGCATCGCGATGCACACGAATGACCTCAGAGTACTGGTTGTGTCTGGGCTGCTCACGAACGATGATGACGGTCTTCGATGGATCCTTAGGGTACTGGATCTCAACGAAAAGTCCACGCACAGGCGAAAAAATGCGCTTCAGAGGATTGGTCTGGAACTTCTGGCCCTGGACAATGACGTCTGAAGTGAACAGAGCATGTCTCCAAGACCGCTTCGGGCCAGCCAGAAGCGACATCCACGCATCGTCAGCGGGCAGTACGACAGTGGGAGCAAGAGAAAGGCGGAAAGTGCTCTTTTGCTCGTCCTCCGTGATGAAAAGACCATCAATGTCAAGATTGCTCTCAGCATCAACAAGCTTGCCACCAAAGTACTCGATTGCAGGGATTGAGGCGGCCTTGCTCTCGTAAAGATCCCTGGTCAGGCTCTCAATGTGAGCATGGTGAATGCCGTCAAGAATCTCCTGGATAGGCTCGTCGATCTTGGTCGCATAACGAACGGCGGCGGGGCCCTGAAGGATACAAGTACGGCCGACGTCCTGGTCAATGACGGCATCTAGGTCCTCAGATTGCCACAGGGAATCCTTCTTGAACCAGAACTCAAAGTCGTTGTCGAGCGCGGGTACGAATGTAGGAGGCTTCTGGCCTCTGCGCTTGCAGAGCATTAGGAAGTGCTGCGAGTCCTGAGCATTGATGATCTGCTCCTCTGCCTCGGGATAGTGAGACAAGATCTTGTCTACGGTGCCAAACGGCTCATCTAGATCAGAGTAGTTCTGCAGCAGAGAAGACTGTCCAGGATTGACAGTGAAACGCTCCTCAAGACGGTGGATGAAGTCTCCAACAAGCTTCGTGTAGGAAGGGTCAATCCAGCGGGACTGGTGCTTGACGTAGAGCAGCTCCACCAGGCGACGCACGACCTCGGCATAGGTCATGTCCTCGAGGTCAACAGTGTCGCCAGCTTTGTTCTTGCCGAACCAGACCTTCTGGCAGTCATCGTTGAGCTTCTTGATAATGTATTCACGTTGCTTCTTGAGCTCGACGAGCCGCTTCTCTTTGGGCAAGCTGAAGATCTTTTGGTCCATCTCAGCCCAGAAGAGGACACCACGAGTGGCAAGCTTGTGGATGGGCTCACCCATCTCGGAGCGAACAGTGATGATACCACCGGCAGGTCCCTTGTAGGTCTTCTCCCACTCTTCGTCGCCTACACCGGGAGCATCGACAATGGCTTGCTTGGCGTTCTTGCTCGTATGGCACTCCTTGGCAACCATCATGCGGCTGCCAAACATCAGACCATCGAACGGCATGGGAGGGTAGCCGTAAGCTTTGGACCATTCACCAGTGAGGTAAGGGTAGGTATCCTCGGCACCACCGAAACCACTTCCCGCAACCAGGATGATATTCTCAGCTTTGCGAATGCGCGCGTACATCTGAAGAACAGGGTGATGGAAATCCTCGAACGAGTGGTGACCACCACCACGGCCGCCAGTCCACTGCATCATAATGGGGAAGGTGGGGTTCGCGTTCGCAATGTTGATGACTGCCTGGATGGCCTCCATCGAGCCGGGCTTGAAGGAAATATGCTTGAGACCAAGCGTGTCGATGTACTCCTGGGCAACCTCGAGAGAAGGCACACCGGCACCAATTGTGAGACCCTCAATCGGAATGCCTTCGGCTCTCAGACGACCCAGCAAAGGAATCTGCCAGGCCATGGCTCTTGGGTTGACGTAGATGAGGTTGATAGTGATACCACGACCGGCCGGAATGGCTTTCTCAATCTTAGTAAGAGCCTCGGTCATGGTTTTGGCATTGTAATAACCACCACCAGCAAGCTCAATGTGGTATCCAGCGTTCATGGTAGCTGCGACAAAGTCCCATGGAACGGTGGAAGGAGTCATGCCAGCAACCATGAGAGGCGGAATACCCAGAAGGCGACTCATCTTCGTGTCGACGTAGGTGTCCCCATTGGAAGTCTTAACCAGGCGAGGAGCGTACTCTTTGACCCAGTTGGTGGCATAGATGACAGCGTGCTCTTCATCCCGGTCGAACAACTCAGCTTTGTAGCCGACGTCTTGAGGAGCACCGTCGATGGTGCCTGCGAGAATGACACGGACACCAGTACCCTCCTTGTTGCGGTTGGTCAGAATGCCCAAGCCGGAGATACCGCCGGGGCCAAAGTCAAGAATGTGAGTGGCGTCCTCGAAGACGGTGGCCCGCTCCCAGTTGACAGGATCGCGCGTGATCATGCGGACCAAAGCAGGAACAACATTGCCCGAGGCCTCAGTGCGCAGATCCTCACCAGTGAAGGTATTGAAGACCGCGATACCCAGAGACTTGACATCAATCTCAACATCCTTCAGGTCGTCATCAATAAGCTTGGTAGCCTCCGCGAGGTACTTGCTGTGGAAAGGCGCAGTGATAGGCAGGAAGCGGTTGACGAAGCGGACCTTGCGCTCGGTGTGAGGAATGCGAGTCTGATCGAGGCCGGTGGGGGCCTTGACCTTGCGAAGCTGCAGATTTAGACCATGCAATGAAGCTGGCGGACCAGTTACAACCATGTTGCGGGGGCTGTTGATCAGAGAAATGGCGATGTGGCGGTCCTCAGGCAGATGCTGGTTCGTGGCGTCGATGTGCTTCTGCACAGCGCTTTGCGGCAGATCACGAATGCTAAGCATGGGTGTAGGCTCCCCCTCACCGTGCTCTTCCGAGTCTTTGAGCATGCCAGGAGTCATCGACGTCCGGGGGAACACCTGCTGACTGCGCGCACCGATCCAGAAAAGGATGGTCAAAGCATCCTTGGCCACCTTTTCGAAAGACTCCCAAGAATCGGCAGCTGCCACGGCAGCAGCTACCACGATGCCCTGGGAGTGACCAGTGGCACCCTCCATCCGCTCACGCAAAATGCCTGGGTGGACTCCAAGGCCTTTTCCGAGGACTTGGTAGTGGCAAAGCTGGACCAAACCGATAAGAGGCAAGCTCACAGGAGCTGAGATAAGGTAGTCGTCGTTGGGCGTGGTGTCTCTCGACTGCAGCCACGACATGACATCAAGCCCCTTGGCGTACATCTTCTCAGCTTTGGGATCGGCGGCGAGGCTCTGTAGAAGATCCGCAGAAGAGGTCACCAGCTCTCCAACGAAGGCTGGGTATGTTTCGTAAAGCTCCCGGAGCTCGTCAAAATACTCGATGATGTTGCCCTGACCACCAAAGATACTGTAAATGGTGGCATCGCCATCTTCGGCAGCTCTTGTCAGGGCTGACTCGCGGGGCTTGATGGTTCTGTTTGATACCGAGCGAGCGGCGTAGTAGGCTTTTACAACGCCAATCTGCTTGGATGGGATGCCAGGGAGGCTCTTGGCAAGGACGTGAACATCGTTGCCACGGAGGAATGCACGCTCGAACTCGTTCAGAACGAGCTTGAGCACCTCCTCGTATGAACCGTGCTGATCATCCTCACCCTCGTCGATCTCATTGGCCACAAATCCCATGTACCGACCAAGCAGCTCCGCTGCCGAGGAAGGCTCGTCATCCTGGGCGAGCTCGTCTGTAGGCTCAGGAAGGCTGGCAGTGAAGCGGTCCTTGAGCTGGGAGGCATGGAAGTGGAGGTTTGTTGGCACCAAGAAGGAGTTCTCGAGAGAGCCGTGTGTGAGGGTCAATGGTCGGAGACTTGCGGATGTGCGGGGAGTAGAGACCCCGGTCTGGGGACCGGTGGCAGTTCCAGCGCCGTACATGGTGTCGGTGCGGATCTGAGGGTATCGTGGAGCGTATTGTTTGGTGGCAGAGACCAGAACGACGCCTTGATCTTGCGTTAGCGAATGTCCATTATTATGTATCAACCGGGGAAGATCAAACGGGTCAAATACAAAGTTGGGCTGCGACTCACGGGTATCGTGTTGGTGGTCTCCGTGGACTCAGCGAAGAGCAGGAGATCTGGTCGTTCAGTATTCGAAAATCTATGAGCGTCACAGAGTGGAGGGCCTCGATGGTAAACCCGTTTCAGACGGGCGTTTTCGTGGTGAATACGAGACGACGAGGGCGTTTCGTCGTTGTGAGGCAGCTCGAAGATATTGTGTCACGGGTAGTCAAGACTGCGCCGAGAAGCAAAGGAGAGAAAGAAGACCCGGGCTTCGTTTCTCGTGCTATGAGGATCTAGTGTGAGAATGGGACTGGTAGACGGGCTAGTCTTGAGAACGTGGAAGAAGTGGGAGAACAGAACAGGGCCGGGAAGGAAGCTCTGAGCGTGGCGGAGGGGCAGGTTGGTGGTTTTACCAAAGCTCGCCGTAGTGCAAGTGGTGAGTGAGGTGGGCAAGGCAATGCGGGCAGGGAGCAGTGCAGGAAGGAGGGCGGCGTCAGGTCGGGGCGGGAAGCACCGCTCAACTGGCAGCGTGCCCTGGCAGGTAAGTAGGGGGGGTACCGGCAACAACACCTTTCTTGCCGCTGGGCCGCTAATAAGCTCTAGGTAGTACTTCAACGCCGTGGAGAAAGCACCAGGGCTGCGGAACGTGCACGCTTGAGCACAGCCAGATTCGCCAAAGTCAAGTCACGGCACGAGACCCCGTCTCTCTGAGCAACAGTCCTTGCCCGCACGCGTTCTGGTGGTTCACCCAGCACTGCTAGTGTTGGCGGCGGTGGAGGAGACCCCCTCCAAATGGGCCAAATGGGTGCTGGATGAGCCCTGGCTTGGCCTGCCCTGCGTGTCCCTGGGCCGGCCGGGTGGGCGGGTGGGCTGCAGGGTCTCTACAAAGTCTCCCCCAGGCCGCCAGAATGTTGGCGATACCGCCCCGTCCCCCTCAGGCCACTTTCCAAGCTCTGAGCCAGCAGAGGAGCCCCAACGCTGCGACATTCGGCCCATCTTGGGCACGACTTCCTGGTTCTCCCGACGACTTCCCCGGTGGTGTGGAGGTATCTCGCCGCGCCAGAGTAAAGCTGGCCTGGGCCCGTCAGTGACTATCCTCGCCAAAAATAAAAATTTAGACCATCTTTGTTGGGGAAGCGGCGAGGAGGAGGGGCGGAGGGGGGCGAGAATTCAAGGTCCCCTGCTCATCCCCACGGCTGGGCGTCGCCCTAGAGTGGGTAAGGGTGCAAGGGCGGAACAGTAAACCACAGACTGGGGGCTTTTGATCCTCGACAAGGTCCCACTAGACAAAGTACTGGTACCGCGGGTTGGTTCCTGCGTGACAGCTCAGGGACCCAGCCAATCAGCATTGTCACCATTCGCAATACCTGCTACAAACACCACATTCATGCATCGCCATGTCATTATCGCAGTGACCACAAGGTCAAGACATGAAACAAGCCACAACAACCAGGTGATTACTGTATAGCGCTCATGATACAGTTTTATCCGTTTCAGCTCACCTCGTCGCAGAGTCTTCTTAGTATTCAGTCGTGGTCTATGATCACATTGTCTTTCTGAACTGTTTCGAATAGTCTTTCCCAGGGTTCCAACGGGGTGCACCAAAGATTTACAGTTTTCCGCAACTGCCGGGCTCTCTGAGTGACTCAGCGGAAAGACTAGCTCACGAACGACGATGCATGGCCAATGTGCCATGCTGACCTGGCCCATCCGTGTTGTGCTGCAGGATGACCTCAGCCTTGTGCCCAAGCGTAGATCTGGAAGGAAACCCGAGAGGCCCTTAAGCCCCTCCTGGCCTCATTCGGAAAGGTTGTTCCCTCATCAGGACAAAAGCTTCTAGAAGCAGGGTATTCGTGGCTCTGAACCTGCTGGGCATGAATATGGTGTGCGTCTAGTGCTCGGGTCAGTCAAGTAGAGGAACATTTACCGAACTGTCGGGGCGTGCTCGTGATGCTGCTGATTAAGCCCTGCAAGGCTGCTGAGTGCTGAGCAGGGCCATGTAGCGGTTGGAGGGTACCGACAGGTCTAGTCAACAACACACTGTGATATGTTGAATGGAATCTGTAGGGTTCTGATATTGGTCAACCAAGTGAGATAATGCACGCCAGTGTCAAACACTCGGCAGAAAAGTAGGTCTTTCGGATCGGAGCTCGGCCACTACTCGGAGATCACGGCCGCAGATGGTTACGGATGAGGTGTTCTCAAGCTCTAATACTTTCGTTCTTTCAATCCTTTGGCTGGAGCACACAGTCTGCCCGAATAGCGTCTGATGCTTCGCATGTGCCGAAGTCCGAATTAAGGGCTCAACTTAAACTGCCATATAGACGCGTTCCTGGTGTATCAGACACATCTAGCTGCTCCGCTAGCTGTATGATTTCCTAGTCATAGGATATTGTATTCTCAGAGGAAGCTGTCCTTAGTCATACAGGAGTGGAGACATGGACATCTACTTTGTATCGTGGTGTTTCTGGCGCTGCAAGTACCGCTACTTATTGCTCCAAGACGCCTGTGTGTGATTGGACAGCAGGTCGCCTGTCAACCCACCCACCCGGCCCAGAGGTGTCAGCTAGTGGACCCTAGCGAGCCCTGCGCGGTGAGGGGATGCAGGCCAGCGTCGTAATCAGTGTTTATCGTGTTGAGCTATTCTCGGGTGTCGGACGTGGACTGTGACGTAACCGGCACGCCCGTCGCTGCTCATGCTATGCAGCGGCCGGGCAGGACTTTGAGGTGCGCCTGAGGCCGAAGCGAGAGCTGGCGGACAACTGCCCCTCGGGGAGGATGAGTTGCGGTGCCGGGCATTGGAAAATGGCCGATGCGGGAAAGGGGTTTGAGAGCGGGCCAGTTCTATGCAGGATTGGAACCTTCCAGGTGGAAGGAAGCCCTAGAAGATCTGCCTAGGGTACGTACCGGTACCAGGCGAGTAGGGTCTCGTTCGGGTACGCCACTTTCCAGGGCGGGACAACTCGCGAATATGGTTGAGGAGCTAGTGGAGCCGGCGGGGTGGGACACTCCCATCGCTTAGCGAATCAGAGGCGGTGGGTGGGACTGAGCGGTCTGAGAACAACCCTGAAGCACTTGGGGTTCCAACTCATACTGCTGCCTCGACGAGAGGGCTTGGATGGCGAGGATAGGAGCCCTTGAGCTTCTTTCGCATGCCGGCTGGCGGCCCAGAGTCCTCCCAGTCGGTGTCAGCTCAGCTTGCTTTGTTTCGGTAGAAGCGTGATCAGCAATGTATTTGTGTGTACGCGATTCATGCATCTCCAATGTCACGCGGGCTCGAAGTTTCGACTAGCACGCATCCGTGTAGCGTTACATAGCCCAGAAGGAGTCACGATTGATACCAAGTAATCTAGGCATCGGTTCCGTCGGTGACAACACTGGTCAGTGGTGGTAACATCTTGCCCAACGTACGTGTAGCAGGCTGGAGATGATCGAGGTCTCTGGGACACAACAGCTTGGCTGACAAGATGACAGACAGGGGATGTAGAGGCAGGGCCCGGCAGGCAAAGCGTGAGGGGGCGCCGTGTGGAGCAGCGACTCCATGTTGACATTTCCCCAATTCCTCCCCTTGTGCAATTGAGGATTCAACATTTGGGAAGGGCACCCTGAGCAGCTGTCGCCGCCCGCCACTGCACAACTCCCAGCGCGACCTGGCTTGCCTGGGTTTGAGTCTGGGTCTGGGTCTGGGTCTGGCTGGTGCTGGTACTGGTGAGCAATGGTGTGGGACAGGATTGACTGTAGATGCTGCTGTGCGGCAGACTCGCACTGATCGCCAGTCTGTGTCAGCAGACTGTGTGGTAAGCGTGTTTCGATGTGGCCCGGAGGGCTGAGGAGCCGTCGACAATTCCGCTCACGGCTCTTTGGGACATTTCCTGCACAGGCGAATATACTGTCGAGAAAGCCGTGGACAAGCGGACAGGCAGAGGTTCTGAAGTCGCCGTAGGCCTTCGAGGCCTTCACGGTCGCCCTGCATCAAGGCTATCGGCCGATTGAGTCTTTGCCGCTTGTGGAGCCGGGAATTCCCACATTCTCCAATCCATCCATGGATGGCCTGGTCCAGTACCAGTCTACGCAGCAGAGGCTGTCCGGCCTTCGGCAGGTACGCGTGCGGCCACGACCGGGTTGTTCCTTCCCCCCTTCGCCCGCTCCCAATTGTGGTGAGTAAGGCACACCCCTCCCCCCTCCTTCCTCCACACCCGCACGGGTGCCTTCCCCTCCAACCCTCCAGGGCAGGGTGCAGTGTTGGGCCCATTCTTCCCGTGGTCCCTCTTTCTATCAACCCGCCGTCCCAGCAGCGTGCTCTCGACACGGTCTGGTCGTGCTTGAGCTTGTCCCGGCTGCTCAGTGGTCTTTTGCCCAAAACTTACCATCACAGCCGCCTCTTTTGCCCCTCCTTGTTCTTTGTCCTGTTCTGCCCATCACCCAACCGACTCGAGCCCAAGCGAGTTTGGTCAACGACAACTACGCATCATCACAACCACGATTTGCTGACTTCACGCCCAAGAAGTCCAGCTGGGACCACATTCTCTCCCACAACCCTACCTAGCAAGCTTTACGCTCCACGGCCTGCTTGTACTCCGTCCTCCAGACTTCTCATCCTTCGAGACGTTACAGCTCCGGCGTACTCAAGATACCAACAATTTCCTAGAAGGCTTCGCCGAGACGATCACGCCCCAGTCGTTCTCCGCCACCATCTCATTCCCACAAACGTAACAGCAATTCCGCAGGCCAAAGCGGATCCCCGCCCTCACAATGCGTCCCGAAGTCGAGCAAGAGCTCGCCCACACGCTCCTCGTGGAGCTGCTGGCATACCAGTTCGCTTCACCTGTCAGGTGGATCGAGACACAGGATGTCTTTCTCGCAGAGCAGCAAGCTGAGCGCATAGTCGAAATTGGTCCTGCCGATACCCTGGGTGGCATGGCCAAGCGTACCATTGGCCTCAAGTATGAAGCTTTCGATGCTGCGAAGTCTCTTCAACGCCAGATTCTCTGCTACAACAAAGACTCCAAAGAGATTTACTACGATGTAGACCCCGTAGAGGAGGAGGCCGCAGCACCCGCTGCTGAGGGTTCCTCTAGCGCAGCTCCATCCTCTGCCCCAGCTGCTGCGGCTGCCCCTGTCGCTGCTGCTCCCGCCGCATCTAGCGCTGGCCCAGCTGCTGCTGTCGCCGACGCACCGCTGCCGGCTGTAGACGTTGTTAGAGCCCTGATCGCTCAGAAACTCAAGAAGCCATTCGCAGAGATCCCGCTCAGTAAAGCCATCAAAGACCTGGTAGGAGGTTAGTACTTATTCCCCACGTTCCGAAAGGACAGGCTCCAGAACCATTTTGGCCCCATACTGACCCCTCGATTGCTCGACAGGCAAGTCAACGTTACAAAATGAAATTCTTGGCGACCTCGGAAAGGAATTCGGCTCGACACCGGAGAAGCCTGAAGATACCCCCTTGGACGAGCTCGGTGCTGTCATGCAACAGACTTTCAACGGACAGCTCGGAAAGACCTCTCAGGCGCTCGTTGCTCGGCTGATTTCTTCCAAGATGCCGGGAGGCTTCAACATCACAGCGGCTCGCAAGTACCTGGAAACTCGCTGGGGTTTGGCTCAAGGTAGACAAGATGGTGTTCTTGTCCTGGCCATTACGATGGAGCCTGCCGCTCGTCTTGGAGGCGAGCCGGATGCCAAGGCGTTCCTTGACGATGTTACGCAAAAGTATGCCAGTCACGCTGGTATCAGTCTTACAACAGCCTCTGCTGGCGGTGACGCTGGTGGTGGCGCTGGAGGCATGATGATGGATCCTGCAGCTATTGATGCTCTTACCAAGGACCAGCGGGCACTGTTCAAGCAGCAGGTTGAGCTTTTGGCAAGATACCTCAAGATGGACCTTCGCGCTGGTGAGAAGGCGGCACAGGCGTCTCAGGAGGCCTCTTCAGTACTGCAGGCGCAGGTCGACCTGTGGAATGCCGAGCACGGCGACTTCTATGCAGCCGGCATTGAGCCCTCCTTCAGCCCTCTGAAAGCCCGCACTTATGACTCTTCCTGGAACTGGGCCCGCCAAGATGTTCTCAGCATGTACTACGATGTCCTCTTCGGCCGTCTCAAGGCTGTCGACCGTGAGATCGTCAGTCAGTGCATTCGCATCATGAGCAAGTCGAACCCCAGACTCCTAGAATTCATGCAGTACCACATCGACCACTGCCCCACTGAACGCGGCGAGACATACAAGCTTGCCAAGGAGCTCGGCCAGCAGCTCATCGCGAACTGTATTGACGTGATGAACATCCCTCCCGTCTACAAGGACGTTGCTGTCCCTACTGGACCTCGAACGACTGTCGACGCTCGCGGTAACCTCGCATATGAGGAAGTGCCTCGGCCCAGTTGCCGCAAGCTTGAGCACTACGTTCAGCAGATGGCTGATGGCGGCAAGATCTCCGAGTACGGTAACCGGACTAAGGTTCAAAATGACCTTAGCCGCATCGTGAAACTCATCAAGGAGCAGCACAAGATGTCGAAGACTGCCAAGATCGAGTTCCAGAAGCTCTACGCCAATGTCGTCCGTTCTCTGGCCATGAACGAGTCTCAGATCCTGCCGAAGGAGAACAAGTCTACTCTGACCAAGAAGGCTAATACTCTCAAGGCTAGCGCCCAGAACAGTAAGGGCAAGGTTGAGACTATCCCATTCTTGCACCTTCGCCGCCAGAACATGCACGGCTGGGAGTATAGCAAGAAGCTCACTGGCGTCTATCTCGACTGTCTGGAGGAGGCTGCCAAGAACGGTGTCAGCTACCAGGGCAAGTACGCCCTCATGACGGGTGCGGGTGCTGGATCCATTGGTGCCGAGGTTCTCTCTGGACTCATCAGTGGCGGCGCCAAGGTTATTGTGACAACTTCTCGCTTCTCCCGTGAGGTCACCGAGTACTATCAGGCAATGTACGCCAAGTATGGCGCACGTGGCTCTCAGCTCGTAGTTGTGCCGTTCAATGGAGGTAGCAAGCAGGACGTCGAAGCTCTTGTTGACTACATCTACGACAACAAAAACGGTCTCGGCTGGGATCTCGACTACATTGTTCCCTTTGCCGCTATTCCTGAGAACGGCCGCCAGATTGACTCGATTGACTCAAAGTCCGAGTTGGCCCACCGTATCATGCTAACCAACGTCCTCCGTCTTCTTGGTGCTGTCAAGACTCAAAAGGCTGAGCGCGGTTTCGAGACTCGCCCGGCTCAGGTCGTGTTGCCACTGTCGCCCAACCACGGCACTTTCGGCAGCGATGGCTTGTACTCGGAATCCAAGCTTGGTCTTGAGACACTGTTCAATCGTTGGCATGCTGAGGATTGGGGCAACTACCTCACAATCTGTGGCGCTGTCATTGGTTGGACCCGTGGTACTGGACTCATGTCAGCAAACAACATCGTTGCTGAAGGCGTTGAGAAGTTTGGCGTCCGCACTTTCTCACAGCAGGAGATGGCTTTCAATTTGCTTGGCCTCATGTCGCCTGACGTCGTTGATCTCTGCCAGGTCGAGCCAGTCTTTGCTGACCTGAACGGCGGCCTGCACTTCCTGCCTAATCTCAACGAGACCATGACCAAGCTTCGTAAGGATATCATGGAAACCAGCGAGACCCGTCGTGCCGTGACCAAGGAGACTGCCCTTGAGAACAAGATTGTCAATGGCGAAGACTCGGAAACTTTGTACAAGCAGAAGAAGGTGGAACCCCGCGCCAATCTCAAATTTGACTTCCCTACTCTGCCAGACTGGAAGAAGGAGATCGCGCCTCTTAACGCCAACCTCAAGGGTATGGTTGACCTCGACAAAGTTGTCGTTGTCACTGGTTTCGCCGAGGTCGGACCCTGGGGTAACTCGAGAACCCGCTGGGAGATGGAGGCTTACGGCCAGTTCTCCCTTGAGGGTTGTGTTGAGATGGCCTGGATCATGGGTCTGATCAAGCACCACAATGGGCCTATCAAGGGCCAGCCATACTCCGGCTGGGTTGATGCTAAGTCTGGGGATCCCGTCGATGACAAGGACATCAAGGCCAAGTACGAGAAACACATTCTGGACCACTCTGGCATACGTCTCATCGAGCCAGAGTTGTTCGGCGGATACGATCCCAACAAGAAGCAGCTTCTGCAGGAGGTCGTGATCGAGCATGACCTCGAGCCCTTCGAGACCTCCAAGGAGACCGCCGAAGCCTTCAAGCGCGAGCACGGCGAGAAGGCAGAGATTTTCGAGATCCCTGAGAGCGGCGAGTTCATTGTGCGGATGAAGCAGGGCGCGACCCTTTGGGTTCCCAAGGCACTTCGCTTCGATCGCCTTGTCGCTGGCCAGATCCCAACAGGCTGGGATGCCAAGAAGTATGGTGTCCCCGAGGACATCATCAGCCAGGTCGACCGCGCGACACTCTTTGTACTCGTCTCAGTTGCCGAGTGTCTACTCGCTTCCGGCATCACCGACCCCTACGAGTTCTACAAATATGTACACGTCTCTGAGCTGGGTAACTGCATTGGTGCTGGTATGGGTGGCTCTAATGCTATCCACAGCATGCACGTCGACCGCCTCATGGATCGCCCGGTGCAGAATGACATTCTGCAGGAGACCTTCATCAACACTGCCGCCGCTTGGGTCAACATGTTGCTTCTCTCCTCTTCTGGTCCCATCAAGACCCCCGTTGGTGCTTGCGCCACTGCTGTCGAGTCTGTCGACATCGGTTACGAGACCATCATGGAGGGCAAGGCTCGCATCTGCTTGGTTGGTGGTTTCGATGAGCTGAACGAGGAGGGATCGTACGAATTCGCCAACATGAAGGCCACCAGCAACGCTGTCGACGAGTTTGCTCACGGTCGCACTCCCAAGGAGATGTCGCGTCCCACGACCACAACCAGGAATGGCTTCATGGAGTCTCAGGGATCCGGTATCCAACTCATCATGACTGCACAACTCGCGCTCGACATGGGCCTACCCATCTATGGTATCCTTGCGCTCACCACCACTGCCAGTGACAAGATCGGTCGCTCGGTCCCTGCGCCTGGCCAGGGTGTCCTTACTACCGCCCGCGAGAATGCTGGCAAGTTCCCCTCGCCTCTCCTCGACATTAAGTACCGCCGTCGCCAGATTGAGCTCCGCAAGAAACAGATCCGCCAATGGCAGGAGTCAGAGCTTGAGTACCTCTATGAGGAGGTTGCTGCCATCAAGTCGCAGGGTGGTGAGATCAACGAAAAGGAATACACCGAGGATCGCGCCGTGCACATCGAAAAGGAAGCTGTTCGCCAGGAGAAGGAGGTTCTCCGCAGCCTCGGTAACAGCTTCTGGAAGCAGGACAACAGCATCGCTCCTCTCCGTGGCGCCCTCGCTACCTGGGGCCTTACGATTGATGATCTCGACGTTGCCTCGTTCCACGGCACTTCCACCAAGGCCAACGACAAGAACGAATCGTCCGTCATCTGCGAGCAGCTGCGTCACCTTGGCCGCAAAAAGGGTAACGCCGTGCTGGGTATCTTCCAGAAGTACCTCACCGGACACCCCAAGGGTGCTGCCGGTGCCTGGATGCTCAACGGTTGTTTGCAGGTGCTGAACACTGGTCTCGTGCCTGGCAACCGCAACGCTGATAACGTCGATGAAGTCATGGAGCAATTCGACTTCATTGTCTACCCCAGCCGTAGCATCCAGACTGATGGCGTCAAGGCTTTCTCAGTGACCTCTTTCGGCTTCGGTCAGAAGGGTGCTCAGGCCATCGGTATTCACCCCAGATACCTGTACGCGGTGCTTGACGAGGCGACATACAATGCGTATGCCGCCAAAGTCAACGCTCGCCAGAAGAAGGCATACCGCTACCTACACAACGGTATGATCAACAATGCCATCTTCCAGGCCAAGGACCACTCGCCGTACAGCGAGGAGCAGCTCCGCAAGGTTCTACTCAACCCCGACGCGCGTGTCTCTGTCGAGAAGAAGAGCAAGGATCTCACCTACGCCTCCGACTTTGCTAAGCAGGCCACCGCTGCCAAGCTTCCCAAGTCGCAGAAGACTAGAGAGATGGTTGAGGGCCTTTCCAAGACTCTGTCAGCTGGCAAGAATAGCAAGATCGGGGTTGACGTTGAAGACATTGCCGCCATCAACATTGACAACGAGACTTTTGTGGAGCGCAACTTCACCAGCAACGAGATTGCATACTGCAAGAAGGCCGCGAGCCCTCAAAGTTCATTTGCGGGTCGCTGGTCTGCTAAGGAGGCTGTCTTCAAGAGTCTTGGTGTACAGAGCAAGGGCGCTGGTGCGCCATTAAAGGACATTGAAATCCTCTCAAATGAGCAGGGTGCTCCAGTCGTTTCGGTGAGTCTATCCTCAATCCGTTAAACATGAATTTTACCATTTGCTAACAGTACAATAGCTGCACGGCGATGCTGCTGAAGCTGCCAAAAAAGCTGGCGTGACTGAGGTTACCGTCTCCATTTCTCACTCTGACGACCAGTCCATTGCAATTGCTGTTGCCAGCTTCTAAGGCATTACGAGACTAATGATCATTGTCATGTACATAAGGCTGGAGTTGGGATGTTGTGCTTTGAGGTGTTGCATTGCTTGATACCGGAAATGATTTAGATATATGAGAAGGCAACGGTTTAGCTCTATTTATGTATGAGAAAAAGTCGCAAGCACGTTTGGGCGCGTGCGAAGCGGGACGACCACCCACACACGGTCGTATACATCTTGGGCCAACACATTATAGACTTATCCATCACCATTCGATCCAATTCGGCTCATTCTCTGTGTGAATCTTGAGTGCCCAGCAGATATTCTGATTTATCTCCTGCGTGAGAACTGCTTGCTATGCCGGTACTTCTGATCAGCACCAACTGTGCACGACTTTGACTCACCAAGCCAACGTCATGGATAGTGTATACACATATTGTACTATGACTTCGGCATGCTACCGGTTAACAACCGTGCAGTCTCCCTCCTTCACCTTGTCTCTTCACCACTTCTTTTTCCAACCACTGAATCATGTCCGCAATCTCGTCACTAACCGCCTTTTCGCGGGGAATCTCATGCCCAGCACGCGTATCATACACCCGACGGCAGTCCGGATCGCACATAAGAGCGAGTTGAATGGCAGCTGTGTACCTTGGGTCCTTGACGCCGTATACATGTGCGGTGGGGATACCCAGGATCCGCATCGCTCGAGGGAGGGAGGCCGGACGGAGGTCTAGACCGTAGACATCCGCCAAGGGACCGGCAACGTTGTCGTCCTGGTCCTGCAGTGTTCTCAGGGTCTCACCTGCCGATGGCCGTCGTCCCGGTGGTGGTGATGGTGATGGTGACGATGATGATGATGATGACGGGAAGACACGAGAGTTGAGTGCAAAGGAACGCGGTATCTCCCGCTGGTCCTCGCGCGCAATGACCCCCTCGGCGTCGTGGGACAGCGTGGACAAGTCGTCCCAGGGACTCGTCCTCGATGACGCTGGTGGTGGTGTTGAGTTTGATGACGTGTGGCCGCGAGAGAGGATCTGCGCGAGCCGCTCACCAATCAGCCGCGTCTTGCGGGCCAGGTCTACGGCTGTGGCGTCGGATATATCCCATGCTTTTTGTGGGATTTTGTACTGAGTGGTAGCGTTAGTGGTAGTGGTTGTTATTGCGTCTGGTGGGTTTAGGGATTCCAGGATCGGGAGGGGTGGTCCGCCACATATGAACAGGATTGCCTTGAATGGCGGCGGTTGTGGTGATGAGGAGTGATCGCTGTCTTTCGATGATGATGTGTTGCTGGATCGTGCTGCAGCTTCGACCTCGGCGTTGTACCGCATCAGCACCCCCGCCGCGACCGAGGCGCCCTGGGAGAAGCACAGGCATGCATCGTACGGTTCCCCCGTGGCTTGGATCTCCCGCCGGATGTGCGAGAGGACGTACTCTGGGGCGGCGTCGAGTTCGTCCTGGTCCGTGTAGGAGCGGAGGAACGTGTAGTATGGAGGAGGGAAGAATGGGGATATTTGCACGGCCTGCTGTTCTTGCTGCTGCTGTGCTGTTGTGCTGGATGAGGAGGTAGACGTTTCTGGAGGAGGAGAGGGTTTAGAAGTAGTGGTGGATAGTTCATGGGGACCATCGATGAAGTCGAACGTATGCCTTCCTGGAGGGAGACGGGCGCGGAAGGCAGCTTAGATGATGTGTTAGTTGATATGGTATATAGTGTCACATGGGGAGGAAAGGAAGGGGCCAGTCCCCGAAACTTCGGGCTACTTGGGACGGATAGAAAGAATAGAACATACCGGTCTGCGCCTTGAATATCGATCCGCTCGTGCCAGCGCCGTGAAGACACAAGAACTTCATCGCGTCCAAGCCGCACTTGTATGTAAGTCGAGAGTGAAGATACGTCTTTTGACTTTGGGACAATGCGATAAATGTCCAGATCTCTTTCTTTCTTCTTTTTTTTTGCCTTCCTCTTTGATGATATATCAGACTTGCTTGCCTGATAATTATCTTTGAAAAGAATTTGGTTCGAACGACCGTTACTTGTCCCCCTGGAGGCGCTTTTCAGTGGGATTCGAGATATTGTTGAGACTTATCAAAAGCACAATCCTCTTTTTGTCGTAACTGGTGTTATTCCCTGGACGCGATAACGGGTCCCGATTCCAGGTCCGATGATTTGTTGGGGGAAAAGGGTTATACAAGCATCCTAAATCAATACATTGATGGTGATTATTGTCCCGAAAGAGAATCACGTTGCAACCACGTGGTCCAATTCGCCGAATCCTTTTTCCGTATGTTTTTCTTACCGGCTAGATGTTACCCGGAATGGGGAGGAGAAGGGGGGGGGGGTCCGCACACAATACGGAAACGGGCATCAACAGGTAAAGCAGGTTAAGTGCTTTTTGAGTCCACCGGCAGATTTGTGTGTGTTTCCAGCCCGCCAAAAGCACTTCTGGGCATCATGTTAAGAGGTGTGCGGGAGTACTGGTACGCTACCTGCCTCAGTACCTTAGGTTAACAGTAAGCACTGCCTTGCATCATCCCGCACGTGCACGCTACCAGTTCCGCCACACATACGAGGGAGAGTAAGCAGTTTCGACTGAGAAAAAAAGTGAACGATGCACCACAACGTTTCACTCCATTTTCCAAGAAAGCTTTCTCTCCAAAGACCTATCTATGAAGCCTCCTAATCTGCATGTGCATCGTTTCTTTGGTGCTCGTGTTTTTGTTTTTCTTGTGAAATAACGTAATCGTAACAGCTCTGAGGTGGCTACAAGGTATCAATGCCCAGCACTCCACTTGGACTGGCTAAATCGAGTCAGTCATGACCGATTTGGAAATTTCCAGATCTGGAGTTCTCACATTTTGGAGACCTGTAACGGCCCGAAAATGACTTCCATGTTCGACCCAGGGTTTTTGTGACTATCTGAATACAGCTCACATTACTTATCGTCGTTGTTTGAAGACATTAGCAGGAATTATCGATCAATAGAATTCATTGCCAACCCCTCTCATCGTCACGGACAGAAAACCGCAGCTTGCATCAAATATATATATACATATACATGTGTATATATATGTCTTGCTCGTGGCACACTATATAACCAAAAAACACAAAACCGCATTTCTTTACATGCAAAAGTTTCAAGAGCACGTTCCCAAAACTTTATTCGGAACATCATTATCTTCGCCATCACGCCTCGACATGCACCCTCTCCACAACACCGCTTTCACCACCATCATCCTCGTCCTCCTCTAGCCTCATCCCATCATCAGTCTTCGGAATGGCAGCCAGCTGCAGCACCCCGAGCACAGCAACACCGGCACAGCTGAACCAAGCAGCCGCACTGCCGCCCGCACTGAAGATGATGCCGGCCAGGGGCGGCCCGATGGTCCTGGCCAGACAACATCCGCTCATGGCAAGGCCGTTGACCCGGCCCAGCACGGTAGAGTGCGGGGTCGCCTCCTTCAGGAGGATCAGCGCGCAGGGCATCGCGATGATGCCGTAGAAGCTCTGCATCATCAGACTCAGGGTCAGGCCCACGCTCGAGAGCTCGACGGTGGGCATGGCGGAGATGAAGGGCATCAGTAGGTATGCTGTCGGGTAGAAGATGACATTGACCACGAAGGACCTTCTGACGCCCACTTTGGCGACGAATAAGGGGAAGATGACGGCCTGGATGAACAGGCCAATCACGCCGTTTGTGGCGAGGTACGAGCCTACGTCGTGCACCGTGTAGCCCAGTCCGCCCTTGAAGTCGATTTGCCCCGAGTGTGAGGGAATAGACGGCTCGTCGAGCAAATGGATCGGAAACAATGCGCTGAAGGCCATCTGGTGGTATGAGACTAGCACCATGGCCAGGATCAGCATGAGGATCTTGAAGGACCAGACTGGGCCAGTGTATTCGGTGCTATCTTCATCGTGATCGTCCACATGGGTCTGGAGAGCAAGGCGACTGCGCAGGCCATTTGGCTGCACCGAGCTGGATCTGCCTGGGAAGGAAGCCAACGTGCTCATGGACGAGCGACGGATGTCAAAGGTCTGCTCGATGGGGAGTGGCAGACTCTCTTCCATGAAAACGGGGCCTTTAATCCTGCTTTGCGATAACGCGCGCCCGTTGAGGGTCGCTCCATCGTCGAGGAGCCTTGTTGTCTCGTTCGAGCCATTGTTTTCGGTGTCGTCTTCGTCGCTGATGGCGTTCTCGTCGTCGTGCCCTGTTCTGGTGCCGGTAGTGTGTCCCGCAGCACGCCCACCACGCCTAGAGGCGCGTGGGTTGGTCTCCTCGAGGAAGAAGAAGCCCTGGATAATTGCCAGAATCACGGCAATCATGGCTACAAGGTTGGGCAGGAGGTATGGGTACCGCCCAAAGAGGCCGTCCTCTGGGAAGAGGTCAGGGTAGAAGTGCGCTGGCTGTGCGAGAAACCCGCCCATTGCGGAACCGAGGATGCCACCGAGGACCCAGACAAAGGGTTGGGTAGCATATGCTTTTGCTGTACATCGAAATGTATGCTGTCAGTGGTAATGTCCTATGGGGGGCGGAATTTGATGGCGTCAGAGGGTGACCTACGCTCATGTTCAGGCAACTTCACCATCTCCGCGACCATAGTTTGCATGACCTTCACATATAAAACCCATTAGCACTTCCAGCCGCAAAACGTAGACCTGACCCGCCGATCCAGCTGAAGGTCCTTGGCGCCAGCTCATGGCCACACTCACAGAAACATTCCCGTTCAATGCCCCGCCAATAAATCTCGCCAGCAGTGCAACCCAATACGATTTTGCAAGCCCAAATATCAATGAGCTGAGCGCAACACCGCCGAGCCCGATCAGGACGATAGGTTTCCGCCCATAACGATCCGAGAGAGCGCCCCAGCCCATGGCGGTGATGGCCTCGGCGACCGCGTACGCGCTAACTAAGAGGCCCGCGTAGAACGAGGCATCCTGCTCCGTCCCGCGCAGGTCGCGCACCAGAACATATGTGTATGCGAGGATCGAGTTGAAGGCAATGGGTTCGCTGAAGCGGCAGATTGCTATTGCGAAAAAGGAGGAGCATCAGTATAAGCTGGAAACCGGGCATTGTGATGTAAGTGGGAAGGTGCTGCTAGCACAGTCATGCCGTGAGCTGTGAAGATGAGCGATCGTGTGGATTCGCAGCCACAATCTCTGGTGATAAAACTGGAAATGTCTTACCCAAAATGGTCAATTGCTTGTAAGGAAAAGCATAGGGGTCCTTGGCTGACCCAGATGCCCCGTTCAGTGCCATATTGATCGCTCTCAAGAACTGTTTTGCTATGTCGAATCTTGCAATACAGAAAATGCTCGAGTGATCGCTTCGTGTGGTCCGAGAGTTTGCTCTTATCAGAACGTTAACTCGCGTCCTCCACAAGCTCGAAGAACAAGCACGGGCACGGTCGCAGTTTCGGCAACACTCTTGCGAGCTGCTAGCCTTTCTTCAACCAACAAGAAGGCACGCAAGGAATCCGGACAAGCAGCAGTGTCCAAGTGAGGAAGAGCAACAAGCCACGGTCGACACACCAGTCGCGGGTCCTGGCAGAAAAACGAGGCAGACAATGGCAGCGGCAAAGGCAAAGAAAGAAAAGAAGGAAGTGGACAAGGTCGGCCCACGATGCCGATCAGTCTCCTCTCTCTTTGCTTCCCGGACTCTCAGGCAAAGTGCGGCGGCAAATGGCCGGCGGGCAACGACGTCGCGCGAAACGCGGACGCTCACTCTGGGGCTCTTCGTGTGGGGTCATCTCCTCCCAGCATCGACTTCCTCCTCACCGGCTTGGGGACACCCCAGCACTCTTGGCGGAGCCCATCCCCTGGTAAAGGCACATTGCCTCGAGGTTATATCCGTCTCTGGTCCCCCCTCTCTCCGGGCCAATCGAGGCCGGCCAATGCAAAGCGGTTGAGATGGCGTGCATGTGCCGTGGGACGCGAATGCAACCTGGGAACCCTTCCCCATTCGGCGTCGACTGCCGGCCGCTATCGAGCATCGATAATGTGCCGAAGTTGAGCCTCGCTGGCGGGGATCTTGCCCGCCAGTCCACACCCTTATGCGGGGAATGCCCAGGTCTTAGTTGCAACGTTAGATTCGCCGGTCCAAAGGCACACCGCCGGGGTGACACGGCACACATGTTGTAACTTCGTCGCCTCACCGTCCTGTCGAGGCCCAAACGATTGCCCGCGGACTTTTGAGCCTGAGGCCGTGGTTGTAGAAAGTCGGTTAAATGCTTCAGGGTTCACCGACACCAGCAATTTCATGGCACGCACACGTCTTGGGACCCCCACGCGCTGGCTGTCCCGCGACAACTCCAATCAGAAAACGGTCGTCGGGTCTCGGGTCAGGTGTCCCCGGGCAGTCATCGATTGCTGGCTCGTGCCACACGTCACATCTGCATTATGCGGGCTTTACCACATTACACCATGGAGCTCGTGCTTTCGGCATTAGTTCATCATCAAAGACTGGTTGGCTTTAGGGGAGCCAGTCTCTGCGTGCAGGTTGTGTAGTCTCGCGTGCTCATGTCTTGCATGGTTCCAATCTAACGTCAAGCCTTGTGATCGGCCAGTTCATAATCATTGTATTGCGCCTTTGACAGCTTGTCATGTCGACTCTTAGCACAGCTCCCATAATGGCCGAGGAAGTTCTGCGATAACCGAGGCAGGTTGCGTGGGCTGTCGTGCAGATGGCGCCTGGACACTAACATAGACAACCTTGCGTTTCGGATTGCCCATTAGCACAGACTGCGACTTCAGTCCATAGTAGTCCGAGATCGAGTGTGTGATCCATCGCCTGCCGAACGAGTGTCAGCGAATTACTGCAACGCACTTCCGGACATTTGGAACAACTTACTTGAAAGCGCTGCTCTCATCATCGTCGCCGAGTGCATCAAACACCATACCTTCCTGAGCTGATGCATCATTGTTCTTCGGCTCTCGCCTGGCCTTCTTCCAGCCATCTCGCATGCTACCGTTGCGGCCGACGAAAACAATTTCCTCATCCTCAGTGCTGCTGTCAGACTCAACATCTGCGGCAGGTTTAGCAACCTCGCGCTCCACGAGGAACTTGCGCACAGGTTCCTCGAGAGATCTGACCCATATCTTCACTGCAGGAACCTTCTTGGCCCGGACAAAAAGCTCTCTCGGGACCCGCCCGGGGACATGGTCGTCCCCGAGCGTTCGGGTCTGGGTTTGCTTGCGCCGAGCGGCGGCGGCGGTCTTGCTCTCGACGCGGGCACGGACGTGCAAGTCCCAGGCGGACGCCAGCTGGTATGGGACATGTACAACAGGATGCGTGGGACGGTGCTCCCAGTCGATTGGCTCGGGAGGCTGGGCGTTGGGAACGCCTAGCAGACGGTCTATAGAGAGTGCAAACAGTCAGCTGCCTCTAGCTCCTCCCAAGGAACATTAAGTAGCGCATAACAGCAAGTGTATAGACATACCGTTTTCCCACCTCCGGCGCTGCCGGCTGCCCTCCTTGCCCTTGAGTAGTGCATCGCGCCGCTTCTGACTGTCGCGAGCCGAGGTCGGTCGTGGAGGCGGCGTCACAGCATTTGTCCTCGCACGGGGGTCGATCGAGACCTTTCTTGTCTTGACGAGCTCTTGGTCAAGCGGGATCGAGAGGGGCTGCTGCTGGGGCCTAGGGGGCGAGGTCGCCGATATGGCCAGTGACTCGATAGCCGATACAGCCCATGCTTCAATGTCGATGATGCTCGTTTGCTGGGCAGATTGGGGAGTGGCGGCCGTCGTCGTTGCATGCGCTACAGGCAACTGACTGGTGGCGTCTACCTGAGCTGTTGAGACGGGATGGCTGTTATGATTGAGGGCGGTCGTCGATGTGGTACCCTCAAGGGGAACAGGAGCACCCCCAAGACCAGGTGGTGGGGGCACTGCGTTATAAATCGCCATGGTGCAGGAGCTGCTGCTGGATGCAAGACGAATTGGCAGACGTGAACGATGACTTGGGCTGTCTATGGGTTGCAGGTGCCAAGGAAAGCTCGATTCTGGCTCAACAGGAGCAACTAAAGAGATGGGAAATGATAGCAGAGGGGCAAACGGTCCAAGAGGCCATCTTGAACACGAGGCAAATCGGCAACTCAGATTGAGTGGGCATCAGTTCGGCTTGATTCAGCACCATGTCGTCCGAAGAGGGGGTTTCGCGTGGTGCTAGTGGCGCATCCCTCCTGACCATCCGCGCATCTCGAAGTGGCGATACTTGCTTGGCAAGTATTCTGTCAAACTGTCGTCCCCAAGAGTAATTAGTGGACGTCCGATTCGTCCTCTAATCTTTGATATTCATCATACATCTACCACGTTTCTTTTTTGCTTGACACTTCCAGCTCAACCCCTTCTACTGTCTCGCCATTTCGGATCAATAAGCGCTGTGCTGAAATACCTGATCCGGCCGTATCTCTGACTCAGACTTCGATGACACATAGAAGTCGCGTCGTCCATTTCGCGCTAGAGCTGCACCCCATTAAGCAGGTGCAGGGGACTTCTTATCGACCAATCAGCGTGCGAAGATGTCCACGGGGATGCGATGCGGGATCGCCGGGATAGGAGCTCAAATCAGGCCTTCTTGCTTGGTACTGTATGGTGTTCGCATGCCGCCTGCATCCTCGGCCCGTAACTTCAAGCGGCCGTTATGTTCCTCTGTCCTGCCGCTCACGCACTGGGGCGAGGCAACCCTCGTGATCACGAATCTTATTTGTCAACACGGACTAACTCAGGGACCTCAAATTGGGCACTTCCGATGATGTAGGGCTTTCGGTCAGGTTGGTCTAGGATGCTCTTGGATTGCGAAATAGAAAGCAGGCATGGAAACGGTCGTATGCAAGAAGCTAGTAATATTTACAGTATATGCACACAGAAGAAACGCCCTGCAGACCACAGAAACCAATTTAGGATCAAGCCAGATGCGAGCACTCGGTCGGAAGTAAGTAGTCTCCAGTCTGCCACCTTTATCGTGTCCCGGAGCTTCCAATACCACCTGGCGCAAGGAGAGGCTGGTCCTCTCCCATCCCCTGCACACTCTCCCGGTCGAGCGCCCGCTCGATCTCTTCTTGTGTATCGCCATATGCCTGCAAGTGGGCAGAGTATGGACCTGGAGATGGTAGCACTCTCGGAGTGGTCCGGCGATTGTAAGACGGACGCTCTGGAACAGCCTGTTGCTTGTTTCTCTCAACAGCCTGCCACTCATAACGAATAGCCATGGAAAGCAAGATGCCCTGCATGAAGGCAGTCAGAACATAAACACCCCACGAGCTCCAGCCGCCCCAGCCCAAACGTGCAGCCAGACTGGCGGCAAACACAAGACCACCGGGAGTCTGAATGCACATCATGAGGATGCTCAGGCTACCAGCATGTTTGAGCTTGTATGTTGTCCAGATCTGGGGAAAGTATTGGATAGCCGCGAGCGCCGCAGCGGAGACGCCGAGGAAGTTGGCCCAAGACAGAAGATATTGTGGAGCACCCAGGGATAGCGAAGCAGATATAACGACAACTGCGAAGCCGTGCACAATGCACACAGCTGCCACAATGAGTGCTGTCCTCCATGTTGGTCTGTCGGGGTCCTGCTCGAGCTCGTCTTCGTCGACCTCGGCGTCTTCTCTGCGGAAAAAGACGAGGAACAGCAGCAGTCTAACCGAATGTTAGTACTGAACGCGGCATGATGATGGTGATGAAAAGACAGGAGTGTCAATGTTATACGTACATGACAGCGAAGCAGATCCACTGCGTACCAATCTGGACAATACCGAGAAGTCCAGCTGTGCATTCGAACGGGCTGACCTCCTTGCAGCACATGACGTCTGCGCGACTCTCGGGGAGGGTCAGAATGTTGCCAAACTGAGCATTTGCCGATGTGACTCCAAGCAGGACAAAGTAGGGCGAAATGCCCTCCGATGTGCCTCGTGAGATGATGCGAACATGTTGAAGGAGGTAGGACATGAGGATGCCGAGAATGAGGAGACTGTACAGGATACGAGCAGGGTCAGCATCATGGATGTAAAGAAACCATCTTTCCAGGAAAAGGGTGCGTACATTGAGATGAAGAAATTGGCGAAGCCCCCTTCTCGGAGGGCATCGCAACGGTCCTTGACGAAAAGGGCATCCATCTTGGCGGTTTGTGGTGACTCGGCGCAGCTGATTGATTGTTGCAAGATGAAGGTGTCACAGGCAAACGTCCTTTTGTGGCGTTGAGCGAAAACCAGTAACTCAGCACAGATCGTGTCTGAAGGTAGCTAGTATTGAAACTCTGCTGGATGGGCAAGACGAGGGAGTAGTCGTGGACGCGCGTCGTGGATGTCGTCCTCAATGAACTGCCGCCTTGTGCTGTTGCTGACAAGGGACGATTGGGTCGACACGACGACGTTCAGCGTGTCGATCCGACAAAGAGCCGCAAGAGACTAGATGCCTGGCTCTGCCTGTGCCTGTATGCTCCTCTCGAGAGAAGAGGGATGCTGTTGGGAGAAGATGCTGCCCGAAGCAGCAAGCACGGGATGGTTGTTGTTGTTGTGGTTGATGTTGTTGTCAGGTTTGGGGTGAGGGAGTTGGGGTCAGGCACAGGGCCCGATCCGGAGCCAGGGACGGGCGGGCTCACTTCAACAGCCCAAGCTCAAAGCTCCAGCGTGCAAGCGCAAGCGCAAGTGCCATGGCCCATGTGACACTGGTGATGCCTCGGGGCCAAAGCTCGCCCAATCTCAATCTCAGGGAGCTGCAGCCTTGTGGACGCGCCCGAGGCGGGAGGGATGGGACACGCCCACGCCCACTCCAACTTGCATGACGCAAGGGGCAGGGGTCCTCAGGCACTCCGGCCGCGCACCTGCCTATTAATGACTGCTCTAGTTAGTTAGGCCTTGACTTAATACCGTCTCAGCCCGTACCCTACCCTACACAAGGACAACCATCTTCACCTTACAGTATCATGCTACCAAGGTTATGTCTTTGACGCAAGCTGCTGCGTCTCGCGGGGCTCAGTTACTGTGACACGTAATGGCCGTATCGCTGCCTTTTTGCTCACATCTTGAAAGCAGCACGCATACCTTGCATGGCCACTCACTGGCAGGCACTATTCCTCCATAGCCCGCCCGCGTGCGTGGGCTCCCTGAAGTAGTTAATTCCGCACCCTGAATGTCAAGCGGCATGGGTCGTCTGCAAACATTTCTGCTGAAGCGACCAAAGTGATTGACGGTCGACCAAGCACAGCGACAACACCATGACGACACAGGCCACAAATGGAGGACCGCGCCTGGAACTCCTTGCGTCAACGGGCAACATTAACGAGCGGAGCCACCACAACACATCCGCGCGACTGCAGCCAAGCTCTGCTGAGCCTTTCCTCGAGAGCGCTCAGTGGACAGCCGACGGCACTGTAGTCCTCACCTCGTCCTCGGACAATCAGGTTGCAGGCTACATTGTGCCTGAGGACCTGCTGGCGCCAAAGACGGCACCGCTCAATCTCAGGCCCTCATGCAAGATTCAGCTTCCAGAGCGGTCAAACGTACTCGCCTCTGCACCGTATTTTGATCTCGCTGAGCCATACACGCATCAAGTACTCGTGTCCAGTCGCGACCATCCCATCCAGCTGTACTATCTGCGTCCCAACATTGTGCCAACCAACGATCCGAACGGGAGTAAGCCATCGCCAGCATTAATATCAAGCAACAGTCAAGATAATCACGATGCGCAATCTAAGGCAGGTTCAGACAGTTCGCACCAGAACTATGCCTTCCCAGCAGCCTCGTCCTTCCCATTCATCAAGCCGCGCTCAGAAACTTTCGAGACAGCTACAGCCTTGATATGGCCTGGACCAGGGCAGCACTTCATCGCAGGCACGCGCAACATGCTCGCAAAATTCGACGTTAGCCGCACAGGGTCAGGCCCAATCATGCACATCAAAACCGTGCCTTCGAACGACCGGAAATCGTCGCAAGCAGGAACCATGGAAGCAGGGTGCATCAGCAGCCTGCGCGGCACCATTTCCACCATGAGCGCGCAGCCGTCGGGCGCGCACGCGCATGAGGGCACCGGTCTCGTCGCGGCTGGCACCTGGACACGCTGGGTCGGCTTGTACGACCTCGCAAGCTCGGGCCGTTGCGTGGCAACCTGGGGCGTGGCATCTGCTGCAGCCCAGACAGCCAGACCGCCATCGTCGAGGCACGGCGATGATCTCAAAGCCGACGTGCAAAGCGGTGAGACGACTGGCATTGGGGGCGCGGGAATCACCCAAACGATATGGAGCCCGTGTGGCCGCTACCTCCTCGTCAACGAGCGACGGTCCCGAGGCATCCTGGTCTACGACGTCCGCGTCACCGGGAAACTTCTCGGCTGGCTTTCAGGTCGTGATGCGCTAGGCAACCAACGCATCCTCTGCGACGTGTATCCAGGGCAGGAGAGCAACGGCGGGGGATTCGAGGTATGGTCCGGCACAACGCAAGGGGCCGTCAAGGTATGGGAGGCCGTTGGCTCACGGGAGGGCGATCACGCTCCTGCGTGGGACTGGCAGGCTCATGAAAGCGCGGCCGTTGGCAGTGCGTGCTTGCATCAGAGTGGCTCGGTCACCGCTACAGCGTCTGGGTCATGGGAGTATCCTGATTCCAGCTGTAGTAGTGCTACTTCGTCTTCATCCTCGTCCGCGTCAGGCTCAGAGTCGAGTTCACAATCAGATGCCTCTAGTTCTGCTTCTGAGCAGGACGAGTGGTTATATAGGAAAGTGAGAGAAAGCAGTCTGAAACTGTGGGGAATTGCTGGTAGCAGTTCTCATCACCACGAGTTGGATGACTGAATGATGTATGACACCAATATATTGATACCCATGAGAGCAGCAGATCAAGCAAGGTCCAGCTTGTCAAATGATGAGCTATCTTACAAACTTGATCCCACGTCTTGGCTCCGCATAACCCAGAGTTCTTTTAGATATCGTGCTCAATTTGTTATAAGTCGAATCCCCCGCTATGTTATTCCATATAAAACACAATATAACATCACAACATTGATCATCCCCATTGTGCCTCAAGGACTTCGTTCACATGATGCAATATCCGTACTCCGCCAAGATTTTCTCTCAAGCACTGGACTCTCTCATGGGGCGTTATCTTCATGAATAAAAGCAGCCCAGGTAACCGCGCTGAACAATCCTGACCTACATCAAGACTAAGACTTTCCGCAGGCGTAACAAACCTCTCGGCCTGGGGTGAAACACTCACAAGACCTGGGACGACTTGAGCTGCATATGCGTTCATACCTGCTCGTCGAAGGAACAACTCCCATGCCGACTCGTCCTGCATCACCATGTTATGCATAGATGGCATTGTGAATTGCGCAATCATCGCGACGATCCACTTCACAAGTATTGCAATGCCTCCTCCCACATAGACGACTTGCACATGGCTGCCAAGCCCGGATGCGAAACCAGAAAACTCGGCGAGGTCTCGAAGCTCCTCGACGCTCAGGTTACGCGGAGTCTCATCAAATCTGTTGTTCTCGGACACAAGGACTATTAGTCTTTCGTAGCGCGGTGCAACGTCCGCGATTCGAGCGCGTAAGGAGTTGCTGATGCTGCCAGTAGTTGTTTGATAAGCAGTAGACGGGCTCTGATGTGTAGCAGATCCTCTCTGCATCACCTTGATCAGGTTAGTGAGAATCATGCCAGTGGCCGGGGAGATGATTAGGTCCGCTTCTGCTGCGAGAATAGATGTCTTTGGAGATCTTGTGATGGCGCCTTTGTCCCAGTTCACGGTGTTCCATCTTGAAAAATCCCTCTCGATGACCGAAAGTGATGGGTATTCAGCTTCAAGCTTGCTAAATATAGTGCGTTCTAGTGTCAGCGATTTGATGATAGTGGCTGATGGCAATATCCCATTGGTGACAGGGAAGTAAGCAGAACTCTCCTCTATGCGAGCGGATCCCACTGCGCCGGACTCATCTTCTGGAGCCGCAGATCGATCTTTTGATTTGTTTGCAACGTCCGAATTTCGGCTGTGCGGCTTGACGACAGAGAAGAATTTGCTCGAGCTTGGCTGTCTCGTTTTGTGGGCACGTATGTCCATGAAATTTTCCAGCAAGCTTGCTGTCGCGCTTACACTCGTACTATCTGGCAGCATAGACCTCGGAGCCGGTATCGTGTTAGTGCCAACGTGATCCTTGGGGACAATTGGGTTGTTAGTGGTAACAGCTCGTTTTTGAGCAGTATTCTTGTAGGTGCGTTGCGTCTCAAGGTGGACATCGTCTTCCAGACGCCTCTTTTTCTGTTCTCGTAGGAGGTCATCGAGGTTGGAAATGGTGTTACTATGTTTATCAGTGCCTGACTTTCTCATGTGCAATGACGAGTAAATTTCATCATCTCCGGTTCGGCGACTCGAACAGTTCACAGAGCCAAATTCGTAACAAGCCCACTCCTTGCTCGTAGCCACGGTCATTTGAGCGTAATCTTCTAACAGCTTCGCTAAGTCGGCGATCTCGTCAATAGAATCCCAAATCATGGTCTTGCCGTTCTCCGAAGAAAATGGTACCCAGCGTAATGACCCTGCAGAAGGGGCTTGCCGAAATAGATATGGGGGCGTAAAGGCTCTGCCCATATTCTGTCTGAGCTTCTGGAAGTATGCCGAGACATCGTGTTGATGCCGTTGCCACTCTGGTGCACCAATCTTGAAGTCCATAGTTGGAATCGGTATTCTGGCGATCGCATCTGCTGCGTCTAGCCGTTCTTGTTGCAGCGTCCGTAGCAAACAGTCAACGACTTGCTTTCCTTGCGTCGTGAGAACTTCTTCCGGAAGAACCGACTCATCGAACTTATCCAAGGTTCTTCCAGGCCGCGATATGGAAGTGAAGTCGTTGGCATGCTCCTGAAGAGTTTTTGCAAAGAATGTGGCTTCTGGCAGCTTACTGTATGGAATGACAGGGCTTTCGACCCGAATATCTTCAAGTGACTTGTACTTGAGGACGTTTCCAGTCGTTGGGGACGGCGAAGACGCAAGGTATCGAGAAACATCTTCGGCTGATGTCTGTTCAAGAGGCTTGTCCACATCGAGAAGTTTGGTCTCTGCTCTAAGCGAGTCCACCTCGATAAGAGTGGCTGGATCTGATGTGAGTGGTACTTGGCATACCTCAGAATCTGGAATGAATGGCTCGACTGGTGGTGTCAAAGGCATCAATGGTGGCGTGATCGTTCGTTCTTGGATGTACTGGCCAGACATGGGGTCAGTCTACAGACTAAGCCGAATGTCTCAAGACCGAATTGGCTTACCGAAAGTCGCACAATTTTAGCGGAAGATGTATCCATATCTTGCCCGTCGTAAGACAAGACTCGAGCAAGGTACTCCACCACTTCCCGGCCAATGTCAAGCCTCTCGTGGTTTGAGCTAGCCGCAAGATGCTGACGAAGCTTGTCCGCCGTCTGAGGAAACTGCAAGGCTTCGTCACGGCTGATATCGAGCCTTTCCGGCGGCAAGATGTCAGCAGTCAGATCCGGGATTCGGCGATCATGGCACAGCCGAAGCAACGCACGGACGTCGTAATCATGGTCACTACGAAGTAGAGGAAGCTCGAGCCTCAACGCTGCAAGATGTGAGCGAGATCTCACACTCTTAACGGGTATGGTGGGACACGGTTCTCTGCTCAAGCTTGCCGCCTGATAGATGAGATCAATCGCGTCCCTCGAAGCATGAAGCCGCTCTGTAGGTGCGACGATGGCGGGATCTGGGAGGAAGTCGATTACTGGACACGCGTGATCCTCAGTCACTGCCGAGCAGTCGTCAAAATATGAGAGTATATTTTCGGAATACATGGACGAGTTTCCGACAAATGGAGCTTCCAATGTCAAATGATTCACGGTCAGGCCATGATCAAGCGCGTATCGTGCAGCAGAAGTGTCTGCGGTTCGAGCCGGCATATTCAGAATGAGGCTTCATATCTTGAGGGAGGAGGAGACGACTGGCGAGGTGGCTGACCATGTCAGTTCTTGGTGGTAGGTGAAATGTTCGAGGACGTGTACGTTATGTTGGAGAACAAGGGCAGCAATTCCGACGCAGTATCGTCTCTCTGAATTGGGTACAGCAGACAGGACTTTGATATCGTCAATTCAAGCATCGGCGCACGCGTCCGTGTTTGCATCCAAAGGCGGCAACTGGTGGGCAGTGTTTGACAGGTCTGGCACACAATCTGGACACGGAAGGCACGCCTGAGAAGAGCTGTTCCGCAGCGCAGGCAGCCACGAGCGAAACCTCATCAACGAGCACTACTTGTTAGTTAAAGCGCTTAAGTACTCAATCCAGAAAGCGATACAGCGCACTTCAGTGGGATTCATTATTATTGCCCCCTCGTCAAAGGAACGTCATAGAACCAAGTGCTGACGGGTTTCACGAAAATGCAGCCGCCCAAAGCGATCGGGTCGCCCTTGCCATTGCGGCTGAAGCACAGCACCTTGTTCGGTGAACGGGCCTGCGGCGACAAAGGCTGCGAGGCAGTTCTTCCTCCTTCCTCCTCCCTCCGCCTCGCTCTCGATCTCTACCATCGCAAGTCGTCCCCCACCTGAGCCAAGTGCGAGCCTCAGTATTGCGGACAAACCCCTTTCTATCCGTTCATGCCCTACGCAGGTGCTGGACCCGTCACATCGCATGCATGGACTACCTGCAAGCACTCTGCAATGTCTATACGCTGGCGCCGCTAGACTGTGTGACCCAAACGGTGGTGGCTGAGCCATCTCCAACAGGGTACCTCCCGACCCCGACCAGCGAACGCCATCGAGAGCCACACGTGCCACCACGAAACCTTGCTCACCCGAAGAAAGCGACCTGTCCAGCCTAGTCGGTCGGGGGCCGGGTACATTGCCCGTGCCTCAGGCTCCGTTTGTCTCGTTCGGGAAGCGCGTTATGCATCCAACCCCCCAACGTTCCCCGCTCAAAAGCTCTCTATCGGGCAGATATGTAGTCCAGTATCGTGTCAGATTGTTCATGAATTAAAGACCTTGTGGACCCATCAGTCAGTGATTGAAGGAGTCTGGCACCCACGAGACACATCGCGAAAAGGAAGGGTTGTCATGCAGGCCGAAGGAAGATGCCGGCCAGAAGCTTCAGTCCCAACAGCCCAACCAAGTCAAATCCGACCGCCCTATGAGTCAAGTGACGATGGAGCTTCCCAGGGACCAGGGAGAGGTTGCAGAGCTGAAGTCTATTGTCTCCACTGACATCCCAAAACGACCTGCGGCTGCCGTGTCTGCCAATCACAGCGTCTGAATACCCCATCCCTGCGGCGCCTCTTTCAGCCCATGGGGCTCGGCAAAGATACCGGCGAATCACATCCTGCCAGCCCGCAGATCGGCCTGTTGTGGTGTTGTCCTGACATGCAGAAGCTCTGTCTTTATTCACACCTCTCAACTTTGAGTACGCATGGCTTTGTCAGGCATCGATCGAGTATGCCTTGTGAGACTCCACAGGCTTGCCCTGGTCGCCGAGTCTGCCTACCTGCTGTCCCTTGCCTGCAGCCACTTTGTCTGCGGGAGCGGTCGGTATTAAAGCTCAGTTGTACCCAGCACTATCTGCCGGTCGCGGGGCATGTGGTGTTCTCAGACAACTTCGTGCATTACCTGCTCTCCTCAATCTGCATACTTCGACCTCTCCTTGTCGGGATAGCCAAGAAGTTGACACTGCTTCTACCAGTTTGTGTACCCCTCTTACACACATATCAACATGGGCGGTAAAGGTCTCATTGCAACGGGAGCTCCCTTTGAGCCAGCCTGGCTGCTTTATGTCAAGGGCGCAATCATCTTGCTATCCCTCATTGTTCTGGCTCTATCCGCCTACGCGCTGTCTGTGTTTGCCTATGGTGGTGCGCCTGGCTTCACAATCTTCCTGGTGGGTGAAATCTTGCCCTCAAAGTAATTTGTAAAAGATACTGTTCTAACGAGTTATCGTTGTCCATCACAGGCCATTCTCTCCTGGATTGTCTACGGCCTGTCCATTGGGCTCTCCCTCGGCGCTAACCACCTATACTTCCGCATCGGCTTCTTCATCGCCCAGATCCTGCTCATCATCTTCTGGCTCTCAGGCTGGGCGTGGGCCGCGAGCTGGGCCTCGGTCTGGAGCGGGTACTACGGCAACCGCGTCATATCTGGTGTCATGGGCGGCATTGCGGGCATAGGCGCGCTGATCTGGATCTTGGTGATTGTCGACTTTGTCTTCTTCACCATGGGCTGCGTGAGGGATGATGATGGCTCTGGCGACGGGCCTACTACTACCAGCAACGTCGAGCTCGGCAAGGGCTCCCAGGCTGGCGGTCCTGTGCCCGGACAGCAGCAATACAGCGACCAGCAGCAGTATGCCCAGCAACAGCCGCAGTACGCTCAGCAGCACCAGTATGCGGCCCAGCCTGGCTACCAGCAGCAGCCTACCGCATAATGCACGGACTTTACTCGATAATAGGTAGCACGGCATATAAGGAGCCACAGAGAGGATTAGTGCTGGGGGAAAAAGGGAAAGAACAACTCTTAATATTTGAGACTCACCACTCCACTGGCATGGGCTTCATCGTCTGGATTTTCCTTGCGAGAAACATGATGAAAATATGCGATGCGCGTATGCACAAAAGGAAAAAAAATGTTTCTAGGCAAGCACTTACACCACAAATGATACCACATTACTCTTTGATTTTACTGCATATTTCCAAAATTCTCCTTGTTGCAGTCACTGTGATTACGACAGAATTACTCCAGATTCGGGGCTCATAGACCCATTTCTAGCGGCAATGATTTATGACCGTAGCAGATTCAAGGCTTTCGCGTCGACGACGAAGCACAAGTATGTCCCGTCTTACACTGACAAATATGGCACATATGGGGCAGACCCTTCTAGCTCAGTTGCACGTTCTGATTATGATGTAACTTGTAATTGTACAACTATTGCAAGAACGCAGATAACCTTGTTTTATCGCAGAGCGGGAATGCACTTCGCTGACCATGAGGATGAAAAGAAAGAAAACAAGAAATCCGACAGAGCTAAGGGAAATTGACCATGACTGGAGATCCGCAGAAGGGGTATCTTCTTTTCCGTTTCGTGATTGCGCAAACGCCGTTGGGAGGAAATGAACAGGCAAGGAGAGGTAAAATACAAATAAACCCGATTTGGTGTCAAAGCTTTTCGTGACTTCGTAAAATTGAGCGGGTAAAGCAGCGCGAGGTCAAAGGACCTTTTTTCTGTGAGGAAGGAAATGGAGAAGGGAAAGAAATATGATTTGTCGAAGAGATGGAACAATGTCCCAAGTGGCAGTTGCAGTATGCAAGTGCCTGACGACTGCGCTATTGGGGCAAGGGAAGGAGGGCCACGGTGATGCAACTGGGCCGGTATGCCTCACTCATTGGGAGTCATGGTCATGACGGAACCAGCACAGGTGGGCTGACCATGTTGTTGTTCAAGCTGGAAGTCCAAAATGCGTGGAACTACTAGTGCCCAAGCCATGCTTGGGACTTGTGATCGTGCCACAGCTCTGCTTTGGTGGTTGTCCGACCCACACCAGATCTTCCGCTGCGTCTGGAAATAATCCATTTCAGTCGTCGTTTCTCTTGCGGCTGGTGAGCAAGCCATCCTGGTGCTGTAACGACAGGAACAAGGGCCGAATTTCTCTCGGTGATCGAACACAACGCCAGTGCCGGGTAAGCAATGCTGATGGATAGAACTGCTGAAGGGCTGTTGAGAAGAATATTGGACGTGACGTGATGGATTATCGGGAGACTTCACGATGAGAGTATGGTGTCCTGCTGGATATGGGCCGCCGCGATGGCCTAACCGCTCTGGGCAGCCTGCTGCTTCAGATAGACAAAAATAACCTCGTAGGCCGGGCAGTATAAACTACCCGAGCTTAGGAATGCGGGAGCTGAGGCCATGGAAGAGGAGCCCGGACTAAGGATATTAGGTAAGTGGAGACAAATTGCCGGATGTAGTTCGGTGCGCCGTTGGCCATGGAAACTGAGCGTCGGTAAAGTTACAAGCACCAAAGAATGCTGTCGAAGGCAGCTCGAAGCGTGCCTACTTGTTACTTCAGGCTCGTAGCGACTGTGCCTCTTTTCTTTGTGGCCGAATTGATGAAGACTGACGAGAGGTCCAGCGCGGAGGAACAGAACCGACCAAAAGTCCGTGCAGGGCACGGAAGGAGACCTTGAAGAGCGAGCCGCTCGTGGTTGATGATACGCTGATGTGCAAGAAAGTAAACGTGTCGAAATATTTCGGGCGCTGATGAAACTGTTGGTACGAAAGAGACCTGCAAAGAATTGGCTTGGCCGTCGTGGCGTCGTGGTGCTTCATAGATAATGTTGTCTTTGGATAGACTGTAACGGACGTCGGAATCACAAGGTCATGGCGGCCGTGCCTGCTGTTGCGATGCGTAGATGTCCTCTCCGAGAGCCTGGTACTTTTATGTTGTTGTTTTCTAAGCGGCTGCTTCGCGTACTGACGGGGAGTCGTTAGATCGCCATTGACGAAGTCAATAACACAAAAAGAAACCCTGGGCAGCTAAGTAGTTAGGTTAGGTAGGATCCATATTCATTTCGCCAGATCGCGAGAACTCACGTGAAATGCTTGACAGAAGAATTTCAAGCATTTTGAAAAGGACTTGGCTTGCAATGACTTGGAAGAGAACCGTGACTACAACGCTGTGTCTCTCCCGTCCAGAGAGAATGGGGAGCCAGGAATCATCATGCCACCAATTCCCCCAGCAGTACCAGTCTGTCCAAGTGCCATACTTCGGACAAGCTCTTGCATCTTCGCATAATCCGCTCGCAGCCGAGCATTCTCTTCCTTCAGCGCCCGACCGCTCAGCACATCCTGCTGCGTGGCAACCTTCTCGCGCAACAACTCGGCGTTGTGGACCTGTAAGCTGTTGACCTGAGCCTGAGCATCGTGTAGCTGGGCCCTTAGAGACGTAAGCTCAATAGTTTGGTTGTCTATTATAGTTTGTTTCAACGTGACCTGATCCTGAAGATTGGCGATGAGGTCGAGCCGGCGTTGACGAGACTTCTTGGCAGCGCAATTATTCTTTGCACGCTGAATGCGAAGGCGCTCGGCGAAGATCTTGTCATTGAGCTCACAGAGGCGAGCTTTCTCGGCATCTGACATGTCGTCTGAAATGGGGATGGGTTTGGGTTTCTGTGCTGTAGAGAGAGCCTGGATGTCGTTTGTATCAGAGCTGGTGACGGAAGCGGACATGGCAGCCGTAGCGTTCGTAGTTGCATGTACTGCTTTAGTCTGGGCATCATGTGGGCTTTGGCCACCGCCAGCTGAGATGCCTTGCTGGAGACGCAGATCGTCGAATGGGGTGGTTGTAGTCGACGACGTCGCCGTTTGCACGTCCGTGCAAGGCGTGTCGAACCATTCTGGCGAGAACGTTTTAGGGTAGACAGTCGAAGCAACAGTTTGGACGGACGACGTGCGAGGCCTGACTACCCGATCTGTACTTGCGCTGCTTCTTCGGCGTTTCTTATTATTAGGCTCACCGGAAGGTTGATTTTGAAATGGAAGAGCCGGCATGGGCAGCATTCCGAAGTTGTCCAGTGTTGCGGGTTGAGCTTGGACGAACTGGATTGGACTCTGAAGAGCTGTCAATGGCGAGCTCTGAGGTAACCCGTGCAAGACTTGAGACACCTCGGGTGAGTACGTCGTTGAGTTGCTGCCAGTGATTGGCCGGGCTTGTGACATCTGGCCAGTGAGGACGATGCTCTGAGGGTCCATGATCTGGCTGAGGCCGAAACTCATGTCCGGCATACAGATACCATTCAACGCGCTGTCCATCTGTTGCTGGCAGTCGGCGCAACTGCAAGGCATGCCGATAAACCAATTGTTGCAGGTGATGCCTGGTGCTGACCGTTTGGTATTTGCGCTCATGGTGGACGTTCGTCGTCAGGATGTATGCGCCAGCGCCGAAGTAAATGAGCCGTTTCCAGAACGTTGACGTGTGCTTGAAGTAGAACAGCACCAGGCTGTGGAAGGAAAGAGGATGCTGGCGAGACTCTAAATTGTTGAAGTAGTGACGGAGCTTGTTTGTATTGTGCGCGATATCGATGGTGACCTGCACAAGAAGAACCTGCTACCTTGACGGGTGTGTAGTGGTGCTCAAAGTCGACAGAAATACGCTCGTAGAGCATGGATGATTCTGACCAGAAGTGATCAAGCTGAAGGCGATGAAGAATGTCACGATAATGACCTGCATTCGTCTCCGCAGCCGATCCCGGCCACAGTATCCGTCTGATTATATGGCGAGCAGGCAGCGGCCAGAACCGCGCATGTCGGCTCCGAAATGCGGAGTCTGCCTGGCAGAGACAAGTCACGATGGTTTACTCGTGTATGACCCATTGACAAATCAGAGTGGCGCATGGCGCAACCAATGTTCAAATGGTCACGTGGACAAGGGATCTCGAAGCTCGCTGCATCCTCATAACGGAGCACCTTGATATTGGGGCAGCTTTTCTAGGTTCAAGTGGTTGGCAGCAGAGCAAAGAGGAGTATGAAATGCCCCTCGCCCCCCAAATGAGTGACTCAATGGTAAATGCGACTCTCGGCTGCTGCCTGGAAAGCATTGTTAGGTGGGGAAACTTGGTCTTCTCGAGGCATCGTGGCAACACTCATGCGACACCATCTGGAGGACGAAGTAGAGACGAGGGGCATAGGCGCGGTAAGGTCGCGTTACTCCGCAAGTATACCATCGAATGTGGTTTCCCTAGCTCAATTTCCTGGTGTTCTGCTCTGTCGCTATAGTGATGAGCTTGAAAGGTACCCTGATAAAGTCATCGGCTGAAACCATAGGGCTGCCTTGGCTAGTGCCGATGTCGGAGCCTGACTATGAACAATGTGTGTTTCATATATGAATGGCCGTCCCAAATTTGTCGATTTGGCTCGAACTAACGTTTCATGTTTTGTATTCGGAGTGTTGTTTCGACAGCTGGTATGCCGATGTGGCTCTGCTCAGCTCAGGCAAGATCGTTCTGGTGGAGCATTTCTCATGTAAGTACATGTGGACTGACTTTGGCAGTCAAATGATAGAATCTCATTCAGACCAAGACTAGCGGCTCGCTCACTAGGAGAATACAGACAATTGTAGTGATGGTCAGGCGTATGCCTAGGCGCAGGTCTTGCTATCGAAAGGCCATCAAATATACCGCCGAAAGGGCTCTTCGCTAGTCATTTGTCACGAGATCATTCTCACCATCCGCGAATCGGTTGTGCTCCGCCTACAGACTGTTCTTAAGGCGATTTGCTGTCCAATTGGCTCGGGCAATGCTACTTCGTCTTGGAGCGGTTGAGATCACCTGCGTAAATCAAGGTGTTTCGATGGCTTCCGAGGCCCTGCCGCAGCGCATCAAGGTATTTTGCTGCCTTCCAATCAGTCCGTGTCGCCGCGAAACACTTCGTAATGGAAAGATTCTTCGTTATCGAACTCGATAAAACGAACGGCAGACCTGAGGACGGAGCCAAGACCGAAACGGACCGCTGCATGAGAGACAGGCCGGTGGGGACCGAGCGTTTGCCGAAGGGTATATATTGTGATATCCGTTGATTCGCATTCCAAGGCGCTCGAAAACTTATTTTGACACTCAATCACGCAGCCGAGACTGCCTTGACTGTCGGATTTCCGGAATGCTTGTCATGGCATCTTTCTGCCGCTGCAGCTCGCACTTGGAATGTTGCCGGGAAACCGGGAAAAGATTTTCTATCGAGAAACACCAAACTTGAGTCTCATCGGAGTTGGCCTGCCTGGAGTAGTCTCCAGTTTGCAGGAGGGTCGAAGATGCCCGGTCATCGTGTACAACAGATAGGTGTGCGTGCTGTGAGCTTGCCAGCCACCCGCCAGCCAGATTGTATGAGGCGGCCTCGCCATTGATAATGCCGTCGCTCATTTTGAGCATTTAATATCAGGGAGGGCGCTGCCCAGTTGTAAGGCTTTGGCTAGTGCTGATGCTGCGCGCGTGGCGACTGAGGATCGTGCATACTGGACCCTAGGGGTTGGCGGAATGGAGATGTGCGTGACTCAGTCGGCTGGTAGGCAATCCAAGTTGGAGGCAAACCAGGTGGGAAGCTCTTACAAGATGCGGAGCTCGGGCACGGTTCAACGGCTGGATGAAGTCGATCCATATGGAAATGCGAGCCCTTGGTGGTCGCCTGCGAGCAAGAGGCAGGTGCGGGTGGGGCCGGGCAGCGGAGCTCCTCCGGACCGGGCGGCTGTGGAGCCCTACTTGGCGCCGGACATCCCCAACTCTCAGCTCCGGACATTGCGCTGACGCTTGTTGGTCAAGAAGCCTGAGTATTGAGTAACACGAGCCGTGCCGCTGGTACATCTGATCTGCAGCCACCTTTCGCGGTGAGACACGGGATGAGTCAAGTCAAAACAGTGGACATATTTAGCAAGGCACAACTTAGGAAACAGCTCCCAAGCGCCTGCCGATAGTGCGATTGAGACTTATTCCTTCCACTTGAATAGAACCTCTGGATAGAGAGGCGTGCGCGCAACTGCTCCCGAAAAGAGCAACACGGATCGCCCATGAATCAGACTTTGGCATCCAGCCACCTTGATCACGTCAAGCTTTAGATTGTGATTTTCCCCCCTTCTCTTGCTCACCACATCATTGAGATTAATGAAGCAAACGCCACACTCTCCGTCCGGCCCGTAAGAGCCCCACACCACCTCAGCACTGCCCGCCTTGTCCGGTGCTTCTCCAACTGCAACTCCGTCCCCCCACGTCCGGACAAAGCAACATGGCAAACAATGCCCTGCAGCTTGAGATCTGCTTGCCAGTAAGGGACTCAGATGGCCACGATGCTCCTTGGCGCACAGCAGGCTGTGGCTACATCAAGTCACACAGTCCTTGTTCCTGCATCACCAACCTAATGTTAGCACAAGTATGCCTTGCGAGATCTGAAGCCCCGAGTCTGTGTTCCCCCCTTCCGAGCCTATGAACATGCCGGCATCTGCATGCATACGATCTGCACTCAGGGCACGATGTTAGGCACAGCTGTGTGATGGAGCCAGGGTCAGCATCGAGCATCTGCAAGCGTGTGCCCCTGAAGCAAATAGCAAGCGCGGCTGACCAGGCTCGCGCCGAGCAGGCGACCTGGAGCTTTGATTGCCGGAGCTTACACCGGCCCGCCAGGGCATAGTGAGAATCGGGACCGAACAATCGGGGGGCTCGTTTGTTATATTTAACCTGTTCCTCGTGCCTTCCTTCTCACTTGTTCTCGCCTAACTCACCCGCAACGTAGCAAGATTCCATTCTTACAATCATTGGCTTGTAGCCCCCGACGAGCGACCACACATTAGTTTCTATCGAAAGCCCGATTTGATCAGCAACCGCCAAAATGCCCGGCACCACCCGCGACACGTCCAAGTATGATGCCATTCCCGGCCCTCTGGGTCTTGCCTCCGCATCTCTTGCTGGCAAGGTCGCTCTAGTCACTGGCGCTGGTGAGTGTTCTTTTCAATACGCCTAGGAGGCCTTGGTCTGAGTAATCCACTAACTCGTGTCCTACTGTGAATCAGGCCGCGGTATCGGCCGTGAGATGGCTCTCGAGCTCGGGCGCCGCGGAGCCAAAGTCATTGTCAATTACGCGAATAGCGTCGAGTCTGCCGAAGAGGTCGTCCAAGCGATTAAGAAGAGTGGCTCCGATGCGGCTGCCATCAAGGCCAATGTGTCCGAAGTTGAGCAGATCGTGTCACTATTCGCCGAGGCTGTCAAGGTATTCGGCAAGCTCGACATTGTCTGTTCCAACAGTGGTGTTGTTTCATTTGGTCACGTTAAGGATGTCACGCCAGAAGAGTTTGATCGCGTCTTCGCCGTTAACACCAGGGGTCAGTTCTTCGTCGCCCGCGAGGCGTACAAGCACCTTGAGGTTGGCGGTCGCTTGATCCTCATGGGTAGCATTACTGGTCAGGCCAAGGGTGTGCCCAAGCATGCCGTCTACAGCGGAAGCAAAGGTGCCATTGAGACATTTGTCCGCTGCATGGCGGTAGACTTTGGCGACAAGAAGATAACTGTCAACGCTGTCGCGCCTGGTGGCATCAAAACGGACATGTACCACGCTGTGTGCCGCGAGTACATCCCTGGTGGGACCGAGCTGAGCAATGAGGAGGTAGATGAGGTATGTTCTTGTTCTGCATTACTGCAACCGTGCCTTCCCAAATACTGACTTATTCGACAGTATGCCGCAACCTGGTCATCTTTGGGACGCGTTGGTTTGCCTATTGATGTTGCTCGCGTGGTCTGCTTCCTTGCCTCACAGGACGGTGAATGGATCAATGGCAAGGTCCTCGGCGTGGACGGCCACGCAATGATGTAAAATTAGGAAGAATGGGAGGCCTCGGAGTATTTTCCTTGTTTCAAATGTTCTGAAAACATATCGAGTCTAGCGCAGGTTTGCTGTCTTGGCATTAAACGTTGTAGAACACTCAAAGTACTTTTCTTATGAATACATAAGGTTATGACGCGAAACTCTAGCAATTAATCTACAAGGACAGAGACGTAAGTACACACAATCAAATTCAAATCCCGCAGAAGGGCTATCTCTGTTTGGAGAGATTCTGGTTTCGATAGCGGTAGCCATATAGTGATACAGTGCAGCAAGTCGCAGGGTGACCCCTAGCTCAAGCAGTTATGGTTTTGACATGCGGCTCGCTGGACCCATTGTCCTCATTGCCGGGACCACCAGTATCTTTACTCTTAGTTACAGGCTTCGTTTTGCGCGACCTTGGCTGGATATTGTCTGGTCTCGGCGTGCCGACCAGCGGCCTTGACGTAGGAAAGGCCCACATCGAGGGCCATGGATCTTTCAGGGCGGGCAAGTTCTCAAGATCCCGCTCGAGCTGTTTCACTGCAACTGAATTGCACGTCACAGTGGTATGCCCATTTGCCCAGCCTACTGCGAACACGGCGCGACCAGGATTCGGGGTTTCTCTCATTGCTGTCACGGCGTCGGGGGATAGGCGTCCTTTGGAGCTCAGCTCGTCGCCTTCGATGCGAATGGGTAGTTGTAGATTTGGTGGGATAGGGTACAGGGAGAGTTCCTGGAGTGCTTGAAGTATGTCTTCGCGAGAGAGACTGGCGTGCGGGTGAGTAGTACCATTCTTGTCATGGTCCCACGCGATGAGCAGCTCTGCCCTAGCCTTCTCCGTGGGCCGGGCAATGGTGTCGACAATAACGCGGAATGCGGCAGCCGCCTCTTTCGTGCAGATGAGCTGCCGGTCGCCTAGAATCGGGAATATGAGGGAGAGTAGTTTCTCTTCTTGCTCTAACTTGGCGTGATCGCTGTGGGACTTGCGAAACCAGGCATCCGGTACAACATTTGTGTGCGAAAAGTCGGATGCAAGCCCTACGAGCACCGATGTGTCCAGGTTGAACACCTCTGAAAGCCGCTCTCTTGGACTCGGCGCCATACTTTTCAATAATTCTGGTGTGAGTGGTCCCGGATCATGCAAGTCGCCGCTGCAGAGGACGCGGACACCTGCAGTCTGACATATCGCGAGGATCTTGTCAATGGAGGGGTGCTCGCCTCGTATCATCCTTGGGAGGACAAGGTAGACGTCAGGAGCCCTGGACCGGATTCGATAACCTTGTGCCGCGTCGGCAAGATTTTTTGCCAGTTTGATGAGGGGGATATCAATCTCATCCAGCGGCACGCCGTCCAGCAAAATGCCATTTTCGGGCTTGTTGTTGAAGCCGTCCCCGCTGGAGTTGCCATCGCCGTCGCCGTCATCTTCACTGCTGTCACCGCAGTAAACGGCCTCTTTAGCCATGTCGTACAAAAGCCGCTTATTGGTCATGGACGAGACCTTGTACCACGAATGGCCATTATTGGCGACGAGATCAATGATGATATTGCACTCCCTTGAGGCCCGCGAGTCACCCTCGAGCCGGACGATGCGGGTTCCCGGTGCGAGCAGGTGCTTGCGCGGCTTCTTGCTTGACACGGCGTGGCGCATTTTGACAATGTCCCGTGCGCGCTTCGCTGTGTCCCAAACTGCTTCGAGAAACGGCAAGTTCGTCGAATATATTCGGTGGGCAGCGAGAGAATCGCCACCGCCATCATCGCCTCCTCCAATATCCTTTGCTGCTCGCTCTAGCACGTCCATCTCGGCCCGGACAGTGCTAGCCATGCCGGCGCACACGAGTGGTGGCACATTCTGGAAGTAGCCCTTGTAGGCTTCGCTCAGGTGACTCGCAAAGATCTCGAGCTCGGCCTGGAGAATCTTGGCTCGTTCGAGGAGGAGAGCATGTTGGTGAGCAATGCTGCTGCCTGGCCCTTGGTCAGACAGAGTCGAAGTCCCGGCCATGTGCCTCTTCTGCAGCTCTGGAATAATATCCCGTGGACTTTCTGCTCAGAATATGTGGGGTGGCAGCCACATATTGCCGTCATTCGTGCCTACCCCCGCTGGCTGTTGCGATGTGATGATGACTAAGCTTGCAAGTGCGGCCATTGTCAAGCACTTTCCTGGATCGATAGGGTCTTGAGACTTTTCCAACAACTCGTAATTAGTCTACGCACTTAATTGACTGGCATGCGCATTATCCGTCTGCTTGCTAGCCCGTCTGAGATGATTGGACAAACAACATAATATTAGGCGATACAGGCCGACGGAACCGATCCTTGACCTTCCTGCCAGTGTGTAGAGCTTGCAGCGGAGCTCGACGACATCGGAAAGGCCATCCGTCGTCTTTCGACAGGCAATTGACAACAGACATCCGGCATCGGCCGACCACAGACCAGCATCCCGCGCCGTTGCAGATACCCATCTCACGCATGTTGAGGGCATCAAGATCCTGGCCCAGAGTATTCAATTGCAGACGCAAGACCACTTATGATGACGGATAGTTTTTACACAACAGCAGGCGAAGGATCACGGCGATAGGATGTAGACTACTGTGCCGCTCAGCCACTCAGCCACTCAGCCTCGTGTCAATCCATGGGTCGGCACAACAGGAAATTAATACGCCATGTCTCGACTACGATAACACTGCATGCCTGGCGTCTAGGCATGGCGTCCCAGTGGTGTGGTTTCATTGCTGCATTTGTTCTGCCTTCGATGCCTCTGCGACGATTGGTGCGCGCTCGACCCATGCTGGTGGTTCAGCTGTCGACACCAAAAAGTTCTCACTAGCAACGCTTCCCAAATTGTTCCCCCTTGTCGGACAAGCGGCAGATATGTAGAGATTTGCGGGCTTCTCCAGCGCAGCACGACTCAGCAACGCCAAGTCTCAGAGACAAACGGACTGGGCCATGGGTTGCGAATTGTAGCTAGGGACGTTATCTACAGCACAGCAAGTTGGTGGTGTTGTCCTCGGCTTAGTGCTGTAACACTCCGACGTAATAATCGGAGAAGCTCGACATGGCACGGCAGCTCGAAGCGAAACGAAAACCACACCTAAGAAGAGCCTTGTAATCTGCAGTCAATTGCCTTCACCGTGTGGGGTCGTTTAGAACAATCACAAGGATTTCACATGCATAGCCACGAGGAAACGCGATCTTGGGAGAACATCCGCATCCTCTCTTGCAAAGTTTCCGGATTGTGCCGACGCGAGCCAAGCTTTAGTACCGGTGTCGAGCGTTATCAGGGCTCCGCAAAGGGCCAAAAAATGATAACTCTATCTGAGCGGATCGCCATCTCGATGCCGCAACAGGTCTCTGATGCCCTAAAGGCCTATCTCATCGGCCTCAACCGCATCCCCACCACTCTTGCGCCAGTCAGAAGTGCAGGGCAACTTAGCAGACGGCCGCGATCTGTGACAGTCAGCTTCTGGCTTTCAATTGAATTGAATCTGAATAAGGAAAGCGAGCTATGATGGCCTCCCGAGTCGGCACGGACATGGGGGAAGTGGCCCCCATCCCCCGGCTTCTTCCCCACGCAGAGACCCTGGGCCTAGTTTGGGAATATCGCTGGCTTCTGATTCGCGCAGACAACCTCACCTTATCTTCTCCATCTGGTCACGGCCTCTGATTTGCCAATGCAGCGATTAGTCAACGAACGTCTTCGGCAGAGACTCGACTTCTAAGATAGCAGATGGCAGCCAGCAACAGCGGGTGTGACATCCCGCAGGGCTGATCGGGCGAATGGGTCCTTGCCATCCACGTTGGGGTCATGGGCCAGAAGTGCTGTAAGTCTGGGACCAGCCACCCCAAAGACAGGGTGACAAGCGGCTCAATAGGCTGTTCGCTTATCAACCTTACATGTCTTTCATGATAGAATGGGTGACAGTAGTCGATAGTGGCCAGGCCATGATCGGCATCATGATAAAATACATGCGACCGCCCCTCGTTCTCGTCAAGGAGCACCCTTGGGCCTCAAGCTGGTCCCAGTCACCTCTACCCAAGTGCCTCAACGCGGTGATACTGCAATCAACCCGACCTCGATTGAAATCACAGATCTGAAATCATGGCTGGCGGCGGTGGTCCTTCTACAGGTGGTGTTCCACCACCACTCAGCCAGGCTTACGGCTACGGCATGGTCGTTGGCCTCGGTTTCCTCTTCGCCCTTGGCATGGTTCTGACCACCTATGTCCTCAAGAAGTAGGTGGCCTAGGATGGCCCTAAGGTTGCTGTGACATCCGCTAAAATCTTTTCCTTCACAGGTACAACCGTGAGGAGCAGACGAGTGAAATGTTCAATACTGCTGGCAGGACAGTCAAGACTGGTCTCGTTGCCTCTGCCGTCGTCTCTTCATGGACTTGGGCTGCGACTCTCCTGCAGTCGTCTGGTGTCGCTTACAAATATGGCGTCTCGGGTCCATTCTGGGTAAGCCAACTGTCCGAACCATTAACAACCTCGACCAAGAGCCTTTGGTGACTGACGCAAGACTGGTAGTATGCTTCTGGAGCAACCGTGCAAATCATTCTGTTCGCCTCCCTGGCCATTGAGGTGAGTGTAGCCTTCACAATAAACATGAATCGTTGAGCTCAGACTGACGGATGTCGCACCATGCAGCTCAAGAAGCGCGCACCCAACGCGCATACCATGCTCGAAGTCATCCGTGCTCGTTATGGTAAGTCAAGTCAATGGTCTTGTACAGTTTGGTCACTAATATTGGCTCAAGGCGCTCTCACGCACTGCGTATACATCTGCTTCTGCCTTTTCTGTAACCTTTTGGTGACTCTCATGCTCCTCGTTGGAGGTAGCGCCGTCATCACCAGTTTGACAGGCATGCACACGGCCGCTGCTTGCTTCCTTTTGCCTCTTGGTGTAGTCATCTACACCATGTTCGGAGGGTACTTTTACCTGCTCTTTGTGGTCAGCCCAGATACTGATACAACGCTTCATACAGAATCAAAGCAACATTCTTGACCGACTACGTAAGTATCTCGTCTATGTCATCGCAAGCGAACTTCAGCCACTAACACGTTGTACAGGTGCACACTGTAGTTGTCCTAGTCATCATCCTGATCTTTGCCCTCACTGCATACGCTACTGGTAACGAGCTTGGGTCACCTTCTGTCGTCTATGATAGGCTTGTCGAGGCTGCGACCTCGCACCCTGTTGATGGCAATGCTGGCGGCAGCTACCTCACTATGTCGAGTCAGAACGGAGCCGAGTTCTTCTTGATCAACATCATTGGTATGTTCATTGTCACGGTCCTGCCATTAGCTATATACTAAACCAAATCTAAGGCAACTTCGGCACTGTCTTCATGGACAACGGTTACTACAACAAGGCCATCGCGGCTCATCCAGTCCATGCCCTTCCGGGGTATATTATGGGTGGTCTGGCCTGGTTTGCGATTCCTTTTCTCTGCGCCACAACCATGGGACTTTCCGCTCTTGCAATGGAGACTAGCCCTTCATTCCCTACTTTCCCCAACCGCATGGACGCAGCCGATGTTAGCGCTGGTCTCGTGCTTCCGTATGCGGCTGTTGCTATTCTCGGGCAGTCTGGAGCTATCATCACTCTGATCATGGTTTTCATGGCCGTTACTTCGGCTACTTCAGCTCAGCTAATTGCTGTGTCTTCCATTTTCACCTACGATATTTACAAGTAAGCGACTACTCCCTCGAACCCTTTGAAGCCGATTTACTGACAGTCACAGGACCTACATCAATCCCGCGGCTTCTGGTGCCCGCCTGATTGCCATGTCCCACTTCAGCGTCTGCACATATGGCGCTGTCATGGCCGCCTTCAGCGTCGGGCTTTACTATGCTGGCATTTCTATGGGCTGGCTCTACGTGTGGATGGGCGTCATGATCTCCTCCGCTGTCCTGCCGACTGTCCTCACCCTGTTCTGGAGCAAACAGAACTGGATCGCCGCCGCAGGCTCGCCAGTGCTCGGCCTCATTTGTGCCCTGATTGCCTGGACTGTGACCTGTGCCAGGGAATACGATGGTGTCCTGACCGTTGACACACTCGGCTCCAATGGCCCCATGCTTGCAGGCAATGTAGTGGCGCTGCTCAGTCCGATATTCTTCATCCCCGTCCTTACCTTCGCTTTCGGCGCAGACAACTACGACTGGGCCTCGATGGCTGCGATAAAGCAGGGCGACGACGCCGCCCTTTCAGGCACGGAGAACAGCCTCGAGGCTGCGCCCGCTGGCATTACCCTTGTCGCGCCTGAAGAGGACAAGGCCAAACTCATGCGGGCCTCGCGTATCGCCAAAGTCATGACGGTCTGCATGGCCATTGCCTTCCTCGTGCTCTGGCCCATGCCCATGTACGGATCCGGGTACATCTTCTCCAAGCCATTCTTCACTGGCTGGGTCGTCGTCGGTATCATCTGGCTATTCGGCAGCTCTATTGCTGTTGGTCTCTACCCGCTCTGGGAGGGTCGCCACAGCATGTTGCGTGTGGCGAGGGGCATCATGGGCAAGAACAAAGCTTCTTTGGAGCCGGTCGCTATTGATAGCAAGACTATCGATGCTGATGAGCAGACTGTGCCTATGGAGAAGAAGGAGTGAATCAGGAAAACATGAGTAGTGCGACCTCTGGTGGCTAGTGGCAGCAGTGCAGCCATGATAAGGGACAAAGAGGAGGACTTTGGAAGACAGTGGAAAACTACGGAGTGATAGGTTTGCGTCAGAAATACCCAGCGTGTAGATTTTACAAATCCGAATCAATTTCAACTATGCTGTCATGTGTCCTCCCCAACGCCTTTGCTGGACACTGTTCTGTTCCAGGCTAGCCATGAATGGAGTCGACGCTGGCTTCGAAATTCCCCCAGGAAAACAGAGAGACTGGGTATATTACTTCAGGTTTCATAACACCCCTGACGCCGAGTTCAAAGGGTATAATCACTCGCAAAATCCCGGGATCAGACTCAGGGGAGACCCTGGTAACCCTCCATGATCATCGCTGCTCTTTTCGCTTTCCTTGCACCCCTCTTCGCCCAGTCGACATATTGTATCTTATCATCTGCTCCACGGCCTTCCGACTCTGCACCTAACACAGCCACAAGAAAAAGTCAGCATACATATTACAAGTATACAGAGCATCAACCGCGCCGGCTTCATGGTAAACCAGCCAAAAGCTCTCACAGCAGCCCCGTCGTCCCTACGAGGCTGCCACGGAGCAGAAGCAAGCAGGGAGCAGGGAGCAGGGAGCATGAGAATAAACAAGACGAAGAAGAAGAAAACTTACCAGCCTTCCGACAACCAGGACAGTAATATTCCCACCGCGTCGCGGCCAAGATGTCGCCCTGGCCGTCGACGTACTTCAAATACGCGGCCGCCCTGTCGTCGCGCGCGTCCATGCAGGCGCAGCAGTACTGCTCCTTTGCGCTGAGGGCGCACGACCTGACCGACCAGTGGACGCAGCCTTTAGCTACTGCCGGCTCTGTATTGGGCATCGTCGTCGTTCCGTGCTGAGCCTGCTTCTTCCTCTGTTGGTTCCTTATCGCTTCTCTCCGCGGAGCCACGGGTACGGGGAAGGGGAAGGAGGTGTTGTTGTCTTGGCTTGGCGTTGTCGTCGATGGATTGTTATCCTGCCGTCGCCATCTGTTCCGATCCTCGCGCTCTTTCCGCCGTGCTTCAATCTCCCAGTGCATCAGGTGTCCGCCTCCTCTGCGGTCTCGTAGTACGAGAATTCCGGCCATGACGCTGTGCCCGGACATGATGGAGCCCTTGCACGCAGGGCAGTAATACGCGCACACCCTGGTGCCGCTGTCGTCCGCGTGGTCGCGGATGTCACTGCACTGGCAGCATTTTCCGCGCGTCGATGTCAGCTGGCAGGTCCTTTCGACCCAGTGTTTGCAGCGGGTTGTCTGGTGGAGGAGACTTCGTTGGGTCGGGGTTATGTTGAAGTTGTGGACGCGCGGTGGTGGTAGGAGTGTAGGTTTGATTTGGGTTTGGAGTTGGGGTCGTCGTTGGGATTGTCGTGGCTGAGTATTGAAGAGTGCGACGCTTGGGGTAGCGGGAGTGTCTTCATCGGGAAACATCATGGCGTGGGCTTTGGCAATGTCCGCGGTGGTGATGCCTGACGAAGCTGATCTCATGTCGGCTGGAGCTGATGCTTCTTTACGCGAGCTTACTTTTGCTATACTCTTGCCCTCAATCATAATAGTGCTTTCCGAGGCGGTATGCCCTGCTTGCGGGTCGGTTTGTGCTGCCAGACCTCCGGCAGTCTTGCAGCCCGGGCAGTAGTACTCCCATCGTCGAGCGGACGCGGCCCATCCCTTGCCGTCGACATATGCTTCATAAAGGCCCGAGTGTGCATGAGGTCTGCGGTCCAGACAGGCACAGCACCATCGCCGATGGGGGGCACCTGTGAGCTGGCAGTTGTTTTCGTGGTAGTGCATGCACGTCGAGTCCGCAAGGCTTGCGGCTTTGGCGGAACAAGACGCGATCTGGGTGGCCACGGGTTGTGGATCGACGTGTGGTCGCGATGATTCGTTTGCACTCCCGCTCAGCGGACCGGAGTCTTCATCTCCATCATCATATTCATCGTCGTCGCCGCCGTCGTCGTTGCTTAGAATCAGCCAGGCAGATGAGTCTGTGTCGTATCCTACGTCGCTGGCGGCGTGGCACTCAACCTCGGAGTGGGAGATAGATGCTTGCTCCCAGTCTGAGTCGTCCCAGTCACAAACCTCAAGGCCTCGGCCGGCCATCGTCGTTGTCGTAGTGCCCGACTTGCGAGCGGTATTGTGGCCGATGCTCTTTCTTGCAGTTTCTGCCTCTGGTTTGCCGATGAAAGAGATAATGAAAGGGCTTGTGCTTTGTTACGCCCTGAACGCCAAGCACAAAATTGAGAGACTCGTGTGTGTATGTGTGTGCCAGAAATGCGGAAGGCTTTCAAGCGCTTATGGATCGAATGGTAGCAGCAAAGTAAGCTGCTAGTTCATGATGAAGTCAGCCTAGAGCGTGAATTCAGACCAGCCAGTCGGTAAGAGTCACCTCCCGGAGATCGTCTTACTCCTATTAGTCGGGGTTGCCAGCTGAATTAAGCCCTTGCAACTGCTGGAATACGCCGCCCAATCAGCCTGGGGCTGTGCTGCGCGCTTGAGTCGTGATTGGTCAAATAATCCCAGTCATTTACGGGGCATTGCCGCATTGGGCAATCGGCGAGACAGATTCGGCCTTCCGGCGTGGAGGGCACGGGCAGGACCTTGTCACGCCGTTGTGGCGCGGGTGTGAAGAGCTGTCCATTGATGCTTGTGATGTCAGTGCCATTATACTTATGTAATTGGATTCAAAGACAATATTGTTGAGATCAGCAGGCGCTCAAGTCCAGCTTGTCTGCCTTCTCATGCTGTGCTTTGGTGTTTGTCCTCGCTACAGAAATGCCTTCGTCCTCGCCCCATGCTTGCTTCGCTTCTCGCGAATGCCAATATATACGACAAAAGATCCTACAGACTCCTGATAACTCCGGAATATGAATACCCGTTCTTCCTCTGACTTTTGTGCAGACATTCGTGCGCTCACGGTAGATTTCGATCCTTTTCGCAGAAATTACCCCTACATTCTAGTGTACGTCGAAGCGTTTAGCTTGCGCCGCTTATGCGGCTCGTCGTAGGTCTTCGACTCGAAGCCGCGCTCGTTGTGTCCGTAGGCAAGGGGCCGTCTTTGTCCCCTCGGGGGAGTGTCCAGCACCATCTTGTCCCCGGACCCACTTGAGGATGCAGGAGACGTGTTGCCGGAATGTCCAACCAGCTCCTCGGTACGCTTGCGCTTAGTTTTCGGGCGTCTCGATTGTTGCTGCTGCTGCTGTTCTTGTTGTTGTTGAAGCTGGGCCTGTGGCACCTGAACGAGGAACCCGGCCAATTCGCTGATCTTGGCCTCGAGCCGCACGAGCGTTTCTGTAGTCGACTGCGTATGTGTCTGGAGTGCTTCGAGCAGGCTCTGGTATGGCAGTGCAAGACCCTGGAACTGGGCCGCGTAGTCGGAGCGCAGACTTTCCACCGCAGCGTCGTGGCTAGCTTGTAATCTTTGGACCTGGCGCGCATGGGCGTCGAAGAACTCATCCATGTTCCTCCTATACCGCCTACGAAGCACGGAGACGGGGTTCCTCGAGCGGGGACTCGACGCCAGACGAGGGACCAAGGCGACATGAGGCACTGAGGCTGTTTGGGGGGCTGAGGCTGGCTGGGCGGCTGCATCTGCCGGCTGCTCGGTGGCAGGCTTGACGTGCTGTCTGGAAAACCCGAGCGCCATCTTGTATTGGTCGTCCGTCAGGTCCTCGAAGCTGCTCTTGCCAAAGAACGAAGGCGAGTACGGGCCGTCCCAGGTGGCCTCGGTGACGCCGGAACTGCGCTCCGTTGAGCTCGTGCTGGACTCTTGCTCTGTGGCAGAAGAGTCGTATGGCCCCTCCTCGAGAGGAAGAGTTGCGCTGCTAGTCCCCGGTTCGGGCTTTGGCTCGGCTTCCACATGACGAGAACAGGTCTTGCTGGTGGTTGTGGTTATGGCGACACAGCATGGGCCATCCTCTATGCTCTGCACGAGGGCACGAGGGGCATCCGTATCGAGAACCTGGCCATCATTGTTCTGGTTGTCCTGTGAGATGCTACCGAGTGAGTTAGAGTGACCAAGAAAATTTTTGTTGAGCTTGAACTTACATCACGAACAACTTTTCTCTCGCGGACATATATGACGTCGTCGTCGTTATCCTGCTTCTGGGGCTCTTTAGCTCCTAAGGAATTGGGGGCGATAGACCTGCTATCACACCCATTTCTGGGGGGAAAGGGGGATTGGGAATGGGAGACAGGCATTGTTGCGGTGTTGCCGATTGTTGAAAATTGCGGGCAATTTGCTAGGAAGTCTAACAGATGTGAACGTTGGGTGAAAGTGTACGGACCCAGCCGGATGATAATGGGAATGATGTGGATGATGAACTATACGTCAAGAGGCCAGCTATAGACTCGACAATGAGAGAAGAGAAATGCTACGATGAGCGTTTGTCCGCGTTGGCACGGGCGTTCGGTTGGACTTTTTGGAGATGTGTGAGGAAAAGATAGGTGTATGAGGGTTCAGCTCACCAATTTTAAGACGTTGTGATCGTTGACTTGCACGTAAAACCACAAGAACAGTGGGGTTGGTCTACCACTCTGGAAGTGCCATTGACATGTTGCTCTGGCTTGATTGACCAATCGAGCGACAGTCAACGCGGCGAACAGGCGACATACCGCTGGAACTTCAATACTCCGTTAGCGTACAATCGTTTGTGGCCATCCCGCAGCCATTATTTGCGTGCGACCCAAGATTCCCCGAGTTCGATCTGACGTTCAAAAATACAGAAGATCAGAAGACCAGAGGACCAGATGTTCCGAGGTCTAGAGTACGTTTTGGCGGGGAGTTCCGCTTTGTAGGCTCTTCGCGTAAATACTCAAGAAGCACACACGAATTCATTTGATTCTGGAGATTTTGTAAATGTGGCCAGGTTTCGCTGTGCTTGCGTTTAATGTTCAATCGAATCTTCATTCCAAGCATTGCTATTATTTTGCCTGTTTGCCTAGATGGATTTTCGCCTCTGAATAATCTTTCGCGCCGGGCAATTGTCTTCGATTAGTCCAAACGTTGATTAACCACGCGCAAACAAAAACTACGCGGACAAACAAAACCACAAATGAGGAACACAATATGGGCGCCGCATATAGAAAAGTGCCAATCGCATATAAACAGCTTAGGGCAGGCACTGCTCTACTCTATTGAATCGTGGCAGAAGCGAAGGCACAAGAACACGATAATCGACCGCTGAACAGAAAGCAATATGACCGACAAGGTGGTGTCCAGGGAATTCCTTCAAATCGTTATACATCCAGCACTATCAGGGGCCTTTTGGTCCCTACGACGAGCCGCGTCGCAAGCATCGGCTGTAAGGTGAGTCAATTTGGCACAGTCACTTGCGCTCAAGCGACTATCTAAAGGTCGACATGAGCTTTCAGCAGACACGGTGTGGTAGGCTCACACCGCTTCGAACAGCGCTTCAAAGGTAGGAAAGCTTGACACGAACAAGCTGCTTGCTCAGGGATTTTGTAACACACAAAGCATTGTGTTTTTTAAGCTGCAAGTTAAGAGACATGAATTCAACATAACCATCACGGAAGTGCCGGAAATTATGGACCCCTATGTGCTGTCTTATCTGCTTTTCCTGGCGTAGTTCCATCAAGCTCGTATACCATAACCGCCTTTGATCTTCTGCTTTAAAGCTCATCAACCTCATCTCCATCCAGCTTGGTGGGATCATCCAGATCCCTGAACAACTGAATGCCCCACCCCTTTCCGGGGTCATTGAACCTCATCTGTCTATCCTCCGCCTCAACCTCTTTCATCTGTCTTTCCCCAAACTTAACCTCCCACGCACCCAAATTCTCCTTGATATACTCCTGGTGCACACTCTTCGGAATCACCACAGTGCCCCTCTCCAGTCCCCAACCCAGCACAGCCTGCGGAACCGATACCCCCTTCTTCTCGGCAACTTTCTTCCAAAACGGGTCCTCAAGGATCGGAGCGATAGGTTTGTGTCCATCGTAGGTAGGGTTAGTATTCGCCAGCGGGGAGTACGCGATGACTTTGAGGCCAATTTGCTTGTGCCAGTCGACGAACTCTTGCTGTTGCAGGTAAGGATGTGTCTCAAACTCATGCGCGTAGGGCTTGATCTCAGCCTCTCGCAACAGCTTCTCGACATCGGCTTTCGCAAAGTTGGAGATGCCAATATGCCGCGTCAACCCCAAGTGGACGAGCTCCTCCATGGCCCGCCAGGTCTGGATAATGCTAGTGTTCTTGTCGATCTCCGTCCCGCTATCAGGAACGAAGGCGACAGGCCAATGCATAAGGTATAAATCGAGATACTCGGCGCCCAGGTCGGAGAGAGTCTTGTGGATTGCCTCTTGGACTCGATCTGGGCGATGGTCTGCATTCCAGAGCTTTGATGTGATCCAGATACTGTGCCGGGGGACTTTGGAGGAGGCTATGCCATCACCGACTTGTCTCTCGTTGCCTAGGATTCGGGTGTTTCGTGTCAGCATTCTAATTTTTAGAAATAGAAAAGATGGCTCTAATAAGAACAACTAACCGTAGATTAAGGCTGCATCGATATGGTTGTATCCGTTTGTGAGAGCATACTCGACTGCATCGGCAACCTGTTGGACACACATCTACCCATCAGTTCTCGGCTCATAGCCATGACCAAGCCACTTTTGCATAGACCTGGCCTTCACCCATATCACTTTGGGAGAGCCCACCTTGTCCTTATCAGAAAGCCAAGTCCCCAGCCCAAAAGCAGGAATTTCCTTCAGTTGGCCAGACTCATTCAAAGAGCTATCTTGCTGCAGATGTGGGCTAGCGACTGCCATAGAGACAGCAAAGAGCCTAAGGGCCGTGGAGATGACTGAATTGAACTTCATAGCTTTCCTCCTGGGTCGACTGAGGTTTGTGCTCGTTATGGAAAGACGACTCAACGAGCAGAATTCCAGCATTGGAGTTTGGTTTAATTGCAGCGAAATCTGTTTATAAATTGGCAGCGCTGATATTGAGTCGTTTCGTTGGCATGACATCATGTACTTGGGGGAATGTCGTGCGAGTTCCCCCGCACTCCACAACGGGGATATCGCTATGCACAGGATCGAAGGTGTCAAATTTGCGCCGGAGGCATATGCGTCTTTTCAGGACAATTCAACTTCCTGGGTACGCGAGGTCCTCCGTAAGAGGGAAGCGTGTTTGGACGATTCAAAGATCCAATTCACTGCCGTTTCGCCTCGCTTAGTCAGGCAGCTTGCATTTAGCAGAAACGAAGCGGGCTGCGTTTATTATAAAACCAACCAGTCCCTGAGAGAATCAGTCGCTATCATCAAGGAGAAACTCGTCCTCCTCGTCCTCCTCTTCACTGTCATCCTCATCCTCTGTATCTGCAACCTTTTTCCTCCGACTTCGGCGTCGTGATGCTGGCATCTGTGCCTGCTTCGGCTTGGCTTCGGGCTTTGGTGCAGCCTTCTTCAGGGATCTTGGGGTTCTTTTGCCCTGTTTTTCTGGCGAGGGCTTCTCAACCTCTGGCTTTTGAGGCTCATCTTTGATACCTTCATCCTCATCAGGCATAAATCCTCCCCCACCTCCGTCAAAGTCATTGACAAGATGATTTTCGTTGTTGAATGAGACAAACCCTCCAGACCGTGCAACATCGTCCTTCATGCCATGATCGATCTCAAATGGATCAACCTCGTCCTCCTCGTCGCCCTGGCTGCCAGCAAAATAGTTACTTTTCGTTGGCGGCGGCGGTGGTGGCACGAGTGGCCTGGGCTCCTCAAAGTTGAAACCTTCGGGCAAGAAACCACCCGCCATTGCCTCATCTCTGAAGCGCATCTCGTCAGCTGCCTCTTCCATCTGCGCGTGCCAATCCTTGTCCTGGTGCGCGTGACTGCCGGCACCGTCTTGCTCTTCCAGATGAGCATAATCCTCACGAATGCGGTCTGCGACACGTAGACCCATCAAGAACTTTCGCCATGTGGTGAGAACAAGCTTGCGCTTCTTCTCGTCTTCCTTACGCGCACGTTCAGCTTCGTCTTTCTCTAGCTCTTCCAGCACCTTGTCGTAGTGTTCCTCGGCGACAACCACACCCTGTATGACAGGCACTGCCATTCGGTGGCCGAACTCGAAACCGACGACAGCTTCGGCAAAGTCGATGTTCATGCGCTTACATACGCGGACGACGCCGCGATATGGGATATGCACGGCACCTAGAAAGGATTGTCAGCATGCTTGGTCATTCAAATCCTGGGGAATACTTCCTACCTTCTGGACACATATGTTCGGCGAACATATCAATATTTCCATATTCATTCTTGGGAATGATGCCGTCCTTGATGGGGTCGGGTATGATCCAATCAGTCTGGTCATACCCATACAGTGGTTGCAAGATCTTATGCCCGGCAGCCGCCTCAGCTTCAGCAAGTTCCCGACGCCGGTTAGTAGTCGCAACACGATATGGCGCGTGCTTGAGTGGTTCAGCGCCATGAACAGGCGCGCGTCCCTGTTTGTGCCATGTTTCCGCACTTTTAACGGGCACGATATCCTTGCGAAGATAGACAGCTTCCTCGGCTTCCAGTTTCCCCCCTTTCCCTTTGTTGCGAAACATCTTGACCGGCTTCGTGCCCGGAAGCAAGGCCTCTTCACGCTTCAGATGTCGCTCCAGCACAAACTCTGTGGAACTCTTGTAGTACTGCAGAGTCTCCTCGCCTTCTTTGACATCCTTCTTCTCCGGCACGGCAGGCTTCAGGTCGGTATCATCTTCCAACTCATCGACCTTGGTCACGGGATGCCGGATGCTGCCGCGGGAATACCCACGCATGATTGCCTTGAAGTAGTCATGATACTCGTGACGCTTGACTTTACCATGCTTGTTGTAGATGGTAATCTTCTCCTTCTGCATGCGCATGCCTTTTGTTTTACCTGGGAATAGTTGGCCTCGTAGATAGCGGACCGTGACGTCTTTTGCGGTTCCGTCAGGCGAGTGTGCTATGCAGTACGACATGCCCTGCTTGGCTTTCTCAGCTTTTCCTCCACGTGGTTCGAGAGATTCGATCAGCTCGCGACTGGTGCCAACCATTGTTTTGACAATAGGATCAACTGGAACAAACTTCTGTGTTACTGGTGAGAGGACTTCGGTCCAGTATATAGGGAATTCGAGGTCCTTGTCATACGGCTTTGCCTTTGGTAGTTTGGGCCTGAAATCTTCGGTCACATCTATGATCGAGTCATCATCGCTCACATCAGACACCGGCTCCACATATTGATCTGATTCGTCGAGATCCATGGCCAGCACGTCGTCACCCTTCTTTTTCTTGACTCTTCGACTTGCTGGCTTGACTGGCTTCGTCTTTTTCATCTTTGTGGGCATGCGTTTCGTGGCCACGTTCTCTGTCTTGGTATCTGACTTGGAATGCTCATCGTCGGCCTCCTCAAACTTTGACCAACCGAATCCAAGAGGCTGCAGGTTCGCGACCATGCGTGCGTCAAGGCCCAACCCGCGTAGCAAGGCCGTGAACAGTTGTGCTCCAACATCACGACTGCCCTGGCAATCCTGTGCCAACTTTCGGAAATCGCCCAGATCGCGCACGCGTTCGCCCTGGGTTTCGGGATCGTGTTCTGGCTGACCGAGGCTAGCAGCCAGCTTCGCTGCCCTCCTCATGTTCATATATCCCCATTTTCGCAGACCCGGTGCTGTGATTGTGAACTTTTGCTTCCACCACGTTCGCAGTGCGGTCAATAGTCTGTAAATAGGGTCACCATGGCTGAGATCTGGCTTGCCTCTCTCCAAGTGGTCTGCAGCCTCACTCCAGTCCCTGCGCTTCGCCTTCGACTTTACAGATGTGCGATCTTGGCTCTTGCCTTTTGGAACTGGTTTCTTCGGGCGCTCTTCTGGCTCTTCCAGGCAGCTTGCTCGTTTCCAGCGATCAACCTCGTCGAAGAGCCGTGGTGGGAGATGTGAAATAAGGATGGCCTGCACCTCTTGGTCGCAAAGCCATGAGTTCCGAATTGCATTGTGCCACATCAGTAGCTGCACATGCATATTGTGCGTTCTCTGCCGCATGGCCTTCTCCTTCTTGGTGAGGCCCTTCTTGCCGATTTCGCTCGCTAAAGGGATTCGAGGGCCCGAGTATAACTCTATCTCAATGTCACCTCCAGCGCCAAGCTTGTCTGAAGCCTGGACGTGATCCGGTACATCTTCAAACTCAATATCTTCTTCCTCTGACTCTTCTACATCACTCGCTTCATCGGACTCTGACTTCGCATTGGTCGGGCGTTGAGCATCGTTGTTCGCGAGCTTCTGGCGCTTGGGCACAGGCACATCCTCAAAGTCAACTTCGGATAGTGACGAGAGTGAGCTGCTGTCGCTGTTGTCATCCTGCATTCGCTGTACAGCAGAAAAGGTCTTTTCAGCAGATCTCGTCTTCGCGGTAGCCTCAAGGTCTTCGAAGACTGTTGTCTTCCGGGCCGATGAATTTGTGGGCTTGTTTGACTTTGATGGCGCAGGCGAAGGGGTTCGCAGCCGCTTCCGAGGCAGGTACGGAGGCATTGTGATTATGCGCCGCTGTCACTACATGGCTGGTGCGATAGACAATCTAGTGTTTGCTGCGACACGTTTTGTTATACTGGCGTTGTGGGAGGATGTTTGCCGCTTATGCACTGCGAGGTCTTCGCAAAGGAAAAGGAACAACGTGCTAGCGTGTCCATGCTTCAATGACGCAATGATCGAGGCTCGTTCATGGGGGAAGGCGCGACGACGCGCTCAGTGGGTTCCAGTGCCTGCAGGCTGCAGCCGCATGATTGCAAGGGCGGCCCCGATGTAGTCCAGGTGCTGTGACCATGCCTAACAGGGGCTAGCAGCGCTCCAACGTGTATTCAGGGTCTCTCGCCAGCGGGACGGCGCAAACTCGCAGGGCATGTGTCAGCAGATAGGACGACCACGCCAGCGCTGGGCATGGCTAAATCGGCCATCCCCGCGAGGCTGCCTCTGGCTTGCGCACTCCACCAGCCAAGCAGCCGAGCGGCGAGGCGAGCTCGTGGCTGCCGATGCCGCATGCGCGTTCGAGAGCCTTCTCTTAGATCCTCACCTTGGGTCCGCCACCTGACGGCTTTGACACGCCTCCGGCTTGCCCATGCTGACGAACGCCGTCGTTGCCTCGTGTCGAATTCTCATTACAAACCAGCACCGACTCACACTACTACCCCTTTATATACAATCACAGGCGCTTCCAATCAGCAACCATGGCGACGCCAGTGAACTACCCAGATCCCATGGCTTCGGACACGAGCTACGTCGAGATGGACCGCACTTCCGACGCCACTCTCATCGGCAAGCACTGCCAGCTCGAATACTGCAACCAGCTCGACTTCCTTCCATTCCACTGCCAGTCCTGCAAGAAGACCTTCTGCCTCGATCACCGTACCGAAGATGCCCATAAGTGCGACAACAAGGGCGCTTGGGCAGAGCGCAAGCGCCAGGCCCAACTCGCCCGCCCCTCCGCCGGCGCAGGCAAGCAGATGCGAGATGCCGTCTCGATCAAACCCTGCAGCGACGACTCGTGCAAGACGACGATCGGTACCCCTCAGTCCACGGGAGTACACTGCGATCGGTGCAATCGCGACTACTGCTTGAAGCACCGCCTCCAAGAGGACCACGACTGCAAGAATAAGATTCCGATAGGGGCTCGGCCGGGGCGGGACATGAAGGCTGTCCGCGAGCAGGCGACGAGCATCTTTTCCAGATTAAAAGCTTCGTACAATGCGACAAAGGCTGAGCAGACCACCAAGGGCCGACTAGGCCGAAGTCGAGCCGAAACAGCAGCGGCGCTAGCACGATTGAAACAGCTCAAGACGAACCCCATGGGCGATGGAAAGACGCCAAAAGAGAAGAGGATCTATATCTGGGTCGAGGCAGAGGCGGAAACCACTGTTGCAAAGATCCCGCGCGGCAATTTTTATTTCTCGGAAGATTGGGTAGTCGGACGTCTGCTTGATTTTGCAGCCACGAAGTTACAAATTGAGAACGTTAATAACAAGTCTGCTGACGAGAAGGACAAACTGAGAGTCTATCATGTCGAATCCGGGAATATGCTCAAATTCAACGAGAAGATCACGGACCAGATTCAAACCGGCAACACTGTGGTTCTCCTTAGGGGTGTAGGACCCGAGACAGACCTTATCGAGTTGTAGATACCCCGTGGACTATATATTGATTGAAGCAGCACCAGAATTTCGTACTTCAGTGGTTTTTTAGTGCAGCATAGCGAGCGGGTCGGGATCCGGCGAGAACAGGACATAAGGGGGAGAATGTGTTTGTATAATTAAGTTCAACTCACAAACGCATGCCGACGTTCGAAATAGCGCAGTCTTAGATAGACGCATATCATATCGCATGCGTTTCACTATCCGCCGTATAGGCGCTTAATGCTCAACATTATTGGCGGATGGGCATTGAACAGCGTGTGCATGATATGAGGTCCACTCGTGCTGCAAAATGCCCATTACTCATCCCGCCCGTAGATCCTCCCTAGCTTTGAGAATTCACAGTGTATCTATGCTACCATCGCATCCTAAGTATCTCTAGAAAATGGTCCTTGAGTCATTTGCAGACATTGCGGTTTACAACGCGATGGGAGATATACCCCTAATTCTCTGGGACATCCCTATCCTAGACACACACTTCGCTCCATCCCACGACTGGGACACAGCAGACATCTGCGACCGTTGCAACCCAAACAGAGTAGGCGGCACGACCCTCAGGCTAGTCGCAAGCGACACGCTCAGTACTATCTTAGGGCGATACAGCTCTGCGGAGTGTCCCATCTGTCGCGTATACTGGAATGCGCTCGCGAGGTTTACTAACAGAGTCAATCAGATCAAACATTTATGGTCCTTGTTTGCAAACGAACAGCTGTACGGTAGGGAACACAAAGGTGATGAGAACGAGGAAGTCCAAGAACACAATCGGCTTCATGTTCTGAAATGGAATGGTACTCCGAATGATGGCGGAAAGGAGACGATTGGGAATACTATAGAATTGTACTCGCCTTCAGGTAAGCAAGCGCATCGCCAGCACTTATGCGGCTAATGGTTGCTTACATTGGTGAAGACGATGGAATTTTTGTTGCACGACGCATGGTGCCGTGCGATCTTCAGGCTCAGGAGTATTGGTCTTCGTGGCGAGTGAAGCTGGATGATTGCGCCGCAATGCATCAGCGACCCTCGGAACAGGGCACTTTCAAGCCGTCACGCGTGCTGCACCTCAGCCCAGATTCTGGGCCAGTCTTATTAGAGCAAGACGAGATCAATGATCGCGAGCCATACGCGGCATTGAGCTACTGCTGGGGTGGTGCGACTTTCATCAAAACCACAACAGATAATATGGCCAGCCACAAATGTGGCATACCCATGAGCGCACTACCGGTGTTGTTTCATGATGTGATCCAAGTCACTCTTAGACTTGGTCTTCGATATCTGTGGATTGATAGCCTGTGTATCATACAGGACTCCAAAGAGGACTGGGAGGCCCAGTCACGCCAGATGGGGTCAATCTTCGCAAAGAGCTTCGTGGTGCTGGCGGCTGGTGCGTCGCAAACGCCTCACGACGGACTCATTTTTAAGAGGCCGGATCCTGTCGTGGTTGACACGATGGATATCCCTGAATATGGAGAGATACCAATATACGGCAGACTACCCCTCGAGCATCCGGTCTGGTCGCGACTTGAGTATCTCATGCGGGAGTCGTCGATATATTTGCATCGCCGGGGATGGTGCTATCAGGAGTACTGGCTCGCCGCTCGGGTGCTTACTTTATTGCCGTGGGAGACCATCTTCAAGTGTTCCAAGGAGATCCAATGCGAGTGTGGCGCGCCGCAAGGTGAGCATGTACGCGACCTAGAGTTCATGAAGGACTGGGAGCGTAATTTCGCGGATCATGCAAGTTCAGTCGATGACGAAAGCAACTTTGAAACCTTCTGGGAGACTTTGGTTCAAGAGTACACTTCTCTTAACTTGACTTACCATAGTGACAAGCTACCAGCACTCAGTGGCTTGGCTGTTGGCTTCCAGTCAAGAAGCGGGCATGCTTATCTCGCAGGGCTTTGGGAAAATCACCTGCCTCGCGCTCTATTCTGGCAAGGCCAGCTTGGTGACGATCAACCGTTTCCACTTAAACCCATTGGGTGTTCTGCACCTTCGTGGTCGTGGGCATCATACCCCGTCGGTGTGTTTTTTGACGATGCAAGGATAGATTTCGACAAAAGTGTCGTTCTTCATGCTGAAGTATGCAGGTCCGAAAATAATCCTTATGGAAGTGTGAAAGGTGGGGCAATCCGACTCAAGGTGCCAGTTGTGCCTGTAATTGAGTTCAAGAAACTGTGTATAGATGTGAAGGCGAGGCAAGGAGAAAACGACAGCGAATCGCTCAACAGTCGATCAAGCTCAGAGTAAGTCGTCTTTGTGGTGTTTGATTGACATAGCACTGACCACAAATTTGCAGGTTCCCGCGTGGCGAGGATACATTTCCAGAAAATCTAACAAGGCACACAGGATGGTCAGAGCCAGCCAATCCATTTTGGGTATTTGATTCGCAGGAAGATGTAGGAGCGAACGGTGCGTCAGAGCTGTATTTCGCAGGCTTCGCAGGCTATGCTCCAGATCAAGGAAGTAAAGCCTGGCGAACATTAATGATCCGCAAAACTGACGCATGCGGAGACACCTACCGAAGGGTCGGCGTGATCGGGAGATGCTGGAGTTGGGAGCCCTGGGCACCATTCTGGTCCGAGTTGTACTCCGAAGTAGAGGCCTCAACCATAACACTGGTGTAATCATGTGCGAAGCGCCTCAGCCGCGTTGTGGGTGCTCAAGGTGGATGCTTGAGGGGCAGTGATTGGCGCTGTTGGCGCCCTCATCCCATCCCCGATGTAACCGCCAGGATTCAGCTACACGCTGAGAGAAGGGGCTCAGACAGCATGATTGAAGTAAAAACCCGCGATATTCAAGACAGAAACCTACCTATCTTTGCTCACGAATGACCGAAAGAAGATGAGTCCGTGTTTTTGGTGATACTAACACACGACAAAGTTGATAACTTCCGAAGCTGCCATACGAATGACCACTCTTCCAACGTGGCAATATGATCACGAACATTATGGATTACCAAATACAATGGGATCTCTCAACCCTTAGCGCTCACTTCCTGCCTTCCCACGACTGGGCCCAGTTCCAGAGCTGCGAGCGTTGTGAACCGCTGTTCAGGATCCGGCTCAAGATCCGTCCAGGCCAGGACACTCTTCAGACAATACTTGATCGATATGCGTCTCCACGGTGCATATACTGCCGCATACTCTGGAACACGTACGCACGGGTGACTGCCTCGCCTGAGGACATACGCAGCTTTTGCCCGAGATTTGCACTTTTGCGGAGTGATGGGCAAAAATGGGAAGACGGTGACGAGGAGGGAGCGGCTGTGCTTACTCATGCGGAGTGGGATCAGTGGAAGGATGACAATAGAGGTGAGGGGGGTGAGTATTTCAATATGGTCGTTGAGCTGCATTCAGAAAATCCGAAGTTTTCCTGTAAGAGATAAGTACCATGCCCCATGAGCTGTAGGTCTTTGTATGATATGTTACTAACGGACACATCCATCCTTCCAGTGGGCGGCGTGATAGTGTATGCTCCTCGCGTTGAGCATGACTTACATCAGGATGGCTTCTGGCAATCCATACTAGACCGCCTCGAGAACTGCTCAAAAGAACACGAAGAATGCCAGTTTCGCGGCGAATCAATGCTGCCTCAAAGACTCCTCGACTTACACAACTCTTCCCAGCCGGTCTTGGTGGATGTGGAGACAATTCCTCAGCATTCTCGATATGCAGCATTGAGTTATTGCTGGGGCGGAGCACAGTTCATCAGGACAATGACCACAAATATCGAGCAGCACAATAAAGGTATACCGCTGAATGCGCTCCCAGTGCTCTTCCGGGACATCATCACAGTCTGCCAACGGCTTGGAATCCGATATCTATGGATAGATAGTCTCTGCATCATTCAGGATAGTCCAGTCGACTGGGAGATCGAGTCAAGCAAGATGCAGCACGTATTTGCAAACAGCTTCGTGGTACTTGCGCCTGGTAACGCGCCGAACCCGCATACGGGGCTTGTTTTCCAAAGGCCCGATCCTGTTTTCGTCGACACTGTCATTATTCCAGGCGCTGACGACACGGAACCCAATTACTACGCATATTATATCATTGCCCGCCAGCCTATCATGCACGGCAACTGGGACTACAACGACAAACTACAAGACCCCAGCTACCTTGAGACTCGAGCGTGGTGTTTCCAGGAATTTGTGCTGGCCAAGAGGGTATTGTACTTGCACGACAAGGAGATCAGGATAAGGTGCAACCGAGCTTGGTATTGCGAGTGCCAAGGCGACAAATGCTGTCTGGAAGTCCACGGCGGAGCGATCGAGTATTTGCATCGGGCGCAAGAACTGGACAACTCGGACTCGCTGCTTGAGTCCCAGGACCAGTGGGAGAGGCTAGTAGGCTATTATGCTGGATTGAACATATCATTTGCTAGCGACCGTTTGCCCGCGTTTGGGGGCATTGCAGCGGCGTTCCAGCAAACTCGGCTCGGGAGGTATCTTGCAGGGACTTGGGAGAAGCACCTACCCGCCTCGCTGTTCTGGGAGAGATCAGACCTTAATGGACATCTCACCGGCAGTATACGTCCCCGGTGCGAGCCGCCGATTGCTCCATCTTGGTCGTGGGCGTCTTTAAATCTCGGTGTAACGTACACAACTCACGCAGTGGAGTTCCCGGACGAGAATGATGTTCTTGAGGCGAATTGCTCACTTGATGGTCAGAATCCGTATGGTCGTGTATCTGGGGGTCACATTAAGCTTCGAGCACGCTTGGCACTGCCCATGTCCATTGTCCATGTCCGCGACAAGTGGTCAGTCAGACCAACATCTGCGTTCCGTACGCCAGAAATAGACGCACTACTAAGGTTAGGAGACTCCCAGTTCGAAAAAAAGCTTCACCCATCAGCTCAAAAACTGACAATAACCACAGTGGCACCAGCACTGCCTGTGAGGTTGATTCTGGAGAAGACGAGCCTTTCACTTTGGAGAGTATTAAGGTAGAATTCGATAGTCCGTGCATCAGCTTTGACACAACGGACGACTTTCACTCCGAGACCAAGGACAACCTCGTTCTCGCTGGATTTCAGGGAACAAACAGCATCACCTTGGATCGAGGCTGGTATGTGCTCGTCCTGTTGCCCATGAGCAATGGGCACACGTACCGGCGCGTTGGAATTGTTACAGATCACCGTTCTTATCCACCAGAGGAACCAGAGTGGGAGCAGTTTTTTCAGGATGTTGAACCAACCACAATCACAATCATTTAACATCTTTCATGCCATGAATTGCGAGCAACGCAAACATCAGTTCCTCGGGAGCCCTCATCACACTCCCAGGTAAAACGCTGTATCCTGTTATCCTTGGCACCAACCACGTTCATCGCAGCCTATACAGTTCAGAACATTGTTAAGTGTAGGCATGAGCTTGCTATTACGATATCGTTTCTTTGAGCTGATATATGCTTAACGTCGAAGTCGCAGCCGCGGTAGTCGATAGTACTCGACGATACTCTAATTGTACAGTATTTGCTCGCCGTCGTGGCAACTCTACAGCAGCGCCATTTTCCAAATGCAGTTCAGATTTAGTGCTTCTTCTTCTCCTCCTCGTCGGCCTGCTGCAGGAATTTCCTAGAGTCAGGTTAGTTTATGCGCATCTTGTGGAAAGACAATATTCGAGAGTTGCCGTACTGGATGAAATCGGACTCGTCAGAGCTAGAGGCGTTGAGCGGGGGAGTCTGCTGAGCGAGGGGCTTCTTGGACGGCCCGCTGAAGGCGGCGAAAGAGCCACCGAAGAGAGCGGTCAGAACGCCCATGGCGAGCTATTGGGGATGAGAGTTAGTTTGCAGGTCCTCTTCAAGTCCATCATGTGCCCGGAATAAGGCAAGTCTGATATAGCCATGCCGTATGACATCGGGGTCGATCGCGGATGGGTTACGGCGCGCGGTGCTCGGGAGGGGCGGACGAACGTAGTGGGAGCCGACCTGGCGTCCGGCGATGGAGTACATCTGAACCATGATGGCGGTGTTGACTGAAAGAACTCGGTCGGGCTTGTAATGGTATCGCTGGCGTTGTCGTGAAGAGGGTCTATCAAGCGGCAGCGCTGTCGAAATAGTGCTCAATTGAAAGCTCGCCCGTAGCCCCGACTGAGAATTCCCGATTGGCGCTATTCCGGGTGAGGGCAGAACCGACTATGATTGGCCCTCTCAGATCCACTTCAGCACTCCACCATCGAACATCTGGTCTGCTTGCAGCAATGCGGCAAATGCGACTAACGAGTATGACCCGGAACTGCCCGTTTGCCCCGAGGTCTGACACGGAAGCGTGGAAGCCCGCCTGCGGGAGCTCCAAAACTGCCTACGTCACTCTGCGCTCAAAGCCGGACTTTGAAGCTCTTTGCGCCCGTCCCGTCAGCAACATTCTGCAAGCGCACGAATCCAAACCCCTTTCTCAACGCATAGGGCGACGTCGAAAACCACCAGTCGTTTGGCCGACAAAGACTTGCAAATCATTCCCGCACGCTTCGCGCATCTGCAGAGTCAGGATGTCCTGGTGGGGCAAAGGATCGTCCGACAAGGACAAAAAGGACGACAGCTCAAAGTCGAGCACAGCAGCAGCCAGCACTGCCGCCAATCCCAAGAACGATGCAACCAACTTCGACCCGAATGCCCTGCCTCCCAGGCGCAAGCTGTCGAATGGCATGCAGAGCATCGTCGACAAGGCAGATCGCGAAGACAGCTTTTACGACGAGCTCGTCGATGGTTACGTCCCCGATAGTACCGAGTCCAATGTCCGATATGCCGCCTACGCGAATCGTCTGCGGACTGTGATGCTGTCCGCCCATCGCTACGTGGCCTACACCAGCGACATCGGAGAGTCGTTTCGTCCGGTAGCGCACCCATGGCTGGTCCGTGGTGCTTACGGTATATCCTGGACCTACATCTTGGGTGATGTCAGCTACGAAGGATACAAGGCATACTGGCAAAACCAGCGCGTACTGAACCCTCAACTCGAGCTGTCTGAGAAGGCATCAAAAGCCACAGGACTCCTCGGACCTAGTGCTTCAGATGTTAAGCCTGGCATTGTACCCCCACTGGAAGACTACAGAACAGTCATGGTTCAACGCGGCATATTCCAAAGTATCGCTAGTATGGGTCTCCCGGCTTTTACCATCCATAGCGTCGTACGGTACTCAGGCCGTGCTATGAAGGACGTCAAGAACAAGACTCTCCGGACATGGACGCCTATTGGCCTTGGTCTCGCGGTGGTGCCGCTGCTCCCAGCCATGTTCGACGAGCCGGTGGAGACTGCTGTCGAGTGGTTGTTCCACAAGGGTTTCGCCATGTACGGTGGTAAGGAGTTCGTCGGCAATGCACCTGTCACGGGCAGGGAAGCCACCCTACACAAGAGGCCGCACGACAACGAGAAGGAGCTGTGACTGTGCAATACCCATCTCCTTCTGTTCGATTATTGTAAATATATAACATCATTTGGTGGCTGTTGGCTCGTTCGGCTCGGCGTTTCTCAACTCAATTACCCAAGGGAAAACCCGCGGCAAGATATTTAAAACAACCGCGGAATACGAGACTTTTCATGCATCATGTCTACTGCTCAGAAATCTCGACGTCGTATATGTTTCCGGGAACAGTTGCGCATGAGCGCATGCCTGTGTGCCAGAGAAGACTTCGGGGTTTTTAGAGCACGTGCTGACCACGAATCAATGTTGTGGCTCTGTATGCCACTGCTGTAGCATACTAATTGCGCTACTTATGGTTTGGCCTTATGGTGATTAATGCTATCGACCATGATCTTCTCGCTAACAGATGGTCCGCAAGCTTGTTGATTTATCCTACTTTGAAAGCTGGGCTGGCAGGTTTCAGAACTCAGACCAATACGCTGCTGGAATGCAAAAGTAAACATTTGAAAATCAGAAAATTCTGTATGAATAAAAGAAGAAAACACCAGAGAGGGATTATTTCCAATTATCTAGGCGTGATAATACAATTGAATAAAATCCTACTCTTTTTACCGGCATGTACGTCGCTTGCACGATCCTATGAAGCACAACGGAAAGCTCATGAGTTTGCTGTTTCAAGACCCACTTTCGGGTGGCCATGGCGGGGCTCCAGAAGCCGGGGTGAGCATCCCCCCGGCGATATCCCACAGTGGATATACTTATCGCCGCTCAGCGCATCATCACCTTCGAAGCTCTCGAAGAGCTCCCAGAACAACATCCAATCACGTTCCTTCAGTGCTGAAGACCAGCATTTGAAAGCTACTCTCTTTGCGGCACTGTTGCAATTTCATCCCTCGACGTCCGAGTCTTCCGTCAGCTTCCATGCTTGCTAAGGCTTGTGACTGAGCCATGCACTGTTCTTGAACATGGCATACATAGCACCCATCCATCGACCTAATAGCGTGCGTCATGCTCTGCGTGTCAAGCTGTATCCCGACGAGGATGAGTGCCTTGTGATTGGGTATGTTTTGCGTTTACTTCTGGCTTTATAGACAGGTTTGATTGACGTGCGGATAGCAAAACGAATCGTCTGGAGATATGGAAGAGTGCGGAAGACGGCACCATTGTTTTTACCGACAGCAAGCAGGTCAACGGAACGATATGCTTTATCGAAAAGCTTTTCCCTCGCGACTCGGACACTAACTTGCTTCTTGTCGGTACAGACCGATTCCACTACTTCACTGTCGGTTGGGATCCCGCGCTGTCGAAACTCAGTACTCTGCAGTCGTGGTTCGATAAGGAAGAAAAGCACATGCGGGATGCCCAGAGTCAGGACAAATGCATTGTCGACCCTACAGGACAATGCTCGGTTATGCTTCTCTGGGAGGGTGTCATCAACGTTCTCAGGATGCACACCACGAAAAGCAAGCGCAATATCTTGGAGTGGAGGGACACAGCACGCATATCCGAGCTATTTATCCGCTCAGCGACGTTCCTGCACTCGGAAACCGGCCAGCCCAAGATCGCACTCCTCTACCAGACACGCACGGATATCCCGGATGCACATATTGTGATATACAGTCTGTTTGCCGACGACAAACAGAGCGAGACATCAAAGTTTGAGCAGCGCGACCGAGAAGACTTCTTCGAGGTCGCAGATCCAGGCGCAGCCATCTTGATCCCTGTCGGGAAGGGCGAGGAGGATCAAAAACGATACGGCACACGAAATCCACTACATGCCCAGGCTCAGCTTGGTGGATTCATTGTGGTTTGTGAAACTCGCCTCGTCTACTACGACCACGCTGCGAAGAAGAAGATGCAGTTCCCGCTCGGGGAGTCGTCCATATTCGTCGCTTGGGCTGAATATGATGTTTCCCACTACTTCGTTGGGGACGATTATGGGAACCTGTGGCTTCTGGAAATTCTGCTCGACGGTGCTGTCGTGACAGGTATGGAGATGACGAAGCTCGGCGTGACGTCTCGCGCAGGCACACTCGTCACGCTCGCAAACAACACCCTCTTTGTGGGCTCTCATTATGGCGATTCTCAGGTTTTTGTCGTAGACATGGAGGCGAGGTCCCTCCAACTAGTCCAGACGCTCGCCAATATCTCACCCATTTTAGACCTAAGCATCATGGACCTTGGCAATCGCGAAGGCGACGGCCAAACCACCAACGAGTACTCCTCCGGCCAAGCGCGTATCGTCACAGGAAGTGGTGCGCACAAAGACGGAAGTCTTCGGAGTGTTCGCAGTGGCGTTGGTCTTGAGGATATCGGTATCTTGGGGGAAATGGAGAACATCCGGGGAGTCTACGCCCTTAAGTCACACGGTTCAGGAAAGGATGATACGCTCGTGGTGTCATTTCTCACAGAGACGCGGGTCTTTGCGTTCTCGAATGACGGCGAAGTTGAGGAGCTTGGCGATTTCAACGGGCTGACACTTGACGCGGAAACACTCCTGATCCGGAATTTACCTGGTGGACTGATACTACAGGTGACATCACTAGGCGCTTCCCTTCTTAACCTGGAAGGGGGCATGGTCGAAGCGACCTGGAAGCCTTCGAGCGGTATAATAACAAGTGTGTCCGCCAACAACGAATGGATCCTGCTGTCTGTGGACGGTGCAACTTTGCAAGCTATCAGGGTTCAAGGTCTGGCACCTGCGGCGGTGAATTATCTGAAAGAGGGAGGCCAAATCGCCTGCATACATCTCCCAGAGAAATATCCAAATATAGGTGTGGTTGGCTTCTGGTCCACGGGAAGTATCTCCATTGTGGATATCACAACACTGCAACCACTACAAAGCGAGTCGCTCCGGCGGAAAGATGACAACGCATCAGTGCCAAGAGATATTGTCCTTGCACAAGTACTACCTCCACAATCAGGCGGACCGATATTATTTGTCTCCATGGAGGATGGCTTTGTATTCAGCTTCAATGTGTCACCCGAGACGTTCCAGCTTTCTGGCCGCAAGAGTATTGTTCTCGGTACGCGCCATGCACGACTTCAGACACTTGCTCGAGAGGAAGGCATATACAACATATTCTCCATCAGTGAACACCCAAGTCTCATCTATGGCGCGGAAGGCAGGATCGTATACTCTGCGGTGGAGGACATTTCAGCAACATGTGTTTGCCAGTTTGACAGCGAAGCATATCCGGACTCTATGGTGGTGGCTACAGACAAGGAGCTCAAGATCTCCGTGATTGACTCGGAGCGCCGAACACATGTGACACCACTACCAATGGGTGAAACAGTGCGACGCATCGCCTATTCGAGGAGCGAGCGAGTGTTCGGCCTTGGCTGCATTCGGCGAGAAATCGTCGACAACGAAGAAGTCGTGAGCAGTTCCTTCAAGCTGGTCGATGAGGTCACATTCCAGAATCTTGGTCAAGAATTCAAGCTCGGCATCACTCCAGCCGTGGAGATGGTAGAAGCCGTTATTCGTGCTGAGCTTCCCGACTCATACGGAAATCTCGTTGAACGCTTCATTATTGGCACGAGCTTTGTCGAGGACGAGCAGACCAACAATGCGTCTCGAGATGAAACTCGTGGCCGCCTGCTCGTTCTTGGTATCGACAGTGAAAGGAAACCTTACATTGTCGCCAAGAAGAGCCTCAAGGGCGCATGCCGTGTCCTGGACGTCATGGAGGACAAGATTGTTGCATCATTAGCCAAGACGGTCATCGTGTACTCCTACAAAGAGACATCCACCACCACGGCTGAGCTGTCGAAGCTGGCATCCTATCGACCAGTCACCTACCCGGTCGACATGGTTGTCGAGGGTCGGATGATAGCAGTGGGAGATCTGATGAAGTCCATGGTGCTGGTGGAATTCACACCAGGCGCAGATGGGAAACCGGCAAAACTGACGGAGGTTGCGAGACACTATCAGGCTGCCTGGTCGACTGCCGTGTGCCATATCGAGGACCAGACTTGGCTGGAAGCAGAGAGTGCAGGAAACCTCATGGTCCTGAAGAGAAATGAAGGAGGTGTTACTATCGAGGACAGGCACCGCCTCCAGATGATTGGCGAGATGAACCTGGGCGAGATGGTGAACAAAATCCGCAAAGTCACAGTCGATGCTCGCGCAAATGCCATTGTGGTTCCTAAGGCATTTCTCGGGACGGTAAGTCCAAATTTCCAAATGAAAAAAGTTGAAACAAACAAAGCGCTGACGAGAATATGTAACAGGTCGAGGGCGGCGTTTACATGTTTGGCACCATCGCAGACAAGTACCAGGATCTTCTCCTACGATTCCAGACCAACATTGGCAACATCACAAGCAACAATTTTGTGGATTTTGAAGTTGGCAATATTCGCTTCGACATGTATCGCTCGTTCAGAAACAGCGAGCGGGAGGGTGATGCGCCGTTTCGATTTGTAGATGGAGATTTGCTTGAGAGATTTTTGGACCTGCCGGACGAGCTGCAGGAGCAAGCGTGTGCGGGACTCGGTCCTACCGTGGAGGACATGAGGACCATGGTCGAGGATCTCAAGCAGTTGCACTGAAATGCACATATATTCCACATGGTACTAAATATGACACCATGCTGGCACCTAAATCTTCCTCGAATACGATCTGCTCGACTCATTCATGACTTGCCTATGCTCGACTGTGTATATGAAAATAATGACCATCTGTGGTGAACTTGACTCCTGGTGTCGTGATGGAGTTGCTAGATGGTTGACTAAGCACATTCTAACTAGCACGTGACCCGGGCCCCGGAGCGACCCGGCTCGCAATTGAAATTCGAGGGCACCCATTGGGCCGGGGAGTGGGCCCCGCCGGATTTCTGGCAGCGTGAGGCCAGCGCCTGTGGTTTGGCCTGGCTCAGACCATTGCCGAATCATTCCCCAGCGTTTGCAGAGCAGCCAGCCCGAGCCAGCCAGACCCAGCAGGGCCAGGAAAAAGACCTCACAAAGCTGTGTGCCTGCCAACGCCCGCATCGTCGTCACTCCTCTGCACCAGCACCCTCTGCTGCCCGCCGCCCACATCGCGACAGCTACGAGCAGCAAAATCACGATGGCGCCTCTTTCCATTGCCTCCCGCGCCCTCGCGCGCGGCGTCTCGAGACAGTGCACCCGCAACGTCCGCGCCATCAGCACGACCACCCAGCTCCGCGATGCCCCGGCTTCGTCCTACTCGAGCCCCTTCAAGGGCACCCAGAAGGGCAACGAAATTCCCAACTGGGGCAACTACCTGAGCGCCGAGTCCGCCAGCAGCAACAAGATGTTCCAGTACTTCATGGTCGGCACGCTCGGTGCCATCACCGCCGCCGGCGCCAAGTCGACCGTCCAAGGTACGTCACCGCGGGGGCACGGATTGGATATTGGATTTCGCGGGTTAGATGCACGGATCATTGGACCCGAGGATGTGGAAACAAGAGGCCCGTGGTGCCTCGCCCAATATTCAACCCGACTTGAAGATATCGTTGTGGAGGTTGAGAAGGATTTCATATGGACGATATTGTTCTTGGACAGCTTTGAAACTAACATCTTGACGGCTTACAGAGTTCCTGAAGAACATGTCCGCCTCCGCCGATGTCTTGGCCATGGCCAAGGTTGAGGTCGACCTGGCCGCCATTCCTGAGGGCAAGAACGTCATTATCAAGTGGCGTGGTAAGCCCGTCTTCATCCGTCATCGCACTGAGGGCGAGATTGAGGAGGCCAACAAGGTCAACGTTGCGTCTCTGCGTGACCCCCAGGCCGACGAGGACCGTGTCCAGAAGCCCGAGTGGCTTGTCATGTTGGGTACGTCATTCGAACGAGTAGAACTTCCGGGGACTGTACACAGTGGCTGACTATATTCTTTCAGGTGTCTGCACACATCTTGGTTGTGTTCCGATCGGTGAAGCCGGCGACTTCGGTGGCTGGTTCTGCCCCTGCCACGGTTCTCACTACGATATCTCCGGCCGTATAAGGAAAGGACCTGCTCCTCTCAACCTGGAGATCCCCACCTACGATTTCCCCGAGGAGGACAAGCTCGTCATCGGTTAGGCGACATTCGACCGCGACTATGTATAACTACGACTAGACGGGAACGGCGAATCGCTGGCTTTGTCCTGCCCCAACGCGAGGCGACGAGGAACCACGAGTAACAAATGACGGCAGTACTGAAGCGGTGGGAGCGGACATTCTACTAGACATCTGACATTCCCTGGCATTTGGCATGCCGCCTTGTACAAAACACCATGTCAAACACCGAGCCTCAAAAGACATTTCATTAATTATTCTAATGTGCCGAGCTCCCTGCCGACGGAGCGATATTGAAATTATGCCATGCCGTCACTGTTGGAATTAGTCTATGAACGAGATTTTGGACGTTCACAGTATGGACTCTCACTGAACCTAGGTTGGCAAATCAATATGTGCAACGTCTGCATACTCATCTATACATAGGTGTACGAGCTTACGTAGCCCGTGACGCCAAGCGCGGCTGTCCTTCAATCCGCTGACCGACATGGGGTTCATGAGCATTTGAAGGAATTATGTGCAGGCCAAGAAGATGCGAGACGAGTTGATGTCACTCAGGGTTGCGCGGAGATAACTGATTCCTACCTCGCCAGCTAGTTGGTATGAAACCGTGTGTTCGAACCGTGCTTGTCCGGAGCGCAAAAGACATCAGATCAGATGGGACAGGACCACGTAATGCGACAAGAACAGATAACATAAGCAAGCCACCATCTGGACTCGAGCGAGGAAATCAGGTGGCGTCCAAAACACGACGTGTATGACGCTCAGCAGGTAGCGGACATTACAGCACTCGACTCATGTTTCTGATGCGCGCAACTTCTCCCAGATCGTGGAACTAGCTGCATTGAGCGCCCTCAGCCATGAGCTCAGAAACTGTTGCGGTCGCAGCCGTTCCCCTGGGCCAGGGCTCGGTGGGGGCAGCCAGACTGCCCTGAGCAGGGGGCCCTGGCTGCGTCAGCCCTCACTTGCGTCGGTTTGGTCTCGAGTCATAGCTGTGCCGAACCTGAAGGTCAACAACAACCACGAGATGGCGCAAAACTTCGGATGACCATTGGCTCCTTAAACACAAACAGTTCCGTCGGTATCGAGTTGTGGACTTAAAGTTGTATGTTTCCGCTGGGGTTGAAAAATGTACTGAAGGAAGAGCGTTTCCTGTAATGGATGCCCGTGGCGCACCAACAATGTCCATACAAAAGCTCAATACGGTATGCAGCGAGTGTGAATTTTCTTACCAAAACCGCCCAAGCTATAGAGGACGCCCCAAGCCACGCTAGCAACTTTCTCTGGAGTCTGGAAATTACTATGCGTTCTACCAAGTTGGACAGCGGAACCCCAGACAGTCGGAAACACAACCGAGAGATGAGACAAACCCCCTGGGGACTATTACTCCACTATGTGGTTTTGAGCCTCACCCACCGTCAACCCTGTCACGGTATTAGACCTCACAATGCGTATTGAAACAGCTTACCGCTCGGCTCCTAGGGAACCCGGCAATGCCTAGGGACCATTAACGCCAGGGTAGACGACGGCCCAGGCCGCGGTCGTGCACGAAAGAGTACCAGCTCGTTCCATCATGAGCTCAGAGGTTCCCTTGCAAGACCCCCGTTAGCCGCCTGACCTTAATGTTGAAAGCTCGGCATGACGACCGGCAGACCATGCCAGACCATGTACACGAACCCCTTTCGGACCAGAAACGACTCCGCCTATCCACTCTTAGTGTCACATCGCCCGGGTTGTCAGCGTTGAGACGAAAGTTCGTGCTCGAAATAATCCTCGAAACATCAAATTGTTGCAAGGGCAGGCGGTTCGACGGCCCGTCTGAACAGCTTAGCGTCCCGAACATGATGGGACTCATTGTAAGTGCTCCGTATAAGAGTTAGAGCCACCCGCGAGATCTTGCTTCTCACTTTCCCTTCTCTCCTCAGGCTGGCTTCACTTCCTTTGACAAACTACCTTCTTTTATTCAGCACTAGTTCTGCGAACTATCTTTAACATTTGTTTTATCGACTTGACAAGATCTCTGGCTAGATCTGCTTCCTTCAACTCGCCTTAAATTTCACTCACAAACGCTCTCTATCACCCCTTTCAAACCGTCAAAATGAAGTACGAGTCTACCGCTCTTTTCCTTATGCTCGGCTTGGCCGCAGCTCGCCCTGACGTTCACGCCACGCCTCTGAAGGCATCTGCCAAGTTTCGTCGCGAGGTTCCTCAGGAGCAATCCCACAGGAAGTTCCTGGACGGTGTCAAGACCGCTCTTGACGTGAACAACGTCGACAAGGTTGTCGACCCCGTCTTTGCCCTCCTTGGCAACGCCGCGGCTGCCCAGGGCGCCGGTGATGTCACCGACCTGGACTGCTTGCAGCAGCGTGTTGCTGACCAGGCCTTCACCAACGCCAAGAGCACCAACGATGTCACGGGCATGACCAACGCCCTCATCTTCAGGGCCCTCGAGCGCAACACCGGCAAGGTCGGCCTGGCCTCAGTCTCCTGCACGTCTGAGACCGCCAAGAACCCTGAGATCGCTGCCATTAAGCAGCACCAGGACCCGGCTTCGGCCGGTGCCGCGGCCACGAACAAGGCAATCGTCCTCGAGCTCGCCCGCCAGCTCAACTCGATCGGTGCTGATCCCCAGCTCGCTCTCCAGAGCGGCACCTTCAAGCCCGGCAACGTCAACGACCCCACCGGTGCTGGTAACACTTGCGACGACAAGAACGATACTGAGGGCTGCATCTTTACACAGAACCTCCTCGTCGAGGACGCCACTGCTGCCGAGATCGACGCCGCTGTTGCTGGCGACGCTGCTGGTGGCAACACTGGCAACGTTGACAATGGCAACGCCAACGCTGGTAACGGCACTGCCAATGCTGGCAATGGTGACAACAACGCCGGCAACGACAACACCGACGACAGCGCCGACGACAACACCAACGACGACTGCAACGCTGGCAACGGTAACGTTGACAGTGGCAATGCCAACGCTGGTAACGGCACTGCCAACGCCGGCACCGGAAACGTCGACGCCGAGACCGGCAACGCCGCCGGTGGCAGCAACGTCAACAAGTTCACTGGCAGCGTCGGCGCGGCCGCCGTCGCGATCAACCAGGGAACCGGCGACCGCCCCTTCGAGGTCAACGGGTCGACCTTTGTCAACCTCGGCGCCGCCGCCCAGCGCGCCTGCGACGTCCAGAAGAACCAGTGCGCCAACGCCGTCAACAGCGGCTCCCTCAGTGGCAGCAGCGTGGCCGACTGCGACGCGCAGCAGAAGCAGTGCATCGCTGCCAACACCGCTTAAGCGGGATCGCAGCTCTGCGCTTCTTTTCTTGTTTCTTCTGCCCAAGGGTCTGATGCAGACGCGCGGCTTGTTGTTTCTTCGTAGTTTCAGGGGAGTTGGGGTAGCCTTTTCTTGAGCAATGTTTGATAGGAAATAAGGCGAGATGGAGGAAACAGATGTTTACCTACCAGGGTTTCAGGGCAAGAGAGGGCTTTAGCTCTTCCCCTGCTTACACGATATTATGAATATAATTGCTGGCCCAAACTTATTCGAGAATTCCTCTTCAATGTGATGCGCCGATAATGAGACTGCATTGACCTCCCCATCGATCCAAGATTTTGATTGTACGTTTCTGGTGATTCAGCAGCACCGAGTAGTGGGGTCACAGTCATGGTGCAATGGTGTGATTTCTAAGTTTTTTCATTCATTGGCTTCTCATCTAGTTATGTAGAACGTGCTTACAGATACGCTCCGTACCATGGACGAAAAAGACTTAATAGCTGCGGCCAAACATGACGTAGTTCTCAGCCAAGCGCTTGCAGTTTGGGTTCAGACACTTAGTCTCGCCCTTGATGAGACCCTCAGGTTGCTCAAAAGGAATGCACAAGCTCTTCATGCCCATAGACGGGGCCTTTTGAGCCTCGGGGGTGTTTGGGTCCTCATCACCACGGCCAGTGGTCAGGTCCTTGATCTCGTCCTCGCACTTGCCATCACCACAGAAGGGGATGAGGACGACATTCTTGGTGTCAAGGGCAGGGATGACCTTGGACCAGTCGTTGATGACTAGGCGGTGTTCCGTGAAAGCCTTCTCGGCCTTCTCGTACATATCCTTCTGGATGGTCTCGAGCAGCTCAGGGACCTTGGTGCTGATCTCATCCAGGGCGATGGTACCCTTCGCACCAGTGTCTCGCCTGGCATAGCTGACAACACCATTGGCCATGTCCTTAGGTCCGAATTCGAGACGAAGCGGGACGCCCTTCAGTTCCCAGTCGTTGAACTTCCAGGCTGGAGTGTAGCTGTCACGAAGATCATCCTCGATGCGGACGCCGGCCTTCTTGAGAGTGGCCTTAATCTTCGCGACCTCCTGGCTGTGCTGTTCTTTCTGCTCAGGAGTGGTGCTCTTAGTGATACCGAGAGGGATGAGGATGGTCTGGATCTTGGCGATCCGGGGAGGTGTCACGAGACCCTTATCATCGCCGTGGATCATGACCATGACACCAATGACACGGGTAGATAGACCCCACGAGTTCTGCCAGACGTGCACGTGCTTACCCTGCTCGGTAGGGTCCTCGACGGTGATATCGAACATCTTGCTGAAGTTCTGGCCCAGGCAGTGAGAAGTAGCACCCTGGATACCGCGGCCGTTAGAAGGAATGTAGCCCTCGACTGTGGTTGTGTAGTAACCTCCAGCGAACTTTTCGTTCTCAGTCTTGCGACCCCTGACGACAGGGACAGCCAAGAGCTCTTCGTACACGCCAGCATACCACTCCAGGATCTGCAGAACTTCCTCGCCAGCAAGCTTCTCTGTCAGATGGGCAGTGTGACCCTCCTGCCACAAGAACTCTCTTGCACGAAGAAAGGGAGTCGTCTGTTTGGCCTCCCACCGGACGACAGAATTCCACTGGTTGAGTCTGAAGGGAAGATCTCTGTGGCTGCGGATCCACTTCGAGTAGTAGGGGTACATGACGGCCTCGGACGTAGGGCGAACAGCGACGGGAACCTCGAGGTCCTTATCACCACTATTTGTGTCATGGTCAGCAATTGTCTTGTATCGAGCCGGCATGGGGCGATATGGGAGACCGCTACTCACGCCTTTGTGACCCAGGCAAGCTCAGGAGCAAAGCCCTCAACATGATCCTTCTCCTTCTCAAGCGACTTTGCTGACAAGAACATGGGGAAACTCGTTTCATCGACTCCCAGGGTCTCGATTCGCTCAGTGAACCATTTGCGAATAACGTTCCAGATGTACATGGAGTTAGGGCGCATGATGAAGAAACCAGAAATCTCGTTGTAGTAATCAATCATTTCAGCCTTGAGGACGACCTCCTGGTACCATTGTGGGAAGTTGTCGGCCTTGCTTGTGGTGATGCCAATAATGTCATCGGTCTTCTTGCCGCCAACAATGGGGAGGGCAGCTTGCTTGGCGGCCTTCGCAGCCTTCTCAGCAGCCCGCTTCGCCTCCTTCTCTGCCTTCTTCAGAGCGCTCTTTGAGGGCTCCTGAGGCTTGTTGTCCTCGACAGGCTGAGCGTCCGCCATAATTACGGTGTTGTTGGTGATTTCGCCGGTATTTTGGACTTGGGGAGGACAGCTCGAGCGAAGTTGGTGAAGCTATTTTGCCTATGTTAATTCAATCTATAAGTTGGCCGTTGCGGAAGCAATGACCCCACGGGTCTTGTAGGAAATGCCACAAGTGTCACGAACCTTTGCGACAGATGGCTTGTGCCGAACACTGAGTCACGCCGGCAGAGGAATAGAAGAAAGACTGGTCGTCGAGCAACAAGCCCGGGAGGGAGTCACGAATCGGGACAAGATACAATAGTCGAACCCTTGGGCTCCGAGACGCGAAAAGTGGTGCCCCGCGTTGGAGGGGCAGCTTGCCATGGTGCTGAGCTGGGCATTCGGCGGGCAGCACGAGGGGTCCTGCCTCCAAGGGCCTGGTCGGACCCGCTCCGGCGCCCCGATTGGAGGTACTGTGCCGATATAGGTAACGCTGGGCATGCCCGCCCAGGTGCACCTCTAGAAACCTTTTATGTATGTACCTGAGAGCATGTGCCAGATTCTTCACTCGACCGCAACTGGGACAATAGCTTCTCTTGGCTTCGCTAGCCGGCAAAAAAGTCTTTCAAATACCCGGCTATGCTCACGAACTGTCCAATCACTTCGTGTGAATGTCTTTTAACTGTTCCTGTTCCAAGTGCATACTTCCTGCTCACGTAATGAATGGCAGCTGCCCCTCTTTGTACCGCGCCAGCTGCCCAGGCATATGGGTATGGCCCGTGCTCCAAATTTTGGCTGAGCCAGCAAAAAGTTCTGGCAAGGAGCAATAGGAGGTGCCTGGAACGCCTGCTGGACCCTCACTCTTAGTGGGATGCAACTGTCAAGGTGCTCGTCCACGTCCCTCCATCCTCGCGACAGTCTGGACAACGACCGAACACCTCGTTTACAGCATCGCAAAAGCAGACCCGACGCCGAGCTGCCCTCGTAGGAACCTCGCCGTCACATCCGGAGTTCACATCAAGTTCGCGGGTCAGCGTCACCGCCATCAACCCCCACCATGGCGTCCATGTTCGAGCAGCCAGGGAACGGCACCCTGTTCCTGGGCGGCCAGAAGATCTCCGGTCAGGACATCAGGGAGCAAAATGGTCCGTCGCCCATACTACCGCCTAATCTGAAACTTGTTTTATCATACTGACTGGGCATATCTGAAAAACAGTCCTCGCGACACAGGCCATCGCCAATGTGGTCAAGAGCTCATTCGGTCCTAGCGGCCTCGACAAGATGATGGTCGATGATATCGGTGTAGGTTGTCCTAAACACACAAATCATGTAGTAACCCACTGGTACCAAGCTCTAACTGCCGTGTGCCCCTAGGATGTTACCGTAACGAATGACGGTGCGACTATCCTTAGCCTTCTTGACGTCGAGCATCCGGCCGGCAAGATCCTCGTCGACCTCGCCCACCAGCAGGATAAGGAGGTTGGCGACGGCACCACCTCCGTTGTTCTGATTGCCGCCGAGCTTCTGCGTAGGGCCAACGAGCTCATGAAGAACCGGATACACCCAACAACAATTATTACTGGCTACCGTCTCGCTCTACGAGAGGCTGTCAAGTACATGAACGAGAACGTCAGCATCAAGACTGAAAACCTCGGACGCGACTCCCTGATCAACATCGCTAAGACGTCCATGTCCAGCAAGGTCATCGGTTCCGACTCTGAGTTCTTCTCTAATATGGTCGTCGACGCCATGCTCGCTGTTGAGACCAAGAACAACCGTGGCGAGGTCAAGTACCCCGTCAAGGCTGTCAACATCCTCAAGGCCCACGGCAAGGGCGCTCTCGAGTCCGTCCTGGTCAAGGGTTATGCTCTCAACTGCACTGTCGCCTCCCAGGCCATGGTCACCAGTGTACAAAACGCCAAGATTGCTTGCCTGGACATCAACTTTCAGAAGGAGCGTATGAAGCTTGGTGTGCAAATCACCGTCGATGACCCTCAACAGCTCGAGCAGATTCGGCAAAGAGAGTCTGGCATGGTCATTGAGCGTATCGAAATGATCCTTAAGGCTGGCGCTAATGTAATCCTTACCACCAAGGGCATTGACGACATGTGCCTGAAGCTGTTTGTCGAGCGAGGCGCCATGGCTGTCCGTCGCTGCAAGAAAGAGGACCTTCGCCGCATTGCCAAGGCCACTGGTGCTTCCTTCCTTAGCACGCTGTCTGATCTGAACGGCGATGAGCGCTTCGACGCCTCGTCTCTGGGTTACGCTGAGGAGGTTGTGCAGGAGAGGATCTCTGACGATGAGTGTATTCTTGTCAAGGGTACTAAGGAGCACTCATCAGCCTCAATTGTGCTGCGTGGTGCCAACGATTTCCAACTGGACGAGATGGAGCGGTCCGTCCACGATTCTCTGTGTGCTGTCAAGCGCACTCTGGAGAGTGGTAGCGTTGTGCCAGGTGGTGGCGCAGTCGAGACTGCTCTGCATATCTATCTGGAAGAATTTGCCGGCACTGTTGGTTCAAGAGAGCAGCTTGCTATTGGCGAATTCGCGCAGTCACTTCTGGTCATTCCTAAGACGCTGGCTGTCAATGCCGCCAAGGATGCCAGTGAGCTTGTGGCTCAGCTACGGTCAAGACATGCTCTATCGCAGCGGACACAGGAAGGCGAGGGCAACGAGGATGAGAAGACGGTAGCCCGGAAGAAAGGCTACAAGAACTACGGCCTGGACTTGATGAAGGGCAAGGTTGTGGACGAGCTCAAAGCAGGCGTGCTGGAACCAAGCATCAGCAAGATCCGGCAGCTCAAGAGTGCGGTGGAGGCATGCATCAGCATTATGCGGATTGATACCCTGATCAAACTGGACCCCGAAGAGCGGGGCGAGCCGGACGACGGCCACGGTCACTAGCGGCAAGTCTGGAGGGACACGAGCTGGACACGCCCGAGCACGGTGGCGCAGAAGTCGGTGAATAGACAGATAGATAAGCTCTGGTGCGCTGTCAGCAGTGGGCCTTTGAAAACAGCCACGAAACAAAACAAAACAAAACAAAACAAAAAGCGATGCAAATGACGGGATACATGTGGTTGTGCATGAAGAGTGACGAGGGATCGCGGGGCGCCGACCGCGAACAGCAGGTCGACCCGCCCGGGGCAAGTCCCCGCACCACTTTGCGGAGAAAACGGTTTGCATCGGCAACCTCATCGGCTGGCCGACGCTAGCCCACCTCTGGGACGTATGGAAGCGAGGATGCCATAACGGGACGCAGCCTATTACGTTTCGCATCTGACGCGGTATATGATAGCGGACGGCGTGATTGGCGCGGTATGTCTTTTACGCTCGCAGCTACGCCCAGCACAAAGCCGCTTTGCAGGTCAGGTGATGAGATCGTGACTAACAAGTACTCTGGAATAGGGTAGGACAGATGGACAGAACCCTGGAGAGGAGTTGAAGACCAGGGTCATATGCCTTGTTGACTTGTGTTAGTGCGTGTAGGATAGCAAAGACTGATCCGCCTGGCAGTGCTCTCTGCCGATGAGCTGATGAGGAGAGGCGCCGAAAAAGTCGTCTCAGTGCTGCAACTGTGCTTGTTGGGAAGAGAGGCAGCGAGTGAGCAACGCATTGCTTATCTCAACTGGAAGCCAGACCTGGGCCTGGTGACCACATGTCACTCAGGTCCGAGCACGCGGCTGCAAGTGCTCGCGGCTGCAACCCCCTTGCCCCGGGTTTTCTACATCCTATAGTAATCGCAGTAGAGTGACAGGAAGTCCCCACATCGGCGCTCCCAGGGAGCCCTCGTCATGATCGTCCCGAGTCCCAGCAAACAAGCAACAGCAGCATTGGAGGGCGTGACCTCGTCAAGCTCGGAAGGGAAGAAGGAGGGGACTGGGACCTGCTCCACCGTCTTGACTCGACCAGCACATAAAGAGGCCGTCGCCTGTCCAGGTGGTTTCGTTGTGGCGTCTCGCTTGTTCTCCAGTAGAACTTTATCTTCACCCTGCCCCCTGCTGACACAAACACTCGTGCAAGGTCAGGTACCGACATCCTTAACCGTGCTCCTCGGCATGCAAGCCTCTACCGTCGGCCCTTCGACCTGCTATACCTGCGCCTTCGAACGTTGAAATCTGGCCACGCTCCTGTGCCTCCCTCGCCTGGCTAGAATTCCTGTGCCGACCATCCAGAAAACATAAGTAGAACGTCCTCTGTGTGAGTATCAAACCCCACACAAGAGCACATCCCCACACCCACATCAACCCTACGGTTCAGCATCAAGCTACGCCTCAGCAAGCAATGGGCTCCTCAGACAACACCATGGCAGACTTGCCAGCAGCCGACCACTCCTCTGTCGTTGTCATGCACCCGAGCGAGGATGAGATGCGGCACACATGGGCCCTAACGGCCGCCGAGTGGGCCGGGCCGCTCACACAGGCGCAGTACCTCGAGCGCGAGCCGTATCTGAACACGATCCCGCTGAACCGCAACGGCGGGATCACGCACTGGATCTTGACCACGGACGGCGGCACAGCCGCCACCGACAAGGACACCGGGCGACGACCTATACTTTCCTCCTGCGAATCGTACAAGAAAAAGGTTCTCGTTGCAGCAGCTGGCGGAAAGGGTGAGGTCACGGAGGAAATTGGCCACGGAGTGGGCAGCGTGTACACGGACCCGAAGTTCAGGGGACGCTCGTATGCCTCGCGCTTGTTGGCCGAGGTTGGCACCAAGCTTGCTGAATGGGACGTGGGGCCTTTATACCAGAAACCCGATACAGATGACAGCGATGACGGTGAGACGGAGACGACGAAGAAGAGGGCGATCTGCTCTGCCCTGTGGAGCGACATTGGCAAGAAGTTCTATGCGAAAAAGGGCTGGATCCCGTATGCCAGCCAGCATGTCGAATTCGCTGCGCTGCCCGCGCCCGACAAGACTGAGAACAGTAATAGCATTGAGAAGGAACTGCCCTCTACGCAGATTACGTACCGCAATGTTGGCAGCTTCTGCGCCATCGACGAAGCCGCGATGAGGAAGAAGCTTGTCAAGACCGCCGCTGAGACGGGCAAAACTACCATGGCCTTTTCTCCGTCCCACGACCAGATGCTGTGGCATTTATACAGAGATTCATATATCGCCTCGATTGTGTTTCCCGATCGCGATCCAAATCTTGTGGATGTCCCTGTCGAGAGCAATGTGGATTCCACCACGAGCAGTGGGCGTGCTGGTCCTGCTGCATCCTCGTCCACTTCCTCGAGCCCATCCCGACAACCCCGCAGCGGCGCCGCACTCCGCAGACATCCCGGCGCTCTGGAAGTCAACGAGGTTAAAGGTATCGCCGTGGGCCCTGAAGGCCGACGAGTCTGGGCGGTTTGGGTACGAAACTACCTTGAAGGGGCCGATACACCGGAGAAGAACAATTTGTACATTCTACGATTAGTCATTGAGAATGAGGAGGAGCTGGAAACAGCAGGAGCCGACCGCGCAACGACCATTGAGGCATTCAAGTCAGTCATCCGTGCCGCGCAGAACTTCGCCGCAGAATGGAGCTGCTCGCGTGTAGACCTGTGGAACCCCACGGGCGTAGTTGCGCAGTTGCTGCGGGACAGCGGGCTCGAGCATGAGATTGTCGAGAGGGAGCAGGCGAGTATCCCGAGCTTGATGTGGTATGGTGAGGGCGTGCGGACTGAGGATGTTGTGTGGGTGAACAATGAGAAGTACTGCTGGTGTTAGAGTGGCCTCCACGGGCAAGCAGTGGTTAGATTACATGATTAGACGCATTCACGAAATTTGACGATCAGACCACAGCATCACCTTGGCATCAAGCGTCTATGACTATGGTGAAAGTGTACCACCCTGGTCAGTTGGCTGGGGAGTCTTGTCCAGCCTGGACTTCGGTGCATTCTTAGCATTATATGCTCTCGCTGCGGGACTGCGAGACTTAGCGCTTCCTGTATAGACATGATGTTCCATGTGCAAGAGCTGCCAGGTAAGGAGATATAGTCGTCTTGGCGAGTGATTGCCAGCATACCAGAACAAAAAGCTATGTTGGGTCTCGATACTTGATTGCCGGATGATGCCCAAAATATGCTCTAGCCAGCCGGCATGCAGCATGTACGGTTACAGATGTATGTTGTGCTCTCTACCTGCAGCTAATGTTCAGGTGGCTGGATATATCGAAGAGGTTTTGCTGCGCAGCGCATGTTACTGGCAGCATCCTGCTTGCTCGTGGTGTACGGCGGGAGGCGTTTATCATATGTCCAATCTGATTGTGCGCAGAGAGGCGGTGTATGGTTCATCACCGCAGGCAATATCTGCAGCTCGTATTCTTTGCCCTGCATGCTCGCTTGGAGATGTCTCCAGGACAACCTCAAATTGTGAAGAACTGCCGATGCGTACCATGTAGGAGCACGGACCTCACTCTTGCCTACGTCAGTGAGCAGGTCAATACCGACACTGCAAACCGCCGCATATTGAAGCTGGCGATAAATGAGGACCTGTCACCGCCCTTTCGCAAACTTCTCGTGCCATTTTCCCCGTGTGGCAGGTGCAGCTGTTGCCGATGCCTCGGTGACGAGCTCGATGGTGTCGTGCAGGGTGCTTATAGCCTTCAGACGCTGGGCAGGGATCTCTGAGGAGCCTTCAGACGAAGAGTTTCCGTTTTCAGCTTGAAGGAGAATCAAAGCGTTTGAAGTGTTCTTTTGCCGCAAACTCCAGGAGTGTGTTGCGGTCTTGAGAACTGCGGACGCTGGACCAGACTCAATTGTGATGCTGCACGTGAGTTGTTAGTGCAAGGGCCATCGCGGGGGATGTTTCTTGTAAAGGGTTGTCTACACTGGCGGGGTTTCCGACTCGAGCAGTGCGAGGAGTTCTGTTGGCAGCTCAAGGAGCTTGTAGCCTACGCCGTCAGGTGCGTGTAGTAGAGGCACGTTAGCACCAGTTTGACTCGACATGATTGCGCCGTTGAAGATGTCTTCAAATGTGCATCGTCCGCTCTCAGGGTAGTGGAAAGAATGTGCGCAAGAAGGCACTTTGCGACTTCTTGACGTAACGAGGAATGTTTTCCTTGGGTGATCAGTAAATTGATGAGTAGATTGTTGATCCGGGCCGACTCGAGTTCCGTCGGACAGTTGTCTCACGATGCAAGGATAACGCCTAGGGTGATGCGTAGAGCTCTGTTACCAAGACTTGCACCGTCATGCTGTTGTTATTGTGTTGTCCCCCAACGATGTCTCGTGGAAAGTCCGCTGACATAATCCTCCGGTCCTGCCCGGGATGTTTACTTGCGACAATCTGCCAAGCGGGGTTCCTTCTCCACTTACCCGTCGCCAGTGACAACTCTGCGCCTCTCAGACCTTGGAAGTAAACAGTCGCGCCCCGCGTTGTTTCAAGTCTTCCAAGGTTGCTCTCTTGTCTTTCTGGGGTCGACTCATTTCTTAGGTTGAGGTCGAGTCGGCAGACAGAAGACCTGCTTCAATATCATCCTCTCAGCAGCACCCTACGAGCAGTACACCCTCCACCGCTCTTCTACTAATTGCCACGGGAACTTGGGCCATGCGGAGATTCGACCAGCAAGCACTGGCATAAATCGGCACCGATATCCACACGGACGGCCCTTGCGCTGGCCTATGCTTGCCCGGCACTGGTCCCGTTGCGGTAAGCTGCGATTCCGGAGGTGCCATCGCGGGACGGCTCCGATGATGAGGCTGCCTTCTAGGCCTTTGTCGATGGCGTCGCTAACCAGCCTGGCTTTACAGTCGTTGCGAATTTTTATTTGCTCGCCGTTCCCAGCAGTGGCCATCTGCTCTGGGTTGTGCGACATCGACCAGGAACTTCCTTTTTCGTTGAGTTGGAGGCTGCAGCAACTCAACGCTGCCGGAGCTAGTCGCTAGCCATTCGCCTCCACTCGCCATTGTAAACAAACCTGGAGCTTTCCAGCCGCATTGCGCCCAGTAGCCATTTGTGCGACCTCGACCTCATCCACGAGCATGGTAGCTTTCTCGATATCATCCTGAGCTCTGCGGCCTGCCGCGCCCATCTTCACCACTTGTGCAACTGCGACGACGCCCAACCACGCCGGCCACTCTTCATCTAGCCTGCAGCTCGCCCACCGCCGCTTTGCCCCGCCGGCCAGCGCTCTTGTCGCATTCGCCCATCTTTGCGTAGCCGACGACACGCCATGCCAACGTCCAACTAGTGGCAGCAAAAGCAGTAGCCAACACGATGGTTCGCGTCACTGAAGAGCTCACGCTCTTGCCCGACTATGTCAACCTCTACCAAACCACCGACCCTCTGCTCGGCCACCTCCCCATCCTCATATTCCACGGGCCCTCAACCACTGCCAACTTCACATTCAACAGCTCGCGTGTCCAGATACATATCTACAGTATCGCCGGCTTCCAGTCCTTTCCTCGACTCACAATATCGCCCAACTCGCCTTTTTACGAGGTTGTCAACCATTTGCCCCGTGAGTTCCAAGTCGACGAGGTCTATCGTGCGCTTGCCTTTGCGCTCTCGAAGTATTTCCATGAATTACCAGAATCAGTCAAGGAATACATCCGCCTGCAGTATCCAACACCTAAAAATTTTCGGCCGGGCTCTGCACCAGCCCTGTTCTCCGAGCAACATGCTGCAGAGGTGGCCAAATCCATGGTCAAAGTTGACCACACGGCGGACGCTGTTCGCAAGATCAATGCCGCACTGCAGGCTCAACACATTACCTGTGTCGACATCGATTTGGTTCTTCCACCAGGCTCGGTCGCACCTCCGCAACCAGGAGACCTCGAGGATGTGACAGAAGACGAAGACGACCTTTTAGATCCCACATTGCGCCAATATGGCATGTACACCGGCTTGATCAAGCTCTTTGGCGAGCCGATATTCCTACCCACTTCGAGGTTGCGACGAGCACCAAGCAAACCCAGTGCACTCAATCGAGGCAAATCCTTCTCTAAGGACCAAAAGGTCGAGCTGCGACGCTTTATGGCTGAGCTTCTCGAGACAGAAGAACGCTACGTCGGGAAACTGAATGAGCTAGTAAAGCATATGGCGGACGACTACCGGCAGCATGCAAAAGACAGACCGAGCGATAGTACGAGCCCATCCGCAGCTGAGGTGGATAAGCTGTTCCCAAAATCCTCAGAACAAATCCTCCAGCTCAACACCGCATTCATGCATGAGCTTCGCCGAGTTATGGACGATACTGAGGCAGCTGCGCAGATAGATATGGAAATAGCTACAGCAAGCTCGAGACATGGTGGCGTTAGCGGCACTGCGAACCGGGGCAAGGACGCAAGCGGAGCTGTTGCAATGGCCAAAGTCATGCTAGAATGGTTCCCACGGTTCACGGATTGCTATCAGAGCTACATCCGTGCGAGTCAGAACTTTCCACAACTTATATCGTCGTTTACTGCACAGCAGTCAAGCTTCACCCAGAGGGTCCTAGCAACCGGTGAACAGCATCTCCGATCGATAGTTGTCGAGCCCGTCCAAAGGCTTCCTCGCTACAGTTTGTTGATCGACCAGATTGTCGGCTGTTTACCTATCACACATCCAGCACTGCAACCAATGCTCAAGTCCCGAGACATCATTGCAAACATATGTTCAATGGATGACCCCATGACGGACAAACCACAGATTAGCAACCGACTACGCAACATGATACAAAGTTGGGCGCCCGACCTCGACCCGAAAGGCCGGCTGATCACCGCCTTGGACTTTTACGAGATCCCCGCACCTTTTGAGGCGAATGAGAGCACTTATGAGAACGAAGGAGACTGTCCCGGCATTATTCTTCTTTTCTCTGATGTGATTGTCGTTTTAAAAAAGCTCACCGATGCGACGATGACGGCGAGGGACCTACTCCGCGAAATTGATAAGCCCTCAGCGGAGGGTTTGCTTGTATCCATGACCCACGCAGCTGGGGGACTTGGTTCTTACGAGCTGGCTTTTGCTGGGTGGCACAAGCTCGCCCACGTCCGCTTCACCGAATCGACCGATGGCCGTGCGGTATGGATGACTTCGAGCCAAGAGATGTCCGGCGCCCATGCGAGCCATTTTGTCGAAAGCACGTCAATGACCTCACGTTTCCTTATGTTGCGGGAGTCGTACGAAGGCAAGGCCTCCAAATGGTGCGAGGACGTAGTCAAAGCCAGGATTGAAGCGCGCTTCCCTGAATCAGAACGCGAAGATCCTAGGTGGACCTTGAGATCGATCAGGATGCCAGACACCAACTTCTCGATGTATGCTGCAGTTTTTCAGGAGGGGATTGACCAGTTCACTGAGGGCCGCCAAGAGCCAGCACCGATTAGAATAGTCGTAGACCAAGAGAAGGGAACCAAGGGGGCTCCCGTTGGCCATTTTGGCGTGGAGATTTGCTCCGAGGTCAAGACATTGATGAACCAGCGCAAGGTCATCGTCGTCACCATCGGGCTCTCGGGAAAGAAATCAACCGACGAGATCGCCCTGGAGGACTTTTTGCCTACACTCTGCAGAAGAAGTAAGTGCACTCATCAACATATTAGCATTTTTCTTACTAACATGTTGTCCAGTCACACAGCTTCTCGTCAGCCAGTCCCATGTCTCTAACACAACTTTATGTCCCGCCCTTGTCTCATACCATACGAAGGTCTTGCGCAGCTTGAGCGTCTCTGCACGAGCCGAGAAGACCAAATCCTTCTTGTCGAGCTCACCTGTCAAATACCTCTCAAGCTTCCTTGGCGGAAACAGCAGCATGCTGGACCTTTCCAATCCGCCAAAGCTGCAGCGCGCGATCACGGATGATGCGGGCCTCCTCACTCCTGGCTTACAGTTGAGTCGTCAAAATAGCACGCGAGAAGCGAGCTCTCTGTTTGGCTCTGTGAAGAGCAGGGAAAACTTCCGCGACGACCAGCCGGAGAACTCGCTTCAACGACTGGAAAAAACCTTCACTGGGTACATCGCCAGTTTACAGGCCTGCAAGGGCAATATCGTTGGTCGCATGGTTCTCAACAGATCCAGTGCGGATGAGGTACTCGTTAATGATATCTACAACAAACTGCAGGAGACCCCTTTCGACATCGACCACTCCCCTGATTCAGGTCCTGATGTTGTGTTCGCTGCATTCGACAAGTTCGTCCGAATCGCTTGGAAGGAGCAGATGGGCCCAATCATCACCCAAAGAGCTCTGGATGCGCTACAGGACCGAGCCTCTAAGCAAGTGCCGGGAGAGTTCTCAGACTTTGTCAGGTTCCTCTTTGGCGAAATGGCTCCACAGAATCGCCGCGCCTTCACGGCTCTCATCAAGCTCCTGGCAGATCTTTTAGATGGGTGTGGCAACGACAGCGATCGCGGTGCACTCACTCTGGCGTTTGCCGAAATCCTGGTGCCCGACCGCACGGCTCCAAACTACATCAACCTTCTCGACAGGCTTGTAGATGACTGTGATCGCATATTTGAGGATCACACTACCAATCTTGAAGCCTTGCTGGAAAGACATGGTCTCAACTACGATACAGTTATGATGGGACCTCGCAATGGGAAGTCTCACACCGGGTCTTTGACTTCAAACACATCATCCATCCGCAAGAAGTTTGGGTTTGATACTCTTCTTCGTTCTAACAGCAAGACCGAGTCGGATGGGAAATCCTCTATGTGGCGTACTCTAAGCAAGCACACAAGAAATCCGACAGCGGGAGACATCCCAACCCTAGGAAGCATCTCGAGAGGTTCTGTAAATAGGACCCGTTCTGTCGACAATGGTACCATAGGACCTAACAAGCTTGTACGTCGACCTGGCTCTAGAGATCGTCCGGGAATTGCGGGTGCTTTCGACGATACATTCTCGACTCTCTCGCGACCGAATAGTTCACAGAAGCTAGAAACAATCGGAGAGCCAGAGCACGAAAGCAACAGTACCAAAGTGGCCAAGAAGAAGCGGCGTAGCTCGTTGTCAGATTTAAAGAGCCTCATGGCGGCCGCAACATTGGACGATGATGAACCCTTGCAACCCCTCACAAACATGAAGCAGACCTCCGAGAGGTTCAACGCCACCCCTAAACAAGCACCACCGTCCAAAATCCCAATTAGTCCCAATTCCCTCCGACTCAAGGATGGCCAGCTAGAGTCGCTTGTTTCACCAAAACAAAAAGAAAACCTGGGTGAACCGTTTCGCCCGGAGCCTCCGCCCGCAAGCGGTACGCCACGCAAGGGCCATAGTAAGACGCTTTCGAGCTCCCAGATACCGACTCTCAGGCTTGGGCGGAGCTTGGTAGGGGATTCGCCTGGCTCCCCGACGCGGCCTGCCTCAAGCCCAACGCGGCCTGCTGCGAGACTCAAGCTCCAGTCTCCACAAAAACTGCGAGAGCGTCTTCAGGTTGAGAAGAAGGCACTTGAAGACGTTGATGCTCAACTGCAAAGCGAGTTGTCCAAAATCAGCGCAGACATGGCCAAGGTCAATGCTTCTGCCTCTAAGGGCACGCCAGTGGACCTTCGCAAGCTGAGCGCAAGTGTCCAGTCAATCCAGGAGAAATTCCCACAGATGCTCAGTGAAGCGACAGGTCGCCATAGCCAGTTGCAGCTTGAAATGGACCTGACGCTCAAAGCCTCCGAACTAAAAGTCAAGGAAATCGATCAGCTTTTCAAGGAGGCCACAGCAGAGAATGAGCTTATGTACGAGAGAGTCGGCAATGAGCTTGGTAAGATCCTGCGATTGCTCAAGAGCAAACAGCGCGAAGACCAGGCCGAGCTCATCAAGTGCATGAAGGACTCGAGCGAGGAGACGGCTCGGGTCAAGAAGGAGAACGCCAGGCTGCGAAGGGAAATTGCGAGTTTGCGGGCGGCGGCCAAAGCGAGCAGTGCCACAGACGACGCCTAGAAGGACTTCGCGAGATTCATCAAGGCCGGTACAGAGAGGTTTTCGCACCAACCGCAGTGCTATAGGACGAGCTCGCAGCAAGGAAAGGAGGACGAGCAAAATGATACCCACATGTTACTCTTGCATCAAGGTGCCTGGCGTGCTTCGGCTTCAGTGATTATTCACGGTCTGTTTATTGGTCTTGCATTGGCATATGATGTATTTGTACGGATAATTCATGATGTTCTGCAGGTGTCGATCGGTGCTGTCTTGGCATTTGTGTTTCTTGCCTATGGAAGGAGACTTTTAGCCATTAGGAAGGCATTGCTAAAGCTGCTCTTCCAGCCAAAGCCGATTTATCCTTATTCCAAGCCAAAATGAATACACGATCATGGGTATTTACTGAGGGGATTGATTTGAAGAACGTTTCTGTGAACCTATGCGAGATTCAAGAAAGCTTGAAAGCATTAGATTGCGGTCTTGAACGAACGTCTGGAGTCTGGGGATCCGTCTCGGATCTGCCCCGTCACGCCGCACCTTCACTTGCGCTCACCTCACCCACTGGCATGCATGCTTACCGCAACATCGCGCGAACTCACTGTCACTCACCAACGACACGATTCACGCGCATATCAAGGCTTCTTGGACGTCATCAGAATCCAACAAATCACAGAAAACGCGTGCGTTATCCCGATACTCATCACTGTCACTATCTCATCATGCCTTGCCCCAACCAGGCTCAATGACGCGTCGTCTACCGTGGAAGCGCACGAGCGCTGCCGATGCAAGCAATACCGATACACGCAACAACAAAACCAGCAATGAGTCTACTGTCCCATCGCCCACGCCGCGCCTGTCTGTATCGAGTCGAGGGACGCCGGCGGCGGCGACTCAGCTTGAAGCTGTGAGAGACGGTGCAAGTGTGAATGAGACAGTGACTGGGTTGCTTGCTCCAGGTATGGTCATAGCTCTGTACTGACGCCGGGATGGAATATAGTATCAGGCAGAGGATGGAAGGCTAACCGTTGCTGCCATGGTATCATTCACAAAGATCGCGCCGGCTCGACCTCGCCGCCACCAGAACCTTTGAGTGAACGGTATTTGGTCCCCTATTGCCCTCAACTCAATTGCGCTTCTTCATGCTCATAGTCAACCTCTAGCTTCATGATCGACGGACTCGACGAAGACGACAAGTGGCGGATGGTGGAGGATGAATTTCTCGCTACAGCACAGCGGTTTACCGCGCACCTGCACGCGGCGGAGTACCAACGCTTGAAATCCGCATCACGCTCGCAGAACGCGACTACGATCCGGGACATCTCTCGGCCTGTGGTGGGTAGGATGACTGACCTTGTGCGGATGAAGCAGGAGCGCAAGGCACGGGCTGCGAGGATCCGGGCGGAAAGGACGAAGCGCAAAGCTCGTGATGGTGACGGTGATGGTGATGGTGGCTACGATGACGACGACAGTGACTCGGCAAATGCTGGAGATCCGTATGGCAACACTTCGTTGTTTGGGCTCATGGAAAGGCCGCAGAAGACGGCTAGTTTGCTCGAGCCAGATGCTCCTGCTGCTGCTGTGCCCGCTGCGACGTCTTCGAGTGGGAGAGCAGTCGGGACAAGTCCTATGCCACTGAGGGTCTCGCCGCACGCGCCACGCCCCACGTTCTCGAGCATACCAGGCCTCCGAGCAAGGAGCGATAAGTCAGGCAAACGGAGGGTGAAAGGAGAGACGATCGATATTGATGACGAGACGACAGAGAGTGAGGAGGATCTCGGCGGCTCTTCGTCTCGACTGGTGCGATTTTCTGCAGTCGGCACAGAACAGTGCGACCATACTGGAGGCATCACACAGGCCGGCGTAAAAGCGAGACGATCGGGCCAGGCACCACTGTCGAGCCACAAACACCATCCGACCGCCCGCATGCCACCAGTGACGATTTCACTATCTCAACAGCAGGAAAGAGCTCCGAACAAATCATCATCTTCAGCAAGTGAAGATGAAGACGATGATGACGACATTCTCGCGAAGCTCAAAAAACGTCGCGCTCTTGCCAGCAAGCACAAGAAAAGCGCATCCTCGGGCCATTCCAGTTTCGATGCCGGATGATCCAATGCTCCCATGTCATCTCTCATTGAAACTACACCATGATAAGCCTACAGTCAGCCGCATTTTTGGGCGCCGGAGCTAGACGCACGTGCACCTGGTGCAGCAATTACAGAGAGCGCCTTTGTCGACATGCAATCTTCTCCTCGGGAGGTACAAAGCCGGAAGACCTGACCGAGAAGGACTTCCCGCCTATACCGGTTGCCCAAATTTCAATCGACTTCTAAGAAGTGACCTCACCCATAGTTACTCAATGCAAAATGGGTTGATCTCTTAGGGCGTCGTGGGGAGGAAAGCCGTCGTCACGACTGCATCACAGACGAATTCGCCTTGCGATGCTTGTATACTTCGACCAAGTCCCCTTCGCCAACAAATTCTTGAGTCGCCATAGAATTCGGTGGTTAGATTGCCGAGGCCACACAGTGCATAAAGCGTAGACCGCTCCCCAAGCTGGGGGTTGATCATCTCTATCGTGCTGTCGGCAAGATTAAAGCAGGCAAAGAGAGACCATCGTCGACCGGAACGATCCGCAAGATAAACTCTTGTGCAGAAGATAGACTCGCCATAAAGACGACCAAGGTCAGGAATTTCAGTGATGGTGAGAGTACCATTATGTCGGTTATTGCTCAAGAACTGTGCACCCAAAGGAGTGGAAAAGGATAAATACAAGTCAAAGCCTTGGCCTGAATCTACTATATGTTTCCGCCTGTTAAAGCTCTTGTCACTCCCGCTCGTTCTTGTGAAGCACCGCAGGCACGCTAGGAGCTATTAACAAGGGAAGAACGAACAGCGGTAGTAGTTCTGTGAGGATTTTGATACAAGTTCAGGAACGTCTCAGAGTGCTTACATGCAAGCATCCGGAGATAGGTAGCAGAAGTATTTACTCTTTGCGTAAACCACTGATGACGTGTCTTCGACGAACCGCGTCGCTCGCTGGATCTGATGCATAAATTTGGAGCGAGGAATTTACTTGCGCATCATTAAATATGTTAATTACGGGCGAGTCGTTCTTCGTTGGTAAGACTGCCAGTTTGCGATACTGTGACTAGGAGAAAGTGAAGTTTCCCCATGTCATATATTACGTATGCAGGTCTAGCGTTGTCTTTGATCGTGCTACGTTGGTTCAGGGTAAACCGCATAATTACTCGTTTTTGACGAGAACTACTTTATTCTCCAAAAAAGCAGAGAAATCATGTTCACACTATGATGTAGTAACAGTTCCAAAATAAAAGGCTCGCTTCGCAATCGGCGGGTAATAGGGAGCTCAGGACACACTCATGCGCCTACCAATCGAAAGAAATCCTTATGATGGATTTAGTCTTTTTTTTGGAAAAAAGAAAAGGGGGGGGGAAGACGATTGAACAAAAAAAAGTATTTCGCAATAATCCACGAACAAGAATGAAGGTGCGAGATTGGCAAAAAGAAAGTATAATCGAGGATTCTAACCTCGATGCGATGGACTCGCGGGGAATCGAACCCCGGACCACTCCCATGCTAAGGGAGTATTATACCACTAAACCACAAGCCCGGGTTGTTCTTGAACAGAAGTGGCTTTATCAGACTCTATATATAAATGACGTGATAGCATTCTATGCATTACGTCCGTATCGCTGGAATGCTCAGTGATCAACCCTCTGGACTAGAGCAACGACACGGCATCGAAAATCCCCAGAAGTTGACAACCGATGCTCCACACGGCCGGAAATTCCTGAATGTTCTAGAAGCCTTCTAGAATCAATTCACCGTCAACGTAAAGAATCTCTCGCCGACCTCCCACAGTTACATTACACAAGAGTAGCTAATGCGGCGCGCTTGTCACGACTTCCAGCTGGTGAACGTGCAGTAATTCTACCAGAGCCTCTCCGGCTATGCTGCCTGTTAATAGATGTCCTGCGCATCAAGGTGCTTATATGGAGTGTGAATGAGGATGATATTGGATCGCGGGCTTGTTCCTGTTTTCCCGATATGTACGTGTTTAACCGTATATTCAGTGCCATATCCTGCGAAATGGGAAGAATTAACAACAGGGACTAGTATTGCTTGAGGCGAGAGCGCACATTTCGAGCTTGGAATAAATTCCTAGACATGCCTCTCTTGCTTTGTATTCGAGAATGCATCCACACAACAGAGAAAAGTGCAGAAACCCTAGTGGCAGACCTCTACTAAAAAGAAATACCGGCATCCTTCTCAACAAGCCCAGACACAATCTCTCATCCGATACTAGCACAGCAAGAACCATCAATGACGAAACCACTGACTGTCAACCAAAAGAACGGGCCACTTCTCTTTGCCTGCTTTATGAACGACTCGTTCACATCAACCTCGAGGTACATAAAACCCTGCTGCGACACCATCTCGACTCTTCAGAACCTCAACTGATCTAGAGTACACGGTCGTGGTTGGCCAACGTCCCTGGTCCCTTCTCGCCCAACACCTCTGCCCCAGAATTCACGCTTGACTATCATATAGAACCACCAAAGCGGTGAGAAACTGCAGTGCAGCTTTGATTCCGCAATCACTGGTATATCCTGCAGCGAGTACCACCATCCCTACATGAAATGCGCACAACAAAGAATCAAAAAGAACGAAGCAAGTCCCGGGCCTCGTTAACCCAGCAACTCCACCAACCCCGCCTGCACTACACCAAACATGAAGTACGAGTTCACCCTTCTCGGGAAATCAGACCATACCGGAAGGTGGACTCTTGAGAGACCTTCAACTCGAGTCAAACATCAAGCTACGTTACTCCAACGCATACCATGCTCAAACAGATGGGCCGACCGAAAGGATGAATCAGACACTTTGGAAAATCACTTACGATGCTTCGTTCCGAATAACCCATACTCATGGCCACAGCTGTTGCCATAAGGAGACATATGCGATGAACGCATCTGTTGATACTACGACGAAGTATCCGCTGTTTCATGCACTGCTTGGCCACCAGACCGATTTTCATATACGCGTCGAGGACAACCTTACTTCAAGAGGGGGGGGGATACAGCAGTCAAAGACAGACTATAGAAAGTCGAGGGCTCACGAAAGAAGTTACAGGAGAAGTGGCAGTAAGCCGTCGAACGATATGCGAAGTACTACAAGCAGAAGCATGAGCCGCAAGAACGTTCTGGAAGGGACAACGACAACTAGCAGCCCTTTTTGAATCAAGTACCTACGCCTTGAGAGCAGAAAGCTGGCGCAGAAGTTTGCAGGACCATTCCGAGACCTCGGACGCATCGGCTCTCAAACGGAGTATCTACTAGCGCTTCCAGACACTGGCAGTATGCACGTCTACGAAACCTTTACGCATACCTAGGTACCCACCATCGGCATCCCTTTCAAGCCCACCCAGGCAAAGTTACAAACAAGCCGGATTGAGCCAACCTCCGCCCCCGCCGAGTCTTTGAACGAGACTGCGCGGCATCATAACTCCGGTGGTACACGTTCATGCGCTCACACACACACACACACGCGTGCGCATACGTATGCTAAACATGCTCCAGGAAACCTACCACCAGCCTTGACGAATGGCATCCTCTAATCCCCTCTCCCCTAAACGGAAAGCAACTCTTTAGGCCATGTATCCAAAAACGCACAGACACACACACAATGTTCAAGCATAGTGTTCTTTACCCAAAGACGTCAAATTGAAAACTAGCCATCAGTCGATACTTAGACAACAGATTCGCGCCGATCGCATAAGCCCTTGTTCCTCACCTGTGATCTCGCTTCATCCTCAATCTACAGCCCCCCCCCACGAGTCATGCCTCACCTTATCATACACCTGACCTTTTCCCACACAAGAACTCTCCCCGCTCTGGCTAAAGAAAGTATCCGCCTTAGACTTTTGACTTTCTGAGGCGGCGCGATCTGGCTCTAGGCTGACACCTGTCACCTGTCATCAGAGTAAATAGTCTTTGAGACAGGCCAGCCTCATCCGCATCTCTCCTCGCTCCGAACCTTAGATCGCATTTTGACTAAACCCACTAACCCGCATTGTCAATAGAGCCGAGGCCTGCTAACACGTCATCACCATAGTTTATGGTTCTGCCAAGCTCACGATCATATTCTGTGGTAAGTGATTTTGAGTTGGCGTGGCTGGCAAGTGTAGTGAAGTACTTGTCCTAGACTTGTGGCTCAAACTTGTCGTCGCCGGTTGTGGCATAGACCGAGAATCAAGTGTCACCGACGGGCAAAAGTGAATGTGAATCATGTTGAACAGACAGAATGTCTTGAAATGCTCTATTGGTTCCCGCCGCTGCTTGTGCGGGGTATCTTGTGGGCTGAGACAGTCTTGTCTCATCGACCTCACATGTGCGTGAATGATGCCTATGCTTGCCGTAACGCCGTACCGGATGAGAAATCGCGCCCATCTGCCGAGGGGGCGAAGAAAGAGATATTCGAAAATTAAAGTCAAAGCCAACCACCTGCTTTTGTCCCTTGCCCGCTAAACTCCTGTGTGATCTCCATTATGCCGTGCTGTTTTCCCAGTCATACGTAGCTCTCATGTGATTAGCCCTGATGTCTCCCGCATCATTGCAGAAAATAGACGAAAAAGTGGAACAGGGCCCCCGTCAGAGGTGGCGCGGCTGTTCGTATCAGTGAGTGAAAAGAAGTGAAAAAGGTGCCCCCGCCTCGTGATACCGGCGGTGAGTGGCCTTCAGCGGGACGGCACCCGCTGCGGTGCGTCGGACCGCTGCAGTGCATCAGAACATGGCGGGGCCAAGAGGCTGCTGGGCTGGGCGGGCGACCATGACCATTGGCGCGTGTGACCGCAGTGGGGAGGGCGCAGACGAAGAGGAGGAGGAGGCGGAAGAGAAGGACGACGAGTGCGACGATGGCGGTGCCCTGCGCATCTTTGCAGTAGTCTCTGGCGAGCCGGGGGCGACACCAATGCGAGAAGCAGCAGCTTTCTCTTTGAGGATGGAGATTCTGGAAGGGCCCAATCAGTGGTTAGAGATGTGCAGCAGATGTGCATGGGGGAGGAGTGATGTGAAGAGGCAGTGTGTGGCGGTGATTGGCCGCAGCAAGCCTGCGGTGCTAGCACGGCGGCTGGCAGGTGGCGGCCCCAGCACACGCGCGGCGGCGGCAAGGGCGGCGGGCATGACCGAATGGCAGATGAAAGCTCCACCCCAGAACACCCTCAGCTTCTGGTGGTGGAGGGGGTCCATCTGCCCGGAACGGGCACGGAAGCAACACAGGCGCCGATAGTGAGGTAGGTTGTGGTGTGGGATGTGTGTGGGCTCAAGAACATCAAGAGTGATGAGAGCAGAGGAGGGGGAACTCACTCATCTTCCGAGACGCCTGGCAGGGCGGAGGACTCGTGCACAAAGTTGAAGGGAGCAGACTGTGAGAAGACATGTGTTAGTTTGTGTCAGTCGGAGCAGTGGCTAGCGATCGTGCGCCGTTTCAGGTCGCCAGCAGCAGCAGCAGGACTGATATATGGGATGAGATGAGGCAAGCATCCACGTACAATTCTGAGCGATCTCCGGTGGGCAGCCTTGCGCTTGATGCCAATGAGCTTCTGCACCCGGACGGTGAAGCGCTTGAGAGAGATGCACTCGGACATGGTGACGGTTGTGAGTGATGGAGAGAGGTGCTGTGACTCCGCCGGGAAGCCCAAATCTCGCTCTTGTGGTGGTGGTGGTGGTGGTGGTGGTGATATTATGTGTTGCTTCCTCTTGAAGAAGGCAGAGGGGACCCTGTTGGGTGCTGTGACGGGACAAAGAAAGTCTCGGGTCGCTGCGAGTGGTTGGTTGAGATGGTGGGCTAAGTGTAACGGCGAGGATGGTGTTGATGTTGGTCTTGGTGTTTGTGACTGGACGGAAAGCTACAGGCCGTCATGAACGATTGATATGGTAGTCTGGCCGCGGACGACAAAAGCGACGTGCCAGCAGGGGGCGAGGGGCTTATATGAAAGCTGCTCTGGTTGTTTGTGTCTGGCATGGAGGAGCAGCTAACGCACCTGCCTGCCTTACTATGTAGTTGACAGAGGCCAGCTGCAACAAGTCGGATGCTTCAGAGACAGGGCGGGCTGCCTGGCGCTGCCGGGGTGGGCCGGGCGTGGCTGCCTTGACCCTGTCCATGTCGAGCCTGGGGCCACACGATGCGGGTGGAGCCTGCGCCCCAGGAAAGGCGATCAGGCAAGACACTGGCTTACTTTGACTGGAGCCCTGCCCCCCCAACGCAACTGAGGCTGCCACTCTGAAGCATGACACGCAGCCAGGGGTGCCTCGACGCCCGCGTGCGTGCCGGAATGGGGTCGTACATCCATCATGGTTCGAATGTTGCGCGCGCAGGCCCGCCCAGCCCAGCCCAGCCCAGGGAGCTGCTCTGGGCAATGGTGTGAACTCTGAACCTTGCAGCGTCGCTTGTCACCACCAACCAAGAGAGACAAGGGGTGGCGGCAAAGGGGGGAGGTCCTGATGGATTGGTCAATCGACAATCGCACCATCGAGCCAGGAACAGCCGCGGGCGCAAGCCAAATGTGGCAGAGGGACGATGCTGAGCACAACGTCTCCTTTGGCACAGAATCATGCGGTAGCGTCACATCCCATCACATCACCTCAAACCACAGCCCGGCGCCAAGCTAACCTTCTGTCAATCAGGAACATCGCAACACCGACGGAAAAGGGGAAGGAGAGGCAGGCACGAAAAGTCAGACTGCAAAGGAAAAAAACCTTCGAGGCGGCGAGGTCGGCGCAGCCAAGGCATTCTCGAGGCAGCTGGGCCTGTCAGTCGATATCCTGTCTGATCAGGAGACAACAAGCAGTGACAAGGCCACATGCACATGCGCTGCGACTATGAACGATGCTGTCGGATTGGACGGCTGTCGTCTGCAGGGCAGTGGAGCTGCGCAGAGTCGGGCGGATGAGCGATACCGCTGAGTGTCCAGCCCGAAAGACGGCATAGAGATAGAGGGCAAGACAGGCCCCGACAGGGCAAGACAAGGAAGAGGGTGTCGTGCTCAGCCTGCACGTGGCAGAAACGACCTTGGAAGGCAGGACAGTCGCTGATAGGCTGCCAGGGCCATGCTGGCCGGGGTGTGCTTGAGATGGACCTTCCATTGTCGAGGGAGGCGGTGGATCCGGGTTCTTATGCTGCTGTCCAGTGTGCATTGTGCATCCTGCAGGAGCAGCACCAAAGGGACCACAGCAAATCAACTTGACACTGCCAACCGGCGATCGCCTGCAGCCACCGCCAGTTCCAGCGGTCATGACTGGTGCAGATTCGGCGCAGGCACACGTGTAAGTGCAGCGTCCTCCGTCGACCAACACGGAAGGAACAACAAAGGTAGTAATGGAGGGCATCTGAGTTCCGGTCCGCCGGGCCCCTTGAGGTCTCTTGTCAACAACGCAGCGTGGTTTCAGGAACCGGCTCACAGCCCGCCTTGCCTACACACACAAAGACGGAGCACAAAGACAGAGGGCACTGGAATGCAGGCCGCAGTGATTTCAGGCACCGCCTCGACTTCCTCAAGCCCCCAGAGGGAGAGCCACGGCCTGGCATGGCATGGCATGGTATGGTCCGGATCATGATCGCCCACCGAGGATCCATGTCGCAATAACGAACGACCTTCTGGAATTTCAGGGACTATTAGCCACGACGGGCTACTCAGCTAACTATCAAAGATTTCGACGCCAGCACCAAAGGCCATGCAAGTTGAACCCCACCCACCTCCTCACGGCATGCGCCCGCCACAACAGGTACCTGAGGCTACTGTGTGCTACTACCACGGCGATAGTCAAGTCCAATGTCACTTATCTGCGAATCAGTAACGTTGGTCCGCCGCCATCGAGACATCTCATTTCATTCCAGTTGCCCTTTCTTGCGCAGGCCTGCGAAGGTTGGTAGGCGTCATTTTGTCATCCACCAAGTTTCATCGGCAACGCCCGCTCGGTCGTTGGCGTCATCAAGGGCAGCTACACCGAGCATCCTGACGTCGGGATCGACGAAGGACGCGTCGTGCCGCAGGCTGGCCCACCGGCCGGCGCGTGCAGATGTGTGTCCTGCGTGTCCACGGCATGGAACGCGAATGTCTCACTACGCTCACGTCGCCTCACTCAAGGCCGCGCATCTGCGAAAATGGTCTCGTGTTTGAGCTACATAAACTGTGCAAGGACAAGGACACTCACAAGGCACGATGCGGCTCGACTCGGCCGGGAATTGCGGAGCTCACCCAAGTCTTCTACGGCGACCCGGCGAACAGCCTCCGAACACGCTACACATAGCAGATGCCCCCCGGACCTGGCTTCCATGGTTCCGACACCGCTGACCGCCTTGAGGTCTTCGTCGGCGAGGGCACGACATACGGAGTAATCCGCAGCAATGCTCCAGATCCACTGCAGACGTGGTGTGTGCTGTGCTTGCAGCTTGAACCACTCATCCACGCCGTCGCGCCGCGGTGTCGCGGAGTAAGACAAGCAGCTGCACCTGCAGTACACAAGTGGCGAGTACCGGCGCAGGGTGACAGTGACCAATGGAGTGTTCGTGTTGTGGAACAGGCACGTCAAATTCGACACGAGGATACGACAGTACGGGTCGTGTCGTGTCGCAGCGAATAACTCACATGCCAGAGTGCCACAAGACACTTTTTTAGAATGCTTCTCAGCATGTCGAAACTGTGCGTGCTTGCGGGTGCAACTATGACAAGCCATGACACGATCCATCAGGCTATTATTGACAGCCGCATTCTTAGCATGAACTGAATGTGGCACGGCCGAGACCAAATACAACCCCCTGCAACCCCCTGCCCTACATGGCCTGCCTCGACTAACAATAAACTCCGGCAGTCGGTACCTTACATGAGAATGAGCCTGGTCCCTGTTCGTTTGATCATTATTCAGCGACACAGAGTTCGCCTTGTTTGAGAAGTTGACACAGTCCTTTAATCTATAAAACACCATAAAGTAGAAGCCCAATATTACTTTGCGTGAACAGGCCGGTTGGCACTTGATGCATACGATACACGACTCAGCCATGTCGATTGCCATATTCTTGGCACAATGCAGGAAACTATCGCACAAAGTTTCAAAAGTACAGTGACGAGTCAACATCTGCGACTTGCATTGGAAGGGTGTTAGAGCTTATCATGGTACTTGAAATGAAGAGCAGCACTGCGCAGGTCACTTGTTTGAAGACATGTGGCTTGTTGTTTGATCTCTGATACGTCTCTCATCTTATGCCCAGATCCGTACCGCGGCATTTCCACCACGACGATGCTGGTAGCACCGTGGCGCCATCCATGTCTCGCACAGAACAAAATGACAATTAGACAATGGGCCAGAACAAACCTCCGCGCTGCGTAACTCCAGCCAGTGAGTCGAAAGCCATATCATACACGACACCTGCTGCATGCCAGTTTCCCGCTCTTGCTCGATTAGCAGTGTTTCTTTATTTGGGGTAGTCCTTGAGATGGTAGCTCTTGAGCTTGACAAACTGGTCAAAGCCGAACTTGCTCAGAGTCTGGCCCTTGCCCGAGTTCTTCCAGCCGGTCCAGGCGAGGTCCTGTTGTTTGCAGCACAATGAGGGTCAGTTCATCTTGGTCGTAAAAGTTGTAGCAATAAGCACGGGAAGAATGTCGAGATAGCGCCTGGTTCTTCGGTTTCCCCAATCTGACCAATGAAAAACTAGGGCTTTGGGGGAGCAACACTTACCGGGCTAGGATAATCCGCGCGGTTGACGAACACCGTACCAGCCTCAACCAGCTCAGCCAATTCGTAACCCTTATCAGTATCCTTGGTCCAGATACTCGCGGTAAGACCAAACTCGCTGTCGTTCATGAGCTTGATTGCTTCCTCGTCGCTAGACACCTTCTGCACGGCAATCACCGGGCCAAAGGTCTCCTCTGTCATGACGGTCATGTCGTGGTTCACATTGATCAGCAGGGTGGGCTTGACAAAATTGCCCTTGGCGGGAAGGTTATCAAACGTCTCGTTTGCCGGCGTGGCATCCTTTGCGCCCTTGTCGAGAGCGTCCTTGACGTGCGCAGCGATGGTCTCCTTGCTGCGCGCGGAAACCACGGGTCCGATCTGCGTGTCCTTGTCGAGCGGGTCGCCAACCTTGTAGCCCTTGAGCACGTCCTGGCAAGCCTCGACAAAGGCATCGTGGATCTCCGCGGCGACGTATACCCGCTCGAGCGCACAGCACGACTGGCCAGAGTTGAAGATGGACCCGTCGACAATCTCCCCCGCGGCCCACGCAATGTCCACGTCGGCGCGGACGTACGCGGGGTCCTTGCCGCCGAGCTCCAGCCCGACGTTGACGATGCGGTCCGAGGCGGCCTTTTGCGTGGCCAGCCCTCCGGCCACGGAGCCCGTGAAGCAGATGTGTGCGATGGCCGGGTTGCGGATTATGCCCTCGATCAAGAGCGGCGAGCCCGAGTGGAAGTACTGCAGCACACCCTGGGGTAGGCCGGCTTCGTTGAAGATTTTGCTGACTTGTTCCACTATGGTTGGCGTTTGCGGGGAGGGCTTGAGGATGACGGTGTTGCCGGCGAGGAGCGCGGGGATCAGGGAGTTTACGAGGATAAGGTAGGGGTACTATTGCTCGAAAAAGACGTAGAGGTTAGTCCAAGTGTCTTTGCCATCACAGTGGTGAAGGTAGTTACGTCGGGCGTGCGCGAGTGTCAAAAAGAGGGAGAGTAAAAGCGTGGTTGGGAATTGTAGGTGTTGTGAAGAGCGGGGGCGAGAGAGACTCACGTTCCACGCGAAAAGAACCAGGACGGGGCCGACGGGGACCTTGCGGATGAACCGCTTGAAGCCCTTCTCCGCCTCACCATCTGTGTCCTTGAGCGTCTCGTCGCTGACCTTGAGGAGGTAGTCTGCGCGCTTGATGGCGGTCGTCACTGTTCGGGTTCGTGTTAGTCCTTGTACTGATATTTCAAGTGATACCACGCGATGCAAAGGACCCCAAGGTTTCTTCTATCCACCCCCCCCCCCTTTCAAGTTAAAAAAGAAAAGAAAAAAAAGGAAAGCCCAAAACTCAAGAGTAGAAAGCTAAAACCCACCTTCGCCGGCAGTATAAGCAATAGGCCGTCCCATCTGCACGGTGATCTCTTGCGCGAGCTCATCTTTCTTGTCGGCGAGCAACTTGAGCGCCTTCTTGACAATGTCCTGGCGCTCCGCGAGCGTGGTCTTGCTCCATGTCTTGAACGCCTCGGCCGCGACGCGGGGTAGCTCCTCGAGCTCTGCGACGGTCGCGCCCTTCCGTGTGAGGATCGGCTCGTTTGTCGTCGGGGAGATTGTTGTGAGGGTTTCGGCGGACATTGTGGGCGGCGGGGATGGGTGAGGTGGTCTGGTCTGGTCTGGTGTGATGATGATGTTCAGTGTGGCATGTAGAGTGGTGTGTAAGTGATGGGTGATCTGGACGACGATCCAACTTGCTCACTTCCAAGTGTGTCGAATACGGTCAAACCTGGGAAACTATTGGGGATCCGCGGTTGCTACACGTGAAGGCAGCGTTCATGAAGAGACAAGAGACTAAAGTACCTAGCGCAGGTCCCGAGAGGGGGCGACCTTTTGACACTTTGTAGGCACGAGGTATGATGCCATTGAGCAGCGAGCTCCCACTTACAGCGGGGTCCTCATTTGAGCTCCTGTACCGGAGGCCCGCGATGCGCGGCCGCCGGACCCCTCGCGGGCCTTGTGAGCTCCGGGCTATTCATTCCAGTGCAGGGGTCCTTATCGCGGGAGCGCCATGGGCAGGGTGGCCCGGCGGCGGGCTTCTAGAAACGGACCGCCGTATCCACTTAATTTTTCTTCTCGTCCGCGACGCAGTACAGACAGGCTTGACAGACGAACAAAAATCCGGGTCTTCTTTTGCTGCAGGTTCAGCACGATTGCCATTGCGACACAGCAGCGCATCTCGCAAAAGCTCGTCCTTCGCTTCTTACTCGCGAGCTAGAACTGAGCCACACGTTGTGTGCACAACGAATATGCCGTCCGAAAAGCGCAACAACTTCCTCGACGCCGGGGACAGCGACGACAACGACAACGAGAGCCAGGGCTACAACTCGGATGCCGACGAGCTGCAGAAGGGCGGCGCGAGCCGCAGCGTCAAGAGGCGGAGGCTGAGCGACGACGAGGGCGGAAGCGATTCCGACTCCGAGAGAGACACGCGAAGCAAGAAGCCCAGCAAGAAAATCACAAAGACGACCACCGGCAGCAGCAGCAAGCGCCGCAAGGCCAGCCTCGACGACGAAGATGCCTCAGACGCCGAAGAGCACCAATCCGACGACGACGACGACGTGGGCGATAAGAAGACGAAATCCTCACTGCAAGACGAAATCACCCGCGCGACCACCACCCCGCTGACCAAGAAGAACCTCGTCTCGACCGCCAAGGCGATAAAGAAGTCCGGGCTGGTCTACATCTCGCGCGTCCCGCCCTTCATGAAGCCGCAGAAGCTGCGCTCCCTGCTCGAGCCCTACGGGATGATAAACCGCATCTTCCTATCCCCCGAGGACCCGGCGGAGCACACCCGGCGCGTCAAGGCCGGCGGGAACAAGAAGCGCAGCTTCACCGACGGCTGGGTCGAGTTCGTCGACAAGAGCGACGCCAAGACCGTGGTCGGCCTGCTCAACGCGCGGACGATCGGCGGGCCAAAGGGCAGTTACTACCGGGACGACGTGTGGAGCATGATTTATTTGAAAGGGTTCAAGTGGCACAACCTGACTGAGCAGATTGCCAGTGAGGCTGCGGAAAGGACGAGTCGGATCCGCGCCGAGATCACCAAGGCAACCAAGGAGAACAAGGACTTTGTCAGGAATATCGAGCGCGCCAAGGTGCTGGATGGGATGGAGGCTAAGAATGCGGCGAAGAAGAGCAGGGCTGGCGCTGTTGAGGAGGGTGAGGGTGAGGCTGGTGCGAGGGTGAGGAGTGGAGAGAGGAGGAAGTTCACGCAGGCTGCTGCTGGCAAGAAGGGTGGTGACAAGGCGCCCGAGGAGGCAAAGAGAGTGCTTAGCAAGCTGTTCTAAGGCGCTATGCGTCTGTTTAATGATACCCACGACCAGACCAGAGTTCACAGTCAGTTTCATGAACCCGTGGAACCACATTAAACATGGTTAGAAGAAGAAAAGCCATGTCAAATCTGCTCAAATTCACAATTGCTGAGAGGGACAGTACAGATATTGCACGACGAAGGACCACAATGCTCAAAATATCAATTCTCATTTCATGAAAAGAAAGCATGCCAGTAACGCCGACAAATGCCTATGACCCAGCCGCCTTTTCCCTTTGAACCCGGTACCCATACCAATCCCGTCTATGCATCCATTGTGAGCTCATCGAAGTCGTCCAGCAGCTCATCCATGTTGACCTGTGGCACGTCATCATCCTCCCCGTCTTCGGACATCGCAACGCTCATCTCGTCCGCCTTCTTGGGGTTCTTGTAAAGAGAAACACCACCACGGTACTCGTCGTCCTCCTCGAGGTCCTGCAAGAACAGCTCGAATTCGCGATCCATGCGCTCCTGGTCGGCCTTCTTCGGCAGCAACTCGCCCTCGTCCTTGGCCATGCGCTTGACCCGCCAGTTCCTCTTACGGTTGCGCTTGCGGTTGGGGTAGTGTTTCTTAACTATGATGACGTCTGGTATCGTGCTGGAGTACGTGTTGGAGTTCTCGAGAGCCTCGAACTGGGGGTTGTTGAAGTTGGTGCCGGTAAGCATGTAGCCCATCACCGAGTCTCCAGCGTACAGCATGCCGCCCAAGTGTGTCCTGGCGTAGTACGTCTTGTCGTTGACACCGAGGTCGTTGGCACGAGCGAGCTGGACATCTGCCAAGATCCACTTGCCCCTTGTCTGACCTGTCGGCTCGCAGTCCATGACAATGAACTCTGTGAGGTCTTGTGCGTCGGCAAGAGCTGTGAATGGGGCGCGCCAGTACAACGGCGCAGTGATATCGGCGGTTTGTAGTGTGTGCGTATCCAAAAGGTAGACTGACGTGCCAATCTTGTAGCAGATGCACAGTGGCGAAATGTTACCAAGAGACTTGGCTATGCTAATGGGCAGTGCGACCAAGTCATCCTTGCAAACAGGCACGAGCTCCACGGAGTACGTAAACTTGTACGACTTCTTGGACGTGTGCGTATCCATAGAGATAAGCTCCTGCGCCTTCTTGACGTTGGCGGGAACGACCGACTTGAGGAAATCAACAAACTTCTCACACTGATTCCTCTGCGAGAAGAAGAAGTCGATACCGTCCTTGGCCTCCTTGATGTTGATGGTCTCTCTGTGGGCGCCGTGCTTGAGAATAAGCTGCTCAAGATACAAGAACGTCCGCTTGTGAAGGACCTTCTGCCGTACTTGCGCAACCGCGCGCCAGACGTTGGCCGTATATGACTTGGCACACTCAGGGCACTGCTGATGGGCAACAATATAGACAACCTCGAAGCTCTGCTGGAGCAATACGCCATCGGAAACAGAGTCCTGCACTGTGAGCTTGACCTTGATGCGCTTCGAATGCGGCTCAGTCCAGATAAAGCTGGCGTCGACGATGCGGACCTTGCCCAAGCCTCGCAACTTCTTCAAGCAGAGGGCAAGCAGTTCGCGGGATTCAGGGGCGGCAGTCACCCAGCTCTGGGGTGGGAGGAGCCATCGGTCGCAGTCGCGGCAGAAGTTGAGGACCGCTTCGCGCTGAATGCCTTGGGACACATCGTGGTGAACTTTGATGCAGTCGTAGCAGCGGGCGCCGGTGGCAGTCGTACCGTCAATGGGAGCACCGCAGTCGCAACAGAAGATGCTGTGTATGGCACTATCGTCAGTCGGACTATTCCAGCAGATAGAGGTTGCCGACATGCGCCGGGTCATCCGTAAGAGACGAAAAACAGGAGATACTCACGTGGCTCCTGTCGAGACTGCCGGCCCAACGGGGGCGATCGAGATGGGCTCGTCGAGTTCCATGCCAGCCATGGTGTGAATAGTGGCAGGACCTGCCTGTGCCTGTGGGGATGACGTCGGCGAAAAGAAAATGCTGAAATGGTTCGTCCCTCGCGAAACAGTCGTGAGGGAGGGGGTATAGCTGTGTTGTGTATGGGAGAGTGCCTGCTATCGGTGAGGCGTCACAAGATGGCACATTTGCACTTGCAAGTGGATGACGATAATGCCTAGCTCGCCCCTCGATGACTCTACTGCAGGCCCCAAGCTTGTGACTTTTTGCCGGCGCCGGGCGACACCCAAGAAAAAAAAGTAGAAAGTTTGCCCCTCGATTGATAAGCCGATAGTGAGGCAGCGGCGCCCGCTGCGGGGTCCCCTGCTCCCGCTCTTTTTCAGGGCTCTCCTCAGGGCTCCGACAAGGCGCCGACCCCTGCAGGTTTCACGTCAGGCGCACATGTTTTGTGGGGACACGGCAGCCGACTTATACTGATGGCATTCGACCAGGACGAAGGCTCAGTATGTACCGGCTTGGGGGCTGGAAGATATGCGAATCCGTGCCATTCGTCACTGGTTATGTAATTGAGTACGGTTTGAGGATGCTGTACCAGACGTCGTGATTGTTTGGTACGCTAACTCCACAGTGGCTCCCATAGTGGATTTCCCCAAACTCAACCACGACCAGCTCGTGGATTCACCAAACAACGTCAAGTCTTCTCTCTGTGAAAGAGTGAGTGAGATTGCCTTGACTCCTGTAGGTACGCCGTCGTTCGCTCCGTATGGTGAGTGCTGGTGGAAATAATCAGCAGCTTCAAGGAAGAACAAGTCGCCGCCTCTAGGCTACCTTGTACCAAAGTGAGTACCTCCATCTATCCAACGACAGCCATTTCCCACAACCATATCGTGCCATTGCCGCTGCTTTCTACCGCTGCTCTGGTGTCTGAACCAGCCGGATTACACATCCGGCTCAACCCACCTAGATCCACCCCCAAACCAGTCCTTATATACCGTTCTAAGTGTCCATCCTCACAATGGAGCATGCTCACCACAGAGATGCAAAGCTCAACCTGGATCGGTTCCTGGTCTCTGTGGTGCAGTGGTCTGACATACGTACTGGTATGTGCCTTTGCTGACTCTCCGGTCTCCCTCGCCCAATCGTCAATACCTGTAGACTGGGACCTGGTGCGGACGCGCATTATGACAAAGGGCAACCTACGAGGGGGGTAGAAGGAACCGGATAAAAGGGAATTGACGCTTCGGCCTATGCTACCAGTCAGACCACTCTTTCCTAGCTTTTTTTTTTTTTGGTCAACATACTCACTTGTCGACTCCGTATACACGGCGAGGGGATGTGTTCAAATAAGTAGGCATTGATGATATATATCCTATTTTCTTATTTTTATGGATTCTTTATAGATCTGCCATGACACAGCTAGCTAGCCTCCTCGTGATTACTGCACCCAGCCGTCGTAATGGTCTAGACTTTCTCTCCTCGCACCCTCCATCTCGCCCTTGACGTCGAGCATCCTCACCACACCACCATTCTTAGCGCTCCACTCTTTCAGGAAGTCCCGGACTTTACCCTCAGTCTCGGCATCGTCCTTCATGACGAGCGCCAACGCATCAAAACCACCGGCTCCGGGTACGACACCATTGTATACGCCCTCGACGCCTTGGAGCGCATCGAGCAGCACGGTCTGAGACTCGGGCTCGATAGGTACATCGCTCTGATTGCCCATGGAGCGAATCAGCTCCCGCACCGAGGCCACGGCGGGAGAAATCCCCGCTAGCTCGCCTGCCTTGAGCACTGTACCGAGCTTCTCGTTTGACTCCTGAAGATTGTCCCAGAGCGTTTTGGCAGACTGGGCTTCCTGCTCACGCCACGCGAGGACCTTCTTGACCATGCCAACCGTCTGGCTGCCACAGTCGACATCGCACATACGCAACGCGATGCCCTGAGGCAAGGACACGCCGTCCTTGGCAATCTCGGTATCCCACTCGGCGTTTCTGACGCACTCGAACAGTGCTGGGGCAAAGCCTGGCTTCCCAGCCTCGGGCAGACCCTTGAGGATTGAGGGCGAGAAGCGACGGTACTTGCAGCTGCCGTAGACCGCGGCGGCGACGTCGAAGCCCGAGCCGACCTTACCCTGTGCTGCACAGTGGGCGGCTTGCGCGAGGTTGTGCAGGATTCGCTGACCCTCGGCAGAAGAGAGGTCAAAGTCTGAGGGGTCCAAGTAGAAGGTGAGCAAGGCGGCGGTTAGAGAGGTCACAAGCGCCGCGGAAGAACCGAGACCGGTTTTGTGCGCATTGCCGAGGGTGGTGGGAAACTTGTTGAAGCGCGTTGGGTTTTGCTTCTCTGTGTCTGAGGAAGAGTGCGGCTGGGAGTAGTAATCGTTGTCGGCAAGGACGGTGAATCTGGCCGCAGCGAAGGAGGACTTGGTTGGGGCTAGGCTCGAGATGAATGTGAGGACGTAGTTGAGCGTTGTTTCGACGAAAGGGTTGGCGTTGATACTTGAGCCGCTACGCGAAGGTTAGAGAGATTTCATCAATAGACCGTATAATGCTCGAGATAGGCTCTGTGAGGAAAACGACATATTTCCCACGACTTGCACATCTCACAGCCTAACACTAAAATGACTCTACTTGCAAGTGTCACAGATGAAGTAATGTCGAGAAATGAGACAAGATATCCCACTTACACTTGGAACTGGGTCACCTTGATACCACCCTTGTCCGGGGCTAAGTGGAAGCCATAACGCCATTGGGCCTCAAGAAATTGAGGGCTGTCGACGACAATCTCACTGAGTTGGACGCCTGGGCTGGTGGGAATTTTGCGAGCGACAACGTTGATGCGAGCACTGAGGCCGAAAACGAGGCCTGTGTATGCCCGGTCAAGGACAAGATAGCCTCCAGCCAGCAGCACCTTGCCAGGAGCTGACACCGCCACGGGGGTCTCTGACGGAGCCATTGGGCAGAATGATACTCAATGTAAAGCACGAAATCTGTGGCCAATGTCAGTGTACATGTGTGTGGAAGAGAGGCAGTTGAAGATGATAAAACATACAGTGTTCGTTGGTCGAAAGCAGGAAAAGCTCCGCGGGAGATCGGCGCGACAGCTGTCAAAGGAAGTGGTGGTGGTTGCACGGTTGGGAGACCCTGAAAATGCGAAATGGAGTTTCCGGGAAGTAGCAAACGTGCTCCACCAATTCAAGCCCAGGAACTAGCAATTGGGCAGAGGATCACAACGAGATAGCGGCTGGACGCGGCAAGATAAGCCAATACACGGCAGGTAAACGTCACAGAAGCAGGACGGCTCGCGGAAAGAAGTGACGATGGCCTCGCAAGGTCCAGTCGGTGGAGTGAGGGATTGTTCGTGCGGGGAAACTGGGCACCGATCGACTAACTCAAGCTAGGCAAGCCGAACGCATGGAGGACGTGAAGCTATTTTCGTCCTCACCGTGACCCAATAATCACGAGGACTGTCGGAGTAGACGAAATCTATATCGAGACAAAGATGCCATTTTCGGATACTATGGTCATCTGGTCGTCAGGCTATGGTTTTGCAGTGCGAGTAAGGGGTCGACTGGATCTGGAAGCACAGTAACAACGCACCGTGCGAAACTGTGGGGCACTTGCTCATCCTCGGTTTTCCCTGCCGAATCTGCAAGCTTCGTGATTAATCCCGATTCGAGCAATATCAACCAAACATCACTCTCGCTCAGAAATGGTTCTATGTAACGCAAGCACTTTCACTCGTCTATAATGAGCCTCGCATAAGCCTCGAAGGCCACTTCACTATGGCACCCGAGCTCTCATCCAACTGGAAGAAATTGCAGGCTCAGATAAAATCTGAGCCATCGTCCGTACCGAAAAAGTCACTACAGCCAGCACAGCAAGGGCCTACAAAGAGGAAGAGCTCGGAGGATACGACACAAGCCATCAAGAGGCAAAAACCAAACCAACAACCCGGCAACAAAGGCGGTGAGAGAAAACAAAGGCAAAGGAATTGGCCCATTGTACCACCACCGCCATCATTCTCATCGTCCATGGGCGTGACCCAGTCCTCCGCCATCCCCAAGGGTACATCGGCAACAATCACACCATCACTTGCTCTTTGGGCCGATGACAATGGGATATCTGCGGAAGCCTTAGCAGAGGCATACAATCTCGGCGTCAAGGACAATGCACTACTCAAAACCACCCCTGCAGACGCCGAGAAGCATCGCGTCAATGAGGGTCTCGCGCCGGGCCTCAAGACCAGCGACGTGGGAAAGTACATAGGCCTGGACTGCGAAATGGTCGGCATCGGGCCGGACGGGTACGACCACGCCCTGGCACGCGTCAGCTTGGTAGACTTTCACGGGAAGCAGGTCTACGACTCGTTTGTGCGGCCAAGGGAGAAGGTTACAGACTGGCGGACTAGTATCACAGGGATCACGCCGAAGCACATGCGGATGGCGCGCGAATTTGACGAGGTGCAGCGTGTCATTGCGGAACTGCTCAAGGATAGGATACTAGTTGGGCATGATCTCCGGCATGATCTGGCGGTGCTCATGCTCAGCCACCCGACGCATCAGATTCGAGACACCGCGAGGTTCTCTGGGTACAGGAAGTATGGACATGGGCCGAAGCCAGCGTTGCGGGTGCTTGCAAGGGAGGTATTGGGTGTGGAGATTCAAGGTGGTGTGCACTCGAGTATTGAGGATGCTAGGGTGGCTATGTTGCTATTCCGCAAAAAGAAGCCCGAATTCGACGTTGAGAATGCGCACAAATTCAGCAAATTCGTCAGGAACGACGATGAGGATGAAGGTGCCGTAGGTGCAATAAATGGAAAAGGCAAGACAAAAGGCTCAGCAGGGAAAAAGAAAAAGAAGAGGCATTAGCAAGCGAGCATTCCTAGTGTATTTTGTTTAAGCGTCACGGATACATTCTCAGTAACTTGAAAATGCAACGTTAATGACACAACAACGTCTTCCCCGGTATAGAGCAGTGATGTGTACTCCACGATCTGCTCGATGTTCCAAGCTTCCCGGTGCCAGAGCACAGTCACTTTAAAGTGGGGCTAGCTAAAGTGGTTTGAACCCTGAGGCGCGTCTCTCGTCGCGTCTCATCCCATGGACCATCAACGCCCTTCAGTGCATTCACTCATTCGAAGGCAACACAGAACCCACAACTTTGGGTGACCGAGACGATAAAAGTGATTTCTGCGTCCAAACTAGTTTGAACCCATCCGGAAACATGTCGCAGCCTATCCTCACCATTGAAGCCGCGACCAAAGTGGCGGATCAGGCCAAAGCCAGGGTCAACCTGCTGCCATGCCGCATCCACCACGATGGCGAGGTTGGCTCGATAGACACATATTGGAGCCCATCGGTCAACAAAGGTTAGTAGTATTGATACTGTCATATTCACTCGCATAACCAGAAAGCGCTCGCACCACCATACATGCACTCTTGCTCACAATGCTACAGACAACACAATGAACATCGCCTATCTCCGCGGCAGAAAACTTTACGGCAAGACTGTCAAACTGCCAGAGGGATACTACGGCGCGGTAGCAAGCAGACAGGAAGCCAAGCCACAAGACAGCAGGGACTCACACGAAGACAAGATGAACCTAGACGACAACGAGGAGAACGCCGAAGAAGTCACGCCAATGGCTTCACTGTGTAACGAGGGCGTGTTTGAAGAGTTTGTCGTCTGGGGTCATGAGTCTATCGCTGATGCCGGTGCCGATGCTCATGTGAGAGGCATTGAAGAGTGGATTGGGTTTGCGGAGAAAGTATGCCATTGCTGCGTCAAGGTTCTGGAGTTGTGAGGGAGATGAAATGCTGACTTTGTGGTTGATATAGTTGCATGCATATTCTCCTGTGGCGAAGGAGTTATCATGAGATTATGATGGACCTCGTTGAGGCACTGCTTACCGATTGGATGCAGCCCGGCGATATATATCGTCGTCTGTCTGACATATTACAGGCCATCAAACCCTTCGGCTGCACGTGCCCACAAGCACAGAAAACCGAGAGCATCTAAGCCAGCCTCGCCCGAGACCGATGTCTCCGCGAGTTTTGTGCCTCGAATACAGAGTATCGACTCTGGCGTATCCACAACGTGAGATGGTTGAGATGAAAGCACGGAAGTTATGATGACTTCCAAAGGCCACTTCGGTATTGCTTAGAATTGGGTTTTGGGTTTTCTTCGGTCATTTGCGAGCACGATGCGCGGGCTGAACTTCACCAGCGTCGTTCACCTCAACCAGTATGAGCGGTGAAGTAGATTCTGCAATGGAATCAGAACAAGGAGGCACTCGCTGTGCTTCAGGTATCACTACCTTGGACAATGGGTATGTCGCGCTTTACGAGCTCGTTCCAGTGATCTAGGATTATTGGTTACTTTCGGCGGGAATAGCGCACGGGACGGTCCAGGAAACTCTCTATGCTACTAAGACGTCTGGTGAGGAATGATTTAGATCAGTTAAGGCACAACTATCTTGCTTCCATTAGAGACATGTTACAACGGCATATGGCGAAGCGTGGACCTTGCTATTGATTACTCAGCGTTGGAATATCTGTTGCCAATACAATATACTTGACCTCAAGTTGAACATGGCTCTTTTCGGATATTCACATGCTTAGAGGACGTGGCGACAGTGGCAAACACCGCTAGAAGACCCGCTGGAGAGTGCGCTGTACTGACCACGGTAAGGCCCCCACCTCCACTACCGTCTCGAACTTTCTAGTGGAGTTACAGCCCACTGTAGCATTCAACTCCCCCAGCTCGATTGCGACCGTGAAACTCGCATCGCAAACCGATCCATCAATCGACGCCCATCAAAATCCATCAAATTCCCATCAAGCTCCCATCAAGTGCTTATCAACGCATCCACCGAAGACCTCCGTTTCACGATGAGTCCCGGCGTTCTCAACGGCGAGCCGGCCGTCGGGGCCGATGTGCCCCGACAAAAGAGCAAGGCGACCCCGGACACGCTGCGCGTAGGCTGCATCGCCATGGTCGAGAAGGAAGGCCAGGCGCGACGCGCCGAGATTCTGAGCATCAAAGAGGCCAAGAGCGGGCGACAATTCTACTGCAACTTCGACAACTTCAACAAGCGTCTTGACGAGTGGGTTCCCGTGCGGCGCATCGATTTCGAGCAGGACGTGGAGTGGCCGAACCCGGACAAGGACAAACCCACCAAGGACAACAAGAGCAAGACGGCCGCCGCCGTGTCGAAGAACAAGAAGACGGCTGCGCAGAAAAATCCCAAGAGAGTCGCCAAGCGAGAGCAGTCGGCTGTTAATTCTGAGGCGAACACGCCAAGCCACCCGTGGACTGAGTTTGTTGAGAATCAGAAAGCACCTTCTACGCCGCTCGATGGCGACTCAACGAAAGCTGGCGAGACACCTGCCGCTGCGGGCGATGAAATGGATATCGACGATGATGACGAGGTCGGAGAGGTCAAGAAGGAGGAAGAGGTTGGGTTTAGCAGGGAGAAAGAGATCGAGAAGTTGCGCACGGGAGGTTCGATGACACAAAACCCGACAGAACTGGCGAGGATCCGAAATATTTCGATGGTGCAGTTCGGAGAGTGGAATTTGTTCCCGTGGTACTTCTCGCCGTACCCAGAGCCATTCACGCTCGAGGACGTCATCTATATCTGCGAGTTTTGCCTCAACTACTATGCCGATCACAAGTCGTTTGTGCGACATCGGCACAGATGCACACTCCACCACCCGCCAGGTAACGAGATTTACCGCGATGACTATGTCTCGTTCTTCGAGATCGATGGCAAGAGGCAAAGGACGTGGTGCCGAAACCTGTGCTTGTTCTGCAAGATGTTCCTCGACCATAAAACACTTTACTACGACGTCGACCCCTTCTTATTCTATGTTATGACGCAAAAGTCGGAAAAGGGTCATCATCTAGTCGGTTTCTTCTCCAAAGAGAAAGAGAGTGCAGAAGGATACAACGTCGCCTGTATTCTGACTCTACCGCAGTACCAGCGCAAGGGTTTCGGTCGCTTGCTTATCCAGTTCTCCTACGAGCTGTCCAAGATTGAGGGCAAGCTAGGATCTCCCGAGAAGCCCCTCTCCGATTTGGGACTGCTCAGTTATCGACAGTACTGGTCCGAGGTGATTCTTGACCTGCTAATCGAGTCCGGTGAGCGGGACGAGAAGACGAGTATCGAGAGCATCTCGACCTCGCTCGCTATGATGACAGTTGACGTCGAGCATACTCTGCAAGCACTCAAGATGCAGGTGTACCACAAGGGCGAGCACAAGCTTGTCATTCCCGAGGCGCTCATTGCGAGACGTGAGAAGGATAAGTTGAAAGCGAAGAGGTATATTGCGCCTGAGCGGATTCAGTGGAAACCACCTGTCTTTACAGCTTCGTCAAGGACGTGGGGTTGGTAATGTATCTTGACGGAGGTATTGATGTGCAGATCACCAACGTTCAGGAGTTTGGCTTGAATCTCTGGGGAGGGATTGACTGGCGTACATAGCGAAAAATTGATACCCTTGCGATTCGTAACACTCTTTTCTGCAAAGATCAGACGATTGCCCCAATGGAAGAATGCAGCTCATCGGAGCCGGAGGTGCACCGGGGCAGCTGTGACTGGCTCCGGATCTCGTGCCGGTCCCACTTCTCCTACAACTCGTCATCCAACTTCCCATCTGGGGAATGGCTCACTACTAATCGCAACAGTGCTCATACCAATATGCTGTTGGGGATCGCGAATAAACCCCTATTGTCGTCTCAACTCGCGACGACATAATTCTTGGATGAATTCGGATCACCCGAAAAGCACAACACTAAAATCCTGTCACAACTCATGTTCGCACGATCTCGTCATCGAACAACTCTTGCTCGACCCGTTCTCTTGAAACGTAGTATAGACATCCATACTCATCCCACTCTCCCTGGAGCCTCGGTAGCAATCCAGATGGGCAGCACAGTCTCGACAGCCCGCGCTAGGCCGTCGACCACGACAACAAGCGCCACAAGGAAATCGATAAACCTTCACAGAGGCTGGCCAAACACGTCCCTCCTCCCGATCACCGGCCTACAGAAGGCCGCACAGGCTGCACTGAGCGACCCTGAGCTTCTCACGCCCTCGTCGGCGCTCATGTACGGACCTGATCCGGGGTACCAGGAGCTCCGCGAAGCTTTGGCGGTATGGCTAGGCGATTTCTACACGAATCCTATCCACGATATCCCCTCTGCCTCCCCGACCAGTACTACTACTACTACTACTACTACAAGTCCAGCCATCATCCAAGACGCATCAACAATAACAATAACAGGCGGCGCCTCCCAGTCTCTCGCCAATATCCTCGCGAGCTTCACCGACCCTTCCTACACCAGGGCGGCATGGATGATTGCGCCGGCGTACTTCCTCGCTTGTCCCATCATGGCAGACGCCGGCTTCACCGAGAAGATGCGCGCTGTGCCAGAGGACGCCGAGGGCGTCGATCTTGCGTTCCTCCGGGCCGAGCTGGAGAAGATGGATGAGCAGCACGGAGGTAGCGCGCCAAGAGAACGACCACAGTACAAGGACCCGAACCCGCACAGGAAGATCTACCGACACATCATCTACTGCGTCCCGACCTTCTCGAACCCTTCGGGGAAGACCATGTCGCTGCGCAGGAGGATAGGGCTGGTTGAGCTGGCGAGGGAGTTTGACGCGCTGGTGGTTTGTGATGATGTCTATGATATGCTGCAGTGGTCTACCACTCCCCCTTCTACCACCAACAGCACGACCGTGACAGGGAAAGCGGGAGGAGAAGGAGAGCTTGATTTCAACCGCGCCCTCCTCCCCAGACTCGTAGACATCGACCTGTCCCTCGGCCCTTCCAAGTTCGACATCAGTCCACCACAACAACATTCACCTTCCGCCTCGGCATCAAAGAAATCACTGACCGACGCCAGCGGTCTGCCCATCAACCCCAGCGCCGCCAACAAGCACTTCGGGCACGTCGTATCGAACGGCTCCTTCAGCAAACTCGCCGGCCCGGGTCTGCGCACAGGGTGGACGCAGTCATCCCCTGATTTTGCGTTGGGTCTGAGCCAGACTGGAGCTACTCGCTCAGGTGGTGCGCCGTCGCAGATGACGGCTGCTATCGTATGCGCGCTATTGAAGTCAGGGGATCTGCAAAGTCGGATCGAGACGGTGTTGAGACCCAAGTACAGGGAGAGACATCGGTTGCTGATGGGCGCTGTACAGAAGGAGCTGGTTGAGAAATTTGGCGTGGTGGTTGGGGAAGGGCAACTATTGGAGTTCGCTGGCACGAAGGAGCAGAGTGGTGGCGAAAGAGATGGTGCAAGTCAGCAGGGCAGGGAAAGCCAAGGCGTGTTTGGGGGTTACTTCATCTGGCTCACCCTCCCGTCCCAGACTCCCGAGGGCAAAAGTTTCCCTTGTGCGAAAGCTATCGCGGCGCAGTGTATGCGCGACGCAGATCTGGTAATTGGGCACGGAGGGATGTTCGAGGTGCAGGGGGACGAAGATGCCGTCAGACTTGATTATGCGATCCGGCTGTGTCTTGCATGGGAGGAAGAGGAGAATTTGGTAGCAGGTGTTGAGAGGCTAGGCAAAGTTATTGGGAGCATGTTAGATGAGGGAGAGGATAGCTGGGAGGTGGTTGATGGTGAGAGGGGGGATAGTGTTAGTGAGCAGAAGTGAAGGTTGTACAATATAGTCAGCAGGCACGATGGGTGAAAAAGTTGGTTTTCACAAGTTGCTGTGAACCCTACCAGTTGGAAAGTGCTTGTGGAGTGAAATCGATGTTCAGATACTGCGTTTTGCCTAGAGTCATATGGTATATGGTGTGTTGTCCTTGAAGATCAACCCAGGCTTCCTCTTTGCCAGATCCAGAATCGTCTCCGCAAACACGCCATTCGCCCAAGCGAACCAACTACGCGTGTATGAGTAAGCGTTGTTGACATCAACACTCTCATGGACAAGACCGAGGCTGCACGAAGACAGGACAAGATTGATACATTCCGTAATCTCCGTGTCGTTGTCCGAAGTGCGTGCTTGAATCAGCAAACTCATCGGCCAGGCGTTCCGTAGTCCAATGTGCGGACCTCCAATACCATGAAAGTCCTTGCCAGTGAGATAGTAAGGATTTGAATCTTTGCCGAGAAGCATCTTGCGAGTGTTCTGGTATACTTCGTCGTCCTGTTCGATGAAGCCCATGAGGGGGAGTGCCAGGAGAGAAGGATAGTTGGCATCGTCCATCAAAATCGACGAGCCGTATCCGTCCACTTCATAGGCAAATACCTTGCCAAATTTCTTATGTTGAATAACACCGTGCTCCCAGATACCTTTGCTGATCCTCTCACTCAAGAAGTCGAGCTCTTTTGCTCGCGAGGTCTTGCCAGCCTTGACCAGAGCTTTGGATGCTCGGGCCAGCTCGACGCTCATCATGGCATTAGCGGGGATGAAGAAACCCAGGGTCGTGGCGTCATCGCTAGGGCGGAAGGCAGACCGAACCAGGCCGGTGTCTCCATTGAGAGGATTGCCTACTCCAGCAAGGTTGAGGGTCTCAGTTCCCAAGTTCGTCCTGCGTTGGAAAGTGTACTGGTTCCTCCGAAAGTCTCCGGTGGTCGGGTTGAACGTTGGCATGGATTGCTCGTTAACAACGTCCAACAAAGTATCGAGGGCCTCGAACCATCGGTCCGTAAGGAACTCGGTTGAGCCGGTGTTCTCAAAGAAGTCGTTTCCCAGCGCGAGAAAGTGAGCCAGCGAGTCGAGCTCGTATTTGCACTCAAAGACGAAGTTTGGGTCGTACACAGGGTGGACTTCGTCGTCTTGACCGTTGTGTGTGATGGACAGGCCGCTGATGGGTGGTGGCTGGAAAGCATTGCAGTACGGCGACTCAATGACATACTCTGATTGGGTGTTGATGGCGCCCAAGATCAGAGTATGGATGGCTGGGTCCTTTTTGGCCAGTGCCTGATAGGGAGAAAGTTGGTTTGTTGAGTCTCTGAGCCACTCGGCAATAATGTCACCGGTGATGATGAATGAGTGTGGTCCCTGCCACGCATCACCAGTAGTCTCTGTTCCAGTGCTGTCTTTCCCGTCGGTGTGGAACTTGACTGTAGTGTCTGTCGTGGACTGAGTGCGACATCAGAATGGTACGTGTCAGGCCATATGTCAGTTGGACTATTCAACTTACAGGAAAGGCATTCTCAAAGAGACGGGCGAGGTCTGGGTCCTTCATGCGTGAAGTGACGTCCTCGATGACCTGCTCTATGGCGTCTGATCGAAAGGTCCGACACCTGAGATCTGGTCGCTGAAAGGGCAGCTCGAGAGGGCCTTCGCTGAGTGGGCGGCTGACAACAAACTGTCAGCACGTGCTTTTGCTCAAACGACAAGATCCTTGACTAGGGGAGTTGTGGTTACATACTGAGGATAGGTAGCATAGTGCGCATAGTCTGGGCAGGCGTCCTTATAGAGATAGTTGTTATTGTTGAGTATAGCCTGCTCTTGGCCGTACTGAGCCTGGATGGTTGCGATTTCAAAAGCCAGGCACGCTGCGGCGCAAAGGCGGGCCGAAGCGGATCGAAGAGACGTCATATCTGCTGTGTCGTACAAGGCTATATCATGGCACACACCGGTTGTGCAATGCTGTGCTGTTGCTGGCAGGAGAGGCTATGGGAAGGGACTGGCTGGAAAGGCAAAAAAGTGAGACAGTCCGGCCGGGCACGTAGGAAGTGAACATGAGAGTTAACACCGAGTTGCACGAGCGATGTCGCAGGCCTGGAGTGAGCTTGAGCTAGTAAGGTGCAGTACAAACAGCAAACAGGGGACCACACTAAGCCCTCCGGTCTGTGATTGGACAGCATAGCTGGCTGCGGGCCCCTCCCCCACACACTACAGGCTCCCCCAACAGCTCCGCGGCTCCCCACTCCTGCGCTTGCACGAAACACCACGCCGGTCCAGCTTCTGCACAGCATTTTCCATCACGACTGCCTCGTCGCACAATCAGCAATTGACTCACCGCAATGGCGACTACCGCCCTTACATACACCTGAGAGAACCCATTGGTCTCTCCCTAATCCTGCACCTCCCTTTTCATCGCCACCGTCCACGACCGGCAACCATGTTCCGGCTTTCGCTACGCAGGACTTTGGCGACGTCCGCCGGCTGCCCTCGATGGGTACCAGCAGCAGCAGTAGCAGCCGCCACTGCAGCAACGTCGCCAGCAGCCCGCGCCTTCCCACCACACGAGCGCACTGCGACAGCGTCTTACTCCTCCTCATGCAGCAAATCCAAACCTAAGCCCCCGACTCGAAAAACCGCCCGCGAGACAATCCCTTCCTCGTCAATCCGCATCCTTCGCACAGCCGAATCGGTCCGGCGATGGCGGAAACCACTTCTCCTCGACCACCGCATAGTCGCGTTCGTGCCCACCATGGGCGCCCTGCACGAGGGCCACTTGTCCCTGATCCGCGCCGCCGCGCGCGAGTCACACCACGTAATAGTCAGCATCTACGTCAACCCCGCACAGTTCGGGATAAAGGAAGACCTGGCTAGCTACCCGGCGACGTGGGAGTCAGACTGCAAGATCCTGGCCGACCTGGACCGGGAGCTCGCCGGTGACGGGGGCATTCTAGGTCGCATAAGCGCCGTGTTCGCACCCACGACGCCCGAGATATACCCTTCTGGGTTTCCCGGGCAGGAAGTTGACTCCAAGGGGAGCTTCGTCAGCATCACCCCTGTAGGCGAGGTCCTAGAGGGCGCGTCCCGGCCTACGTTCTTCCGCGGCGTAGCAACGGTGTGCATGAAGCTGTTCAACATCGTGCAGCCAGAGCGCGTGTACTTTGGCCAGAAGGATGTCCAGCAGACTGTCGTGATCCGGAATATGGTTCGCGACTTCATGCTACCCATCCATGTCGTCGTGGAGCCGACTAGCAGGGAACCCGATGGCCTCGCGCTGAGTTCGCGGAACGTATACCTCGGTTCGCGGCGGCGTAGAGTCGCTACCGTACTCAATACTGCGCTGAGGGCTGCGGAGACGCAGTATACGACGCACGGCGCAAGAGACAGGGCGACGATATTGGGCGCTGCGAATAAAGTTGCGGAGGAGACGCTTGCTGCGCAGATGGCGCTTGCACCGGAGGAGAGGGTCAAGTTCGAGGTTGATTATATCTCTCTGGCAGATCCATCTACCATGATGGAACTCGAGACAGTAGATCCGGAAAAAGGCGGCATCCTTAGCGGCGCTGTGAAGATGCTACCTGTTGAGGCGCCGCATCCAAACGAGGATCTGGGCCATAGTGGCGGGCCGGCAGTCCGGTTGATTGATAACATAATATTAGATCCCTCAATATCGAGGTGATCCTTTTGAATGTGGAAATCAATTCCGAGGTGTGCCTCTGGTGTAGACAAACCATACCCTTGAACTCGAAAAGTATTGTCACGCGCCGATGTCTTTTTTGAGCCTTCTCAATCGGCCTTCATGTATTCACCAAGTGTCTCATGTGTACGAAGCATTTCAGGAATCAAGAACAACGAACGGACATCAACATCAAGAATCTTTGTTGTGCTCAAATGATATCGTAAGTGAAGACCTAGAATCACCAACGCCTCGCCTTTCAATAAATACAACTTTGTCTGCGCTTGCAGACTGCACACACAGTACAATCTATTCCTCCTCGTCTCCATTTTTGATTTGCCTCACACCCCCCCCCCCAATGCATAGATTGAAGATACAACGCATCAAGAACAACATACAAGCTTACTCGCTGTCGTCCATGTCGTAGTCATCAGCGTCCTCGCTGTCCCCTTCGTCGACATAGACCGGTTTAGCCTTTGCGGCCGCTGCCCGACCTGGTCTGCCACGAGCAGCAGGCTTGGGTGGGGGCGAGGCAGGCTCAGCAAGGTCATCCTCTTCGTCATCGTCCAGGTCCATGTCGTAGTCACTCTTCTTCGACTTAGGCGCAGCCTTCTTCTTTGCGTATAATTTTGCAGCAGGAGACAGCTGAGTTGACTTCGCAACAGCTGCCTTAGCAGCCGCTGGGCGACCTCTAGGCTTCTTGACAGCAGGGCCTGACGATGCAGCCGCCGCTGTGGCTTTCGCAGCAACCTTGGGCGAGATTTTCAGCTTGGCATTCTTCTTGACTGCGGGCAGGTCGTCATCGTCGTCATCGGACAGGAAGTCATCGAGAGGATCAGTTTGCGGCGGCTTTGCGGGCGAAGAGCGGGCTAGCATCTCATAGTTTGTGTCGTCGTGGCTGTCCATATCAAAAGTCTTGGATGCCTTGCTCTTCACCTTGAGCGATGCCGAAGGCCCATGGCTGCTCTCCGGTCGTGTCATGTTGTACAGGCTTACGCGGGGCTTATCTTCCGAAGACTCATGTGCTGCACCACCGCCACCAATGCCCTTGACCATGGCTCCGATGTCGCCCAGCATCTGATCGTCATTGCTGTCAGAGTCGGAATCATCAAGAATCCAAGTCTTCTTCTGAACCGCAGCAGCACGCTTCGTCCGACCTGCTGGTGGAAGTTCAGGCTCTGGCTCCGGCTCCAAATTGCGCTCGATCTCCTCATCTGCCGACTCTTCGGGTTCCACAACGGCCGGTCTCTTGGCTAGTGTTGTCTTCTTCGCCGGCGCTTCCTTCTTGACTGCTGGCTCCTTCTTCACTGGCTTGCTCTTCAACGCAGCGAAATCGTCCTCATCAAAAGCATCAGAGTCGTTGGCACTATCAGTTCCGACTCCACCAGACTTCTTGGGTTTGCTCGCTCCAAAGACATCTGCAAACCGGGAGGCAGCCTTTGGCGGGGCAACCTTCTCAGGAGCTTTCGGCTTTGCGGCGGCCTTGGTTGCTCTCTGGCGTGGCGCCGGGTCATACTCGTCATCGTCCTTCTTCCGTCCGCGGCCTGCTCCTATCTTCTTCGACACGCGGCGACCCATTCTTCGGATTGAAGTCTTGATCTCGGAATCAAGACGGAGCTGATTCTCCCACTCAGCCTCGAACTCATCAAGGTCACGGCACCACAAGTCCTTCTCACTAAGAGCCTCTAGATCGTCGTGTTCGGCCTTCTTGCGGGCGATCTGGTCCTTAAGTCTGTCAAGGCGCTCTTGCGTGAACGACCAGATGGCCATCTGGAATAACTAGTTAGCGGGGGGTTCATTGGGCAAAAGGCCAGTCGACAACGTACGCTGAGAAGATAGTCATAATCTTTTTCACCACCTGACACGTCAAGGTCCTGGTCCTCATCACCACCTTCTTCTTCAGCGTCGTCATCCTCCTCGGCCTTGGCCTTCTTGCCATCTACGGCCTTGGGGAAAGCTTCGTAATCAAGCTTGCGCAATTCTTCAACAATCACTGCCTTCTTCTTGCGATTGACTACAAGATCACCATCCATGATTTCCTTGATGAATCGCGCCTGATTCTGAAGCTTGCGATAGTCCGCATGGTATACGCCGAGCCAGTGGGCCTATAATGTAAGTCAGAAGCCATAGTCAGCGTCAGAGTGTACAGCCAAACTTACCTTGCGGAGTTTGTACATCTTCAGGCGATACACGTAGAACTCTTCGAGGATATCCTCCACCTTCTCGTACTTGCGAATCATGCCACGAGTGTCAAAGGCCACCAGGTTGCTTGTCGCAACCTGTTTCTGAAGCTTGAACCTCTCCAGTAGTCCTTCCTCGAGCGCACTTTTCATGTGTTTCTCGTCCATCTGGATCTCGAAATGAACGTTGTTGTGATCGTTGAACTCCTTGTAATCCTTGATGAACGAAGGGCCCTTCTCGGCACGGATGATCTCTTCCAGACGTGCCTTGAAATCATCTGTCCACACGCGGATGGGCAGCTCCGTGATGATAACTTCATTAGGCTTCTTCTCGTCCTGGTACGCAATACCATTGAACTGATAGCGGTTATTCTCGGTAGCAACAGCGTTGCCCTTCCATCCTCGGAACCAGGGTGTCATGGTCTCGAAAGGCGACTCGATACCTTCCTCACCCTCCAAGCGCCCCATACGGCGTTTCAGGTTCCTAATGATCTCTGTTGGGTGATAGTTGGGAATTGAAGTACTCCAACCAGTTCCAATACCGTCTGCACCGTTGACCAAAAGCATTGGAATGACTGGGGCGTATGTCTCTGGCTCAATTACCTTGCCGTCTTCGACATTGTGCTTGAGATTAGGCTCGTCCAGGGGGTTGAACACACGACGGGCGAAAGGCGACAGCCGTGTGTGAATATAACGAGCGCTGGCAGCATCAGATCCACCGGCTAAGCGAGAACCGAAGTTTCCGCTGGGCTCCAAGCAGTTGACATTGTTAGAGCCGCAAAAGTTCTGTGCAAGACCAATAATGGTCATCTGAAGCGACTGCTCGCCATGGTGGTAAGCCGTCTGTTCCGACACGTAACCGGCCAACTCGATGACCTTCTTGTCCTTGATCAGGTTGCGCTTCAGACAGGCGTAGATGACCTTGCGCTGACCGGGCTTCAGTCCATCAATCACAGATGGGATGGAACGCATGTTATCAGCCATACTGAACAAGATTAACTCTCTGTTCACAAAGTCGTCGTACGAGATGGTCTTGGTCGTGTGGTCGAGGTAAGTGCCTGGAACAAACTTGCCAAGCCATTCCTTACGAGCATCCGCTTTCTTCTTTGAGAATGCTAGATCAAATAGGTCGGCTTCGGCGGGCTGCATGACCTCAAACTCCTTCAAATGGTCATCCAAGTTTGTGAAGTAGACTTGTGCATCTTCGTTTGAACTTGTACCCAGACCCTTGAAGTACTTGTAGTGCCATTTCTTGACCTCGTGCTGATGTGCCTCCTTCCATTCATCGTACTGGGGCTGCGTGAAGAAAGACTTCAGCTTGAGCGGCTTCTTGGGGTTAGGACCTTGCCAGATCTTAACAATAGGTGTGATGAACTCTCTGAAGAAATCAGGTATCTGCAGCAGCGAGGGGTACTGCACTTGGAGGAAGTTGATCAGGAGGCCCTTGATATGACTGCCGTCGTGATCCTGATCGGCCATGATCATCAAATGACCATAACGGAGACCTTTGACGTCCGTGTAGGTTTGCTTGTGCTTCAAGCCGAGGAATTGCTTGATGTTCTGGATTTCAGCGTTCTTTGTGATCTGATCGATTGACGCATCGCGGACGTTCAGCATCTTTCCTCGCAAGGGGAATACACCAATGCGATCTGGGTCGAGAATAGCACGGCCTGCAACGGCCAAACTCTTGGCCGAGTCACCTTCTGTCAAAATCAGGGTACACTCATGGCTGTGTTTTGTGCCTGCCAAGTTAGCGTCGACCAGCTTGGCATTGCTGATTCGGGATCGCTTGTTGCCGTCACTCTTGGCCATCATCTTGTCGGCTTTTTGCTCGGCAAAGTGAATAATGTTGTTGATGGCATCAGTCTGGCCAATCTTTTTCAAGAAAGCATCCGATAGCACGCATTTGCTGCCAAATTGACTGACTTTAGTGGTCATCTGCTCCTTTGTTTGCGAGTTGAAGGCGGGGTTATTGACCAGGCAGTTGATAAAGATGAAGATGTGGTTCCGGATGTGATTGCTCTTGAGCGAGTGGCCCTTCTTTTTTTTATTGAGAGACTTCAACAAAGAGTCACAGATCTGATCCGCGATATAGTTGACATGGGTACCACCGGTTGTTGTGGCGATCGAATTAACGAACGATACCTGCTGGAAGGAACCGTCCGAGACCGCGAAGCCTATCTGCCACCGACCCTTGTGGCCCTCGGTCTCGATGATAACCTTCGAGTTTGGTCCAGAAAGGTCTTCGTCTCCGCGCTCCTTCGCGATGGCCTTGGAGTAGAGCTCGCAGTACTTGGCAAAGTTGAGCTTCAAAACCTCGTCGTTGAGACTGACTTTGACACCTGTGACGGTTCCCGCCATGTCGTACACACGGCGGTGAAGCAGGGCCTCCAGATCGTCATCTATGCCATCTGGCATACCAAACTTGTCCCAATCCGGCTTGAAAGTGATGCGGACAAAGTCCTTTGTGGAACTGGTCGTAATCTTCGCCTTGCTCATGTTGGTCATGTTGTTTGTCCATGTCTGCTTGTAGCGCTTGCCGTTTTTGGAGTCCTGGCACTCGAGAGTGAACTCGGTACTGAAAACGTTACACAGCTTCGCACCGTAACCGTTTCGACCTCCGACAGTCTTCTTTTCATTGTCGTCGAAGTTGGAACCCGCCAGAAGGTGGCCAAACACGAGCTCTGGAATGTAGACCTTTTCTTTCTCGTGCATCTCAACCGGTATGCCTTTACCGTTGTTCTCCACTGATATTTGGCCTTCAGCGCGGTTGACTGTGACCTTCATGTACGTCATGGTCTCGTCTCTCTGTTTGTTGTCTGCAGCGTTGACGAGGATCTCATCGAAAATCTTGTAGAGACCGGGGACAAAGCTGACTTTGCGGTTCTCCATCTGCTGAAGCTCCTTATTGTACACCCACATCTGTTGTTCCGTGCGCTCCACGGAACCGATGTAAGTGTCGGGACGAACTAGGATGTGTTCCCGTTGCGAAAGCTTCTGATACGTCTCTGTGGCGGTCTTCTTGCTGGGTTTCGGGTCTGGAGGGCCGTCGAGCATCATGCTATCATTCTCGATCTCTTCCAGGGGGTTGCCGCTGGTCTTCTTCGCCGTAGGCTCCGGTTTTTGCTTCTTCTTGGACGGTGGTGTGTTGGAGAAGCCAGACTCGTCGTCGTTATCATCGTCGCTTTCTGGCTTAGCGCGCTTCTTAGGAGCCGCCTTGCTCTTCAACGTAGTCTGGACCGTCTTTTTGGGGGCGGCTTTTGGCTTTGCTGCCGCAGCTTTCTTGACAGCTGGCTTTGATTTCGGCTTCTATCCATATGCGTTGCGGTTAGTACTGGTTGCGAGGAGTATTCGAGGCTTGCGAAATGAGTCGCGGGTGAGCGCATCATGAGAGTGCAAGCTAGTCCATCTAGCCAGAGGGGTAACCGGATACATACAGCCTCGGGCGAGAACGCATCAGAGTCGTTTTCGACATCGTCAAAGACGGAATCGTCAGAGATATCTGAGTCCATCGTGACGGCTCTGTATCCGTGGTGGGCAGCGCAAAAACGTGAGAATCCGCGTGCTGTCTGCTGGGGCCAGTATAGGGTGCTTTGGTACCGCACGCGGGTATGGTGTACAATCGACCGGGACTGTACGTCGTCGAGGGTGTGTCGAGCTGGTAAATGTGGTCGCTCAGGAGAGACCTGAAGAAGATCGTTAGTATGTTTGTCGGTTAGGAATCGCAGGCAGCGCCAGAGCATACACTGTGAAGGAGTGTGAGAACCCTGCGGCGGGGGCAGATGTTGCGCGAGAGAAGACGACAATACGCGCCAGGCAGCTGCAGCATCTGACCACAGTATCGCCAGCAAAAGTTGGTGCCGCGGGCAGGCCCTGTGCGACGGTTGTTGACTTTGGCGTTGAGGCAGGCATGTGCTCCTATCTTATCGCGCTATGTAAACACAGGACGCGTTCCGCGCAAGGGTCCCAGTGCCCGCCCAATCTCGACCCCGCTCCACTCGCATCATGCATGGTCGAAGTCTACTTTAAGTACTCAAGTACATATGTAAGTATTGTAGCTAATCAGAGTCTAGAGCTAGAGCCACCATAGTGCTTGCTGCACACTGCACACTGCACACTGCACACTGCACACTGCACGGGTAGATCAGATCAGCCTTGCAATGTGCACGTTGTGGCAGTGGGCCCCACGCGGCAGCTGCCTGACATCCGGGGATGCCTGCAAGTGAGTGGCCCTGTGCCTGCTCAACTCCAGCACTTCTACTCTGTATGAATGAAGCTGCAAGCCTAGCTCTAACTAAAGGGTACAGTCTCCATTGTTGAGATGCAAGACACCTCTACAAGGACGAGACATTCCGCTACAGCCACATTGACGGTTGTGCCTGCCCCACTGCTGCGTCCAGCCGAGACATCAAGCTCGTCCCAACCACGCCTGCGAGGCGGTTCGAGCCGACTGTCTTCGTCCTTGCATACAATACTAGTGTACACCAAGACCAGTTTGCCAACCGTTCAGCACCTCACAATCACCACGCTCGTGATTGCTTGCTCGCCTGCTTACTGGCTTGCCTGATTGATTGATTGCTTGCTTGCTTAATTCGAAGTTGTGTGATCTAGAATTCAGCCTGGCACCATCAGCCTGTCCCGTGCCTCACCTCAGCCGAGCATCGTGAGATCCAAGCTTCGCCGCCAAGATTGTGCGGCTGACGAACAGTATACAACCCCGCCTGTATCTTCTTCCGTGATCAGTCGATATTCACTGTCTCTGGCTGCTCGGCCGTTCACAGCCAGTGTTCCCTAGAGTTAGCATCCCAACCCTCTGCCAGTGCATGCCGGCCTTGACTAGCCACAAATGTGACAGCATCTCTATCACCAAAACCGAGCCAGCTCTCAGCTCAACGCCTTCTCCATCAGACCTCGCGCGGCAGAACTACAGAACTACATCAACACAACGCGGAGCAGGCAAGATCAAAGTATACGCCATCCGTGATCCAGTGATGTGACACCAAGACTTCCACATGGCTTCGGACTGTGTCAGATCCTTCATTGGTGGTATTTCTCCGCATCACAAGCCTTGTACGCACGCCATCAACATGACTTCTGCCGACAAGCTCAACGCAGTATGTGTGCTGGCCCGCCAGCTGTGACACAGGCAGATCATCCACATGTCTGTGTGGCCGTCTGTGCGTGAAGGCCTCCCTCCATGCCTCACGTTGCCGTGGTCGCACCACAGAGCTAGCACTTTACAAACAGGTGCAACAGCAAGTTCCGCTCCTGGGCTTATCACCAGAGCTTTGCTGGCCAATATCACGGCGTCGGAGCTTATCGAGAGTTGTTGTAAGCTCTTGGTTCCGTGCAGTCTTGCCGTCCATGACGTTTTCAAGTTCATCGTTAGATTTTATGTGTGAAGCAAACTGAAAACTACGATATGAACCGTCTTACCACGACGGGCAATTCCCCGGTTGATACGAAAGTGGAAGCAACTTGCGGGGAGAGTGCCTATGCCACTTGTCAGAAGCGGCTCATGCAGATGCCATCAGCACCATTGGGGCACAGGAGAAATTGTACTCCTTCAAACTTGGCCTTTCAAACGCAGGTCGCCCGATTCGGACTCTGTCGATATGGAGACTGGACCTCTAGCCCGACAATGCGGCAACCCGCAGCCAGAGCGGTTGAGTAATGTCTTGGCTTAGCCCTCAAGTAGAGGTATTGACTCGAGACGCACGCTGCTGTATGTCCATGTACGACCCTCCTGGCATATCTACGACAGGACCAGCATCGCAGTTCCTGACGGCTATACGAGACCTCACAATGACGCCGCTGTCACTAGATGAATGCTCCGCTTTCTAAAGCATCTCGCTTGAGTATTTAAGAGATCGAATCCGGCTATTCGAATACGTAGATGAAGAGACGATTTTGAGCTATATTTACAAAGGACAAGCTCTTTCCCTGTTGACCAGAACTGAATACGGCAATGGTATACATGCGCACGACCTTCGTCGCGTGTACCTCACGCGACCCGTCGTATATATAGCTGTGTGGACATGGCTGTATCTTAGGCTTCCGTCGATGCAGTGGACAACTTACAGTAAGGGCATGACAAGAGGCATGAAGACCTGTCTTGCCTCGGTTTCCTTTGAGGTCTCGATTGGCATCCACACTTACGAAAATAATCAACGCGTACAAGACTCCGTAGTACCATTTTCCTGCAAAGCCAGCAATCCGCTCAGTCTCAAACCAGGGGCACATGTGTTTTGAGTCATAACACGTGTTTTCGACCGATCTGAAGACTAGCATACGAAAGATACGAGCGGCATTCTGAGCAGGAGCCGGTAAGCTCAAGCTCAGGGGCCGGGACCTCATGCACGCTTCCGTTCACTGAGAGCCGGCTGTTATACTGACACGCGGCGTCTACGGATAACCTCTGAACTTGGGAAGTGCTCGACTGTTCTAGGCATGATGCTTGCACAGTCACTCAGAGGGAGGAGACGAGCATGACTATCGTTCTCAGATCCGACCTGGGATGGTTTATCGGCTGTCATGTCCGCTTTGGGGGATCACTGCTTCTAACGGGCGGGCGGATGCAACGAGAGCCCACCCAAGCTGTTTCCTTTACAGCCGTGGTTTGTTCTCTGTATTTGCCAGCTTTTGCAACGACATTTCTGTGGCGATACAGGACATGTCGAGATTTGGGTGATTGCCACCGCGCAAAGATGGTGTCCATATCGACTCAGCGTGTCCGCATGTATGCAGAGTAAGACCTTTACGTGCCACGACCTCATAAGCGCGGCATCCTCTGGCCCCATAGCGGGACCATTGCAGCCGTCCTCACCTACAAGATCGCAGTATCTGCGGCAGCCGACTGCTTCTCCTAATAACAGCGGTGAACTTCTCCCGTTTCCAGAGCAGTCAATCTACAAACGGCCTATCAGCAACAGTGCAAGAAGCACCGAAAAGCAACACTTGACGTTCGAGGCACTTCCAAACACTGCCTGTTATTGCTTGCCTGCAGGGGCAGCGGTCTCTGATCTCGAGAACAGCGAAGACAGGGTTCAATCACTTGACGCAATCAGCCGTGTCAGTCTGTGACTTTACTGGGCGTATATATCGGCTTCTGGACAGCACACGCTAGCACGCTTCCGATATTTTCCGGCTTTGCAAGAAGACAACATGTCCCTGATCAAGAGAACACATACATATCAGCAACTTCTCAGTATGGGATCACCACCCAAATCCTTACCCAGGGTTCAAGAAGACCCGAGGCTGAAAATTGACTATATTCTTAACACCCCAAGCCCCTGTCCAGGTCTGAGAGCAGGCCACTCCACAACACATGATATCTCTGGTACAACCTCTAGCTTAGAGGAGAACATACCTTCGGGGCCTCTGGAAGCGCCAGCAATTTGGACATCCGGAGAAAATGCAGAAGACGGTGCACATCGCAATGGCCCAGATGGAGACATCAATTTTCCCCCATTCGAGAAAGTGGATGACACCACACTGCAGAATATTGCCGACTTTTGTGTGTCAACGATGGGCAGGATAAGAAGCTCACACAAGCACATCCCCTACAATAGCGGTAAAAAGGACTTTCAGGCGAAGACCGGCCGCGAGAGTTTTGAAGGCAAGTCGTTAAGCTCTTCCATTGTGTGGATGTTTCAAGCACTTACACGGAATGCAGTATTTCAATACGACTTTGTTGGTCCCAGATCCGAGCATCCATATACTGTCATGTGGGACTACAATATCGGCCTTGTGCGAATCACTCCGTTCTTCAAGTACTATAATTATGCAAAAGTTGGTACTATCCTTGCATTCCCCAATTGAGAGGGCGTCAAGACCCCTAAGAGAATTTCGTGGCTAACTTTTAAGTTCAAGACTATTCCTGGGAAGATGCTCAACCTCAATCCAGGTCTGAAGGACATCACTCATAGCATCACGGGAGGTTCCATAGCAGCGCAAGGTTGGTTCAAGCTATCTAATCTTTACCTCGTGTTTACTGGTCCCCGTGCTCACACTGCGCTCAATAGGATACTGGATGCCATATGTCTGCGCCAAAGCCGTTTGTGCGACATTTTGTTACAGCATAGCCCCTGCACTGATTCCAATTTTTGGCCCGGACTTTCCATCAGTCTGTACTCTACCAAGCTCGGAAGGGTTCGGCTACATGAAGATTGATACCTCAATAGTCAAGGCAGCAACAACAGAGTCACAGCTTTTTCGTCAACGCTACGGAAAGTCTAGGGCTGGTAGCTTTATTCAAGGTAGTATTGTCCATGGAAGCCCTTCATCCCACGAGGGGCTTTCAAGACAGGGCACGATCACTGTGCGGTTGTACCGACCAATGTACCATCTTGAACGGCATGGACATGGAGTTTCTCCAGCACAAGACTGCAAGCCCGCTCGCACGCCTTTGCCCACTTATTCTGTACGTCAATACTATCCTTCACCAGAAACGCCCTTTCTCAGATCTCCGGAATTATCGAATCGTGATTCTCCCTTGCGAAGCGTCCACGATGTCATACGTACGAGGCGAGGTCACTCGATCCCCATTTCCCCACGGAGTACTGGGCCATCTCTGAGTCTGAACCCAAATTTGTCACATGAGCATACTCGGGACCAGCATCACCGCGATTGCATGCAACAAAGCCATGCCTCCGCCTCCTCACGCAAGCGCAGTATTGATGCAGTAACACCAAGGAGTGACACCACCGAGCACGAGCCCCGGCACGGTCGAGCAACTTCCACCACAAAAGCTTGGCACTATTTCTCGCCACCAAACTCATCGTATCCATCCTCTACGTGCTCAGAGGTCCAACCTTTACCCTATTCGTCACGAAACTCACCGCATACAATCCATGCGAGGCCCCAGGAAGCCGGCTCCCATTGTGTTTTGGAAACGCCTTCAAGGCGCCGCACGTGTATGGAAAATCAGATTGACATGGCGAACCAGGATGTTGCAAGAGCACTCTTGGATCTAGGAGGTTCTGATCATGAGCCTGCACTCTCGAGGCCTAGCAAACGAGCCCGAACAGACTCAGGAGCACGTGATGACCAAGACAAGAGATGAGGCTCTTCATGGTGGTGATAGTGCAGACTGTACTTGTAAGATGTCAAAATAGATCGTCATTGATTGATACCGGTCAGGATAGGGCAGGGCATAGAGAGGCAGGGCATAGAGAGGTGTTTCTTAGGATCATTTTATGGTTATTACAAAAATGGTGTGGATGCCAAAGGCGGGATTATTGCTGCAGCAGGACCGTGTAGCATGGTAATGTTTATGGGCGACACAGACTTTGGTCTCCCACAAGGATGGCTTGCGGGACTTTCTGCTCGCTCTGTTGATGGTTTTCTTTTATGATATATCCTAGGAGGCGGACCTCACGATCCACCTCTCTCGGCAGCCTTCTTGCTTTTGAACTCCGCAACCCACGTATCAGCCTCGCCCTTTGGCACAACAAATACCCTCACCACCTCATCCACAACCTCCACCTTGCCCGAGCTCAAAATCTTGAGCAGCGGCAATTTCTTGCCAATCTTGATCAACCCACCAGCCGTGGTCTCCATATAACACTCGACACCTGCACTAGTATACTTGCCCTCCTGATCCCACGGCAGCGGGAAGATGTACTCCAAATGCTCTCCGACAGACTGCATCTCATTGAACGCCTTGATGAAGTCACTCTGCAGGTGCACAGGGTACAGCAACACGGTCGGGAAATTCAGGCTGCTCCGCGGGTCATCAGGGTCGGGCGTGAGCTCGATCTTCGCGTCCTCCATCTCGGGCGGCTGCGCCGTTTCCCGCACGGGTATGCTGCGCGCCTTGAGCGCGGCCCTGAGCAGCGTCGCGCGCCTCTGCTCGCGGGCCTCGCGCTCCGCCTCCCTGCGTTGGCGCGCGGCGACCTGCTCGCTGCGCGCGATGATGTCCCGCGCCACGGAGCGCAGGGAGGTGTTGTCCGGGTCAATCTCCAGCCCCCTCGCGCAGGCGTCGTCGGCCTCGGGGATGCGGTCCACGGCGAGGAACGCCCGCGCGGAGCGGTAGTATGCCTTGATGTTCTTGTCGTTGAGCCGTAGCGCGGCGGCCCCGTCGAGCCAGCAGCTCCGGTAGTTGCGAAGCTCGAGGTGGCATGCCGCGCGGTTGCCGTAGAGCGTCTCGAGGAGCTGGCGCTGTTTGGCGATGGTGGCGTTTGCGAGGGCCTCGTCGTCGATGTTTTTGTTGTCGCCTGTCTCAGCCTCGGGCCACTTCTCGTCGACGGCCTGCTGCCGCTCGTCGGCGCTTAGCGACCACGGCGTCTTGATCGGGCCGCCGGACAGTTCGATACCCTTCCGCTTCCGCTCCTCGGCGGCCAGGATGAGGATACCCTTTGTGTAAAACTCCTTTGCGTCGGCCCAGCGTTTGGTCTTGAAACAGTCGTTGCCTTGCTGCTTGAACTCTGATGCGTTCTCGAGTGGTGTCCCCTCGTAGGCTAGGGCTTTGAATGCTTCCGTCTCATCGTTCTCCTCGAGCTCGGTCATGAAGAACGGCGACTTCTTGAGCTCGGCGGCTACTTCGTCCACAGTTTGCTTCTCGCCAAATGTTGTCCTTGCTGGGGGCAGGCTGGGGAATGAGGACATTATTGCGTCTGTGAGGTCTGGTTGAGTAGGCGCTGGTGATGGGCCATTTTTGCTGGTATTGCTGCTGCTGACTGTGGCATCTGCTGCTGCTGGTGGCTGAGTAGCTGTTGAGGTGGGAGCTTTGGTGTTTTGCTCATGTTCCTTCTCGATGGCTTTTAGGCGGTCCGCCATCTCGTCGGTGACTTCTTGTAATTGAACCATTTGTTGATGGGCTCAGTAAGAATTTCTCGCCCAACGGCCTTGCAACAATTATCCAGAATAGAAACTTTAAGAGCCGTGACTTCAAGAAAAAAGAGTTGAATAATATTGGTACGAGTGGTTGAGACACTAGAATTGCAAATTCTCCTCGGTCATTTAGTATTGAGGAAAAAGGAACCTTTCCCCCGACCGAATAGAAGTGGTATATTCACCAGGGCCCAACTCTGAAAGTCGTCGTTGATCACTTTGCCATGAGTGACGTCCCGAATCTTGAAAATAATGCGGACCCTTGGAACCCCCACATCGCGGACTCTCTGCTGTCAAAAAGTCCGATTTCAAGGTGGCCACAAATCTGCGCTGTCCCAATTTCGCAACGACGGCGCCGGGGCGGGGCAGCAATTTTGTCACCACCAGCGCCGGCTCCGGAGCCGGCAGGAACCCTGCTGGGGCGTGGAGTGACTCTATCGCCGAGATGAACGAAAGACCTCAATATGTTATAAGTAGTCGTGAAACCAGTCAAAACGAGGAGGAGAGAACTTTGAGACACGGAAAACCTTTGAGATTTGTCCAATTTGCAAGTTGGCGCACAAATTGGCCTTTGATCTATTGTGATTGTAAGCTATCATAATCCTGCTGTTAGTGTCCATCTCTCGCTCAACTACTCATTTCGCGCACACTCCACACTTTCAGTGTCACACTTCTTACCACCACCATCAACAACAACAACAAGATGTCACCGTTCAACCTCGAGACATGTGCTCGGCCAAACATACTGGCTCTTGAGCCGTATCGTTGTGCCAGAGAGTAAGTCCTCCTACCTGTACATCCCCTCATTTACAATCACCTACTTATCTCCTCTCCCCAGTGACTACAAGGACGACGGCACCAACGTCCTCCTCGACGCTAATGAGAACGCCTACGGACCCTCCCTACCCTCCAGCATTCTTTCATCGTCCTCCACCTCATCACCATCCGGTCCCGAGATTGACCTCCTCGGCCTGCACCGCTACCCAGACCCTCACCAGCACTCCCTGAAGCAGCTCCTCTGCAACTTACGCAACACGCACCACCACACCCCGCTAACCATCACGCCCGAGAACCTCTTTGTCGGCGTAGGCAGCGATGAGGCGATCGACGCCCTGCTCCGGTGCTTCTGCGTCCCCGGCAAAGACCGCATCCTCACCTGCCCGCCCACATACGGCATGTACGCCGTCTCGGCCCAGGTGAACGACGTCGCGATCCACAAGGTACCTCTACTCCCCGCGCCGACCTTCGCGCTGGACGTCCCTGCCATCCTCGACGCGCTGTCGACCGAGGCAAACATCAAGCTGGTCTACCTCTGCTCCCCGGGCAACCCGACGGGCTCGCTGCTCTCCAAGTCAGACGTCCGCAAGGTTCTAGAGCACCCGACCTGGAACGGCGTGGTCGTGCTGGACGAGGCCTACATCGACTTCTCCCCGGATGGCTCCTCCCTGGCCGAGTGCGTCGCCGAGTGGCCGAACCTGGTCGTCATGCAGACCCTCTCCAAGGCCTTTGGGCTCGCGGGCATCCGCCTCGGGGCGGCCTTCACCTCCCCTCCCATCGCGCGGCTGCTCAACTCGCTCAAGGCGCCGTACAACATATCCAGCCCGACGAGCGCGCTCGCGTCCCGCGCCGTCTCCGAGGCCGGGCTCGCCGCGATGAGGAGCAACAGGGACAAGATCGTCGCTCAGCGCGGGCGGCTGATCCGCGAGCTGCCCCGGATCGCCGGGGTCGGGAGGTTGGTCGGCGGCACGGAGAGCAACTTCCTGCTCTACGAGATGCTGGACGGGCAGGGAAGGCCGGACAACGCCACCGCGCTGAGGGTGTACGAGACGCTCGCGGAGAACAAGGGCGTCGTGGTCCGCTTCAGGGGCAAGGAGCACGGGTGTCTTGGGTGCTTGAGGATCACGGTCGGCACGGAGGAGGAGGTCACGCGGTTCTTGGAGGCGCTGGAGAGGACTCTGAGGGAGGTCCGTGGGGAGAGTGGTGCTGGTGTTGCGGCTGGAAAAGATGAGGAGAGGAAGGAAGTTGAGGCCAGTAGTGTCGTTGCGTAGAAGGATGCGATAGGTTGTGTAGAAGGGGCTTCACAAACACATAAATGAATAGAAAAATGTATAGACATCGCATTACAGACTTGACTATCTGCAGAGTATTGTACGGAGTGCAATTATTTATTGCCCACTACAGTTCACGGCGCGATCTAATTGTGCTGCTGTTGTGCTGTCGTTGGAGATCAAACGTCGTGTTACAACGTCAGTGTGAGAAGTGTGAGAACTGGAATGCACTTCTTTTTGGCGACTTGAAATTGCCAATTATTTTCTCCCCAGTGTTCAAGATCTCACAACACGCATTTCCAGACGGAATTCACAGTCCTCTGTTAAAATGTAAAGTTTCGCGTATCTGCGAGTTGAATTGAATTATCCCCATCTATACCCTGGTGATGCAAATGAATAAACCCCAAACCCTTGTAACCCAAAAACCTCTACAACAAGCGTACAAGATTAAAATTTCGTCAACTTGCCCTCCGAACCACTCGGCATCGGTGGCGTCGGCTGGTCACCCTTGACGTGCTGGATCTCACCCGCTTTCAATGGTCCCGAAGCACTCTCCGACAACAGACCCTGAATCGTCTCGAGAGCAGTCATTTGCTCGCCGAGGCCAAGCTGTCCGTCGAAACCGCCCGTGTACCACTTCTCTCCACACGCAGTCCCGGTCTTTCCACCGGTGCAGGTCTTGGCCGCCGCCATGGCAGTGGGCTTGAGGTAGGCCTCGACAGTGGGACGTACAGAGGGCATGAGCTTGGCAGTCATCCAAAAGAAGCGCGACATGTAGCCTTTGAAAGAACGCATGTCGGCATTGCACACATCGGCGCCCTCACACGCGGGCTCCCACATGACGTCAGGGTCGACGTTGTTGGGACCGCCGTAGTATGCCTTGGCGGCGCTGAGGAGACCCTCGACATGCCCAGCCCAGGGGCCCGTGCCGCCAGTGATGTCATTCATAACGGCCGCGCCGTACGTGTAGATGCCGTGGGTGTACGTGAAGCGGACCTGGTTGATGTCGGTGCACTGCTTGTCGGCTCCCGCGCCGTCGTACACATTGTAGTTGGCATCGATGAAGCCAATCTTGGTGGACCAGTCGTACACCTTGTTGGCCCAATCGACGTAGGTCTGGTTGCCCGTGGCACGGGCGAGGCGGGCCGACATCTGGAAGAAGCCGCCGTTGCTGACCGAGTTCTTGTAGTTCATGCCGTTGGGGTTGCTAGGGAAGATCTGCCAACGGAGCCCACCGCCGCAAGTGGTGTCGTCCCACCGCACAACCATCGTGTTCCAGATGTTCTCGGCAATGGTGAGCCACGGTGGGATGCTGTCGTCGGGCTGCGGGAAGTTGCGCTCTGCGGCGTCAAGGATCGCAAAGGACCAAAAGCATTGATCGTCGTTACCCTCGCTGCCATAGTGAAGGGGCACCATAAAGTCGTCCTTCGGGCCGACTTGGGAGAGAAGAGACTGGGTGATGGTCTCGTCGTACGACGAATCGCCAGTGTAGTGCGAGTAGTCGAGCATGGCGCCCCACGCGGCACCAGCCTGCCACCAGTCTATTACGATCTCATTAGTTTGATTGTCTAGCTGAGTTGACCGTATAGATTATACATACAGTAAGGCTGAGGAAAGACTGCAATAGTCTGCAGTGAAAGTTGTTAGCAGGTTGAACTATGAAGTGGACTGGTTGACGAGTGCTGGACGTACCTCAGGAGTCATTGTGACGTTGCCCGTGTAGTAAGACATGGTGTCACGAGCAATTGTCTTTGCGACGCCCTTGATGGAGGCTTGGGATGGTCGTTAGCAACGCTCACACTTGGCCGTAGTAGGTCTTTGAACGTACCGACGTCGGTGAGGACGAGAGCACTGGGAGCCAGAAACTGGGTCACCAGGCTGGCCGGGTTGACCGACTTGAGAACAGGCATGGTGAAGATGGCGAAAGATTGAGGAGGAAATATGCTGTCTATGTGGTTTCTGATGATGGGCGGAAATGCGAAGAATGATATTCAACAAGCCTGTGTTGTAAAAGATCGACAGAGTGATGTTCACTGAACGGAGCCGAAAGAATGTAGTTGAAGAGCGAGAGAGAGAGAGAGAGAGAGTAGCGATGCTGGTGGTTGTTGGCCGCAAGAGAATGGACGTCCAAAGAATGTGGCCGCGAACAAGTAACCAAAGACCAGTCACCCAAGACGTCGAGTCTGCGTAACCACACGAAGGGCGAAGATAGGAAGGAAAAAAAGAAAGGCAGATGGGATGACAAAGACGAGGTGTGCGTGAGGCAGAGACGAACGACGAGAAAGGGAAACAGCAGACAGACAGGCTTTAATTAATCAAGGCATGGCAGAGTGACTGACACACTGACGACTGACTGCCCAGGCCAGGCACGCCAGTGTGTACTCGAAACAACGCTACGCTGACGGCGGACATGCGGTGGTGCGGGATGCAGCCGCCGCCTCTGGTTGGCTCGCGGAGCCCTCGCCTGAAGTCCAGGGTCTCTCTGGCGATGCGTCTGGCCCGCATCACGAGCTGCAGGCACAAGGCATGACTGAATAAGGCGAGAAACATCAGAGAGATCCATCCCCCTGGCGATCCGCAGCTGGCCCGCCCCGCCCACGGGCGCGTCGTCACCAGTCGATTGTTGCCCAATGTAGCATGTTTCATGTTTCGACGCCGCTCTGGCGCCTGCGCGATCCGCAGCATGTCCAGGTCCAGGCGGGCGAGAGGTGGGGTCGGCGGCTCAGGGGTCCGTCCTCCTCTCGCCTGTCAGGAGCGAGCCATGCAGCATCCTCATCCTGCCGCTCCTTCCCTGGCGATTGGCTGTGCTGCCTCCTGTGCCTGGACCACGGCGGGCGGGCGGGCGGGCGGGCGGGCAGTGCACTCACTATGAATTAACTTAACCGCCGATGGGGGGAAGGCTGTCGGCTGCCAAGGCATGCAGAAGCCGCTCAATCGCCCATGAACCTGCAGGAACGGCAACATCTGGTTAACGCGAGGGAATCCAGGGACTGGCGCGTGTTAGCTTCTCTGTCGGCGGCAACTACACGACCAAAATAGAGAGTTCTGTGTGTGCATGCGACGTAGGATTTCATGGTTGTCTTGGTACAGTAATGTAGACGCCGAGTGTGGGTCGGGGACAAATAACCGCCTCTACTCTGAACGGATGGTCTAGAGCATCCTGAACCACCAGGCCGGGTACCTACCTGGAAGCCCGAGACATCCAGGCCAAACTGCATGACCACACCGTCCAGAACCATCGTCAATTCTCTCCACGAACATCTGCAAAGGGGCAAAAATTTGGCAAAAAGAAGGTATAACCGAGGATTTTAACCTCGATGCGATGGACTCGCGGGGAATCGAACCCCGGACCACTCCCATGCTAAGGGAGTATTATACCACTAAACCACAAGCCCGGGTTGTTCTTGATATAACTTGTCGTTAACATGAATCATGATACAAAAAGACAACACGCCATAAGAAGGGCCGAGGGTTCGCAGGAATATCCTTGTAATGTGTAGATTCTGCACCGCTACCGAGGCACAGGCGTCAAGTCGGAGCCTGCGCGAGTTTTAAGCATAAGCGTGATGCATTCTGAGGGGCATCTGGTTTATGCTGGTGGAGCTAGCAACACGGCCGTGGTTGCCGAAGCGGGAACTGCGTACGATGTCGGGCATAGTTTTCTCGCATGTGGCCAATCTCATGCGAAACAATTGTACTATATCATTGAGTTAAAGCTCAGGATATAGACTCCAAAACACTTTGATGACATTCGAGGGATTCTGATGATGCTGCAAGACAGCAGCGATGTTATCAAGGAGCCAAACCAGAGGAGCCGTCACGTGCGGGTCAGGGTGGGGAACCACCTTCGAAACTGACGCTCGCCCATTGGCGGGCCGCATTGCGGTCGTCATGAAATAATAGCTCCAAACCTCCAAGCATCGCATCTTGACGACCAGCTAATCGAAAGGACAGGAAGGCCTTCAAGCGACCTCCGCTCCTTCCACAGCGACCAATTCGACCCGGCACAACACATACGCACACCAAATCCACCATGCGGCGGACACTCCGACTCCTCGCGGGCGTCAAGCCCGCCCGGTACCTCACACCAGGCAACCCGACCGGTCTGACGGGCCTCTACACGCACAGTTCGCCCCGATCAAGCCTGATCTACCTGTACTCCAAGACCCTCGACAACCTCAAGGAGTTCCCCGAGTCTTCGGTATACCGGCAATCAATCGAGGCGCTGACCAAGCACCGGCTCTCCATCATCCGGGAAGCTGTCCCACCCGGATACGACGAGTGGGCTGCCAACGCGGCCAAGATTATCCAGGAGAACCCGGAGGAGTTTGAAATTAAAGCCTCCACGACACTGGATGGTGTGCACGCATCAACAGTTACGGCTGACGGGAACGTGTTCTTGTACCGCTCCGATCCAACCGATGAGGATCCCCGCGAGATCGAGTGGGATGGCGAAGCGCCTGAGCGTGGAAACCAGGGTCTCCGCGCGGAGCAGGAGCGATATGAGCTGGGATATCTCGATGCCAAATCGCTTGAGCACCCGAAGAAGATTGAGTGGACGCCTGAGCCGCAATTGACTGCCGACCAGTAAGGGCCAGCCCAACGATGTGACGACGGTTGGACGAGAAGGGGAAGTAATGATCTGAGGCGGAAGCTGACATTGAGTGTAATGCAGGATTGAGGAGCTCGAGAACAAGATTGGCGCTGGCCTCATCGAGGAGGTTGTACAGGTTGCCGAGAACGAGCTCAAGCTCGTGGAGGTCATGAAGGAGCACAAGGTGTAAGTTCTCCTCATTGTAAATGTGCCAAAATTTGTGGCCGTACTGACGCGGACGTAAACAGTTGGGAGACCCTTGAGGAGAAGCCCCCAGCGGGTCAGTGGGAGTACTTTGAGCGCAACTCTGCGTAAGCGTACTAAAATATGTATGAATAGAAATGGGTTGCATTTGTACATAGGGAACAGATAGTCGAGCGGCCAGTGGAAGAAAGAAGCGATTCCTTGACCATCCTCAACGAACCCAGCATTGTCGTTTCTAAGTGAACTTGAAAATCTGCCGCGGGGCCACCAACACTCACAATCAGATTTTAAGCCATCATGGCCTCGGAAGCACAGCTAGCAAGGAGTACTCAGCCAGCCTTACGGGTGTGAGGACCAATCGGGAGCTCACCAGCCAGAAGTCCTAGGACGTGCATAAGACTGAGAAAAGGTGGTTAGTGTCTGGCAATTGTTCACGTCGAGCAATGCCGATTAGCATATCATACCCTACTGTAGCTTCAAACGACGACATATTTAAAAGCTATTAAGGCCACTGCTGAATGAGATGATGTGGTGGTTGCAGGGCATAGAGTCCGAAAATTGCTTGGTCGTGGTTGCTCGACTGTGGCAAGAGCAAGTGCGAGGCAGACCGGCCCGCTTTCGACCCTACTTACTTTTAAGTATGCAGATTTCACGCGCATTCTGAATACAGCTCGACTTACACACATTCTCACCATGTTCAACCATTCCAACTTTCTCCTGCGCCCGCAATTTCACCTTACCACCTCTTCGTGCCTCATGCGGCTGTGAAGCATTGGACACAAAGCTCGACCGCGGACTTTTTCTTTGAGCTCAGTCCAACGGGGCCGGCGAAAGCTGAACTCAAAAAGTTCACCGCAATGAGACCCTCGTGACCACTACTTGCTGGAAGTCCAGAGCAGCTACATCACCACGACCAAAGCATAAAAGTCGTCACCAATACTTCAGCTGCACCATGAGTGGTGAAGGGCCCTTCGCTGTGCCTTTAGCGGCATACCAGCTTGGCATACACACAGCTCGCAAGCGCAAACGCGCAACGACCAGCACATCCACTGTCTCCGCCGACCCGACCTTCACACCCGCGGTCACAAGCAGCAAGAACGAGTCACGAGCATCCTCCCCCACGGCATCACAGTTTTCATCGCATCGCCCCTCCTCATCAAGGAGCCTGCCCGCAGACTCGATCAACCCGCTCAGCCACAGCCCAGACACCCTACACCAGTTCATCGCCGCCGGACTCAGCCCGCAAGATGAAAACCCATCAACGCTCTACCCAGGGTTCCCGCACAAGCCGCTGCCCGCGGACGCGCATTACTTCCTCGAGTCTAGCACAGGCGCTGCGGTGCATGGCGTGGACAACAGGAGTTTCTATGATGGTAGTGACGCGGATGAGCTCGATGGTGAGGACGCTGGCACAATTCACGGAGCTGGGAAGTCGAGGGATGATGATCGGGGCCGGGTAGTAATTCAGAAGCAGACGGCGCGGCTGAAGCACATTTCAGTGATGACGGCCCTGGTTCATCGGTGTATTGCCAAGGGCGATATAGCGCGTGCTAAGCGTGCTTTCGGCTTACTTGCACAGACGAGGGGCGTTGATATCAAGTTGAATAACTTCTGGCTTGTTGGGGCAGAGATATTGATGAGGCAAGGGGAGACATTGCCAGAAGGACGTTATGAAGAGATGACTCCACGCTGGGGAAGAGCTGATAACGCAGACACCGTGCGGTCCTACTTTGAGCATCTCATAGCACATTATCCTTACGACAAGCACCGCCCTCACCTTGTCAGTGCGGTAGACTTCTACCCGGCCCTATACAACTTCGAGGTACATCACGTCTCTGCCGAATTTGGTGCAGCACTGGAGAGACTCGAGACGGAGTATCGCCAAGGCCAAGGCCACGACAACGACGACGGAGACGACGATGACAACTCCCAGCATGACACTAGCGACTTATCAAACGGCGACAGTGAGCAAGGTGCACAAGACCGCGGCCTTCGCTCACACAGCCAGGACTCAGACGAGGACTTCAACAACGAGAGTTATCGCCACAGTGACGATGACGCTCACGCACGGCGCACGTTTCGGCAGGAAGCAACCGACGAGATCCGCAGACAAACCCAGCTTCTGGCACAGCAAATTGCAACCAACATGGACCGCACAATGGAGAACCCGCCCTTTGCCTCACACCCAGAGCTCCTCCGCCTGCGCGCAAATCTGGCCATTTTTATCGCAGACTTGTACCTACCCACACGGATCGTAGAGAAGGTCCTTCGCGCTCTGGGCATTCCTCGCCTAGGCAGCAAGAACAACTCTAAATATGATAGTGATGTCCGTGGTGGGAACTTCGCAGGGCAGACTCAACGCCGTCGCAAAGCTGCGGCCATTATGGATAATCTAGCCAAGTACGTCCACGAGCCCGAGGAGCAGGCTGCCGTGCTGGACATGCGGCCCCAGGAGCAGCGGCGGGCGCGAGATTTGTTCCGAAAAGTCATGGCGCAGGGCGTGGTCGTGGAGGCTTGGGTTGAGAAGTTTGTCGCGATGGTCGGGCGGTGGGATGAGGAGGAGGATGAGTCTGTTGACTACTAAGCTGTGGAAAGCAGCTACTGCGACTCTGGTTGGGTGTTGTATGTGCCTTGTTTGATTAGATCCCAAAGGCACACGGATCTGAATTTGCAGGACATGTGATTTTGATCGTTACGAATTCAGCGAGATTTCATGAGGAATTGTTCTCTGTGAAAACCTGTCATGTTTAAAAAGCGAATCGCTTCTGTATAAACCCCCTTTACGCCTTTTGTTTGGGAATATAATCTCGACCCGCCACACTCCTCGACAAACTGTCCCACCGACGCCTTAGCCGTTGTCATCGTTACACGACCAACATTGCCTCTCGCAAATCTGTGCCAATCTAGCTGATGAAGCACAAGCATCCCAACCCAAGATAGAACACTAGAAGAGGATAAACCGCAATGCCCACACGGTTCTGTACGACGCCGCTGCCTCCGAGGATACTCACGCCGGCGGCGAGAGACCACCCAACCAGGACGAGATATACTGGAATGCGAGGGATGACGGGCAGTCCAAGGGCCGACATGAGCGATGCCAGTACGAGGGGAAAGAGTGTGTATCCAATGATACATATGCTCTGGGCGAATGATCTAATTTTGTTCGAAAGTCAGTACCCATCTTCGCAGACCCAAGAAATCGCTCCTGAGGAGGAACCACCAGAAACCAAGAGGGGAGGGGGAAAAAAAACTAAAGAAAACTCACATATTACCACCCAGAAGCTTGATCTGCAGCGTAACCACCGCCTCACCAATCCAAACCATCGCAAAAACACCGCTAAACACCACATCCTTCTGATTGTCCTGCGCCCTCAAGCTCAAGAAGAAACTCAACAACAAGCAGAAGATCAGCGGCCCCCAAAGATCCCAGTCCCTCAGCCCAGGTGACATGTTGTTCTGGTTCAACAGACTCTCCGGGTCCATCACCCTCCCCGCGAGACCGGCAAGTTCCTCGCGTGCCCCGCTCAGCCCGGCCTGGCGCAGGTTTGCGTACGCACCGCGCAGCGAGTCGCCGGACTCGAACATTGTCCCGCCCAGGAGGTACTTTGGGTAGAGCACCTCACGCATCTTGGACCACACGGCGAGCAGGTCGCGGCGGAGAGTTTCCCAGACTGATTCGTCGATTGTGTTTTGCGGGGCGCGGCGGTCTTCACCTGGGATGCGTGAGGTTAGGTAGCCTTGGTCGAGGGGGCGGGAGGTTGAAGAGGAGGAAGAGGCCATGTTGCCAGTCAGTGGCTGGCGTTGTGAGGAAGTGCCGACTGGGTCGTCAAAGTCATTGAGGTCGGCTGTTTTGTATGGGGTTGGAGGTTAGCTATAGTCATTGCGCCGAGTGGCAGAGCTTGATTGTCGGTGCGGTAGAGGACATTACGGCGGTTGTATTGAATGATGCCAGAGATTCTTAAGCAGCGATGAGGATTTCACGAGGGAGGCTCACCATCATCGGGGTCAATGAGGTCGTCGTCATCCTCGATTGAGGGATTGCTGTAGTGGTGTGTCGTCATGCTGGTTGGTGCTGTCGCTTGTGACTACCGCGCTCAATGGCTGCCGTGGCTGTGTAATTATCTGCACGTCTCTATAAAGCCGTCAGAGATTCAGCTATTGCCGTATACGTTGTTGGGGGAGCTGTCGTCGTAGCTCGAGCGATTATGAGCTGTGGCTTGTTTGATGTCGTCAAGCTAGAGCTCCAGGTTGCAGCTTAACGGAGCCTGGACCCCCAAGATTCCACGGTCGCCTCAAGCATCCACCAGCGACCCCTGGCCACACTTGCACTTACCTGACGTGGACAGCCCACGCTAGTGCCGGGCAGGTGCCTGCGCTAGCGCAAGTGGGTCTCCCTTGTCTGAAGTGTTGTTATCCCACAGGCTGCTCAACTCAACATTGTGTTGCTAGGCATCCGATAATTTGAAACGCTTGGAGCCAATGATCCCAAACGTCTGCCTAGATATCTTCTCGTTTGTATGATTCATGTCTGAAAATGCCCTATCAGTGGTTGCAACAACCTATCAAGATCTATATGTTTCGAACCGCCAAATCTGACTCCAGATGGGTACATGCCTCAGGGAACTGAGCGCAACGCTCTTGACTCCTTCACATGCGGACTTGCCAACCTCTAAGCTAAGTCTTCTTCTCATCTATCTTGTCCTTCTTGTCCCACCGCTGCAAGATAATGGCCAGGTTCTTGCTGCCCACCACCACGCACCAGTCTCCTGCTGGACTCCACGCCACCTGACGGCCCACAAAGTCCTTGATGGTGATTTTGCTTGTCGAGTGTGCCCTGATGGCGTCCTCGACCTTCTTCGTATCGTACTTGCCTTTCCATGCGTGTAATGTCTCTGATGGTATTGATACTTCTCCTACTGTTGCGGCGGCGGCGGCGGCTGTATTTGGTGCACCAGTACCTGTTGTCGTTGTAGTAGTGGTTGCTGAGGCTCTTGTGGTTGGAGCCGGGGCGTCTCGGTCCATACTGCCAGTCCGTCCCGAGTCAACTGAATTCCTGTCGCTACCTTCTCTTACCCTGCTCAGCGAGTCCGCCCCAGTCCTAGCTTTAGACTTCGATGGCTGGAGCCAGGGAGGGCGCTGCATAGCCTTCGTTGGATCTGCCGTCGGGTCTGCTTGCTGCTCCATGAAGTCGTGGTAGGTGATGAGCCGCGCAAGATCCCAGAAGAATATCTCTGAATGTGCACTGCCAAACGCGAGAATGGGATGCTTCTTCTGATCGTGGAAGATCTTGAAGCGCATATAGAATTGAAAGCCACAGCCAGGCGTGTGGAATTGTATCAGCCGCGTGTACTGTGATACAGTTGTCGGGACAAATGCAGAGCGTGTCAATCGTTCAGTGTCGCTTGTGGTTGGTGCTTCGAGTGGAGTAGGCGGAGGGTCAGCAGACGAGAAGCCGTCAATCTGCCAGAGCACTATTATGTCCTCGTGGCATGCTCGTGACATGACAAGATCGCCGAAGAAGGCCACGCTGGGCTACATGTCAGCACTACATGAGACAATGTGATATTGTGGACAATCCTACCAGTCTACAATACCGCTGTGCACCTCCGACGTGAAGAAGTGAGGATAATGAACGACGACCGGAGCCGGTGGTTGCTTCTCGCGGGAAGCTCTGGGTAGCTCAGGAAGTGTCCACTAAGACCTTGATCAGTATCGGCAAGCTAACGCCCACAAGAAACCAGGAAACTCACCATGCAAACAACGTTGTCATGACCTGCTGAAAGTACATATCGGCCGTTGTTGTGGAATGCCTGAGCCTGGATCAGTTTAAGCAAAATTCCAACCCACGGGCCCATCGCTTACCACTGTCAGTAGTCGAGACGAATGTCCTTCTCCAGCTAGAAGACAAACGCACGTCTGTTCTTTGTCTTCTGGATCAAGACTCCAAATCCGTACCGTGGTGTCGTCTGATGCTGAAGCGATCAGAAGAAAATTGGTCGGGCATGTCGATAAGTCGTTAATTTCCTGCAGCCATTCGGTTAGCACTGGCTCTTTTGACAAGCGAAGTCCTCGAACTGCGCAGCCATGGAACAGCAACAACGTGTTCATACCCCACCGTGTCCAACAAGGACCTATACAAGCTGTTAGTTATTGACACTCCCACCATGGCGAACTTCCAACAACATACCCTGGCCAGCTTGCCATGTACTACGTCGTACACTTTGATCTTGGCATCTCGTCCAGCCACGCACAGGAACGGAATCTCTGTCTCGGGATCCTTCGTCCAAGTGCATGTGCAATTCAGTGCATCTTCCTACACGACTGGTCAGTGACTACAGCTACAGCAAAAGTAATAGTATCGTTCCATGGTCTCTGTCTACTTACGTCGTCATCCCTGATCAGTTGCACAAGCTCATATGGAGGCTGGACTGCGTTGCACAGCCTGTAGATCACGATCTGTGGTTCAGGACTATCAGCAATACGATCTTGAAGCACGAAGCTTCTTCGCGCATCAAGGCATATTCACATGTTTCTTGCTAATCGCCGCAAATATCGGGTCATGATCGGGTGCCCCATAGGGGTAGAATTTGACGTCAAAGAACTCTATGCGCCGATCGTTAGCTACAAATCAAGGCCCGGCAAAGACGCCCTCGATTGCAAGACGCCGCCAAGATCCTACCTGTGTCCTGATCATCCGAGTGAAGATACTGGAAATCATCCTAATCATTTAGCTCCTCGTTAGTTGTAGTCAATGAGGGCTGGCGGTGGGTGGCTAGACGCGTACCTCGAATCCGATGGAGGCTTTGAGCCGGGGAAGGTCCCAATCATGGCTCTGATTTGCGGTTGCCTCTGGTGGTGGTGCCATTGCAAGTTACACGGTCAAGGACGCGACATGGCCGCGCCACAAGGCTGAATAGGCGTAGTGTCGACGTGCGGCCACAGAGGTGAGTTCTGGGATTCGGCTGTCGAGTTGCGAGTGCCCAATAACCTTGACTAGGCTTTCTGCTGCTCTGCTGATCGTCTGCACATCAGGTCGTCGGTGATTGTCTTGGCTGTTACGGCGAACGGCTGGTTCAACACGCGTGACCAGGGTGGGTGCCAGCTCCACGCAGTGCTGGAGTTGTCGAGCGCCCGAGCGAGCGTTGAGTTGCTGCCAGGTGGGTCTTTTATCTTGCAGGGGTCTACACTTAAGCTAACTACTTACTTAAGTAAGTACCTTATTAGCACAACTGCAACCAAAGCCTTCTCAAGCCTTGGCTTGCTCGACTTGGAACAACGAGAATTGCAGTGCTTTCCCTGGGATTTAGCACATGTAGAAACCCGGTACTGTGCGGACATGTTCTACAGGATTCCAGAGCCCAACTTGGGATGATTCCGGCACCCAAATCCGTCTCCTTGCCTGTGTGTACCAAGTGATGTGTGGCGCCTGCTACCAGTGGCCTCTGACCAGCGGCAGCAAGTGGTGCAAGTTGCGGCTGAAAATGGCTGACTTTTGCTGGGCGCCTTGGATAGTCGCAAAGACTCAGGCATTGACTAGAGTAGGTAATGATGTGTCGAGCCAAGCCAAAGTCGAGACATGTCGCCGCGTGTGTGAACGCCACAGTCTACGGGGCACGTCGGAGCTGTACCCGGCGACAAGTACTATTATGTAGGCTGTCGACTCGTGTGGTGTCCGTGTTGTGTGTGGCGCCACTGGACCAGTCAGCAACTAACGGTCCGATGATAAGCTGGGGCCAGAGCCGTCTCATCCTATGGTATGCTTGCCAAGCCGGGTCCTGCAAGTAATCCTGCTGGCCGACTCGACCCTGGAATTGCTGCAGTCCGCCGGCAGACAACCTGTCACGCCCGACTGAGTGTGTGTGGAGGAGCAATGACGGACAGGCCTGATGGCGCCAGGCTGGACCGCTGCTGTGCTTCGTGGGACCCTAGCTCACCTGCAAGCTCACCTGTGCAAGTCGGTGTGATTCGGAACCTTGCTTGAAGCACAACCCTGGCGGGCTGGCGGGGATGAAGCCAACATTGGCAGTCTGTAAGGTGGGCAACTACTACTACTCCGTACTTATGTACAAGTAGGGACATGTGTTGCAATAATAAGCTTCCCGCCGGCTATGCAATGCAAGTCTGACAGTGATCGTCCTGACTGGTGTGGTCCTGATTGAGGTAATCGTCGGCGGGACTCATGTGGGCGACCCGAACCAGCCTTGAGCATAAGCCATAGCAAAATATAGCCCGAGGCTGTCGTGGTAACTGGTTTGTACTGTTGGACACCACATGGCGGGGCGAGCACGTCAAGCTTCCATCAAAAGATCTCTTGCATTGGGATTTTGGATCGCAATGACAGGCTCGATGACTCAAGCCCCTGAACTGCTGTGATGATCGTGCCGGTCGCTAGAGTCAAGGCAGGAAAGCACAACAGGGCCGGGTCGTGGGCGAGGCCAGGGTCGGGTGGCGTCCAGAGGATCAAAAGCCGCCATGGACGGATGTGCTTTTGTGTGTGTGCCCGGGGAGTGTGCCGGGCGGGCCTGCACGGTCGTTGCGAGAATCGGGCCGAGAACCGATATCGAAAGCACAGCACGGGGGCCTGGCTGACCGCGGGCGATGGTCAATTGGGACTGAGACAGTTTGCGTGGAGGGTGGAGGGCGGTGACAGCATCCATATTGAACGAACGATGAGCAATAAAGAATGAAACTTGAAACTTGAAACCCTGGGAACGTGCCGCCACGACGGCCTGTCGACCCCTGCCGTCGGGGTCGCCCCCCGCACATGCATTGCACTACGGTACTGTACCGCCGCGTCTCCTCGGCACCTGCATGTCTTGGGTTGCAGTGGTCAGTCCCACGAACTGTGGTTGCCCAAGCCCCCCCCCCCCCTCCATCCTGCGCAAAGCATGATGCTCCTTCCCGCCTGCTCGCCCTTGCGTCGCACTGCACTGCACTCCAAGTCTCGCAGGCTTGATTGGGCTGGGGGTCTCCCAGAGACATGGGCTGGTTCAGGCATTTATTCCGGTGCCGTCCGCCTCTCACATCGCAATTTTGTCCCGTCCTCGATCCATCACGATACCTCGTCGCAACCGCGCTTATTAGAGCGCCCTGCCGAGCGTGGTGTCCTGTATACTTGCACTTGCAATTGCTTCCTCCTGCCCGCTGCTGCAAGCTTCTTTGTCCCTGACGTTCCACCCGGCAACCCGCTCGCTAGCTCGGGTCTCCGTCTCGCCTCTTCGTCATCAGTCAACTGTTCTCGCCTGCTTCCGACCCAAGGCCCTGCGCTCCAGCCAGCTGTAGCACAGACTAGCTGTCGCCACTCCTGTATACTGGCTGGGTATACCCAGGGTGTCGACCACACCCTCAGCTGGCATCCAGCATCGGCAACGTCTTCTCACGTGGCTGCCCCACCGCAACTTATCAAACGGTGACCGTTCGACTCTTCACAAGCTCGCAACACGTTTTCCCGATATCACCACGTGGCTCGCCTGCCCCTAGCCACGTCCTGAGACAATCCCATCAAAGTTCCACCAACAAGCTCGCTTCTACTAGCTGCTAGCTGTGTGAGACCCGGACCATCACCGCAGCAATTCCGCATTTAACGATAGCTTGCTTCCGGCGGCAACGCCCTTCGCCTGAATGAGCCACAGAACAACTGGCCAAGAGATAATACAGTCATTTCAAATCAGTTGAATCGCGAATATACAGAACGTCGGCCACGACTTAATTTTTACTATCGCCGAGTCCAGGACTTGCTAGAGTCCCGGTCCCGCTACTTTTTGTTCGGGCACAAAAGAACCAATTCATATTCGGAACAACCGAAAGTCCATACAGGAGCACCCCTTGATCTGTCCAACTTTGTCAACTGGTCACCTTGCCCTAATGGAGCACACTTTCATCACCATTCATGGTAAGTACTGGGGCAGGATGCAGAACCTGCCGCCTTCCAGCACCCGAAAGCCTGCTGACTGACTGGACACAGACCTTAGCGAACAGGCCAACATCCTGTTCATCTCGGACTCAGTCACGGACATTCTTGGTTGGCAACCACAGCAGGTCCGGGGCAGATCATGCTTCGACTACTTTCACGAAGATGAAAGGTTCAGGGCGAGAACGATCCACAGAAGAGGCGTGGTAATGGACAAAGCCGCGGTTCTACACTATGCCCGCATTCGCAGTGACACAGGTGCATACGTCACCTGTGAATGTTGCTTCACCATCGTCCACGACGTGTTGGTGGCATGTACAAGCATTTATCGGCGCAGCGCGAACAGCGAGAGTGAGTGCGCGTCCACTCAGACTTAAGACTTACATCGTCTGGATCTGAACTAACAGTCCCGCAGAACGTGCTGTTGATGCTCCCGAAATCAGGCGCATTTTCTCTTCTTCGGCTCGGGATCCAAGATATGGTATGCTGGAACACCTGTCTTCGAAATTCACTATGCCTTCGGCGGAACACGAGCCTCGAGCTGCATTGATCCTGAACAGATTCACAAGGACGCTGAGCGTCATGTATTCTACACCAGCCATCTCCTCTATCCTCGGTATCGACCCTGAAGACATGCAGCACAGAAGCTTCTACGAGTGTATCGCACCAAACTGCTTGCCTGGCGCTGTCAGATGTTTGGAGAGTGCCAAGGCAAACGACTCGATTGCTTACTTGCGTTTCTGGTTCCAGGACCCGCGGCACGATGTCAATCCTCATGACAACCGTGATGGGACATCGGCCACAATGGACGATGGATCGAGCAGTACCAGCGATGACTCTGACGGTGGTGCGCCAATCGATGATCCAATGGAGGTCGATATGAGCACTGTACATGAGCCTTCCGGGCACACACCACACCATCAACACAACTCTCGCCGGCGGCGGTTACCTCAGATTGAGTTAGAGGCCGTCATTTCGTGTACCTCAGATGGTCTTGTCGTAATACTTAGGAGAGCTCGCCCGATCATGCCAACACTCCAGTTGCCTCAAGCACATGTGCCCTACCAGAACGGTCTGTTTGCAGCACCCTGGGGTGCCGAACCCATCCATCCCCAAGACCCTCCACCGATGTATACTGGCTACAATCCTGGGTTCGCTTCCAATCATGGTGCAGCTGCGGGTGAGCTCTCAGTAGGAGGCCACCCACCCATGAACAGTTTTATGCAGTCCATCAGAGATGTGGCCGTGTTTGCCTGGGCCCTTATTGGCATAAACGACAAGTTGGCAGAATACTCACACGGAGTTCCCAGTGGGGAAGCACAACCAGAGGGTTATTCCTCTGCCAGCACCGACCGAAGCAGGAGTGACTATTGGTCGCATGGTTCGAGTGACGATGCTCTGGTTAGACCATCAGACCTGTCGCCAATGACACCACAGCATCTTTCAAACGCTTGCTCTAACGAGCCTTCACCATACATGTCCGATGGGTCCTCTATGGGGCCTGCTGCCCCAGCGTTTGTGCACAGTGGTGTACATGAGGCGAGCTCCCATCCATTACCGTCCCTCTCAGAGCCACCTCAGCAATATGCTAACCACGGCGGCCATCGGACTCAGTGGAGTGACGGAAGCTCTACTATCACCTCTTTGCACCAAGCTTCTGGAACAGAAACAGGCATGTGGCATGGCTCGTCAAACAGCAATCAGATCTTGCAACATCACTCGGACGAGTTAGCACCTGCACAGCCAACAACGACGACTGGCCCTCCCCCTACACATCCAGCTGAGTAGTTGTGATCAACCCGCCCGCGGCTGATGTACATTCGGTGGCGGATGTTGAGTGGGGAGGATGACCAGGGAACTGCAATGCCTCTATTTAAAGGAGGTTGGTGGCAATGACTACCTGGAACGCTCGGCGCTTGCAGTCTCAAATCTTTGCATAATGGTATCAAAGCTTTTTCTCTGGTGGATATGTTAGCACGCGGGTGTCATCTTCGCGAGCCAGTCGAGCCTTGATGTCTGCCTGGTATACACTAGCGTGATTATATATGATTTGCGACAATGACCTAAACAATCAAGTTTGTTCGTACATGTCAACTCAAAGTTCTTCAATGTTCTAGCATGTATCTGCCAAAGCCAAAATAGTATTTTACACAAAAAGAGCTAGATCGTGTGTGTCAGAAGATACTAACGCGACCAACCAGGACCCCGGATCAGTAGACTCGTTGCGTCGTGCAATTTCTCCCACAAAGGCGATTGTGCTTACTTCCCAAGATTGAAAGCACGTGCTTTCTTGCCACAACATATCGATACTTGAAGACATCCATGAGTACGTGCGGAACGACGCTCATGAACAAGTGATTCGCTAAAGACGCATTCACAAGCAAACTGCTCACTTTGGAATTGGCACATGCACTATGATTGTGGGTGTGATTGCGATGCGGTGCGGTGCGATAATTGCGTGCGAAAAGATCATTCTTGTATAAATTAGGCTTCATCATCATGACCAGGTGGTGTCTTGAACCGACTCCAGCTTGACCTATAACATCGTCTATTGATAGGAATCAACCAGAAAACATAGGCCTTTTCGATCCTTTTGGCGCCCTTAGCCCCAATTTGCCCAACTCCTTTTAGCCAATGCAATCTTTGAGTAGCTTCAGCGATTCTGAGCGTGCCCAGCTTAGTTGTTGAGGTAGTTGCGAATGGCTCCCTGCAGTCTCGTCGCACCCTCGCCCAGTGCCGCTGTCAGGTTATCCAAATCATCACCAGCGGTGATGCCAAACTTGCGCACAAAATCCTTGGCAGCAGATTCGAGGTCGCCGTAGTCGTCGGCGTTCTCCTCATCCTCGGGACGCCCAAAGTAGGCATTCGAAGAGATGGCGGTGGCGCCCTCGAAACCTTGAAGGCGAGTCTTGGCTTCTGACTGAGCGTTGGCATCGTATGTGCCGCGACCAAAGAACTCGTCAGAAGAAATGCCCTTCTGAGCACCAAATTTGTCTCGTGCAGTTCTGTCCGTATCCTCTAAGAGAAGATGGAGATATCAGTATTTTGTTTGGCATATAAACCGTTCTCGTAGCGAGACCACAAACCTTCAGGCGCAGCTTTGACTGGACCGACTGAACCGAAACCTCCTGCGTTTTTCTTGGGTGCGGCAGCGGCCTTGGGGCCACCGACCTGGCCAAACCCCAGTCGACCGACACCCATACCAAGTCTCTCAACCTCGGCGGCAGACTTTTCGCGACTATGGCCACGGGGAGCCACTGGTGTGGGCGAGATTACATTTGAAGCTTCGCCTTTGGACGGCGCGGCGGTCTTCTTTGCTTCCACGACTTCGGCTTCTGGGTCGTAGCCAAGCTTCTCAATCCGCTCTGCTTCTTCCTTGGCTTTCCTTTCCGCTTCGTCGAAGTCAATGACGTCGCCCGTGACCTTTTTGGCGCCGAGTTTGCTAGTCGTCTTCTTGGCACCGAGAACGTTCGTCTTGCGAGCCGCGGTGGTGCCTGTCTTCCGCAGAGCGGCTGATGATGTTACTCGGCTGGCCGCTGGCTTAGTTTCGCTTGCGGACTCTGACTTCGCGAGAGGGGACGCAGACCGGGCAATATTCGACCCAGCAGCCAAAAGTGGAGAGGCGGTTCGACCGACCACAGGCGGTGTGCTGGTTCTGGAGATCGGAGGCGTAGGCTTCTTGATCGCAGGCTTGTCCCAAGACGAAAAGAAGTCGTCGCCGTTATCGCTCGCGGGAGTAGAAGTGCCGTCAGCGCCGTCGCCAGCAACGTCAGTGATAACAACCTCTTCGGGGTACCTAAGAGGAAATCGTTAGTCAACTACCACTGAGAGGCTGGTCGCAAGCAAATCCCGCATACTCTAGGGCATCACGTGCAGCGCGCTTCTTGAGCTCCTCCTTGTACTTCGTGGCTGCAGCCGACTGATATTTGGTCTTAGAGTCCTTGCTGGCAAGGGCAGCACTGCCGCCATTGGCACGGAAGAACTTAGTGGCCGACTCGTTGCCGCCCACCTTCATGATCCGGAGCTGATCCCATTGCCACTCTAGAATCCCACTGATTAGTAAATGCTGTTGATGAAACGTTCTCCAATGGCTGTCTTGAGGCTTCGAGGAGCGGTACATACGGTCGAGGTTTGTTGAGCGGACAAACGAGATGTGAACACCAAGGTTACGGTGGTTTGATGAACAGTCGAGACACAAGTAAATGCCGAAAGGGACAGAAGTCCAGGTTGGGTGCTTGGAGCCGCAGTCAAAGCAGATCTGTATATCCGAGTGTGGATTGTGTCAGTACCGTGCTGTTTCGATGCTGGTCTGCAGTCCGGTTGGGCTGGAATAGGGGAGAGTCGTGGCGGAGGCAACAGGCAAGCTGCCGGGCTGCGAAGAACTAAGGAGCGCCTGACCTTGTTGGCTTGCTTGGTCTTCAGCTTCTCAAAAATCTTCTGAGACTGCTGCTTGCTCGCGAGCGCGGCCATGGTAGCTGTCGGGGTGGTCCGGTTCGCGGAAGCAGTAAGATCGTGGCCGGCGGCGTTTGTAGTGGGGTAGGTAGGTGATGCTGCCTGTTGTGAGAAGGATGCCGGACGTGTGATTTGTGACCCTGCGGGGCGGACAGAAGGGCTCTGGCTTCAGAGTGTACCAGGAAGAAGGATAAGTTGCTGGGCTGCCAATCCAGGAGTCGCGACGGGACAGTTGGCGATGTGCTGATAGACCAGATCGGACCCAGCACTGGTCTCAGGAGTATGTACGGCCAGATTTCGTTATGGGTCGCTGTCCACTCGCAGGCATGAGCAAGGGCATATCCAGGTGGGCCTCAAAAGCGTCCACTACTTGCCATATACGGATTAGCTCGAGAATCAGTCCGTCTTTGCAGACCCTGGCAAATGAGCTTGCATCATCCCAAGCACCCGCCCCGCATGAGCACATGTGCCGCCCACACTGCAGCTTCTCCAAGCTCTAACAAGCTCCATCAACCGACCGAGGATTGTACCACTCCTCCACCATGAAGTACGGGAAAAAGCAACACACAATTATCACAAATGAGCCTGGCCACCAGCCAGCTTACTTCCGTCTTGAGGAACCCCCCTACTGTCTACAATTGAACAGCTTCATAGCGACCAAGACGACTCTGTTTCAGTGGGTATAGGATCTCTTGGAAATCGCGAGAGCCTCTCCTTCTGGAATGTCATGTCGGTTGTCGCCCACGATGACCAAGTTATTACTTCGATCACTTAGCGAGGCTGCACTCGTCTCGCCTCTACGCCAGACCTTAATCCCTTACAGATGCTACGCCACGACCACTTCAGGCAAATCGACAGCGACTGGCCCAAAACGCCAGTCCGTGACGCCGTTTAATGACAACGGCCATGTGCCCTGGAGCGAGCTCTCAGTTGGCGAAAAGGCCGGCCGCGCAACACAGCAGTCGTTCAACTTTGGCATGGTTCTGGTTGGCTTGGCGATGACGGGCGGCGTTGGCTATCTTCTATACACCGAGGTCTTTTCCCCAGACAGTAAAGTTGCATACTTTAGTCGAGCTGTCGATAGGATCAAGAGGGATCCCGACTGCGTTGGTCTCCTAGGAGACGCAAAGAAGATCACCGCTCATGGCGAAGAGACGGCGAACAAGTGGCGTCGGGCAAGACCAATTGCGTACGCTCTGCCAACCATTTTGGCCTTCAAGACCACATAATACTGACCAGCTTGCACAGGTCAACTCTAAAAAATGATCCACAGGGCAATCAGCATCTTCAAATGCACTTCTACGTCCACGGACCACTCAATAGTGGTACCGTGAGTGTACATCTAATCAAGCGCGTGGGCCAGGATGAGTTCAAGTACAAATATTTCTTTGTCGACATCAAGGGACACTCCAGAATATATCTTGAAAACGCCGATGCTAGAGGGGACTCTAGCGACAACAAATTCAAGCTCTTTGGCGTTAGTTGGAAATAGGCCAACCACTCTCCCAAGCATCTCGGCCTCCACTCCGAAGTCAGCATCAATCGGCTTCGTGTGGGCGGGAACAAGGATTATGAAGCTCGAGAAGTCATCGAGTTCGTCGGCTCCGTGAATCGAACCTTGAAAGGCTGATTTTCGGCTCACATAATCATGTATAAAATGTTCACAATTATCAGCATTTTCAGCGTTTTGAGCTTTTAGAGCTATGGATCCGAAGGTGAAAGTGTCCCTGGGGATGCCCGTCATCTTGGGATACAGCGCTCAAAGATGCTCCCAAATGCCTTCTGTCAACGAGTGAGAGGCTAAAATCTGCAAGTCCACACCAACTCTACTGTTTCCTTAGGTGTCAAGGACCACGTGAGAAGATCAGACACAGCACATGCCATCGTAGCTGCCTGGCTTTTTTGGTCGCATAAGAACTTAACGAGGAGCGTAAACCCGCTCACAATCACTGTTGCTACAATGTTGCGGCACGTGGTGCGCTTACTGCGTGCACCGAGTCTGTCAGATTGAAGTGCAGAAGAGACATATGGGTTTACCATTGGAAGTGAGGTAGCGCTCTTCGAAATTCATGATGGTGATACAACGGAGTTTTGCGAAACCTCTGGAGTCGCCTTGCTCTTGATTTCTCGTCACGCCCGTTGACCAAATTGAACAGCTCGAACAGGATTTGGAGTCGTGGCAGGCTATCGAGCATTACTGTCGACCAAATGCCGCGAATACAAACGATGGGCAATAAGATGCAGAAGTGATGGCGGGTTTGGATCCTGTTGGACCACGATTCATCTCCCGTGAAGATGAGGCTGCCTATTCCGGTCACGTCATCGCAAAAAAAAAATCGCCCAAGACATGCCTTGAGACCAATACCATCCTCTCGGTTTGGAAAAATAATAGGACGCCTCTTTCGCCTATCCTGGTGGTTCAAGACAGCAGAAAGCTTGCGACAAAACGGGTTAATCATCTCCCTACTAAGCGTGTTGCAATGAGTACAGCAACTCGCCTCAAACAGCACGCAGCAACAAGTGTGCACCGCTCGAACGCAGCGCCCACGCCAAACCCCAACATTGGGCGATGCCGATATCGCAGTGTATGTTGCCTTGGTCTCGCCGCACGCAGCTCGAGATCGCACTTTTGTGCGCCCATACTGAAACAAGCACGCGCGTCCTCAACAACGACTCTCGCGGGATTGTCGATGGATGAGTTCAGACTGGCATGTCTCGAACCAGAATGGCCAACATATGCAGAACGGCGAGAATCTCAATGCACACACCCCTCAATATCCATCGACCAAGCAGTGAATATAGTAATCCTTCGTCCAGGTTAGCAGCATGGGCTGATGTTGCGTCAGCAATGGCGGCAGCAAGCATCTCTTCCGCCACGGGACAGCCTCATACGTTCTTTGCGCAGTGTTTGTTGCCAGTGAGGTTACACGTCTGTGCTACACTATCTCCGGAATGGGTCGATATCGTCAGGCCGCTCGTCTAAGAAGGGGCTGGAGCAGGACGTCTCTGGCGACTTTGAATGCCGCAAAGTGGCGGTGCGTCGGAATGCAGGAGAAGCGAGAATGTCTCTGGATGGTTGCTGAGGAAGCTCTGTGCACTAAGCGCGCAAAAACACCACGTGGCGAACGGCTTGGCGGGATCGCCGTATCGAAGGAGATAGAGTGGGCTTTTCCCGGCTCGGCCTGAGAAGTGTCCGACTACCGACAAGGTTTGGAAGATGCTCTTGTCGATCTTCAAGAACGCCAAGCTAACGCTGCTTTGAGTACCCCGACCTAAAACATTCAACACTTCGCTACATACTCTGTTCTGAACAGAATGTGTACCTTCCATCCCATTTGAGGTACTGTAGAGTTAGCTCACATCTCAGCTCAGGCATTGTGCTGAAAAGGGTACAGTCATTTTCGCATATCAGCCGATCTCTCTAGAGCCGACGTTTCGGTCGGTCAGACGACCAGCGAGGGGCTAGTCCACATCTCCGCTCGCCTCACGCCTCACGCAACATGTTCCACACCTTGGATGTGCTCGTGAGCTATTGCTCACCGGCCGGTGTGCGTTAGCATACTGGTTATTTACTGACCGATTAAGTCAGAAAGCAGGTGTGCGTACTGGCGCGGCTTTCTCTCACTGCACCACGGATCTATGATGCGGCCCTGCTTGCTCACCTGCTGACGACGACTTCAACGGCAACATACATCAAAAGGAGGAACTGGTCAAGGCCATATGCACCAGCATACCCATGGATAGGGTGCGGGTAATACAAAGTAATCAATCCCAACACGTGGCCATCGAGTTTCAGATCTTCTTAGCCTGGGCGCGGAGCTCCGGCCGGTTGCCGTTGCTGAAGCTTCCTGCCCTCAGCTACCCAGGAAGGTTCCTTGGTCCACTTCCCCAGGGTACCTTGTGCTGGGTCCCTGCAGCTGCAGGTCTTGTGTTGACGGGCTCTGGATGATGGGGAAGGTGATTGTGGCAGTGAACGAGGGAGAAAAGCCACCATGTAGAGTTGCGGGCGAAGGGAGGGAAAGAGGGTGCCGAGGCAGAAGCTCGTATCTGCATGTCGTGCGTGGACTGGACGCCCTGGGCAGGCCGGCGAGGAGAGAAGAGACCTCATTTTTCTCTGTCATGCTTGGCTTCCTCGCTCTCACCTGTGGCTTCGGACCCGAAACGACAAGGCGGCTTGAGAGGCAGCCTGCGTGAGTCTGGTCGCCTTGGCCGTTTCTGTCAGGAGTAACCCTGTGCCGGAGGCTGCGGGTGAATGTCTTTCTCTTAGTCCCCACTGCCTTCAGCGAAAGGTGGTGCTCATGTGGCTGGCTAATTGACTGGCCTATGGACTCGGCATGTGCAGGAATAGGCAAGAACAACCGGATCCATGTTGCATGATGACCATTAAGCGGACGTGAGACTGTTGCATTGAAAATCTTGGCCCCGGGCATGACATGAGGGAGGGATGCTGTCAGAAGCGGAAGCAAGATGTCAAATTACATCTCGTTAATTTCCGAAGAAGGAGGTTCGCGTCGAGCTACGCATTGAACGGCAAGAGCACTCCACCTTAGTCACTTGATTTCTGGGATGTATTTCGACACAGAAGCATACGTTCAAGAAGAGCCGACTGCCAATGTGCTGCTATCAAGATGTGGAGTGGGCTTCTTTCTCCATGCACCCTTATTCTTGATCGCGGCGATTTGGCTTGTGCCAAACCGCTGTAGCGTTCTTGGCTGATCGTGATACTAGAGCATGTTTCCACCCTCTACTACGATCAGCAGCGCAAAAATTGTAATCTGCACAGGGGGAGAGAGAGAGAGCCTCCACCCCCGTGATAGCCAAAGCATACACTCTGCGAGCAGTCTACTCATAGAGCCATGATCCGATGCGCCTTCCAGTGGGGGAAGACGGATACTGTACCAGTCAGCCAAGCCAGGACGCGTACACACACAGAGAGTGAGTAGACTTCTGCCCATCGAAATAGTGGGCATCTAGCCTGGCATGCAATATAATAGAGTCACTCCTTTGGTGCTACCACACGAAACCGTTGCAGGGTGTTGAAAATGTTGGCGAGCAGCCACTGCTGCCCACGCGATGTGAGAAGTGCCGATGGGCTGTGTAAAGGTATCACGGATCGACATATGCAGGGATTTGTTCTCGAAGCTGGGTACTGGAGGGTTCGTAAGCAGAGGGATAATCGGCATACAGCCGGTCGAAGTTACGAGGACGCTTCTGGTAGCAGTCCATCGCTTTTAATTGGCCTGCAAACTGAAATCAAGACTCGTCGTGAGGTTTTGTGCATGAGCTCTTCACAGCGTGGGTCATCAAATCGAGCGGAAGAGGTAGTGAATTATCAGCTTGTAGCATTGTGGTATAATGGTGAAAATCACACGCCTCTCTTTAGATATCAAGGGTCTACGTCACAGGTGTGAGCCCATTACAAACCAGACGTTTTCGATTTTGGAGCAGATCTTGCTATGTCACACAAGCAAGAAGCCATTCTGGATTTGTATCGGAAACAGCCACTTGGAGCAGATATTGGTGGGAGTAGTTGAACCAGGAGGAATGATTCGCCGCTTTGAGTTGCCAACCATGTTCTGTCTCGTGCACATGTGCCAATCACTCAATGTCAGCACAAGAACACCGAGTGTGGAATTCGCTCCAGAATCAATCTGCTAATAACCATCCGTGGAGCTGTATGGTCCAAGCCAACAACGGAGTATGGAGGCGATGGTTCACACAATTTGTCTCGGATGTAGTGAATCTTGTGTTACTTCATATCAGAGCGACATGCGGCTTGGAACTTTCTAGGTCCAGGCTCTTGAAAAGCCAATTCGCCCTGGTCAAGGCAGGCTTGGCAATGCCGGCTTGATGACCATTGCTTGTCTGCCAAAAAGGCATCATGGTATCTTTCGACCGCGAATTGGGTGTTTCTCAGCTTCCGGAGGCTTGGTTTGCTTTGATCGCCCAGAAGTTACGGACTAAGCGCCAACCCGGAAATATTGGCCTCACCTGCTGTGAACACCGCAAGTCGCATGATAGCTGTATTGGGTCATATCAGTCCCGAGAATCCGGGGAAAGTGAGGGTCAAATGTTCCAGCCTATTGAGATCCGATGCGCTCCCTGCGATGACTTCTTCCATGCAGAAGCTTACGCGGCAAGAATCAGATAAAGCCACCGACAGCTTGGCTCATATCGACGTGTAGCAGTTTACCCCATGCTTCTCTGTCATCAGTTGGTAGGACAGAAGCTTGGCCAATTGCATCACAGGATTAAACCATACTGCATGGATAAAATTAGCTGGATAGCCAGAGTTGTCTCTGAGTAGCTGGGCAACATTTCAAGGGGGCCCAGTGAACTGGGCAGAGCTGGCGGTGAACGGGAGACCCTTGCCCGGGAAGCCATGGACGAATAACCATGACGAAGTGATCAGTAACTCCAGCGAGCCAATGGCAAGGCGATGCCACAGCCTGTTCGAATATGCATAAATCAGCTGCGAATACCAATCAAGACCCTGTCATTGTCGACGATTGTGTATGGCGCCGGGTTGTGCCCCAGGGGTCGGGAGCAATCAAGTCAGGCTGCCGGTGGTCATCCGGCACTTGATGCACTTGCTGCCCTGCCTATCTCTGGGCCACAGGGCTGCTTGTCTTTGGCAGTGGGCGGTGAAGATGCTCAGAATGGTCAAGGCGCGGGACTTGTCGAAGGAGGGCTGCCTATGACGGTCGGGCGATGGGTATAGCCTGGTCGCGCAACTGTTTGCTACTCGGTGGCATCAGGCCACTACGACAAGAGGGCGGAGTCTGCGCATCGAGACTGGAGCTGTTAGGTCGGAATATGTACCTGCGTGTCATGTTAGAACAGCGGTTTCGTCGTCCGGTACACAGTGCAGTCGGAAGGTGCTGGTGGAGGGGCTGCAAAAGACTATCTCTCCCTGTCGAAGCACAGCTTGCGCGGATGGTTGTGGCAAAGGAGGGTGGTGTCCAAGACGTGTTGGCTCAGACGATGCTAGAAGTTACAAGTGCCGCTACATGGAATGTCACGGTGACGAAAAGACAAGAATAGCATGGCAGGAGCTGGAGTGCCCGTCGCCCCTTCCCTGGAGGCAGCTGCACGGATGCTGGCAGCACTGAGTTGCTCGAGGTGGCCGGAAACACCACGCCCAGCTCGAATGGCCCTCCTGATGCCATCAGGCTAGATGAAGCGATCCAACCGAACCACAAGCGTGTGGCTTGACAAGGTGGCTTTTGTCAGCAACCAGGCGAGGCCGGCACTCCGCCATCTCCTCTTCATCACCAGTCTACAGCTCACGAAGAAAGAACCACCCGGAGCAGACGAGGGCTACCGAACCAACGATCAGATCGCCACGCATGGTCGCCGATGTTGGCAGCTCATCCGAGAATGCCTCGTCGATGCCTCCTCGTTACTACCTACTCCGCACTGTGAGATGAGTGCCGACGTGGAGAGCCTCACTTCGGTGCCGAAAGACCACCTCTCCAGCAACATGATCACCGTGCAAGCCCCAGCCGACTCGAAGCAGTGGAGCTTGGCCTTATCCTTCACATCCTTCACATTAGGGGTGCGCTCTCATGCAGTATACCAGGCTCTAGGGAGTCTGTGCTCGTGGACCGGAACTTCACTCGACTACCTCGTGTAACACGGGGAGGACTGGCAGCAATGTTTGTACCATGAATTCCCCGGGATTCATTCTGCCACTGATCGACCACCAAGAGAAAAGGAACGGGCTTGTGTTGCAAACAGTGCTGCGAACTACTATCGTATCACCTCGCATAGAAACTAAATTGCAAGGCCATCGAATTTGTGCGAACGCGGGTCACGTCCCATGCATCGAACGCTGGAAGCTTGTCAGGACATATCACCTTCTGGAATGGTCATGGTGCCACCTCATGCTTGCATGGGCCGAGCTGTTAGCCGCTCGGACCGGAAAGTCTATTTGGCAGGACAAGTGTTGATGTTGTCGCTCACTCCGATGCGGACGCTGGCAAGGGCCGGCAGCAAGGAACTTTCGGCAGTGTGCCTACATAGTAGGCACGTGCTCACATCACTGGAGCCTCGACCTGCAACAGCCTCGCATGTAAGCTTCAGATTAATTAGGGATCTCGTTGTGGCTTACCCGGCTTTTCAGGGATCGCCATTGGTGTGATTTCAAGGAAGAGGCTCACCAACACAAATGTGGCATTACACGTGACAATCCTGGCAGGTTCCTGCCGGCGCAAGATTTGACACTTGACAACCTCCTATGGGATCCTTGTCCATGGCGGCCTGCTTTCAACGTCGAAATATCTATAGAGTTCGTCGAGACATCCATGCCGTGTAGATTGTGCGGCCGTGAGACGCTCATTACGTTCTAGTCTGGCATCATGACAACTGACTCTTCGCTTCGTCATACCTAAGGTGAGATAGCGCCCCTGAACAAGGACTTGCACTGTCGTATACCACACTGCATAAGCCCTGAAGCTTTGCACACATCCGAGCTGGTAGTGCTGCTAGGGCCGGTGCGGATGGCTGCATCTTCAAACTCTATGCCACGAGGTTGGTGTCGTCGCGAGAGGACCAACGGAAGCCTTAGCCTCGGCTCGAAATAGCTCCTCCATCGAGCGTGCACAAAATATTTGCATTTGCCTTGTCGGGCTGGATGATACTGCAAATTATCCTCGCTCGCGGCTTCACAACACATGACCCCCGAAGAAACTATTTGTAGCTGCTCCGGAAATGTCAGGCTCCTGTCTTCAAAGGCAATGCCACGCTTCGTTTCCCTTGAGGCGCAAGGATCATCACGGTATCACGAAGAGCTTCGAGGCTGACTCTCAACTCTGCCAGCATGAAAATGGCGGTCATAGTCATATCAGGCTTCAAAAGTTCCAAATCGATGTCATGTTAACCTGCGGATGTTTGAGACTAAACCCTGCCGTGCAAAGGGGCTGTTTGCGAGCAAGCAGGGCACCGGAAGACAAGGTAGCGGAAGCAGTTGTGGGCACGGCCTCTCTGGCGTCTTTCTAGCACGTCTATTGGCACGTGGCCATGACGGTGGGAAAAGGCTATGGCTGGAACTCACCGGTAAGATGCTCGACGCAAGAGTGGATATTCGCAGCGGCGATGGCTCGCAGGCGTCCAGGCAGGCATCCTGGGTCTGGGATCAGGGATGCAGGCGCCTGGCATCAAGCTGCGATGATCGACCGGCTCCGGCTTGTGCAGGGTCCGGACCGCTGCTACTGGATACGGCAGTGGTGGCTAGCCGCCTCGCAGGGATCAGGCGATCATCAACTTGGCCCGCCTCGTCCAGGCTGGCTGGCACTTGAAGAGTCGACATGGCTTGTGGGAGAGACGCCACGACAACAGGCCCGACTCCGCCGCCATAATGTCCTGCAGCGAGCCGTCCGACAGTCATGTCCCCAGTCAAGGCAAGACATGGAAGCGGATCGCCCTTCCGCAGCCGTCTTGTCCCTTCCGCTGCCGGCCCATCTGCAGATGAATTGCGTCGTGCACGAGCTCGCCACGTCCTGTCAGCTTCTGAACTCATCTATAGCCAGCATTCGCAGGCTCCCGGTGAGCTGTCCTGGTCCTGACGACGTCAGACTTATGGTAACTCCGGCAGATGTGGCTGTCAAGGACTTCACTGTCGAGTCCAGACAACTGAGATGTGACACACTAGTTGTTGTTCTACCAAGGTAGTCTAGGATCTGAGTGAAGAATCATGCTTCTGGTGACGGGTGCTTCTGACGACGGACGGTACAGTTGTCTTGACAGCTTGACCTGCGTATAAGGCCGACTTTCCAGCCCAGAGCGAACCACCCAAGATCGGGATCTGAGGCTAACGCACATCTGATCTTCTATTTGAGCAGGCCCGGCTGTGCGCCCCAGACGTCCAGGCTTGTCAGACCAACCGGAAACCCTCCCGGTGACGTTGCTAGCAAAAGGGTATCGGTCCGGTTTATCAATCGTCTTGCAGAAAGCTCAGATCTAATAACAAAGTTTATGGCTCGACAGTCTTTCGGGCTTTCCCTGTTGGACCGAATAATACAGATATCGCTTCATGTAACAATGAAAAAGTCACTACTGAGCGTCGCCAGATCCAGTCCTTCAACGCAGCGTGCATCAGACAATCCTGAGCTTCCCACACGTGTGGTCATCGTGAGGTTAGCCACCGCCCAGGACCTCAGTAGAGTAAGTAGACGATCCTAGCAAGGCTGCAAAAGGCAACGATGCAGATATGTGAGTCGAAAGGAGTCCAGAGTAAAAATAACCTGCCTGGGAAGATTGCCGTGCCCACCCGTTTGAACATGTTTGTGTGGGGATGCGATGGACGACTACACACCACGTCGCGACACACACTCTCGGAAGAAGCCCATTGGGTCATCCTTGCTGCCGATGCGGCGTCATCGTATAAGCCTATAAAGAGGGTTTAGATCCCGCCTGTCAGCCATGATCTGCCACGAGGCGGCCAGTGAAGCTTTTCTAAACATCTGTGTGGCATGCTCCGCCCTCACAGCACAGCTCCGCACCTCGGTTCTTGTTTGAATCAGCTCGACCTCGACCGACGCCTAGTGCAATCACGAAAAGGTACCAAACTCTTGTCTTTCCCTCGTCTTTGTCCCATTTCCTAATGCAATACTGCTACCTGCCAAATTTGGCTGAGGCGTGCCTTCCTTGTGTGGCATGTCCTCGGACGTCCTCCTCATCTGCCTGTCCTACACAACACCTCTGGCTGCTTCTCTTTTGCACGACACAGCACACACACATATGTGAACATTCCGTAGATCACCTCACAACACCCCACAAACGTCAGAGCGCGCCAGGCAGGACACGGCCACCGTCGCCTCAAGGCATGGAGCTCATACTCGCCCCCATCCAGGAAAGGTTCTCCATGCTCAGTCACTATGGTCTAAGCAGGCTTAGTCGACAGTCCACGGTAGATGTCACTGTGGTCCATTCCTACCAGCCCTGCATGTTTCTTGCCCGATTCCCCGTCTCTTGATGAGACCACTCTAGTTCTATCAATAGGTCAAACTCGTGGACAAAGAGACTCTAGATGACCAGAAAGAGGTGTAAATCCTAGTCGGTATGCCCCCTTTCCCTGGGATCTTGCTTCTCTGACACAGAATTTGCCTTGCCCCGTGGAACAAGTGTATGGAATCCAGCATTAGAGTAGTCCGGTAAGACTCTCTTCTTGTCGAGATAGGGCAGATAGTACGTCCGGAGTGTGGCCGAAGCCGGCCGGAAGCAAAAATTGCCTTTGGACATCAAACAGAAGTGGTAGCGCCAATGGTTGACCGCGACCCTCGAAGATCGTGCTGACACCTCCAATAGCAGTGTTAGCCACGCGTTCTTACACGCCCAGGTCCCAGTCTCTGTCACACCCCCTGGCATTCTCCTGTATGGGTACATACTTCGATTCACCCTTCCTAAAGCGCACGTCTGCCCAATGGTACACACCGCGTACGCCCTCCCACACCTCTTTTTTTCTCGCGTACCTTTTTTCAGTATATTCTTCTGATCTAACTTCTCCACCCATACGTCTTCTGACAGGCCAAGTGCAGGCAGAGAAGCAAAAACACAGAGTTATCATTCGGTCTTTGCACAAAGAAGCCTGCTCTCGACATACCTGACAGCACTCCCCGGACCAACTAGCAACCACCACGAGGCATTCACGCGCCATTGCCATCACAATCTACTCCACATCTGACATCAGGTCCACACTGGCACTCGCCTCTTTATTCAGTCGGACAGACCCGATCAGTCTCTCTAAAGTCTGACAGGAACCAACGCAAAAGCCCAAGCCCATCTATTTGGATCATCATTCACCACATTGAATTGAGGGCAACTGGAATGTATAAGTGTGCCCTCTGCCCTTGATCGTGTCCTAGCCGGCAACTTCAACTTCAACATCATTTTGATAACACTATCAACATTTCTCCGAAGACACGTCGGTGACGGATTTGTAAGTGTCCATACATGACTACATCGGATGGTCCTTGGTGGTGTGGGCGTACCAAACTTCTCATATGGCGCCAGGCCAATCACTCTCTTATTGTTCCAATACTCTAACATGGCATCGCCCAACAAAGCCAGAGCCTCAGCAGCACGGGTACCAGCAGACCGCTCCGGACTTCGCTGACCAGCAACAAACTGGTGCAAAAAGTGAGTTCCACGACTAACGACGCCGCTGGCCTGTTACTCAAAAGATTTTGCCCCGAAACCCGAAAGGAGATACAGTCAAAGGTTAGTGGATACCAAGATCAAGAACAAACAACACGACACGACAGTTAGACGTCAGAACCAGGTGTGGTGGCGAAAGACGCTAAACGCCCTCATGACAGCCAGGTCACGCCCACAACTGAAGCCTCGAGCAATTTTCTGAGTCTCCTACAGAACAACCAAATATCAAGGTGAGTTTATGACTCTGACTTAATTGACTGTAGCCTGCCCTCAGCAGCTGTCGTGACTGCGAGACGCGGAGACCTGGCGGCCGCAGGTGCAAGGGGCAGGCACAAGAATGCCCTGCAATTATCTGCCGACCTTGGAGGGGCTTGTCTTCGCGATGAGCCCATGATCGGGTCCTCGCGCCACCAGGCTGCAGCCATAGTGCGGCCCGACTCGGAGTGACTGGCAAGCGGAGGCCCTCGGCGGCTGCAGCAGGGAATAGCATGACACCGCCCGGAACCTGCGTGAAGAGTTGGACTAATCATGGACAGTGTATAAGCATACACAAACAGCAGGACCAGTACAACGAGCCAGCTGCAGCACCGGTGAGAGCTTGTGCATATCGTGCCAGACTTGGCGGGACCGGGGTATCGAGTCGACGGCGACAACGAAGGAACAATCCAGAGTCTCGTGTCGGTCAAGAACGTACGAACACAATACGCCTTCAGCAATTGCTATCCTCCAGCAATCACTTCAAGTTCAGAAGCAGTAGAAAGCGTGCGTCACCGCTACATTGCTGCGAGGCCGCGAGCACCCGGGGGTACCAGGACCAACGGGCAGTTGCATAACAGTGAGAAGGTCTAAAGGCTGAGTTGCTTGCTGAACAGAAGAGCCCAGCTTGTCAGCCAACGTCTGGATAAAAGCAAGACAGGCCGCTGCAGTTTGTTAGGCAAGAAGCAACGACAACTCGTGCTGTAAGTCGGACTTCCGAGGGAACTGTGCCTGCAACCCAACCACCCCCTCCACGACGAGCCCGAACCATCGAACTCAAGAGCCGGAGAGCTCTCGACCCCTGTGCATGAGGGAGCTGGAGTCTGACGAATAGGTGCCAAAGCCGATAGGAAATCAACGATCTTCCGCACGCGTGCAGCACCCGCCGCCCGACAGCCTGCACCCCCCTTGTTCCCTCCCCCCTGCAGGGCCTCTCTTTGCAAGATGAATCAGCCACTTACTTCAAAGGTACGGAATGCCAGTGTTTCCTTCCTCCCCGTCTCTCTCGTGTGATGCTACTCCTCGGTCTGGTCTCGCGAACGACGGCAGATCGAAGTCGAAAAGTAAAGTTCTCAGTCATCTACGGTGCACAACTGTTGCAATATCTGGCAGTTCAACACGGCGAATCCTTGTCTGTCACAACTGCAGGCTGGCGCCGAATGATCGACAGCAACGCTGGGTCTGCGCCGCAAACCCACCCAGCGCCTGGCCGAAAGCTTGCTAGGTGCTCTTTGTCATTCGACCCCGGACAAGTCTCGGGCTACTCTTAAAGATCGGGCACGGCCAAGAAGCTGTATCTTTGTGCGACAAGTTGCGGCTCGGACTTGCGGCGACGACAGCCAGCGACGAAGGCTGCACGAGGCGGATGCTGCGGCAGGGCACCTGCAGTGAGCGCGGAGGCAGCGGGTGATTGCAAGGCGAGGTGAGTAATTCAGAGAGGAGTGCCGGTATGGGGAGAGGGAGAGCGAGAGGAGGAAGAAGAAGGAGAGAGTGTGGTCGGGCCCGCGTTCCATCCAACCCCAGCCCGTGAGCGGTCTTCGCTCCGTGTCCCCACTTTCCCAGGAAGGCTGTCTACTGGACTGCAGTGCACTGTACTGTACTGTGCAGTTGTGGCCTGCGCCTTACACGTCCATGATGGTCCATGATGGTCCATGATGCAAGTGCATCGGCGAGCATCGAACACCCCCATCAGACCTGCGCAATGGTTTCACATCAGCCGAGGCGCCTGGCCAGCTTGTCTTCCGTTTCGAGCCGAGTTGCTCTAGTCTGGCTCTTTGCTGGAGGCAACAACCCTCTGCAAACAACTCTGCGCCCCCCGTTCAACTCGAGCGACATGTCCAACATCCACTTTCACAATCCTCGACTCACTCAGTGGACAAGATGCCCCTGCTCGTATCTTGTTCCAGCAAGCAATCTGCCAGCACAGAGGCATGGAAAGGCTGCCAACGCACCTTGGTGACATCTCTGCATTCACAAATCTCTGTCAGTGACAGGTCAAGGCCAGGGCTGGGTTGAGATGAGGCACGACGGTGGACAACCACAGGCGGACTCGACCCGACCCAACCAGACAAGACAAGAGCTGCTTCTCGGGCAGGCGCTTGTCCATGTTCCCGTCCCCAAGCAGAGTTGTCACAGGCACGCACAAGCCGAGGGAGGAGGCCTGGAGTGGCCTGCAATGCGTTGCCGGCTGCAGGAGCTCCTGGCCGCTACACATGCTCTGTGTAACACGAGCCATGCACGACACGGCGTCACCTCCTCCTGCACCGGCACGTAGCTGGACAGTGCTTCTTGCACCTAGCGATGGGCCCTGGCGTCCGCGGCCTTGCAGCCTGGGAGATGGCCTTCCATATGGTTCCTCCTGCATGGTCGAGCAGACGGACCTGGTGCCGTCGTCCGTCTCCCTCCACGACCGGCAGGCTTCACGTCGCAATGGTCGGCTGGTGCTCAGTGCTGCTTATATGCTTATTCCCTCGTGGCATACCCGGCGCGGATGATATGCTCTGAACGCTCCATGTCTGGGCAGTGTTTGGCCGCAGAACAATTCAAACTAACACCTGCAATGCCTTTTGGACAGTCGACCTCGCGGCATTCCCAACGACCCCTGACAACGACAGAGCGCTCCTACGACCGCAGTGCCCTGCGACAGGCCGAGCTTTCCAGAGCTCCGAGATGATGCTGCACAGTCGCCATTTGCACGATATGCCACACAGAGCTAGCACTGAGAGCGATCCTGATTACTGACACTCGTCCGATAATTCATAGCAGGACTTTGAGTCCTTGGAATACCTCGAGCTACCCACTCCGATTGACATGCGGTAGGTCAGCTCTGCATTTACTTAATTACTCTTGGCGTTTCTCCATGCGGACGCGCACTTCTTTATTGATCCTTACTCCTGTTTTAAAACACTCTAACTCTGCATCTTGTCATTCTCGGTGAGAGCGGTTCCCAGCACAATCTCGGCGCTGTTTCGTCATGACGATTTCATCTTGACCTCGTAAAATGCGCTCAGCATGTGGAAGCGCTCGATCACATTGGCCGCAGCCTCCAGTTATCCGTGCTGCTTTTGATCTACTCTTTCCAACTTGTGGCCTGTACCAGAGCGTCAAATATCGTTCTATTCTGTCAACGCCTGGAGGCGATTCTGCTCGACACTTGACATCGGTCCTGTTGCATAGGCTTCACTGACGATAGTCATCGTTGCAGATTGCAGCACGATCACCATTCCATTACTTCCTTGGCACTCGACAACACCTGCCAGTCCTCCTCGGCTTTCAATGGGTTCCCTGCGCCACTTTTGAACTCATCAACCGGCTACCACCCAGACGTGTCGACTTTCTACACGCCAAACACGCACATATACTCGGCCCTGGAGCCAAAATCAAGATACAGTGGATCAGAGTATGCAAATACACCCAGAGGGAGTCCCACTTATACCTCACGCCCGGCGGATATGTCTGGTTCAGCGAGGAATCGGATGCTAACGATAGCCTCGAGTAACAGCACGTCCTCGACAGGCATGAGCCATGTCCAACGCTCGGCAGCGCTTCCGAATCTGTCGTATAGTGCACGGGATCTTTACTCGCGAGCGATCCCATCTTATCCTGGGAGGATCGATCACGCCGCGAGATCAGCCACAACTACCACTCCCTTGAGGAGGCACCCGCTGTCACCAACGCCCAGCCCTAGTGTGAGCTTCACAAGCCCAAGCAGCAGAATGGACGCTGCGCAGTTCTCCAATGGGCAATCTCAAAATGTCCCTCCACTTCTGCCCTTGACTATGCATGGCAGGCTTTGCTATTCAGACCCTGCAAACACACCCTTGACTCTCGACATCCAGGGCACGATCGATAAAGGCTTCTTCTACTCGGAGGGAGACTGGACATGCTACCGGCGCAACTACTTCGCATGCGTATGCTCGTACAACTACGCGCCGATGCTCCCGTCAGCACCGATCCAATTTACCCCAGACAACTCGTCTCAAACGTACACGGTCTTTGGCTTCGCTATGTCAATATCTGCAGTTGTCGCTGAGAGTGACTCAACTCAAATTGATCTGGTTCAGCACACGCCAAAACGTGACAAAGGGCCTGTGTCCAGGCCGGACAAAGTGCGACTGGAGCCCAAACCACAGCAACCAATGGGGATTTACGGCACAGAGCATGCCCGGCTGTTGGAGAACGGATACATGGTCAATGGACGTGGCAGTTATCCAACGGATCACACATTTGAGAGAATCCAGTTCAAGCAGGCAACTGCCAACAATGGGAAGAGACGAGCCGCGCAACAATACTACCATCTCGTTATCGAGCTGTACGCAGATGTGGGCAACCATAGCCCTGATCAAAGTGGATACATCAAAGTTGCACAGCGGAAGTCGGCGAAGATGATCGTGCGCGGCAGGTCACCAGGCCACTATCAGCAAGACCGGCGAGGAAGTACCGGTAGTGGGGGCGGTAATCAAAATGGCATGGGTGGCTATGGCAGCCACCCGATTCTGGGCAACGATTATGGTTCCGCGCCGTCTTCGTTGCTTCCAAGTACATTCGGAAACGGCGGATACGACGGAAGACACTCTGGACACTATTCCACAACTCGGCATGCGGATCTATGCCGAGAAACCACGATGGCAGAGGATCCTAAGCTGGTCGCAGAGGCCAAAGACTATCAGTATTTCCCCGGCACGATATACGAGGGTACGACGGATGCGAATCAGCACAGAGTCGAGATGTTCACGCATCGCAACGACCATCACGAGCACATGGGTACAACCCGACAAGTTATTGGTGCCGACGGCTCGCGAGTCAAGCACGAGTACGATGGCCATGCGTCCACTTTGTACAATCCTGGAGCCGCATACTACGCTGGCAACTGTCAGCGTTTTGAAGGAAGATCAACTTCATCTGGGTACTACCCGACTATCTCTACACATTCCAACTGATTCTTGGGCAAAACCTCTCCGTAGCATATGGGATTGGAAGGGAGTTCAAGCATGTATGTCTTGCAGGTGTAAGGACGCGGTTTCTCATTTTGCAAGGAAAGGATACTAGATGCTATTCGCGGCAAGCCGCAAGCCAAGACGGGAAAGAGGTCGCAGCTACTTGCTTATTCGTGTTTGAGTTTATAACCATGGCGGCATCTGCGGGCACGGAAAAGTGGGAGTTTGCATTGGGACACAGGGCACCAGGCGCATGGATTTCGGTATGTTTGAGGTTGCAGCGGCCGCACGCACGTTCTCGGTAGATTGGGGCGACTCACAGCTTGATCTGGTCCAGGCAAGCGTACCTTTAGTTTCAGGCTTGTGCCGAGGCTCTCAAGGATGGCAGGAGGGACTCGCAGGAGTTTACGTGTAATGGTTTCTTCATCGTCTTCCTTTTTTCCCCCCTTCTTTTCCTCTCTCACCCATTCCAGAGATACCACTCAGTATAGCGTCTGGTAATACAATATCAAGGACATTCGCTTGCATATCTGCGTTCTGTTAGATTTGGCTCTTGTGTCTACCGCGGTCTTGGTCATAATACATCTAGTCAGCCAATGTCAGGTATCCACAAAAGCCCACCCACGTCAGGCAGGAACTGAATTGTCTCGCTTTTCAAGTCGAAGACAAAAAAAAAGAGAGTGAATTGATAATCGGTGGGACGTCACGGTGTTTATTGTCATGATGGCCACTTTTCCGCGCTGAGGAGTGGGTGATCATTCGAGAGGCAGGCCTGTCTTCACGAGGGCTCTAAATCCTCGTACTCATGTATTCAAGTGATATACAAAATTTATGGTTCGCTTGCAAGATGGCACAACTAAGGCTGGGTGTTGCAGGGTATCGCCCACAGCCAAATTTTCAACAACTCATTCGTCGTCAGCCCAGTACGGCGTCTGACTTCGCCTACAACTTCGCGATAGCCTTGGAGCCCTTGGTCAGGGCCGCGTAGGCATCCTCGACAAACTCATCGACAACAGACTTGGCAGTCTTGTTCTCGTTGACCAGCGCGGCAACCTTGCCCATGAGGTAGGGACGGAAGGAGTCCATGACATCATCGACATCGTCGCCCTCCTTGAGCTCGACACCTGTTCCGGAGATGTCGCCAGCCATGACCTTCTCGAGATCCGCCTCGTAAGGGAGCGTTCCCTTGGCAGTCAGCTCCTTAAGCTCAGCTTGTCTGTTCTCGTCCCAGTTGACGATGTAAGGGTTCTTGCGGACCCGGAGAGGTCTGCCAGTGAAAATGAGGGTGCGGATGGTGTCGTCGAAGCTGGCAGTGCGCACAGCCTCCTTGTGTCCCTCGGGGGCGCCAGCCTCATCAACGAGGATGAAACGCGTGCCAACCCAGACAGCCTCAGCGCCCATCATGAGCGAGGCCGCAAGGAGGTTGCCGTTGGCGATACCACCGGCGGCGATGATGTGAATCGGCTTGCCCGTCAAGGGGCTCTTTTGGCCTTTGGCGATCTGGACACAGGCAGGGATCAGGACGGTGGTAGGGACGTCACCAGTGTGACCGCCACCCTCACCACCCTGAGCGCAGATGAGATCGGCACCAATGTCGATGGCCTTCTGGACGTGCTTGGGGTGTCCGACCATGTTCATGTAGAGAATGCCGTGCTTGTGGAGCTTCTCGACGACGTGCTTGGGGGGCACACCGACGGCGGAAACGAAGAGCTTTGCGCCGGACTCGATGATGATGTCGACGAGCTGGTCGAGCTTGCCCTTGGTGTAGTCGTAGCTGTGGTCGCACGCGTCGCGTTAGCCTGGTTGGCCTTTGGCACGTCTGGTCGGAGAGGAAAGCCGATACTCACTTGGTCTTTCTGGCGTTGCCACCGACCTGGGGCAGCAGCAAATCGATGCCGAAAGGAGCATTCTTGTCGTGGAGGTAGGACTTGAGCTCCTCGATCTGCTCCTTGAGCATCTCGGGGCTGTACGACATGCCGCCGATGACACCAAGACCGCCAGCGTTGGTGACGGCGGCGGCGAGCTTGGGACCAGCAGCCTGGTTCATGCCAGCAAGCAGGATGGGGTGCTTGATGTTGAAGAGATCAGTGATCTCGGTGCGGATCTTCTCTGCAGCGGAGTTGGGTGGTCAGCATCGGGGCGGCGCATTCTGCTTGTTGCCAGTCGCCGTCGTGCGACAAGCTCTGTCGAAGAGATCGGAACAACTTACGTGGCGACGCCATCTTGGTGGATTTTGGGGATGACTGTAGGGAGGTAGGTGGTGAGAAGTCTGTGCGGCGAAAGGGAGAAGGAGTCGCGAGAGTCGAGGAGAAGGATGGAGAAAAGGAATAAGATGGAGGGTTGTGAGGAGAGGAGGATTGGGATCACAAAGGTTATACGCCGAGGCGAACCGTTAGGGTCTGGTAGAGATGGGAAACCGGAAGGGGCAGGTGACAGAGTTGGAGCAGGCGCGGCTTCCACGGGCGCGAGCGAGGGTCCGGGTGGAGAGCCAGAGTGGAGTGAGAGTGGAGTCTGGGGAAGCGCCCCCAGCGCTTGTGCCGAGGCACTTGCAAAGTCGCACCAGCAGCGGCAGCAGCAGTAGCAGCAGCAGCAGCAGCAGCAGAGTGCCCAGGTGGGGGGTGGAGGGGGGGGCCTCTGCCCGAGTCGCATGTCGCCAACATGCAACAGCCTCTCTCACACGAGACCAGGCAGGCAGGTATACTGACTAATTACACCAAGGGCAGTGTTGCAACGTCCGGCCAGGTACGAGCAAACAACGCCAACCCCATCCTGTCCTTGCCTTGCGATGCTCCCCGCTCGCCGACTAGAGAGAGCTCAGGAACCCCAGGGTCAAGCATTTTCCCCTGGTCTCCCCCGGCTCCAGCTTCACCACCCCGGAGCACGGAACCGGGCCACAGCACCGGGACACACGGCGGCGTCTGCAGACGGAGTATAATTAAGTCGCCGACTTGCATGCGCAGAGACGGTGCTGCCTCTGCTCGTATGGCACAGTGAGCAACCCCGGCTGCGATCACGGGCACGAGATGCATGGCTGACATCAGCAGCACCGGAACAAGACACACACAATCAAGACAGTCGAGCCACCAAGAGCTGTCTGCCTCGTTCATTATCAACGCATCAGTCCCGAGATCAATTACAACACGCGCCTTGTGCCAGACGCGGGCCATTCAAGCCAGCACGCGTGCAATAAGACTGGGCACGGCGTTGCGGGCACCGAGTTTTCACGCCGTCACCAAACAAGATCTGGCATCTAAGTAGCCCGGACCGGAGGCTGATCCAGACGTACAGTACTTATACCTTCGCAGTCGTGCGCATCATCATCGACAATGCGTGTCTTCCGAGCACCAGACTTGTTGTCTTGCATATGATGGCATTGCCCTGATGTGGCATAACCTCATGCAGTTACCGTACTCCCGCAGCAGTTGAGGCCTATCACATGCTCGTCCCAGCTCACGAGTGGGCTGTCCATCCCCGCTGCCACTGCGACTAGACCGCTTTTGTGTAGCGATAGATTGACCCATCAGACAGACAGACAGAACTTGTGCGAATCTAATTACTCCTCTATACTCGCCTTGTGTCCAGTGACGCCTTGTCCTCCTCCCAAGACTCTGCCCGTCTTCAAAACTTCTACATCTCTCGCTCAATCATCCCTTCAGCCATTGTTATCATGGTCGGTCTTCTGTGGTCTCGGTGCTGACAGCCTGGCCCGAAACGCCCTGGATCGGGACGCTCTTAGGGTGCCGGGAGGCATTCGAGCAGATCTCCGTCCCCACTATTCTGGCTAAACCGTAGAAAGCTATTGCTTTTTGTCGCCAAGTCAGAGTGTGTTAGAACAGCACACCATGCCGCTGCTAGACTCACTTGAGTACGCGTCCGCGAATCCTCACCATTTGTCGCCAGGCGTGCAGGACGGCTCGCACCGCCTCTTGTCGCATTCCCCAGCCGTCCCATGGCACTGCGTGCTGGGCCGTGGCGTGGGCATTGGAGCCATATCAACTGCATCCCTCGCTCTCTGGCTCTCCGCAGCGGTTCCTCTCTACTCTCCTCCATCCCAAACCAGACTCTGCGGACACGGAAAACTGGCCGAACCATGAAGCAAGTATTGTCGACAAGCCCTGAGAGGCAGCATTGTGGCTGCGCAGCATCTCGGAATGTCAAGCGAAAAGCTTATATCGCCCTGGGGTCTAATATGGGGGACCGAGTTGCCATGATCGAGCAGGCTTGCAGAGAAATGGACTCTAGGGGTATCGCTGTGCTCAAGACAAGTGGTCTGTGGGAGACGGAGCCGATGTATGTCATTGAGCAGGACAGGTTTGTCAATGGCGCGTGCGAGGTACGTGAGACTCATTTTTTTCTCTGAACCATCAGCAGTCTGCAAGATGCTGATACTTCGTTCCCAACTTGCAGGTAGAGACAGTTCTTGAGCCCCTGCCTCTACTCGATAAGTTGCAGGAGATAGAAAACGCCATGGGGCGCGTAAAAGTCATAAACAAAGGCCCCCGTAACATCGATCTCGATGTCTTGATGTACGAGAACGAGACTGTCGACCACGAAAGGCTCAAAATCCCGCATATCAGCATCACTGAACGCGAGTTTGTGCTGCGGCCGCTAGCCCAGATCGCAGCCACCAAGTCGCTTGACGCAACAAAACCATGGAAGATGATCCAGGACTACTTGCAGGACCTACCGCCAACAAAGGAGCCTTTGTCAACTCTGACACCGATTGGCGAGGGTATACAACCACTCAATGCACTCAAGCCAACCCGCAAAACGCACGTCATGGCCATCCTCAATGTCACTCCAGACTCGTTTTCAGACGGTGGCAAGAACCAGCCGGAAACTCTTGCGCAGACTGTCATTAGGTTCATCAATGAAGGTGCGACGATCATTGATGTTGGTGGACAATCCACAGCCCCTGGCAGACCTCAGGTCTCTGTAGAGGAAGAGATTGAGCGGATCGTGCCTGCTATCGAGCTCATTCGCAGCTTGCCTGAATCCAAGGGCATCGCCATCAGCATCGACACGTACCGTGCTTCGGTAGCAGAAGCAGCGGTCAAGGCCGGGGCGGACATGGTCAACGACGTGTCGGGCGGGCTCATGGACCCAGACATGCTTCCCATGATGGCCAAGCTCGGTAAGACGGTCTGCCTGATGCACATGCGCGGAGACCCAGCCACCATGAGCACGCTCAACGACTATCCGGAGGGCCTCGTCCCGACCGTCGCCAAAGAACTGCTGGAGCGCGTTGCTGCGGCCGAGGCAGCGGGAATTCGACGCTGGCGCATCGTTCTCGACCCGGGCTTTGGCTTTGCCAAAGTCGGCGAGCAGAATATTGAGTTGCTACGACACTTTGACGAGCTCAAGAACTGGCCTGGGCTTGAGGGTCTGCCATGGCTGCTCGGGTCGAGCCGGAAGAGCTTCATTGGTAAGATCACTGGTGTAACAGCACCAGAAGATAGAGTATTTGGTACTGCTGCAACAGTCACTGCTGCGGTGCAGCTTGGCGCTGATATTGTCAGAGTGCATGACGTGGTTGAGATGAGCCAGGTTGTCAAGGTGGCTGATGCCATATGGAGATATTAACACGGCTCTGAAAAGGGCAGCTCTTCATAGAAAACAGCAATTAAGGCCTGAGAATGACTTCGCAATATCTTGATCTCTATTCGTGTTGTTGCCCCACAAGTAGCCACATCTTGTTCCAAACAGCCCAACAGGTTTGGAGGATTTTCACTTTTTTTTTTATCGTAATTAGGCAAATGACTTTTACGCATCGTATGTTGTGCAGGCAAGCATCTTGATGTGGACGGAGCTACGGAGGCCCGCCCGCCGCAGGAGAGGGGAGCAAATCCTCCGCATCAGTACAGCCCTACGTCACCATTGCCGCAACTGCTCCGACTTACACGCCCACATCGAGATAATACTGCAGGCACGATGATACCGTTCTGACAAGTTGCATAAAACTAATTCATATTTGTGGCGTGCCATGCTGGGTCTTTCTTCTTGAGTCATCCTCGTTGTTCAGTCCGCACAACGGGAATAAAGTCAATCACGTTCACCCTGCCCACACATATAATTTGCACCTCTCAACCTCAAATTTGACCTTACCACAGGCATACAAACCACCAACAATGGCGGAAACCAGCCAATTCGTCGCCGGGAGCCTTTTCGACATGCGCGGCTCTGTCGCCGTGGTCACAGGCGGCGGCACGGGCATTGGGCTCATGATCACGCAAGCTCTCGCCGCCAACGGCTGCAAGGTGTACATCACGGGTCGGCGACAGGAAGTGATCGAGGACTCGGCCAAGAAGCACCAGCCCCCTCAATCAAGCGGGGGTCAGATCATCGCCATCGGCCCTTGCGACGTGACCAAGAAATCCGACCTCGAGAAGCTGGTCGCCGATCTGGGCCAGAAGGAGAAGTACATCAACCTTCTCGTGTGCAATGCTGGCGTTTCGGGACCAAAGGCGGAACCCGAGCACGAGGACGCCGAGGACCTCAAGCAGAAGCTCTGGGACAACGAGTCGTTCGAGGACTGGTCGCATGTCTTCAACGTCAATGTCAACTCGGTATACTTTACTACCGTTGCGTTCCTGCCGCTGCTGCAGGCCGCGATCGCGCCCAAGGGTCCCCTCGACGACTTCGCCCCTTCCGTCATTACGATCTCGTCAATGTCCGGAATCATGCGCCACGCACAGGGTCACTTCAGCTACAATGCATCTAAAGGCGCAACGGTACACCTGACCAAGCTCATGTCGGGCGAGTTCCAGAAGGCCAAGATCCGGGTCAACTCGATTGCGCCGGGGTACTTCCCGAGCGAGATGACGGCGAAAGAGAGCGACGACAGGCAGAAGAGCGAGGTGCCTCCTGAGAAAATCCAGGAGAAGGGTCATGTGCCGCTCATGCGGGCGGGCAAGGAGACCGAGATGGGGATGACAGCGCTATATCTCGCACGGAACCAGTATGTTAACGGCGAGGTCATTGCTGTGGATGGCGGTGTTTTGAATGTTATTGCTGGACGGTAAGGCGAGGGCACCAGGCAGTAAGGTGGAGGAGGGAGTAAGGGCTGTTGCAGGGATTAGGAATGAGGGTAGTCGTGATCTCGCAGAAACATGCCTTGGGCGGAACTGTGACTCATGCAGACAGACATGGTGAATAAGCAAGCGCCCGTAATACGGAATTACCGATAGTCAGAAATAATCTCATAATTTCCAAATCCGCCACGAGTGCAACTTGCCTTCGGTTCTTGGTTGACTCATCGCTCAAAGAGGCTGCCAATGTGAATCACAGCTTACATAAGTAAAATAAACCCCACCGCTCTAACGCCGGGCGGGCGCTAGGCCCGCGCCGTCACCCCACGCTTCCTGAGTGCAGGCAGGTATCAATGATGATATGCCTACTTGAAGACTCTCCAATCCGTCTTATGGCCATGTGCTCTGTTCTTTCTCGTTGCTAGCACGAACGCAACATGTTCCCTGGCACCACCTGGGAATGCCGAAGAAAAGACGCCCGACCCAATACACCAAGCCGCCGACGACCGCGCCGGCATCCCTGAGCCTTTCGTCGTCTTCTCGCAATGCTGGTGAGAGCATATACCCCCCCCCCCCTTCCACTCGAGCTGTTCGTGAAGCACGCGCACACCACGCAAGTCAGCCATCATCACCACAATATCACAAGCTGACTGGTGTCGTGTTGTTTTTTTCTCTTTTACAGAACGCCATGAGCGCTCCGTCAACGAGATCCTCGCAAACCTGCGACGGACCACCCTGAACTCGGCCCCGAACCCAGCCTCGCAATCACAACTCCACACCTCGCCCAGCGTGCCCCCCGACCTCCGCAATATCCTTCAGATCCCCGAGTCTCCTGCTCCAGCTCCTAGACGACAACTACAACGGCGCTTCGTCAACGGCCGTCGTGGCCCCCCTGGCCCTCCACCGCCGAGGAGCTGGGTCGCGCTGTCCCAATCCCGTCACGCCTCTTCGTTGGTAGGGTGCTTCGTTGCAGACAAAGATGGCGGCGGCACAAACAACGGCTCACTACCGGCCCTGCCCTTGCCAGGCGCGTACTATCCGAAAGAGCAGAGTTTGATCGCCGTGGTCCTGCGCCGCATGGCTGTGGACTGGGAGCAGCAGCGGGACTGGAACAGGTTCTACATCTATACTTTACCCAGCCGGTTGCGGACCGCGCTGATTGCATACGTCTCCGAGTTTCACGGCCCTGGCGTGACAGCGCGAGATTTGCGGTTGATCCTGCAGGGCCCACCGCACGATGAGCTTGAGAAGTACGGTGTGGCACCGCCAGACCTGGACGTTCTCAACGGCGATGTGCGGGATCTCGATCTCACGGGCTCGATAGGCAGATCTGTCAGCGTCAAGGAACTCGGTGATATACTATTTCCCACTTCAAAAGCACCCGATCAGGACGCCGCAGCGCTCGCAGAATCATGGGACGCGCCGACACCGACGGCAGGGCCAACCGTCCTCCTGCCAAATCTCACCCGGCTCTCCCTCGCCGTGGACCCGACAGCAAATAGACAGCCCTCGTGGCGCCACCTTCTCGCCGTCGCGGGCAAACTCAGCACAATCACGCATCTTAGTCTAGTAGGCTGGCCGGAGCCCTCGCTCACCCCGAACGCGAAGCATACGAAGGTCATCTCCCCGACGACGGGCCAGTCGGTGCAGTACGGCGGCACGGGGACGTACAGTCACACGCTGGACAACGACTGGACCGAGGCTACACTGCTGTTGCGGAGGTTGAGCGGGAGGATGTACAGTCTCGAGCATCTCGACTTGAGCGGGTGCGCGGACTGGTTCCCCGCCCTGAAGCACGTCGTACGAGACGATCCGGAAAATGTACAGGTGTGTGTTGACTGGGCGGGAGATTGGGGGAAAATTACCACCTTGAGACTCACGTCGGGGTATGCACTGCCTGAGCAGCGGCAGCAGCAGCAGCAGTTCACTGGCTTGGGGGAAACGGAAGAAGGAGGCGGAGGCGGTGCGACCAAAGCCCAGATCATCAGGTTTGACGAGTGGGCGAGGACTGCGGCCGAGATTGAGAAGCATATCCGTGTGCAGAGGGGTGGGAGGGGGAAGTGGATTACCGTTGAGAGGGATGTGCTCCCGGAGTATGCGAGGAAGGTACTCGAGTGGGAGGCGGCGCAGCTTGCAGCGAGGTGACACCTGCGTGCCCGAGGACAGTGAGTAAGGGCATATGTGATACAATCCATCCTGTGAATAGTACCGAGTACATTGAAATGGCCTGGCAGGACAAAGACCGTGATGGGCATAACCTGGGCTTCGGGACACGGAGAGAAAATACCATTTTGGCTGGTGGTACCTGTCTGTAGAAAGGCGAGGCGACGAAATAGAGTTGGAACGGCCACGAAGCGGAACAGGGGTTACCTGGCATGCTTAGGTGTCGTCGGTACATGCCAACTTTTTGTACTTTGATGAATGCACACAAACCGTTCCACAGAATTTGGATTTGGAGGGTAGAGAGAGAAGGGGGGGTCCCTTCAGATGGCGTCTGTCTTTTTGGCCGAGGTGTGTAGGACAGGAATACACGCCAGAATGCACTTGTGAGGGAGTAGATTTCCCTGATCCCTTTGTGAATCTCACGACTCGACTAATAAGGCGGTGGTGTATGTGTGTGTCGTCTGGTACTCTAGTGAAATAGGCTACCGTAACACGTTTGTTACCTACAGTCACAGTGTCTGGCTCTCTCGCTTGAGTTTCTTCGACATCCGACACACTCTGCACAGCCACCATTGCCTTACCTACTTTCCAACAATACGGAGTAACCACACACAATATTACCGCCCAGAGTAGGAGGTTCTTGCTTCGTCGGCGCCAAAAGCAGGTTTCACCCAGGGTCCAGCCGAGCCAGGTCAGAGAGATCGACAGGCTGGCTGGCTGGTGGGTGGGAAGGATGCCTGTGACGCGTAGGGCGGGGCCGTGTGCGATGACGTAGGGGTGTGGAGCGAGACCCCTGCCCAAAGGTGGTTCGGCGCGTGCTGGCGCAACCCATCTTGTGAGAGAGTACACTTTGACTTAGACGTGCAAGAAAGGATAGTTTTTGATTCATTAGGGTGACGGGGAGTTTTGCTGCTGTTGCCCGCTGCTCGAGTAGTGTGGTATCAGATACCGGTTGCGAGGAGCGGGAAAACCAACGTGAGTGAGGTTTCGATAGGAAGTATGTTCAATTCCAGTACATTACTTGCATAACATTACATTCCTCGACGGTCCCATGAGGAATGCCAAGCTTGCGCGCCCTGACGCACGCCCAGCCTCAACTTCCTCCAAGGCGCCCGAGTCAGCTTGAGCCAAGGAAGCTTCGGTTCATTCTTCAATTGATGATTACTGCCCGACCCTTTTTGGGTGTCGAGGGTCTGTCTCCCTGCCTGGTGGGCGCTTGCATCATCGACAAGCAAAGGCGGACCCCCCTGCCCTTGGCCGCACACGAACCCTGCGTCAACATGGCAGAGACCCTTGACCCGACAACCGCAAGCATAGTAGGCGGTATGACTTGCTCGACTAACTAGATATAACGGTACACAGTAGTTTTGGCGCTGAGGCTGGGCGGCTGAGCAAGCACATACCACCCGTATCGAAAGCGAAAGCATACACACCGCATCCCCCCTCGGCGAATAGCGGGTGGTTGTCTGTCTGGACCCCTGCTCGTCCCTGCGACCCTCTGATATCACCGGCGCCAAGGGTAGGCGTGGACCAAAAGTGCATGTGCCTGGCGATGTGGTGCCCGCGTTCAGGTCAAAGGGCAAGAATGTCTGTCTGTCCGGCTTTGTCGTCGTTGGGCCCCCCGTCTGTTTGACCGGCTTTGGTTTAGCCCTTGTCTGCGAGTCCCATGCGGTCCCTTGGATGCTTTGGACTGAGGTCCTGGTTTTGGACACAGGTACATATGGGGAGCCTTTTCCCGTTCCTGTCTATCGTAGTCTCCGTCCTCGCGTCGTTCCACTTTGTCAATTTCCTGGACGACGACAACACCCACACTCGGACCAGTATAGCTGAAGCTGCTTGGCACTAAGCTAAAACATCAAGGATATTTCACGGTCAAGTTCAAACATCACCACGCCGCCAGAAGGACATCTCTCACAATGGGCATCTTCGGTTCCTGGAGGCTCAAGACATGGCCGCTTCTCATCCCCCTGGCCCTTTCTATTATAGCCTTTGTGCTGTCCATGATTGCCCTGTTTGCTGGCACGGGGCCGCAGCAGCAGGCTCTTGAGGATTACCACATGTTCTCTGTACGTGCCTTGTCTCACCTTTCCCCCGTTTTCCCTTTCCCGTTACTCGAAATGACACAGCTAACCAGAACCGGCAGATCAACGTATCCGGCTTCGGCCAGGACCTCATCCCAAGCTTGACTCAGGACAGCCCCTCACAGCCCTCGCAGTCGAGTGGGGGAGGCTTCTTTGGCGACCTGGGCAGTGCATTGGGCGACCTCGGTGACGACATTGGCAATGCCATCACTGGCGAGATCAACAGCCTCGTCGGCGATGCCGTTGACGAAATCACCGAGAAGCTCGGTATCTCGGAATGGTACTCCCTGCATGTGATGAACTGGTGCCAGGGCGACTTTGCGCCCAACTCGAGCGTCGTCGGCGCGTGGTACAACACTACAAACTGCACGGAGAGGGCTACTGGTAGTGAGTTTGCCCCTTTCATCTCTGTTTTAACATGACGGCAATTGTGAAGAAATCCCAAGCTCACCATCCCCAAACAGTCCGCTTCAACCTCACCGAGATTCTCAACCACGAAATCTCCGTCGGACCACTAGATTTCAACACCAACCAGATTCCGCTTCCCGAGCGGGTCGAAAAGGCTGTAGAGGACCTGAACTCCGGCCTGTACGCCCTATTTATCCTTTTCGTCCTCGGCGCCGCGCTGTCCGGCTTCACGATCCTTCTCAACCTGGTCACCATCTTCTTCAGCTTCACGTGGTCCCGGCGCGGCAGCCACCGTCGCGACTCGGGCCACAAGAAGACCATCGTCGGCAACATCGTCTTCAACTTCCTCGCCGTGGTGGTCCTCGCGGTCGCCGCGGCCATCGCGACGGTGATTGGCAAGAAGGCATCCTCCGAGATCACCGATGCCGGTGAGGAGGTGGGTATCTCTGCCAATGCCGGGATGAAGTTCATCGGGATCTGCTGGGGTGCGTTTGGGGCCATGTTTTTGGCCTTTGTGTTTTGGTGCGCGTCGTCTTGCTACCCGAGGGTCACGTACCGGAAGTCGCGCGTCTGAGGAGGTAGCAGCCTAGACGCTAGATTTGGCTGCGTAGGTCGTGCATAACGTGACCTCTTGGGCTAGAATGTTCAACGAGTCTAATCCAACCAACCGATAAGAACAACAACAAAAAAAACAAGATCCTTTTCCAGTTTCATCGTTGGGGATTGGGACAGCACAACAGCACCAGTACTCGACATCCAAATTCTTTACATCACCAACCCCCAAGCCAACGAACACCCACAAGACTGTCCATGATTTACGAACTCCCGAGATACCATTTTCATTCCACAGACTAGACTGTGTTCCGGAGCACGTTGACCGTGCTTGTTAATTAGCTTGAGCTGAACCATCTGCCAATGAACACGAACATTGCTACCCAGTTTCTCCACGCGTTGCGAAGTGCTCCAAAGCCTATGTGTAAAGATGATTCAAATATTTGCACTGTACTACCCATAATAGCAATAGTCAAAATGCAAATTCGCAGCCAAGAACGGTCACTCTCAGAGTTCCCCCTTCGAAACCTGATGTGTTCTCGTCCCCTTTTGTAGGCATGTTTACACAGTGGTCTCCATCCTTTAAAGCACCCATACATATGCGGGGTATATTTCTTTAAATCATCAGTCCGCACCCAAATTTGTTTTCCTTTCGAATTTGGAGATATCGCTGTATCTCCACGATGGTCGCGGTGGTGTAAGTGGTGGTTGTGGTGAAATCACATCTGAAGCCTCCACATTCCAAAACAGGCAACTAACTACCCGGCACTTCTCGGGCGTCCCGTTCCCGACTTACAGCAGCGAGCGCCGGGCCGCAGCCCGCGAGGGTCTGAGCTTTCAACTATTTCTACCTGATATTCCTACACAATGCCTGCCACATCTCTTTTGGACTTTATCTTTCATTGTGCGTCCCAGCCGCCCGTGAGCTTATCGCTTTATGCATCCAAGACTTGGATATCTAGACAGCAGAATTTCTACTGTGCAGTGAGCTTTTGTTCACTCAGAGTGAAAGAGACCTGCGGTGAACGTCCTGTACCCCCCCCCCCCACCACTTTCAACCTAATCCCTACCCAACTCTCTCTTCCCGATCCTGGAGCGACAAAGCAACAACCCACAGACAGAAAGTTCACAAACTCATACGTATTCACACGAGAGAGAGAGAGAGAGAGAGAGAAAGAGAGACCATGCCTGCGCTACTGGGCCGCGAGGAGAGTAGTCTGACTGAGGGGAGTTTCAGTGCAGAGCGCATGGCGCTCCTGCAGACCGGACAGAGACGCTTCAAGCGCGTCCTGTCCGGCTTTATCGACTTTGCGTTCTCGGGGAACGTGCTGGACGTTGCTTTTGGTTTGATGTAAGTCTCTCTTTTCTCCTATGGTCAATTGGGTTTTTTTTGGTTGTTTTTTTTGGCTTTTGCGGAAAGGAAAGGCTGGGTACGGTGCGACTGTCATGAAAAATGTGTGCATGCTGCTAGTCCTTGCGTGGGCTTGAGGATAAAGGTGTTGCATGTGCTCTATGACAAGATGCATCCGGCCTATTCGACAAGTGACGTGGGAATACAGTCGCAGCAAATCTTCATTTTAAGGAGTACCATTTCGCCTTCAGAACGATATCCAAGACCGTGCTACAGTCTCATTTCAGATCACTAGATAATTAGTCACCAGCACTGACATGTACCCAAACCACAGCCTAGCCTCCGCCTTCACAACGGTGACCACTTCCCTAGTCAACGACATCCTCCTGCCGCCGATATCCGTCATCTTCCCGCTGGACCGCAACATGCAGGAGAAGTTCGCCGTTCTCAAGCCCGGGCCTAACTACGAGAAGACGGGCGGGTACACAACTGTCGAGCAGGCTGTTACTGATGGGGCGGTTATCTTGGGCTACGGGTATGCTTTCCCACTTTAGTTTTAACTCCCTCTCCCCCTTTTTTTTCTCATCGTGAAGGTAGATGAGATTATCGCATGGTGGTAGACATACTTGAGTGCCAAAAAAAAGAAGAAAAAAAAGCTGACGCATATCACACAGCAAATTCATAGCACACCTTATCAACTTTATCAACATGGGCCTCGTGCTCTACGCCATGGCTGCGGTCTACCAAAAGGCCTCGCAAGAGCCAATGATCAGGCGGCAGGTCAAATGTCGGTACTGTCGGAAGTGGATCAACGAGAAAGTACGTCTTCTGGCCCCTTCATGTGGGACTTTCCTTTACAGCCACCTTCCTGTACGGAACGAAGGGTTACCAGGCAGCCTAAATACGGGGAAATCCCGGAGGGCTTCACATATAAGAAGAGATGTGCTGACTGCCCTTCTTAAGGCTTTGCGGTGCATTAATTGCAGCACCTGGCAGGATGGAAGAGAGGATCTGGTTCCATAATTGTTTTCAGCCATCTAGAGCGTTTGGTGGAAGTTCTCAGGGTAATGTCCGACAGGCTCTGGTACGTCATATCTAGTAGTGGGACGGAAAGCAAATCGATCATGATGGTGTTCTTCAGTTCCAGCTTGGTATCGACTTGGTGTTTATTCTGCTGTAACTAGTCACGCGGTTGTTGGCAAACAAGACACAGTACCCCTCGGGAAATTGTATCGCCAATTCAGGCTGTAGAGCTCAGAGAGATCATATCTGAAGCTTGCCTGTCCACAAACAAGTACCGAGCATGGCCCTCCACAAAGACCTCGTCCTGTGAGATTGCTCAGCATAGCTTTCTCCTGGAGAGCAATCATACGAAAGCACAAGACTTCTTTAGCTAGGAGAAATGCAGAACAACGATCGAGTGCCCCGTATAACGCATTACGTGAAAATTATCGAGTATCCGCCCCTGGTGTTACAGTCAACAAGAACACTAGCGTCGAGGGGTGTTTTGGCTGCCAGGCATTAAGACAGGATGAATGTTGTTGACTCTATCAAACTCCATAGATGCCTCGTCAGGCATGAAGTCATGCCTGGCCACGACACAAGCATGAACGCGACTATATCAACGGCGGTGCCAAGGCATGTGACCGTGGTGATCAACTGTTCTTCCGCATCATTCAAGATCACATCACATCACACTCGGTGCCATCATACAAGACTTGCACATCACCCACGCCCGATGCTTTCACAACCGAACGCCCTCTCGAACGCTGTCATCGCTACCTCCTCGCCAATCTGCTCACAAACAAGACAACCACCACCACCACCATGATGTGGTCCAACCTCAACAAAGCAGTCATCGCCAGCCTGGCTTTCCTCGCGGGGCCATGCGCAGGCCATATGATCCTGGTCTCCCCGAAACCCTTCGCCCCGGCCGGCGGCGGTCTTAGCAACTCCCCCCTCACCTCCGGCCAGTTCCCCTGCCGCCCCGAGGGCGACGCGGCGACCTGGTTCTCCCGCAACCGCACCACCCCGAACACAATGGCCGTCGGCGAGAAGCAGACGCTCAGCTTTGGCGGTACGGCCGTACACGGCGGCGGCTCGTGCCAGCTCGCGCTCACCAGGGACCTCAACCCCACGGCCAGCTCCAGCTGGGAGGTCATACTCTCCGTCGAGGGCGGGTGCCCCGCCAAGGACGGGCAGACGCCGAGCACTTACGACTTCACAATCCCTCAGGGTATCGCTCCCGGGGAGTATGTCTTCTCCTGGTCGTGGATCGCAAGGCTCTCCGGTGTCAGGGAATACTACCAGAACTGTGCTCCAGTCACTGTGACTGACGGCGGCGGCGGCGGCGCTGCTCGTGCTTCTGCTTCTGCTCCTGGCGGCTATGACTCTGACCAGGACCACGAGAGCACCAACTTCGACAACAACAACGAAGACAACAACGGAACGGCTGCTGCCGGAGCAAGATTCGAAGCCCTCCGCGCCGCCTCAGTCTTTCCAGAGCTATTCGTCGCCAACCTGGCGGACATCAACGACTGCAAGACCGCCGACAGCGCGGACGTCAAGTATCCCGACGCGGGTCCCAACGTCCAACGTCCCAATCCCAACGCCAACTTCCTCCCCATTACGGGCGACCTTGCGAAGTGTATCCCTAAAGTCCCTGGTGGTGGTGGTGGTGCTGCGCCCCCTTCTGCTCCACCGGCTTCGCTTCCTCCCGCCAGTAGTGGTGCTGCTGGTGGAGGTTCCGATTCGACTACCCCAGGTCTGTCGTCTCCTACTTCTACTCGTCCTGCTGCAACGGCGTCAAGTGGAGGAGTAGGAGGAGGAGGCACCGTCTTCACCACCGAGCCGCCTACCGGTGCTTCACCTACTTCCGCCGCCCCAACCACAATGTCCACTGCAACACGTCCGTCAGTTACCGCAATCTCTCCGCCCACAGCGTCAGGCATTTGCCCCGTTTCCACTTCCGCTCCTGCTCCAAGCACTGGTGGTGGCGGTGGTAGTGGCGGCGGCGGTGGTCTACTCGCCGGCGCCTGCACCGACGAGGGCGCGTTCAACTGTGACGGGAAGTCCTTCCAGAGGTGTGCTGCGGGAGTTTGGTCGGCTACTGTGCCGCTTGCGAAAGGGACCACGTGCCGGGTGGGCGTGTCGAGTTCGCTTTGGGCCTAGGTAAATGAATGAATGAATGAAGAAGAAGAATTCGGGGGAGCGGGGAAGAAAGAAGGAAGTGAGGGTTTGGTCAGAATTTTGTTCTTGCTACGTTGGGGGGCGTATTTGGATTGAGGACTTTTGCCCTCGGTTCTCTTTTCAAGGTCGTTCAGTTTTACAAGAAGCGCCAGAGAAACAAAATTGACAAGATCTGCAACGAACAGTTCCTGTGAGTCGCAATGGCGAAGCATTGCAGCTGCGATCAGACGTGAATGGCCTTCGGACACTTTCAACATCGCATGAATTGCGACAGATGTAGTATTCAAACATGATTACAAGCAAGAGCTATTCATGGGGCTTCAGTCAAAACTATATGCTAACGCGTGCCTAGGATCGCGGATCCCACTGTCCATCGTGCATCTGTACGAGGACATCAAAAATGAAGTAATTACATATCCAAGTTAATGGTCTTGCAGAATACCGCTAGAATTATAATGCTGTGTAAAAGACAAAGAGGCAAAGAATATTAAGGCCAGTCTACACGGAGTGAGAGAAAGAGAGATGTATATGTACTCATGTAGAGAAACTTATTCCAGAAGTATCCCTTGTTTGTGTGGACAACAACAATCAATGTCAGGTTCAATTATGTCAATACACTCGCAGCAATACGAAAGTGGAAAAAATCCACTTACCAATAACTTTGGCTGCCGAGTTAATCGCCCGACTTCCAATCAATCCACACGGTAGGAAAATGCACAAAAGCCGGCCACGAGCCAACGGCAGCGAGGCAGTGCAACACGATTCCCAAAGGGCTGCACAACCACCATTTGCATCACTTACAGCGCCCCAGACAGGCACCCAGGCAGGCAGACTAGCTGCCCCCCCTCCCGAATGTCCCAAACAGGCAACCCATGTGATCCAATAGTACCGCTGCAGCGAAAAAAAAAACGGCCTGCGAGCCAGTGTACCCTTGTAATTAGTAGCCGGACCAGAGGTGCACACTATCTGTTCCCTTGTGTGAAATTGTGTTGAAGCATTCTGCCTCACCGGGCAACTTTGACAGGCTATGTGTATGTACGGCGGGAAGCCTTGTGAACAGCCTCGGGGTGCGAGGTAGTCTCAGCTCCCAGTGTATCGTGTTGGCGGGACCAGTCTGCACGCCAACAACGTCTTGTCACATTATTTCTCAATAGGTGGGTGACGGAGGCCTCGTTTGCGAAGAAGAAAGATAAATGAAGCTGTTGTTGCCCAGAAGAGCACGTGGAAGCCTCTGTTCTTGGATATGATACAAACCCAAATACTCGGCGCAGCCGTATAAGATCACGAAGCAATAATTGCATCGACTAGCGGTCTTGCGACAAGAACTGGAAGTATGGCAGACGCCGCGATGTCAGGTCTGTTGTCACCAGCACCCCAAACAGCAGCTACAGCAGCAACCACGGTCCTGGGCATCCCTGAGCTTTTTGCCGAGATTCTCGCAAACATGGACATGCAGACACTTCTCCTGGCCCAGAGGGTTTCGCGGACCTGGCACACGGCCATCGTGGAGAGCCCCGAGCTGCAGAGGAAGCTTTTCTTGGAGCCAATTGTAGCGGAGAAACCTGAGGACATAACGGACCCGTCTATTCGAGTCGTCAACCCACTCCTCAACGACAAGTTCCCGACGTTCTTCCCAGCGCACGACTTGCATTCTCAAGACTCTACGCACTATCATCTGCGCAGAATGTACTACCACAAAAGCCCGTTCTGGTTCATGGATGGACACAAAGGCACAGACGAGGAACGCGAAGTCTTCCTGCGGAGAGATGCCTCGTGGCGACGCATGCTCGTTCAGCAGCCAGCCTGCCCAAAGCTCGGATTCATCGAGCATCACGGAGCAGCAGAGCAGACATATCGGAAAGCCGTGGTTGACTGTCGCAGGCAACAGGGGCTTCGGATGGGACAGCTGTATGACTTGGTCTACCAGTTCGCTGGCACTAGCAAGCATCAAAACTTGCACCACGGCTTTGCAGTCTACCGCCGTGTCCCGAAGCTCGACCCGCCTCTTCACGCCTATAGCTACCGGTGCGGTGGGGAGGAAGTCGCATTGAGTACATTCAAGCCTGAAGTTGGATTCGTGCTTCTGAGGAACGCGCATGGTAGCGACTACTTCTCAGTCAACGGCATCACAAGGACGAGCCAGCTCCTGCCAGACTATCGACCAGTGGAATGGAAGCCGTGCTCGCTCAAGGTGGAAGTTTCTAATGAGCAAGACTGGTTTGGCTGATTAACAGAACCATCTTCATTTCTGTCAGCGGGAGAGCCTGGAAGCACGTGATGGCCTGCTGATATATCATCGAAATGACACTTGTTGTTAAAGTTGTCCCTGATGTAGTCTGCTTTATGGTATGTCTAGAGCCCTTGCGCTAGAGCTAGAATACAGCAGCTGTTTGAGTATCGGCCCGCCTCTCATTGGGCCGGGAAAAGTAATTACTGTCTGCATGAACCCAGCTTCGCATGTGCATGCCGGGCATCGTGGCTTGCTGGGTGAAAGAGGCAATCTGCCTGGTGATGTTGATGATGACGAAAGAAGCACGTTTGATCGCCCAGCAGGACGGGGCGTGGTCTGCGCCGGATGGCGCGGCCCAGGAGGGGAAGATTGGACATGCATAAGCAAGGTAGTATAAATCAATACTGCTGAAGTAAGTAGACAAAAGGGAGGGAGGCTCGGGAGGGACATACTATGTAGCAGAGGGCTGGATCCACCCATGGCCGGGCCGGGCGCATCCTCGAGTTCGGGTGGAGAAGCTGGAGCCGATCCGGGAGCCAAGCCATGATGCTACTGCTCCTGGCCGAAAGCAAAGCACGAGAACGGCCTCAGGTGTCGCTCAAGATCAAAATGGACTCAATGCATGCTTTTGGAACACGAGGGTCCTGATACAGTACCATGCTGCGGCGACCAGGCAATTACTGTACATCGATCGCGATCTGCTTGACGAGCTGGGGAACCCTGACGACTTGGTGCGGCGTCTGTGCCACAAACCGGATCTGGTGCCTCGTTGTTTGGGACTGGTCTTGATGGCTGCTTGTCAGCCGTGCTTGACACTCGGTATGCCAGTCAGTGACCATCGCCAGTCATCTCCAAGGCATATGCATGGTTCTGTAGACTAAGTTTAATGATTGCTTGTGAGGCTGAGGTCTTGTCTGCCACCGACGGAACAGCTAGACCCCGTCGCCGCCCTCCAGTGCCAAGAGGCCAAGGTTCCGGGGGATCTACATACATAGTAGTAGGTCTGCATGGTGGTTGCCCACTCTCAGCACACGCCGTCGTCCATCAACAGAGACGGGAGAGCATTGCGTGATCTGTTGTTGGTTGACCTGGCAGAACATGGCGGTTGCCGTGGGCCGTGGGCTGCGGGACCCCTGAGAGCAAGACCAAGACTGCCAGCACTCGACTGGGCAGGCTGCAAGAGATTCCCGACTCCCTTGCGGCCTTGTAACCTTGTTGTGCTGGGGACGGGTGCGTGGTTCGCAGACGGTGCTGGGTCCATGGTGGTCGGGGGTGGTCGGGGTGGTCGAGGGTGGTGCAGGGCCGCCACCACGACCCGCGCTACTGTAGGCCTGCACCCGCACCACTTGCTCCTGCCCCGTCCGCAGGCCCCCCCCCCGAGCTGCAGGTGCAAGCCCACTTGCTGCACCTGGGCAGCCCCAAGTGCTCCTGCTCTGCGGGAGAACTAGCGTCTCTCCAGCGTCTGTCCGGGACTCTCGACCCGCGCCGTTTCCCCCAGACCACTCAGTGCCAGTCTCCAGTCCTCTCACAGCCCAGCCTGGGCACCCTCGACCACTACCACCACCATCACCAAAACCACCTACTCCGCGTCTGTCCGCCATAGTCATCACGGACTCCGTCCGCTTTCCTCTCTCGTCGTCATCTACATCGCTGCCACGACGCTCATCCGTCATTCGACCCCGGACACGCACCGCCTGTTCGCATTCCCTTTCGATGCGCGTGCTCCGACACTTCCGACGCGGCCTCCCCTTCATTTCATCTCTCGAGACCTCGTTCCCGCTCGCCACTGCTCTTCGCTGAGCATCGCTGTGTCCCAACGACCTCCGATCTTGGCAATCGCCATTCTCACGCGGCCTGGTTGTCCTTTCCGTCTTTTCTCGCCCCCGATTGACGGCTGTTGACCATTCGTCGACTCTGTCACGGAGCCACGTCTTATCGCAAAGTCTACGTTCTCAGTATGTCAGACTCGTCACTCCAGGTCGCCACTACTTCCAACGCGGCCTCAAAGCAAAACCCTCCTGCAGTGCAGCAGTCTGCTGCTGACGTCGAAATGGAGAACCTCTCGACGACCCCATCAAAGCCCGTTGATGGTGAACCGACATCTGTCATAGGGGAGGCTGCTGCCTCGACCAGCGAGCCCACCACAGCCCCTGCGACCACAACGGACGACGCAGTAGATGATGCGGCTGCTTCCACTGCACCAGCCAAGGCCCCAGCCAGCGCTGATGATGCGGACCTCGCCATCAATCCTGTCGACCCAGCCGATCCAGCCAATGCTGGCGACCTCGCGGTTGATATTATGCTTGTTCTCGTCTCGAATGGAAACCGACACCCTTTCCGCATTGATGAGAAGTACCTCACCAAGCGCAATGTCACAATCACCGGCAACAGCGAAGACGGCAGGCCAGATCCCTCGAGCATCACTGTATATACTCTGAAGGAGCTGATCCTAAGAGAATGGCGTCCCGACTGGGACCAGCCCCCAAGAGAGCCCAGTGCGATCCGTCTTGTTTACTTTGGAAAGCTTTTGGAAGATAGAATGGCTTTGAACCGTAAGTTGTCCTGTCCTTTATCACCATAAATCGTAATCAGCATATACTAACTCGCTTTCCAGAGCAACGTTTCAAGATGTCAGTGACCAATGTTGTGCATATGACTGTCAAGCCCCAGGACATAATAGACGAAGAAGAAGCCACAAAGCGTGTCAAGGACACTGCCACAGAGAATCGGGCCAGGAGTGGGTGCTGTGTCATCTTATAGATGTTTCAAAGGTGTTACAACATGTCGACCCTCACTCCTCGACGAACATGCGTTTGGTTGCACCGTGTCCGAGGAGGAAGCTCGAAGGCTGAAAATATTGTTTTTCCTTATATGGGTGCTTGTTGTTGTTTTATTGTCTGTATTTCTCTGTGGTATTTTGTGCATGGGTTGGCGTGCTTGGATTTTGGTATACAACGATACAGCGGTTCCTTTATGCACTATTGGAGCTCGCAATGATGGCAAAAGAGGCAGGACAGTCGCAGAAGGAGAAGTTACGGGCGCAATCAGGCGCCATAGGTTGACAGACAACGAGATCAATATTTGTGTATAAGCATATCTACAAGCGCTGTCTGCCTTTCACGGCGGCAGGTAGTCGATCCTTCTACAACATCAATACGAGCCATTTCTGATCAGCCCGGGCCACATGACAAGTCGTTGTACATATTGCACGATTAATCCCCGAAATACCACTTAGTGTGTGGCCTCACTTGATGCGTCTGAATAAGGTTACTAAGTATGAAATCAACTCCAGTATGTTTCATGGATCTTACGACTTCAGACACCGGGGACTTAGGATGTAAAAAGAGCTCAGTTCACTGACGCCTTAGTTCAGCATATTCGAGGCATCATGGTCATGAGAACAACGTGCTGCCGAATTACGATCGCACGATAGATGTTATGGAAATCTGTATGGGCGCTACCCTATGGAAGATGCGTTTCAGCTAAGCCAAATCCTTGGACACTTGCAGGTACTCCTCTGGTGACTTTTCATAGCTGGGGCGATGCTCTGAATTGATATGCTCTTATGTCTGAGAGACGCATTTAGCTACAGTATGCAGCTTGCATAGAAGGCCACGACTTCGGCTGCCACTGTAGAGCCCGCGATCAGCAGTAGTCACATATATCCGTCTCAGCTCATCCGCTGAAGCACCTAGTATGCATAACAGCATCGTCTCACCCGCCCTCACTAGTCCTCTAATCAGATCTTCAACTTCCGCTCCATCTCGTCATGCATTCCCACGCTAGCCCGCTGCTCCTCCCCGGTGAAGACATCATTCCAGTCGACGAACGCCTCCCTGCCCTTCAAGATATCCTCGTGGACGCCCGCACCCGTGGGGCCCGCGCCGCGAGTTCCGCCCAGGGCAAGAGGGCGCCACTCGCCCTCGCGCGTGATCTTGAGTTCCATCCCGCGGCGGATGGGCTCGGCCATGCCGAACGTCTTGCGCAGGGACTCCATGCGCACGGATTCCTGCGTCGCCTCCCATGCCTTGAGACGGGACTCGAGCGGGTGGCGAGATACCGGGACTTCGCTGGTGGAGGAGGAGGAGGAGGAGAGGAGGGGGTCGTTGCCGAGGCCGTGGCGGAGGGTGTCGTGGAGACCGGGCGCCGAGGGGGCGGATGTGTTTAGTCCGCTGGGGAGGTGGGTGAATGTGCTTGTGTGGTCGGCGGCTGGGACTATGCGCATCGACTAGAGCAGAAGATAAATGGTTAAGATCTTTGAAGACAAGGCCAGAGAGGATGGTATGTAAAGAGTGATGGTGGGAGGGAAACCCGTATGGGATGTCGGATAGTGAGGTTCGTGCTTGAAGCGAGGAGCGTTAGTGACTTACCATCTTGGCGGTTTGTGTGTGGTTGTCGGGGGCCTGGCTTAGGCTAAGTGTGCTCGAGGTCAAGGTTGGATGGCTCTCGTGGCTGATCCAGTTCGGCCTGTGTGAATCTGCGGATTGTATAGCCGTGCAGAGAGTGTCGTTGGCTTGTGGTGTCGTAGCGGTCGTGTCTGATGGATGGTGGACGGGAGCTCTGGTGGGGATGATGTCGCACGGCTGCTGGCTGAAGTGGCGGCGCAAGGCTACAGAGACGATTCGTCTGCGGGCCTGGCCTGGGGGGAGCTTCAGACCCCTCGGCCCCACCCACGGTTCTGTACTTGGGTGTACTCGGGCTTTGCGGGAGGTCTTGGCGGGACTTAAGGTCGATTATAGGTACAGGTGACCAAGGCTGTGTAGATATGCTTAGTTGCTCCGGACTCCGATTCACGGCTTCAAACGCTGCTCTCTAGCTTCCATGGTCAGGTATAATATTTCGCAATTCGACAGCATTGCCACCCCGTTGAAGACCAATTTGAGATGTTCACCATGTTCAAATCGACAATATGAAGATCCCTCAATCGCGCCTGCCAGTTATCAGCATCGTCAATGGCACCTTCCACCGTCACCATCCAGGCTCAAGCCTGAGCAAAATCAATCCAGCTCTCTTCGCTGGTCTCAACTTCTCAATTCCTTCCAGCACGGAAGACCCAGCCCATTGGTGCATCATCGGCCCGTCGCTTAGTGGCAAGACGACTTTTCTCAACGTCCTACGTGGACAGAATATCTGTACACCTCCCACGGCAAGGACATATCCATATTTGGCGACGGACGCTGTCCCACAGAGACTAAAAGTGCCCAGTAACGCAATCAAGTATGTCGGCTTCAATAACGAAAGTTTGGCCTCATCGACCGCTACGGCCACATACATGTCAGCCCGGTACGAGTCGAAGAGGCTCGAGACCGACTTCTCATTACGTGACTTTCTCATCGGCAACACGGAACTGAATCCTCTCAAACGGGCTACGGAGGACACACCGGACCCCGCACTCTTTGGCCGAATCGTCAAGGACCTGAAGCTGTCGCAACTTCTGGACCTGCCGGTCATGTTCCTCAGCAATGGCCAGGGGAGGCGAGCGAGAATCGCTCGCGCACTCCTCACAGCTCCCGAAGTGCTGCTTCTAGACGAGCCCTTTATGGGCTTGGACCCACCGACTGTGGCCGGTCTTAGTCCGCTGCTGCACCAGCTGGCTAGCAAGGCTGCCCCGCGGCTTGTTTTAAGTGCAAGACCTCAGGATCCTATTCCAGACTGGATCACACATCTTGTCTTTTTGAGGAACGACCTTCAGGTGGGGAGCGCTGGTGAGAAAAACGTGGTGCTCGAGGGCCTCGAGAGGTACGCTCGTGCTGTGTCAAGTGCCGCTGCCAAAGAGGACCCATTGATGCCAGTGCACAACATCGCGCATATGGGCAGAGTATTGACCAGTAATGGTATTTCTGGTACGGCACTCTTGGAAGATCAGGATCATGAAACTCAGCATGCGGTCCAATCAACATCGCACAATGAGAGTCACCGAGTGATTGGGGAGCCGATTGTCGAAATGGACGGCTGCAAGGTCCAGTATGGAGACAAAGTCGTCTTGGGCAACTGGACACAGCAAGTCAATGGCGTTGAGAAGTCAGGACTACGATGGACTATTCGACGCGGCGAACGGTGGGGTGTCTTTGGACCCAACGGCTCTGGCAAAACGACAATTGTGTCTCTGGTGTGCTCGGATCATCCTCAGACCTACTCGTTGCCAATCAGACTGTTCGGACGAAGTCGTCTGCCTGAGCCAGGATCCGGGGATCTTCCATTGACGTTCTGGGATATCCAGCGCCGCATAGGCCACTCGAGTCCAGAAGTCCACCAGTATATGCCACGCAACTTGACTGTTCGAGGAGTCATTGAAAACGCCTGGGCGGATACATTTGGGACCAAAGCGAGGCTCGATGGCGCCTCTCGTGATAAAGTTGAGGCCGCGCTTAACTGGTTTGAAACTGAACTCAACCCGAACTACTCATCATCCACGAAGGGCAGTAGCCTTGCATGGGCAGACGATTTCATGTTCGGATTTTTGTCATCTTCAGCCCAGCGCGTCGCTCTGTTCTTGCGCGCGATCATCAAGAGCCCTGACATTGTCGTGCTGGACGAAGCTTGCAGCGGCATGGACGACCGGGTACGCAACCGTTGTCTCCTGTTCCTCAAACATGGCCAACGCAAGACCTATAGCACCAACGAGGACGGCTCTGAGTCCATCATTGAAAGTGAAGAATCGAAGACCAACAACGTCAAGATTAACGGACTGTCGCAGGACCAGGCCTTGATCTGCATCAGCCACGTACGGGAGGAGATCCCGGATTGTGTCAGGGAATGGGTCTGTTTACCTGAGCCCAACACTAATAATCCGGCTCGTTTTGGTGTCGCAAAAGCGCCTCTGGGCTCTGACGAGCAGAGTTGGAACGATCTCTGGGGCATGGGAAAATAAGACGTAGAGACGAATACGATGCGGCTGCTGGCAGGAGCCCGTCTGCCCGCCTGTACAACACTTGCGGACTCTTGGGTCACCCATTGTTTCGAGTAGCCACAACAAACCTAAGCCAAGAATTGAGCATAAACAAATCAATCTATGCTTCTATGAGTCCATGACGACAAAGAAGGCTTGCATTCGTGCTATGCAACCAAGCGGACGACATGTAGGTGGCGCTACAAGGCCATTCTCAAGGTAGCAGGCTGCCACAATAAGCGCACCCGCCGAAGCCAAATTGGTTGTCAGCAAGCCGAGCCCATAGGAACGGGAAGTGGATTGCGCTCCAGGGATGTGATCCATTGGCGAGTGGCTTGCTGCGCCGGCGTGGGGACCTGCATCCCACACAAGCTGGGGTGGGTGGCGTTGCTGGGCCAACTTCCGCCCTATGCAACAAGGCACCAAGCCCAAACAATTCAGCACAACCACCCAAGTCATGTCAGCCAAGTAAAAGTCTCCGACTGCGCCATTGCACGACTAAACTGTGAGGCTGTGCCCAGACCTGTATTGTCCACGGCTGGTCTCCTTTTCATCATCATAAGCCGTCGTCCTGCTCACCTGGGCTGAACTCATACACATACCAGAGAGTGCCCCGGAACCACCATCCAGAGCACCGTCAAAGCCACACCGCCTTGTGCACAAACTGCCCACGACAAGCAAGCACAATCTACCAGAGACTCCATACCTGCACTGACCTCATCGCCTGCCTGCAGGCTCGTCGACAATCAAGATGGACGGTTCTCGTCCGCCCGACTACTCGCTGCCGCCATACGATGATGAGCATGACCGTGGCTACTCAGACCACAGCTACCCAGACCGTAGCTACCAAGAGCATAGCTACCCAGACCATGACTACCCAGACCATGGCTACTCAGACCATGGCTATCAAAGCCAAGGAGCCGCTGTTCGACTCTTGACCTCCATGGAGGAGCAGTACATTTCAGAAAGCCGACCGTATGTGCGCCCGCTATTCTCATCACCGCCGGAGAAGTCTTCTTCCACCAGTCCTGTACAGGATGCGCCCAGTCCAGGTCATGTTACTGGCGCTCCACAGACGCAAGACACACCTCTGTCCCCCACTCGGAAGCCACTGGCAAAGCGGACGAACACTGTAAAGTTACAGAAGAAGTCCCGCTTGACTTTATGCTTGCCTGAGCCTGGATCCCCTCTACATCTCCCCGTTATTCCCGAAGGAGTGTCTCCGCGACGGCAGAGCCTGCAGCTTAAGAAGGGGCCCATCCGCAATCAGGATGCCGACACAAACACATCTACAGATATGACTAACAAACAAACAATTGATGACAGTATTCGTCCGACACCTAAGAGATCATTCCAGTCGTCTATGAGATCAACACATTCCCGCGATTCCTCGATATTGGATCCTCCGTACCTCGGACGGCCAGACTCATCATATGAGGCATTCAGATCCAGAGATGGCGCTGAATCACCCACCAGATCATGGACACCGTCGCGCATGTCCACAACTTCTATGTCCGACTTCTCTAGGCCAACTGCTTCGAACATCCACTATGAGCCGGCGGACCTCAATGGCAGCCCACGGCCTGGCACTCCGTCCTCAAGGTATGGCGGAAGCCCTCGCCGACCGCTTCCAGTAGCGCCACTCTTTTCAGGCGGAGCGCACGAGTCAGGCTACGGAAATGACGATGCCACGGTCCATATTCCTCTTGACCCAGACAACGACGATGTCTTTGGCTCAGATGTCACTGACAACCGACCTCACATGCACTCGTACGCCTCCGATTCGCAGGCTACCCTAAGTCAAGACCCAAATGGCGATGACTACGAGGAAAAGGTCGGCCATTATGGCGCTGCTCCTAGCGGCAAACAGGAACGTCGTGGTGTCCGTGCTCCAGAGATGTCCAAGAAGGAGGTCCAGCTGATCAACGGTGAACTCGTTCTCGAGTGCAAGATCCCAACAATCCTCTACAGTTTCCTGCCGCGAAGGGACGAGGTCGAGTTCACACATATGCGCTACACGGCTGTTACCTGTGATCCCGATGATTTTGTCGAGCGCGGTTACAAGCTTCGCCAGAATGTTGGCAAGACCACACGAGAGACGGAAATCTTCATCTGTGTCACCATGTACAATGAAGATGAGATCGGCTTCACGCGGACGATGCATGCCGTCATGAAGAACATCAGCCACTTCTGCGCTCGCAACAAATCCAGGACTTGGGGTGACAATGGTTGGCAGAAGATCGTCGTCGCAATTGTCTCTGACGGCCGAGAGAAGATCCACCCTCGCACACTCGACGCACTGGCTGCCATGGGCGTTTACCAACACGGTATCGCCAAGAATTACGTGAACTCAAAGGCTGTGCAGGCTCACGTCTACGAATACACGACTCAGGTTTCGCTGGACTCTGACCTCAAGTTTAAGGGTGCCGAAAAGGGTATCGTACCATGCCAGTTGATCTTCTGCTTGAAGGAGCGTAACCAGCGTAAGCTCAACTCCCATCGCTGGTTTTTTAACGCTTTTGGTCGAGCTCTCAATCCCAATATCTGTATCTTGCTGGATGTGGGAACGAGACCTGGCGGCACGTCTTTGTACCATTTATGGAAGTCGTTCGACAATGATTCCAACGTTGCTGGTGCTTGTGGTGAGATCAAGGCGATGAAGGGAAAGTTTGGTGTCAACCTTTTGAATCCCCTTGTTGCATCGCAAAACTTCGAGTACAAGATGTCCAACATTCTTGACAAGCCACTGGAATCTGTTTTTGGCTATATCACCGTCCTTCCTGGCGCTCTCAGTGCATACCGCTACCACGCGCTTCAAAACGACGAGAACGGCCACGGCCCCCTGAGCCAGTATTTCAAGGGAGAAACTCTTCATGGCCAACATGCCGATGTCTTTACCGCCAACATGTATCTCGCCGAAGATCGAATTCTCTGCTGGGAGCTGGTCGCCAAGCGGAACGAGAGATGGGTTCTGAAATATGTCAAGAGCTGCACTGGAGAAACAGATGTGCCTGGTAAGTTTTAAACTCCGTACATTTTCCTACATGCCTCTGGCCAGAGTACTAACTAAACTCCTAGATGCTCTGTCCGAGTTTATTTCGCAGCGGCGTCGTTGGCTGAATGGTGCCTTCTTTGCTGCCGTGTACTCCTTGGTGCACTTCAAGCAGATTTGGTCTACTGACCACACCATTGCCCGCAAGGTCCTTCTGCACATTGAGTTCGTGTACCAGTTCATTCAGTTGCTGTTCACATACTTCTCGTTGGCCAATTTCTACCTCACGTTCTACTTCATTGCTGGAGGTCTGGCAGACCCGACGGTTGATCCCTTCGGTCACGGCATTGGCAACATCATCTTCATCATCCTGCGCTACAGTTGTGTTCTCCTCACAGCCATGCAGTTCATCATCTCTCTGGGCAATCGACCACAAGGCGCACGCAAGCTCTACCTTGTTAGTGTCATTGTCTACTCCATCGTTTCGGTCTATACTGTATTTGCGACACTCTTCGTTGTGATCCGCCAGTTTACCAGCTTCAGGGACGACATGACCATGGGCAACAACATGTTTACGAATGTCATCGTGTCGATAGCATCGACAGTCGGGTTGTATTTCCTCATGTCCATCGTCTACCTCGACCCGTGGCATATGGTTACCAGTGCGGGGCAGTACTTTCTTCTGCTTCCGAGCTACATTTGCACGTTACAGGTCTACGCATTTTGCAACACTCACGACGTAACCTGGGGAACAAAGGGTGACAACGTCATCAAGACAGATCTCGGTGGTGCCGTAGGCAAAGGCGGAGGTACTGTCGAGCTGGAGATGCCTTCCGAGCAGCTCGACATTGACTCCGGATATGACGAGGCTCTTCGCAACCTCCGAGATCGTGTCGAGGTTCCTGAGGATCCCCCCTCGGAAGCTCAGATGCAGGAGGACTACTACAAGAGTGTACGTACGTACATGGTTGTGGTCTGGATGATGGCAAACGCTGTTTTGGCCATGGCCATGAGCGAACTCTATGCGAACAAGAATATTGGCAACAACGCTTATGTCACATTCATCCTGTGGGCCGTCGCTAGTCTAGCGCTCTTCCGTGCTTTGGGGAGCCTGACTTACCTTGCCACACACTTCTTCGCAATGATTGTGGAGGGTCGCGTCAAGATGAGCCTGAAGGTGCCCGTGTGGATGGGCGGCTTTGGAGAAAAGCTGAGCGAGAAGATGAGCGACACGGTTAGTAGCGTCGTGAGTAGCGTGAAGCGATGAGACTCGACGCGAGGTAACGGTCATGTTTGATTTCAGCACCATGTAGTGCAGCGGTTGGGTCATCCTGTTATGAGGCGTTTTGTTGGTCACATACACGGCTCCTATTTGGCGGCGGCTGAGTTGTTTTACGCGATGGGTATCGCTTACGCATTACGGCAAGCTATGTAACGATAATGAGCACGAAAGAGGGTGCAGGAATACACACTGCGTGACAGAAGCGCGCGGACTCCCTAACCTGCCATCTGAGCATGGTAGACTGGCGTTAGGTCTGGTTATACCCTTGTGGACGATTGTCCAGAATTTACATTTAATCAAAATAATCTCCCTGATGATAGAATGATGTAAACGCATGAATGCTCGTGTCGATTCGCTCTGATCTACAACTTCTGAACCCTTCTGAACTAGATCTTGTTAAGCGTTACGCTTGTCCTTCTCAACCCCAACCACTCAACACCAGCCTCTATCTTCATTATCTCTAGTCAGCCTACACAAACTGCGGCTTCAACACACCCGCGATCCTTTGCTGCACCCGCTGCGGCAGAAGAACCTCATACATATGCGCCACCCATTCAGCAAGCACCCTCCTCGTGACCGCCGGGTCGATAACCTCCTCAATACCAAACTGGTTCGCCGTCCTCACGGGGTTCTGCAGGCGCCGGTACTCATCCTCGAGCTGCTTGTATCGTCTCTCCTTCGCCTCCTGACCTTCCGTCCTGGCAATTTCCCTCAACTCATGCGCGTGTCCTACTTCAATCCCACCGTCGAGCGGCAGGCTCCCCCACTCCCCACTAGGCCACGCCACGCGCATATGAGGATCGCGGGAATCAACCATGATCCCGCCGGCGACACCATAAACCCTCCTCACAATCACAGAGAAGATCGGGATGGTCGTAGTATAGTACGTGGCCGCGAGATCCACACCATGACGCATGGTCGCGGTGCGCTCGGCGGCCGTACCGACAGCGTAGCCGGGGATGTCGGCGAACTGAACGATGGGGATGTTGAAGGTGTCGCAGAAGCGCAGGTGCCGGTTGATCTTTCGGGACCCGTTGGCGTCGAGGGCGCCCGCGTTGACCTCGCAGTTCAGCGAGACTATCCCCACGGGTTTGCCGCCCAGGCGGGCCAGGCCGATTATAGCTGTCGTGCCCCAGAGGGCGCCAATCTCGAAGAAGGACCCGGTGTCGACCACCGTGGTTATGATCCTCCGCGCGTCGTACATGCGCGTGCGCTTGCGGGGGATCACTGAGCGGAGGGAAGGGGACAAGCGGTCGATCGGATCGCTGGAGGGAGTCTGCGGCAAGGTAGGTGGCATTTGTGTCCCCGAGTTGGGCAGGTAGCCCAGCACGGTCCGGATCTGCTCGAAACAATCGCCCTCGTTGGCCGCGAGGTTGTCTATGCTCCCGTTGGTGACGTGCATCGCGGGCCCGCCTAGGTCTCGCGGGGTGAGGCCCTCCTCGAAGGTAGCGCCGGCTACTACTTTGGGGCCTGCGTTGAACAGAGATCCTATGTCCCCGGCCATGACGGAGAAGTGGCATGCGACTACCCTGGCTGCGCCTAGACCTACCGCGGGGCCCAGGACGGCGCCGAGGTTGGGGATGCCAGCGTTGAGTTGTTTGACGACGTGGCCGAACGTGTCCATGGGTGGCACGTAGGACCAGCCGGACTGTCGGATCGTGGTTACCGAGCCGCCGCCTGAGGAGCCGTCTACTAGTTTTATGATGGGAAGCTGGAGGGACAGGGCGAGCTTTTCAATGTAGACCTGTTTGCGGTGCCATCAGAGGTCAGTCACGACTCTTGAGTCGTCCATTGTCATGGAACAACAGAGTGAATGATTCACTCACAGTCTTTGCCGCAATAGCACCGTCCGCATGCCCAGCTCGCAGAGTGAAGTCGTCGGCCGTGAACAGGATCTTGCGCCCGTTGAGCTTGCCAAAGCCTGCAGAGCACCATACGAGACGTTTATTTTCCCAAGTCAGCCAGACATGCATCTCCTCCCTTTCTCTCACCTGAATCGAATGAACGAAGACAAGAAGACATACCCTGGACGTTATTCGACGGCGTGAACTTGACAGGCCTCTCCGAAACGGGGCCCGTCTGCTCCCACTCGACATCGCCGCTCACGCTGCCAATCTCGACGAAACTGTCCTCATCGAGGAGCTGGTCTACGCGCTCCCGCACCCAGAGCTTCCCAGACTGCTTCTGCCGAGCGTAGCCGCGGTGCGTCGGGTCCGGCGTCGCTGCCATCTTGCGCAGTGTGTCTAGCTGGCCCAGGATATCAGAGTGATCGGCGGGGAGCTCGGGGGTGTCTGCCTTGGACTTGGAGCGAGCTCGGCGCTTCCGGGAGGAAGGTGCGGCGGAGGCATCTTGTACAGGTGGCTGTGATGATGGTGTAGAGCCGGATATATGCCGCGAGACTTGAGCTACTCTCTCCGTGGCGGCTTTGTTGTTATTGTTGTTGGTGTCATCGTTTGCGCTGGCCTTGCCGTTCCTCTCTTGTCCATCGCCTGCCATGGTTGCGCGTCTTCTAGATGTGAGGACAAGATATTAATGATTGAAAAAGTTGACAAGTCTCAAGCGCCATCCATTATCCGCCGAGGTTGTTGTTGTTTCCAATGTATCTTCGATCAAGTCTAGTGGAACCCGAGAAATTGGGGAAAGTGTGGGGGAAGGTGGATTCTCAGTGACTGCCTCGGCCCGCCCCCGCATCTCCGCCATCCTTCTGTGTCTAGAGTTCCGCATCGCGGAACTGTCTGCATTCCGGTCTCCAACTCGGTTGTGTCGATTGGCATGCCGTCGAAGTTACCGCGAGCCTATTTTTTTTTTTTGAGCACTTTCGCTCTAATACGATAGACACGAATCAGGTCTTTTGGATATAGGGTTGGACGCAGGCAAAATGTCACAACGACCGCCCACGAGACCAATCAAGCGATTACTCGTTGCCAATAGGTGAGTTTTTGTTCGCAATGCAGATCACGTGTCCTGATCGAAGACTCTCGATAGCCTTGCTCCTTCCCTCGCCGTCTTCTACGTCTACTAATCTTTCGCAGAGGCGAGATAGCAGCCCGCGTCCTTGCAACAGCACGAGAGCTCGACCTCGTCGCCATTGCCGTCTACACACGAGATGACAGTACTCACGCCATCAACGCCTCGGAAGCTATCGAGTTGCCTTCACCAGCGGCGTATCTGGACATTGACTTCCTAATAGATCTAGCGAAGAACACGCGAGTCGACGCTATACATCCCGGGTATGGCTTCCTGAGCGAGTCGGGGGACTTTGCGCGCAGGATGTGGAAGGAGGCTGGTGTTGCGGTCGTTGGGCCTGGGTGGAGTGTCCTTGAGAGGACTGGGGACAAATTGATGGCTAGGAGGCTGGCCGAGGAGAGTGAGCTTTTCTCAGAACCTTTATCTTCTGTTTTATCTCTATAATGGTTAGCCATTGACTGGCAAAAACAACGAAACACTAACAATGTTGATCGACAGACAATGTTCCCATCTGTCCGGCACTGTCAACACCAACATCCGCCCTTCCAGAGATACAGGCCTTTGCCAAAAGGACAGGCTACCCAATCATGATCAAAGCCGTCGATGGCGGCGGCGGTCGAGGCATCCGTCTGGTCCGCCGGGCTCAGGATCTTGAGAACCTGCTCCGGCGTGCAGTTCAGGAAAGTCCCTCGCAACAAGTCTTTTGTGAAAAGGCTGCCATAGACGGATTCAGGCATGTCGAGGTGCAGATTGTCGGTGATGGTTCTGGCAGGGTGACACATTTGTGGGAGCGCGAGTGCAGTATACAGAGAAAGTATCAGAAGATTGTTGAGCTGGCGCCGAGCACCATCGAGGACAGGGGAGTGGTGGAAAAGGTTATTGAGTGTGCCGTGAGGATGGCGGAGAAGGTATGTTTACGTTTTAAAGTTCATGTTGTCTTCAGCGAAAAGCATACTGATTGAATCGTGCTTGTCTTGCGGGCAACAGATCAGCTATTTCTCCCTGGGAACGTTCGAGTTTCTCGTCAACCCAACTACGAAAGAGTTCTTCTTTCTCGAGATCAACCCGCGCTTGCAGGTTGAGCACACAATCACCGAGTCGATATGCTCTTTAGACATTGTCGCCATCCAGCTCCGCATAGCACAAGGCGCGACTTTGTCACAGCTCGGTCTCACCCCCGCGGCTGGATTTAAACATACGGCTCTGCCAAAGCTTCACTCGATTCAATTTCGTCTAACAGCCGAGAACATTGAGCCGCCGACTCGTAGCAGCACAATCAGCAACAATGCCGATTCTGAAACCACACAGGCAAACTGGACCCTGAGCATCGGCAAGATCCAACACGCGCGCTTCCCCCAAGGTAATGGGATAAGGGTTGACACGCACATCGTAGCCGGCCATGACACAATAGTCACCTCAGATTTCGACAGTGTCATCGCCAAGATCATCGTCACAGCCACGAGCTGGGACGACGTGGTGCGTAAGGCCCGCCGCGCGCTGCGGGAGACGTGTATTGTCGGTGTCAAGACGAATTTGGATATTCTGAGGGCCATTGCGGCGAGTGCGGAGTTCAGCTTGGGGAAGTGTGATACGCAATGGCTGGAGGCGAATCAAGGCCTTCTTGTTGATGAGGGGAGGAGGTTGACTAGGACTGTGGAGGGAGAGCAAGCCGTCCAGGCAAAGATGTTGAAAAATGCTGATGGAGGTGCCGCGCAGGCTACCCAGTCTTCCAACCCGGCCAATTTCGTCAACACGACTTTGCTGTTCCGCAAGGGTGATGCGTGGTCTATCACACTCCTCCCCAAGGACGAGAGCAAAGACAACGAGAGCAAAGCGGTCCCTGAACCACAGGGAGGCACGGCCGCACCAACACACCACCTCGAGTTGTCCCGCGTCCTGCGCAACGAGTTCCCGACGTCCATGTCCGCCGATGTAACGCTCAGCTCTGCGACCGGCGGCTCCTCGAGTACGTACACGATGCACCTATCGTCTACGTCCTCGAGCTCTGCAGCCACGTTATCACAACACCGCCACCGCCGCGGAGACCCGGGCCACGCTGGACATGTCGTCGCTCCGTTTTCGGGGAAACTGATGGAGGTGCTAGTCGATGAAGGGGATGTTGTCAAGAAGGGCGATGTTGTCTGTGTGATCAGGCAGATGAAGATGGAGCTTGAGGTTAGGAGTCCCCGGGCGGGAACGGTGGCCTGGGTATGCGAAGTCGAGGATGAGGAGGAGATTGGGGAGGGTGTGCTTGTTTGTGAGCTTGTACTGGATGGCGAGGATGGGTTGGTGGGAAAGCCGAAACTTTGACAAAGCGATCCGGGCTATGTCGGTAAATGATTTCACGGGAAACCTTGGGTGTGACTTGTAGGATTGAGCTTAGAAGCCGTTGGAAATATTTTAAGCGCTGCAAAAGTCTACCATTACCGCGAAGCTGGCAGGTGCGTTCTGGTCTGCACAACAGTCTGCAACAGAGCTATCATACATATTTCTCCTAAGCACAACAAGAGTCTTGAAAATTCACAAAAAAAAAACTTGACAAAATCATCGATGTCAATCGATGGCATTTACGACAACTGTATGAAGTAGTGCATTATTTCTACAGGGCGGGAGCAATCACAAACCTAAAACGAGACGTGGAATCACAAAGTCAGGGGCTATCACTGGGCCGAATGTAACTGAATCATTGTCCCGCATATTGCGGACGTGTTCGTGGTTTTCCTGGCTACGTTATATATAACATTAACACAGTATGATTTTCAGTTTGTGATACGAACCAATGAGTCCGTCATTATCATTATTCTCGTTATCTCGTCAAAAAGCCGCCAGCTGTAGCCGGTATACCCTCCTCAGTCTCTTCCACCTTGACCTCAACATCATCTACAAGTATCCGTCCCTTCGACGGCACCGTCTTCGCCAGCACAACGGTCTCGATACCGGCAGGACTGTTCTCCTCTGGCCCCATCGGCAGCGCTTCGACGTCGATATGCATATTGAGAAGCGTCTTGAGAATGACCATGCTCCCCGCCTTGCTCATCACCTCGTTGGCGTGCTTGCACAGGTCGGAGCATACACACTCCGGGCATCCGGACTCGCAGTAGCAACACTCGACGCGCTTGACGGCTTGTACGAGCAACATGTCGATAAACTCGAAGGCCTTTGTGCTAATGCCGGACCCGCTGGCGCCGCCTTTCGCGTCATAGAATGTGAGTCTCGCTGGTCTCTTGCGGGTTGACTCCTTCTGAGCGAATTCTTTCATGCCCAGCTTGCATTCCGTGCGTACGTCGCCTGGCATGCTGATCACGTAGTTGGGCATGAGGCTCAGGATAGCATGCTCGGCTGCATGGATTGCGCCAGCGACGTTGAGCCGACGCTCGACAAGTATGTCCAGGGCTCTCTTCGGCACGTCGAGCCACATCCCTTTGCTGTTACGAATGATGGGCGGATTGTCCACCTCCACGGCATCCAGGATCCGCCGCCGCTTGTCAATCTTGAAATAGCCAAACACATTCTGCGTGACGCGGATCGCGCCGTGGAAGGCACGGGACATAGAGCCTGGGATCTTGCGGATAGCCTCCGTCTCCACGGGATCAATGTCGGTAAAGTCACGCTGCTGCGTTGTCCACTCGACCTTGACCTTCTCGACTTTGGCGATTTGCTGGTCGGGCTTAAAATCTCGTACCAGGTAAGAGTTGCCTTGATGCAGAAAGATCGCTCCGTCGTAAAGCGTGAAGAACGCTCTGGAAGCCTCGAGCTCTTCCAGCACAACGTTTCTGCCATGGGTGATGTCCACGATTGCGAAGTGGTCGTCTTCCGTATCTCGAATGGCAACCATGTCGGATGGTTTAGGCCGGAACCGGTCATGGCAGTGATAAAAGCCCAGGTCATCTTTGATCAGCCGCTCCTCCGCGATCTTGCCTAGGTCTTTGCTAAAATACTTCGCGTCCTCGACAGGATTGATGGGCATCTCGAAAGCTGCACATTGGATATGACCTTCCAGGACCAGCATATTCTCGAGATCAACCTGCAGCTCACAGTTTGGCTTCGTAAAAAGTTCATCAGGATTTTGCATGTAATGCTGATCTGTCGGGAAACAGTCGCCGACCAGAATCGAGAGCGAATCTCGGTTCCTCCGTCCAGCTCGACCACTCTGCTGCCGAAGGTTGGCGATCGTATAAGGAAACCCCAGAGTCAACACGCAATCCAACGTGCCAATATCGACTCCCAGCTCGAGCGCTGTGGTGGCTATGATGCCGATCAGCTTACCCTCGAACATCTCAGTCTCGATTCGCCGTCGATCTTGCGCGGTATAACCGCCGCGATATCCCATGATGCGAGCCACACACTCCGAGCGACCTAGATTCTCAAGCTCAAACTTTGCAGCGGTTACAAGCTCCTCGCACTGCTTTCTGACACGGCAGAACGCTATCACGCGCACGCCACGCAGAACCAATGCGCAGAAAAGTCGGGCACACTCGGCCAGGGCATTGCCACGACCACTGGTGGGATCTTTAGCGTCCTTGAACGGAGTGTTCCAGCACAAGAACTCCTTGCGCCCGGAGGGCGACCCGTCAAAGTCTATCAAGTGGACATCATCGAGGCCGAAGATTGTCTTGAAGTGCTGCTCTGGATTTGCGACAGTGGCGGAGCAGGAGATGAACCTGACCTTGCGATTGCCTAATGCTGCACATATCCGCCGTAGTCGACGCATGATGAAGGCGACATGTGATCCCATAAGGCCGTTGTAATAGTGCAGTTCGTCCACTGTTTCAGAATATGTCAACCTCGATGAAACCCAGTACTAGATTATCCGAATTCAAGACTGACCAACAACATAGCGCAGATTCTTCAAGAACGTCCGCCACCGATCCTCCTGCGGCAGGATTGTAATGTGCAGCATATCCGGATTCGTGAAGATGATCCGAGCTTCCTCCCTGATCATGTTCCTCTCCAGAAACGGAGTGTCGCCATCAAAAGTCTCAACAAGCATATCTTCTAAGCCCGGCATGTAAGACAACATCTCCCTCAAGCTTCTCTTCTGGTCTTGCGCTAGAGCCTTTGTCGGGAAGATATACATTGCTCGGGTATGGTGATCCTGCTCCAGTGAATGTAATACGGGAAGTTGGTAAATAAGCGACTTTCCCGAACTGGTCGACGTCGCGACAACCACGTTCCGTCCAGCGTGCAAGCTGTTGATAGCCTCAGTCTGGTGGGCATAGAACTGGGTAATATTCTTGGCGTTGTACAAGGCGTTCACCATATCCTGGCTCAGCAGGAAGTCGAGCTCGCCATAAACAGGCTCCTGGGCCTCGAACACGCGATGACCATCAGGTACGATCTGGCCCGTGTACCAGGGACTGTCCTTGAGTTCCTGCACAATCTCAGGGATACCTTTGCGCTCCGTCGGTATCGTCTTGGGTATCGTGCTCTGCGTTGCTTTAGGCGTAGATGGCTCCGACTCTGGCGGTACGGGGATATACTCGAGCGCTTCCTGCTTGAGCACCATTTCTGGATCCATGCTCTCGTCGACACAGCGGTTCAGAAACGTCACAATGGCGTCGTTAAACTTCTGGTTTCGCTTGCCGATCAGCGTGGTCATCTGCTTCTGGCTGAAAACCGGCATCTTCACGTCCTCGTTGCGTAGCTTGCGGTTCGGATTTGTTGCCTCGCCAGTCTTCTTGTTCGTGACCTGCCTCTTCAGGTCGCCATCTACAAACTCAAAGAACAAGACTTGTCTGCCCGCTTCTACGGGCACCTCATCTGGGTGGTGAGTTCCGATCCCATCAAGGCCCGTCACGCCACCAACAGAAGCATCCGCCGCGGGGCCCTGGGAGCGGAAATCCTTGGCCCAACCAGACTTGAAGGTACTATCCCGCTCGGCGCCCTTGACCTCGATCTGCAGCATGATCTCGTCTACGTACGCGAACGTGATGCCATCAGGGCGCAGTGCTTTGATGGCAGCGACGTCCTCGATCGTGAGCGGCCGCTTCGTCTGCGTCTCGACCGCATTCTTGATCGTGTCGAACGTGGTCGCTATGTGCTTCCGCGTAGAGCAGAAGGTCGACACCAAGTTCAGCGCGCCGTGTGTCCGGGCGAGCTCCTTGAAGTATGCCGGCCATTCGATCTGGCACACCAGAGGAGGGGTTTTGGTGCTCGTGTTCTTGGTCTTCTTATGCTGAGACGGTGCAGAAGCGTCGGCAGTGTTGAATGGTGGTGCATTTGAGTCTCCTCTATTTTGCTCCTGTGACCATACATCTTGTCCCAAGGACAGTTCGCCAGCAGCATTCTGCTCATCCAATGTCGTCGAGCCTGCATGCGTCTCGGCTTGTTGCTCATCCCCATCGTTTGGTTCGCCGGAAGTCTTTCTCTTGCGTTTCCGTCGGATGACTTGATTCGACACCGTAGCAGCTCTTAATTGCGGCATGGTCGCCCGAGTAAATCAAACGGTTCAATCACGTTCACTTCATTGGGGCAACGTTCCGAATATTGTGGCTCCTTTCAAAGTGGTCTGTGAAATGAGACATCGTTACTGACGTCAGTGAGTGGTGGCGCGCGGATGGTTCACGCGCAGGGCACATGCGGCTTGCATTTTAGCGTGAGGGCAACGCGCGGTCCCGTGATGAGTTTAATGGGGGAACGAGCAAGTGTATTTCGGACACTACTATGCTACACGAGTGTCCTATTTCTGTCCATGAGCCAATAACAAACATGATCCAGAGTGTTCACAGGTTTAGAAAGAATCGGTACTTCAACGATGCCATAAAAAACCGGTCCTTTCCTTTGAATGAGGGATGTATCTTGGGCTCTTAATAGCACGCTATATACGCTTAATATGAAGCACCTGAACCAACTGACTCTGAGAACCTGAAACTAGATATGAAGCTTACTTTCAATTTCAAGTCAACTAGAACGCGAAATCAGCAGCGGTGGTAGTTACAGTCAGCAACCTTTCTTCCGCCGACACCAAGCACCGTATCTTGAGGCTGTACTCAGTATGCTCCTCGTTCCACTGCGCCAGAACCCACTTATATCTGGCACCAGGTGGGATGTTTCCCTTTTGATCCCGCCCTTCCTCCTCAACCTCTATAAATGCCTGCATCCCCAACAACGAGCCGCGGATATCCCACGGACTCGTCCTGGTGATACAACGCTCCAGCAGCTTCAGACCCTTCTCGCGGACCTCTTTATCACGACAATGCTGTGTGATGTAATGCAACATAGGCACGACCTTGTCGTCGAGTAAAGGCGTCGGCATCTGCATATCGGGAATCTCGCTTAACGCGCGGTCTAGTAGGTGTAGTGCATCGTAGCATTTGTCACCAAGGGTATCCCATACTAGGTCGAGTGGGTCGAGTGCGCTCAAGATGAGGAAACTCGATACTCTGGCAGCAAAGAGGCAAACTTGCTCATGTTCGCGTTGTAGCGGGTCTTCCGTGCGGAGTAGGCGGGCTTGGAGGAAAGAACGCCACTCATTTGTGCGAGCTAGGATGCTTGCTTGTTGTTTCTCTAGCTTGTCTATTGACTCGTGGTCTTTTTGTGCTTGAAGGCCGGCGATGCTGCGGTGTGTGTGGTTGTACCATACCGTGGCGAGACTGAGGAAATGGTTCCAGGAGTGTCTTCGAGTCACAAATGTATTAGTGTCGTGTCGAAATTGGGAGGACCCTATCTGCAGTTCGACGATTTCTGTAGCTGTGAACAAGAGCAGGGACGAATAAACTCACTCAAAATTCGCGACTGTAAGGTTCGACGGTGGCATCGAAGCTTTGAGACTCATAGGATGCGTGCCCATCTTGAGCAACCACTCGCAGGAGAAGTCGAGCTCAGAAGGGCACATGGCCATCCGCATAGCTGCTATGCGTGGAATCAAATAGATCGCCTCCACCACGCCCTCGTCGTCGAGCCTGGATTTGTCCAGCAGGACGTGCAGATCATTGATCTTGCTCGCACTCATCTTCTCCTTTAGCGTGACAAGAGCTGTGGCCACTAGTCTGTCCACTGCCTTGGAGTTGCCCTGCAACATCTCGTAGACAATAAGCAGGATAGTGACAAGCATGATTGTCCGACATGGGACCGTCTTGATTGGGCCTTCAAGACGGTCCCTAAACGACGAGATGGCACGAGAGTACTGTTTGATAGCAGGCGCGAGATCCTTCCATACGGTCGACCCCTGAGGGGCAGATGGTAGGCCAAGAAAGGAGGTGATGGTTGGCGATGGCACTCGGCCATCTTTGTTCTCAAACACACGTCCTAAAGCACCAATGCCTACGATACAATGAAAAACACAATCGTCGGCATCCGCTTCGCGGAGAATCGTGCGGTACCAAAAGTCTGCCAGTCCACACCGTGAAAGGTTCTCCACCATACGGATCTGGAAGTTCTCAAAGTACAGTGACTCTGCCTGCGTCAGACCACCCCCGCGTATTCGCGCGCCAGTCGGCACATTTGACGGCAGCGGGGGCGCAAGAGTGAAGTCTGGATCCGGTGACTCGCAGCGGACTACATCGCTAGGACTGGGTGGTTGGACAGCCAGATCTTCGTCGCGTGGTGAGTTGCTCCCCTTTGACGATGGGGGTGATGGGAGCGATGAAGATGAGGACGATGCCGTTGACTGGTGCCGCACAGGCAGGATATACTCGCATTTCAGGCCAGCTATTTGACAGCGAAGGCATTCTGGTCGTTCTTCGCCGCAACGGATGTGGCGACGTTTGCAACAAGCACAGCTGCAGACCAAGACAAAACAGGAGGGTTAGCACAAGAACCTTGTCTGGTAGCCTCCTGTTCCGTTCGGTAGTTGGTAAGAGAATGGAGACAACAATCGAGATGAACAAATACGCCAGCGCCAAGGAAGGAGTAGCAGAAATGCTACTTATAGCTGCGATGTGATATAGGCGGCGAGACAGGATAAGTAGGAGAATAGCAACACAACTAACCCGGTCTTGACCTTTGGGCGATGAGCACGTCGCCGTGGCTCCAGTGCGGCTGTCATTCTTTCAGCTCAGTTCCTGCTCGCCTGCTGGCCCGCCAGCCAGCCAGCGAGCGATGAACGGGACGCTGGCGTGGTGGCTGCTGCGCGAGCTTTCAGCTCCCAGGGACTTTGTGGAAGGGGTCCCCCCTCTCTGTTCGCTGCACGCCCGTGCGGCTGTCAGGCGGTCCAGCTCCTCATGCGGCAAACAGGTGCGGGATCGCGGCTGTCGTCGTGGTCTGTTGACTGAAGCTGACTGTGGCCGTGTCGCAGTGCAGAAGTATGCTATGAACGGAAGAGAGAGTGAGAGAGAGCCTGTCTGCCCGCGTGTGCTTCCGGCCGCCGATGGAAGAAGGACTAGTAGAGGGGAGAGGCTGGAGACTTGTTTCTTTGGATGTACCCTAGGTAAAGTAAGTACCTGTAGAGTGCCCGGTGCTCGAAATGGCTGGAGGCAGCCCTGGAGCCACCGGAACAATCTAGAGCACAAATAGTGCAGGTGCAGCGCTGTGCCTCCTACGTACCTGCCTACTTTACCTGACAAAAGTACAGTTCCAGGGTCGACCTGCACGGCCTGCCTGTGATAACCAAGTCATGTGCCTGCTTGCGAGAGTGCCATACATGGGCATTTGCCTTCCGCGTCTGTCCGAAAACCTGGTCTAGTCTGCTTGGTCACATTCAGGCGAACATGCACATCCGCAACAGTCTACCTGCAACGGCCGCCGAGCGCCAATGGGGCAAGTGAGAGAGGGATTGGATGACCGCGGAACTGGGCGACATGACCGACCTCGGAAAGAGGACAGGCCTGGCCTCACCGGAGTGCCCCCCGGAGGCGGCCCCCACCCGCCTGTGTGGTGGTATTATTGGCAGCTGTAGCACATTTGAAGGGGCCGGCTCTCGGCAACATTGAACTGGACAGCCCAGATTGGCGGGGGACCCTCATTTGTCATCCACATGTGGCCGCAAAGCGAGTCGCATCCGACGAGTTTAACTTTGTTTGCCCCGGTTGCACCGTTGTCAGGACTTGGCAACCCTGGTCGTTTCTTGAGTCGGCCCTGTTCACGCCTGCCTTTTCGAGGCTCAGTCAAAGAAGTCTAGAAGGGTAAACGCAGTTTCGTGGTCATATCTGTCCTCCGTCGAGCTGGATACACGCACCAGGTAGTTTGACCTTGTATATTGACATGTGATCGGTACAAGAAAGTCCACATATTGGCTATCCATCCAACACAAGGCGACTGATCCGAGGGCCACATCTGTGGAACAGCTCTGTCTACTACCCCATATGACTGGCACTACAGCATTCTGGAGGGCACGATAGATTCTAGTGCCTGTTGACAAGGGCCCCTGATGGTTGCCCGGCCCGATGACGCGATCCTCAAGCCTGTAATCTGCGACTGATTGCCGAAGCTCGCAATCAAAAGGTAATATGTATAGGATATTTGGAAGGGTATCATCGCGTGCGACCTTGAGCCCCCGGTTCTCTACGACTGTATGATGACATTGTATATTCATTCGCGTCTTGTCCCAGCTAGTGAATTGCTACCAGCTTAACAGCGCCTTGTTGAATGCCACGGCTCTAGAGCTGCTTCTGACTTGTGCAGCAATTCGCTGTGATGCACAGAGTCACACCTAAGAACTTAGAAGCGGTGCTTAATGGCTTGGATCAAATCCCGTAGCCCGAGCCTGCCATCATGGGTCACACCGGGCCGATTGCAGCTTTGTGGCTCAGCTTGTAGGTTTCTATAGGCAGCCCCTGGGAAACTGCGGTCTCGCGACAGTTGCACTATACAGACTGCAGTTCGCGTTGAACTTTGGAAACTTCGTTGAGGAAAGATTTGGCGTTGACGGCATTAAGCTGAAACGTTCGTTAGTGATCAAGCAGTTGAATTGGTACAAGCTTGGGAGATCTACCTTTAGTTGTATGCTGACCGGCTCGTTGTTGCCCTCAAGCGCGGTAAAGGATATAGCTACTGACTTCAGGCCCTGTTTCTCGCCAAACTTCATGGCTGGGAACACCGCCGTGTTCAGAATGACACGGTGGGTCGAGTCTTGCCGCATGACAAGTCGCACGAGCTTAGAGTCACCATCCTCCAGACTGGATGCATCAAAGCTGCCAGGAATAGGGGCGCCCGTGTCCTCGTCGATATCCACACACTGCAGAGGCACATTGATCTTGAGGTTGCCGGCTCCCCTCTCTTTCCAGGCTTTGCTGATCTTGTCAAGGTAGTAAATCTTGGCCCTGACTGACAGAATTGTAGCTTCGCTGGTCTCTCCGTCATCCACCACCACTTTCAGTACATGTTAGCGGTATGCGTGTGGCAGATCTGAAAGACGGCAATCACGAACCTTTATGTAATTTGACTTTCTTCTTCTCGTCATCGTCAGCCTTCTTCTCCTCTGTCGCGTCTTTGGATTCGTCTGCATGCTCATCGGGCTCCTCTTCGTTGTCCGATTCGGCATCACTCTCTGGAGCGCCAAATGCCTTGGCTGGCTTGCTGCTCTTAAATGTCTCGCCAGCCTTGCCGAATGATGTGAGCTTGGCGCCACCTAAAGAACTGCCAAATCCGCTACCGATTGAACTTGAGCCAAATGGTTTGGCGGTCGCACCTGCTTGACCAAATGGAGAGGCACTCTTCGATAGCAAACCACCACCGCCGAAGACCGAGGAGGTGGAAGATCCGATACTCTTGAAAGGGGAAGTTGAGGCAGTACCACTCGAGAACGACGAGAGAGGCTTGCTGCCAGCTGTGACAGAGAATGGTGATGAAGTGGTGGCGAATGCTGATAGCCCTGAGCTGCTGAAGGCCGATGCTGTGGTCTGTGTCGTCTGCTTCTTGTCTCCATCGGGTGCCTTGTTTGGCTCGTCCTTGTCTTCTTTTGCGCTTATCTGGATACAACCTGTCAGCTTGGCCAGGGTTAATAAGTCGCCGCCATAAATCTTACCAATGTCTCCTTTACTTCGCTCGATACGTCCCGAGCTCTTTTCTTCTCGGGTTCGGAACGATTGCCTCTGTTGTCGCTTACTACCAGCGGAGAAACATCTCCATTGGCTGCTTGTACAGAACCTTGTGCCTCGTCGACCTCGTCGTGCGCACGCTTCTTTTTCGGCGACGAAATTTGTTCTTTTAGCTGATTAGTCTGGAGCTCGGTGGTTCTGAGCTCCGGCGTTAAGGCAGCTGATTGCTTGTCGTCGCTATCGGGACCATTCGAGGAATCGGTGAGTGACGTATCCGTCGGAGGCGGCAGAGTGTCTTGCTTGTCGGAAATCGCAGTCTGCTTAAGCTCCTTGCGCGTGGCCGCAGTATCTGGGTCTTCAGGCCCACCCCTATCGGGGGATGAGCGCTTCGAGGAGGCGTCGGCCATGGTGTAAATCAGGCGCTGGAGGAGCGACAGTGCTCTTGGTGAAGTATTTGTGATTGTCGTAGGTCGGGGCTGGGGCTAGAATCGTGATGCGATGCAGTCGGACAGTCTGCAGTCTGCAGTTGCTGCACGCGCAAGGTGGAGGCGAGTGGGGATGGCCGCGGGAGCAGTCCGTAAAGCACACCGCAAAGCACAGCGAAAAGGCTGTTGGCGATAGAGGCGAGCGACGAAAGGTTGTGGGTGCAGTGCTGTCGTGTCGTACGGGCACTTCGGTAGCGCGGTGATGCTCGGGCTTGTGAGATTGTGAATGCGAGTGCTGATGTTGGTGCGAGACTAAAGCAGCGCGTCTGAGGCACGGCAGCCAGCGATCGAGTCTTTCGGCCAGGTCGACTCGGACAGGCTGCCCACTTGCAGGTGAAAGGTCGCGAGCTCAGCAGCAGCGTCGCAACTTTCGGCTGAATTGCTGGGGTGACATGATTGGGTATGGGCGGATGCCAATTAGATGGCTGATGGTGTGGGTGTGGGGGGCAGCAGTCTGGCAGCGATGCCTGATTCCCTAATTAAAGTATGTGCCCCAAGTGCAGCGTAGACCTGAAGGTGCTTCCAACTTCCCAAGCCCTGGCGGCAGCGAGGCTCTGCTGTAGAGCTCTAGCGCTCCCCACTACGAAAGTAGTGTACCCAGTGGACAGCGGACGGCGCCTCCAGATTGTATTCGAGAATTCGGGCCCATAATCAGATGTGCCAGTACAATGGCACCTCAAGTCATCATGCAGGCGGGATGGCAGTCGCTGGTCAGACTGCAGCATGCAAACTCTGGAGTGACCCTGGAACAAGCTGTATGTCCACTGGCAGGAATCTCCCGAGGTTCACTGTTGATAGAGAGACATTGCCGCATGTGTACATATGCCAGTATCACAACGATGTCAGGCTCGGACACTGCGGTGGGAATGCACCGGATCTAGCATCTTTGAAAGTATGCAACCGCAACAAATGTCACAACCCAGAGAACAAGCGCCCTTGGTCTGCGCTGTGAGCTTGAATTCTTTGCAAAGGTCTCCCTGCATGGCTACTGGGTAATGATTCAGGGCCCAGGTGGGTCCCGCATGCGCGAACTCGAGCAGGTACGGCCAAGACTGGAGTGAACTGACGTTGGGCCTGCCGTTCCTGTTTCGTGCATCACCAGTGCGAAACCTCCAATCTCCACTGACGGACCTACGACGTAGCCCTCGCCAGTACTCCCGACACCCCGACTACCCGTGCTTTTTGACGTCGACGTCGACGTCGCTAGACCAGAAACAGAGACGGTCGCGCAAGACGTCTCTATGCCGTAACTCACCAGCCACGAGCTGCCATAGTCGACCGGTTTTCTACTTCGGCCATACCCCTCCCTCGGCCTGCCAGCCGAGTTCCTTGCGCCGTGGCCGACAACGCCCAGCTCAGGAAAACAGCAACCGCGCTCCTCAGGCAGCAGCTCACGACTTACGGATCTGCCTTAGCGTCTAGGCAGTCGAATCACGCTGCAGTCCGATGTTGACCGAGGCTGAAACGCCAAATCCCTTGAACCATCGCGGCCGGCTCATCCCTTAGCACTGGCACGTTGTTTCGATCAGTTTCCGAATGTAGTCGCCCGCTTTCTACCGTCTTTTCAATCTGTCAACGCCGAGCCGTCCGCCATGGACCGCTCACGAAAACGTATGCGCCCTATGGTGGAAGGACCATCAGTGATCGGGGAGGTTGGCTTCCTGCGTGTTTGTGTATGGAGCTGATTCGAAAGTGCAACAGGAGACCTTTTGTCTCTGAACCAACGCGCCTGGGATGGCGAAAACGGTACATGCTCATCCGCCTCAGCACGCCACAACTATGCCCAGTCACTGACAATACTGCAAACTCAGATGTCTTTCCAGTCGCTGCTGCCCTCGACTCGTCGCTGAAGAAGAACACGGCATTCATCAAGCGTCTTAGAACGGCAGTCACCCCCGCAACGCAGAATACCTTCTTGCAGGAAATTCGGACTTTGAGCCTCACAAAATATCTATCAGAAATCATCTCGGCGTGCTATGAAGGTCTGTGCAAACTCAAGACCTCGGGCGAGATCGACGCCGCAGTCGAAATTGTGAGCGCCTTACACCAAAGATTCGGCCCTTCTGACTTTACCGAGTATCTGGCTTGGCTTCTCGGAAAGGGAATGGCAACTCCTGACAAGAGTCTACTCAAGAGCCTTGCACCCGAGGTCCGTGAGAAAGAAGAGAAGGAGAGACTTGTTAGGCAGCGTGCTTTGCTGCGCGTAATCACGGAGCTGTGGCTTGTTGGCGTTGTCCGAACACTCGAAGATGCCAAACCAGATGATGCCACACGTGGAGCTGGAGCTAAGGGTTCTGAGCTCAAGATGAAAGCATCCAGTTCAAGCAAAGGTGGAGCGGCGGAACCATTCCCACTGGAAGTCCTCAAAGATATCCTTGGGCATGACAGAGAGCACGTCAACCTGCCACTCCTCGTCATCTTTGTCAAATCGTTCTCCTGGGATATCCTTGGCGTCAAATCATCTTCGGCAGAAAGTCGCAAAACGGTAGAAGAGGACGGTGCCACGAAAGCCACTTCAGATGATCCAGCGGATAACGCAGGCCAGGAAGATACCGCACTGCCCGATGATCCCCCTTTTTGCAGCCAAGAAATGCAAGAACGGTTCCGAAATATTCTCAAGAGATATTTCGAGGACGTAAAGAACCACTTACTCAAGGATCAGAAAAGCATTGTAGCGCAGAAGAGTCGCAACTCAGAGGCCTACGTCAAGTCAGGAGAGGTCTTTGAAGACCGCCAAGCCAACTTTGAGAAGCAGCTCAAGGCACAAGAGCGCCTGATCAGCAATGCCCACGTTGTAGCTGAAGCTATTGGTGCTGATATGCCAGATCTCAAAGAGGCCGGGGACGGTCTCAACACGACCAATGGCTCCATTGGTCTTGTGAAGACTGGCGAGTATCTGCGAGGCCACAGCGATGGAGCGGGGATCTGGGAAGATGAGGATGAACGGCGTTTTTACGAAAACCTTGTTGACCTGAAGGGCAAAGTGCCAGGGATGCTGCTTGAGGACAACAAGAAGAAGAAGACAGACACGGACGAGCAAGTGGGCAAGAAGCTTGATGCCTCCGACTCGAGCGAACTCAGCAAGGCGGTAGATCCTGCGGATGACCAGTCCACAGCCATTGCCAACAAGACAATTGGAGCTCAGGTCGACGCGATCCTTGCCCGTCTTCCTGAGCTTACAAACAAGGAGGCCGTTGATGACACAGCCACGGATTTCTGCTTCCTTAACTCCAAGGCGTCCCGGAACCGATTGATCAAGGCACTCACGGAAGTCCCGAAAGGAAGAACGGATCTTTTACCGCTGTGGTCGCGACTAGTAGCGACGCTTGGCCAGTACATGCCGGATGTGCCAAAGGGCGTGGTTGAGTATCTGGATGCCGAATTTCGCAGTCTTCAACGGCGCAAGGAGAAGGACTTCTTGGGTCAAGTTCGCCTCAGCAACATTCGCTATTTGGCAGAGTTGTCCAAGTTTGGCATCGTCCCAGAACACGTTGTCTTCCATTGCCTGAAAGTGAGCCTCGATGACTTCTCACGTATGAACATCGAGATAATATGCAATCTACTCGAAAATTGCGGCAGGTACCTGCTGCGCAACGCCGACACATCTCCGAGAATGGCGACCTTCTTGGAGACTCTGCAGCGCAAGAAGTCTGTTCAGCACATCGGACAGCAAGAACGAATGCTAATTGAAAATGCGGTTTACTACGTCGATCCACCTGAGAGAGCTGCTATACCTCAAAAGGAGCGTTCGCCTATGGAACTTTTCATCAGAAAGTTGATCTATGTTGACTTGACCAAGCGAAACTACACGAAGATCCTGAAGCAGATTCGTAGATTACCCTGGGGTGATCCGGAGGTATGTCTGTGCTTGTTGTGGCTTCTTTCGTGGCCTGCTTGACTGACACTACACAGGTCGTTGTGGTACTGCGCAAGGTCTTCTCCAGACCTGGCAAAGTTAAGTACGGCAGTGTGCACATCTTGGCGATCCTGTTGAGCGCCATCTATCGCTACCATCCGGATTTCGCAGTTGCCGTGATGGACGCAGTGGTCGAGTCGGTCAACCTTGGGCTGGAGCAGAATGACTTCAAGTACAACCAGCGCCGCATTGCAGAAGTCAAATACTTGGGGGAGCTCTACAACTACAGGATGCTTGAACACCCTGCAATCTTCGATACAATGTACAAAATCTTGACATTTGGGCATGGTAAGATAATGAGTGAGAGGATTCAGCCGAAGTGGCGCGTGACTGACGAATGTGGTCGAAATCTAGGCGGTGCTCCTGTGCCAGGCCGTCTCAACCCATTTGATTTGCCAGATGACTATTTTCGCATACGTCTGGTAGCAACTGTCCTGGAGACGTGTGGCATGTTTTTCAACCGAGGTGCTGCTGGCAAGAAGTTGGATTATTTCCTATCGTTCTTCCAGGTATTGCCCTCCTCATCGAATGTGCTTCCTGTCCAATGCTAACTTTGTCTAGTACTACATCTTCACAAAAAGTCCTTTGCCCATGGACATTGAGTTCATTGTGCAGGACACATTTTCGCTCACGAGACCACAGTGGAAGCTGGCTACAAGTGCTGAAGAAGCATTCAAGGCTTTTCAGCTAACCATCGCTCAGGATCAGAAAAATGCTGGCATCGACAAGGCCGGCGATCAAGATGAGGTTTCTAGTGTATCCTCGTCTGATGATGATGGCGATGGCGACATTGATCTCCCTGAAGCTGGAGGTGATGAGGAATCAGATTTCCTCGAGGATGATTTAGAGGTTGGTCACCACAACTTACAACGGAGTGCCAGAAAAGCCGCGATTGTTAACATGGAGCTCGTTTCCCAGGATGTTGATCATGCACTCGACTCTCCTAATGATTACGAGTCTGAAGACGAGAAGATTGTCGTAACTCGTAAGGCAGAGCAAGTTGACCCCGAGGACGAAGCAGACTTTGAGCGCGAGTATGCCAAAATGATGGCTGAAAGCCTAGAGTCGCGCAAGTTTGACCGGAAGACACTCTTCGACGTTCCACTCCCTGTTCGTTCTAAACGGGACACCTCGGCTGCGACAGATGCCGTCCCTGAAGTTGAAGAAGGCGAAACGGAAGCTGCACCAAGCACTATGGCTTTCTCGCTTCTGACGAAGAAGGGCAACAGACAGCAGGTACAGTTCCTATCAAGGCCATTGCATCCCACCGTTCAAGCTAACGAAACTGCAGACGAGAACCGTTGCGCTTCCTTCAGACTCTACTTTTGCGGTCGCTATGAGGACTCAACAGCAGGCCGAGAAGGAGGAACAACAACGTATCAAAAACCTTGTTCTGAACTACGACATGCGCGAGAACGAAGAGCAAGACAGTACGGACTCCCCAACTGAAATTATAGCGTGATGCCCCATTGCTAACCATTGTTTCATCGCCACAGCCTACGATCGACTGCCTTCGCTCCACTCCAATCGCATTGAGAAGCCTAGCAAGGATCGTGGCGCACAACGTGCCCGCCGGCTCCAATTAAGTGACGTTGACTGGTATGGAAACCCTCCGCCCTCTGCCACGGACACGTGAATGAATTGCACGATTCCATGTACGCCATTGAGTAGTCGGTTTGCAATTGCATCTCGCCACCATCTTTGGCAGCAGCAACAATCGAAGAACGCTCTGCAACTATGGCAAAACACATCTCTACAGACACTTCCACCTCTATAGGCCACTAATGAAGCAACTCAAACTAACCACTGTCTCCGGATTTTAGGATCCCCTGAGCTCAGACAAGGGTACTGGAAACACAAATACTACTGCGAGTTGCTTGACAACCTGCCATCAAATCTTCTAATCGAAGGGAGGGTGAAGTCCTGACCACGTTGGGATCCCATAACGCCAGCTTCGTTGCTCTGTAGCTGCCTCATCAACGCCATCAGGATACTGATGTGGACTTCCGACAGCTGTCCCTCATCGTCTCTGGCACCCCGAGGTCCCCTACATTTTCCAGGCGGCCAGTGCGAGTCATTGTCTGCACAGAAAGCCGTTGCGGGCGATGCCGATAGCGTTGGGCCAGAGTCGTGCTACATAACACTATAATTTTCGAAGCCAGGGCCTTCTGTCAAAGCGTCTTTGACCTCCTTTGGAACCGAGCCAGGACTTTGTCAACGGCTGTCGATTGTACGTGAGGACGCGGAGGAAGGCGGTGGTGAGCACGAGACTTGGTGAGGGATGGTGGCATGCGAAATCGACCACACTGAGCAGACGCACTCATTTGCCAGGGTTGACCCATCAAAGACGGCACAGGGTTAGTAGTAGAGTAGAGCGACAATCGCGAATACATGGTTACGGGTAGAAAGACGGATGATCATATTGCCCCTTGTTCTACAGGGACTTTTGCGTGTGTAGCAAACTACTAAGTAGCGCAAAGCACGAGGAATCACCCTGTGGACCTTGCTGGGACTCTACTGAGGCCGCATTGAAATGTTATTACATACACCTGCAATATTCGTAGTCAAGAAGATATGCCCTCGCACCCCGAAGAACCTTGACCTTGTCATGATCCACAGGGTATCGGAAGATCTCGAGAAAAGGCGGATTCGGAAGCAAGGGCCGGGGTTTCGTCCCCGTCGAGTCTTGGCGGCGTGGATGGCTGGCTCGCCACCTGCCTGAGCCAAGCATTCACCGGAGCATGCGGTAGGTACATGCGCGCAAAATGAGCAAGGGAATAGCCGCCTGAGACCGCGAACATAGGCTATATGGGGCTTTGCTGGTCGCCTGAAGGGGCCAATCGGAAGAATCTGGTTCGAGGCACTTGGATGTGGCTGTAGCGGCTGCTGTGAGCATCGAATATTACCTACCTACTACCTACTATGTATGATACGGACGGCCATGCAGCTTTGGGGTTTTTGCAGGCGCAGGGCATGCTTCCAGCAGTCGGATCTGTTTGTGTACCCTTGCGATTGGTGATTGTGTGCTGCGACTTGCGCCTTGTGCGGCCGGGCAGCGCCGCGATCTGCTGTACCTATGGTGCAGGTGGTTTGCGGCAGTCAGTACCGTCACGGGCACAAGCTGGACTGTGTTAGTGACAAGATGGACGGATGTTCATTGGCACAGATCAACTACTACAAGTAGAGAGCTCTAAAACGTGCACATTTGTTGCATGTTGTTAATTAGCGCGGTTGCCAACATGATTTTGCCTTTAAGCTTAGCGGGGCGGGGCCGAGCAGCGTGCAACAGGCGAGGTGGCTTCCGCGTGGCTTCAGGTCCTGGAGAATGTGAGACGAGCTTATAATTATTACTTGGGCGTCGGTTTTTGGCACAGATCGGATGGTGACGTTTTTGCAAAGGTGCGTACGGTACAGTGGCACCAAGGAAGAGTTTCGCCCGGGACAAAAGATATTGCTTGCCGCTGCAACTCGGTGAAGAGTGCGAATATATCAACTAATATTTGCTACAGCGCAGCCTCTGCCCTGGTGGCATCGGAACGGGCCTATTATTCCGGGTCTTTTATAGGTCTGGAGGCTTGGGCCGGTGACTGTATAATTAAAACCTATTGTATTGGAAAAATGAGCCGAGGCCAGGCTGTGCTGCGCTGTCGCCAAGCTCAGCTCCCCTGTCGTGGGTGCAGTACTGTGCAGTGCGACGTACAAAGTAGGATGTACCATGATTAATTAGTAGAGCAAGTGCGCAGGACGTGGGCAGGATGGGGGCAGGATGTGGGTAGGGTAGGATGTCGTGATTGTCGTGTTGGATGTTTGCAGGATGGATGCGGCGCCGCAGGGGCCTCTTGAGTCTCTTTGTTCGGCTGCAACACAAAACAGGCCGGGGTAGCAGGGCGGCTCTTGGCAGGCAGGAGCGACCAGGGGAGGCGGGCCACTGAGCCACTGGGCCACTGGGCCACTGGGCCCTCATGCACAGGGTGTGCCTTCCACCGCTGCGCCAAGGCTCGCATTGGCATGCTGTAACTGCACCAAGACCAGCAGTGCCCAGCACAACCGACAACCTCACCTGCACACCCTCTATTAGTTGCTTGCGTACACTACGTTAGTACCGAGGGATATACCTACAAAACAGTGCTGTGACACACGCCGGGGCCAGTCGACCCCAGCGTCGATAGAAGCGCCTTCCCGGAATGGCCCGTCGTGCATTCTGGTCTCAAGGGGCCAAATCGGGCCCCTCCAGAGTCCCTCCAGAGTCCCTCCATAGTCCCTCCTGATCCTCATCTGGATCCTGATGAGAGCCGCCGGCCGGGTCGACTCCTGCACCCTGCAGTGCCGCACAGCAGAGATCAGCCATCATATATATGACCATGTAGTGTAACCGTCTGCTGCTGGCTTGCTTGCCGCCGGGCCCGATCTGGCCTGGACTGGACTGGAGTGCAAGTTACATCGTAGAAATCTCTCGGAATCCTGCGTGTTGCTTCCGCCTCTTCCTTTTGTCAAGCCCTAGTCTGCGTTTGCTTTTTTTTTTCCCTTGCCTTTACCAACGGCTTCCGTTACCACCGCTCGACTCGGGCTGGTTTTCTCTGCAATATCTCTTTGTTCTGCATACCTTTGCATACCTCACTCTCGTTCCCGCTCTGGCAGCTGCCCTCTCGTTACTCTCTTTTACCAAGTCCTCTCCGTTCTGTCCTTGTCTCGGTCCACTACCGATTTGCTCAAGCTGTGCGCCACTTCCGCCATCTCGTGCCTGGCAAACACTCGTGCTTTGCCAGCCCATTCGGTATCATTGCTCCTGCGGCTGAGACAGTCTGCTGCATGTTGCGATAGCTGCCGTGCGACCAAGGACGACGATAACTAAGACTAGCACCGAGGTGCCTCGGTCACTTACACAACCCTCACAGCCTCGGGCATTTGCTCAACCGGATCAGCCAGCGGAACACGCTCTAGCTCAAGCACGGCATTGCGTGTCTGGGCAAGGCATCTGCAGCTAACCGCAAGTTCGTATCAGTCTGCAGCGAACTTCAGCCTCATCTCTCTTCATTGGGTTGTGCGACCATCGGAACGAGATCATCAGCAGAGTCAGGAGATATTCGACGACGATCCAACGCACTGAAAGCAACATTCTACTTAAGCATCATCACCACCACTACGGGACTTTCTCGATCTTCCTACGTCCAAGAGTAAAGCCTGACAGAACATTGCCACCGTTTGGTGGTAGTCGGTCAAGATGGCCGATACGGACTGGCCCGCCCACGAGGTAAGTCAAACCCAATCTTCGTCCTGCGGTTCATTCAAATCCTAACGACACGTAGATCGCCTATACGGCGATCGTGGGCGTCATCATGCTCGCCGCCTTCTTGGAATGGTTCCTCTGGTTGGCAGCCTTTGTGTACTGCCTCGTCAAAGTCTTTCAGAAAGCAGAACACTGGTCGATCCGTCTCCTTGCCATTGTAGTCGGCTCATTATTCTGTGGGTTTCGGTGAGTTGCCCAGTAACCTCTGCCAACCGTTTTTAAACTACAGCTAACACCATCTAAAAATGTAGATTCATTTTCTTACCAATCATGATCGTCACATTACCTCTCCCCGATAAAGTCGTGGAATATTGGCCCACCAGTCTTGTCTCATTCCTGCAATGGTTTGGATTCTGGAGTTTTGCCGCCCTCCTCACTGTCCCGTGGCTCTTTTGCGTTTACCAGCTCGTCACCAACAACCTCGGACGGACGAAGCGGACAAAACAGGCTCTAGACGAAGTGTCAGCCCCCAAAGTCGTCATCGTCATGCCTTGCTACAAGGAAGAGCCCGACATCCTTGTCACAGCTATCAACTCGGTCGTAGATTGTGATTACCCGCCGTCATGTATCCACGTTTTCTTGTCCTTCGACGGCGACCAAGAAGATGAGCTGTACCTGAACACGATAGAGAAGCTCGGGGTGCCGCTGACACTCGAGTCATATCCAAAGAGCGTCGACGTATCCTACCGGCAGGCCAGAATCACTGTCTCACGATTTCCCCATGGCGGCAAGAGACACTGCCAGAAGATGTCCTTCAAGCTCATTGACAAGGTCTACAAGGAATACCTCAAGCGCAACGACAATCTCTTCATCCTCTTCATCGACTCTGACTGCATCTTGGATCGTGTCTGTCTGCAGAACTTTGTCTACGACATGGAGCTTAGCCCCGGAAATCGTCGCGACATGCTTGCTATGACCGGTGTTATCACGTCCACTACGAAGAAACACAGCCTTATCACTCTCCTCCAAGACATGGAGTACATTCACGGTCAACTCTTTGAGCGAACGGTCGAGTCTGGTTGCGGCGCCGTCACCTGTCTGCCGGGAGCTCTCACAATGCTCCGGTTTTCTGCATTTAGGAGGATGGCCAAATACTACTTCGCAGACAAGGCAGAACAGTGCGAGGACTTGTTCGACTTCGCCAAGAGCCATCTGGGCGAGGACCGCTGGCTAACCCATCTGTTCATGATCGGTGCCAAGAAAAGGTATCAGATTCAGATGTGCACGTCTGCGTTCTGCAAGACTGAGGCTGTACAGACCACTCGCTCCCTGATCAAGCAACGCCGCAGATGGTTCCTTGGATTTATCACCAACGAGGTCTGCATGTTGACGGATTGGCGGTTATGGAAGCGTTACCCTATCCTACTTGTTTTGCGCTTCATGCAGAACACAATTCGAACCACGGCCTTGCTATTCTTCATCATTGTCCTCGCCATGCTTACGACCACGAAATCGCCCACTGATCTTCCGATACAATTCATCGCCATCTCCTTGGGCCTGAACTGGCTCATGATGCTTTACTTTGGTGCCAAACTCAAGCGCTACAAGATCTGGCTTTACCCTGTCATGTTCATACTGAATCCGTTCTTCAACTGGTACTACATGGTCTACGGCATCTTCACGGCTGGTCAACGTACGTGGGGAGGACCCCGAGCTGATGCAGCCACGGCTGACGCTGATACGACACCTCAGCAAGCCATTGAGAAAGCTGAGAAGCAAGGAGACGAGCTCAATGTTGTTCCCGAGACTTTCATTCCTGCGGCTACCGAAGCCGCCAAGAACAAGAAGGGTGGCAACATGGTTGGTATCACGAGAAACCGCAGCAAGCTTCTCCCGCCAGACCAAGTCGAGGGCCGCTTCGCAGCTCCCGAGAGAAAGGCCAATGGGTTTTACGCCCATCCAGAAGAATCTCAATTCAGTGTCAACAACTTCTCCGGCAATGGCAGCGTGCTCATGTCAAGCTTCAACAACTCTGTGGATTCTTTCATGACAGGTCGGACGGGAAACAACTCAGTATACATGCCAAGAAGAGTTGAGAGCATCATGGGTGAGGAAGACCGCAAGAAGTACGAGCTAGCCCAAGCAAGCCAGTACAACGCATACTTGAGCTCGTCAAAGCAGAACATCCCACCCACAGGTCAGGTCTACGAGTTCTCCGATGCGGAACTTGAGCGAAGGGGATGGGCGAACGCCTCAGAGGGTTCATATTCGGACGCTGAAAGCCCAGGCACCTCACGCGATCCATCGCCAGCACCCGTTGCCAGGCATGTGCCTAATCGAGGACCTCACTCCAATCTTAGCGTCCCAAGCTCAAACAATCGCAATACTGCCAGAGGAGGGAGGAGTCCTCTTGGTCGGCAGAGCTGGATAAGGAATTCAGCCGCTGATTCAGACGAGGTGGAGATGGAGGGATATGGAAGCATTCCCCGCCAGGCCAGGCAACCACAGGAGCGCTACACAGACGAGCCGCCACTGAGGCGGTCGTAGTTGTATGGCCTTGTGCCGAAGCGCGGCTCCCGAGGCAGCAGCAAAACGACACGAATTTTTGATTACGAATTGACCGCACCTGTCAACGCATCATTGTATATGAATTAATATTGCATAATTGGCAAGAATTACATATCTGTTGTTTTCTTCTCAGTATACTTGCAGCAAAAATGATGGGCGATATACCCATCTTGATGGCATTATAACGTTGGTAGCTAGGTAGTACATAGAAATAATATCATGAAGCTCTCCAAAACAAGATCATTTATCTGTGACAAATCAAATGCACGGTGTCTAAGACATCAAATTGGAATAAGCTCAATTTGTTCACAGCACAGCATGTCTGTGTGTACTACTAACTACATAGTTGTGAAGCAGTCTGCAAGGCAGAAAGTCCATGGAAGTAAAATGGGATTAACTGGATCCTCAATCATCCGACCGTTAGGTCAACTGGCTAAACGACAACGTCTGAAGTAAGGTGTGAGCTGAATTTTCGAGACTGCGCTAGGTGTATGAAACATTCCATGTCCAAACTCATGGGTGTCAACGTGCTCTGACCAACCAGGACATGGGGGTGCACCTACTGTATCCGCAGGCATCTGATAGGGGGGCCAGATATGCCACGCCGCCACACTCCCCCCACTGCACCCCTCTACTCAATGCTGATTAGGGTCCAACTCCCCGAAGGCAGCCTGCATTCAGATGTCCACTATCTCCTCGACATCGACATCGCCAAGATATAGAACGACACAAGGAACTCGCCCACAATGGACTTCAAGGCCTTTGGAAACCAGATCAGGTATACATCGCTATTTTCTGACCGTGCAAGCACCACCCAGCGCGCTTTGCGCTCGCAGCTTTGGACCCCTCATTCTGAGCTCCCGTGGGCCTGTTGAACCAGCGATGTCTTGATTCTGGGAAGCTGACGCAACTCGCCCTACACAGCTCGTTCGGCTCCTCGATCACGCCGTTCGCCTCGCGCACGTTCCAGTATACCAAGGAGCAACTAGGCCAGGCTGAGGACAAGGTAAGTGTATTTCCACATGTCAGCTACTGCACGAGAATGACGTCGTGCCACTGGCCCATGACTAGGCTGAATTGTAATCACGATGGGCTAATACGGTTAATCCGAACACAACAGACAGAGCTCCCGCCCGACTACATCGACCTTGAGAAGCGCGTCGATGCTCTCAAGCAGGTTCACACCAAGCTCCTGGCTGTGACGTAAGCCCGCCTCGTCCCCGCGATATCATCACGACCTTTCCAAAAACAGCTTATCTTCCAAAGCCCGTTATACACAATCGCTGACATCTCCCACCCGGATTCACAGCTCCCAATACCAGAATGAGGCCTACGACTACCCTCCCAACATCAAGGAGACCTTCCAGGACCTCGGCCGCACCGTCAGCGAAAAAGTCCAGCTCCTCTCGACCGCGACGTCCCCCGCCGAGGCGCAGGCCGCCCTGACAGCTCCCCCTTCAGCCAAGCCGCAGCCCAAGACCTTCAGCCACGCCCTGGCCCGCGCCAGCTTGGCCAGCTCACAGCTCCTCCATCAGCAGCACACGGACGCTGGGGAGGACCCTCTAGCCACTGCGCTCGAGAAGTACGCACTCGCCAGCGAGCGCGTGGGAGAGGCCCGTCTCGCCCAGGACGCCCAGATTCAGAGCCACTTCCTCGCCGGCTGGAACACGACGCTCAACACCAACCTCACCTTCGCGACCCGCGCACGCAAGAACGTTGAGAAGTCCCGCCTCACCTTGGACTCGGTCAAGTCCCGCGCCAAGGGCACCACCTGGAAGATCCCTGGTGCTACAGGCGCTCGCGATGACCAAGGTACTTCTGAGGAGCTGAGCCCCGAGGCTCAGGAGGAGATCGAGAAGGCTGAGGACGAGTTCGTTACTCAGACTGAGGAGGCTGTTGGTGTTATGAAGAATGTAAGTTGATAGACCGGACTGCTCTCCTGGTGATGACGCAAAAATCGCGATCGACATAGTCACCTGCTTCCGTGAGGTTGTGGAATCACTGACCAACCATGCTCCAAAAATAGGTCCTAGACACCCCCGAGCCCCTGCGGAACTTGGCTGAGCTTGTCGCCGCTCAGGCCGAGTACCACAAGAAGGCCTACGAGATCCTTAACGAGCTGCAGCCCATCATCGAGGGCCTGCAGGTCGAGCAAGAGGTAAGTCGATCTTGGAACGATTGCAGGGAATGAAAGACCCAACTGACATGTGATAATTGCGCGATTGTAGGCCAGCTACCGCAAGAGTCGCGAGAGCAACTCCTAGACTACCAGTTGACAATGGAGTAATATGGTGTTGAGCCTGACAAGAAAATAAGGGAATGGGTTACAAAAGCCAGTTGTAATCTCTGACACGGAGACGATTCGGCACCGGGGTATTCACTGTCGTGTTCAGTGTCTATCGGCACTCTGATTTTAGTCTCGTCTCGTATGGTTGTTGTTGTTGGTAAATGTCGTTATCTCTGGGCCAGGCTAGGTTAAGATAATCGAGCAGAAGAATGTCTCCGGAAATTCCGTTACCCACTTTGATCATGCCAGATTGTCGTTTCGTAACCTGGGTCATGTGCAAACGTGACTTGGTGATGTAGGCATGCTCACCAGGGCCGGCACGCTCACATTGAGTATGTTTGATGCACAAAGTTGAGCGCCACTGACCACTACGACTTATTACCAGCGGTCAGTACACGCTTACAATATTGCCCAAGATTGGGAAGCAAGTGAGTTTCGATTAGTAGCTAGTGTGCCGCTCCATCTGCGACAGTGCTAAAGATTATATTGTACAATGCCATATTACACAGCTGAACGGTCTGACTCGGATCTCAACGATTCGCTGAGCTCGGTGGGGTTTCAAGCTCTCCCCCCAGATAACCCTGGTGGTAATACAGGCGTGAGCGCTGATGATGTAGCAAAAAGATGTAAGTCGTTTGTCGAAGCCAGTATCGTATCATGCCCACCATCATCTTCTCCCCGGAAATCGCACACACGCACGTACACACACACATACACGCATACACGCATAGAAAGAATTGGAAGCAAAAGGAATCAAGACGGGTCCTCCACCCCGCCCATCTTGAGCAGCCACTTTTCCATGCCCGCAAAGTTCTTCTCAAAGTGGTCCTCGAACTTTTCGCACGCGATCCAGGTGGGGTTGCCCTTGGTGTGGTACGCGTAGCAGTTGGCGGCGATCTGCCTCACGTCGGCGGCGAACTCGTCGGCGGTCGAGTATTCCTTGCGGTCCATCTTGGTCTTTATCGTGGTCAGGTCCATCGGACGGGTGATCTTGTCGAGATAGTCTGGGACGCCGTCTGTTTTGGGGTTGACGGGTTCTTTGAAGGGGCCTACTAGGCGGGTCCAGAAGCCTTTTGGAAAGGGGGGAAAAGGGATGGGTTAGTGAGGAGGCCGTAGAGGTAGTAGATGTTTCTTGGCCTGTTGAGTATGTATGGGGAGAGAAGAACTACTGCGTGAGTCTATGTGTAAGGGATAGGTAGGTGGAACTCACCAGGTCCGCTAAGCATCCGCCCTATCAGATCAGCGCAGAAGACAAGCTTCTCCTCATCGCTGAACGGCCGTCCCGATCCGACATTGATGTTAACGCGCTGTTTCTTAGCCGGCTTGGGTGGCGCGGACAGTGATGTCCTCGACGCTTTCCGCCCGTTAGGCTTTAGGCCGATGTCTGAATGTCTGTGTTTGAGCGTCTGCGTCTGTGTCTGCGCTGGGGGCCAGTCGCTTCGTTCATTCCCAACCCTGTCTTCTGCTTCGTGGGGATGTCGTCTTCTTGAAGGCAGGCCTGCTGCTGGTCCTGCTGGATGTGATTTCGCCGCTGCCGGTGACGAGTCGTTCTTAGCGGCATTGCCAAAGTCCGGATTGCTCATGATAACCACCAGGTCGCTAAGAACGTGATGTGGCAGCGACTTGGTGAACTCTTCTCTTGACTCTGATGAGCGCACGTACTCTGCAGCCCACTGCAACAGCAACTTGCGCAAGGGGGAACCCTCGGGCGTGTCCTCCCATACTTGTACCAGCAAGGGCGTTGCCGGGATGTGTTGTGTTATCCGGCGGCACTCGTGCATCGCCTCAAGCGTCTCTTCGCAGAGGCCGTGGATTTCGAGCTTGCTGGCCAGGTTGTATAGGGCTAACAGGGCGTCATAGCCCGGTGGTGTCGGCATCGCCTCGTCATCATCCTGGAAGACGGAGCGGGTGTAGATAAAATTCTGTGCGAGGCCGAATACATTGGCGTCGACCTCTGGGAGTTTTACGATGTGCTCGAGCTGGTCATTGCTTTGGGTCTCGAAGTGTTTGCTGAAGAAGGCCGACTTTGCACAAATGAGGTCTTTGTGTACGCCGAAGGGGATTTCTTCAGGGCCGACCAGGACAATAACAAACATTGGGTGAGGGTCCCTGGTGTGTTTTATCAGCTGCGGCTGTATCGAGAGCCATGGAATTCATCAGAGAAGGGATGAGAGAAAAAAAATTGTGATTGCATACCTCCATGTGAAAACTTGATTGGGGGCTGGGCCCGATATCTCGGCGTCCATGTCGGCAGTGAAATCTTCTGTCTTAATTAGCATGAATTTGACCTGAGTTTAGGATGATTGTTTTGGATGAGACGATATCACTATAAATATAGCATAGCCAAGTGCGATGTTGTTGCATCGTTTCACAAGTGTATAAAGCAGAGCATTTACCTGAAAGTGAGGCTCCAAGAGCCAGTATTGTAGTCGCGTTCGCAGGCGCAGGTGTATGCGGATGCTCTGAATTTGGCGCAACTTCCACTCGTGCTGTCGTTTTGAGCGACCCGATCGATTGCAATTACACAGTTGACGGTGGCTACTCAAAGGATCATGGCATTGACTATTATTGGCTGGCGGTTTTGGACGGGCAAATGCTGTGAGCCACGGCTCTCACTGAGCGTGTCGCATCGATTTCTGAGTGAGTGAGGTTCTCAGCGCAGCGCGAGTGGGTCACGGTGGAGACGGTGGCTGGCCCAGATGGCCCGAGCGCTCCGTCCATTGTCTGCCCAGGTGCATCGCCTGCCAGGGTTCCCGAGCGTGGGCGCTCCTTCCAAGACTGCAACTTGAATTGAAGCCTTGTAAGGTGAACATGACTTTCTAGTCAGTGCTATCCATGAGTCCCATAGTGGCCGCTGGCCTCCTCATTGTGATGGTTAACGGTTCTGCTTCTGCTTCTGCTTCTGCTTCTGCTTCTGCTTCTGCTTCTGCTTCTGCTTCTGCTTCTGCTTCTGCTTCTGCTTCTGCTTCTGCTTCTGCTTTTTGGATTGCGGCCACCGCCCCCCCAGGAACGTTGCAATCGCAAACCTCGACCGGCATGCCTTGAAACCGCAGTAGCTGTGTCGTCTTCACCCAGCCTCTTCTGTCCTGCTCTAGGAAAATGCAGATTTGTTTGACTGCATGGCAACACCCATGACACCGCCACCAGCACGACCTGGACCTGCCGACATCCCTATTTCACCTGTAGGCAACAGTTTAGCAGGTCTTCAGCTTATAGCCACTAGCCCAATAACCACCCAGCCGTGCTTACGCCCTCCTAGACCACTCCAATCATCAAGCAAGGGCTTGAGATGCCACCACTTGTTATCGGCTAGGCATCTCTTCAATCTTTCAAGAGTACCTAGCACTGCCTCCACGGTTTCTGCTCGCGTGTCCCGTGGTCATAGAGTTGAGGCAACCGGCGACTACACCCAAGGACTCGGATCGCTCGCTTCGCCGAGTTGCTTGCTGCCGCCGCGTGCTGGCAGCAAATCTCTAGTATCGCCGCTTGAATATCTCGTGAGATCCCCGTGCATCGTATATCTTTTTGACAATCTGAGTTTCCCTTGACATAAAAGCCAGCCCCATGGTCTGTTTCTCGTCCCGTCTAAGCCATCCAAAGCCTCAGCCAGTCTCATCCCACTCTTTGTAAAGCTGTAAGTCGTCAGCTCTTATCAATACATTAATGGGTTGCGCCGAATCTCGCGAGGCCGACAACACCTCCATGAAGTCCTTCGCCTCCAGCCGCCACCCAGAGGCGACATCACCCCTCATGTCCAACCAAGCCTCGTCGTCTGAGCCTGGCTCGTCCTCCACACGCTTCATGGCCCAGCACGAGCGCCTAGTTCTCGAACTACTCCCTTTCAAAGACTCCCACCAATTCAACGAGTGGCTGCAGAGCGTCTATGTCGTCGGCGCCTGGCGCGAGTTGTGCCGCGACTTTCTGTCTAACAACCCTTCTGCTGTGGAGCCCGACAAGACCAAGACCGCTCAGCTCGCCCGCGACGCCATCAAGTCGAACGATGCCAAGTTCCTGTTGTACCACCCCGATAAAACAGAGTGGACGGAAATGGACCACTACGTGCGCTTCATTGTCGTTGTGATACAGGATAATCTCCTCAAGGGTCTGTGGCCCAAAGAGGCGCCCAAGGACAGCAAACTGGCCGTGCCCAAGGCCGTGTACGAGGTTCTCGTTTATCTCAGGGCGACTCTGGTGAACCTTGAATCGAGTCCTCCAAGGTATGAGGATCAGATCTTGTGAAAGTTTTGATGACGGTAATGCAGGGTAGGAATTCTAAGGAAGGGCCCGCACTTGTAACGGTTGGTCGGAGGTTGCGTAGACAGGAAGTCCCGAGATGGAAGCAGAGAAACCAATACAAACCCAGTACTCAAACCCATGGTTTTGGAAGCGTTAGGCTCAGTTCGCTTGTTCCTGAACATTGACATGCAGGCTTAGACGATCATGAACATCGTCATCGTCGTTGTTGTTGCTGTTGTTATTGTTGTTGTCAAGTGATCCCCCACGTTCCCGAAGCCCAATGGAGTCGTCTCCACATTTAAGCATCTCTAAGGACTTCCACGCCACGAGTGATCATGGGCCGTCTATGCTCAGGGCATCTCTACGTAACTCATCCTCAATAGCTGAAGGACCAAATATGACCACATCGGCCTAAAGCCGGACTAGCTCCTGAGCTCTGAATGTGCCGCGAACAACCTCTGCCGGTTCATCTCCGTGGCCCAGTGAATTGGGGACACACCTGTGCTCACGAGTTCCCCGCATCCGCTTGTGCCTTCCGGGTTCGGAGAACTCACCGGGCCAGGGCGGCGGCTCCGACTCTGGGTCAAGAGACCGCCCCCACCCTGGGAACTTGCTCCTCCCCGAGGTCTGATGATAAAGATCGGGCTTGCCGACAGAGATACAACTAATCGTCTCAACCCTGACGGCGCATGGGATGTGGATGAACAGAGCTCGATCTATCAGACGACGACAAAAACACATTCCACGATTAACGCTTCTCAGCATACTCCCGCAGGGGCAAGACCAAATAAGAGATAGCCCACCATGTCACCAACACCAAAAGTCGCCAAAGTCGCCCTCGTGACAGCTTCGTCGGCCGGTCTGGGTGCCGCTTGCGTCAAAGCCCTTGCGCCGCACTGCCGCGTCGTAGTCAACTACTTTTCTCGCCCCGAAAAGGCAGAGGCCGTCATCAAGGAGGCCGAGCAGATCCGGCCCGTCCTCTACGCCGTCGACGACGAGGCCAGCACGCCGCGTTTCCACGCAATCAAGGCAGACTGCAGCAAGAAGTCGGAAATGGAGCGCCTCGTCGCCGAGACAGTCTCCAAAATGGGCCGGATCGACATCATCGTTTCCAACGCCGGGTGGACGCGAGTCACCAACTTTATGAATCTCGATGAGCAGGTCCGCGAGGAGGACTGGGACATGTGCTACACCGTCAATGTCAAAGCTCACATGTGGCTCCTGTACGCGGCGAAGCCGCACTTCGACCGGAACGAGGAAGGCGGAAGCTTTGTGTCTGTCGCGAGTCTGGCAGGTGTCAGGCCATCCGGGAGCAGTCTACCGTATAGTGTCAGCAAGGCCGCACAGGTGCACCTGATCCGTGGGTTGGCGCTCATTTGTGGAAAGACTGTGCGGTGTAATAGCGTTAGTCCGGGGTTGCTGTTGACGGAGTGGTACGTATTGCCTGTGTCCCCCTTTTGTGTACATCACGCTGCTGCAATCCACAGCCATAGCTCACATGCGTTTTGTATGAATGATAGGGGCAACAGCTTTCCCCCGGAAACCATCGAGGTCTTCAGGCAAAAGGCTGCTCTTAAGGATCTCGCAACAGTGGACGATGTCGCCGAACAAGTCAAATCGTTTGCGCTGAGCAAGAGCATAACGGGCCAAAACCTTGTCATTGACTGCGGCATTGCCATATGAGTCGTTACAGAATCGTATTGGCTAATAACAATTGAAGCCTTTGGTGAAGACTTGCGATTGTGCTCCAGAGTGTTGTATCAGTGGTTGCCACGATTCCAACATGTCATCATAACCAATGGCAAAGCTGTCGTGTCTCTGGCAATAGGTCGCCGCGAGTTGTTTTGTTGTCGTTAAGATTACTAAACCACCTCCGCCTTTGTTCAAAGCTCTGGTGGCGTTTTGTATGAGTTGCCTGCCAGTAATCTGTGAAATTTCGAGCGCACAAATGAATCTGTAATACTTGTGCGTTCTCCTAGACTCAAACTCCTGATGCTTAAAGCACAATCGTCCTACTCTCATGCCCGACATTGAGCATTCGCCCATTCGGCGGAGCACTTTGTGCATCCGAGCCGTGTCCTGCCGCCAACATCGGCACCTCCCGCAACCCCGGTCTCTGCCCCGCAGCCGCCGGGGCAGTTTGACTTCGCGGGGGCCAGAAACAATGCAACGCCGCCAGCAGGTGATCACTGATGGCTATACGTTGTGCGGCAAATGCACCGTGCAAGGACGGTGTTGAGGGAATACATTATCGAAACGCCAGCAATTCGCTAGGTCATGCCTGCTTCACGAGGCATGCCGCCCGGATTGCCGTTTCGGAGTTGACACGGTGCGCAAGTAATGCAATATCGGTGGTGACGTTTTTGTCCACGATGAAACCAAGGCGGTCGGAGATTCTGTGCTTTGGCAAAAGAGCCGGTGCCACGGAAAACCACGGCAACTTTAGCCCTCTTCTAGTCCGCTAAGTCCCCGCCCATCAGACCCCGTGATGCTCACAGCAGCTGCTGTGCTTCCTCGTGGCCGTGAGGACTGTTATGAGGCTGGTGATAGTGGGTGCCAGCGGGTCATCAGCTGAGGCGGGCACACACCAGAACGGTATGGCGTCAGACAACGGGTAAGTGCTGCCCCCGGGGCAGTCTTGGAAGAAAGACGGTGCCGCGCCGCCGATGGCCGTGTTGTCTGAAGACGATGCTGCTGACACGCATACACGTGTAGCTTGGCTGTCTCTCTGCCATTCCCCGCGCCTGGTCTTCTCCAACACGCCAGCCTCTCTTGAGGTTGTCAGGAGGGGCAAGCAGCGCCAACAGGTGACGCCAGGGTCGCGACGTCTTCCGGTTTGGGGAGGTGGCGCCAGGGGATGTGAAGCACGCTGGGCTGGGCGGCTGCCAGGTCTCACAAAGTCATGTTCCTAGCGTGGCAGCATAGCGGGCTGGGCCGTGGCTGGCAAGGCCAGGACGAATTGACGCGTGGGGTTCCTTGTCTGCACGCACAGGATCTCAGCAAGGATCAGCCGTAAACAACAGCAGTGCACCGACCGTTTATTTGGTCGTCTGTCAAAGGACAAAGGTTTTGTAGAAGGGCGTGCTTCGGCCACAAGAAATGAATCGTTAGAGACAGGAGGCAGGAGATGGACGCCACGATAGACGACAAGCCTGGTTGCCCCAAGGTCGGCGGCGTGGCCGGGCACAACGAGCCGGATTGACGTGTCGTCACAGGAGAGGGGAGCTGCTATGTAGGTGCTGGCAGCCCAAGCTGGTAGTAATTACTTAGTCGACGAGCTATTGTTGCAGGCGAGCACTGGGCGAAGGAGCCCTGGCGATCAGTGCAGTGGGGTGAGTGGATTTGTTGTTTGGCGCTCGAGTGATGTGGGCTATGGCGTTGGCGTTGGCGAGGGTGAGGGCGAGGGGGGGAACGAGGGGGAACCTGACGAGCCCAGCGGAGCGGCGGCTGCTCTTGCCTCGATCTGTCCAAGCCTGCGCAAGTGGGCAGTGTCTACAGTGAGTGGCCTGTCAGGGGGCCCTCGCTCGCTCTTGATCTCGTCCAGATGTCGACCTGCCCCCACACCCCTCGCGATGGCCACTCCCCGTCAATGCCTCCTGCTGCCAGCAAGAGTGTCCCGATCAGACAGGCCAACCCCTCCTCCCGCGCGTCACGAGCGGCCTCGTCCTGCCATGCATGCCCAGAGCAGCTGCCTCTGCAACGCCGCCAGGTCCCGCGCCTTGTTGTCTGCCCCTGGCTATCTGATGTATACCAGACTCCCGCTCCGCTCCCGCTCGCCAGCTCGATCTCTGACCTCCCGAACCACAGTCTCTCCCGCCAGGAGGCTGTTGCTACCCCGTTCGAACTCGCCAGCTCCAACCATCACTCTCCAATACGCTCTTCGAGAAGCGGCATCTGTGTTGTAGCGCTGCTGCCCGATGCTGCTCGTGCATACTAGCCCTGTGCTTATGCAGACTCTGTCGTCCAGTGCGACCTCCCCGGCACTCTCGTCCAATCCCGTCCGCAGGGTCTAGAAGCTGCATGCAGGTGCGAGTCCATTCAGCAGCTACCAGTTGTCTCTTGCCCGCCGCACGACATCGGCTGCACGGCCTCTCCCAACGCTCATCTGCCGCCGCTCGCCGTCTTTGATATCGCTCCTTCTCCTCGCGACCGCCTCTTCCTGCCAGAGCCAGCCCCTCTCCTCCCGGCTCCAACCGCAGGCACGCCCCTCACGATCGAATGGACTATACGCAGAATGGCAACGGCAAGCACAGGGCAAGGGCATCTCGCCCTCCACGCACATCCTCCGAGTCTCACCGAAGCGATTGGGACCCTGCCGACGGGTTTGACCACGCTGGCCTTCCTACAAGAGAACGACGACGAGGGAGCCAGACACAGGTTCCAGACGATGGCCGCAAGGCCAATTACTATCCACCAACGACATCGCGTCCCAGACGAGCCTCAGATGCCTTGCCGAGCCGCTCTCGTGACTCACTGCCTCCCACGCCGCAGTCTGCCGGTCCACGGTCAAGTCGCGTAGCTACAGGAACTAGAAACCGGGCCCCCATCGGTAGCATTAGAACACCGTCGAAATCACGGCGGGTGATCAAAGAGGAGGATGAGTCGTCCGATGAAGATGAGGACGAGGAGGAATCTGATGACTCTGAAGATGTAGAAGATGATGATAACAACCTACTTCCACGATCTCGGGCAGCCTCAAGAGCGGCATCACAGTTGAGACGCGGGCTGCCTCGTCCCCGAGGTGGGAGCCCTAGCAGCGAGGCAAGCCAAGACACAGATCTGTCAGACGATCTCGCCCGTCTGCCAAGGACGCCTGCGACTCGATCCCGCGCAGTCTCGAAAGTAAGATCGGTCAAGCGGCCGACCCCCTCCGAATCTGACGTCGACTCAGATTCGGACCCCGAGTCGGAAGTGGCCTCCGAAGATTCCTCAGATTCGGATGTCGTGCCACGTAAAACGAAGAAAAGCCCGCCTCAGCAGAAGCAAATTGAAAGCGCACCCGCCCCTGTCGTGTCTGATCTCGTTAGAACCAAGAGGGCGACGCCGGCTAAAACCCGCCTTCGGCCTGGTCATGGCATGCACAATGGCGAGCTTTCCGACGATTCACTGTCGTCACCCGAACAAGAGACAGCTAATGCACTGGACCGACTCAGATCTCGGCAGCAGCCTCCGGAAATACAGATCGATAGACATGCATCTCCGACAAGGGAACATCGCAGGCACCACTCTGATCCCAAAAAAGCTACTCGCAAGCAGGATCTTTCTCCACACCGGAGGGCTGGAGCAAGGCGAGGCCCATCTTCGCCGAAGTAAGTCGCCTTTGATTTAAGTACCCTGGTGACTATGCTGACTCTGCACCAGGCTCTACTACTCTTCCCAATCTTCCTTGAACAACTTCCACCGCTCACACACTGCACCGAGTTCGTATGTAACATCCCGCAGCGCACCCACCAGGCGCAGCAACTCTACGAGACGGTCCGCCACATGGATAGAGCCTCAACAGACATTGCAAGCTGCACCACGTCAGAAACAGGCCAGACCGTAAGTGCCATAGCACACACATCTCGTCAAGCTTGACTAACAGACTACTGTAGGGCATGTCTAAGCTGCAAGACGGACGAATATCTCTCGGCCAAGCTGCTGTGTAGGCACCGGATATGCTCCACTTGTCTAGGTGGACTCTTTCGACAAGCCATGGACGACGAAACCGTGATCACCCCAGCATGTCCTTGTGGACAACCTCTTGCCCTTGACCTTGTTGATTCGGCCATGCTGCCGAAAGACAAAACCCGCTGGAACAAACACGTTGCAAAGCAAGCTACTCGTGAAAGACTCTTCTGCCCCATAGACTTCTGCGGCGTCTGGATCCCACCCAGTTTCTTCGATGAGCAGAAACAGACTGGGCAGTGCCCGCAATGCAATATTTTTGTGTGCCTTTCATGCAACCGGAACATGAAAGCTCACAAGAAGTCTCGTGGCTGCCCCTTTCCCGACATGGCAACTAAATCGCATCTTGAGGAAGTCCGTAAGGATCCTCAACGCTTTTGCGTAAGGTGCAAATGTGACGGACCCCTCATCGAGGACAATCGTCAGATAGAATGGTAGGTCCATCCACCAACCCTACTGAAGTTCATCAAGCACTGACACAGTCGTAGTCACAAATGCCATAAGCGGACCTGCGTGGTTTGCGACCAAGCTTCGGGCTCGTGTGAATGTCCTTGGTTCGTTGGTGACCTGAGAACGGAGCGACAAGTGCCACATTTACAAACTAAGGCGCCCATGCTGGAGCCACAAGTTCCTGAGCCACCGCCTATATTACCGTCCTCGCGGAGCCGAAGATTGTCTTCATCCGGTCGTACCAATCACAGTCGTGCGAGCCAGCATCACGAAGAGCAGCGCCGTCGTCGCAAACAAGATCGAACGGAGATGGCCTTTGGGCAACATACCTTATACGACGAGCCAGAAGAGGAATACGGTGACATTATTGGCATCGGTAACACTGCAGGGCATTACATGAACGATGACTATCGACGAGGCCAGGACTCGCTCATTGAGCCACCGTCGCCGCCACTGCCACACCCTGGTGTGCCTTTCGACAGAATTGAGCCGGGTGGCAATTACATATCAGGAGTTAACCGGGCACGTGGCGTCAATGGACGCATAGGGTCCATGGAGCGCCTCGCCGAACGTTTCTCAGACCAGAGACATAGTGGAAGCCCTGGCCATCGTGCCTATGCCCCGATGCCCGGTCAGCCAATTCCATCGATTCCAAGGACCATGACCAATCCAGCCGCCATGGTTATGCCCATGTCTGGCCCGCCTATCCCTTCACTTCGAAGACACCATACCGTTGACGAAGACCTCCCAAGCCCGCAGATGCAGATGATAGAGCGTACCCCTATCCGCCGGCGCACCAACGATTTTGTGCCAGAAGATAACGAATGGCCATCGCCATCCAGCCAGTCTACGAGAAGCCAGCAGAGCCGGCGTCGCGAAGCGGATATGGCTCGTTCAGACTCACCTGTGGACACGAATGCTGCACAGAAAGCCGGTTTGACGGGCGAAGGGCGGGGAGCTGACAGGGTCCATGAATGGCGCAGACACGTCCAGCAGGGCCAGCATGAACGTCGAAGCTCAGTCACGGCTCAGGGCTAATCCAGCACCTTCTGCGCTACTATCGCACAATTTTAAACACAACACTACACTCTTTGACAACAACACCTCTTTACCAGTTATTGAACCACGATCCAAGCAGAGCCTTCACGGCACAAGTGCACACCAGTTGATGCGACTGCGCTAACGATGAACACGCGGCATGATGTACGATAATGACATTCCAGAGACTGAAATATTGTCCCTTGTTATACGTAAAGACAAATCACAGATGGGTTTTACCGTGAATGGACATGAACATTGTCGGAACGGCGGCAGACTTGGCCTGGCGAGGAATAGGAACCTCAAAGGGAAAGCCTCGGCCGCGGAATCATGCTAGCCCATGGGCTTGCATTTACATGTGGTTTGCTGTAGTGAGTATAGGTCGGAGTTTTTGGCTTAGCTGAGCTTTCTCTCGCCTACCAGACTGCACAATGGCACCAGCCCGATACTTGACCTCGAGGATTCCTCCTGCTGTTCGTATGATCTGTGCATATGAAATCGTTATTGTGGCATCTTGGTACGTGGAGCAATGTCGGGATTGACAATGCAGCTGTTGTGTCATTGAATAGCGGTCTTGGTTGTTGAAGTTACGGGGGAGAGCTTGTGAAGTGGCACGTTAACAGGTCAAAGCGGAACCTGTGACTACGATTCAGGGATGGACAGGGGTACCTTTTCCTTGGCCCCGGACCAGGGTTGCTGGCTGATGTACTATGTAGGACGTGGTTGAATGCTATCTTCCGACGGCGGCTCCTGCATTGCCGTCTCAAAATGCCATGCAAGGTCCTGTCATGATTGTTGAGTTGGTGATTGTCGATCATCGCAACTGTGGTTTGCCACACGCATCTGCCACGGGGGCTGAACCACCCAGAGGACATTGTCCGGAGGCTGGCTATGCCTGGTTGGGGTCAACCACAGCTGACATCATTGCATGTGCTCGACCGCTCCTGTCCACACGACCACTTAGTGTGTCTTGATTGAGCATGCAACCACTCCAGGCACACTGGCTCGATTTCTCGCCCCGAGCCAAGCTTCCTCCTTCTGAACTCCCCCACGCCGACGACTCCGACGCCTGACCAGCCGATCCGGCGAGCACGACCGCGTGAGCACTCAGCTGTGGTACGCCAGTGTCCCTGCTAAGCACACCCGCGCGCGTTAGGGGACTGCCTCTTGCTCTGCCACAACCGCAGCGCCCAACCTCGACCTGCCGCAGCCTTACGGGTCCTGCGGAGCTCGCGAGCACTACTCTGCCAGCGGACGTATACGACATCACGCAGTCGAATCTTTACGACTCTTTTGCAAATGACTTTCGAGCGCGCGATACCCCTTTGCCGCCCACGCCTCCAGTGCCGTCGCAGCAGCCGCCCTTCCGATGTTGCTCCTCCACCAGGTCGGTAGCGTCAAGATTGGCGAGGTCGTCCGCTACACCGTCACCTACAATCCTTCCCGCGATCGTATCCTCCCGTCTCCAGAGTTCCTCCACCTCCGGATCCGTAACACCTCGCCGATCCCGCTCCGCGCTGCCTTCGTCCACGGGCCTTATACTCTGCATATTTCGGCGTATCCTTCACACTTTGATCCCAATACCAAGTTTGAAAACCCACGCCGCTATGGCGTTCCCGAATTTGAGCCCATGCTCAAGGCTGGCGGCACTTGGAAGTGCAAGCTGACGGTCCCTGACAACATTCGGCAAACTGCCGGCGCTGGCGCTGCAGCAGGCAACTTCCATGCCCCGTTTGATGAAGATCCGGATGGCGAACCCACTACGGCGACATGGATCATCGAGGTGGCTAGTCAGGTCATGTTCTCCTCGAGCGCAGCCGTCGGATACGAGATCTTGCTCGCACGAGACGAGAAGAGCTTCAACATCAGTAATCTGCCTGCGATTGGCAACTCTTCTCAAGTACCACAGCCAGGGAGGGTAGCCGACTTTCAGCAGAGCGTTGGAGCCAAGGATGGGCATCATCCTGCGCAGCTCATGGGTGTATACAGTAAAGCTGTGACTCTGAGCGTCGAGGACACAGCGAGCTTATGGAATACACCGAAGCTACCAAACAATGGCCATCATGAGGTTCATCATATTCCCAAGACATTGCCGAGCTTGAGCGCCCCAGAACTAGCGCCAAAGCCAAAGCGTCGCAAGAAGATCCATCTCGTCGTGCTTACGCATGGTCTGCACAGCAACCTGGGGGCAGACATGCTGTACATGAAGGAGAGCATCGATGCGGCTTCAAGGCAAGCCCAAAAGGATAGAAAAGCTAGAAAAGCAAAAGAAAATGCGGCGACGGAAGCAGCCTCCGAGAAAGGTACCCACGCAGCCACTCCGAACGAGAACGCCCTCCCAAATGAGGATGACGACGATGACGAAGAAGAGGTCATTGTCAGGGGCTTCTCTGGCAATGCGACCAAAACCGAGCGAGGCATCAAGTTCCTAGGCAAGCGACTAGCACGCTACATACTGTCGATGACTTACCCGGATCAACCATACCTTCCGTCCTTCAAGGCGGTCGCAGACGGAATACCAACTTCCGTGAAGTCAGCCGCTGCCACTTCGAATAACGAAGAAAGCGTGGGCAAGGCTGCACACAAGCACAGCACCGTCCACATGCACCGGCATCCCGAAGAACCCGAGCGTGCGTACCAAATTACTAGTATCAGTCTGATCGGACACTCCCTGGGCGGCCTCGTCCAGATGTACGCCATCGCCTACGTCCAGAAACACTCGCCGGAGTTCTTCACTCAGATCAAACCAGTCAATTTCATCGCCATGGCCTCTCCGCTGCTTGGTTTGAGCAACGAGAACCCCATCTACGTCAGGTTCGCCCTAGACTTTGGGCTTGTGGGACGCACTGGACGCGACTTGGGTTTGACCTGGAGGGCCCCAACGATAGCGAGGAGTGGCTGGGGAGCACTCATGGGTAGCTTGGGCGAATCCGCTCACAAGAAAGTCGTTGGAGAGACACAGCCAGAATCGAAACCTCTACTGCGCATCCTGCCTACAGGGCCGGCTCATACTGCACTGAAGCAGTTTCGCAATCGCACAGTCTACTCCAATGTTGTCAATGACGGCATTGTGCCTTTGAGAACCGCATGCTTATTGTTCTTGGACTGGCAGGGACTTGGTAGGGTTGAAAAGGCGCGACGCGAGGCGGGCCTCGTAGAGACGGTCATGGGCTTTGGCTGGGCCGAGCTCACAGGCGCGAACGTGTCTGCTCGTCGCGGTCCGTGGACCGCAGGTGACGAGGAGGAAGAGGTGTCAATGCCGCCCAGCCCATCTGACCAAGAGGGTAGCTCGCACGACAAGCTGGAGGTCCCACAGCCCGCAGCAAATGCGATGCTTGAGGACGATAGACAGAGTGTGCACCTGGCTGCATCTATGCGAGATAAGTACAACGGTGGCTCACCTGGGCCAGAATCAACAGCGCAGACAAACAATGACTTCCCGTTCTCGGGCTTCTTCAACTTTTTCAAATCGAACGATTCTACAAAGGCACAGAAGACACCTCCTCACTCGCCACGCGACAGCAGGATCTATCAACGCAGCCAAACTTTGAAGGTTGAGGGATCCAGTGACAGGGGTCAGTCGGTCTCGCCCGCTAGGTCGACAGTCACTTCTGGAAACGAGCTGGAAGATGAGCATGAGAATGGTCCGCCTCCACGCACCACAATTCTCGAAGCAGCGGGCGACCTGTTGAACCCAGTCATGCCAACCGTCGAGTACCTTCTCGACCCATCGAAGCGCCCACGCACAATCTTCCATGACAGGATCTACCACCCCGCGGATATCCCTCCGCCTCCCATGAAGAAGCGCTCCACTGGTTTGTCATTCAGGAAAAAATCAAACAACAGCCAGTCAAGTACAGAGTCGCCCACAAACAAAGGCACTGGTGATAGTGCTCCCCCCACACCAGTCGACCCACCAGCTACACCAAGTATCAAATATTCCGACTCGAATTTGTCCGCCAACGACTACTACGACAGCAAGAATCACCCCAAGCAAGATCCTGATGAAGTGGTCGACAGCTCAAGTATGAAGGTAGAGGAGAAGATTGCGCGAGCATACCATCGAGATTTGAGCTGGCGCAAGGTTCTTGTCAAGATGGAGCCGGATGCACATAACAACATCATTGTGCGAAGGATGTTCAGCAATGCGCACGGATGGCCGGTGGTGAAGCACTTGTGTGATACCCACTTCAGCGATGCTGCTGCAGCTCGCACTGCTGACTCTGCAGAGACTAGCGCTGAGCAGGCCAAGGCCCTCAACAAAGAGCCCAGCAAGACAGGAGTAGAGACGAACGCACAGCCTGACAGCAAGGCGTATGATATGAATGAGAGCAGGAGGCGCAACTCGCTAGCCCGAACAGATACAGAGAACCTCGAGGCTGATGACAATGTGCCCGACCTCCCTTCGCAGGAACAAGAACGCGGCTCGGCGCCGCATAGCACGCAGCACCGTCACCACAGTCATACTTCTTCATCCTCAGTGTCATCACCTTCGGGATCTAGACCATCGCCCAAGCGGGTTGATTCTGTCACTTGGAGCGACCATGATTTCCTCGACAGTGGCGATGACTCAGAGTGGGAGGCAGATATCGCTTACGGCGGGGATAATGCCACTCGCCTACAGCCTCCGCCGTCAGCCAAACTTAGCAAAAGAAGCAATGAAGATGGTGGTGAGGGCGCTGAATCAGGCTCAAGCTCTAACAGTGGGTGGAATTGGACGGAGAAGATAGTCGGCAAGAGCGCACAGAAGAAGAAGCAAGCTTCCGCTTCGACGGTGACATCGCCACCGACTGCGGGTTCTACGAGTCTTGCGGCAGCGACAGCGGCACAGCCGAGCTCGTTCTCCCTCACATCATAGTATGTCTGGCAGAGATTGGCTGGTGGTTTATCGTCCTGAGGTCGAGCGGTGTGTATCCACTCTTTCATTGCTCTTTTTAGAGAGTTCTGGCGGGGAAGTCTAGACAGCATAGCGGGTGTGAGCATAGCTAGATTTATTTGTTAAAGGTATGCATATAGCACTATTTATATCATTCTCCGGAAGCATTGTACTGAGCCATATATGGGTGATGATGATACCATGCACGTATAGATAAGATGTCACGGTTAAGTTCAAAGGGCTGGATCATAAGAGAGTGTGTACTACGCGATGTGCTGGTTGTGGTTCGCCTTGTTCACGAAGGTTTGTAACTGCTTGATACCTTGCAGGCGCGACGTATACCCCCCCTTTCTAAGAGCTTGGTCTAAAAATGTGGGCAAACAGTGATTCACTAGGCATGTATTGGTCACGAGTATCGATGACTTGTTTCCTTGCGTTGTGTGTTTTCTGGGACATCATTTCCTCATCTGTTTCTCTTCAGCTTGGTGATTCTTTCTTGTTCCTTTTCTTTTTCTTTTCTCTTATCCTCACTCCAACTCTGATGAGGTTTGCTGAAGAGAGATACATTTTTCGTTGAGCTCGCTCTGGATCCCCGCGAAATTGTGGTATTCTCACGCTTTTGATGTTATTTTTGTAAGTGTATCTGTACATCTTCGTGCCCTTTTTGATTTGTCTTGTGGCAGTCATTCTCTAGACACATAACCTTTTGATGCCAATGGAAAAAAGTTAAGCTGCACATTTGTCGTTATTTCTTACCTTTTCTTTTCACACAGGGGGGATTCTGTCTGGCAAGATTGATTCTATATCGTCGGGAAGCTTGACGTGGCGCGCGTCTACCTTCCAAATATCGCGAAGACAAGTTGTAGGTATCTTCTATACAAACACACAGACACACCGCGCTGCACGCCGAGGTCGACTGTAAACGCAAACCCCCATTCGCCGCGCCAAGTCGGTCCTAGACTTATCATCACCTGGCTGGATGATAAGGGCAATACCCGATGTGAACATTCTGACGACTAGGTACATCACGACAGGGTGGTCGGTCGAATGTGCCATGGTGCAGCGTTCTATTGTGTTGCGTTGACCGCGCAAGGCTGCTTTCATTCTTTCTTTATCCGTCTTCAGCATGACCGAGAGTCACGGGCTTGGCGAGCTGGGGATGAAGTGCCGAGGTCGGGGGGGGGGGATCCCCTGGCATGAGCGACGTTTTCTTTCATGCCTTCCCCTTTCGATGTGCCGAGGAGCTGTTACGGCTATACATCATTCTCACAGTTGTCTTTTTGGAAAGGGGGGGGGGGGGGGTTGGAGGCGTGGCTAGACTAGAGGATTCGCTCCTCATGGCTACTGCTGGCAGAACTAAGGTATATTCTTACTTGAGTACGTACTTTAGAGCACACAGTGATGGACGTACCTCGGATGAGGCTCCGGGTGGGGAAAGGAGTAGTATGTATTATGTGTAGATAGGCTCTTTCTTGGAAATCCCCCCCTCCCTTTGGCAAAGTCTTTTGTCTCGTGGCTTACATATCACCTGGGGGCGCGGCTTGTCGATGGTAAGATGGGATGGGAGCCATTGAAGGCGGGGCTCAAGAATGATCTGAGGACCGGCTGATTGTGGGCTGGTTGTCTGGGTGTGTGTGTGTGTGTGTGCTCGTGATACAGATTTCGAGGCTCCCACGGGGTTACACTCGCTGGCTTCTGGGGTGAAGGGAGAGTGTGGAGTAACCTTGTCTGTCCCTGCCGTGCCGGCACCGAGAGGCTGTCTGGCAAGCTTGGCATGTGAAGATTAAGGTACTTGCTGTCAGGTGCACAATAAGAATTACGTCTGGAGTCGGGAGAGCACTGTGGGAAATCAGACGATTGGCCTCAGGGACATGCTCGACGACGTCCTGCCTGGCACTGCTGCTTGCATGAGTTTGTACAGCCGCCGTCGATTGGGCCAGAAGCACCGGGTTTGATGACGCCTGCAGACTAGAGTAGATCTAGTTTAAACTGCAGGCAGACGGGCATGCAACGCTGCTCGGCGACACGAGGCACACACAAGCTGGCCGGCAGAGGGCGGCGGCGTTCCGGCGGCGCAATGGCCTTGCCCGGCAACCACTATGTCGGGGTCTGGCTGCGGGCCGACTGCAACGTCGGAGAGGCAGAGGCAGAGGCAGAGCGAAGATTACAGGGCTGTCTCCGGGACAGATATAGAGACTTCTCAAGCATCTGGCTGGAATGGCTGTGCCCTGCATGCATGGCGCCGACATGCAGCCTGGCGAGAAGGCGACTGTCCATCTCACCATCTCAAGCTGGCGCAATCTTGTTCATCGCAGCCCGGCAAAGGCATACATACTTTACTTGCGATAAGTAAGTAGCGTACTATGATAGGCTTTCCCGGTGTAGGACGGCGGAATAAAGACTGCCCTAGACGGCCCTGAACCCCCCCCCCCCTCTTCTCCTTTTGGCTCCGGGGCGGAAACAGCGACCAGCAGGCCTCAAAGCAGTCGTTGTCGTCGTCGTCGTCAACCTTGCCGAGTTAGTTGCTTGCTGCTGCGATGCCCCTGAGTCCACGTGCAGGCGCAGTGGTCCCCCCCTCCTCCCTTCTCCCCTGGACTGCCGAGTCCTGACCGAGGTGAGGTTGAGGCTCCCTGTGCAGGCTACACTTAAAGTAGGCAAAGTAATCAGCCATCGGCATGTGCAGGTGCAGGTGTGCAGGTATTGTTCGGCTGGGAGTTCGGGCACCTGAGCCGAAGAAGCCGACGCGGTGCTGGGTGCCGCAAGTGGCGCTTCTGGCCAGGCCGACGACGACCCTGACGGACGGGCAGACGGACGGTGGACGCAAGATAAGAAGATGAAATGAGACTTGTGTGCATAGTCGGCCGGACACTGCCTGGGCTTGGGTGGATTTCCGGGGCAGTGTGGGGAGGTCATCCTGAATGAAGCCTTAACCTTTGCTGCTGTGGCGTCGTCTTGCGGGGTGGTGCCAGTGTAGCCGGGACGTGGCTTGGTTCCCTCTCGCATGCTGGGGCTGGACATTATTGCTTTCATTGCTTCTGACAGACAAGGCAGGTGCACTAAGTAGGCTGCGATGCGCCAGCTGGGCAGGCACGACCCCCACGCCCCGCAGTGCAGGGGAGAGGGGCGTGTGCAGCAGCTGCAACTTGCCGCGCCCCCAGCTGCCTCCTGTCAGAGATCCAGAGATAAGCTGGCACAGTCCTCAGCACAGTGCCCTGACTACGGCTGCGTCCGCCTTGAGGTCCCAAGGTCGAGTAGCACGACAGCACGACAAGGACATGAGAGGCTGCTACCACCACCACCACCACCAATCAGCCGCCCCCAACGCGTTACAGTCAGCAGCCCACTGCCAGTGGCCCCATCGTCATGATCCAGTCAGTCGATCGCACTGCCCGCCTGCCTGCCTGCCTGCCTGCCTGCCTGCTTGTCTGCCGGCCGTCTGCCTCCAAAGACGACAACCTCGACGTTGCCATCGACAGCGACAGCAACATCGACAGCCTCCCGACACGGGGTGCCACTGCCTACGTGGCAGCTTGTGTCCGAGTACACACGGCGAGGTCATGCTGACGACGCCGTACACTACACGACACGACACGTATTGACCACCCGCACTTACACAACTACCAACTTAGTATCCTCTTCTCGGCAAACTCCACGTCTGCACATGCCACACAATCTGGAGTACCCCAGCCGGAGACCCCACACGAACAGAGACACACGCACCAGATAGATAGATAGACAGACAGACAGACAGACAGACAGGCAGGCAGACAGACAGACAGATGTCTAGACGCCTTATCGCTACAGTACCAGTCTTGACCACACCCAGCTGACCCACCACGCGTCCAACCCAAACGTCCGTATCAGGCTGGCTTGGGTAGCTGCCACGACTCAGTATCTCTCCCCCCCTATCGGCTCCCTGGTCCGTCTTGAGCCCAGGCACCTCAGACTTCTTTCTCCTCCAGCGGTCTTCCCAGAGGAGAACAGGGCAATGGTCGACTTGCCGTCTGTTCATACAGCCTCTGGCCTGCCTGGCCAGCAGCAGGGTGTCACTGCGGGCACACGATGCGCCCATTTCGGGCTCCTCGAGTCCCATCTTCCTGCGGGCACACGTTCCCGACATGTAACGATTCATTTAGTTCGCACTGGGACGTTAAGCAATCGGATCGCTGGGCATCTAGACCTCTGGTACTTCGGACCTTTGTACGCTCCTCAAGCTGCCCAGCAATCGTGCGCGCCTTGTGTATGGCGAAGTACGAAACCGTCACACACAGTCGACACGATTAGACATTTCCTGCCCCGCTAATCCTGGGTACCCTATATTACCATGGCTATTGTCTGCTTGAGCACCATCTCGACACCGAACCTCGTCACGAGGGGCCTCCGTCACGTCTCTCAGACGTTGCGCCTTGCCTGTGTGTGGGGGTCGCGATTGTCAGAGGTAGCCCCGTGGTCACCTTTTTAGCATGATGCTTGTTACCACTTCAGTAGCCGTGGGAGGGGAGCGTCCCGCCGTGGCGGTACACGCGGCATTTCAAAACGTCGTGAGAAGTCGAACAGCCGGAGTTTCGGATCAAAGAAAAACGCGGGCATCCACCTTGCTAACCGCGCCTCTGCGAGAGCTGCGTCTTTGGGGGTTGCCAGGCCATAGGCGACTATAGACTCGAAATTCCCATGGCCGCCTAGAACAAGCGCACATGTCAGTCATCGATCAATCTCCAGCTCCCCATCACCTATCGCTTGTTTCCTGCTCCGGTAGTCCGGCTCCGGATAGACACGACGTCATCATCGCAACCACTGCACCTTGTAATCTCGACAGGGCGGCAAGGGTCGCGGGGCAGTGGGGTTTAGTGCGCTAAGGACCCAAGCGATTGAGCCCAGATCTCACGATTCACATTCTCTCCCGAAGATCCCTGGTCGAACTGGCAGATCACGGCCCTGATTTTTGCAGCCCCGCCAGATCAGGTTTACAGGTAATGCAAGGAATGTCGCCTGAGGCGGCACCTGGACGAAAAGAAAAAGAAGAAAAAGGCTGCAGCAGGATGGTCTGGCCGCACCCCAGCCCCGGAATCCCGCAGGATATGGATACGCTTATGTATGCAAAATGACTGGGACAAATGAGCCCCCCCCCCCCCAAAAAAAACGAGCACTAACCCGCAGCCACCGCCCCAGAACACCAATCTGTCCACTTGACTAAGGGACATCGTGACTCTGTGACACATCCCTGTGCCTCATGACTTGCTCCTCGCGAGCAGAACCCGAATAGAGCCACCATGATTACAGCTGTAATGGTTACGTCTTGTGGTAAGATGAAGCCCTCTGGGACAACTCCTCTACTCAGCGAGGTGTTATGCTCCAGCCACACGATTTCGCGACTCCGAGTGTCTTCAGCTGGCAAAAGAGATCAGCTGGGAATGGGAAGTGCGATCCGGAAGCGTACCAACTATTCTCCCCTTTAATCCACAAGGGGTAGGACTTCAGGCTCGGGTCGAGGGCGAAACAGCAGTGGCCGCCACAACGGACCGACGAAGCGGGAGGCGATGTACAGGCTGTGTTCCTGTGCTCCCGGGCAGTGTTTTTCGGTACAGTGCTGGAATGCAAAAGCTGCGGCTGGCCCGGGCGACCGAATTCGGAAAACGCAAGCGTCAAGACAAGCAGATTACGCAAGGCAGGATTTGGAGATGATTTGCGACCACTACGACTCGGCCAAGGACAGGCACAGAAGCAAAATCTCCATGATGCATCCCAAAAGTCGGTGTAGCCTCCGCGACACCAGCAATCCAATGTCACAATGTGGCAGCCTGTGGTTGGATTTGTTGCTCCCTTTCCTCGTACCTGAGATCTTGACCGAAGCTAAGGGATTAGCTGTCTGCAACAGTGCCAGCACCTACACAGTTCAAGCGAGCAGAAAGGGTGATGCCGTCATGGTGTGCCTGCTACACGACACGACTTTTGGCGAGACCTGACATGTCTTTTGTCATTGGCAAGAGGCAGAAGAATCTGGGGACACGCAAAATATCTCGGAGAATTAGTAATTAATGGAGACATGAGTGCGGACTGCCAAATGGGGACAACGTTGCAACGCACGCGGCACCTGTCTTTCGGCCGGATGACATGGCTGGGTCGCTGCACAGCCAAGTTGTCTTCAGAGGTGACTGCGTGACTGAAGATTTGGCCTCTGGTCGGAGAGCATGTTGTGTCAGATTGATGAGAAAAGAAGTCGGATCAGACGGCTGTCCAGTGCGAGAGATGGGCCGCTCCCACATCGGCAGCAGAAACACGGGGAAGGCTCCGGGGAAGCCGGCAGCCCACCCATGTCACTCACATTCACCTGGACAGAGGATGCATATGCGCCACGATCCGAGGCGAGGCGCAACTTTGTCTCTCCTCCAACCAGCCAGGCACCAAGGCTGAGCAATGCCACATCTTACACATACTCCGTATCGACGCCCAGGGATCGAGTGGCTTCATCCTACCCAGGAGCAAGCTCCAGGAAGCTCCTCAGGACCCTGCAGGCCTCCTTCCGACTTCTCGTATGGACGTGTGGCTGCGAAACACAAGCTGACGTGTAATTCAGCCTTGGGTTATCGTTGCACACATACAGTGCCCGCTTGCCTTACAACAGCTCCTGCATCTCAATCGCCATTCGCCATGTCTGCTTACGACACGCACAGCTCTGACAAGCATCTGGAGGGTGCCAGAGAGACAGACTTTGGCTCCTTTGGTCAACCTCGACTGGTTGCACGGCACCGCCCCCTTATTCAGGTCTTGCACATCTTGCACAGCCAGAGTCACGCTCGCCAGTATAAGTCGTCAGGACAAACTTTATGGCGGTGACCTGAAGACTAGTACCATACACGGCTCGAGACAGCCTAAACCTTCTCTTGGCTCGACCTGGACTGCGCCAAGTCGGAGTTCTTATCACATATGGATTGGCCATCTCGCAGATGTCAATTTTGAGCGAGCAGGGTGCTCTTGGCTTCAAACACTGTATTCGCTTCCACCTGCTTTTGGGGCACGAATCCTATCTCATTCCACCCCACACCATTGCACAATACTAGACTTCGGCAGCGCGGATCATCACGCCCACACGGGCATCTCGATTTCAGTGCCGTCTTTGAAGATCTCGTCAGAGGATTTCCCCACGAAAAGCGACGCCCGACACACTCATGCGAGCCACGTCAATCGATGACACCTGCGGATCCCCCTTTGATCCAAGCCCCGGAGCAGGTTGCTCCATATTATACATTCCTGCCCGCAAGCAAGAGAGGTACGTGCGGCATACGTTGAAACAGCGTAATGCACATATGTCATGCGTGCGCAGATCAAGAAAGCTCACCTCACTATTGCACACTTACCTCGCTTCTTCCCACGAGCACGTCATGACCGGCACATGACAAGGGGACCACGTACTGCAGTCCCAAGTTGGCGAAAGAACAAGTCGCTGGCTTATCCGGCCGATGAAGGTGATACGTACGGTTTATAGTTGGGCACAGGGCGAAACTTTGCTTCTGTGTCTGCTTCGACTTATCCGGCAATGCTCATGCACCCTCGCGCTCAGTAACTTTTCTGGGGGGCACCCCAACTAGCCTACCCCACGGGGTCGAGTGGTATCAAAGCCCTTGGCCAAGCACAACCACCCTGTCCTTGTGTGGTTCATCCAGTCCGTCTTCTTTGTGGCAGGCTCAGATCCTTGTGTCGATGCACGCAGGATGCAACACACAGTCTCATTCCTTCCCTTTCCTTCTGGCACCTTCCATAAATGTACTTACTGGTGCGCTTCCTTCGTCTGCGTGGCGTTTGCTTTGTTTTCCCCTTTTACCCGCATCTAGGACCGCCCGCCCGCCCAGTCTTGTTCCCTGGAGCGGCAGGTAGGTACGCACGCAACCTTGTCTAACTTTGTTACCCCTTCCCGGCTACCCAGCCAGCCCGGGACCCCGGCGTAAGCGAGCTCAGGTCATCCATCCCTGGTTCGTGCGCAAATCCCCTTTTTCTTTGCGGTCTTGGGTTGTCTTGTGCTGTGTGAACTCATGTCTCGCCCGGCTTCCCTTCCCCGGCTGCCGGATCACTGTGCCGTCGCCCGGCATTGGCACGCGGCTCTCTCCCTCCCGCAATTCTCCCGCCTCGAGGTCTGTGTCTCGGTGTACTTTTTATGCGCTTGTCATGGAAACCCCCGTACAGCGTCAACCAAACACAAACAGTCGCGCGCGTGCGCTTGGCTTTTCTTTAGTCAATCAGGGGGGTTGGGAGTTTGATCTTTTTTAGAGTGAGGCTGATTCACATCCGCTATAATTTACACGTTACGATTTCACACAAAGCAGTTTGCAGGTAGACGATACGTGTTGATTTGAATCGTTGGTGAAAGGAGGAGAGATCTAATTCCGCTAATCGGGGTTATCGGAGGAACAAACAAAGACTTCTATGTAAACTGCCCGCGGGAATATCACCCGGTTGCTGTAGTCTTCCGCCCAAAAGTAAAATGGGATGATGAACAGGGTACAAACATGTAGTTTCGGACCATTGAAAGCCGTCCCAGATACGCCATATGCAGACCAGCAGCGAGACTGGCTGCTAATACATTAACAAGGTGTGCCGGAGCATGCCGGAGCAGCATCACGGTGGAAACCCTACAAGAACAGGTAGAAGAGAACTGGTCCACGCCGGAACCATGCAACAAAAAAAGATTTGCCAAGATACGCCGCCCTGATGTCTATGTTGTACCTTCTATTCCATATGTCGTGATTCATGACCCGTTACCAGGCCTGTCGCTATGTGATGTCAAGATTGAGCCACTAAGCCCGGTCCATCAAGTCGCCTCCCACTAAGCTGCCAGTAGTAGAACTTCGACCGCTGTGCGCAAAGCTGTCCGAAGGGCCAAGCAAGTCGTGAACAGCTAATTTTGGCATTTGCGGGACAGGCAATTTCCTGCTGCCGTCGGGCCTGCTGATGATGTCGGCCAGAGACATGCCGCCACTAGAGCGGTGGCTTGGAGCGCTCGTCGGGGGCGGCGGCTGGTGGTAAGGGCTTCCTTCCATCTGGGGCTCGAGAGGAGCAAGGGCAGGAGTGTGTCCCAGAGACAAGTTCCGCAGCGTAGGCAACTCAACGCCAGCGTACGGCCTCAAGCGAGGAGAGTGAGCAGGCGTGGCTAGGGGGGTGTGATCAGGTGTAGGCGACAGCGAGTCGTGTGAGAAAGTGGGCGACGAGGGAGCAGTCGAGTTGGGGGAGTTTGGCCTGGAGCGTTTGGCCATTCTTCCTGTGTGGTTGTAGTGATCGTCGTTGTGCTCATCGTTGGAATGAGATCTCGACATATGGTAAGCAGAGAGCGAAGGCAGGTGGCCTCGAGAGCTGTGGATACTATGCGAGTAGTAAGGGTGATGCCGGGCGGACGGCAGGTGGTGTTCCCGCTCGACCTGGTGAGCAGCGTGGCCAAGAATGCCCATGCCAGAATCACGACCATAGTGGTGAGCAGGACCTGGAAGAGCGTACGAGGAGAACGAGTGAGGGGGAGACACATTGGGCGAGACCAGCGTCGAGTTGGGAGCAGAGCGAATGGAGCGAGGCCCGGAAGGAGGTCCCATCAAACCCGAGTCGGGCGACAGTGAGTGGTTGATGGAGTGGTGAGCGGCCTGACCAGCCTTGTTCCCTCTTCGCGAGTTGGGGTTGTTGTGTATCCGCGAGTGGCGGGTGAGCTCGTCAGAGCGGGAGAACTTTTTGCTGCAACCCGGGTGCTGGCAGGCATGAGGCTTCTCGCCTGTGTGAGTACGAATATGCCTGGTCTGGTGCTCGAGACGGTGGAAAGCCTTGTCGCAGAGCGGGCACTTGTAAGGACGAGGCAGCTCGTTTGCAGTCTCTGTGGCCTGGCCTCCAGGAAGAGGGCCGTTTGGCCGGATGACGGTGACGGAAGCCATGCTCGAGTCTCCGTCAGCGTCGGTGTGGTTGGTGGTATTGTTGCTCCGGGCAGCGTCGGCCAGCTGGGCCGTGGCAGGAGAAGCGTCTGGGTTCAGCAGGTTGGAAAAATCCACCGCTGACTGTGAGCGTTGCATGTGACCGCCGGCCAAGTCGGCGAGGTTGCTGTGCTGCGTGCGGTGGTTACGAGGTGTTGGCGTGCAGGTGACCAGTGCTGGGTGGTCGAGGAGTGGAGTGCCGATACGTGCAGACAGAGAGAGGACTGTGCTCGTCGAACAGCTTGACCTTGTTAAGATCGTCGAGGCGTTGTTGAGTGGGTGGTGTGTGTGTCGTTGTGGGAGAGAGCTGGTGGTGATAGTGGTTGAGGATGGGGTGGTGCGGGAAAAGTCGAGAACCGGGGGCGCGGGGGGTATTTGAGGCAGGCGCAGGTGCAGGGAGGCAGCGAAGAGAGAAAAGTTGGGGGAGGGGGGTGGCAGCGTCGCTCTCTGCGGGCGTGCTGGAGGCCGCGAGGGTGAGGGCGAGCGAGGGCGAGGGCGGGCCGGCAAAAGATCTTGCCAGGCCCGCGCCAGGCCAGGCCAGTCAGCCTGCTCGACACATGCACGCCCGCTGACCCTGAGGCACCTGGGCACCTGCCTGGACATCTGGGCATCTGGGCATCTGGGGGCTTGGGGCAGTGGGTAGCGGGCAGTGGGCAGTGGGCAGCGGGCAGCGGGCACAGGAAACTGAGGCAGGCGTAGGCGCAGGCGCAGGCGCGGTGGTGCAGAGGTGTGTGTCGGGCGAAGGGCACTCCACAATCGCGCCCACTCCCCATTCCCACCCCTAATCCCACGCCCACCCCCCCTCTGGGGTACGGGCGGCCCATGGCGGCTGCGACTGGCGACTTGCGGGGCCCCCCCTGCCCTGGCTACAGGTAGCGTATCTCATGTACGGGAGTGCTCGCGGCACTACCAGAGTGGACTACAGTACTACAGTACTTTGTGTCTATGCTAAGTCAAAGTATGGAGTGCATGGCGCTGTCTGGTCCAGCACAGCGGGCAGCCACGTTCAGGCACTGCGCTGCGCTGCGCTGCACTGTGCACTGCAGCCTCTGCTGGCACCGCCCACGGCCGTCGCTCTCCTGTGCATCTCTGCACCATCGCCAGACTCAGAGAGAGCACAGACTGCACCCTAGAAGCCTGCCAAGGGACACGACAACTGCGTACTGGGATCACTTCTCATTGCGAGTACAGTGTAGCCCTGACGCAACACCCCCAGCCTTTCTTCCCTTCCTCCACTTGTCCCTGCGCGTGCACATGGCATCAGTCAGCCAAGTCAGTCCATGCCCAGCACCTTAAACCGAGCCATTACGCAACTCACTCGAGCTGACGGCACCGACTACGTGCTCTTGCTTGCTTTGCACGCACAATTCGAGGGGCGTGCTGATAAGCCCGGGGGGGTGACATTGACCCGCCACAAGATAGAAAAAAAGACTTGACGGTTGCTGAGCTGGCGCCTGCCAGCACTGTACACACTGCCGCTGCTGCTCGTCAGAAAAGAAGGGAAAAAATGTTCTCGGGGAGAAACTATGCCAGTGGGGGTCCGCCCCGGGGGGGCGTGCCTTGTCATGGCGGGGGGCAGGGAGGGGCGTGAATAGTGCGTGTACATAATTCCGTCAGCACACTACTGTAGCCTTTTCGTCCCACGAGCAGACTCTGTGTGTGTGTATGTGTGTGTGCGTGTGCGCGCGCTCATTGCTCAGGCGTAAAGTGTCCATCCACACGGGTGCGTGAGCGCCAGCCTCGTTCAGAATTGCGAAACACTCGCGGGCACAGGATTGGGGGCCTTTCTGCCGCCGCCCCAAAATTGGACGACTCGAATCGGCGTGCACGTGGATGGACTGGCATTGCTCAACCATGGCTTGTCCTGCCAACGGAGATATGGGCAATGCACATGCTCTTTTTTCCGGCCAGCGAGCCTCTCCTTCAGGTGTCGACCACATTATGATTTATCTCTCGTCGGCTCATTGATCCCCAGCAAATTCCGAGATAAGCCAACCCTAATTTCGTGAAAGCCAGCACAGCTGGTCCGTACGTCGCGCAAGTGCTGTCCATACATAGTATTCATGGCTCTTCCCAGCCGTGTCCACTCGTGCTCCGTGGAGTCGTGCCCAGAACAGCGACCAGAGTGTCAGAGGCATATTCCTTCATGCACCGTGGCTCCATCGTGGACTGCCGGGACTTCTGCTGGACGACAAACCATTTCCAGTCCTCGGCGATCCTCCGGTAATATCTAGCGCCTGGTTCCGTCATGTGGGGAGCTGGCTGGCAAGCAGGGCTCTCGCAACTCCTGCTCGGGTGCACGCAGGGCAGGCTGGGCGGGACGGGGCGGCTTTGGCGATAAGTGATCCAGGGGCGGGCGTGTGTAGAAGCAGAAGCATGAGCACAAGCACGAGCACGGGTCCGGACTCCTGACACCTCTCTCCACACTGTTTGTGCCCTGTCACATCTTCCCCGTCTGGGGACGGCAGACGAGACGGGAAGCGCGAACCACACATCTCCTTTTGGCTCCTGATAACCTCATCTTGTTTCGTACCGCAGATATTGGCGCCTCCGCAATTGGGCCGGTTGCTGGTCCTCTCACACCTTGCACACATGGCGCGATCAACAGGCACATTAGACCCCAGGTCCGGACGGACATGCACAATGAGTCGAGTCGTATTGGCTGGCAGTTGCCGATGCGCCTGCAGTGCCGCGCGTGTCGAGGCTCCCGCGCTGGCGCTTGTGGTGATACAGCACACTCCCTCCCTCCTGCTTCAGGCCTGGTGTGACGAGAGATGTGATGGACGCCGTGCAAAAATCCCATCGTGCTATGGTCGTCATGGCTAGCACGCATACAACCAGGACCCTTGGCTGCCCCATACGCGAATCATCTCTGGATTTGCGGTTTTCGGCACCATAGGTGAAGGTTGTGGGGAGCTATACCTGAAGTCAACACCATCCCTCCCCCTTTCGATGCCGCAAATAGCGTGGTACCCCACGAAACGCCAATCGAGCCTGAGAGGGTGTGCCACCCCGCAACCTTCTTCGCTATTGATACTTGTGTACTATGTGTCGTAAGCAGTGCTTTTGATTTTCTCTCAGCACGGCGCATCCCCGCCCCGTGACTCAGGAACCGTCCGTGCTATGCTGCGTTGCTCGGCGGGTGGATGATCGCGTGGGACACGAGTCCTGGCGCTGTCCATCTGAATGAAGGTAATTGAAGACTGAGCGAAAACTTTGACCCTACTATTATTCATACTGATCGACGTAGTAATGCGATGGCTATGTTCACTGGCCTTCGAAAATCTGATCTTGCCAACCTTGTGAGGCCATGGTCCCACCGCAGAGATACCTCGTTATTCCATCATTAATGGGGCTTCCGGTCCATCGTGGCAATCTGGTTGCTACTTGGAGCGCGACAGGACCCGAGTCATGTCCAGGGTCTGGCGTCATCATGGAGCAACTGACGAACATTTTATCACGCTGCCGATGCAATGTTCGGCTCTGAAATGGTTTGTGATCGCTTGTTGCTGGAGTTGTCATTGATGTCCTCGGCACAGGTGGGCGAGTCCTCCATCGATACATGGCTGAGCGCACAAAACCTATCGCTTTCCATTTGCTAGTCACAAGCGAGTGGGCAGCCGAAGTTGCAATTAATATCCAGGCCGTGGGAGTGTGGGGGACAGCTGCAGGGTGCAGATCGTGGAGAGCGGCGTCTAGGGCAATTCTTGATAGTCGCCAGGCCTGGCCAGATCCTTTCCAGTTGGCAAGTGTCTTTGTCTTTTCTGACGTGACCTGTCGCCTATGCAGACCGGGTAATGCGAAGCACGCTCATCGTCCACGCGAGTACTTCAAAGCCAAAGTCTTGTGCCAAATCGTTATTTCCATGGGTGAACTGTAACACCAGCTATGCAACGTATTGGATTTTGGCGAGATGGTGCCGCTGAGGTTTGGTTTCGAGCTAAATGTGTGACCTGTCCATTCGAGCTGGACGAAAGCATGTGCTTGGGATAGTAGTCCATACTACAACTGCGCAGCTCTATCTTACCAAGTGTCCGGTTTGGGATACTCCGTTCTCCGCAAGCACACCTTCTGCGGCAAAAATCGCGATACATCCAGGTGTTGGCGTGGAGCTTTAGGACGGGGTGGGGGTCGCTCTAGAAGATAACGAGCTGGCCTGCTAATTCGGCGGGTATTGCGCGATGAGGAATAGGTGTGAAGCGGGCTCGGCCAGAGTTGAGCCAACTTCGTCGCTAGTTCCTGCTGGGTATGCCAGCATTTTTGCTACGCAGAGCCGACAAGGTCAAGGACGCGCAAATAGCAGCACACACAACAGTCGACTCGGTCCGGCATGTCGTGCTGTCGTTCGTGTTGGCCACAATACCTCGCTGCAACCTTCAGTAATGACGAAACCCGGTTAGTGTTTCGGGTGGCATGCCCTGTTTTGGGCAACTGACATCATGCGGACAAGTGAAGGTCAGATTTTTCGCCGCATCATTCCCCATTTCTTCTTTGCAGAAATCTGGGGCCATAGATCTGGGGAAATGTTCCTCATGCACTTAGGCATGGAGCCAAGCCAAACTGTGGCTACATCGTGCCGACGAACTTCAGACTGGGCGGCTCGAGATTTTCGCAGTATTGGCGGGCCCCCAGCAGAAGTGGCTTTGTCAAAGCCGCAGCTTTTTCATGTGCTTATGCGTAGTGGTTGGTGGTTTAGTGCACACTGCTCCCTGCTTGGAAAATGAATCCTATCCCCTAGCTCAGACCTAGCCAGCTTTTACATGTGACAAGGCTACATGTCGGAGCAGGATACTACTCCTTATAAATTGTGTTGCGAATAGCATTATTCGTCAACTTTGCACCACAGCATTCTCTTTATCATGTTCTGATGCTGGCGGAAGCCCAGAAGATCGATGTCTAGGACTCCTGGTAGGTGCTGTGACTTTGTCGGACCGATTGCCTCGAAGGGAGAACGAGCCAGATAAGCTGGGGTCGGCAGATTGACAAGCGGAGTGGCGCCGGCGAGATAGATGTGGCGGTCTGCTCTCGTGCTTAGTCACCCTGCCTGGGCTGCCTACCACAGTCGAAGCTGAGAGCCTTCGCGCTTGAGTGAGAACCGGGGCGAGGGTGAGGCTTCGGCCCTTCTCCGCACGAACGGATCACTCCGAATAAGGTCCGCTTCTCCACAAGTGGATCACCACACCCTCCCGAGCGAGTCTTGAGCGGCCACCAGAAAAAAACGGCAGGTCCGAGAATTTCTCTTCACCCACTGGCATGAAGAGGCTAAAGAGGCTCCAGATTCCTAGTTTCTCCGAGGTACGGCCCGGCAGCATGGTCTCTCATGCTGGGTGGAAGCACCGAGGTACTGGCTCGGTGTGGGGCTGTGCCCTTTTCCCGCAGGGTGGATTGAACATGTACGCTGGACGAGGATCGTGGCTGCGTCAGGTCGCTTGGATCTAACCGCAGGTTGAGGTGATTGAAAAGGAGGTCACACTTTCATTTCTCCGCTGCAGTCTGGTGTTGAATTGCGAGCGAATTGATGGCTGAGTTAGGTTTTTGGTGTATGAATTGTTGCATTGTGATCCTCGTCAATGGTTTATGTGTGTAGCCAATCTGATCAATCTTCGCCTCGGGGACATTCCGCAATCGAGGCTGTGTGGTGATACGTGTATACGGACAGTGGTACAGGCAATGGTCGCATTGCTGCTCGGGATCATGCCGGCCGGGTCGCTGCATGTGTGCAGCCCGAGCTGCAGGTGGCGCTGGCGTACCTTGCAGTTTAGGCCCCATGCCTCCGTCCGTGTTCTCGAAACCTGCCTGGCCAGACCAGGTACAGTCGGCCGAGCGGCCGAGTGGCCTGTCAACTCGCCGCCACTTTCACAGTCATCGTGGGCTGTCTAGCGGAGCACGATATGACTGGATCAATGCAATGCTGGTTTTCTTGGCCGTCAGTGCACAGTGGTGCAGGACACAAGGCGCATCGGGTGGTTTCGAGGGACATGCCAATAATCTGTCCAGCCTAAGGGGTCGTCGTGTCATCATGTATGTTGGTGTGCCTTTAGGCCATTGGCCTCTTCAAGACAGATAGTCGGGCTGAGGCGGTGCATCATTCTATACTGCATCAGCAATGGCGTAAGCTCATCTAATTTTTTGTGCTGGGCTGTCGACGTGATCAACATGAGAAAACAAGCGGCTGGCGTTTGTCACCCGATCCCGTTGCAATGCCTCCCAGCCGGTCAGTCGAGGTATGAGAAGATGGTAGTGGCGGCTGGGGTTTTGGCCTTGGCATGGGACATTGGGCGACTCGATGCACGGGAAGACATTCGCAGGTCGTCTTGCTTTCACAATCTGGAAATTGTTGTGTTTGCAGTAGCCTGCGCTCCGGGTCATTGAGCAGTTTTGCTGCACATGCCGCAAGGTGTGCAACACAAGCAGGCGCCTTGTGGTGCGTGCCTGCTCAGAGGCTGCCACCGGAAGGCGCGTCTTGGGCGGCACACCCCGCGTCTCCACAAGTTCTCGAGGCCTCAAGGCACCTCCAAGTCGTGGCTAATGTGCCTTGGCCTCACTCATAGACCCGAAGCTGCTTGGGTGGACGATCTTCAGTGCTCGAGACACGAAGCCAGCTCAGCAGGTCTGGCCGGTTCCGTTGGCCACGCGGGCAGTGCAGCAACTGGGCCGCAGTCGAGATGAATGCTGCAACGCGAGAGGGCTCCGATGTTGCGAGTTTCGACCTAACATCGACGCGTACGTTTATTTCTGAACGTAGACTCTAGCAAAGACTGATTTCCCCTAGATCGGATGCCCACAGTATCTGCTGCGCAGATTCTCGAAGATCTAGGAGAGAGCCGGTCCCGCTTTATTGCCACGGGCATCACCGCTCTCGACGAGGCTGTCACGCCTGTTCTGTCGGTAGGTGAAGATGGTATCAACACACCACCACGAGGCTTCGAGACCGGCCAAGTCGTTGAGATATGGGGTCCGCCAGGTGTTGGTAAGACTGCTATTGCGTAAGACCCATCATTTTGCACCAACGGCTCATGAATCTCGTTGCTAATCACCGCCGACATAGGCTACAGCTTGCGTCAAATTCTATCCGTTCCGGACAGCAGGTTGTCTGGGTAGGTCAGTAGACAATGTTTGCAGTATGAGTAGATTTTAAGTCATATCACTAACCGAGATGCAGACGGCTTTCATCCCGTTTGTGGGCAAAGACTGCGTAGGATCGTCAGCAACCCAGTGGACCGTTCGACACCTAATGCGGACGACGAGACAAGTTCTTTAAGGACTATTGATGCTTTCCACCACTTCACTGCACCAACACTGGCTCACTTGCTCGCCTTATTGTGCAAACCCACGACGGCTTCTATTCCAGATGGAACGTCAATCGTCGTGATTGACTCGTTCTCCGCGCTTTTCAACCACGCGTATCCGCGGAATGTCGAGTCTAAGAAGAACGTCAAGGGTACGACATTGCCTTGATAACTTCGTCAGGACCGAAGCCTTGGGAAGAGATGATATCTAACAGAAGAATCTTTTAGGCCCGAGCGCTTCATCGCGACGCCTGCAGGTGATACAGTTCATTATAACAGCTTTGCAAAAGCTCGCCGCTTCAAGAGACGTTCTGATTGTTGTCATATCTCAATGTGCAACGAAGATGCAGACAGACCGCGGTGCCATCATAGCGCCAGCGGTCTCGAGCGCCGCCCTCGAAGCTGGTCTGGGCACGCGTTTAGTGGTGTTTCGAGACTGGATTGGTTCTCGTGAAAGTTCACGGAGCATTAACGTCGTTGGCATACAGAAAGTCAATGGCACAGCAGTACCCGAAGTCATTGGGCAGGTCTGCCCGTTTGATGTAACCGCTGTAAGCTGTCACAGCCCTGAGATATTCGTCCATAGCCCGCTTAACCACTGGCTGACAGATTGCAGGATGGAGTAAGCGACATCCAGGAGGGACTGAGTCAGAACACTCGCCATGTGGCTCACCACAAACGCAAATTGGACGACGCCGGCTTCGATATTATGGATAGTGACGACGATGTGTACGGCTGGTTATCTGACGACGAGGCACAGATTCCCGGCATGCCAGCACAGGCTCAAGGCAGTGAGGATCTGCTTCTTGGCGAGGAGGACAATTACGACGATCAAGGTGCCCAGGATGACGATGAGAGCGAACTGAGTTCGCCTCCTGAGAGTGGAAGCGAACATTAGCTGTCTACCATCAACAGACTTGTCTGGAACATCTAGCCTAGGACGCCAACCTCAGATCTCGGCAGAAAATTGCCGGCACTTATGTGTCGTTCTCGGCCTAATGACTCCTCAATCCACAACAGCCAGTCCAGCCAGCGCGACGAACACAAGTATGCGCCTCACCCAAAGCTGCTTGAGCTGCCCTCATCCTAGATGACCCCACTATAAGACCAGTCCTGCCGGCCAAATATTACATAGAAGACCCACGACGGGCGAGCCCACACGGCATTCCAGATCCTTGATACCCAACGAGCCTGGTCCCGCTGTATTGGCGCATGCTGCAGCAAGCGTTGCAGATTCTGCTTGGGCGTGTAAGGAAGTGGCGACCAAGCACAGCGAATTGCACTGTGAGCCCTTGGACTTCTCCAGATGCCATACGCGGCACAAGCACTGTTGTCTGATTGACATCAAAATCCCTGCTCCATGATGCAAAAAGACAGGGACCATGAGCGATCAGATCAGCCAAGCTTGACTTTCGATACTTCACCTGCAACATGGGCTCGGATCAGGGGATGCTGTGCAGGGCTCGTTGATCCCGGCGCCACCCCAGCAGCGTGATGCAATTCCCTACATGGTATCCCGTGGGGACAACTACAAAGTAATAGCCGCCTGGCACCAGAACGACAGACCACAAACAGGCCATCGAGGCTCGGCTGCACAAACGAAGAGAGTGGTGTTTCCGGATCAGCATGTGCAGCAGACATCTTCATGTCTGCGCAGTATTGGCGACTCTCGTCTGTGCCGGAGCTCCGAGCGGTTCCAGTGCCGCTCCCCCGCGTACTCCAGAGGGCTATTTAGACAAACGCCCTTGTGCCACATGCTACAGCCTTGGCCCGGCAGATGTCGGAGCCACGCGCATTGTGGATCTGCTAGTTTTCATCTTGGGGGTGATGGTGAGAGTAGACTCTGCCACATCAGCACAAGTCCGGTACCAGAAAAAAGAAGAAAAGAGGGCAGGACTGGCCGGCCTTGGTATTAGCGGTGGCGAAAGAAGCCCGGGAGAAGCATGTCAAGACTCAAGGCGCACGTGGGGCAGCATGCAGATTTTTGTCAATCTTGGCGTGTTGCAGTCCTGGAGATGGTGTGTGGCGGCGGGGGATGTGGGTGGCTGTCCGAGCTTGGGGCTGTCGGTTCGCCTTTGTGGTGTTATCGGGTCTGACCGCCGTGGTCTGGTCCGTCTGTACTGGCCTCGTTCTTCCCGCGGCTTTGCTCTTGAAACCGCCTCACGAGCCATCGCCGAGCTCAAGCTCTCTTACCTTGTCACCTCAACTGTCATCACCGACCACAATGGTCGCCTAGACTTGACTCGTGGGCGTGCATACAATAGGATACGTAGTACTAGCGACCCTCTCCCTTATAGCGGATACCCGCGGCTTTGCTCCAATGATGAATGCACCGCAGATCTCCTGCGTGTCCCATGCTTTACGTGTCGAGAGAGTCAAGCACGGTATCCTCGGATTACCCCACAAGGCTAGCCCGGGTACGCAAGACAATCCAACAAGTCGATCTCTCCTTTCCCCTGCATCAAACGGTCTGAGGGTCATGTACGTCCAGGACACACGACATGGTAGACAAAGAGCTTTCCGGCTGCCAACACTTCTCCTTCAGGCAAGTTCACACGGAACCGTGGCAGACAGTCCTCCCCCTTTCCCCCACGGATCGCCACGCGCGCAAGTCTATGACCGAAAAGGGATACCTGCAGCGTGGGGAGACGATCATGTGTTGGCATGATTACCTTTCGCCTTCAGTCACGCCATCGCATCATCCGACCATTATTGTCTGGGGATTTGTTGATCGCTGCTGGTATCGAGCGTCTGAGTTCCCCGGCATGTCGTTCCAGGTTTTTGTTTTTTGCTTTTTCTCCTTGTCTTTCTTCTCTTGGCTCGGCTGGCTCTCATGCGCTGTCTTTCAGATCTCGATGCACTAGCCTCTGCTATTGGCTTGCCCTGCACGCAAATGCGTTGTTCAATGCCCTTGCCAAGTATAACAGTTCTCAAACGGGAAATGGCCTGATAGTAGCACCAGTCCGCGACCTATGCTCCTTTTATTCTCCAGGCAGCATCATAACAACCACCAGACATTCGTGTCAACGATGCGACCCCATCCACGACGCAACCCTAAAAGCTAGGCTTCCGCAGAAAGAAAGAAAGAAAAAGAAAAACAAAACCCCACCAAAATTCAATCATACGTTGTAATTATTCCCTCCTATCCCCCCCCCCCAGGCGTCAGACTTCCACGATCCATCTGACTATTTCCCCGTGAGTTGTTCGGGGGGGAAATAAGCTACAGAAGGTCCCCCTCCCCCTCTTTGTCCCTTGACAAAAACAACAACGAAAAGTAATTCGCAGTAATAATAATCAGCCCCCGTCCTGCTTTTTGGGGACTCTCTGCACTGGGCCCTACTGTACCAGCACCACCACCGCCGCCGCCGCCGCCGCTTATCTTCCACCCACGGAAGTTCCTCCCCGCAGGTGCGCTACGGGCGCGTCGTGACCGCTGAGCGGGCCGCACTATTCTCGCCCGTGGCTTCGCACGGGCTTCCCCCCCCCTGTTCTATTCTCCTTTCGTATCTGCACTTTCTCTGTGCCTCTCTCTGCGTGATCAAAGATTTCCCCTGGGAATGATGCCAGTCAATTATTCCCTGGTGAGGTCGTGCCTTTTGAGGAAGGGGAGAGAGGTATAGTGTGACAGTCTAGAGATTGTTACTCTAATTGAAGATTTGTGAGCATGTATATCGAAGCGTAAGTATGTCGACGGTTCTGGGATATACTGGTGCTAAGTACCTCGCGGAAAGGGGGGTAAACTCGGGGTGCTCTCTCGTGTAAGTCAAGACCAGGGGGTGCGTGGGAAAAATTCCACATTGTATTTGTGATTTATAGACTCGGCCTGGTTTGATGATCAGATAGAGATAGATGTGCATGCCAGTCAGGTATTAGCCAGTATAGTAGAGTAGGTATCCTCCGGGTTCCGCTGAGACTCTACAACAAGAAGAATCGCCCTCGATTGTGGCAAGACAGCCGCCTCTTGTGTCTGTTGTCGACACTGGCAAGAATGAAACACCACGGAAAGCAAGGCATTTCCTGCTTCCTTTCAGAGGCTAAGCCTCACGTGGGAAATTGGTTTTGATGAACGAATCCGTAATCTTGACTTATCGTGCTTCTGGCTTCGGTTTAAAAAAGAAAAATAAAAAAAAAGAATTCCGTGACCATCCCGGGGGCAGGTTTCTAAAAGCCAGAAAGTGAGTCAATCATGGCGATAGCCTGGGTTCACTTTACCGTTACCTGTTATGCTTGAAATATCAGGGGTCCGATGTGATTGTGTTTACATGCGAGGGCGATAATAAGGGCCAGTTACTGGGAAGTAGCCTGGCACAAAGGGAAGAGTTTGGATTCAGATTTCCCTTGACGAACACTTTTGGGTGAAAGGAGCACGTCAGTACATTGGCTGTATTGAGTCTATGGGCAAAATGGCATCACATTTCTGTAATGTGTGGCATTATTCATACATCATCTATTCTCCCGCTTGCTCCGCATATCGTGTGTGGCATAGCTCGCTTCCAAATAAGAAATACCAGTATGCCCCAAATGTCTTTTATGTACTAAAACTCTCCAAAGCCGGGAACGCCTGACCAGATGCCCGTGCCCACGAGAGCCGCGAAGTGATGTCACCAGGACATAACAACCCTTTTCCAGTGCCAAAGGGTCATCCCAGATATCTGGTCAGATATGCACACATTGTCCGATGGGCGCCAGGCCCAATGGGAGGAAGTGGCTTGGGCAGCTTCATGTCATCGTAATTATGGGTGTAATTTGGTAGAGCAGCACAGTAAAGTGGTCCACCATCAGAGGGTCTTTATCCGGCGATTGAGCTTGGGAGATCCAGGTGGGTTTCCTCAATATTAATGCCTGTTCATGTCCTTGGTCTGGGAAAAGTAGGGCTTAGACGACGATGACGACGGGAGGACTTTGTTGGACCACGACCTGGAGCTGCGGCACCAGCACCTGTTCAACGACGGTGTTGAGTGGGAAGCTGCCGATCGCAACAATCTTGGCAAAGTTGAACTGGCTAAGCTGCAGACTGGACAAGTCGAAAGTGCCGAAGGCGCCAAGGGCAGACAGCTGCGAGAGGATGGCTATTTGCTGGAGCTGAAGGATATTGTTGACGGTAAAGGCATCCTCGACGAAGAGGTTCTGGAAGACACTCAGGTTGAGGTTGTTCTTGACTTGCAGGTTGACAAGGGACTGCAGGTCGAACTTATTCACGGCCTGGAGGTAGGCCAGGTCGAGGTTGGCGAAAGTGAAGTTGTTGAAGGGGGCGAGCTGGACAGCGGCTCTCTCATCGACGGAGACTGGGGCTGCAGGGGCAGCGAGGGCTGCCGAAGCCATGCAGATGACGGAGGTGATGGCGGAGAACTTCATTCTGAAATATTTGAAGGAATGTTTGAAGGAATGTTTTGCTGGTGTTTGCGGATGGGGTATCGTTGAAATGAGAGAAACGCTTGATAATGCAGAGACCAGCTCAAAAGAACGACTAAGGAGGACAAAGAGCACAGCTAGGACGCGTAGTTGTTAGTACACCTTGATTGTATGAGATAGGACACTGGAAAGCATTGTTTCAAGCTTACCTCCGAAAGAATGGAAGAGAATAGAAGTGGGGGGTTGAGAACAGATGTGAGTGTGAATGATGATGGAAGTAGAAGCATATTCTCAGGAGAAAAGTATTGGACTATATAGTCCACAAGTCACAATGAGATGATGCCTTTCCGGCTTCATCGACAGCCTCCTGGTAAGACCAGAAACGCCGGGACCAGCTTGGCGGGAGCTTCTACAGCCCTGACTCGCAGCAGCAGATTCCCACCGGATGCGTTTCGATAGTCTGATCCGTCCTGCCTGCGGAAGCGGCTCCGGCAGGTTCTGTGCCGTTTCTACCGCTGACCTTCCGCAGCACGAGTTCTCTATCTTGTCGAGGGGTCGACCAGCCAGACCTAGAACCCATGCCAAGGCCGAGTCGCTCATGCAGGGAACAGCCCCATGACCATCACTAGAATCTTGGGGCCTCCTCCAAGGTCACATAGTGACCCCTTGCTAAGCATCGTGAGTTTTTGCAGGCCATGGGATGATGGACGAGTTCACACAGGCAGGAGGTGAAGAGGGGTCGAATCCCTAACGGCGATCATGCACGGCACAAGGGACGACCGCGTCTGAGTGTCGTTCTTTCCATCCGAATCATACCAGAAAGCGCCGATGCGGTGTCTGGTTGGACGAAAGACGGCGACTTGAACTCATCCCATACAGAGCGAAACGGGCAGACCAGGGTTCGTCCCCATAAGACAAGCTTTTAAGCCCCGTAATGCCACGCTGGATAGACTGGAGAGAGCGACGATCTGAGACAGGGGCTTGTCTCCGTAGTATGGCCCCTGAGGTATCCCATTGGGCCGTTGCCATGACTTGACACCGGGAGGGGGCTGATGCTGTGATGCACCCTGATGTTAAGCACTCACCCCGTTGCAGCCGCCGCAAGCAAAAGCGGTGCGACAATTGGGACGACAGGCCCTTTGGGACGGTTGTGACGTTATCCGACCGTAGTCGCATCCAAGAGGTAGAGGTGAAAGACGGGGTCAACAAGGGTCCGTGTCAGAGCCTCAAGGGTGCGAGCAACGACAGGGTGTTTTCGTCGTGGAACACCCAGCTCATTGGCTGACTCTGGCCTCAATTGCCGGAAACCTACGATACCGGGCGGTGGGTAGGCAAATAGTCTGTCTCATGGTTCTGCATCGGTGCGGTGGATTGTAGCTGCGATATAGGTTGCTTGCTGTCAATATAGTGGCGCCCGGCTCCTGAGTTTCTTCGCCGTAGGCATCCTTGAAGAACGAATCGCCGCATATGCTCACGAAGAAGCTTTAACCTTGATCCTCAGCTTGTGCCTAGCCATGCAGCGTGCAAGAAAGAATTATTTTCGGCGGTTTACAGCATCAGGATCGTCTCAGTCTAACTTGGTAGCACTTCATGTGGTCCCTGGAAACTCCCAATGCCGTTGATGCAGGCTATTTTCGATTATGCGCGCCCGCAAGCCTGGCCGAAGCATCTATTCGCGAGCTGAATCGAAAGAAGCTGTGGTATCATGCAGTAGGTTGATGGCCTGGATTTGTCAATGAACCAGCCGTTTTTCGAGACTGCCACCGTGCATATCGGGTGAGACTCTCGCAGAGTCGGTCAAGCACCCACTCGGCCTCTGAAGAGTCCGAGAGCATTGGGCTGTCTTCTCCTATCCAATCCCAATATACAAGACCACTGTCCATTGATTCGTCCTCGCCATTGAATTCCTCGTCGTTTGCAGCCTCGACCGCTTGAAGCTGTTGCTCTTCTCTCTTGCCCAGCACTCCCGTGTCTTCCCTTCTTCGGGTCATCGCCACCGCGCTCTTCATGCTGGATTTGCTGCTGTACCGTATGAGCTTGGTGAAATGCAGCCATTCTTCGAAAGTATATCTCTTTGGCGGCTGCAGCTTAACATCACGAGCAACACGTCTTATAGCTGCTGAGAGCTGTGTAGAAAAGTCCAAGGCCGTCATGGCCGCAGATTTCGAGTAGGCTTTGTCATCCCTCGTTATCTCCCCCTGGCGACTCGTGTTTCGTGATCCGCCTGGATTTGTCGCTCCCTTCGTGCGGCTTCGTGAATCATCAAAACTCATTGCCAACGTGGAACGACTAGGTGTTCTCGTTGCTTGCTGGGCCTCGTCGCTGTTCGCGAGATGCTCACCTTGGGCATCCTTGCCATCGAATCCGCGCTCATCGTTGTTGACATCGGTGGCCTCGTCAGGGTCCTGGAGCTGAAAACCCTTATTTATGCGTTTCTGTGCATTGTGTCTGTCGATAATCCCTGCAACTCGTTGTTTTATTCTGGGATTGGCGTCAAGGACCACCTTCAGGAAGCCTTTTTCAGGCAAGAGCCAATTTGTCTTGCGATCGACATAAGTGACTACAGTATCCGACATTGATTGGATCAATATAGTTAGTGATGGGACGGCAATGAGTGACCACACGATGAATACTGGTTTGCCAATATTTGATTTCGGACTGATATCTCCATATCTGTTTGTTGCATGTGAGTCAACTTTGAAATTATGAGGAGGGATTTGTATAGTCTGGGTTATTTGCTCACCCGATTGTAAGGAGCGACACAAAACAGAAGTATAAGCTGTCGAAATATGTCAGCTCAAGCAGCCGCGCTTCGGTGTACATAAAAATGACTCCACCAAGCAGCCATAGTAAAGCGAAGACAATAATCGACAACAACAGTGCTGTATACGATTTGAAACGTCTTGTCTCCTTTTGAATAGCACGCATGGCGTTGAAACGATCTTTATCTTCCATCAGAATGAGGAGACGACGTCGAGGCCCGTGCTTCAACCCTTGTGTAATATCGCTCAGTGTTGGAACTTTCGAGAGCCTCTTCCCCGGCTGGCTCACTTCATCTCCCTTTGTACGAGCTCGCCGAACAACTGGCTTATGTTCGGCGAAAGTGAGTGTTCTTCCTCTTTGCTGGAATTTGCCGTATCTGCTTAGGCCTGGTAATGAGCCGGATTGGGATGTTGCGGAACCCGCGGAGGATCTTCGGGGTATACTGCGCAACCCTAGGCGTTCTCGTAGCTCCTTTTCCGAGGTGACAGATCTGTCTATTGTGGTCACTCTGCGTCGATCTTGGTGCTTTTTCACGATATTATCCGAAGATATTGAAGCTGCGAATTTGGCGATTCTGCTGATGACCAGACCAAGCTGAATGACGCCGACCGGAATGTATAAAAACAGGAAACCTCGCCCAGCCATGGTCTCCGGGACGATATCCCCATATCCAATCGTCAAGATGCTCTAGCGCGGAAAGCGGGACAAGTCAGCATTCCGCACGACAACTTATTTGAGAGCGGACTAGTAGTGGATAAGTAGACGGTAATTTCAAGTAAAATCCTGGAAACCAAACAGAACGATAAAATACGACTAGGAGACATACGACGTGACAGTAATATAGCGCGTTGGCATTTGTCCAGCCTTCGAGTCGCTCGTATATGCCGGCACCACCGGCTAGCCAAACAAAGTACATTGTCGTCTGAAGAATCAGTGTGCGCTGGTCGTCATTGAGGTCGAAGTCTTGCGGGTAGTGACCAAGTAAGTATCCAGCCATGTTTGCCATGAGCATGATCGATCCAAACATATATGTGCTAGCGGCGAGCACGGCATGCCAGAATCCTTGGCCATAAATTTCGCCTGGTCCGATTGGTGGACTGCAGATACTCATGCTCACTGTTATCGCAATGAGCTTTGCGGTGCAGACCATTAGTAGCTGTGTTGTGGCATCTTCGTGGCGGAGGTACTGAATCACTTACAATGCCAGAGGCAAGAAACCAGAAGAGTATCGACAGTGGTAGTGCCACGATATAACGTACACGACCGATAAAATGCAGAAGCAGGAAGAGGTTGCCTATGAAGCCGCAGGCCAGCGACACCGCATTGCAGTTGAGCTCCCTTTGCAAGGGTCAGTTGATCGTCACTTTTGCGACTAGGATACACAACCCATCTCGTACATCAGAAAGGCCAATGAAACAATCATAATGCCAAAAGTCCAGTAGCATGACGTGTAGAGATCCAGGCTTCTTCCGTAGACTCGAAGGCCAAGAAATTGAAGAGCGGAAAGGAACGCCAATAACCTACTTACCACTGAGGATCCCTCAAAGGAATACCATTATCGTCTGCACCGCCAGGCAGCTCGCCATTATCAGGCAGTGCGACGCGCCAGACGTTGACGAGCGCCGCTATGGAGAGCACATTGGATAGCGGACCCTGTGTCGCAGCTATGAGTGGGACGGCCGTTGAGCAGAACCACCAGTCTCTTGAAGCCCGCGAAACAGAAGAGAGAACAATGATCTTAGCATCTAGCATTCTGCGAGGCTGTTCGATGGAGACAATCCTGCTCGGAATACTCACTGCGGCAGATCATCCGTGGCACCTCTGAGCTTCAGGGGTCCAAGGGCGCGGATATACTGGCTGTCTACCCGGTTGAACCGAGTCGGGCTTTTCTCATGGCTCTCATACCCCTGCTGCCGTCTGTCTTCGACTGCTGTTGACAATGACGCCGGCGCAGACATGGTGGTGACTCTGCGGGAGAGACCTGTCTAGGGCGTCGATACTGTAACAATAGCTACCCAGGTGGGAATGAGCGGCTAAATCTGTCGTCTTCCGTAGTGGACGCGTAATGCAAGCGCCGGCCGGTCCTGGTCAGTGCCTCTGAGTCATGCCGAGACGTCAGATGGCTTCTTACAGAAATTGGCGAAGAGAATGGCGAAGTGTGATGCGTCAAAACGTGCATGGCAGCTGGGCACGGGCTATGAAAGGAACGAGTTTGGTGTTCCACCACGCTGGGCAGTATTTATGGAAGGAGCCCTCGGCCTCAAGCTGTGAGAGCTCCCAGAGGACACTAGGGTGTCCTAGCGTGCTCTAGCAAACAAGTCAACACTTCAACCGTGAGAATAGCTTGCATTCCGCGATACTGTACTCTATACCACGTTGGCGCGGCTGAGTGCTGGGCAAGCAATGAGAAACCCAGCGATTAACCACGCATGCATGCCGAGTTGCCGCTGCATACATGGTGTACCTAGGGGAGTTGCTGGTTGGTCTAGATCATGCACCGTTTGCCTGGGACCGTGCGGGGCGATCCAATCAGGTCGTCGTGCACGACGTAAGCTTTTGTGGCTTTCCGTGGTGATCCTTATCATAGAACCAATGGGACACACGAACCACCCGTGTGTGTACACATTTGCAAGCACAAAGTCAAGTAAACATGCCGCTTTTCCTCGCACGATGCAGATTTACAAGGGTATCGAGTCGCAATTATCGCTGTATTGAGATAGAGTAAGTTGGAAGGATGCTAGATGTTATTCGTCAGGTTCGTACAAAGAGAAACAGTGCCACCGCCTATATCTACCCGTATTTGTGTTCGTTACTAATCATCCTCATCTATCATGCAAGCCTTATGATCTAGGCCGGAATTCTACACGGCATATACCCCTGTGTCTGTACATATTCTCCCGCTCTTACTGACAATCATGAGTGCTTCCCGTCGTCAACCTTTTCTTTGGGATGAGGGACGATAGCCGGCTCCTCCCCAGGCTCCTGTTGTTTTTTGTTGATGGAGTTCTCAACCTGCCATATTGCTCGCTCGAGTTCCACCTCTAGTTCCGGGATCTCCAGGGCCTTGACTAATTCACGACCTTTGTTCTGGGAGATGAGCAGCTTCTCTTCCTCCGGGGCTTCCTTTGTGCCCTCCTTCAGTAACGATGGATATATCGAGCTGAGCGTCCGATTCGGGTCGAGTGACAAGAGGTTGTTTTTAATGAGGAACTGGATGTGCTTGCCGCCGGCCAAAGCCCGCCAATGCGACCAGGCGCGGTAGACAAGGTAGAAGAATGGGAGATTGGGAATTCTGAAAGAAACGTGATATGTCAGCATCGCGATCCAATTTCCCAGTGTTGCATTGGTTCGCTTCTGGTGCAACTTACACGGGCACAAGAGCAAACGGCGCACTGATGGGCATGCCGATTAGGGACCATATGAGCCTAGACCTGTGCAGTTTCTCCCTCTCTGTGCCGAGCGTCTGCAAAATCTGAAGTGCCTTCGTTGTGGGTATGACCGTGTCCGGGTATATCAGCTGCGCCTTGTAGTTGCCAACAGATTCCTCCTCACGACGGCGTGTTGACAGCGGAGGGACCGACTTGAGGCCCCATTCCTCAAAGGTGATCCTGCGCAGCGCATAGTTGCCATAGTCGACAACTTTTCGTTGCCAGCCGCTCTCCTTCTTCTCCCAGCCGGCCCAGAGATTTGTGGCGCGAACAATGACCTTGTCGGCTATTGTTTGCTTCGAGGAGGGCACGACGTGGATTTTCTGGGCGTAGAGCAGGGTGCGGCGGGTCGATATGGGCAGCAAGAAGAGGCGCATCTTCACGGCTGCGGCTTGCACGAGGCCAAACCACTGCGACCGGGCGTCTTCTGGCGACCACGATCCGACCGTGTGCGACTTATGGCGAACAAGAGCGCTGGTTTGGCGGGGAGACGCAGGTCTCGAGACGAGAGAGGAATTTAGTCCTGCGGGCGTAACAGAATGATGTAATCAAAGTGGGCTGGCGCCAAGGATCACAAGCTGTGGTCCAAAGCTTACCGATAGTGGCGGCAGTGGTGGTGGTGGTGGTAGTACAACTGTTAAAAAAAAGATTGCTCAATTCACCTCATCTTTAGAAAGATTTGCGGTATTGGCTGGAATGGAAAGTCGTGAGCATAAGCTTTATAGGACAGAGCAAGATAGACAACTCTGAAGGAAAGCAGACTGAAGTCATTATAGCTACGACGAGCGCGCAGTTTAATGCACAATGGGAAACCGCAATTGCGGTCCCACAGGCCCTGGTCGGCGCCCTCTATCCCAACATTCTTCGTCGAGGTCCATAGCTTGGCTGCGATGGACCCCTTCGCCTCGCCTCGCCGCCCAGTCGCTGTCGACCAAGAGTTGTTGACCAAGAGCTGCGCCCGCTTTGAGGCAGGCAAGTAGGCCAGCAGGCAAGCAGGCAGATGCGCTAGTCGGGAGGGCTTCTCGCCCCTAGAGCTCTAGGCGAGACACGAGCGTATCGTGGTCATCAGCGTCTGGCTCAGGAGCCTTGAAATTCAGAACGAGTCTGCCCCACGCTTGCTTGCAGCAGGGCATGCATGGTCCCTGCGTCGCGCGAGGCCTCTGAAGAAGCTGGGAAGCCTTCGCGTGGCGATATGTACCTGGATCGGCAGTCCAACCACCACTCAACGCATGCTGGATGGAGATGCGGGCTGCGCCACCGAACATCGAGTGCAGAGACCGCACAGTACCCACGGTGCTGCGTGTGTTTCCTGTTTCCTGTTTCCTGTTTCCTGTTTCCTATCTCCTGCAGGATGCCAGCGTCATGAGCTTAAATGCAACCTTAAGTAGCGTAAGTACTTACTTTACATTGAGGCAAGGACGCCAAGCACGTACTTTACTTAATCTGCAACAGTCTGGGGCCAATGACACAATTGGCATTTCTCCCTCCCCACCAGCGCCCATCGCAAGTCGATGACGGGCCAGGGAGCCCGAAGCAGGGATCGATTGAGTAACGACGGGTGCAAGAGGAGCAAAAGCGCCGTGGGCGCGGGTTCCGGTGCTCCAGCTACTATCCTACAACGGCGGGACAGCACTCCATACCTACCTGGGTATGCAGCCAGCCCTGGCTCTATGTGCGCCTGTTTTGAGCCTCAGCCCCCAGCTCCCAGCTCCCTCCAGCTCTTGAGGTCCCCCCAGCAGCGCCGGTCAGACAAGATCGACAGGGCCCATCGGGATCGCAATCTTACCGGCCTAGCCAGCTAACTGCGCCGGCCCAGTTGTCGCATCCGGCTGGCCTCAATTCAGGCCTAGACTTTCCTCTCCTCAACTACTATCCGCGCCCGTCGTTGCTCCCAAGCCTGCTCCAGCACGGCCTCACGCCGCTTGCTGCTGCCGCTTCCACTCACCCGTCCACCTCATCTTGTGCTCAGTCTGCCTCGCTCTTTTTGTTTCTTTTCTTGGTATCCCTACTGCAGTTCTGCCCCAGTGCGGCATGACGTAATTCAACTCACCTGTCTTTTCTTCCCCTGCGTTCGTTGGCGCCATTCCGGCCCAGCCGCACCCGACGGCTCTTCGTGCAGCTGCCACGACACAGCACAACCTGCTTACTCGCGCCCTCTCGCCGCATGAGATCAGCTTCGACCGCTGCCTCGCCCTCCTCCCAGCTTGACGCTGGCAATCTATTCTTCAGACCTCTCTACCTTCGCATTGTGATTGACGCACCCGCGCGATTTCCGCCGCGGCCGAAACGGCACCTCCGACCCGGAACTCCGTCACAGCACCCGTCTCGGTCGTCCTATCCGAGCTTCCCCCAACAGCTGAGGCGCGCCCACGATCCTCTTGCGACGACTGCGCAGGAACGCACGCCATGCCGATCAAGAACGCCAGCAAGCTACGCGCGACCGTGCCCGCATGGGTCGAGCTGTATGACCCTCGCGCCCATGGCGAGGATGATGCATTGCTTTCCGCTAAGCCTCCACCGCCGAATGCGCCGCCACCCGCCGCCCGCACAGAATCTGGGAAGCGCACAAATCACCTGAAGCGGAGGGTCTCAAAGGACGGCTATGTAGATTGGGTTGACGAAAAGTACGACCATGTGTCGAAACTACCCGTCTTCATGAGGAAGCGGGCAGATAAACCAGGGCGGCGGTGGGATCACCTGCGGACGGCGGATCCGGTCATTATGGGCTTGGGATACCGGGACCCTCACGAGGATCCGTATGCTCGGTGGCGCGACTTTGTCCAGTCGTCTTCGTACGGCCGCAACCAGGGCGAGGAGTCGCAGATAGTTCCATACGAGGAACTGCAGGCGCAGATGCCTGGACTCGACCAACCAGTCAAATCACCATATCACCACCTCGACCCGAAGGCTGCTAAAAAGTCAAGGAAAAAGACGTTCATAGCCAAACTACGCGATTTCGCACTGCGCCATCCCATGGCACCGCTCATCTTCCGTCTCGTCGTCCTCGCCACCACAATCTCCGCCCTCGTCGTGGCAACCCAGATCTTTAAGAGGTGGCATGATCCAAACATTCCGACCAGGAATACGGTTGAAACCTCACAGGCTGTCGTAGCCATCATCATCGACGCCTTTGCCGTGCCATACATTCTGTACATGATTTATGACGAATACACGGGAAAGCCGCTCGGACTTCGTCGCGCGGTTCAGAAAGTCGGCTTATCGCTACTGGACGTGCTCTTCATCTGTTTCAAGGCTGCTAGTAGCGCTCTCGCCTTCGAGGCACTAGTTTACCACTCAGGAGACGCCAGCAACACAACGGAAGCGGCCACAGATGCCGAGAGGACCAATATTCGTCTGGCAAGAAGTCTGGCCGCCCTTGTTACCGTTGGCCTTATATCATGGGTCCTCAATTTCGCTATCAGCGTGTTCCGGATTGCTGAGCAACTTGGTGGCATTAAGGAACTGCCGGTTCAATGAGGCCACCTCTTGATGTGGGGTGGTAGGCAGATAATGTGTCGGGGACGAGTGCCATGTCATAGAGATGCTCGCAACGCTACTTGATTTCACGGTCATGTTCAGTCATTTTGGCAAGGAGTTTGGGAGTCTAGGCACAAACCATGCAGCCTGTCGCTTGAGCCTCACACGGATACATTGCAGATGCTAAACACGAATGCACAAACAAGTTTGAACGATACACCACCACCTAAGCCTGGTATTATGATTGCGTGATTCTTTGATTCATGTATTTGCTTGAATTCAAGGCCACAACCCACACGTTGATTGAATCCAGACCTTGTGGCCATAGGCTTTGTGCTGGTCTGCTCTGAGCTAGCTTCTGAGGCACTAGTGTGAAGTGCCCTCTTGGGTCGTCACGATCAGGTTGGTTGCTTTTGCTTGCCTCGGTGGTAGAGCATCGGATCTGCGGGAAAGGTCGTGGATGTTTTGACCGCCTCAGGTTGACCTCGAGCTGCTTTCTACCAGGAAAGGTATGCTTGCTGGCTGCTGTGAGCCAAACGGCACTTGCAGCCTTGCGGAGCACGGAGGACTCAGACCAGACCAGACACCAGGAGTGGAGTCGCACCAGTCACCTCCTGCCTGCCCTGCCGCCGCCGAGCCCGACCTGACTTAACCTAACCAACACCCTGCTGGGCCTGCTGCCTTCGCCCTCGTAGTCATTAGTCCCCACGTCGTTCCCATCCCCCCCCGGCGCATACTGCACCGCATTCAACCACCTCAACGTCGCTGGTCGCGACTCGACTCGACTCGACTCGTGCCATCTTTCCTGTCGACTCACATTCTTCCCCTCAACAACCGCCGACCTGGTACTCACAGGCCACGCTCCCCACTGCCTGCTCAGCACAGGACGCAAGCGGCTATCTCCTCAACTCCGTCCCGCGGCGACCGACTCTCCCCACCTCCGCCTGTCATCCAAACCCTAGTCCGCCGCCGAGGCTGTTCACTTCACGCAACAACTTGACGGCCAGCACACCCTCAGTGGTTTCTCAACAACGGGCGCGCCTCTACCTATACTGAGCTGCACAACCAACTCAACCCACTTTCACGATGACCTCGGTGGCCAACCGGCCTACGGTCCAGATGCCCCCGGCTCCCAACCGGGAGGACATCGACGCAACGTTCGTCCCGTGCCCTTCTTTACAGCAAGCCCCCGACACGCAATATGGCTGACAGATTCGTATCTAGATGGCGTTACCTGGAGGCAGGCATCTCAAAGATTATGATCAACCTGTCAGATGGTATGGATCTTGAGACCGTAAGTAGTTTCCCGGCGGTTTGCTGTCGTTGTTGCCTTCTACGAGCGAACTTTTGACTAACCCTAAAACCGTCTTCCAGTACATGGGTGTTTATACGTAAGACTTAGTGATTTGTTCTTGTCTCTTATGACGTCGAACTAATCAAGCCTTCACAGCGCCGTTCACAATTTTTGCACGTCCCAGAAAGCCGTCGGAGTAGGATCTGGCGCGGCTGGACAGCACCACCGTGGTGGTAAGTATCTGACAGCCATCAGCAACCCAGCCTGAATGATCTTGGACATTATGAGACCGTACTGACTGAGGATATAGCCCACCTTCTGGGTGAGGATTTGTACAAGAAGCTCAAGGAGTATCTAAACAACCACCTCGCCGAGCTCAACGAGCAGTCCAAAGCGTACACAGACGAAGCCCTCCTCACATTCTACATCCGAGAATGGGACCGATACACGACCGCAGCAAAATACATTCACCACTTGTTCCGCTACCTGAATCGACACTGGGTCAAACGTGAGATGGACGAGGGCAAAAAGTCGACGTACGATGTTTACACGTTGCATCTCTTCCAGTGGCGCAGCGAACTGTTCAGAACTCTTAACGAGAAGGTCATGTCAGCAGTTCTGAAGCTGGTAGAGAAGCAACGGAATGGCGAGACGATCGAGCACGGCCAGATCAAGCAGGTCGTTGAGTCATTCGTGTCTCTTGGGTTGGACGAGCACGACGCGAGTAAGACTACTCTCGACGTTTACCGCACCCACTTCGAAGCGCCTTTCCTCGCGGCTACTGAGCGCTTCTACGTCAGCGAGTCCAAGCAGTTCGTCGCCGAGAACAGCGTTGTGGAATACATGAAAAAGGCCGAGACAAGACTGAACGAAGAAGAAGAGCGCGTGAAGATGTATCTCCACCAGGACATTGCGCTACCGCTCAAGAAGACTTGCAACAAGGCTCTTATCGCAGATCACTCGGCTATTCTCAGGGAAGAGTTCCAGGTACTGCTCGAAAACCACCGAGAGGAAGACATGGCCCGGATGTACAGCCTCTTGTCAAGGATTCCAGACGGCCTTGACCCTCTCAGGCAAAAGTTTGAGACGCATGTCCGCAACGCTGGTTTGGCCGCTGTGGCTAAGGTGGCATCTGATGCGGAGAAGCTTGAACCCAAGGTTTATGTGGAGGCACTTCTCGAGACACATACACTGTACCAGGGTCTTGTCAAGCGCGCCTTCAAGGACGAGCCAGAGTTCACGCGCTCTCTGGACAATGCTTGCAGAGAGTTCGTCAACAGGAACGATATCTGCAAGGCCGGCTCGAATAAGTCTCCTGAGTTGCTGGCCAAATACACGGACGTTCTGCTTCGCAAGAGTGGCACTGGTGTGGAAGAGGCTGAGCTTGATGCCACTCTTACACAGATCATGACGGTCTTCAAGTACATCGAGGACAAGGACGTGTTCCAGAAATTCTACTCAAGAATGTTGGCTCGTCGCCTGGTCCACAGCAACTCCTCTTCTGACGATGCTGAGACTAGTATGATCAGCAAACTCAAAGAGGCATGTGGTTTCGAGTACACCAACAAGCTGCAGCGGATGTTCCAGGATATGCAGACCTCGAAAGATCTCAACACTGGCTTCCGTGAGCACTCCAAATCGCTGGATAGCGACAAGAAGCAGTCTTTGGACTCGTCATACTCCATCCTGGGAACGAGTTTCTGGCCGTTGACGCCTCCTAACACGACATTCAACCCGCCACCAGAGGTGCAGGCTGATCTCGACAGATTCACCCTATTCTACAAGAACAAGCATGAAGGCCGCAAATTGACCTGGTTGTGGCAGCTCTGCAAGGGCGAGGTCAAGACGAGCTACTGCAAGAACCAGAAGGCGCCTTACATGTTCCAAGTCAGTGTGTATCAGATGGCTGTTTTGCTTTTATTCAACGACAAAGACGTGCAGACATATGAGGACATCTCCTCCGCCACACAACTATCTAACGACGTACTCGACCCGCAAATTGGCATTCTGCTCAAGGCCAAGGTTCTGACCGTGAAGCCGGAAGGAGACAAACCTGGTCCCGGGAAGACCTTTCACCTCAACTACGACTTCAAGAGCAAGAAGATTCGTGTTAACCTCAACATCGCCACAAAATCTGAGCAGAAGCAGGAAGAGGTCGACACCAACAAGACGATCGAGGAAGACAGACAGCTCGTTCTGCAGGTATGTTACAAAATGGCCGCTGAATATTGCGACTTCCATATGCTGATGTCATCCACAGTCTGCTATTGTCCGCATCATGAAGGCGAGAAAGAAGATGAAGCATTCTCAGCTGGTCAGCGAGACCATCAACCAAATCAAGTCGCGCTTCGTGCCCAAGGTCAGCGATATCAAGAAGTGTATTGAGATTCTTCTCGACAAAGAGTACCTCGAGCGGTTGGAGGACGATGAGCTTGGCTACCTCGCTTGAGGCATGAATGTCGAGCATTGGAACGAGTAAATACATCAGGCATCATTTGACAGGTGCTTTATGCGCATGATTAGTTGTACAGCATCAGCCGGCCGTTTTCTGGGATTTATGGAGCCGCGGGTCGCGGTAATCCGGCTGGGGAGGGGACTACTGAGATACATCCTGCGGATGAGCACAATAACGAATCTTAGACGACCACGTGAAACATGTTGCTGCGAAGGGCCCTACGACTAGATTTGCTACAAATTACTCGCTAATTGACGAAAGACTAGGAGAAGTCCTGTCTCTGTGATTACTTCATATCAAAGCTCACCAGCGCGATTTCGGTAGTTGAGCAGCCAGTCACACAAATTGCAAAATTATGAAAAGCGGCTTGAATTTGTTTTTCTCTCTCGCAAACATCACTGGCCATCAGGGACAACACCAGATATTCCGCGTGCTGTTGGATCCCCCTATCGAGGGTCATGCTTAGTAGTAATCTATAGGACACACTTTCCTGTGCCGAACATATTCTCTTAATTGCAATGAGCCGCCATGGCCTTCACCACGAACGATGGACGACGGACCTAAACCACGACACAACTTGTTTGTCGGGAATGTGCATTGCGTTTGGACTATATACTCACAAGCAACGTGTGATTGTGCTTGATGACCTCCTCCATTCTGCCCAGAAGTCTGCAATCCTTGTGGCCTTTGATATGCACTCATATGGAGTCTAGAGGTGCCAGGACATCTACCTCGACACGGTACACACAGGGGACCGTGTCCTGAACATTACCTCCACGCGCTCAAGCCGGCCCAAGGATCCTGTGATTGCTGTTGTTGCGCTGGCTGGCTATGACGACCGTAGGCGCCGGGTCCCTGTTGCTGCGGCTGACCATAAGGGTTTTGCTGCTTCTGGTCCTGCTGATCGTAATGGAAGGTCTGCTGTGGCCCTAAAGGCGGAGGGCCAGGCGGCGGTGGAGGTGGCACGAAATTGCTTGGCACACTATAGCTCTGCTGTTGCTGCTGAGGCGGCGGCTGCTGCGGTTGATGATGTTGCATATGCTGAGGCTGTTGTGATTGTTGGTGGTTGCCATAAGTGCTGTACTGATGCTGGGCGAAGGACGTCTGCGTGGGCGGCGGCGAAGCGGGGCCCAAACCGAAGCTTGTCTGGTTAGGCGGTGGTGATGTTGGGCCCGGATTGCGACCCCAACTGCTTGGGTTGTACGCGGCCTGCTGGCCAAAACTTGTCTGCGTGGCGGACGGCGTGTATGACTGTTGTGGTGCTTGTGAGTAAGTCGTTTGTGTTGGTGGGCTGGAAAAGCTTGGGTATGAAGCCTGGTTTGGTGGGGGAGATCGGGGCAGCTGATATTGCCCACCAAAATTGGTCTGAGGATAGCTGGGTTGGCTGGGGCTGGTGAAGTTAAGAGGCGTTGGAGTCGGGCGATTCGACCCCGGCTTTGCAGGCGCAGTTGGGTTAGGCTCTATTGACATTCTGTCCATGAGCCCGCGCAACCTCTCCCTTTCAAGCTCGGCTTGGGAGCTTTTGGTGGCAGCTTGCTCCTGCTCGATTTGGCTCAAAAGGGTGGCGCCTTCCGACCTTCTGTTATTGACAAAAGTATCAACATTCTTCTCGAGACTGTCAACAGTTTCCTTCATCTCACTGTACCATCTCTTGGCCCCTTGTAGGCCAGCTTCGAGATCCAGAAATTCCTGGTAAGCCCGCTTGTACTTATTGACAACAGACCCTCTTTGCCGTTGAATGGATTCGTATTTGGTCTGCTCAGACCGTACACGCTTGTCCTGGAGCAGCGAATTAAAGGACATGTTCAGTTCCTTCATCAATGATGCCTGCTTGTGGTTGGCTTGAAGCAAACGTTGTTGATGTGGCCGGAACTTTTCGAGCTCTTGCTGGAAGAGCTGGGTTTCAAAGTTCGAAATTGACTTCTTGTTCAGAATGAGGATCTGAGAGATGTCATCATTGTGAACCTGTATCGTAGTCAGTTTAGTAAGTACAATGTCAACAAGGGACTTGGGGTTTTGATAGACGAACCTTTTCTTTCAAATCTTTGAGCACTTGATTCCGTTCGCGCTTGACCAGGTTCAGCTTTTTCAATATGTCTTCAACCCTGTTGATCTGATCTGACACGCTCATGCCGCCGTCCTCGAAATCGGCATCAAGCAGGTTTGCCTCGACGCCAATTGGGCTTGCGTTGTTGCTGCTCTTTCCCCGCACTTTCTGTATAGCTCGCTGGAACAATTCGTCGACATGGCCTTGCTGTGCCGCAATTCGCATTTCCTCAATGTCAGCCTCGTTCTGCCGAAACTTGGAGAACAACTGTCCGTCGCTCCTCGAAGCCTCGTCAAGGGCCTCTCTATAGTTCCGAATATTGCCACGAAGTGTGGTGGTCAGTCGTGAGCTTGGCTGTTGCGTCCATTCGCTCTCGTACTTTGACCTCATTTTCTCACATACGCTCTCCTCCATGTCAAGCTGTTTGGAGCATCGCTCAAGCGTCCCAATAATAGAGTCCCTGTCTATCCTCAACGTGTCCAATATCGACACAGGGTTCTCATGGCCGGCCACGTCGTCACACCATGTCCTAAAATCCTCGTCGGGCAAGATGTCCTGGTCGACGCCACCTTTCAACACTTGTAAAGCACCAGGAAGTCTTAGGTAGTCAAGACTGGCAGCCATTTCGCTGTTGGCCAGGTCGACTCTCTCGGTCTCTGCGCGAACGAGCTTTGCCTTCTCCTCGTCGTAGAGACTGGCTGATTCTGTGACGGCAAGTGGAACGATCTTCGCGAAAAGGTCTGGGCCCGTGATCCTTTGGATGTCCTGACCAGCGTAAAGCTCGCTCACAGGTATCGGCTTAGCTGCTGGCAACTTGGGAATGGCTGTTAAACTCGCTTCGGCAGGAACAGTCTGGTGGTAGATATAGTCATTATCCTTGATTAGTCCTCGCAGCTTTTCTTGGATGGTGGTCAAGTTTCTTTTTGTAATTTCGGCCAGTACTGGACCCGTCTCCGATGTCATGTTTGTGCTTGGCGCCATCGAGCTTGGGAAGTTACTGGCAATCTTGGCCGCCTCCTTAGCCTGAACCTCGGCCGCTGTCAGTCGTGCAACAGCAACACCATATGAGTTGGCGTCCTCGTCTGCTAGAGCCTGATAGTATTGCGCATTTGAGCTCATCAGGTTGTGTTTGATCTGCAAGCAAAGTTAGCATTTGTACTTGTGATCAGAGGGCACAGAGGCCTGAACGCCAGGTCGCAACACGTACCTGGACGAAGAGAAGCCAGACTTTCTCAAAAATAGCCTTGTTGACATTCTCTTGTGTTCCCTCAACCGCTTGCTGATAGAGATCAGCGGCCTGGCTCGAGAGCTTGGCCAGTAATCCAGTCTTCTTCTGATCAGCCACTTGCTTCTCCAAGAAGACTTCTTGTGCTTGTGCCAGCATTATGAGAATGAGGGTCTTGACGGTGTCTCTGCTCAGGTCGGAGGATGGCGCATGCAAGAAGTTCTCGTTTATATAGGTGAACATGCCGGCCGACGCCTGGAATGAGTGGTATGCTGTCTTGAGCCCCGACTCTTCGGATCGTGTCTGCAGAGCGGCGTGACAGGACAATACGGCACAGATGTTGAAGATGATGGACGCTTTCTCGAATGCCAGGGAGTACTGGGCGGTCGCCTTGTGTGTGAAGGCATCAAACCTGTGATTTTTGACCAGGCATTAGTCGGGTCGCACTCGGCCACCTAGCCTGATCCCAGACACGAGCGCGACGTACCATGTGAAGGATATCTTGATGTGCTGCTCGTCCACTGGGAAGCGCAGATCGAGAAGCTCGAGTTGTCCATAATAACGGTAGAGCAGATCTCGGCCAGCGGTACTGTCCTTTCCAGCACCACGCATGTCCTGGCGTAGGCGGTTGAGGGAGGCGCACTCCTCGGCATAGCGCTCGGGATCGTCACCATAGGTGTTGCGGATGTAAGACTTGAGGGGCGCGATCCAGTCGATCTCGTTGGTGGCCTTGAGAGGCACCGAGATCATTGGCGTCTGCGGCATGGCGGCAGCCGGCGCACAACGCGCAGCAGATGGTCGGGCAGCGGGTGAGATGGAATGTGGTCGTGATGTCGAGGGTCGGTCGACAGTTAGATTGTTGGCAGCCCAAGAGAGCCTCGCAGGGCGCCGGCAGGATTGCAGTGTCGCGGATGGATTGGCGGGAGACTGAGGGACACGACAGAGAACGTGCACCAGAGAGAGTTAGGTAGCTCCAGTGTGGTGGTATATGGCGGGCGATGCAATCAACCTGCGCGGCGATGTGCAGGAGCGGTTGGGCCAGCCCTGGAGTGCCTGGGCGGCAAGTTGGAGAAGCCACGGGCCTGGAGCCCGGAGCTTGGAGGGGTCTTACGGGTCTCACGGGTCTTACGGGTCTCACGGGTCTTACGGGTCTCACAAGTCTCACACTTTCAGCGAGCTTCCGAAATGTGGGACACTCTGCACGCGAACACTGGGTGTGCCTACCTGGCTTATCCAGGTTGCCATCAAACTCTACTCCAGGCAGGCAGGCACATTCGCATAGAGTACTTAAAGTACTCAAGTAGATAATCCGTGGCAGCAGCCGTTTCCAGATTCCTGTTGTTGCTCCTGCTCCTTTTCAGTCTCAACTTCTTCGCCTCGCCTGCTATTCAGCTGTCTGCCTGCTGGCTCTGTGCTAACTAACCCCTCAACATCTGGACATCCTCCACCTCGGATTTGCGCTTGAACGAACCCTCCACGTTGTCCATGCCAATCAAGGCAGACATCCATTAGATCGCAATTTTCGCATTCTTCACCTGGCAAGACTCATCCCGTGTTGTCATGAAAGCGCCCAGGCAGCCAAGCTCAAGCTCACCTGAGCCTATCACCGAGGAAGCCCAACTCGCCCGGAACGAACAATTCTTCAGCACTCCTAATCTCCACAAAGCCCCCGGCGATCACGGCCGCCGGCTGCCATGTCGCAGCAGCGGGTTGGCCCGCTCAAACAGGCCTGCTGTTACACCGCTGCACACCAGGCATTTCAGAACAAGCGCGCATAACAGTTCGAGGGCGTCTCGCTTGTCAGGCTGATTGATCCGGACCAACAGCCTTGTGCCTCCCTGGCATACCATTGGCAGGCCAGGCCATCATACACAGACGATGCCCAAGCACACCCAACTTACATATTGACCCCGGACAACACTGAAGTCCTATCTGTTTTGCCGTGCTTTGTCGAGGCCAGATCCCAGCTTAGCCTGTGATGGGAGGACACTGCGAGCTGCCCCTCTCCGGTACGTCATTGGTCATCCCGCCACCCCGGTCCGCCCCCGGCGCTTCATGGCCCCGCTGCTTCCGCCCAATGCTGCCCCACATCCCCGGCCTCGGCGGCTAACAAGCCTCAGCATTGGACTCTCACAATGGCTTCCCATTTCCCAGCGCCGAGGCCTCAACGTCGTGCTATGCCATGTTATCAAAAAGCTGGTGTCTACCGCCGACTCACTTACCTAGATAATGTGCTCCGGGGACCGGGGGACCGGGATGGATTCTTCTAGCCTGCTCACAGCCAGTCACTCCTGTCGGCGACGAGCAACCACGGCACGGATATTGCCTATTGTACTTTATGCATGCCACCAACAGACCCCCACACGCGGTTATCCCCAAATGAGTATGCGACGGCACTTGTTTCCCCCAACGAGGCCCATCCTGCGGCCACCCAGACGTCAACCCTGCATTTCTTACCTAGACGTCGGCATAGCCTGTACTTGCAGCCGTGTTAAGAAGCTAGTTTGTCCGCCAATCAATAACTGGTTCATCTCAGGAAACGAAGCTGGATGATGGCATTTGAACCATAATCCGAGCAGCCAAGCATGACTCCAACTCAGGCACGACGATGCAACCGACATTCGACGAGGGCCTTAGTACAATAGCATGTTCCGTATTGCATAAGGAAATATACATGACCAATGGTCTGTCCAGTTGACAGTCATGTCGTTGAACTAACCAAGCAGCGTCCTTTCCATAAGCATCAGTCTACAGCAAACTCCGCTCTAAATCGTACCAACCATATCGTAGGGGATGTCCTTTTCATCTTTATTTTGTACATGTGCTTCCCGTCGTGCAATTCGTTCCTCTTAAGATATGATACACAGCTGAACCAGCTTCTCCTTTTTCAAAAAAAAAAAAAAAAAAAACCATTTGCGGTCGTTGTGGCAGATCTAGCCGGAGCCGGAGCCCGCCTGCTTCTTGCCGTCCTCGTTCTTGTCATTATTGTCTGAAGACTTCTCCTGACTACTGCTGTCTGTGCTGCTACCAGGGGCAGAGCCGTCTCTGTGGGCTGGGTGGTTCGTCAAGTTATGCCACATGGACTTTAGGAAGCCTTCGTTCTGGTGCGAGGCTGGGTCGTCGTCCCTGGAGGCGTGTGGTGTGGATGTGGGAGATCTAGCATATCCAGGGAACGTCAGCAAATCTATAAGGAAGAACCACAAGAGCCATAGCACTCTGAACATCATCATATCATAGGTGGCGCGGAATGAACAGCTGCCAATGAGAAAGAGAAGAAAGAAAACAAGGGCACAGAAAACTCACCCATTCATGTTGACATTCATGATCCTCTTGGCCGTCTTATCTCCCATCTCATCCGCGAGCATCTCGACGATAGTCCGCTGGTTCGCAGACAAGTACTTGGGCATGGCGACGCGGAACTCGACCTTCAAGTCTCCCGTCGCGCCCCTCCGCGAGCCGACTTTCCTCATTCCCAGACCGACAAGGGTCATCTTGTCACCCGTGTTGGTCCCCGTGCCAATCTTGACCTTGACCTCGCCATCGAGCGTGGGGATTGTGGCCTCGCCACCGAGCAGCGCCGTGGTGAGCGGGATGTTGGCGGTATGTAGTATATCGCTCCCGCTGCGCTTGAACTTGGGATCCGACGCGACCTTGACAAAGATGTACAAATCTCCCCTCGCGGCACGGACATCCGAACTGCCACTGAGACCCGTCTTGGGCGCGTCTCCTTCCCCGTCGAGGCGCAGCCTCATCCCATCCTCAATACCAGCGGGGATGTCGATGTTGATCGTCTTGCGCTCCCTCACCACACCGTCGCCCGCGCACGTCTTGCACCCAGATCCCCTGGGCGCAGCCTGTCCGGTGCCGCGACATGCGCTGCATGTAGACGCGGCCTGGAACCCGCCAGTCATGAAGTGCACCTGCGCTCCGGAGCCGCCGCACTGCTTGCACTCGGAGCGCTTGGTCCCGGCCTTCAGTCCGGACCCGGCACAAGTCCCGCACTGCACGAGCGGGTAGATGTTGATGGCCTTGCTCGTCCCCTTTGCGGCCTCCATGAAGGAAATGCTCGTCTGCACGTCGATGTTGTCGCCGACCATGATCTCCTGCTCGAACGGGTTCCGTGGTCCCCTCGCGCCGCCTCCAAAGGGTCCGCCGCCGCGGGCCCCCGCGCCGCCCGTAAAGGCTGAGAACAGGTCGTCAAAGTTGAAGTTCGCCCCGAACCCGCCCTGCGCGCCGCCGAACCCGCCAGCTTGTCCGCCGAACCCGTGGAACGGGTTACCCCCGCCCGCGAAGGGGTTGCCCCCGCCTCCCGGCGCGGGACCGCCGTTTGCATCAAACGCCGCGCCGCCGAACTGGTCGTACTGCTCGCGCTTCTTGGGGTCCGAGAGGATCTCGTACGCGGACTGGGCCTCGCCAAACTTGTCCTTGGCTGAGGGGTCCTTGTTGGTATCTGGGTGGTACTTCTTGGCGAGGCCGTAGTATGCCTTTTTGATCTCGGCGGCGGATGCGGTCTTGCTCACGCCGAGAGCTTGATAGGGGTCTTTAATGGCTTTTGAGGCTGCTGTCGCGTGGAATGGGTGCTGTATATAGAGATGAAGTGTTAGTCTGACTTGTTTCCGTGGATTTGTAAGCAGTGTTTTGGAGGGTTGGCACGGCGGCTTCTTACCCTTGGTTGCAGTGGTGCATGTTTAGTCGCATTTACGGATGTCGGAATGGGTCGTTTGGATATTGTCGAGATTGAGACTTGCGGTGCTGCCGGCCGTTTCCGCAGATGGTCCCGCAGCCGCTGTCTGCGGTAGATGTGCGCGGGTGACAGCACGCGGGTGGGCATCGCAGCCTTTGCAAAGGTCGCTGACGAGTTCATGATGTTCGTTGCCGTGGTTTTCGACGGTCGTTGGGAAAAGATGCGAGAAGAAAAAAGTTGCAAAAATTGTACAGTATCTGGCTATTGTCGGTCTATAACATGCCGGGCGGTCGGCTGAAGTGGTTTGTGCCGAATGTCGGATTTGATTCCGGTGGTCGTCGCTCGAGCCTCTGGGGCCACGTTTGAGTGGTTGAGTCGTGTAGATCTTCGCAATGTCTTCAGGCTTATTGTCGCTGTCAAGATACAGTTGCGGTTGCTGGCACTGTGACAGGTCGTGAACAGCAGAATTCTTGTGCCAAAGTGGTGGGTTGAGTCAACACAATGACGCTCCAACTTTTCTCGGAGAGCCCCAGGGAACATTCTCCAATAATCGTCGAGGTTCGGCCAATCACGGTGGGTGCGGGCCCAAACTCTGCTGGCTGCCTGAGGCCAGTGGGGGCGGACCTGGCGGCTTAGACCAACAGGATCTCACTAATAAAGTGTTTGCAGACCTAGATTGCATGTAGCATCGCGTCACATTCTTGAGCTGCAGCCCGACTAGGAGTTTTACTCGGTTGCGGAATAATTTTGGCGTCATTCTAGCTCACCTGGGGTCTTTGACTATGTTTCATTCGACTTGCAGTCGAGTGGTCCAGAAGCATAGCGGTGCAGAGCTTCAGTGTTTTGGCCACCTTATTTCGCAGCTTGATAAATTTCTAGCAATTAGATGATGTCAAGGCAGATGATTTCGAAAAAGCAGTGTAGAATACTGCGCTAGTATGTCATACAAAAGTTGAGGTTTATGCTAAACACTCTTTGTCAGGAATATTTACACGTCGCCAAGGGTTTTTCGACCTGAAAATGCAATCTTAGACTCCCAGACTCCTGTGAACTCCGATGCGTGGGCGCGTAGCCGAGCTCTGAATTGGCTCTTCCAGTGGCTTTTGATATCGAAACATGACAACATGTACAAAAATTAAACATTCCGAATGGTATCGTGACTGCGGGTGAAAAGTCAAACAATTGGAAGACCGTGCCCGAGTGATTCGAGCGCAAATGGTGTGGATGGTGTAGAATCCATGAGCCGAACCCTGGATTGTCCGCGTACAGGTCAAGGTCATGGCAAGGGGGATGAATGGGGCGCCAGCTTATTCCGTCTCGGGCGAGCAATGCCAGGATTGCGCACCTTATGCAGAAAGCTGACGACGACATCGTTTTCCTGAATACCCAAGCCATTGAAGTGTTTCCGCACTACTTTAGCGAGGTCGTCCTTGCTTTGACGACGGTAGTCGGCTCGGCGGGCCATTGTTGGTGATCGTAGCCCAATGCCAGGTCGTGACAGGATCCAATGGTGGTATGAATTCGAAAAGCAGGTCGGAGTGTCAAGACGGTACTCGCGGCGATAGTCGTGGAGAATGTCGCGGTCGAAAGTGGACCATTGAAGCTAGAGAGGACAAGAGACACTGATTAGCTTCCTGTTAGAACAATGCCCGAGTGGCCAGACTTACGCCAGGAGGAGGCACTGCTTGTGCGGGCGCCGTCGCTGATGATGTGGCTGTCACAGCAGCAGTACCCTTTGTCGCGTTGCTAGCCTTATCACCGTTGACACCCGTATTGTCCTTGTCCTTGTCCTTGTGGTTTGAGCCCATGGCGCTCGCGCCTCTAGACATCTTGGTCGACCTCGAACCTGCCCCATTATTACCCTTGCCATTGACGACTTCTGGCTTGTTGTCGTCGTGGTTCGGCTTGGCCTTTGGCGCCATGGCGGGCGGGGGTTCGTGCGGCGCTTCGCAGAGGAATGGGAGGCCTTTGAGCGTTCGAAGAAGGTAATGCTTGGGAGCTGGACTGGTGATCGACAAAAGTGACGCCGGAGATGTAAGGAGAGTCGGGTGAGAAAGGGTTATGCGTCGGTCCGTCCGTATGGTAGCGAGAGAAGGTGGCCTGTGCGAAGATGCTGAGGACGAGAAGGCGGGCCACGAGGATAACGAGAGAGGAGGAGAGGCACGCGGGAGAAGGAGAGGAGAGGGGAGGGGAAGGATCATGGAGGAGTGGACGGAACGGGGCACGTGGGCCAGCAACGAAGAAGCGACAACGGCGAGCCGAGCGGGTGGACGGGCGGATGGTGTGTGTGGTAACTCAGTTGGTCACTGGAGTCAGTGAATGCGACCTGCCCTGCCAGGCCAGGCCAATTTGCCCATGTTTCCGTTCTTTTCACGCAGGCAGGCAGGCAGGCGCTCAGGCGCTGGGGGGCACGAGCGGTCAGGGATCCAATGACGCAGCCTCGGGGCCCCTGACGCGGAGCCCACTTGCCGACACCCAGGCAGAAATGCTTATCGATTGCGCCACAGGCAAGGCTGGCTGGACCCTGCATCCTGGCTCCAGTCCTGGCAGGCAGGCAGGCAGGCTCTGCTTGGGACGCCTTCCCGAGGCCCAGAGGCTCAAGAGAAGGCTAGGGCTCTATTAATTAAGTAAGTACCTCCAACTCAACCCATCTAGCAGTTGCAGTCTCTCTGCCAGCCCGCCATGCATATCGCCTCAAATTCATGCCAGTGACACTTTGGCTACTACACCTTGGCTACTACACCTCGGCTACTACACCCCCTTGGCTCCCACTCAAGAGGTACAGGCTTCTGGAATACCAGCTTTACATGGCCACAATGCTGTCCCGACTGGACTGCGGCGATCCGGTTGACACTTGCCTACCTGGCTCGAAACGAACGATCCGTGCTGCTGATGGCAAATCTTCCTCCGCCCGTGGAGACCACTGCTGCCATTATCGATAGTCTCTCCGCGTGCTCGGGGACGTGATCAACAGGATTGAGCCTCGAAAGACCCCGGCCAAGGTGAGCGAGCAGTTGCCACGGAAATGGTGCCGCTCACCTGCCACGAAAACGGCCAATATGTGTACAGCAGACTTGCATTGTCCTGTTGCCCGGGAGCAATCCGGAACAGTGTATGCCGCCGGGAAAGAGGAAGCCCACGGGCTCGGCCTGCGGTATGATGGCATCATCAGTGTACACCCAGCGTCGCTTATGCCATGCGAGACAGCTGGCATACCGCCACGTCAGGGCTGCATTTGACCAGGTCTTGGTCGGCCAGGCCAGGGCCGGGATGCCGGCAGGGCCTCTGGCGAGTCTGGGTGTGCTCGCCCATGGCAAAACAGAGCGCGTTATGTGAGAACTAATCAAGTGCTGGGCAACTACTTCCCAAAGTACCTAGCTCTAATTGCTCTATGCGCTCAGCACAGGGCCGTAGAAGCACGCCAGAGGTTTCTGTGCAGTGTCTCGCGCCCCATGGCTGGGATGATCCATGCAGTTTGATGAGGCGCATTGCGGCGACTCGACTGCTGTAGAATGTTGCAAATGCGGTGACCCCACACAGAGTCGCGCCTCGTCTCTCCTCTGCCCGTTCTTGGGGTCACGATGCCGTGTATAATCACAGGCCCTGTTCAATAGTCACTGGGCAAGACGAGCGCTCAAAGCTGAGGTGCCTCCACGGCTGACCATCACGTGTAGGCTAGAACTGCCACATTCCGCGCTCTCACCTGCCAGCACGGAAGCGGTCAAGGTATTGACTGCCCAGGTGGTGGCGTCCAGCCCGCTGGAAGGCACTGACTGCATAGAACAAATAATAGCCTGCTCGAGCCCGGTGCTTGGCTCCTGCATCGGCCCCAGTGTTTGCTCCCATCTTCAATCCTCTCCAGACCCCGCCACCAAACCACATGCACCTTTTCAAGCCCGTGATACTTGCAATCTTACTTTTACTTAAAGTACGCCGCCTGCTTTTTCCAGTCCTACGAGCAGCAGACACCACCCGCAGCTCTCGTCAGCCTACCTACCGACCTGCTGTCAGCCAATCGGCCACCAAGCACACCGTTCGCAGCTCGCCGGGCGATAGCCGCCAGCCCTGGCTCGCAGCAGCCCAAGAATATTGGCTGCGGCACTCCAGACGGTCCCACGCCGGCCCACCTGCGGCCTAGGACGGCATACTGGTTCCGTGAGGGCGATCGACCATCTTCCTCCTTGGATTTGCCTTTGCATCTGCACTCCAGGCCTTGCTCACCCTAGTGAAGATCGCGCTCCAGCAATTGCCTTCTTCCAACACGGTGTGCAACATGTCTGGGTCTGAAGTCGTAGCCGCTACAGCCTCGACCCCAGCAGGCTCAATGACACCAGGAACCAACAACAATAACAACAAGAACAAGGGTTTCACCCCGCTTGTCGCCGTCGTCGACTTCCATCATGCGCGAGGCCCTGAGGTAGAACGCTGGTTCGGTGTCGACGAAAGTAGAGATCCCGCGGAAGAATGGGGTTGGCCCAACTTGCCTTTCATGGCTCTCAGTGACGGTGCTCATGCGTAGGCCTTCCAATTCCCCTTTTCTTCTTCAGGTGCCATGAATAGCAGCTGACTGTCTGGAAACAGTTCTACAGAAGACTTCTCCTACTTTACTCTTCTTCGACCTGCCACGAACGACGGCCCCGCCACTTCGCTATTTGGCATATCCTGTACCCGACAACTCGATGCCTCCCAGCTCCTTAACCGGCCCCCTGAAGTCACTCGGTCGACGGTTCAAAAAGCGGTGGTAGTAGTCGCCGATACACCACAGTTCTTTGGCATGCTCAGAGAACGACTGTCTGTTGTGACGAGCGCATGGTTCTCGCAGAGGGAGTTCACCGACGTTGATATCCTACGGAGGTTCCAAGAAAGCCTCGCGGAAGAAAAGGAGCGGGGGCAACTCAGCGAGGCCGATCGTGATCAATACCTAGGCATGAGTCTACGAGAGCTTGTCAGAGAGTTCAAATGGCAGACTCTGGTTCTTCTAAAGTGCTGTTTACTTCAGCACAAGGTATGTTCCCAATTAAGATAATAGGTACGCGCGGTGCGCCGGCTCTGACACTTTGTGACACAGATGCTTTTCTTTGGAACTCGTTGCGAGCGACTGTGCATGATGCAGTTCTCGCTTGTCTCACTTATTCCCGGACTGCTGCGGAATCTCGAGGATTGCGCAGGGCCGGAACTGAACAACTATGAGAAGAACCTAAAACAATCCACAAGCTTGCGAACAAGCGATCGTTCCTCGCTCCTTGCTTACATGGGGCTACCCCTGCAAATTTTTGGACAGGTGCGTCACGTCTACCATTGAAGGGCAGAACAATTAGCCACTAACAACCTGAGTAGGGGAGCTTGTTTGGCCCGTATACACCTTTGCAACAACTTGATCTGCTGGCAGACCAAAACACAAAATCATATATCGTCGGAAGCACGAACTCTCTTCTTTTGCAACAAAAGGACCGATACAGCGACATTCTAATTAATCTTGACGAGAGAACAATTAACATTACTTCGAGCTCATTACGGGCTGCGCTAGCACTATCGCATGCAGACAGGCGATGGATCGACGCAATCACACAGGAAGTCAACGATACTTGGGACGACGCCAACCCTGGCCGACCCAAGACTATGGGCTATCGTGGTAGTGAGGAGTTCATCCGCTTACAATTTGAGGAATACCTTTTGTCACTGATTTCTTCGGTCAAGTACCACAACTATCTGGCGCAAAATAGCTTGAACCCACGAGCAGCCCTGCCGCACATTGATGGCGACCCGGCGCACGACTTCAACACTGATTGGATTGAGGTTTGGGAAAGGACGAACAACTATCGCCTTTGGGTAAGCAACACCGACTCGCACCTCTTCGACATTGTTGAACCCAGACACCCGTGCGCCGGTGGGCTCAGCGTCGATGATGTTCAGCGACGGATCCAGCAACAGGTACAGGATATGCACTTGGACGAGCGATTTGCTGTCGCTGGAGAGGTGCTTGGCCGCAACCTGGCGGCTGGGCGCGACAAGGCGAACACAATCTTCAATAAGCTCTACTCTGATATGGAGGCCATGCGAGAAGCGCAGAGAAAGAAAGCCGAGGAGGCAAGGTCGTCTTCTCCGTCTGCCGGGGGAACCCTCAATCAGGGTGAAGACCACAGAACCCAAGGAGCGGCAACATCAGTCGGCGCAAAGGCGGGAGCCTACCTCGGCAGCTGGACTACATGGGCAAGCCAGAAACATAAACAAGCCTGGGGCAAGCCCAGCAGCGGCGAGAAGGGGCCCACATCACCCAATCCCTCGACTAACGGGAGCTCGGGCGGCGGTGGGTGGACCTCCGGATGGGGCCGCAAGTCTCGGTCCACCGAGTCGGAGCGGAACACGCCGGTGCAGAGCCCCATCACGCCGCACGCGCCCAGGTTCTCCCTGCGGTCCGGTGCAAACAGCCACGACGGTGAGGGATCCTACGTGCCTGCAGGTTACGAAGCCGTGCGGCCTTCAACGCAGGACAGCTTTAGCGAGAGCATGCTGGATGCCGCAATGTCAGACAGCGGGCACGAATCTGTCTCAACATCACCGCCGAGCCCGGAGAGAACACCGGTTGCTTCAGGGGCGCCTCTCGGTACGGGCGCGACTCTAGCATCAGGTCCAGCTCCAGCTCCGTCAACGACAGCGGAGCCCGCTGCTAGCAAGAGCACAAAGGACAACGAGCAGGATGAGAAAACAGGCACTGTCGCTGGTGAGGAGAAGTCGTAATGGATTGAAAGTGTCGGCTTGTGCTGAGGGAGATGCTCAAATATAGATCTTGTATATTCCGAATGAACATGTCTCAGTGGCTCGAAATCGGAGCGATAGTCAGAAGCGATATAATAATTGCTGTAACTAAGATCAGGCCAATTCCGGGTGCAGCTAAGATGTTGGTCATAGAAAAAAAGCTGTATTTGCGCCAAAGTCACGCTCTCTAGTACAACGCAGGCCTATTGCCCTCTCAACTCGAGATCTGCGACCGGGGGGTAAGCCGAGCAGTGTTGGCTGACTCAACTGATTGGCACTGCACGATACGGTCGGAGCAGTATCCGCTCGTAACACCAATGAGCACCCGGAGGTAAAGCTCCACATCAGACCGGCCAGCATACGGTCGCCGATCATGAACAATGCCTGCGAAAAACCTCACCGCAAGAACCCGACCCAAATCTCATTCGCAGTAGCTTGGCCACGTTTCATGTATTCTATATTGCAGCTGTTGCTTTCTCCCCACCTCTCCCGTTCTTAACCCCGCCACTCATCGAGGCTCTGATGCGTAGTCTGTGACTTGCCCGGACAAATCGAAACCGAAAACCATTGCCGGAACGCCGAGATTGAGTTTGTGTCATTCGAGTGTATGCGACTGGTGTGGGTGTGTTTGTGTGACAATCATGTGCTTTATTCTTTGTTTCACTTCGTGATATCATAAAACTCAACGACCATTAAGAAAGCTTCGCTGTGCAGAAAAATTGGCCCCGGGGAATTTGGCCCACTGATTTTGGGTATGTCGGTTCTGCCTTATTGAGCAGGGAACTCGGTGCCATCGCCTTGTTGCATGCTCGACTCGATGTTGTGGTAGTCAAGAATCTCAGAGTACCTTTTAAAATAGCGCTTGTTGTCAGCCACGCTGCGTTATGTCGCCTCTTGACGCTTCGTCTGGCATCAGACAACTTACATCATGATCTTCCATGTGTCAACGGGCAGGTCCGCATCGTTGAAACTCCAGTCAAATTTCTCATCAGCCACAGGCTCATCGGTGGGGTCGTGGTAGGGCGCAAGGTAGTCGTCGGCCAGGGCATCGGTCGCAGTAACGCGCTTCTTGGGGTCAAAGACCAGCATCCTCTCAAGGAGCTCGATGGCTGTGTTGACTTTAGTTTCTTGCGCAGTTCAAGTAGGACATCTCGGGTACAACTTACCAGCAGGGTCGGCGTTCTTGAACTTGTTCTTCAGGGGCTGTCTCTCGCGCTTGGGCAGAGATTTGACAAATCTCAGAGTCTAAAATAACCAGGTTAGCCCCATTCCAATGCCCGGCACCTAGTCAAAACCTTGGCGGAAAAGCTACATACGTTCTCGCTGGCGATAGTGTTGATGACGTCATCTGGGGGAGTGCCAAGCAGCTCCGTGATTATCGAGAACTGGTTGACGTGGTCCTTTCCAGGGAAGAGGGGTTTGCCCTCGAGCATCTCGGCGAAGATGCAGCCAGCACTCCAGATGTCGACCTCGACATCGTACTTTTGCCATGTGAGCATAATCTCGGGGGCGCGGTAATATCTTGTGGAAACGTAGCCGGTCATCTGGGGGTCCTGAATGCGGGCAAGGCCGAAATCGCAAATCTTGAGATCACAATTCTCGTTGACTAGGATGTTGCTGGGCTTCAGATCACGGTGGACAACTCCAGCCGAGTGTACATATTTCAGACCGCGCTACACGAGTTTGCACATGTCAGTATAATCGTGCTTTATCAACCCGGCCCTTTATAATTGCTTTGCGTGGTGTGTGTGATCAAGTGCAGCCAACAGCTTCCGCTGCTAGAATGGCGCAGACGATTGTCTGGAATTGCCGTCGAGGGGGGAGGGGGCAGGTAAGACTGCATGCAAACTTACCATAATCTGGTAGAGAAAGTACTGGATGAACTGCTTCTCAAGTGGCCGCGAGGTGAGCAGCCTGTGCAAGTCTGTTCCGAGGAGCTCAGTGACAAAGTAGCTACAAAAAAAAAACGCCAGTCAGCATCAAGCAGGAGCTAGCAGGTACTACGTGCAGATGCGTAGGCTGCATGCAATCCACGGTAGCCATTGCGGCCAATGGCTGGCTGGAGAATGACTCACATATCTTCGAGGGGAGAGATGAAGATATCGCTCAGGGAAATGACGTTCTCGTGTCTAAGGTGCTTGAGCAGCTTGAGCTCACGGTATGTGCGCTTGGCGAGGACGGAGGTGCTAAAGGGCTTCATGATCTTCTTGACGGCGACATTCTGGTTTGTCAACTGATCGCGGGCAGAGCTGTATGGACGTTTGTCAGTGTTTGGACGGATGCGGGTGTCACTTTGCCCTCGCGGATGCGGCTGGGAGGTGGCGCAACAACGTACCAGACGAGACCGAAGGCTCCCATTCCCACTGGTTGCAGGTCGGAATACCTGCCAAAGCGAACAGCAAGTTAGTCGGCTGGACAAGTCGAGGATCAGGCGTGTCGTGCCTGCGGCGTGGAGAAGCACAAACCTCGAGGTGATCTCGAAGGTGGTTCCAAAGATCTGGGCTCGGACGAATTCGGCCATTGTGAGTGAGGTTGGTGCTCGGCTTAGAGCACGTCAACTTGTTGTTATTGTTGTTGATGGGCGGGGCGAGGATGAAGATTGCTCTGGAGGGGGGGACGATGCTGCTGCCCCGAGTGGGTTGCGCGAGGAGCGACTTTGAAGACGGGCGGCGGCGGGCGCGAGGTGACGGTGGTGGCTTGCGAGTTTGCGCGCAGTGCAGGTGGTGGTGAGAGGGTGGGCGGACCGTCACGGGAGGAGCAGATGGTGCGGGACGAGGCGACGACGAAGCACACGATATAGAATGCTGGTGCTGGCGGCGGCGGGCAGGCGGGTGTGAGATGAGGGTGTAGAAGAGAGGGAGGAGGAGGAGGAGGAGGAAAAGAAGACAAGCTCTGTTCCTTAGCACATGGGAAAAGGCTAAAGAGGAGGAGGAGCAGCAGCAGTAGCAGCAGCAGTGACCTGGATGAGGGCGGGACAGCCAGGAGTAGGAGGGGAGAGAGCCGATCGGACGGAACGTGCAGGGCAGGGTGGTGGATGAGGAGGAGACAACAACAGATACCTGCCTGCCTGGCTGCACGCACGCACACACACACACGCACACACAAGCACACTAACTAGACTGACACCTCACAGTCGACAGCAGCACATGGCAAGCAGGCAGGAACCGCGGGACAGCAGCCAGTCCGACAGGGAAGGCACCCGGGTTGGACTGGACTGGAGTGTGGACTGGACAGGGCGAGGAAAAAAAGTGCTGCTTGCCTGGTTTGGCGGCCGCCGTTGTACGGATACCCTACCTAACGATTGGGGAGGCAGATCGCGATCGCGATGGCAGCCGGAGCCGTGGCAGACCCGTTGCGGAACAGCCTACTGTGTCAAAGTAGGAGGAGAGTAGGAGAGTGACCACCAGATGCTTGTGCTGTGCCAGCTCTAGTCTCGGTGCTCTGCCCACCAGGCGTGCCCCTCATCAGTGAACAGTCAGTCCAGTCCAGTGGTGCACCCGCACTGCCGGGGCCCGGCCGCCGCATGTCCCCCCTCCCCCTCCCCCCCCGATCCCCCAGCCCTGGGAAGCTCCGGCCACCACCGCCCGTTTCGATTCCAGCCCGGCCGATCGGGGCCTTGGTGCACGATCGTGCAAAACCCCCGATCTCCGATGCTCACGACACGGCGCCCGCCAGGTACTCCGGAGGAAATGGCCCTGACAGGCGGCCTTTGTCTCTCTACTTTGTACTATCTAGCCTCCGTCCCCCCTCCCCTTTCTCCCCAAGCATCAGCACCAGGTTGCCTGGCGTCGTCGCGATGCCCGTCCCAGGCCTGCCTACCGAGCGATCGGCCACCCCTTCTCGAACATGCTGTCGCTTAATTCATCAAGGGCGGCATCGTCATTCGAACCTGTGCAACAGGCTGTCGCGCGCCCCCCCCCCCGCTCCCCCCAGCCTCGTGGCAGCAGGCCGCGTGTTTTCATGTAATGCGCTCCTAGCACTATCCGTCCGTACATCAAGGATCAAGATGAGAGGGGAGGGGGCCGGTTCACCAAAAGCATGGCATGGGCCATGCCTTGTTGCACGGCAGGGCTCAGGCACACAGTACTGTAAATATTCCACATACTTACGCTAGAGCTACAAAGTGTACACACATCGTGCCGCATCGTCGATGCGCCCATCTCCCGCTCGCAGATCACCTGGTCCCCCCCGGCCGCCCCCTTCCGACATCAATCATGATGAACCTACTTTTCACCATGCGTTTGCAATGCGATTTTCCACAACAACTCGATCTCTTGCCGGTTTCCTGTTTTTCTTGTCCTTTGCAGATCAGTTTCCTTTTTTTTTTCCCCCTCTCATCGAGTCGAGCTGCTTCGTCTCCTCATCGCAGCAACTGATTATCGTCTTGTCAGACTTTCCTTGTTCGCCGAAAGTCCAATCTCGATGACTTTTTCTTTTTGGCATCTGATCAGATCTCCCTCGCCATCGGCGGTCTGGTTCGTATCATCAGACACACACACACACACACACACACACACACACACACACACACACACACACACACACACACACACACACACACACACACTCGTTCACTCAACGAAATGCAATGCGCGAATAACAAGCGAAGCATGTGCTGTTATGTCCTTCGTATTCCAGACAGTTACTCCTTTGGGTATTAATAAGTCACTTTTTCCGCGCTGAACCATATATATCCCTAGACTCGAGATGATTCGCACTCTCACAAAGCACCTCGTAAAGTTTAGTCAGCTATGCTCCTCATGTCCAGGGGGGGGGGGCGCGAAAGGGACCACCATAATTAGCTTCCACCGGCAGGCATGTAGGTGAATGCATAAACTTCCGTCAAAGCCGACCATCCAGCATTTCTCCAATGCAAAACATCCCTCAAAGTGATCGACACGAAAGCTTCGATAAGCTCTAGACCATGTAAAACGCTCGATGATAATCCTAGACATGCGCAAATGCCAAAAGTCCCATACCTCCCTCTCTCTGCTGCTATCCCATCCTGGTGGCTTCCCCCCTTTGAGGAAAACGCCACCTCGGTCATCATACCGTGCACCTAGCGCGAGCGACTTGTCCTGCCTGTGCTCTTACACCCCCCTTGGCTTTCAAGACATTACGTAATTCAAACAAGTCAACATTTACACCGTACAATTGGCTCAAAGGCTTGGAGAAGGGAAGGATCCTGAAGGGCCCTCACTCGTACTTTCATTCTTTCTCAATAGAACAAACGACTTCATCCACCCGAATATCAACCCCACACCGAAGCCGGCCAAGAGGTAAGTCAGCTGAAAACAAAAAACACAAGATCTGTACGCAAACAGCGCAGAGAGAGATACCTAGCTCCGGTATTCCAGGAATTAAGCACTTGAACAAGATGCATGTGTCTCAATACCCTCCATTTCCTAGCTATATCCCCGAACCCCTCTCTCTTTCTACCTTCAACCCATGTACACCGGTGCGTACCACATGTACAAAAGAGTAGGTGCAACCTTTTCCCCGCAGAACCCAAGTTAGTTCCACCAGCCAACTACAGGGGAGTCAGCCGATATGAGAAAGAGAAATAATTACCGAAAACCTGTTCCATCAACCTGTCAGAATCATGTCATGGGATCCATTGATATTGGAGGCTCGACGCCCAACCGATCCAAAGTAGAACCCTTGCAGGAAAGTTTTGAGATGGCCCTATACCCCCGGTCTGGCCTAGCCTAACTCTTCACAATGACGTCAGTAGTGCTTCCCTTCTCTGCACGTCCACGATGCCGAAAACTCATGTTCCATGCTCAATTCCCCATCCGTCGCCCCACCATCCGCCTACACTTGCATTGCCCATGCGGGCCGAGCTTGGGTTTGGCGCTCAGCCCATGCCCCCCTCCCCCTGGCCTTCGTTCCCCCATCAGATCCTTGGGTCCGAGACGGATCAGGTCGCAATCGACTTACTCTCGGACTCGCGGGCTGTTTCCTACTGGTCCATCTTGCCGTACCTCGAGTCATCAGATGCTTTAGTCTGCATCAGGCCAGGACAATTGCGCATGGCTGAGCGCGGTCCCTGCTCGCAGATTTCCCTCGCTGTCGTCATCCGTCCTCGATGGGTCAACGCACAGCTAAGAACCACGTGGCACCTCGACCATGCACCTTCCTAGTTTCAAGAACAAAAGTCATCCATAACAAGCATACGAGATATCACGATCTGTGGCTCGACCGTGTTACGCATCTAAAGCTGCTGTGTATTACTATAAGGATTGGGGAGTACGTCCAGCTTCGGGGCAGTGGAAAACATCAAAGCCCGCTATTTTTTGGATTTTTTTCGTGCTCGCTGCCTTTCGGGTTTATTGGATGACAACATCTAGACGGCAAGTGGCTCGATGTTCCAGATCTCTTCGGCATACTCGTTGATGCAGCGATCCGAGCTGAAGAAGCCCATCCGTGCGACGCTGCGAATGCACTTGGTGACCCACTCCTCCTGGTTCTTGTACTCTTCATCGACCATTTTCTGTGTGTCAATGTACGACTGAAAGTCGTCGGACACGAGGTAGTAGTCACCGTGGTCACGGACGGCAGACACGAGAGCACCAAAGTCGTTGGCATCTCCGAACTTGCCGCTAGTGATGGCCTCAAACACCTTCTGAAGCCCACTGTCGATGGCATGCTTGCCATAGGTGTGTGCATGGCGAAGGTCCTCGACGTCCTCAGACAGAGTGCCAAACAGGAAGATGTTCTCCTGGCCGATTTCACGAGTGATCTCGATATTGGCACCGTCACAGGTGCCAATAATGAGGCCGCCATTGAGAACAAACTTCATGTTGCTCGTGCCGGATGCTTCGGTACCAGCTGTAGAGATATGCTCGCTCAGGTCCGATGCAGGGATGATGATCTCAGCCTTGCTGACATTGTAGTCCTCAAGGTAGATAACCTTGAGCAGATCCCCAATGTCAGCGTCCTTGTTGACCACAGAGCCGACGTTGTTGATGAGGTGAATAATTTGCTTGGCCATCCAATAACCAGGGGCAGCCTTGCCACCGAAGATGGAGACACGGGGGGCCTGCTTCTTGCGCTCCTCTGGGCTCATCTCCTTGAGTTGAAGGTAACGGGCGATAACTCCGAAGATGTTCAGCTGTTGTCGCTTGTACTCGTGGATTCTCTTGACTTGAACGTCGAAGAGAGCCGCAGGGTTGACGGTGATGTCTAGAGTTGATTTGATGTACTTCGCAAGGCGCACCTTGTTCGCGTACTTGATCTCGGCCCACTCTTTGCGGAACGCCTTGTCGTCAACGTATTGCTCGAGCTTGTTCAATGTCGTCAAGTCCTTGAGGTAGTCAAAGCCACCTGTCTTGCTGGCAATCAGCTCAGATAGCCGGGGGTTGGCCTGGTGAAGCCATCTTCTGGGAGTGATGCCGTTGGTCACGTTCGTGAACTTGTCGGCGCCGTATATCTTTACGAAGTCCTTGAAAATGGTTGTCTGAATCAAGTCGGAGTGCAGCTCAGCAACACCATTGACCTTGTGTGAGCCAACAATGGCCAAGTACGCCACTGATTTAATACGTCAGCACATACATAGTCAGGAATAACCGAGTTCGGCCAGACAGCGTCCCCATAGACCAGCCGTGATATGATGTAGGACGCAAGATCGAAAACACTTACTGCGGACCATCTTGGGCTGTGACTCTTCGATGATGGAGACGCGGCCGAGCATGTCACGGTCGTCTGGGAATCTCTTCTCTACAGACTGGAGGAAGAACAAGTTGATGTCATAGATGATCTGGAGGTGACGGGGCAGAAGGTGCTGAACAAGACCAACAGGCCACTTCTCGAGAGCCTCGGGCAGGACTGTATGGTTTGTGTAGCCAAACTACGTGGAGTCAAGTTAGCTAATTTTGTTCCTAGGCTGCCAGACACGATTACTTACGGTGGCAGTAACGATTTTCCAAGCCTCATCCCACTCGAGACCCTCCTTGTCGATGAGGATACGCTGAAGCTCGACAACAGCTAGTGTGGGATGCGTGTCATTGAGCTGGATGGCGACCTGGTCGGAGAATTCACTCCAGGGTCGCTTCGACTTCTTGAAACGACGCACAATGTCGTACAACGAAGCAGCAACCCAGAAGTACTGCTGCTTGAGACGCAGCTCCTTGCCTCGATCCAAGTTGTCGTTGGGGTACAGAACAGCACTGATGGTCTCAGCTCTCTGTTGATCGGCGACCGAGCTTTCGTACTCGCCACTGTTGAACTTCTGGAAGTCGAATTCACCACTGGCAGCCTTGCTCGACCACAATCGCAGGTTATTGGTGGAAGGCGTGTCGTAACCGGGGATTGGCATGTCGTAAGCGACCGCTGTGACAATCTCACCACCTTCCCAGTTGGCAACTGTCTTGCCGTTGGCATCCTGTGATTTGCGGACTTGGCCGTAGAATTGGATCTAAGGACATATGGTCAGTATCAAAGTGTGCAATCCATTACGGGTCAAAACTCACATCAACCGTCACGTCGTGTCGTGGGAACTCCCAAGGGTTGAAGTCCAGCCAGTAGTCGGGAACCTCAACCTGATATCCATCAATGATCTCCTGCTTGAAAATTCCATAGCGGTATCGCAGACCATAACCCCAAGCCGGGTAGTTGAGCGAGGCCATGCTGTCGAGGAAGCAAGCTGCCAACCGCCCGAGACCTCCATTGCCAAGAGCTGCGTCGTTCTCCTGCTTAATAATGTCCTCGATCCTGAAACCTAGATCTTCCAAGCCACCTATGGTTTCAAGTCAATTAAGAGCTCGCAGCAAATGTGGAGAACTGGTAGAAACCTACTTCTGGCAACATCTTTTCCCTTGACGTTGAGCATGGCATTGTCGAGAGCTCGGCCCATGAGGAACTCGAGTGACAGGTAATATATCCGCTTGCTGTCGGTGAATGTCTGTCTCTGCTGTGTTTTGTTCCAGTCCTTGATGAGGCGATCGCGGAAGGCCAGGGCTGTGGCGGAGTATGCGGCTACATCGTCACAGTTGAACATGCTGCGAGCCAGAGTGGTCTCAACATGGCGAACTACTTCTTTTTCGAAGTCGTCCTTGTTCTTGAAGCTGTCGTACTGGTGCTTGGTCCAGGCATCACGCTGAGGCTCGGGGATAGAGGCTGGACGCAGTCTATCATCAGCAACGGTGCTTCGGGGGGGGGGGGGAGGGCGAGAACCATGGTAGATGAAGGCTGCGACAATCAATTACATGACAGACTTACCCTCGACACTCTTGATCTCACCAGCTCCAAAGCCAGTGAAAGTACGCTTGTGCTTGGGCCGGGAGATACCAGCAGGACCAACAGACCCACTGATGTCGACAATGGGAGCGCCCATGGACGGGCGACGCTCCCGCGATGGGAGGCTCTGCTCAGCAGCAGCCATGATGACAGTGTTTGGTGTCTGTGCGAGCAAGATTGAGAGAAGCAATTGCGGGGTTCGAGTGCAGAAGAGTGATCTGGAGAGAAGGATAAAGCAGAAGCTGGGGGGAGTGGGAGAGAGAGGAAAGCCAGTCCAGATAAAGTCTATGGCAGCCACACGGGCAAAGCTAGGACATGGGAAGCAGAAAGGAGGGGCAGACAGTGGCAAGCACCGTATTTGTGCTGTTGGGCATACACGCACGCACTTGAAACGCAATGAGACTTTCAAGGTCGGTTTGGGGCAAGCTCGAGCTGGGTATCACGGCAGGCGCGATGCAAGAGTGGTGTGCGAGCAGACATCTGGAGTGGTGTGGTGCCTGGCTTACACTTGCACATGCAACTCCACTCGCAGCAAGTGGTGAGGTGAGGAATGCGGGGGCAGGCGGGACCATATGCCCAGGCCGTACACTAGTCTAGCATCTCAATACCCGTTGTACACTTACACTCTACTCTAGCTTGCGGCTTAAGCCTACAAAACACAATGGATGGCTTGAGGGAAGGTGGGGGAGCTCTAGGTGGGGTTTTGCTCATCGCGAAAACAGCTTTTACCAAGATAAAGGGTGGTCCCGATGGTCGGGACGTCAGGCTGGTTGCGGCGAGGCAAGTTCCAGGTGCCGTGGTAGCATTTCCCGTTGAGAGCTGCTCTTAGCACAACCAGGAAGGACCTCGTCCCGAGCTTCAGGACGTCAAAGGCACCCCTGATGTCGTACGATGAACGGGACTCAGATGTCCACAACAACCATTCTCCAACGCGGCCTCTAATCCTAGCGAACAACAACATTCGGCACAGATGCCCCCCAGGCTGACCCGCCAGTAGACACAAGCCCAGCAACACAGCATTTCTGCTCGAAACCACCGTACAGAGATGGGTTCCAGACAGAGCAATCCGGTCAGCAATAAGGCCCTGAATAACGGCGATACAGCTTCGACTTTTGTGTTTGGCGGCACAGACACGAAGCTCGCAGGCTGCCCCGCGCTGCCAGGTTAATGACGATGTGTCCCGGGCTAGCTGCAGCACGACGCGCCGACACAGCATGGTGCAGCTGCAGCCATCCCGGCAAACAATGGCGTGGCTGACCGACTCTGGTCAGAGATGATTTAGGTTACCTTGAGAGGCACTGCAGCCATGGCAGGTCCAGATGTCGCTGGTCTCACCGGCTGCCGCCAGCACGAGATGTTCTATCAACCACCGACCCCTCCGCATAGCCACGGCAAGACCGCCTTCCCCGAAAGCCGTGGCCTTTGGCTGCATACTGGCACACTCTTGCATCCGAGCTGATGCCGAGGAGGATCAGAGGATTTGTCTAGCTCATCTCGTCTATCAGTTGAGCGCAACGATGAAGCTCTAAAGTTAATCAGAATGACATCCTCTGCCAGCATCAGCCCAATTGTTGAAGGTGGGGCACAAGCTGGGGGAGCTTCGAGCTTGTGCGGGGTTTGCTCATCCGAAAGCGGGGGTGGAGCACCACGCATGCAGCTCCCAGACTGCGCCGGCACAAACATGCGATTCTGTATGAGAGGGAGGCACTAGCATCACCCACAATTGCAAGACAACAAGACGAGACGAGACGAGACGAGACAAGACAAGACACTGCACGCCAACCTCGCCTTGCACGGCGCCGCAGCCCACTGTCCGCAGTGCCACGCATACAGGCGCGCTAGGGAGACTGTGCTCCACCGTCAGAGGTATGCCGCTCGACTTGCCAGGTCAAACTTCAGGTGCCTGGCATTTCCGTATTAGCGATCAGCCAACAGCAGAGTTTGGCTTTGTCTCCTGTCCGCTGTGAGCGAGCGGGGCAACCTCATTGTCAGCTACGCAACTTCGTCTCACTGTGCCAAAGGATGGAACTTTAGTGAGATCGTTAAGCTCCCGTCACCTCTAAGCGCCACCTAGCAACGAGCCAAGGCTGCTTGCCAAGCTGCTCAGCGCTCCACATGAGGCTCGGTAGGCTCTAATTGGGACGACAATCGACATTGACGACGATACTTGCAAGGATTGGGCAGCCGACGAGAAAAGGGCAATGATGGCCGGAAGCATCCCCACTCGGATCCGCTCACGTTGAAATCGTGCAGCAATGCCTGCACAGTCAACGGGTTACCACTTTTGGCGACAGACGTGCCTCGACGTGGATAGCATGGGTGGGTGGGGACGGGGACGCGAATGGCGCTACTCTCGGCCGCCAGCCGCCAGCAGTGCCAGCAATGCGGGAAAAACGTTCATGTTTGTTCTTCCCATACTTATGTCGTCTTCCATTCAGCCATGTCTCGCAGAGCGAAATGCGTAGCGACATGGCTCAAGAGCTGACCTTTTGTACGGGTACAGTAGGGCACCTCCTGAACAATTAGTCGCTTGCATTGAGCCACAAACGCACTGGTTACACGGCTCTGACACAAGAGGCAAGCGTGGGACATGCACAAAATTGACATCAAGAGAAACTGTCATTGTTATCACAGTCAAATGAACTTTGACCCGGTACTATAAATTTTGCCAGCCCCCCGAGGACCTCCCGAAGTCATCATCGCGTTGTACAGACATGGTGTGCGCAGTAGGAGCGCATGTGTCCCTATCGAAGCACACAGGCAGTCACCTTGTGCACTTACATTTACCAAGATACCTTCCCATGAAAATTACACGCCGTTACACTGCTAGTCCCGATACCCACGATGGACAAGTCATCCAGCGCCCCGAACCCTGAAACGTGCCTCATAGGCCACATACCGATTATCGTATCCCATTTCGCTAGGCTCCCAAACGCCATGCCGTGAAAAAACAAACTTATATCGGACGATGTATCGATCGTCCCCACCCAAAACCCAGAAACGCCGATACGATGCAAGAATACCAAGTGTGCCGCCAAACTCGGAACTTTTCGTTTGGCGGGTGTTTCAAAGGATGCCAGAGTCTTTTAGAGCATTGTTGAGTATCGTCTCCTTCACCGCTGCGAATACAAGTCGAATATTCGAGGTATCGGTCGCTTGGGTCAGGCTACACGATGCGGTGATTAGACATGACAACTGTGTGTGTGAACGATAACACTGGACAGAAATAAACACCTACTGTGGATAGAGGTTCAGATGAGCTCTGTTAACCTGATTGAACCTCCACAACAAGTACTTGGCGGCCTTGTTGACATCATTGCCACCAGAATAGTCTGGAAAGTAGTTTCCAAGTGGCGATCTTGGTAACTTGACCTTGAAGATGTCGACCTTGTTCAAGAATAGGATAATGCTCGTGCGCATGAACCAGCGAGAATTGACGACCGAGTCGAAGAGTAGCAGACTTTCCATCATCCGATTCTATTCCGCACGGTCGCAAGATTAGTCCGTGCTGAGTTGTGCGAGTCGAGACTATTTCTACTCACCTGGCTGCTCTCCTCAAGCAGAACCTGGTCGTATTCACTTAGGGCCACGCAGAAGATGATGGAGGTGACGTTCTCGAAACAGTGAATCCACTTCTTCCTTTCACTCCGTTGACCTCCAACGTCAAACATGCTGATGCGATTGTCAGTACCGATCACAAAGCAGACGACTGTGCAGCTTACTGAATGCTGAGAGCCCCCATCTGGAATCTCGTCTCATAAATGCCCGTCGTTTTCGTTCGCGCTCGCAGGACATCCATTTCGCTAGGCAGGTAATCGGGAGAACAGATTCTCGTGGCTTCGTCGAAGAAGCTGGCAAGGGCTGTTAGCAAGATCATCCAGCTCGAGAAACAAACAGGATATACTCACTATCCGGCTGAATCCATGAGGTAGAATTCCGTTGCATGCTCCATAAGCTGATCGATGCATGGGTCATGCCAAAGCGCCTGAACTGCCGTTGCGACATCAGGTTCTACATGCGCCTGAGGCCCAGATTCGATCGAATAGTTGAGCAAAAAATTGCAATGCTCCTTTATTGGTTCCGTGCTTGGCTCGATCTCGAACTGATCCATTGCGACAATGACAGCCTTGGCGCACTCTACCAGGTTTTTGAACACCGTAGGGCGATAGTTGTAAAGTTCGTCCTCAGAGTATCCCTTGAGGTGTATAATCTTCATTTGCTTGACAATCGTCGACTTCCCACTCTCGCCGGATCCTGCGGCAATGCTAGGTCAGACGCGCCAACACCACAGGGTTCACTAAACGACCCAGCGATCCTGGAACTTGCTTACCTAGTAGTAAGATCTTGCATTCTCGCCTTAGACGTTTCGAATCCTCGTCCAAAGCTCTGTCAATGGCTTGGCTCCGCTTCTTCTGCTCTTCCTCCTCTTTATTTGAACTCATGCAGCCTCCCATGGTGAGATCTGTCTGCGCGAGCAGCTTAGCTCGCGCGCAAGTATGTCGCTTGGCGATTTTCGGGTCGCTGTTGTGATCGGTTTCACGAGATTCCCGCACAGACGTGGGTTATTCACTGGCGTCGTGCGAGTTGTTGACGGTGGCGCATAGCCACGCAGAATCGATTTTGTCGCAAGCTGGACTGCTTTCGAGATCGGCAACGCCTTGTCACTGTTACACGGTCCTCCTTCGAGACTCGAAGCGATGCTGACAAATTGTACTGGCGTGGTGTTGTTGAATTCGGGGCGTCCTAACTCGTCGTGACTGGCATTATACTGGCGATTGGCGACGGGATGGCGTTGATGACGGCGATGGCAAGACTGGTGAGACTGGTAGCTTTGGTGGGTGCAGAGGCCTGCAAGCACGGTGTGGCGGTCGTTCTGGGAGGTCGTAGAGGTCAGAATGGATCGGAATGACGAAATGGACGCATATGGCAGAGTTGGCAGAAGAGGGTTCAGCGGCCGAGTGCTGGGTCAGCGTGAGAAATCGTGAGCTAGCAAGGTCGAGCGGAGTCCGGTGTGGAGGCTGGGCTTTTCGGAGTACCCATGTTAGTAGGTACTCGAAGTCGAGCGGTAGGCTGCGGATCTCAAGACTGTCGAGCCAATTCGCAGCCAGAATCGCCAGTGGCTTGCCCACTTTTTCCCTCTGGTGCTTGCGAGATAAACGGTGGCTTGCAGACAAGGATCAGGTGTCTAGGATTCATGTCCACAATGTAGAGCTCGGCTGCAGGAATGAGCCTCACCGACACATCGGCAATGCTCCCTCGTGCATGTGCTTGACCGTGAAGGCCGGATCTGCAAGTAAATGGCCGTCGGATACACAGCCTTGGAAGCAATGAGATTGGCGATGCTTACCCGTATTGCCGCGGTTGGCAGAAGCAGTGGCTCGAGTGTGCAGTGCAGTGCAGTGCAGTGCGGTGCGGTGCGGTGCAGGACGACGTAGAGGGCACGGATCCAGCGGGCAACGGAGCGCTGGGACTTGTCCAGGTGTGGTGCGAAGTGGCAAGGGACGCAGGATGGTCCGGGAGTAATAAGGTACTGGGACAGGCAGCTCGGCCAGGCGAGGCGAAGCTCACGAGAGCAGTGGGAGAGCGACCCTTAGCATAAGAGGAGGTGGGGGCTAATAAGGCGAGCAGAGGGACCGCCTGATGATAGTGAGGTAGGAGTAATATGGTGAGCTTTGGTCGAAGACGAGCAGAATAGAGGATTCAGAACGGGGTGATCTGTAGCGCAGGTGTCGAGGTGTTGTGGGCGTTGCGTGCTGCAACCGGACCGGGCGCACTCTGTAAAGGCGGTGTCGGCTCGCGCAAAGCAGCAACGACGAGAACAGACTTGGCGACCGGATGGGAGACTCCGGGTCACAGCGTGCAGAGCGTACAAAGCGTGCAGAGCGTACAAGGGCGTGCAGAAGAGCTCGTCGAGCAGTGACGGTAACAGATTAGACGAGACGATCGAGACGAACGAGACGAACGAAACGGACAAGATGGGCAGCTTGGGCCAGCAGAGCGGAACCAGGCCGGATACTCAGCAAGTTAATTAGGTCGGCCAGGCAGCTCCAGAGGCTGGCGTTGAGTCGAGTCGAGTCGAGCCGAGCCTGAGGCAACAAATGGGAATGGCCGGGGTTGAGGCAGCAGCCCTGGAGGTGACTGACAGACCCGGCGCGAGCCGTCACAGAAGACAGTGGCGGTGCAGATGTTTGTGCACGAGCGAGCAGTTGTAGACCTGCAGTCCTTGGTCCAGGGAAGGAAGGAAGGGTGCAGTGAGTTACCTACTCTAGGTAGTCTGAGTCTGTACGGAGCAGTTGCCTGCATTCGACCCTGGTCCTGAGCACTTGCAGACAGGCAGGATCTGCCATCAGGTGACGCAAGGCAAGCTGCAAGCTGGAGCGCCGAGGGTGTTCCCCGGAGCTCTGCGGAGGATCTGCGACCTGCTGCGAATAAGCAAGCGTCGCTGCTAATAATGAATTGCTGCATTTCCAGATTGCTTTGTACCACCACCACCACCACCACCACCACCACCACCACCACCACCTCAACACTGCCAACATGCCAGTCAGCAGCAACGCTCAATGCCCGTCCTTTGCGACGACACAAGACAATAAACACATGGACACGGACACGGACATAGACAGCGGCTGCCCAACAGACTATCTCAGTAGATAGCTAGCTGGTGTGCACCGACGTAGCGGCGGCTCAGTTCCGCCGCCACAGCATCCGAGAGGCCCGCCAGGTGCGCGATCATCATTCACCATGAACCGTTCACCATTCACCATCAGCAGTAGCAGTGGCAGCCTTGCCAATTGCGACTCGTCACAGCCCTAGACTAGACCGAATCACTGCGGCTGCGTGCACCTGCACCTGGGCAGCTGCCATTTGTGACTTGACGCGCCCTCTCATCGTCATCATCAGGCCACGCCAACCATTGCCAGCCATTGCCAGTCGCCTATCGCTCCACCGCCGGCCCCAAACTTTCTTTTGTCGCTCTCCTCCAGCCCAGGTACTCAAGTACCCATCCTCACTTGAGCACACATCAATACAAAGTACACATATTACACCACCGATCGGATCTCCAACCGATCCCCGCCCACAGCCTGCCACCAAAAAGGGGGGCAGCGGATTTCTCCGGCCCGTCCCTGGCTTCATCATCGTAGTCAGCCAAACCACTCAATCTGTACGATGATGACTGTCCGTACAGCTCGACATCTGCGAACAACCGTTATAGGCAAGGCTGCCTCTGCCCTGACAGCCTCTTTTGACTTGACTACAAGCACAACCCACATAGCACCTCCGGCGCACGGCAAAGCTCCCGTTCTATTGCCCTTCTCCGAAGTCCAGGGTCTGATTAGTCACGACCAAACACGTTCGAAACGACCCTGGGCGACTTGGGCGCCTTACCGGTGCTTTGCAAGAAATATGATCCATCTCTTGGCTGATCTGGCAGTCTTTCCGGGCCGTGCGCTTGCGGTCGTCTCATTGGATATCGGTTGGAGCCGCTCAAAGGCTGCATAGCGCCTGCAAAAAAAAGTCGGGAATAAGCAAAAACGGTGCAGGATCATCCTGCTCGTGGCAGCCACAACCAAATCATGGCCTGTCGGTACCTATCGATGTCGTCTCTTTCGCTGCCCCCGTCATGCCGGATTGACAGCTCAAGTCAGGTCCAAGCGCATTCAGTCTCGAAGTCTGCAGGAGCACCCACGCCACAGGAAGGACTCGATAGCCGCATCATTCCTACTGGACAGACTACCCTTATGCACTCAAGTGGTCGTCGAGTCTGCGATCTACCACCCCTACCATGCAAAATACATCTCACCGATTCATGACTGATAGGACGGCGCATCAAAGAGCATCTCAGGGACCACGCACTGATCTGCAGTTTGCTCCGCTGCATATTATCGAGTGGGTCGATCCGTAGCTGTGGAATATCGGATGCCAATTGCTCCGAGTCCCAGACTCCCGGCAGCCGGGCAGCGTGTCATCCGCGATGGCTTGGCGGATACCGTTTTCGGCTCTGTGCAGAACGTAATCCTGGTCACCTAAAGGCCTAGAATTCCCTAGTTGTGGCATTGTCACCATACAGGGCAAGATTCGAGCATGCAGAAATGACAATCTGCAAGTGGCGCGCGCACACCTGACTACCCCTGGTCGTGATTACACGGGCATAATACGCGGTTGCAGGCAACCAGCAGTGGTGGTTTGCACGATATGCAGGAACCACCCAGGGTTGGGCACACAGGCGACCCAGATAGACGACACTCGATCTGTGGGGCAACGCTCTGGCACAGTCTCATAGCCACCTGGTAGTTAAGCCGACCTGTAACATAACGTCCCCTATCAGGCATGCCTGCTGCTGTTTCAATGGATACCGGGTGAAAGCGTCATCTCACACAGGCATGAACCCTTGCGGCCAAGATGCCCATGGGCAGCTCAACTCTGCCAGCACCACACGACAACGGGGATATGCAACCAGGTCATCTTCCTGCAGTATCAGGGAGCACCTGAATATTGATCTCGTGCCTTTGGGCTGCCTTATGCCCACTGGGGACGATGGACTGTGTGGCGTGAGCCAATACAAATTCACCACCGATCTGGCACCAATGGATTCGCACGTAGCAGTAAACATGGATGGACAAGGTTGCCTCAGTCTCTTTCATATGAGCAAGCCTCCATGTTACCATCTCCAGGAGGTCTAGGCACAGCATGCCAAGGCTCTCTATCGCCAAGACTGCACAAGTCCTCCGTTCTGCTGAGGTAGTACCTAATTAGTGGATTTGATGGACCGATGAGGACGATAGTTCGTGGCGCACTGTTGTCCTTACGAACCACGAAAGCAGGGGCTTCGGTCAGGTACGAGAGACCTGGGGAGTGTCAGCTAAATCGGGCCTCTTGCATGTCCATTACTCTTCTTCCTTAACTTCAAGAGTCCCTAAGTTTCCGCTTCTATTAGTTGCAGAACCACAGATAGCTCACCAAGAGGAACTGGTGCAACCCCAATCAGAAGCATTACTCCGTACATGGGCGGAAATCCAGCGGACTGGTAGACCTGCCGATGGTAAGCAGCTTTCACAGATGGAGGAATAGACGGACGGAAGCAGTTTTCACGATCGGGACGGCTAGGGAAGCATGCATCTTGAAAACCTGAGTAAGAAGCAATACTCTATTCAGACCTGGACCGTTGGCTGTCAAGTACCACCTAGAATACACGGAGCACTTCATGTTGTCGTAGCAGATTTCATCGCTGACCTCACCAAACCTCAGTCCTCACGCCATCGGACGCCCCAGTTCCCCTTTGCGTAACTAGGCTCGACCACATTGCCTTGCATGACGGCCTCGCATTTGCGCAATGGACAACTACTCCCGCCGACTGCAGTCTCTGTATCGTCTCTCACGATAGACTTGGATGAGCCCTTACCGGTCTTCTTCTTTTTCTTGATTGCTTTTAGCTTCCCCTCGTTGTCGCTGCCGCCGCCACCACCATCTGTGCTTCCGAACTGCTCAGGGTCAATCTTGGAGCCAAATACCACAAGACGCCTAGCAGCACAACGCACCATCTCTTTGCGCTGCGCCCGCTGCTGGCCCTCGATCCGCCGCTGTGTCATCTCTTCTGACTCCTCGGTTCGTTCCGCCCAGCCTTTCTCGCCACCGACGCTGCCATTGACCTCCGACACGACCTGCGCAGGACGAACGCGCGTACCGCTGCGGACTGACAAGGCAGCAGCTGTGTGTCCATCAAGACCGGTACCCTGATGGAGTTTGTTGTTGTTGCTGACAGACTTGCGGTGCAAGCGCGGGTGAAGATGGCCCTCGTGCTCGTCACTGTGCTCGCCGTCATCAAAGTCGCCGTCGTCGTCATCGTCGTCCAGCTCAATAGCACTGTCTCCACTGTCTGTCTGGTATTTTGTGGTTCCGTAGGATGGGCCACGCTCAACTGTCCCAGGTCCTCTACCGCCACTATCATCGCCTTCATGGGCATGTATCACCCTGGACGCCCGGTTCTTCTTGCGTCCGTATATCTTGGCCGGATCAGTCTTGGGCCCAAACACAATCTCCTCGACCTCGTCGCAGAGCACGAGGATCCGGTTGTCGCCCTTGGTCGATTTGGACTTGTGCCGCTTGTGATACTGGTGACTTCTAGTTTTTGCCTCGTCCTTCACGGGGGTTTCTGCAATGTGTGCCAGCTCTCGACCATCTGCGCCTCCGTTTTGTGCCTCGCCTTGACCTCGGACACCGCTCTCTCCTGCTGTTTCTCTCGCAAGTGCCACCGCAGCAACGACCTCCTCATGGCTCTGACCCTGGAGTAGCTGGACAAAGACATCCTCAATCTCCCGGTCCAGCTTGCCAGGCTTACTATGTCGACACCGAGCGGAGCAGTACTTGACGACGCTTCCACCACCTCCCCCACTAGCAGTAGAATCGTTGGTTCCGGTACCAGCACCGGCAGCGGCAGCGGTAGTCCTGCGTGAGCTAATCACGCGTCCGCAGGAGCGACAGTACGGCGTCTCGCCCCCGCCGTTGGGCAGGAGGTAGTACGGCGCCGGGACGGGCTGGGATTTCCCGGGGCGGGACCACGAGTCCATCCAGCTCATGGCTGTGGTGGTGGTGGCGAACTGTCTTCTGTGGCTGGTGGCGGTGATGCTGATGCCGATGTGAATGGATCTGCTCAGCGGCAACAGCGAGCTCCCGATAGTGTAATTGACAGTCTTGCACGCAGACCCTCCTCGGTGCCGCGGCAGCGACGAACCAACCCGTACTGAGCGTCCTCTTACCGCGGAGAGAAGCCCTCGCGCCGACGCCAAAGGTGCTTGTCTCGTAGTTACTGCCGCGATCGTCCGTCTCGGACAGAAAGCTCTGCGCATTCACCAAAAATAACAAAAACCAATAAAGGAAAGAAAGATAAAACCCCCGGTTCAATGTCCCTTGCCGTGGATTGGTGTTTCAAAATAGCACAAAGGGCGATAAAGCTGGCTCGTTTGGGCGAGATTTCGGGAGCGGAGGGTAGGGGAGGGTGGGCGGGATAAGACAATAGATAGTACAACCCTCCAGAGAATCCAAGTTGAAAAGCAAAGAAAAAGAAAAGGCCTTGTGTCGTACCTAGAAGTGATGCACTGACCGAACACGGTAAATGCTAGCTAGCTCTACTAGCTACGGTGGGCGGGAATCGGTATGCACGCTACGCACGTACTCTAACGTAGGGTCATAGAGAGAGAGGGAGACAGAATGACGTCACGGTTTTTCTTTCTTTTTTCTTTGGGTACCCGGTGCAATTGCTCCGTCGTCTTTCTTGCCAACCAATTCTCGCTCGTGCCTATGTCGCCTCGCACATGTTGAAATTGTTTTTATTGAGAAGTCAACCTCTGAAATTTCTCTTGAGCTCAGCGTCGAATGTAATCGAGTACGCGCTCTTTCCGTTGAAAGTTAGCTTGAAGTGGTGCTGGGACATTGGTTGGCATCTCGAGGAAGTTATGTCACCATTCACTGCGGGCCCCACTTGCTCAACATGGAATGCCAATGGGCTGGGGGAAGACTTCGGGCATTGCAAAAACATCAAAGTCGTATGCATTTGACAAGGAACTGTGGTTCATCTTGCATGGCTTACGTATTCTAGTCAAGCATAGTGAAAGACGGTATATACAGGTATAAATCGAAAGGGTATCTAGCAGCAACAGCTAATCAAGAAGATTGCCAAAGGACAAAGTTCAAGTATTCCAGCATCTAAAGTCCAATGTCCAACAAAGTCATATACCTCATCAAATCCCAAAGGGTGCGGCCCTGGTAAATTGGCCACCTCGTGAAGTCGTGTACGCCCAACACAAACGCCCATACACCTCGTATCATTGGTCGCTCAACCATGACTGGATGGGGAAAACTTCAACAAGCTCGACGTCGGTACTCCACCGTCGTTCTTGGACAGAAAGTTTTGAAATGATACTGTAGTAAAAAGATAGGGAAGAAAATCAGAAAACGCGCCGGTGATCTAGTAGATATTGATTCTCGAGGTTGGGGACCGGGTACTGCCGCTGCCGCTACCAATCGAGCCGAACTTACGATCAGATGGTCTTCTAAGCCCGAAGAGAAGGGAGCTCTTCTTCTCGCTGTTTGAGCTGGAGCTGTCGCCTGGCTGAGTAGACTTCAGGGCCATTTTGTCAATGTGAGACGCTGGAAAGAGCCCTGCTGCGCCTTTGGCGTTTTGACCGGACCAGCACCAGTGGTCATCGTAAACCCCTTAGAGCCAGCAGATTAGCGTGAGATCTTCTTCGAATGAATATTGACGAAGTACTTACAGCTGATGTTCTTGATGACCTCACCCTTGTCAAACTTCAGCCACCGGTCGTCACCCTTTTGGTTCCACTTCCACTTTGAAACTGCTTGCAAACTGCTATCTCCACGCATCCGGACTTCGTCTTTCGGAGGAGCATCAATCTGCACAGCATCAGCTTCAAAGGCACCGCGGAGACCATCGTGCCAGCCTATGCCCCATCGCCCATTGTACTTGTCCGGAAACTCGACTCCGACAATACGCGCGCCGACCGCGAACTGCAACACAGGTGCCCGATCTGGAGTGTTGCGAGACATCCCAAAAATTGATTTTTTGGTCTCAGTCGCAATAGCAGTTGGAAGACGAGCAATCTCTGGCACAATACCGGTCATGACAGATGCCACGGAAGGCCGCGGAAAGTGCAGGTCAAAGTTGTTTTTGAGATGATCCGGAATCTCCTCTGTCTCAACCACCTGAAGTCCAGGCACGTTTGGGAACGGGCGCGGGTGTCTTGACAGATGGGTGAAGAAGTCCTTCTGCGACAAGAAAACGGTAGAGTCGCTCTCTTCCATAGTCTTGCCGAGCTGGATACAGAATGGACAGGCGAATAGTGCATCGTCGATTGCCTTACTAGCCAAGTGGCACTTTTGAAGCACCCGAATGCGGTAGCCAACACCACTAGCGACATAATTTCCAGTTGCTGCGCGTATGTCAGTGATCTGGCCCATATTCCGAGAACCGATTTGGTAACAACTCACAATCGCCTTTCTTGTCACCTTCCACAGCCTTCCAGTCCAGCTCGAAAGGGCAGCTTGGACATTTGCCTACAATGGACATGGCGAACCCCTGCGGGTCCGTTAGTTAGTCGATAACTCATGCAACACGATAGGTGCACACTTACACCCACTGGCCTCTTCATCTTCTTGAAGGCGGTGTTTCCCCTGAGCATTTCCTCCGCGCCCTTGCAGAAACCTTTCATCTTGTAAAACGAGCTGTGAGGACCAATGCTAGTGTCGAATTGCCTGAGGGGCATCATTCGATTCAAGCCAGATGTATACTCGTCGTTCTCCACAGGAATCTTCTCTTCGACACTCTGTGCATACCTTGGGACGACTTCCAGGCCAGTTGCAGGAGACACCGTCGATGTCATGGACGCGTGAGCAGTGGACCTCCCGTCACTTCCTCTTGAGGACCTCAAGTCGGAGTCCTCATACAGAACAGGTTGTGACTGTATCCTTGAGCGTGGGACTGCATTTTGTGCGGACGCATGCGCTGGTGTAGCGGAAAGGCTTGACGAACGGGGCCCAGGATGTACATCTGGGTGCGTGCTGGAATACTCGAGGACGTCCAAGACTGAGCTATTCACCGAATCTGTCGAGTACTGCCTGTCACGATGGTGAGGTCGTCCGATGCCAAGAATGTTTTGCTGATTTGGCGACGTCGGGCTAATTTGACTCGACCAACTGGCCGAAACCGCGGCTGATGTTCTGTTCGGGGCTCTAGGGGGTGGGCCCTTTGGTGGGACTTCAGAAGGTGTATAGCTGAAGTGCGAGCCGTATGAGTTTGGCTGCCACCCTGAGTGTTCAGTAGCATTGGATATTGCGCGAGCTCTTGAGATGTCACTGTAGGCATGGGAGTTCTGTCTGGCTAAACTGCCGGCTTCGAACGAGCCTTGCGTGGAATTCGTCCACCGATGGCTGATGTCGGGACTATGTGACGAGTCTGAGTGTGCTGCGATGCTTTGAGAAGCAGCTCTTAGCCGCCAGTCGTCCTCGTCCTCCCCGTCTATCCCAGCGGCTGGACCGTTCAATCTTGTGTCAGCGGTGTTGAGTATATCCCCCTGAGAGCTCACATTGTGCAGTATGGGCGACTCAGACATTGGCGCTCGCCTCTGAAGTGATGCCTGATCAAGGGCCTTGGCGTCAGGCTTGCTCCGAGGCGCTCGACCGAGCTCCCATGGGTTCGTCGACGGCGGCCGTGGGGGAGGCTCGGACGGAGGTGCAGTAAGAGGCGCGGGAAACTGAGAGACTGCCGTGGTGGGAATGGGAGGTCTTTGCGGAGTTGCGCCCGAGAAGCCATCGAGGCCCTGGTCAGGACCAGCTACTGCTGTGAAACGAGGCACATCGGGTTGTGCTTCTGTTACCAAGGGAGAGTCGTTCGCAAGTGGTGATGGTGAGCCGATGATCATCCCCGTGGCCGGTCCATCGCTTGCTGCTATGCTGCCAGTGCCCGCCGATCTGCAAGCAATCTCTGACATTGGTCTTGAGTACGACTCTGGCGCTACAAGTGTCATCTTCTTCAAGATATGAATCATCCGTGGAGCGGCGTTGCGTGAAAGACCCTGGAGCTCCTCAAACTTTGAGGCGTCGAAGCCTTCGACTTCAACGTATTCGTCAAAATCCCACAGCAGGTTTTCAAGCTCGTATCTGTACTGTGATATGTCGTCTGCAGAATACCAACGTCAGCTAGGAGGCGTCTGTGGAGCATGGTGGCATTAGGCAACACTACCATTTTCCTTGATCGCTATCACAAAATTGGTCTTGTAGTCAGCGAGGTGCTTCTCGCACAAAGGCTCCATCTTCTTGAGCGCGCGCTCTCCTTCCTTGACAAGACTTTGTGCGACCCTGCGCATAGCGCCTGCAATGTCCTCTGGAGCATCCTTGCTGTTCTCAATGGCGAGGTTTCCCTTTTCCAGGATCTCCTTGAAAGGCGCCGTAATGAGGCGTTCAACCTCGTCTGCCATGTTTGCGCCAGAGGCGAGGAGCTGTCGAAAGGTAGTGGTGATGGTGATGCCGGACCCGGGGCGCAAGTACGGTACGTCGGCCGGCTCCGTGCCGGCAAAAGGCTGTCCAGAACAATTACGATTGTAATTTGTAGATCTGGTAACAAGCGGTGCTGTGGGAGCTGAAAAATGACGCCACTGTACCAGCCAAGGACGAGTTGGAGGCGCGCTGGCTTGGGGGGCACTGGAGATGTCCCGTGCTGCTGGCGGCGAATCTAGGGCGGCTCTTCTGGCGTCGGGACGGGCTGCATGAGCTTGGCGGTTGTGTTGACGGGCGGGCCAAGTCTGGAGTTGTTGCAAGGACGATATTGAGATGTGCAAAGGAAGGAAGCGGCATGCAAACGTCGAGGTGTCAAGCAGCAGTCGAGGAGGTCGTGGGAAGGGCTGCTTGCCATGCACAGGTGCGACAAGCACCACGCTAGTCTACTCAGTAGCGAGCGTAGCGTGGACAGCCACGGCAGACCAGACAGGACAGGACAAGACAAGACAGGACAGGACAGGGCCGCGCTGGGGCGGCAAGCTTGCGGTTGCCTGCTCAGCCTCAAGAGGTGCCGTGCAGAGTCGAACTTGTGTGTGTGTGTGGTGTGTGTGGTGAGGATCGCCAGGCTCCCAACCCAGATAGGGATGCACGAGGGCCGCCAGGGACGGAGCTGACAGCCGGGGATGTGGTGGTCCCCCAAGTCTCCGGTGCGACCTGGTGGTGCACTTCTGCTTGAGAGACGCGAGGATGAGGACGAGGTGGCGGCAACCGGCGCGGAATTCAGGAGCGTCGAGCGGGAGTGCACCCGAGGCAGCCAGGTTGGTTGGGAAAAGCCCAATGCCCTGGCTATCGCATCGATCGCTTCCACTGGGATGGGCTGAGGGGAAGGCAAGTGACAGCACATCTGGACTCAGCCAGGGTCTGGGGCGAGGCTGCGATAACCTCGATAGCCTGCAACCCTTGGGGGGGCCTGCACATCATCACAGCGCCTATTCGCCGTTGGGCAGGCGCGACCCCAGCCCGTAGCGGGGCCGGCGGGGCGGCGAGCGGTGGGGCGCTGGAGCTGCATGCACCACTGCACCTGCACCACTGCACCTGCACCACCCGACTGCACCTGTACTGGCGCTGGCACTGGCACATGTCTTGCTTGGTTTCCAGTCTTGGTCTGTTCAAGTAGAAGGTCACACGCCTGAGCTTGCTCTCTACAACTGTGAGGTCGCCTGTCGCTTTACCCGGATCCATCCAAAGCAAGGCGCCCGAGGGTACAGTGGTCGGGCTGCCCTATTCCAGAACGAGGATGGAAGCCGCCATCCCTGGACCCTGGCACTACCCAGTAAACTCTTGAACTACTTACTTACCTTAGGTACTTAAGTAGCGTATAAAGTAGGTAGCAGGCAGGTCCCGCGGACGGGTCGTCTGGGGTCAGCGGGGCGAGTTGATAACGCCAGCGCTCTAGTTAGTCTGGTCGTCGAGATTGACCTTCTACCCGTCCATCCTGCATTGTTGTGCAAATCTCCTCACAAATGCCTCAAGTTTCAGCACACATGCGATCAGAGAATGCCCAACGAAAAGCCTAGTCTGGCTACCATCAACATACTTCAAACGCCTGGCGCAGTCCCATTGCTCTAGTCAGGAGATCATGACCTCATTCGCCAAACGCTGTCTCGCAACAGACCGCCAACCCCCCGTGACTCAACACCCCCCCCCCAAAGGCTGTGTACAGCCGACCGAGTATCACAGCCCGTCTGATCCCAAGGCAGACTGCACCACCGTGTGCTGCGCCCCTAATCAGCCTCACCTGCACCAGATGCACCACAGTGAAGTTGTCCATTGCCAGCTCGTCCTTTTCGCGATTCCGACCTCCCAAGGGCCAATCGCAGCAGCGGGACCGAATCATGACGGCGGCGTTTTCTGCCCCGTGATGGTTGTGACAGCACAAGTGAGGAGGATCACTCCCGTGCCACCACCAGGCTAAGGGCGTATGTGCTCAGCCTACCTGCTCTCTGTCTCGCTGCATAACACAGACATGACGTCGAAACCAAGCTTTCGGCCCAGCCTGGGCATCGGCAGACTGAGCCGTGTGGTGGCTTTGCGAGATCCGAGATCCAAGACAGCTCCAGTTGCATTTCGAAGGGGGTGGTGACACAGGCCGTCTTCTCTGCTGCTACTATGTAGGTACGCTTCACCGGCCAAGCGACGAGGTACATACCCCAAAACTTAGTTGTGTCCAAGAATCGGGCCGGACATTATCTCGAGCACCACCAAGTCTCCACCTTTTATCACTTACAAGTCCAAATGCAACACAACCGCTGGAAGGGACGGGTTTCACGGTCTTCTGCGGACCTTCCAGAAGATCTCGGCGGCAAAATTATTCGCTCAGAGCTGTTGGGCTCACTTTATGAACATGCGGTAGCAAGGTCCACTACTCTACCGTCCTCGTAAGCAGTCACATGGTAAATAGCCGGAACCCTCCCTGGTTTTAGAACGCAGACCAGTCACGGCCAGCCACACTGGAGCTTTATTGCGATCAGGTTGTGTTCTTTCCCGCTCCGGAAGGGCATGCATGGACCCGTCGTCATCTGTTGGGGAGTCTGGGTCGTGTAGCCGTAACGCTATCTTTGATGTTTGCCTTACCGCGACGGGGAACAGTAATGACAACGTAGCCTGCAGCAATCATGTGCCACAAGGCATACGCGCCCATGCAGGCCTCTTTTAAGATGGCGTTTCGCCACCCAAATGCTGCCAACAAGCCTGCTGATGAGTCTTATCTGTCCGGTTCAGCCGCACCCAGTCGTCCTGGTGGTCGCGATGGAGACGCCTGGCCCACATCTTGAATGGCCATGAGCTATGAGAGTGTCTAGACTGCAAAGGCTGTACACAATTACCTTGCAAACTAGCGTTTCTTGGTGTTTCTTCTAGTTCGATTCATTATCTTTTTTTTTTTTCCTTTAAAAAAAAAAAAGCATTTGCCATCAGTGCTTTTGCTCAGCGTAAGGGAATAAGCACCTGGTCAGTCTCAATATAAACCTCCGTAGATGTGACGGCTGAAGAGAACACAATTCCCGAGCTATCGTACAATGTAGTATCAAGGGCCGGGAGTGCGGACTATGAATTCTGCAGATATGACCTCTGGAAGCAGGCGGTTGACGCACTTGGTGCCGTTACACCGAACCATTCACCTTTCGACCACACAACATTTGGAGAATACAGCTAAGCCCATTGAATTCGACGCGAAGGCCGCCCGCGTGGTTAATAATTCAACTGCGTGCTCCAGATCGTTCACGCGCTGAAAGACAATATGTACAGCGATATTACACATATTTTTGAATGTTCAGATTTCCAAGTTTTTGTAATGAGCCCCTCTCTACATGCGCCTTTGACAAGTGTCAAGTTGGAAAGAAAAGAATAAGAAGAAGAAAAAAAACAATTCACAATCTCCGTGGCTCTCTAGGGAGACGACGGTGACTCCATGAAGCAGAGTCTTAGCTCGAAAACAGAATAACAGCACGTAGAACAAACTCCGACGGCGTGAGCCTGGACAGCCGCAGCTGGTAAGTCCAGTAGAGAAACTTGAAACTGGATTCTCGGCCTGTTTTCTTCTTCTTCTCGAGGTAGCCTATAGTGTGTTGTGGTGCGGTATTATTGCATTTTATGCCGTAATGTCCCCGGAATCAAGTCCTGCTGGCTCATCAACTTGTGGTCAAGTTGACGTGGGCCACAAAAGGAAAAAGAAAAAGAAAAAGAAAAAGAAAATACGGATTATTTGAGGATGTGTGCGAGGCTCACATGGAGAGAAAACTCTCGAAGCTGAAATTACAGAAGTCTCGAATCTGAAGATAACTCATCAGAAATATAGGGAGTCCGGGAAGCCAAGCTATGCGGCGACGAGGGAATGATTCATACTCACAGGATGCATAGCTTGTGGTATCCTTGGTCACTCTCCAAGCCTCGACGCGTCATCATAGTGTGGACTCATTTTGAAGGAGCTCATTCGGTAGTAAGCTCCTCTGCGTGGTGACAATTTAGAATCGATAAAGAGAACGGAGATTTGTTTCAAAAGGTCCCGCGCGACTTGATCCACGCATGTACATCGCGCCCTCACTCCTGGCTTAAAGATGACTCGGTTTGAAAGTTATCGGCTTTGGAGGAGCTAGCCTCCGTTGAGTAGGAATCCAGAAGGCTTTGGAACAATCTTGAAGGCCAGGCTGGTTGGGTAATGATATGGCTAGCCGAAGCATTGCGTCGTTGTCGTTTGAGCTTCCTAGATGTCTTCATGGACCCTCTTTTCTGATACTAACCTTGATATCGCGTACTGGAGCATTCCGGATCTGTCAAATTGCCCAAAACCTCGCTATATCGTGTAACCTCGACCAATATTAGGACACCACCTCTTATAGCCATGGTAACTGATCAATTGATCACTTATGGCTCGTGGTGCCATTGGATTCACATGGAGAATCGAGATGGGTAGGGATCCGTTCGTTTGTTACAATCATAGATTGCAATTCATACAGTTGTTGGAATTACTTAAAACGGCTAGGGAGTAATAGCTTAAGACCTGTAGGGTCCTCGGTGTCGGCGAAGAGTGTCTGGTGCGTTCATGTACAATGTCCCAGACTGATGAGCGGCCTCCCGAGCAATAACTAGTAGTATCGTACACAAGGGATGCAAGTATGCAGAAGTCCAAACATCCCGAATTCAGAACCCCCGAATTTCAGAAGTGGCGTCAAAAGTTTATTACGACCAGGGGCTGGTGCTTCCCTGGCAGGTGTGGTCACGGTCGATTGTGAAGGGTCATTACGACGACCTCGTTAGGTTTGAGAAACCTATCTGTCAGACGGTCCTGCCCATGACAGTGGGCGGACAATTGCTGTTACCGGATCCATTATGTCTTCTACCAGTCCATCCAATCGAACTCGATTATCAAGAAAATGTGAACTGGGCCATGGCAATGCGATAGCGCGGCGAAGCTGTCATGTAAGATAGTGACAAATATCTTCTGTCGTGGCCTCTGGAGGACTGGCCTTATCCTTGGACTTGTGGCCTTGACAGCTTGTGAAATACGTCAGAAAACTTGGCAGGCCGATCATCAGCGCTCCAGCTGGCCGACCTACTTATTTAGCAAGCCGAGAACACCAATCCAGTGTTATGGATATTGGCTGTTTGAACCAATGTACCTGTTTGAAGTACCTTTGACACTGAATTAATCCCATGATAATGGACCAGGCATTTACCTATTTCCAGCGAGCTCTCCAGCTCATAGATCGGATAGTCCGGAGTAAGCAATGAGAAGATGTTGCAAAGAGCAGCAGCCCATGAACAGCACCAATTGTTGGGGTGATTCACATATAATGATATGGACCTGTCTGCACCACATTGCGATGCTGCCTGTAGAGCACGCGGAAGAAGACCAATGGAGGGCTTGGTGTGAATGTTGCTGCCCAATCTAAAGAACTGAACGTATGCGAACCGGCCACCTGCGCATCTGAGACAAGGCGAAGGCCTGTCCCATGAACAAGGATGACGTGGGCCGGCATCATCGCGGTGCGGTTTTTGTCAACCAAATCGACGGTAGTCGCCGGATCCCACTAACAGCCCCGGCGGCTGATCTGCTACCGGGATCTTGGTCGTCGGTGGTGGTTGGTGCTCCTGCAGATGCGCACGAGGAGGTCCAAAGGTGAGTCTCGAAGATGGTGTGCTGTGCTGCCCATGGATGGGATGGTGCTTCCACATGGGGCTGAAGGACCCGCTGCGCTACGTGCCATCAGGTGATGAGATGAGGCGAAAGTTGGAGACTCTGGGCAGGCATGAGATGGATTTGCTTTTTCAAGGGGTCGCTGAGGGCGGAGGAGCCGAAACTTGGAGTTGGAGAATCTCAGATTTGGCCAATGCTGCTGGCTGGCCGGCAAGGTCTGGCCGTTTGGGTCCAACCCAGCTATGCTATCGTACCTGCCACATGTCGAGACAGCCATTGCGAACCTTGTGGGTTCACTTGCGCTGTCCGTAGTCCCTCCCCGAAAGCACTGCCTCGCGCACCACGAGCATTTCCAACACCTCTGCCTTCACATCAGACTGTCTTCCATGCGCTGACAGATCAAGGCGACAACAGGAATGGGCGACCTAGGTGCAATATCTAACGCCTGAATCGGAGGCTCACGACCCTTGCCGCCGCAGTGCGCCTCGTCCCCCGTTAGTGACTGATGATTTGTTCACAGGTTGGCAGGCGTACCCCAGTCGTGCACAGATCGACTCGGACCCAGCGACCTTGGAACATCGTTCTGCATTTCCCCCCCAACTTCAGGGTTCAGGAACCTTTCCACCGACAGCCGAGCACGGCATGGCGTAGTAGGCGTGGGGGTTCAAAAGAAAGCTCTGATATGGACCAATACGCATACGCACCCCGAGAGTTCTTTACCAGAACAAGGAACGGGCCACGAGGCTAGTCGACACTTCTCCAGGAAATTACACCACGTTGGGTGTTTCGAGATCTCCGCGGATCCCACCGACGCAATTCAAGGGCAAGGCAATGTTGAGTACCGACTCGATCCGGGTTAGGCCTTCGATCTGTCACACTCCCGATCGACCGGCTGGGTGCGCCATAGCGCGGCAATGCCAGATTCCCCAAGATTGGTGAATCAGCGATGTGCCAGCACTGTCAAGACAGCCAAAATCACACGGGTCACTTATACAAAAGCTTTTATATGCAACGATTGATGCGACCCGGAGGCCATGCTTGGGAAGCACAGGTACAGCGACTGGCATCATCACCATGCTTCAGGTTTCTTGCGATCTACTCCTTCAACCACACCAATGACTTAGGAGCACTGGCAAAGACGATCGGCATTGTAATGGTCTGGTAGGGGGCTGCTAATAAGTGACTGTGCCTTGCATGGCTTGGAGAGGTTGTTCCAGGATGAGAGGAGCATGCCCGTTGTCTGAGCTGAAGCGGCCGCGACAAGAACCGACAAGCGCGTGGCTTGGTCTATGCATGCGAGATCATTTTCGGTCACGTATGCGACGACTGCTCATGCATGCACAACGCAAACCAGCTGGGAGGGGGGGACGGGGGGTTGAAAAACGCCACCAGAAACACCGATCCATTGAAGCAGTGGATACGCTCATTGGTGTGAACGACCGGCGTGCCTCATCCATCATCTACTCCGTACAAGCAACGACCCAGCCTTGCCAAACAAAGGCCGAACCCCGGTTGACTGAACCGAAACGGCCCCTCATGACTCGTCAACCACTGCACCCTCTTTCTGAAGATTTGCGGCAATTCTTTGGTGGCCTAGAAGCGAGAAGCATGCAGCATGCACGCCCATGTCGAAGGCACATGGAGCGAGGTAAGCAGCACGGCTCGTGCAGCGATCAGTGCTCCATACTCTTCATACATAGTATACAGAACAGAGCAAATACCGCGATCAGCTCTTGTTCGATCACTTTTCTCCACCTCCGGATCTCCCTCAGACGGCCGAGATGGGGGTGGCTTGACGTGCTAGTCTGCCAGGGCTGAGGCTTCATCAACGCGGGATGCGCCGGTACGCCTGATCGGCCAGTGCCGTGTTTGCAAAGTATTGACGCACCAAATTCGCACGCGTCCTGAGGATACAAGCCTAAGCAGTGCTTTGGGTCCTCTAACGCTACAAACTTCGGTTCTCTTCTGGTAGACCCGAAACGCTGGACGGCCAATCGCTGGTAATTAGAGGGCGCGTTGTCGGTACGGCCTGCATTGTTTTGAGAGTCTAAGCACCAACGGCATGGGACTAGCGGCCTCAACCTTAACCTGTGGTTGACTTGCGGCTAGGAACCTTACTCTAAACGGGAGGAGTATCGTGTTCCAACAACAGTACGATGCACACATAGCAAGGTTCTCCGGTAGTGTTCCGCCTACGCGCTTGTCTCTGTCAAAATTTGCCTCGGCGCGGCTTGTGGCTGTCTCTGTGTACACATCATCTTTCCGCGCGTTACCCAACATCTGCGTTGGTTCGCCTTGACTGAACCTGCGGAAGCGGAGAAATGCCGAGGCTCGACATGACGTTTAACAACATTGTCTTTGTCGCCAACGACGGCTACGGCCGTGGCAGCGGCCGTGCTTGTAGACTCTCTTCATCTTGAATTTCTGGGGCGTTGACCCTGGCGGCAGCAAACAGTGTAATCGGCCAGGGTCAGGAACGGGCCCTCTGAGATATGAGAATGATGGCCAACCTACGTTGCCTGCCCACACACAATGCGACACGGCATGGCAAGCCCCTCTGGGCGACCCTGGTCTCACTCCTCCACAAGCATACGGGTCCTTGCGACATGCGAGTCTGCGACAAGACATCCCAGGCACGGAGTACTGGTTGTACTGTGCAGGATTGCACGGCTGGCATCACCAGCCGAGTCTCGCCGGTTTTGCCAGTGTCCGCTCGACCCCCATCTTCGATGGCGGCACCAACAGGACCCCAGCCGAGCGAGACCCCGGACAGGCACAGCCGACAGGGCACCCATGATCCAAGGATGCTTGTGAAGTCTTGCCTCTGCCCGACGAGCCCGCGTGGTGGGCCACCTGCGTAGATGTCCATCCGGCTGACAAGCGTGCAGTGGACAGCATGGCGTTGGCACGCAGAAAAGGTCTCACCTCTGCTGTCCGCCCTTTGCGAAAGGGGACAGGACAATACAATCAGCCGCGACGGCCTGGGCATAGCGACAAGTGGCCTGCAGTCATGGCGCGCTCATCACCCCCGCTGCCCGCGCCTGCGTCGAGGTGCCCAGCTCTCGAGGTGAAAGTGGGTGATGTGTGTGTGTGGGCCGGGCTGCTCCTCATGACCCTCCATCCAGCGCGAGCCATCACTGACAAGCACCACCGCAAGCCGGGCCTCTCTTCCCGTCCCGCCGCCGGCCCCCCATTAACCCGTTCTCCAATAATAGATAGCTTGGGTCGCCGTCCCTGTGATCGCACGCCTGCGACTTCCTCTCTAGACCACATCTCAACCTCTCTGGTGCTCGCCGTGAGTACGCCTGCGCTGTCTCGTTAACCACGCCCTCCACCAATCTTCCAACCGGTTCACCGTCTCGCGTAGCACGACAACGGTGCCCACTCCGCCTTCCATCAAGGGTCGACTTCCGCCTACAGCATCCGATTCGACAACTGTTTGACGCTGCTGCCGGCAGCGTCACTAGGCCTGGAATATTGAGTCGCTGAACAAGCCTACGAGATTCTCCTCTCTGCGCGTCGCCTCCGCCTTGCGCGACATTTAAGTGCGCATTCGAAGCAGCACCACTCATCGCCTGGTCCGGCGTAAGCTCTGGTCGCTTTACAAGACGCGTGCCTTGTACTGCCACCTTCCGTCCGAACGAGTTGAGACTGTCCAGCTCCCACGCATAACCTTTGTTGGCAGCAGCACGCGCAAGCACTCTAGGGGTTTCAGCATAGGGAACCAAACGAGCGCTACATCGGCATTCTGCCTCACTGTGCACGAGCCACTCTACTAGCGCACGACGAATCGTGTCTTTCTGCACGAGATAATGTCTACGGTCGAAACATGACTTCGCTTGTCCTGTCGCAGTCCTCAAAGATACAGACAGTGCTGCCGCGGTCACATGCTGGCCCAACCATGGCAGTTATACAAGATGCTGGTACACAGCACGGTGTGAAGATGGAGATGGACCGGAACCATGCAAGGGCTCTTTCGGAGGATCGCCACTCGGAAGACAACGACAGCGACCAAGGAGCTGATGGACAGGGCAAGCATGAAGGAGACTCCAACTCAGACGGCGGCCCCACGCGGAAAAGAAGACGTAGTCGCAAAGGCCTTGAGAAGAAGTTCGAATGCTCTACTGAGGGCTGCGGGAAAAGTTATTCTCGTGCGGAGCACTTGTAAGTCTGCAGTTGGTGATCCCAACCGGTGCATGGTGTACTATATATGACGGACGACGGCTGACTGGCTTCCAGATATCGCCACCAGCTTAACCATACGCCAAAACAAATATATCGGTGCGACTTTCCAGACTGCAACCGCACTTTTGTACGCTTGGACTTGTGTAACCGCCACAAGGATCGCCATTCTGCGAAAGGATCGACATTGAGTCGGCGAGACTCTATGGTAGGGCAGTCATCACCAGTTGATTCTGCCAGGCCACAGCTCGGCATGGTGAACAGCCCAGCATCACCAGAGGCTAGCCGCACAAATAGTTTTCCCAAGACGCAACAAGCAAGCTACCAGTTCCAGCCACAAAGGGACACTGGTGGAGGCTCGTACAGCCCTGTAGTCAACACTTCGTCCATAGGATATCCGTCAGCCGCCACGACAAACGGAAGCGGATCATTTCAAAACCACGAGCCGGCCACTTATGTAAACGGGCACGGGCACGCAAGTGTGCAGTCCCCTGACACTCGCAGACAGTCACAGCGAAGTAATAGCGTCAACTACGGCGTGTTGTCCCCTGTGCCGACGCCACATGGTGGCTATCACAGTCAACAAGCACATACACCACAGTCAACAGCAGCAATGCCGTATGTAGCGCCGCAAAACTTCCCGCCCTTTTCGTTACCACCATCAGACTTTTCCGCCGCCCCCGTGTCGAACACGATGCGAGACTCGTCCCATGGGTTTGAACCCGATACATCAGCAGGTTACGGTGACCCGAATCAGAACCAGGACTCCAGTGATATGATGTTATTGGACCAGATTGGAGCACAGCCTACCACCATTCCTGTGTTTGGAGAAGGATTCTCCAACAAGTCACCATATTCGTCAATTCCCGACGATCTTGTGGCATATCTTTTCAGCACCAACGCGCCCGATGCATCGCCCACAATGGGGCACATGATGTCAGGGAATCAATACTCCAAGTACGTAGATCCTTATGGCTATTGTATTTGTACTTGCTAACCGAAGCCTTTGTATAGCTATGGCGATTACCAAACCCAATATAGTGTACCATACTACGGGCCCGATGGTGGACCTCTTGGCTTCTTCCCGCCTACGAATCAACCGCAGCAAGTCATGTCCGTCACAAACTTGCTTGACCAAAACCTCCCGGAGTCCATCCTATCTGAGGAGAAGAGCCAAGAGCTTTTCGACTTCATCAAGGACAGGTTCCACGAGAACGACCATGCCCCTGTTGAGCGTCAACGTGACAACATTCTTGAAGGAGATCGATCTGCCGACACCCATATGCTCAGCCGTAGAATGATGCAGCAGTACATCGGTTCCTATTGGCTACACTTCAGCGACCAGGTGCCAATTCTGCACAAGCCAACCTTCTTGCCAGATAGGACACCAAACCTGCTACTGCTTGCCGTCATCTCTATCGGGGCAGCCTGTCTTGACAGGACTCACAGTCCGCAAGTGACTCGAGCTGGCGCGCAACTTTCCAATTTCATAGCTTGGCACTTGAGATGGGAGATCTTCATGGACGTCAACTTCAGGCCGCCTGCAAAGCTCTGGATCTTCCAGACCTTGATCCTGCTGGAGTTATACGAGAAGATGTACTCGACGCGCGAGCTTCACGAGCGAGCTCACATTCATCATGCCACAACAATTACTTTGATGCGGAGAGGCCGTTCACTGATTGGGAGATCCGCAATGGACTCACCCCCAAATCCCCGCGAAGACAAGTCGGGGATGAATGGATCTCGCCATTCCTCAACGTCCGCCCAAGCCCAGACCCCTGACGAATGGTGGAACCACTGGATCACAAACGAAACAACAAGGAGGACGGCTTTTGCCGCGTTTCTTCTTGACTCCATCCACGCCACCATGTTCGGACATTCGACGGTCATGGTCGCACACGAAATGCGACTTCCGTTACCATGCGATGACCAGCTCTGGAAGGCAACGAGCGGTGCTGAAGTAGGTCGGATCGAATCCAACTTTATGTCGAACGGCATAAAGCCTATATCATTCCTAGAAGGTCTCAAGCGGACTCTGGGGCACCACGAAGTCAGAACGAACCCATTCGGTCGGCAGATACTGATGGCTGGTTTACTAAGCGTCAGTTGGCATATGAATCAGCGCGACCTCCAGATCAGCACGCTTGGCAGTGGTATCTCATCGTCTCTTGGCGGACGGGACAAATGGCGGTCAACGCTAACACGCGCATTTGACTCGTGGAAGACTGATTTTGATAAGTCACTCCAACGAATGGAAGCGGCGGCTGATCCCTATAGCTATGAGAAGAGGGGCGACTCGCATGTCGTGTTTGAAAGTCGGAATGTCTTGCATCATCTGGCACACATGGCCATGCACGTGGACATTGTCGACTGTCAGATCTTTGCAAGAGCCAAGCGACTGCTTGGTCGAGCCATTGGGTCGCACGATCTGAACAGCGCGCAGAGACGGATGAAGGACCACTGGGCACCATCAGCAAAGGCACGAGATGCCACGTTCTATGCTCTTAAATTCCTCTGCTCGGTACTGCTGAAAGAGGACGCCAGCTCGCCGCAGTCTGATGGAAACAGCAGCGTATGCGGTGTGGCGTATGTAGCTCGAGACGATGTGTTGCTGAACCGGCCATGGGTCATGTACTTCGCCGCGCTCTGCATTTGGTGCTACGGATACGCTCTCGAGGGCCCATGCCCACAAATCCCGATACCAAGCTCGCAGCCGGAAAAGGTCGATCAGATGCGCAACTACCTCCAACGCCTAGGATCCCTGAGTTCGCCTGAGGATCTGAAAGTGATGAAGGGCATCAACCAAAATAGTGCACTGCTGATGGTTCTTAAGGACTCTTTCGCGTCAACACGATGGGAGCTTCTGCATGAGGGTGCGACACTGCTCAGCAACTGCATCCAGCTGAATGCAACGCCAGTTGCGTGATCTCTGGGATTGTGGTAAATGACATAAGATGATTTCAAAACAAAGAAGAAGGGGAAATGATGGAATGAGATTACGGGAGGAAAAACGTAACGACCACAACGTGTGTGTGTGTGTGTGTTGCATCAGCAAGCGACTTTTGACGACATAGTTGACGGGGATAAATGAGTGGCATCTTTCTGGGATTCAAGCATTGTAAATAATAAGGCCGATCTTTTCCCATGCCTTGATAGTTTTGTTTTTCTCCAAGGTAAAGAAAGACCCATCGGGCGGCCTACCTGCAAGACGATTTGGTTCTTTATATTTCCCTATATACCCCTCTAGAAAAACTAAGTATTTGAATTTTCGAAGTACAGAGACACAGGCAACCAGCTTGACAGGTCTTGAAAAAGGCAGCGTTGTTGATCCGTGCTTGTAAACCGCTTGGAGGTCTCTGTAGTTATATACAACTGAAGTTGGTGCCGAAGACATCATTGCGGCGGGACTGGAGATCTAATACACTAACCCCGTTAGCTCCGGGTCAGATCTGAAGCTTGGTGGCTGCGGGCGTGGTGCACCGGGCAGCTGCTCACAGAACTCGTGCAAGTCGAGGTCCGCTGGCGACCAAAGAACCCTCATTGCTGGGTGATTCTTTGGCATGTCGGAACATTGTCGGTAGCACTTGTATCTCAATGCAACCATCATCAAGAGGTCCGATCGAAGCCGGTCTGAGACAGCCTCCTCGCATCATAGCTGAACGACGCCCCCGCGCGATGAGCACGGGAAGTGGTGGCAGGGGTGCTTCCTTCCTGGTGCCGGCGATAAGTAGATGGCAGGCGCGCACCTGCATGTGGGGAGAGCGGGAATGGCCTAGGAGCTTGAGAAGGGTACTTTAAGCTCCGGTCCTCCTCCACTTCTCTGTAACCTCACGTCTGGAGCCTCCGGGTCACCACTTCATCTTCATCCATTGTCCGCAGACTTCCGCTTGCCGGATTCTGGTCCTTCTCGTTCTTGCCCCCGGCAACGAAAGCCCAAGTCGTCGACCTTCACGCTCTCTTGGAGCTTCACCTCACACTTGACAAGATTGACAACGTGGGTCGGAAAGATCTAAACCACAAGAGTCGCGAAGAACTGGTCTGCTCAATATTTTGCATTAGAGATCGTTGTTTTACCCGCATGACGAAGGATACGAGCTCTCGGATGAGAACAGCTATTGGCAGACTGGCAGGGACCGGATAGACTACGAGGCTTAGTCAACGGCCGCCTTTGTTACTTTTCAACGGACAATCTAAAGCCTCGCAGTAGTTCTTCCACGCAGTGTTTCCAAAAATACCGGGCCACCTACGTACTGCAACCATGACGCTTCTCACAGAGCTCCCGGCCGAGATTATCCAGAACGTCCTGTCCCACGTGGCCCCTAAAGACCTTGCCGTCGTGCCTAAGGTTTGCAAGACGCTCAATTACGCTGTACGGGACAATGTGCCGCTCTTTAGGGCTGTCTACCTCAATCATCTGGACACCCCACCTGCAGATGTCGCCGCTGGGTTGCAGTGGGAGCAGTTGCTCAAGGACTACGTGCGATTGCAGGTCGTCTGCGAGCGGACGAGCGTGAATAACAAGGTGCGTGGCAAAGATACATTAGGCATGCTTGGCATCTTGTTCTCGTATGGCTTCACGTGGTGGGACTGGAAGCAAGAAGGTGGCTAAAATTGGTCATTAAAACACAGAGAAAAGAACTACCGTTCGTCTACGACACTGTCACCGCACTCCTCGCCAATGCAGCTACAGAGGGCGAAAGGGCAGATAAATCAGCGACACATCCGAGGTCTCGCAACGCCGACTTTCTGACCTCGATATTTGATAACGAAACTAACCAGGCCGCGTTCCTGTGCCGATCATCCATTTATGAGAGAGCGAGAGCAGAGACGATATACAAGCGCGGCAGTCTCAGCAACATCCGCGGCCATAATGACTTGGGTCGGTCGAGAAGCTTTGAACGGGAGAGCAGCAGCAGTAGCAGCAACGATATCGCCGAGCCTTACGATGAAGAAGACCTGCGTAAGAGAGACCGCATGCGCAGTGCCAAGCTACATTGTCTGTACGGAAAACCGATTCAGTTCGCTCATCCGGAGGCTCACCGCACGAGGCATAGCCGAATGCGACCTTTCGCCTGCTCTCGTGTATACGATCTGCGGCAGTATACACCACAGACACAGTGGGGTCCATTCATGGGAGGCAGCGCAATAAACGAAGGAGATGGTGCTGGCGATGCGACTCTGAGAGTGGATTGGGAGATGGTTGAGGCAATTATGCTCGTGCTCGGCGCGAACTTGAAGAAATTTGGGCTTGAAAGATATCCGATATACAAAAGCTTTTGGGCCACGCCATTCGCCGGGGTGTGGCCGAACTCGTACATGGGGTTGACAAAGTCCCTCAATGAGGCGGGAGAAACAGACGAGAGTGGAAGGGACAAGGTCCCATGCGAGAATTGTTCGAGACCGATATCCGTGCCTCCACAACCGGCATTTACAACAAACACGAGCAGCGGAGAAAGTGATGACGAAGAGATAGACGCGAATGGGGATCGAAAACGTAAGAAACAACTAGGCGACCCGTATGGCCTCAATGGGACCTGGCTACGCGTGGTCTGTTTTCTCGACTACAACGACTTTTTCGCGTACAATTTCGCCATGGAATCGCACAACCTGCCGCCAGACGTACCCAGGCCTGCGATCGATACTGGAGAGGCGACAAGGTTGATCCTGATGAAGATCGCCGTGACAGAGATTGAGGAGCCTGGGCCGAATGATGGACAGGGCATGCCCGTCGTACACTTCCGCGGCATTTCAAGGTCTTTGGACGACAGCTGGGATGAGAATGCGAACTCTGAGCTGGCAGGTATGATTACGATGCGAGGTGTGTTTTCGTGTTGGACCTATCGGAGAACATAGCAGACGTTTTATAGGAGGATACTGACCGTCTCTATTGCCACAGGTACTGTCAGAATGACTAAAGAAGGCGAGGTTCGCTGGACTACGGTATCAATCTTCGCAGGCGTAGAGAGGTGGAAGAGCGAGAGCGTGCAGATCGGCGGCGTAAGGTCTGCTAGGGGCGTGCTAGGAAACTGGTTTGATAGGTGAGTTTGGCCTTACTTGGCATGCCAGTGCCAAGAGTTTATGCTGATTATGACCTGAATACACAGAGACTACGAACCCCGCGGCCCTGTAGGCCCGACGGCATTCTGGAAGATATCGGACCGGATAGCCAGCAGCAACGCCGAGCAACGGGCCATACTCAACGATTTTTTGCCCATGCACGAGATAGATATCGACGGGGACTATGAGCCACTTTCCGAGGAGGAAGAAGACGACGAGGATGAAGACGATCATGAGAGTAGAGAGGAAGAAGACGAGGCGATGCATGTGAATGACAGGGATCTAGGAGAAGGGGATGACGATGACAATGACGGAGAGGAGAACGAGGACGGAGAGATGACCGAGGCTGATAGGGCGCAGTTGGCGGCATACTTGGCTACCCAACCTGAGCTCGAGATAATCGAGGCCGATGATATTGATATCCATGGGACGCAGCTATTTTGGAGGAGCGGGGAGTGAGTACTTGGTGGTTGTGAGGGATGGACTGTGAGATTCTATGGCTTTGATCAGGTTGCTTCACACTTGAGCCAATTTCCCGTTGTTCTTTCTTTCTGGACGGAGAATAAGCAACCATGTCTATGTCTTCCTCGTCCTGTCACATCGGTCGACTATGTATGAAAGCAGAGTCGGATCGACTAAGTCGACGCTGATGCCTTGTAAGTATACGAGTACTTCACCCAGTCGCAAGCAAGCATCGGTTGCATATATACTTGATTATTCAACGTGTTCTACAAGAAGATGCTGCCAAGAACAAATGTTGCTGGTATACATAATATCTGACCCCACTGTGATGGTCTTGAATGTGAACGACCCATGCTATTTGCTGTGGCCACGTAACGCCATGCTGAAATGCCGCTCGCCCTACGTAACTGTTTTTCATGACTCCTTCCCCCCCCCCCCCCGGAACATTCCATTATCTTGGTCATCAGGACCACACCTCGCAACCATGCCCATTTGCTGGGACACTGCCTTAGACTATGATCCGCCTTAGCCCCTCTGTACCGCCCAACAATCTCCGCCCAGTAACAGCGCATCTCCCCTTGCCGCTCTCCCACTTGCCCTCGCGGCTTCCTCCACTCCCACCATCACCAGCCATGAAGTCTTCTTGCTTCTGATGCGTGCCCTCAACCCACCGGTGGATGCATGTGTAGCAGTACACCACGCCCGTCTGGCATGCTGTGGGGGTAGTCATGTCGTCCTCACAAATCGGGCAGACGTCCGATTCCTCGGGTGCGCGGACGGTGAAGATGGGTAAAAGGGAGGGAGTTGCTATCGGGCTGTTTTCCGCGAGGGGATGCTGAGGCTGTGATGTCTCGACATTATCTGTAGTGGAGGAAGCGGCGACGTTGGCTTTTGATGACTGCGCTGCTGGCGGGGAAAGCAGGCCTAGTCCGGATATTATCGGAGGCGGCAGCTCAAGGTTCTCCGCCGCCTTGCGGGAAAGCTGTTTCGCAAAGTCCGACGCGTACCACCACTCGAGGAACTTCAGCGCAAAAATGCTCGTGGGGAGCAATACGCTGAAGCTGCTGAGCACGCGCGGGCCCAGGGTACGCGGGTTAAAAAAGCTCCCACCTGTTCCTGGCCGTCCTGCCGCAGCACCTGCAATGGCGGCGGCAGCAGGCTTCGTGAGCTGCTCGATAGCATGGTAATCCGCGCCGTTCATCCGCCTGACGCGCGTGTTGATGAGCCAGAGGAACGGGTTGTGGTACTTGCTCCCGTCGAACAGATATGCCAGGTTGAAGGCGATTATGGCGAAATAATACGCCGCGTGCACGCTGGGGTACACGTTGCGGACGAACCACTTGTAGTAGTGCAGTATGCGCTGCTTCACCGTCGGATTTGGCGGCATGCGGGTGTAGCTTGACCCCAGCAAGGCGCGCGGGGCTTCGACCTCGTACGCATCGTCTAGTTTCCGCTTCAGGTAGGGAATGCCGACCATCACCGCCAGATTCTTCCACACATCTCCCGAAGTGAGCCTGAGGGTGTCGCGGACCACGGCCGGACTGCTCGCTGATGCCCGCGGGACTTCGGCGGCGAGCGCCTTCTCGCGCTTCAGGCCGTAGAAGTTCTCGGTGAAAGATCCCCCACGGGTCAGGAGGTAGTGTCGCTCCACGAGAACCATGAATAGCGCATACAGCTCATCGAAGGAGTTCAGTGGGCGTAGCAGATATCGTGGATACCGCTGTGTTGCTACCGTCAGGAGGTAGCGCAATGTGGGCGGGAGCAGCGAGTTGAGCTGTTGTTCAGAGAGTAGCTCGAAGAGGGAGGGCTTCTGGTCATCGAACGAGCCCCGGAGGGCCGCCATGAACTCCATGGCACCGGCCGTGTGGAAGGGCTTCTGCCCTTGATCGGACCTTTCAGCGTCGTTGGTCTCTACTATTGATGTTCTTTGAGATCGTGTGCGTCGGGCCAGAGGTTGGCGTCAACGATCGTGTTTTGTGTTCGCAACGAATACGGCTGGAGAGCGGAGATGGCGATCGAGCTCGATGATCACTGTCAGACCGATGCGCGATGGGCAGCTTGTAGCTGAGCCACGATAAGTCGGTGTTCGCTGTTGTCAGGAGTTGGGTGTTGTCATCAGCAGGTATTTGGAGACGTTCGCAATTGCATGCACGCGGTTGCAGCTGCGGCTGCACTACAAGGACCGCGCCATCCCAGGCCTGAGGGAAGTACCGAGGTCCGGGGGCATTATCCACACAGTAACAACACAGTGCTTTTGCTCCACACGCACTCATACCACAATCACAGGATGGTCTGAATACACACCCAAGAATCTACCATTTGTGTTTATTGAAACGTATCCAATTCAGAATCTCGAAGCCATCGCCAGCTTACAGTCTCTGACCCTTGTTAAAAAAGACCTCAAAAGTACCCCTCATCAGGTGCTTTTCCCCTTTCCACCCTGTCATCCCCTGGTGTTGCTTCCAACTACCGGTCCTTGCAGCGAACTTGTATCGATGCTGGCGCTGGCTCTTTCAAGTTTCCTGGCTCAGTTTTTATGCCTTCGCCGTCTTGTTAGACGCATGCTACCGGTTCAAATTAGCGGGGATTTCCATGAAGGGTATGCGATCCCACTTACTTGAGAGAAGATGTAACGACCGACCTGCACGGTCTCGTCCATTCCCTGCTGGCGGTGCCAGAAACTGCAGAGATATTAGGCTATTGCTAGAGGGACTCTGATAACCAACTTGACAACACTTACGCTTGTTCCGGGCTAGAACCCTTAGTGGACATCTCCCTGGCTTCCTCCTCGAGTGCCTCACGGGTGATTTTCTCGCCGCTCTGCACAGTAGGCGGGATAGGTTTTTGAGTGGCATCCTCGCCAAGGCTCTCTCTCAGCAACCGCCGGCGCATAGCGAATCTCTCTGCTTTCTCCTTCTGCACACCAGGACTTTCCATCTGGCTTAAAACGTAGCGTACAGTGAACTGCAGTGCGAGGTAGATGTGCTCAGACAGGAGAATACTAAGAAGAAGACCCCAAAGCTTGATACCGTACGGCTCACCTCCAGGACCCTCGTTCTCATTGTTGAAGAGAAACACAACAGCGGAGCTAACAACACTGCCGAGCCAAGACAGAAAGCCAAGAGAGTTAAGCCATGGTCCGATAGAGTCAGCACGCCATGGAATGGGGCGTTGGCTAGAAACGGCAATCTTCATGGCATCGGAACGGAGCTCGACCCAGTTGTTGATCAGGAACGAGAGAGGAGCTAGCGGCCAGACGCAGGAGAACAAGGAGAGATAGCCTATGCGAAACCCGAGTTATTAGCATTTGTGGCCCTGAAAACGTTCATCTGTACATTGAGCCGGAACAGCCTTACCAAATTGTACAACCATCTCGCGAAGGTCGGCCGTCACGTCGTATTTCCCAAGGCTGGCCTCGTTGCGCACTCTCTCAAGAAAAGCATGCTCGCCTTCAGGATCGGCAGCAGCAGCCTCCTTGGAGGTCATCTTTTCGACTTGCTGTGTTGCCTTATGCTTGATGATGGGAACAATAGTCTCGAGCGCGAAATTTACGAGCTGCGCGGTAACAGTGAAGTACACGATCTGGTTCTTGAGTCTGGCTTTGTTGATTTCGAAGCCTCGTGTCGAAATAGTCCCTTTCGCAGAGACTCTCTCAGCAGTGACTCGAAAGATATCAAGATAAGGAGCAAGAAGATTGCCGAAAGGCATGTACACAAACGCGGTTAGAAATAGAGGGGTGTAGGATGTGATGAAGTTGATGAAGAACAGTTTTTGAACCAGGGCATTGTCATGGGCTAGTACATTTGATTAGCTTAGTGGTGTCAACGTAGTGAGGCACTTTAGTCCTTACCATCTTGTGTCTCATAGTTCTCCATCTCCGTCAACTTCTCAGCAAAGTTGCCCAGAATGGTCGAGAGCATTGGTAGCACACCAGTCAAGATCAGTGTGGGTGTAAAGACCAGATACGTCTTAAAGGGGCCATCATAGATCTGTGAGATGAAGATCTCGATAGATAAGCAGAAGAGGTAGACTGCACCAAGAAGCACAAGACAACCTGCCGCAAAAGGAAGCTGAAGCAACTGTGTTTTGAAGCGGTTGATCGGCGAGTACACCTTGACTGCCTCGCCAGTGACAGGGTCAGCAGCTTCGTGGTCCCATTTGAAGTCGTTCCGGGGAAGCTGAATCTTCGAGACGCCACGAACGCCCCACTGGACGGCCAAGTCGACCTCCTTCTTTTTCCACCACTCAAAAAACACGACGGTCCAAACGGAATTGACTACTGCGTAAAGGAAAGAGTAGCGTCCGAGAATGAGCCATGCGCCGAAACCGAAGCCTGCAAGCGCAACCAGGAAGTTGAAGTAAGACTGCAAGAACGCGAAGTAGAAGGCGACCTTCTCGCCAAAGCGGTCGCGGAGGTCGCTGAGGTCCTTGTCGGACAGGACATACTTGGTGCTCCAGTCCTTGATCCATTGCTTGTTAAAAGTGTGGTTGTGCAGGGGGAATATAGAAGCAACGTGTTTCCAGTGCCCAGAGCCTGGCGTGATACCAGCACCACCATCGTTCTTGGGCCTCGTAATAAGAAGGTATACTAGCCGAAGCCGTTCCGCGTCGCTCATGGGCTCTGCCTCGAAAGCGGCAGTCACATCCTTGTCTGGAGCCGCGGCACGAACACCATATAGCCAGTCCTGGACACGCTCGCGGTAGACCTGGGTATGAAGGTACTGCTGGGAGGCTACCTTGACGAAGATGAGCAGGGAAGAGTCGTGTCCGTCACGGACTTCGGTCGCGAGGCCGACCTTGGTCAGGCTCTCGATGAGCTGCGTGAAGGCCGCTTCAGCCTCGGCTTGGTCTTTCGAGTCGGTGGGGATCTTGTAGTGAATGGCGTAGTCCACGCTGCAACAGGGATAGTCAGCACTTTGTCTATGGCTGTGACTGCTTGGAATGTGTGAAATGGGAGAAATACCCCATGTTGGTACTGAGGCCCGGATTGTCGCCATTGGAGGCGTAAAGACTTCTCAGACTCGACATGATGCTTCGCTGGTGATTTCTGCTCGCGAATACTGTAGTATTCTTTTTTTTCTCTTGTGCTTGATATTGGAGGCAGGTAGGAAGGACTATGACTTCTTAAGCTGGTCCAGAGGTTTAGAGCCTGGGGAGAAAGAATAAGAACGACGTGCCAGGACTGAGGGGTACTCGGGATCAGAAAGCAAGGGTTGGCTGCCTGCGTGGTTGCACGCTGCCCTGCTCGCTGCAACTCAGGTCTGAGACAAGAAATGACCGCGACTCAAGCTCTGGAGCTTGATTTCGAGCTGTGGCAGCTCCGGGTGGGATTGTCAACGTCATTCTGGGATAAGCGGGGTCCTGCTGGCCTGGCCAGGCCCTGGCAAGGACAAACAGCGCCTTGGCGGGGGTGCTTGGGGGGGGGGGGGGGGGGGGCTTCGCCAGGATCAGCAGCAGCTTCAAGATACTTTTGAGATTGATCCCTAGGGACGATCCGAGGGCCCCTGTTCCACGCGGTTGTCGCTGCAACTTTGCCCGCTAAGAACGCTTCCATGCCAGGACCGACTCGATCGACGGCTTTAATCTAACCAGTGTGATTGCGTCTGCTCCGTGGTCCTGCATCTGTGTGCCTAGGTAGCCTCGAGGACATCATGAAATACTGGGAGCCTGCCGAAAGTTACCATCATGGACCTTCTGAGCAAGAGCAGCTCCCTGGCAATGGCATTCGATGTCTCCCCATGTGCTGGCAAGCAGGGGTGAAAGCTATCGTGAGCCCCAGCTCGACAGATAAGCAAGCACCTTGGAGATGCACGTTATGATGACATCGTCGCGCACCTGCATAGCAACAACAACCTCACAAATTGCCAACGGGACGTACCGCAATGGCTTGTCTCAGCCCCACGCCAGCACTGTAACAGGGCAACCCGCCACAAAAGTCCACCCTCATTCGAGATCGTCGCCAAGTCGCCCAGCTGCGGATCTCTCCTTTGTTACCTGTCCGTACTTCGTAGACATTCATGGTGATCCAGCTCACCCAACAAATTTCAGTCTGTCTGGCGGGCCAGCCATCAAGATGGGGCTCCTCAGGCAGCTGGTGACTCGGCGCTCGAGTGACTGGGAGAAGCCGACTCTCCTCGACCACTTCCTCAGCTCACCGCTGCAAGCTGTCGTGCTCTGGTTGCACCTCGCCTTTCTGTGGCTGCGTGGCATCCCTCTGCGCCCTCCTAAGGGGAGACCCCCGTTAATTGTCGTCTGCATTTCAGACACCCACGACGCGGTTGTGACCAATGTTCCCGATGGCGATCTCCTCATCCACGCTGGCGACACGACGAGTGTGGGCTCTGTCGCCTCCATACAACAGCAGATCGACTGGCTAGCCGCTCTACCACACCAACACAAGGTGCTTGTGGCCGGCAACCATGACAACTACTTTGATCCTGTAGCCAGAAAAGAGGCCGATGCTCTTGGAAACCAGAAGCTCAATCTCAGAGGCGTTCACTATCTAGAGCACAGAGCCCTCGCTCTCTCTTTTAGTAATGGCCGACGCCTCAATGTCTATGGTGCCCCAGGCATACCAAAATGCGGTGGCCCTGACAATGCGTAAGTGCAGAGCCCTGCGACCTGCCTACCGACAGCATCCTCTAACAGGTCTCGAAGCTTCCAATATTTAATACAAGAAGACCCGTGGCGGAACATGATCCCCAAAGACACCGATGTGCTCGTCACTCACACCCCTCCGGTAAGTTTTCTGTGTGAGAAAAGAGAGGCTTCCGAAGCATTGCGTGACTAATAATGGCGGTCAAAGCTTCACTATATGGATCTCAAGCTTGGCTGTCCGAGCCTTCTAGCTGAGATCTGGCGTGTCAGGCCTCTAGTACACGTCTTCGGTCATGTCCACTGGGGACGAGGCATGCAGGCAACCTATTGGGACGACTGCCAAAAGGCTTATGAGAATTTCATGGGACGAAAAGCGCGTGGTCCATTCCACGACATGGTTTCCCCAACAGCCTGGATCAGTGCGATCGGCCTCGTGTTGCTTCACGTCAAGGCCGTCATATGGCAGTGGTTCATGCTGGGCGGCGCTAGACCAAATGGCGGCGTCATGATCAATGCCGCTGTGCAGGAGGGCGACACAGGTCGACTAGTGAAAGATGCACCTTTCACGATTGTCCTTTGAGGACGATCGTCAAGCCATGACAGCGATAGCGGTGCAACTGGTGCAGAGTCCAGCACACGCTACCTCGCTTGATTTCTCTGCATTCTATTCATAAAGGGCTGCGCAGTTGAAGTATGCCCAACAACAAGACTCGGCGCTGTGCAATGGGCTTCCGAGGCTGACTCTGACGAGGCCTTGACCGGAGTAGCATGTGCTTCGGGGGCAGAGGAACCCTCGGAAGATGGAAAACAGTCTCATATCTAAAGTGAAAGCGCATTTGCAGCATCGATGCATCCAACTGGTCAAGCACGACGCTGGAAGGCTTTTACTGGATCCGTTGCACTGGTTAATCGTGTCTCCGTGGTTGTTTCTCCCTGGAGACAGGTTGCCCGGTTCCAGAGTACTGAATGTGCCCCCTTTGCCCATCAATTGCGCATCGCGCGAAGAATGCATCGCTGTTGGAATGTAGCTACCAATACTGATCCGACTCCACTTACGACGCGCCGAGTGCAAGCACCTTAACATATATACATGGCTTCACACGGTTCAACGCGCACTGATCAGCGACAAAACAGATGATGATAAGTATTTCCATGTAGGAATCTCAGAGTTGCTGGTATGGTTCTCATGATCACGTATCCTATGCTCAAAAGTCCCCATCGTGCCACATTCTATAGGTTCCATAAGCCACGGCATTGTGGCTTACGAAAGCATCGGTTGTCTCACCTTCTTTGCGCCATTCCGAAAGTCTCAGCTTCATTCCATGATGAAGTCAGTGCCAAAAGCGATGATACCACGGCATTCTTTGCGCTACAAAGGGCCAGACCTGCGCCACCAATGCACAACGTCCTCAGCCGTTTGCCATTTATGGTCGACAACGCTGCCCATCCCGCGACGCCGGGCTTCGTCCCTCCTCCCGATGCACCTAAGATGCTCGTATCGTGACATTTCCAAACGGTGACAGCAAGTCTCTCATTCTATTGCCTTCGGGCGAACGCTTCTCTTTCTTCATTCATTCGTGGAGACGCTTGCTCTCCATCCACTCATTTTGAACCGCCATGGCTTCGTACGATCTTTTCAACGCTACCTATGCGCTTTCATCTCATTACGCCGGAGCGAGTCTCCTGAGCAATTTCGACTTCTACACGGGTGCTGACCGCAACAATGGATTCGTCAAGTGAGTCGTCCGATTCCGGTATATCATGAGCATATGCCTGACAAGAGATGGGCCACGCTAGCTATCTGGATCAGCCCAACGCCATTGCCCACGGGCTCGTATCAGTCCAAGATGACCACCACGTGCGACTCGGGGCCGACTCTTCGTCAATTCTACTCACGAACGACACTGGACGACCAAGTGTGATGCTTACGAGCAAGGAGAGCTTCACACACGGGCTTTTTATTGCAGATTTCGATCATATGCCGGCGTCTTCGTGTGGCACATGGCCTAGTTGTAAGTAGCTGGTCGACAGGCAAGCAAAGCAATAGTTAGCAAGGGCTGACACATTCCTCGGCGCTCAGTCTGGGCGTTCAACAATGACACCGAGGCATGGCCTCAAGGCGGAGAGATCGGTATCGTGGAGGGCGCAAACGACGCTACCAGGAACTTGTACTCTACACATACGACACCAGGCTGCACCTTGCCAGAGAACGGGTACTTGGGTGTTCAAGGCTCTGGGCAGTGCGACTCGCAGGTGTGTTTTCTGATGCGAAGAACAAGGCAGCGAGAATGACAGATGCTGACAGATATCTTGGCTACCGTCTAGTACGGACAAGCAGGAGGCAGCTACGCGGCGCCTCCGCGTGATCCAACGTCATACGGAGACGCTTTCAACGCTGCGGATGGCGGCGTCTACGCGCTCGAGTGGGACGAGGAATTTCTGAAGATGTGGCATTTTCCGAGAGCTGGTATCCCTGCGGACATCCAAGTTGGTCGTCCTCAGCCGTCGGGATGGGGCCTGCCGCATGCGCTCTTCGGTGGCTCGGGCTGCGATGCCGACAAGTATTTTTACAACATGAGTCTCGTGCTCAATATCGTATGACTTTTTTTTTCTCCAGTCATTCCACGGGTCTGAACAGGTACTGACTTCTGTGGTAGAACTTCTGTGGCAACTATGCGGGTAGTCTTTGGCGAGAGACAGAAACCTGCAGCCAACTTGCTTCGACTTGCGAGGCGTATGTCGCCAATAACCCCAGCGCTTATACTGAGGCGTATGTGTCCCGGACGTGCCAATATGGATATCAACAGACACCTCCGGAAAAAGAAAAAAAAAGAAAACTGACAAACATGCCACTTCTCTAGTTACTGGGACGTCCGTTATATTGACGTGTACAAGAAGGTCCCCAAGGTGCAAGCAGGATCACATCCAGATTCGAGCTCGTCTCCTCCAATCGCGATGCCGAACTCGCCCGCCGACAGTGGCATTACCAAGACAATTACTCTGGCCGAAGCTCCGATGCCAACGGCGGGCCTTCTCGGACTCAAGAGTATTGGCAAATATGCGCTGCTCGGCTGTTTCGGCTCTGACAAGGGCAGCCCGGCGTTCGAAGCGACGGCGAACTCGACTTCCATGACTAATACCATGTGTATCGCCGAATGCAGAGCTGCTGGAAAGCGCTACTCGGGTGTCCAGGCAGAGTATGTACCCCATTCCCCAAAACAAACAGCTACGATCGTGACTATGCCAGACTTGCTAATCTACTTCTTTGTCCATGCAGCACCTGTTTCTGCGCCTCAGAACTGGGCTACGCTTCAGCCCTCAGTATGACGAGCTGCACGATTCCGTGCCCTGGCGACAGTTCCCAGTTCTGTGGCGGGCCTAGAGCCAACAAGACCAGCTCGGACTGCTTGCAGCTGGCAGGGCCCTTCACCCTGTACGGCGATCTCTCCAGGGAGCCTGAGCCACCAAACGCCCCGGGCAAAGGCCGCGACAACGACGGCAGAGACGGCGTGGTAGTTACCCGCGTCAAATATACGGAAGTCTGCGGTGGGGACCCAGCCAAGCTGTGCGAGTATGGATACTACGCCACCATACCCGTTGTTGATAACAAGAGCTGCGGCAACTCTACGCAGAATGCTACTACTAATTGTACAGCCTCTGCCACCCGGTCAGCACATATAAGCGTGCCGATGACGACAATCACGCAAACCTGCAATGCCTGCGGGCCAAAGAACCAGAGCACGGTGACACTGACGATCCCGAAAGCCGTGATGGCGGCTACCGCGACGGACGATGTCACTATCACTAAGATCCAGACAGTTCTGCCCCTCTATGCCACTGCGCCGGCTACTGCGGCTGCTACGGGGGTGGCGGTGACAGCGACAGGTTTTGCTTCCGCTGGTTTACCACCTCTGCCGTCAACGACATACGCGGCATCTGCGACGGCGATGCCGGCGGTTGTGGTGGGCGGCGCGACGGCTGGGTTCGGTGGCGCTGGGACTTTGGGGGTCGTGATGGGAATGTGGCTGGGTGTGTTGGGGATGATTGTGTTGTTCTGAGAAGGCAACGCTGGATTTGCCGGGTATGTGCAAAACAGGCACTTACTGAAAAGGTATCGAGAGGGATGATAAGTCTTACATGGAACAAGGACCCTTTACAGCCCGTGCCGACGTGGCGAGGGACGCGGTGAACTTTACCTTGTCCAGTTACGTGTATATTTTTCATTACCTTTCACATCTCTTCTTCAGGACCATTTTTACCTGAGCGTTCTTTTCATAGATAAATGACTCTCGGAAATTTGAAGATGCCTCTGATAGGCCCAGACTCGCGATTTTGGTTTGCCATGAATTAGTGTTCAAACCCGCGCTGCGATTTTGGACATCTCGACACCGTGACGATTCCAAGGAAAGGCAATGGCGAAGAAGGGAGTGGCAGTCGCCTTATCGACTAAACAGCTTGCGGCACCTTGACATCTAAAACTATCGGTGAATGCGAATCACGAAGTGACTTGCCAAGACTTTCGGCTCCGATACAGGTAAAAGTGTGCTGTCGAATCAGACTTAAACGACACGGAACGACATGCGTGTGCTGGGTATAAGTGGGGCCTGCCAGGGCCCTTGACATGTGAAAGCACTTGCGGCGGCTGATCAAATGTGTTTCGAGGTGTGTGCACGTGTCGCGCGTAATGGTGTTTGTAAAGTCTGGGGGCGGATCGGGAGTGCTCACGAGGACCGCGGATATTTTTGGAAAGTGATGGGTATAGTGCAAATGCGTTGTGGCACCCCTTTGCGTCCGGTGAATGGAATCTCTAGAACTAGAGGTAGGGATAAATGGCTCAATTGTCACCGGCCTTTCTGACAATCAATCGCGCACAGATTGGTCATGCAGGCGGCATAAGAAAGCCGTGCAGACCTTGGTTGGTGAGGATGTCAGCTACCATAATTAAGTAGGATGTCTTCCCCTTCGTTCATATGCGTGGTCAGAACTGCATCGACGCGTTAGAGTAGTGGTTGCGGCTCAAGGATGGCCCGGAGACTTACGTCACCTCCCGCCGAGCCTCGGACAGCCCTGCCTGACATGGTCAGCTGCACAGTCAAGTACAAGCACGGTACTGTCCTGTGCGCACGGTCTCTGACTTTGACCCCACGGCGGAATTTGAGCGTTGCTGTGGTGTTGTGGCATGGGGAAAAGATCTGGAGAAGGGCGGCCGCCTGTGGGGAGCCGGGCGGCTCTTTGGTTTTTACCTCGGCACAGCTGCGAGCAATAATGGGCCCGGAGCCGGGGTCGTGCTGAAGTCGTGGTACTTTGTAATAGCGAACAGGCAAGTACTTTCCCGTGTTTTTTTGGACAAGTCGCCAGAGTAGCCCGCATGACCGAAGTATTTTGTAGTCGCACGTTTCAAAGAAAGCAAGGTCGTAGTGATCGTGCTGGTCGTTGCGGAGAAAGGATGTGCCTCGGCGAGCATTGGGCATGCTGACGGACGGCAAGGAAGATCTCGCGATCACCCTACTGTAGCTGCCTAAAGCCCTCAAAGCCGTCGAGAGGTAATCCGCGGCCGATGGAGGGGAAAGCACCTCGAATTATGTGCGTATCGTAGACGCCGTGACTGCTTGCTTAGTGCTTGATTAATGCTGGGCGAGTCGAGATTCAGGGCTGTCTGCCGCAGCCGAGACAGTGCGGTTTTTGCTGGGGGAAGGCCGTTTCGCCTGGAGCGCTCTTTCCCCCAAGCCCCGTCCCACTGCGGCTCCACGGCTCTCGAGACGGCCTTGGCCGGGCACACTCAAGTCTTCTCCCACCAGCCGCACCTCCCCAACCCATGCCCATGCTATTAATTGCCGGCCACGCCGCTACCACGCCTCCGTCCCCCGTTCGGCCTCGGCTCTCAAGGTTCCTCTGACGCTTTGACACTCTTCTACGAGATCTCCTGCTCGCCCTCTTCTTCTCCTCATCCTCCCCTCCCCTTCTTCCCATCTCTCGCGCCGTCAAGCAGCTGGTATGTGGGCTCAACTGGCAAAGAACAGGGCACAAGCGACCGCTTTTAGGACCTCTGCCCGCAACCTCCAGTCCATTCACAAGGTACGTCGCTTACGCCCGTCGTTTGCCTTGCGCCTATGCGCTCGCGAACCGCCGTGTGTGGTATAGAACAGAGTCGCTGATCCGAGTGCTCGCGTGTCGCAGACCAGCATCATCATGGCTCCCGCCGCGAAGCGGAGCAACAGCTCCCTGCCCCAGGGTAAGAACACGCGCCCCTCGCTTGCAACCCAACTCCGCCCCGGAGCGATTTCGAGCCAAAATGGCGTCCAGAGAGCGTTGAACTGACATGAAATGGTACGCACCGCTAGGCTACGTCGAGGACAAGTCCAAGGGCCCTATGCTCAGGTACCAAGAGTCGCTCCCCAAGCTTCCTGTGCCCAAGCTTGAGGAGACAGCTGCCCGCTACGTCAAGTCTCTCAAGGCTCTCCTGAGCCCCGCCGAGCTGGCCAGCAGCACAAAGGCTGTCCAGGAGTTCATCAAGCCCGGCGGTGTCGGTGAGCAGCTGCAGCAAAGGCTCGTCGCCAGGCGCGAGGACCCTAACGTTAAGAACTGGATGTACGAGTGGTGGAACGATGCCGCCTACCTTTCCTACCGCGACCCTGTCGTTCCTTACGTCAGCTACTTCTACTCTCACCGCGACGACCGGAGGCGGCGTGACCCCGCCAAGCGCGCAGCAGCGATCTCAACCGCTGTCCTCGAATTCAAGAAGGAGGTTGACAACGGCACCCTCGAGCCCGAGTACATGAAGAAGCTTCCCATCTGCATGGACAGCTACAAGTGGATGTTCAACGCCAGCAGAGTCGCCGCCAAGCCCGCCGATCACCCCGTCAAGTTTGAAGCCAAGGACCACAAATACCTGATTGCGGTTCGCAAGAACCAGTTCTGGAAAATCACCTACGAGGTCGATGGCCAGCAGCTCAACACCTCTGAGCTTGAAGCTCAGTTTGCCAAGGTGTACGAGCTCGCCAAGCGCTCTCCTGCCGTTGGTGCTCTGACTTCAGAGAACCGCGACATCTGGACTGACGCCCGTGCCGTTCTCCTTGATGCTTCGCCCAAGAACGCCGCTGCTCTCGAGGCTATTGAGGCTTCCGCTTTCCTTGTCTGTCTCGACGACGCAGCTCCCGTCACCAACGAGGAGCGTGCTCACCAGTACTGGCACGGCGACGGTCAGAACCGCTGGTACGATAAGCCCTTGCAGTTTATTGTCAACGACAATGGCACTTCTGGCTTCATGGGTGAGCACAGCATGATGGACGGCACGCCCACCCATCGTCTCAACGACTACGTCAACGACGTCATTTTCAACAACAAGCTGGACTTCAGCAACCCATCTGTGCGCTCCAACCTGCACGACCCCGTCGCCGTCAACTTCGAGGTGACCAAGGAAGTCGAGGCCGAGATTGATCGTGCTGTCAAGGACTTCAACGAGGTCATTGGCCAGCATGAGCTCGCTGTACAGGCTTACCAGGGCTACGGCAAGGGTCTCATCAAGAAGTTCAAGACCTCTCCCGATGCCTACGTACAGATGATCATCCAGCTTGCGTACTACAAGATGTACGGCAAGAACCGACCCACATACGAGTCTGCGGCCACACGCCGCTTCCAGCTCGGTCGCACAGAGACCTGCCGCTCCGTCTCTGAGGACAGCGTCGCGTGGTGCAACGCTATGGCTGACCCGGCAGCGTCAGATGAGGACAAGATTGCGCTCTTTAAGAAGGCCACCGCAGCACACATTGAGTACATCAGTGCCGCATCCGACGGAAAGGGTGTTGACAGGCATCTGTTTGGCTTAAAGAAGTGCCTCAAGGAGGGCGAGGACCTTCCCAGCATCTACAAGGACCCTGCGTTCGGATACAGCTCCTCGTGGTTCCTGTCCACCAGTCAGCTCAGTTCCGAGTTTTTCAATGGATACGGATGGTCGCAAGTCATTGATGCTGGTTTCGGTATCGCCTACATGATCAACGAGAACAGGTATGTTCAGTCTTCGTCAGATGATCGACAGTATGGCCGGAGAACTAACCTATTACTATAGCATCAACTTCAACGTCGTTTCCAAGGGTCTTGGCAGTGCCAAGATGAGCCACTACCTGAATGAAGCCGCCAACGAGATGCGCGACCTTCTCGCCTCGACACTCGAGGCCCCCAAGGCCAAGCTATAAACACAACATCAGCGATAAGAACTACTTGCATAGCGACCATATCACCCTCGACATCACCACGCAATGATCTCAACAACTACATGTATATAGCCACCAATATTTGCGAGCCAGCTCCGTTACTTCTGTCGATTTCTCTGTTTCATGCAAAGATCACATAGAGGCAGCGGATGAGGGGGCATTCGAGACGGGATAAGTCCATCTCAGTAGTGTAGATTTCTGTCTGATAGTCTACGGGCATCATTTTTATAGATTTCCCGCAAAGAGGCAAAAACCGTGTAAAACATGTAAAAAATCATAAGCTGCACTTCCCAATATGTGACACTATGTTATCATGTTCATTTGCAGAACTGCCATGCATGCTTATCTCAGATCCACACACGTGTCTATTTGCGTAGAACACCTCGGCCATATATACATTTGTATGCTGGTACAGAGAAAATCCCCCCCTTTTGCGTCATCCAAATGCTCCGTGGACTTTCTATCTCTCGCTGCGCCAACTCTGAAGAGATGTTGCATCTAGCCAGCATGCTCGACAATCTCATTGACCATGTCACCCTTCTTCTCGTCATAGTAGGAGCAGATCTGGTATGGCAGGGGAATCTCCTTGTAGTCGTCATCAGGCCCTGAGATAATGTTGACATTGATACCCGAGGACTTGCTGCTAAAGACGCGTGTGCTGGATGACTCTTTGCTGAGGTAGATCTGCGCGCCATCGAGCTGGTCGAGCAGAATAGTGGGCAGAGTACCCATGACTTGCAGCGCAAAGTTGGAAGATTTGACCGCGTCTACGGTCGAGACGAGGCTGTCGATAACGAGAGAGAGGCGTTGTGTATTTTCGATTGTGATGGCGTTGGCCTTGCCCTTGATGACGATTGTTGTCTGGGAGCATCGGCTAATGAGAATGGAGTGGGACATCTCGGCCTCAATCTCGATGGGCTCGTTGTGTTTCTCGTAGTTTTCCTGAATTGTGTGTCAGCTTGGCGAGATGTACTTATTGACTGGGATGGCTGGCTTTGTGGACATCTACTCACAATTGTCCACTTGTTGCCGTCAAGCTCCATCTTCGGGGGCTTCTTCGCGCGCATGCTCTCGGGCTTGGGCTTCTTGCCAGGCGCGGGGCTCTTTCCTCGAACTGCCGAATCCCCTGCGCCCGAAGCGGCCCTCAGCGCCGGGTTCTTGTGCGTCATCTCTGATTTATCAACCTTGCGCAACCCCTTGGTGACTGCATCGCCCTTGTTAAGCTCGCTAAAGACCGCACCAAGGCCGCCACCAGCCGCTGGAGCAGGTGCAGCTTGTTCCTTGATCTGGAGGACAGGCGCCGGGCCAGGCGGAGGCGGCGGCGGAGGCGCACCACCAGCGGCCGGGGGAGGTGGCGGCGCAGCGGCAGATCCAGAAGATGAAGATATCGACTTGGCGACCTCGGCGGCGGAATCGCCCTTGGGATTCCAAGGGATGCCGTTAGAAAAGTATTGCTTGACGTACTCCGTCAGATCCCTGAAGATCTGGTAGAAGCTCTGAATCCATGCAACCTGGTCGGGGTTCTTGTCCTTATGTTCCTTGAGTACCCTGTTACCGAAAAACTGCGCCGAACCAAGCGACTCTTCGACGTGCTTATACGGCTTGGTGTCAAGCGTAACCCATGCAAGGACCATGATGCCTTCAGCCACGGCACTGAGCTGAACAAAGTCAGGCGAGCCGCGGTTTGAGTCCTTGACGTCGCCGACGGCAACGAGTGCTTCCTGGATAGGTTTGATAAGGTCTCCGTAAAGGAGCGCCTCGGTGCTCATATTGGGCTTCTTGGCCTTTGTGGTGATTAGGAGGAAGGTGCGCTGCTTCTTGAAGCCATCAAGGACTTTGGCGGCCTGCTCGGCGATGACGCCGCCGAGCTTGTTGCTGGCATCCACATACTTCTGGACAGACGAGGAAATAAAGGCATCAAACTCCTCTACGGACTCAGGCAGGTCTTCGACGGGTGGGGGTTTCGAGGTGGGTGCCGAGACCGGGGCGGAAGGGACAGAAGAGGAGCTGGTTTGGGATGCGGACTGTGGGAGCTCGGCCGTTGAGGAGGCAATATCCTCGAGTCGTGATGTTGCTGCCTCGAGTCTGGGTAGTAACAAGAGTGTCAGTCTGGGGAGGGGGAGAGCTTGGTTGTGCGCAACGAGCCGCCTTACCTCTTGATGAGGGTGGTGAGGTTGTGCATGCTGTTGGATGCCATGGCGGCGACGGTGCTACGGGCCGAAGAGCAGCTTTGGATACTTGGTATTGATGCTGCAGAAGGAACAAGCAAGACGCCGGGAGACGGCCTGACGATGGCCACAGATTGGGATGCGCTTGCAATTGTGCAGGCGTGGTGATGTGGTGTCAGAGTTGCTCGAGGCTGCTGTACAGTAGACGATGAGGCGTTGGGTCGTGGCCAGGGGCAGCCATGGAGTGGCCCGGCCCAGTGTTCTGGAGCTGCCTGAAGCTGGAGCTGACGATCCCGCCGCCTGCCCTGGGGTGTAAGCGACTTTGAACAGTGCAAGTGGTTGCCGCCTGCAGCCCCATTACGTACGCTACGTTCTACTTTGTACAGTAAAGTACTGTAACGTTAAGTACCAGCCAGCCCCACCATCTCTCCGCCCGCCCGCCCGCCTGCCTGCCTGCCTGCCTGCCTGCCTGCCTGCCTGCCTGTCTGCCTGCCTGTCTGCCCATGAAACTGAAGCTGTAGCTGTTGTTGCCCTTGCAGAAGGGCTGTTCTCGTCCTTCAGCCATTGTTGCACCAACAACTTTGTCGCCCTGTGACCAGGCGCCTTTCCGTCGACTCTGGAGTCGGTGTAGCATGGGCTGCCTGCGCGACACTAAGATCATATCACCTCTCTCTCACTCAAGTCGTCACCTATCCCGCTCTTGCCCACGACAGCCGGCCAAGACAGCAGCTTTCATTATACCTCCATCTTCCAGTCTCTGCCGCCCTTCATCGCCATCTCTTGCGTGGCCAGCGTCTGTTTGCAACCGAGATAAGCTGGACGGGGCCCAGCATACCTGCTACCAACTTGGGGACAAAAATCACAAGAGCCCCACCAGGGGTCCATTGCCTTGTCTTCAACATCTGCCCCGACTTGTCTAGCCTTCGCGCCCACACCGAGGTTCAATGTCGCTTTCGTGCTTTAACTCTGCACTTTTTGAATCCCCGGCAGCATCTTGCCACCAGTACGACGGCCTCCTGTCAGAGCAACTCCTGGCCTAACCACAAGCCTAATCTCTCCGGGACCACTTGACCGCCACGTTGAGGAGTGTGAAATCAGCTATTTGAAACCCAAACTTACAATCTGAAAGGCCGCACTCCATGGCTACACAGACAGAAACCGAGCTGCCAAGGACAGATGATCCAATGGCTGCTGCCTGCGGAACGCCAATAGACTTTGTGACACTCGGAATGTTCATCATCGGTAAGGGTCCTATCCACAGACACTAGTGTTAGACTATTCCGAGGTCCTGGAATACAGGAACCATCCACTCCAGACTGTCTTTATTGGCTGCAGGGTATATCGCGAAGCTATTCACTAGCACCAAGCTGATTATCGTGGTAGATGACATCGAATATCTTCCACCTACACCACCTGTCAAGGATATTCTTGGTGGAGCAGGCGCATATGGGGCGTTGGGAGCTCGTCTATTCTCCCCTGGCCCGTCGTCACGTTCTGTAGGCTGGATTGTCGATAAGGGGTCAGACTTTCCTCAAAGCGTTGAAAACACAATATCGTCGTGGGACACATCAGTATTGATGAGAGAAACACCAGAACGGCTCACTACGAGAGGGTGGAACGGCTACGACGAACATCAGAACCGGGCTTTCAAATACACTACGCCAAAGAAGAGGCTGACAGCCGACGACCTGGATGAGATTCTAATCAGATCCCGATCATTTCACCTAATATGCTCGCCGAATCGTTGCCGCGAGCTCGTCAACGACATCAGATCAAAGCGCGGCGATCTGCTAACTGAAGAGGGCAACCATTTACCAAAGCCGATCTTCATATGGGAGCCTGTCCCAGACCTCTGTACTCCCGATGAGCTGCTCAACTGCACAAACACACTCCCACTTGTGGATATCTGCAGCCCGAACCACTCCGAGCTGGCCGGCTTTATGGGAGACAGTGGGTTGGACCCAGAAACTGGCGAAATCAGCACCCGCGCCATCGAACGCGCCTGCGAGCAGCTTCTAGGCAGCATGCCTCTGCAATCATTTACCCTTGTCGTTCGCGCAGGAGAGAAGGGATGCTATCTAGCGCGCAATGGTGGTCGGAAGCGCAAAGCCCGCTCCGGTGAAGGCCGCCGCAAGAAACCCGCAGCACATCTCCACGGGCCCCTACGACCGGAAATGGACATGGAGGCACTTTTCGCCGGCCTTATGCAGGACAGTGACGGATCAGTCGCACGAGAGGAAATCGAGGTCGATCCCGGGGTTGAGCGTTGGATCCCCGCCTACCATACGGACAAGAGCAAAGTAGTCGATCCGACGGGCGGCGGTAACACATTTCTCGGAGGCCTAGCAGTAGCCCTGGCCAGAGGCAAGAGTATTGAGGAGGCGGCTGCATGGGGCACTGTGGCGGCGAGCTTCGCAATAGAACAGGTCGGTATGCCTGTGCTTGGCAAAGAGACGCTACTCGAGAACGAGACTGAAGCAACAGTAGTGCCAGAGAAGGAAGCGGACGAAACTACATCAGCCGCGACTGCAGAGGTCACCAAGACTGCCAAGCCAATAGAGACTGCTGAGTCAATCACTCAAGGAGATGGCGCTGCTGATATCCCGCCAGTCGCCTCTGCAAGTTCCCCGGCTGCCAGGGAGACGTGGAACGGGGTTGTCGTGGAGGATCGATTCGAGGAATTTAAGACAAGGCTCGCCTTCAGCCAGGCGTAGACGCAAACATGAGCATCAGAAGGAAAGCCTACCGAAGCAATACATTGATAGAAGCCAGTAATTCAATCGATGGCAGCGAGCTATATGCGTAAGCGACGGTCATCTGAAGGGCGGCTCACTACGTAACTAAAAGTATGAGCATGGAGAATCGGGGAAAGGTTACCAATAGACTAGATTGGGTGTAATAAGAAGAATCTGGACACATTTCATGGATTATCGCTTTGGTGCTGCTATAATAGCTTCCTGTGGTCGTCGCCGTCATCATGACACAATAAAACCCATGCAGAGATGTATCTTCGATCTCCTCATTGCGAAATATCTCATCTCAAGCATACACCATAAGCCGGCAAGACTGTTCGTTAGACTACCAGACAAGTCGAACCCCCGTGACACCCCGTGACACTACCACACCCGAAAGACTTCCAAACGCCATCGCTCGTCTAAATGTACGACACAGCCAGATCGGTCCCTTCGCCCGGGACGCTTGCTCATTGACAGTCCTCCGCTTAGGAAAATGCGAGGCAACTAGATCTTGTAGACGAGGTCTCCCTCGGTATACCTACGATGACAAGCAATGTTAGCATTGATTCGCATGGGATTATGAGCACCAAAAGGGTAGGAAAAGCAACTTACATGACCTGATTAGCTTCATCCATTTTACGAAGCGCCTTGACTGTCTCTTCGCGGGTGAACGCTTGTGAGCCGCCGAGACGCTTGTTGACAGCAGAAACAACGTCGTTGACTGTCGCCGAGTCGTCGTCAAACAAGTCTGTGTTGAGCAGTTGTCCGAGGGTAGTTCGGAAGGTCGAGAGCCTCTGGGGCGTAATTTCTGTGTTGATGTTGAGCGCAGCTGCTCCCGAGGCGAGGTCCTCATCGTCTTCTTCCTCCTCATCTTCGTCGTCATCTTGTGTCTCGAGCTGCGATGCAGGGATCGAAGAAGCAAAAGACAGCTGGGATGTTGGTGGTTGGTTCGAGGATGAAGCTCCCGCATTGCGACCGGATCGCCGCGTGGTGGGTGCAGAGGCCTGCGTCTCCTCTCCATCTTCGTCCTCTTCCTCCTCGTCGTTTGCAGGGACGGAACTGCCATTCCGGGCGCTTGCTGCCTGGGCGCGACGGTTGCCCGTGCTGACCTGGCTGCGGCGGGTTGACCTAGCAGCACTTCCGCGAGCGGTCGAGCCTCTGAGGCTTGTGTCGTTGCCATCATCATCAGAGCTCTCTTCCTCTGAGGAATCAGACTCGACCTGCTGGGTCCGCCTCCGCTTCTTGCGGGACTCATCCTCGACAACCTCCTTGAAGAGTGCGAAGCGAAGACAAGCCTCTGCGGCAGCGGCATCGCGCTCTTCCACTCTGTTGGACAAGCGAGACTTGGCATGCGCTGTCGCAAGACGAATCAGCGTCTCAAGAGTACGGACAGTCAAAGGTGATGTTCTTCGCTGGTTCCCCTCCATCTCGTCATTCCGAAGTCCGACATAGATGTCAGCAATGCGATCAGATGCAGCCTGTGTCAAAACCGGCTTGATACGGCTCTTCGCGTATTGAATGTATTTCTTCATGAACGGAATGCTGAGCACTTCATGGCGTTTGTTCGCTCCGCGGCCAGAAGTGACTGTAACACCCGCATGAAGCATAGCATCGTATTTTTCAAAGACATCTGTGGGCTTTTGGGTGTCGGTTTGGCTCTGCAAGGCGACGCCAAGTGCTTGCGAGCCATTCTCACGGACTGGGGCACCCTCGTCCGTGCCAGGTTGGCGATACCTGTGCATGCGGAGCACGTGTTCCGACACCTGCCTGTCACGGGTGTCTTCGATGTCGTCAGTAACAACGAACAACAAATCGAAACGTGACAGAAGCGAGTCGGGCAGTGCGATGTTCTTGTGAGGATCTTTGTGTGGATCGTATTGGCCAAAGATCGGGTTGGCGGCTGCGATAACACTACAACGGGCGTTCAGTGAAGTGTGAATTCCAGCTTTGGCGATGGTTACTGTCTGCTGTTCCATGACTTCATGGATGGCAACTCGATCGATATCCGACATTTTGTCAAACTCATCGATACAAACCACACCGCGATCAGCCATAACCATGGCACCAGCCTCCAGTCTCCTCTCGCCAGTCTCTTTGTCTGACGTAACTGCGGCCGTCAAACCGACACCGGAAGATCCTCGACCAGTAGTGGCAATGGCCAGTGGGGCTGTGTTCAGGACAAAGCGGAGAAGTTGAGATTTGGCTGTCGATGGATCTCCAACCATCAGGATATTGATGTCACCTCTCAAGTGGGTTCCATTCTCCAAGTTCTTCTCCATGCCACCAAGAAGCATAAGCAGAATGGCCTTTTTGATATAGTCGTGACCAAAGATACTTGGCGCCAGGGACTGTGAGAGTAGCTGAAAGAGGTTCTTCTTCTTTGCAATCTTGTTGATATTGCGAATGTCGGTGTCGGTGATCGTAGCCGTGGCAACACCTCCGCTGGCTTTCGAAGATAGCAAGACAATGTGGTTGGCAAGCAGAACCGTCTTAAATAGAGCACTGTTGTGGTTGGTGTTTCTGTTTCCGAGTGTTCTAAAGATTCCCACAAGCTGTATTCTGTCACCAGGCTTGACCTTGTCCACCAGGTCGTCATCAAGGATGACATCCACACCGCGTGGTAATTGACCAGCAGGCGCTCTTTCGGGCATTTCCTGAATTGAAATGGTTTGGTGATCGCGATATGTGCAGAAACCATATTCTGTGAGAAGAGGGTTTCCTTCGTCATCCTCTTGTGGATATACGCTGGATGTTGTCTGACCATTGGTCATCGTCTGATCGCGATATTCCCTGTAGTGGAAAATGTTCTTCTTTTCGTTGTAGTGGACACTCTTCACGACCTTTGGCCGGATGAGCGAAGTCCTCGTTACGATGCCTTCGATCGAGACCATGTGATTGAGATGATCCGATGACAGTGTTCTCGGGTTGCAGGCGTTCAGGCCAAAACTGCCGGCCCAGGCACAATAGTATAGAACCTCGGCATCTGTCTGGTCGGGTCTGGCCTGCGGCAACGTCTTGACGATTTCCTTGAGAGCATGGTTGAATGCAAGACTGTATTCAAAAGGGTCGAAGAGCAGACCGTCGGCAATTTCCGAATTGTGGTCGCGCACATGATCAAGGTTGACAACGAGCCGGCGTTGGTTCTTCTGGAGCATTAATATGATCTCGGATCGGTAACTCCTTGCGTGTTGGTCATCTGGGGATGGAATGTGTCAGTGCTGTGAACAGATCTCAAGTCTCGCCTACGTCTGAGCATGACTACTCACGAGGGTCGAGAAACTCCTCCGCAAGACGAATGCGCTCCTTGGTCGCCTCATCCCGAAGCATAAAGCTATCCATGTTGGTGGCGGTGTGGCCTTATACTGGCCAGGTGTATGTATACGTGGAATGGTTGCGCCGCAATGTTCAAGAGAAATTGATCACGATCGCATTTCCACACCAAAGGAACTTCTAAAGATGCGATTTGGCGGGGTGGATGTGGGTGTGAGATCAATGCCAGGGTTGTGGGACACTGGTTGCACGGCAACTCTGGAGGAATCTCAGGAGAGGGGCAGCGCCAACGCGAAAAGCGCGTCGCCAATATCAACTATACGCGCCATCGTGTAAAGTGGTTTTGATTACATAATCTTTGCCGCACTTGACATGTTGCAGCACAAAGTAGGGGTGCCCCCCTCGCTTCAAGAGGCTCCCTTCAAAGAAATGGATGTTGACATGACGTATTGTCGACATTATGAGAACTGGTAGAATGTGAGCCGGGCGATTCCCTTCATTCTACATTCGTCGAAAATTTATCCGAAAAGTCCTTTGCAAGCTCTATCGTTTAAACGTAGGCTTCCAGATCCTGCAGAAGAATAAGTCCTTCTACCTGCAATGCGCTACAGAAGATAATGACATTTAGCTACTGCTTGCTGCTTTATGCGAACCTCAACTCAACTCAGTTTATTCGCCCTTCGGACAATGAAGTCTCCATTGAAGTTGATGGGAGGCAGCCCGCTCGAAAACCTAGAAACACCTGCATCAGGCACCAACAAAAGCTTGCAGTGTTGGAAGGTCACTGCCAATAAGTAACCATGTAACTGCCCTAGAGCTAGTGGCGGTGGTAGCGTCCCAACTGCCCGCAGTTGGAATAGCACAGCCTCCACGGCTGCAACGCCTCCGTCATAGTGGTTCAGCTTCAGCCAATCTAGTCTACAAGTCGCAGTTCTTATTCTGGTTGCCTAAGTGGCCCCTGAACTGTATATGAAGTCTGTCACCTTCAAGATCTTATTTCGGTTCCACTACATCACACACAGAGACTGGACTTCAGTTCTGTCCTATGCCCTGATTTCACACAAAATGGACGACAAATCATCAAGGGCGGCCGGCCCTGTCAGTCGACGAGAAAATGGTGAAACCGCTCACGAGCATCACACTGAATCCTCCCAAGCAGCAACAGCTGGTGCCTCAAAGCTCCCGCCGTACTCTGGCCCCTCTCATACTGCTCTCGAGTCGCAAATACAGCAGCAAGGCGCGGTCCCCGTAGGCCCGCATCACTATCCTGGTCTGCCCGCCATTGACTATCGCCAATACCTTCCGCCCATGTTCGAGATGTCAGCAGACACAACAACAATAACAAGCAAGGCTAGCTACCTATCAGAAAACCCCGGGGCCTTGGCGAGCCTGGTAAGGACGCTAGCCGCAGTGCCGCCGAAACCCATGGTCACAATCCAGGGCAAGCGCGGGCACAGGGTCGATTTTGACATTAAGTTGAACCTCTTCAATCTGCTGGTGCCCAGGGATGCCGACATGCGCATGGACTACCTCCGCACCGTTGGCCAGGACGAGATGGCGTTCCGCGGCGGCTCGCAGGCTGCGCTGAAGCCGGACCTGACTTCAGAGGGCGGGCTCAACGAGTGGTGCGATCGCTTCTGTAAGGACCCAGCGACTGTCAAGACGTTCATGCTCGAGCGCGTCGTTGCGAACCTCGACACCAACTGGCTTGAGGGTCAACTACGGAGCCTGGTTGCAGCCACGGAATACAAGGGTGTTGTCACGGTACAGTTTCCCATCACGCATGCAAAAGTTATCGTGCAGAACCCAGACAAGGTCAACAAGTTCTTCACCAGCGTTACAACGTTGTTTGCGGGGAAAGCCAAGTACGAAGTTATCAAGGCCGTGTGGCCATTTGCAACGGCTAAAAATGGCGACCCGGGACGCAAAGTACTGGTGCAAAGCGAAAGAACATGGTGGGAGGAGTGGAAGGAGCCGATTCGCTACGCGGTCGTCACCAAGCGGCATGGCTGGATTACCAACGAAGATAAGCTCGAGTTCATCATGGAGGGAAAGGGGAGGCGGATGCCAGGAATCAACTGGGAAGATTATTGATCGAGCTCGCTCATCCGTGAGAGCAACGGCTTGGAGGTCTTGGGCGATTCGTGGGAAGTGCCTGTTATTGCGAGACTACTCTTTTTTAAATGCACGGAGTTGAGGAGTTGTGCTCTAGCTGACACAAGATCTGATTTTGCAATCTTGGTATAGGAGACTCTGTGAACCTCAGAGAGTCCATTGTACTTGATCTTATTAGATAACTTGGCGGTCCCACTCTGCAACGTGCCTATTGTGCTTCAGAACAACAGCACTACTTACGTGATTATAGCTGCCTTCATGCGGCTGCTGTAGGGATAGGCATGCCGCGAGTCAAGACCTAATTAAACGCTCCGCTAGATAACCGATATCCATGTCTCCGTCGCACTCGTCAACCGTGCAGATACACATGGTGGCCGTTAGGTTGGGTTCCACGGTTGTGCGTGAGTCACAACACCCCGGTAGAGTCACTCAGTACCCGCTGGGACCATAACGGCAGCTTTAAACCCCCCGTTGAGGCCTAGTGCAGGATGAATCATAATGAGATTTCCAACAACATCTCATGAACAACAGCACAGGACGCGGACCTTGCCTGCAAGGCTTGAACACGGGAAAAGGTACACGAAGCAGTGCGAGGCATACCTTGGGAGGCATATGCGGTGTCAGCCGTCCGTGTTGCTATTATGTAGTGGGGCTGTGCAAAACACACCTGGGATGCGCCTTCCCGTGCCACTTTGTACGTGCATGCCCCTGTCGCAGTTACCAGAACCAAGATCGATCACAGACCTCAAGTACTATCCTCTTTGCTAAAAGCACTATTCTCGATCTTGGTACTTATTGAGTCGCTCCCATCCTTGTTCTGGAATTCATTTCGCATGAGATCTGGACAAAGCGATAATTTTCTACTCTTCGCACATCAGCAAGCGTGCTGGTTATTGTTTCATTTGCCAACCCGGTCTTGGGTCAATTCCACATCTACAACAAACCCCTATAAAACGGCTTATTATGGCAAGAACCACAGAGACACCCTCAGAGGCTTCCTCTCTAGCTCTCAACTCTCACGACACAGCCCTGTGCTGGATTCCCCACGAAGAAGACTGGCCTTGCCTAGACAGGCTGCGCAGCTTATACGACAAGGCATATGAGAAATGGCCACCCCATGTCAACCTTCTTTATCCTTTTGTGGCCCCGGATTCTCTCGAACGTGCTTCGGAAACCATAGTATCTGGACTCAAATCAATGCGGGGCCGACAAGCACAGAACCCCAGAATACACCTAAACTCAATAGGTGTTTTCGAGCACAGAAGGGACAACACCATCTACCTGCGCGATGACGATAAGAAGAGGCAGGATTCTGTCACTCAGCTCCGTAAGGATATACTGCGGTTGCTGTCCCATGAGTCGTCCTTCGAAGACGCACAGTTACACATGACCATCGGCCAAAGCCAGGATCAGAATTCGGACTCACACCACTTTCTTGAGCAGAAGGCAAGTCTCCTGCCCACTAAAACATGCCAGATGGATAAGCTGCATATCCTAGTGCGGGAGAAGAGCGCCGCTCATGGTACAACGAAGGCACTAAACCGAATGGTTCCGTGGGATGTCATTGATCTCAACACCATGTCTGTGGAACTCGTCCCAAAGTCGTTGCTTTTCTACAAGAACACAATGGCAGCCGAGTCGCGTGAAGTAGGCGACGATGCGGTGTTTCAGCCGAGAGCGGATCTGTCGCCCCATTTGGCTTACCGCCTGGATGCAATGAAAAAACGTTGGGTTCTACACGAAATTGATGCCTCCCACAAAATCAGCGACGTGCCAACGAATCTGACTGTGGCCTCCTACAACGTCCTAGCGGAGTTCACCTATCCGGCTTCTTACCAGCGCTATCCCATCCTGGTCGGGAATATCCTGGAAAAGGCAGCGAAAGCCGACATCCTCGTTATGCAGGAAGTGACTGACGACTTTCTGACGTACTTGCTCGATGACGCTCAGGTACAGGCACAATATCCCTTCGTTTCTCACGGCCCGCCTCATCAAGAGGATCTTGAGCCTCTTTCAAGTCATCTGAATACGGTCATCCTCAGCCGGTTTCGATTCACTTGGCGGAGAGTAGCACTCCAGCGACGACACAAGGTCTCGATAGTCGCTCAGTTCCCAGACTTGGACGCGACAATTCTCAATGGCGATGCCTCCATGGACGATGTTCATCCATGTCCACTAGTTCTGGCCACAGTCCACCTCACATGTGGTCTGACAGACGGCGCAGTGACTGCAAAGAAGCTCGAGCTACAAGCCGTTTTAAGATATTTAAGGGAGTCACACCCCAACAACCCCTGGATCTTAGCTGGTGATTTCAACATCAGCACAAGTGCACATACCATTGAGATGGCTCGGCAAAAGGGGGCAATTACGTCGCAGACTATGGCATATTTGCGTGATCTCGATAGTCGGATGTTCGACTCTGGACTCGTCGACTCATGGGCTACAGCCAAGATTCAGCGTGGTGATGGCCGCAGTCTATCGACCATGACCTCCGAGGCTGCTTTCAAGGACGAAGATCACGCCGAGAGCTTCGAGGGCGAGGAAGGTGCTACTTATAACCCGTTGACGAATGAACTGGCAGCAGAGGTGGTGGGCAGCGGATTCAATATGAGACCACAGCGGTACGATCGCATTCTGGTCAGGGCGCAAGGACTCTTCGAGGTTGTCGGATTCAACATGTTCGGGCAAGATCTAGGGGTTCTTGGCCCTCGACAACCATCAAAGGATAACCCAAGTGAGGCTTCAGGGCTGACATCCTATGGAAGCGACCACTGGGGGGTGCGTTGCTCCTTCAAGATACGCAAGAATGGTTCCAACCTTGACAAGGATTCTCAAATCAATGCCAACACGAACCTCGCACAAGTGCAGACAGTGGAGGCCTCTGAAACGCTCAAGAGCGTTGCTTCCTTGAAGAGCTGTCTAGAGGAGCATCAGTTCTTGCCAACTACAAAAGACACAGAGTTGCGGGAAAGGGCACTTCGGCTTTTAAAAGAAGTTGTCCTGCAACTCAACTCGACCAATGCTGATAGTGAGGCTACGTTTTCGGACTCCACCGCGCTGACGACTACAACTGCAAGAGGACAGCCCTCTTTTGTTATGGTTCCAGTTGGCTCCTACGGCTTAGGCGTGTGGACATCTTCCTCCGACGTTGACTGCCTGTTTATCGGGCCTGTTAGTTCAAAGGTTTTCTTCAGTCTTGCTGCCCAGCGTATTCGGAAGGCTGAGCAGCAGCAGCGATATCAAGTTGAGCGAGACGGAGTCATGGTCAATGGCATCCGATTGGTGCGCAAAGTCAATGCGCAATCAGGAACAATGTTCGAGCTAGAAGTCCTAGGGATCAAGATGGATCTTCAGTACTGTGCCTCAGCTTTTATCGCCGAGACATGGCCATACGCTACCCGCGTTGCCCCTAATGATCCAGCTTTCCAACTTACTTCATCCGCTTTGGCAAAACTCAAGCCGATGCGGGACCTTTACTACCTCCGTCGGACGGTACCCGACTATGCCGCATTTCGGGCTGCCTTTCTTCTGATCAAGCTTTGGGCCAAGAAGCGAGGTATATACTCAGCGAAGTTCGGATATCTTGGCGGCATTCATATCTCGATCATGCTCTCAAGAGTTTGCAAGATGATGAGCCACAATTCCAGAGGTCATACCTCACACATGTCTGCAACAACGATCTTGACCACATTCTTTAGTCACTATGCGGAATTTGACTGGCAAACCCAGATAGTCTACGATCCATTCTTCCATTCGGAAAGCGCAAGCGGTCGGGCTCTTCGATACGTGCGGACTGCACGTGAGCCACTGGCTATCCTCGGCTGGCACGGCCCTGCACTCAATGTCGCCGCAACAGCATCAGCGCCAACCGCGAAGACGATTGCCAATGAATTCCAACGTGCAGCTGCGCAACTATCGTCTCCTGGTACGACTTGGTCTGCTTTTGTGGACAGTACTTCTCAGTCCATAGGAGCATTGGCCGCAATGAACGACATGACCTTGACCCCAAAAATCATGTCATCTGGTGCTGAGGACTTTTTGGGCTCGTTCAAGAGCTATGTCAAGATCGAAGCTCAGTTCTGGGGTGTTTCGCTGTCTAAAGGAACAGGTTTTGTAGGATGGCTTGAGTCACGCTGCGCCCTACTTCTTGTCGGTAAGTGCTGAGCATCACTGTTCTTTGACCTGGTCCTTACTTGAGAGGCAGCCATGCTAACGTCAAAACCTTTGATAGACCTTGACAGACGTGTACCCGGAATCCACGCGAGAATATGGCCTGCGCGTTTCGTCGATAAAGAAGCAGCTGCCAACGAGAACGAGGGTCAAGTCCAAGATTACAAGGGCTACTACCTGGTCGGGCTTGAGCCGAGTAAGAAAAGTGACAGTGTTGCTACTTCAAATTCCAATGGAGTCGTGCAGATGACCAGGGACGAGACCAAAGTAGCACTGGGGGCTCTGCGTTCAGCACTGAGCAAATTCGAAGGCCAAATACGGGGAGATGAGCGTTTCTTTGATGTGAAGTCGTGCTGGATGAGTGCATCCATCGTCAATAGACAGGATCTAGGAGACCTTCAACTCGATGACCGAGAATGGGGGGAGTACACGATCGGCGATGAAGACAACGACGACGAGGACACTGAGGAGGAAGACGAGGACAATGAAGGCCATTCCGAAGATAACGACACGACAGCCCAGCACAAGTCCAACAAGAAGAACAAGAACGATAAGACAAGATCCTTGCCCACGAGGCCCGCTTACCAAGGCAAATTCCGCTCCTCGGCGGATGTTATCAACCGTCTCCGGTGGGATCCGGATCTCGACAGCAGCGAATACATCGTAGGCTACGAAGATCGCTTCCTCGGCGTGCGCGAGCGAGCCCTTGACGCGTGGAAATCGGAGCAGACGGACGAGGAGTTCATCCCCCAGCACCGTATCTTGTACTTCAAGCGTCGCGGCGCAGGAGGTGGAGGTGAGGGCACAATCGTCTGGGATCGGGGCGAGAGGAGGGATGAGATATTCGGGAGTGGTGTGAGCAGTCTTGGGCAGTGAAGTGGAATGTACCTAAAGAATCTGCCATGTTCCGTATTTATCGAGCTTATTGTTTTGTTTTGGTAACTAGATTTGATGGCTCTTCTGGCGAGTGTATATTGCAATTTAGAGAATACAATATGATTCAATAGTTGCGAGTCAATAAACGCACCCTGTAGAAAGTTCATAGGTCTATTCAGAACTACACGGTGTTGGATTACATAAACGACACCGACCATTGAACTTGGAACCGACTCGCCTCGATAAGACGCCATCAAGGGCACTAGGTTTCCACAGCCCAGGCGGTGAGCTCAGCAACCACTATCAACCAATATATTGTCGGCCAAGGCCGAGCAGACCCTCGTGATAAGGCTAGTCACATGACTGAGTGCTCATGCGAGTGCTCATGCGAGTGCTCTCCCCCATCTTGTCCGTGCACTCTTGAAAGACGCATGTCATTTCGCCGACACGGCACAATCATTGACAAGGAAAATGGCCAATGCGGCGATGGTCAGAGCCAGAACGTCCAATATAAGGTGCCGTTCCAGATAAGGGAGGGCATGCATGGGCAAGGGACAAGGACAGGGCAAGGACCGCGGCACACAGCGCGGCGAGAGACAGAGTGACGTACATCCTTGCCAAGACGTTTTTGACATTGGGTGGCCAATCCTGATACTTTTAAGGTTTTTTCCGCATATTCTTGTTCTGTACTTCCTATCTTGCCTCAGTCGCTGATTGTTTTGTCGTCATCTCTGGGAGGAGAATATCAGCGCGGTAATGGGACTATCGTGCACAGAAGTGGTGGTCACTTTTCGGGGGCCCGGGTTCATCGATTGACTATCTGACCGCCTTGCAGAAATTGTGTTTTTTTTAACGGCTGGCGGGAGTGCATGGTCCTTCTCGACTATAGCATGCACGGAGCCCATCGACAGGCCCTGGTAGCGCATTGATATCTTGTGTTTTTGAACTTATTGAGAATGTGACATAGCACAATGACGACCAATTCGCTGACGCGTTTCAGCTTATACGAAGCGATATGAGGCCTATGCGTTTGCACGGACAGCCCATGCGTGGTTGTTCCCGACATGGCACGGAACAGAACTTGGGAAACAGCAGGCGCAGGTGCACAGGGGGCGCGGTGATCTGGGCATCTGTGCCCTCGTTCCTGCCACACACACTTGGACTGGAGATCCGGTGGGGTGGGGAAGGTCCGATGGCAGCGGAACTACTTCCTGATGAGGCTCGCTTAGGTTATGGTTAGGTTTCAAGTCTGGAGCGAGTGGTCTGGCGAGGAGCGCTCTCGACACGTCTAGTCCTAGAAGGGCAGTAGAATCAACGACCAAAGCACCCTTCTGGCATCAAACCAGTCGCGGCCCAAGTGTACGAGTACCTAGCGGTAGCATCGTGGGTCGAATAACAGAGACACTCGCACTCCAGAACTAGGCAGAACACAGACCTTGATCCCTGCTGATGGGCGTCGAGAGAACCACACTTCTGGAAGTGTAGATGGTAGGCCGCGGGGTTCGGCAGCGTCAACAGTCGAGACAAACCAGGATGATCCCAGTGAGGGAACGACAGGAAGCGGCGCCAGAAGCTTTTCCCATATGTGTTGGTGGTCGACGGCGTCACCATTAGCGCAGTATTTGGAGGAGGCGAGCGGCGGTCAGCCCACTAGCATTGCGCCTCTGGATGCACCGGTCCCTATCGAAGTTGCCGAAACTAAACACAGCCAGCAACTGGGGTACTCCTTGCGCTCCTACCGAGTCGAGTCGACTTGAGGGATTCCCATCCGTGAGTTGAGCGGTGCATTGTCGTATCATCCTTTCGTGTTGACTTCCATGTTGGCTAGTGCAACGGATATTCCCCAAAGTCCTTCGAGGCGACCGGGAGACGATCCTAACCGTGGGCCCTGCCCCTTTTCACGAATGAGTACCGACTTTTGAAACCTCAGAGGCCAAGGAACACGATGAGACGGAAGTGTGATCTTCTTGGTATTGCCGTAATCGTTCAAGTCCGCAGTGAACTGACCAAAGTTCCGACGGCTCAGATATCCTCAAGTCGTGAAGTTATCAGCAACTATTGCACTGAATCAGCGATGAAAGTGGCGCCTCGACGTGAGGTCTGTACACAAGACTCCGAGCGTGTATTATGTGCCCCACCACCTTTGTTGATACAGAACGAGCATTCAATGAGTCCCCGGACATTTATATGGACGTTAGGAACGTGGCGTGTGAAGCCAACTCGGCTCTTGCGGCTAATGTTTAGCTCCCGCGAGCGAGTGTTCGAAGTGGGAAGTCGAACGCGCGTGCGTCGGAAAATAAGCGGTACAAGCCGCGCCAAAAGAGAGACGAATCAATTGTGGTTACACAGTTGATGGTTGGAGTGGCAGCGACCTTTCGAGGCCGGTCGTAAGAAAGCCGTGGATGATGATGCGATTGATTTCTGGGCAAAACATTCGAGGCCTGTTAGCAGGGCTGGTTGGGTCATTATTGCCGAACTCGGAGATTCTGGTCCGCCATAACAAAGTTCAAACGAAGGCTCAGGCGGGCCCAGTCTAATCGTGGTATCACCACCTCGTCCTTTTAGTCATCTATCGGGATGTTGACTGCTGCATACACGAAGTTGTTCTCACTTCTGCTACTATGGAGGGCGCGGCCGCTTGACGTACGTATACATGCTGATGAATCCAACGACCTATAAAACCATTTAGTAGATTGTGATTCTAATGGCGATATCGCAGCTTCACTTCTCTGGGATTTTTTGTGGTTGCAATAAGCGCTTAGTGGTGGTAGTTTCTTAGTAGTCAACAGAGTTTGTGCAAGCTTGATTTGGCATCAAAACTTTGCGAGCGGAATTTAGCTCTTGGGGTCAAGAAGATGAGTAGTGGAAAACTAGATTGGCCGCACAACAGTGAGCAGATCACGATCTCACGGTTCATGACAAGGTTTTGGTCTTGCTCTTTCTGCATTACTGATCCAGCTTGAAACTTGTTGCAATTGTCTTGTTGAACTCGTGCAGGACCGCAAGCTAAGGTCGAAGAGACAGGTCTACGCGAAGCGACGATCATGTGCAGATTTTATTGGCATTTACCAACAAATGGTTGCAAGTTGTCGAACACACGGCGTAGAGCGATTGCAATCTTATTCTGTTCGCCTATCACAAGATGCCACGCACTTGTGCCAATCGGTCCCATAAAACAGGATCGCCGAGTCGAGCGACTCCACCCAGGCGTATCACACGTCGTTCTCGGCTGAGATGTGAATACTATGATGAAGGGTGCATGAATCGTGACCACGAGAGCGCAGGATGACGACGAGCAGATGCGGGGGATAAGCCCGTCTCCTCGCGTGGCAACGATGCGTGAGACGTGCTCACCGAATGTGCCATCCGATTTTTCGACTATACCCTCAGCCGCGACGACGTGTGATTGCAGGCCTCTGAGCACGGCCGAAACACAACGTCTGACGTATAGTCGGACGAAGATGGTGCTTTGGCGGGCAATTTGCAACCAGCATATCGGCTCTATGGCTGATTACTTCGTTATAGCCGTCAGTGGGCAAACGTATCGACTTTCGAGCGGCGGTGCCTGGGGAGATTGTTATCCCGTGAAGAAATTGGTAATGACGGTCCGGACATCCGCTCGGCCGAACAGCAAGGAGCAGTTCATCGCCGAGTTGTTGTGTCTCAGCTCGGATGCTGAGCGGCAGGGGCCGGCTCGCAGGTGATCAGGCGGCTGATACAGTTCAAGTTGCCTTGGTACGCCTCGCACGTCCTGCTGCTGTGTAATGTGCCTAGGGCTAGCTGCCGTCATATGCACGCTGGCGTGCAGCCGAGTCGTTGTGCATGCTTGGCCCTCTGTGTCCAACACACTGATGCGCCTGTCTATGCTAGTTGGGCATGACGGACGGAGGCAGGGCTTTGACGGGAGCCTGAATGGCCCCTGCTGTGAGGCCTTTGCTGAAGATGACGACCTGACGAGGCTGTGCCGACCGAGCCGAGAGATGACAGGTCTCGGATGGTCTTGACAAGCTGCGTCTTGGATGGGAGAGTCTGTGCAGGGCTTCAGGTAGCTAGTTGACTGTACATGCTCGGCAGCTCCCTGCAAGCTGCAACGATGCTCACGACTTGTCTCTCCAATTGTCGCGATGTGTGGTTCAGGTCTAATACCATACATACCCAAGTACACTCTTGAGTACTTACTTAGTAAGTACTCAACTAGGAAGTGGGCGTGCTCGAGGGTGGTTGGTGTGACCCCGCACCTGCAACACTGCAACTGCAAATGCAAATGCAACTGCAAATGCATCTGCATCTGCACCTGCACCTGCCTGCACCTGCCGGAGCTCGAGCGAGCTTGCAGCTTGGGGCTTGCAGCTTGGGCTTTGCAGCTTGGGGCTCTCTTCCAGAAACGGAAAGAACAAGGAACAATCGCAACGGCCGTGTGGAAAGCGCCCCGCGTCAGTGCCTGCTAGAGCTACCTTGAGGTAATAGTGTGTGCTCTGTCTGGTCTGCCTCACCTAGTCTCCTCGAGACATCATACACCCAGCCCATCCAGGGCGCCATTGGATCAGACCAGACGCGACCCTCCGCCATTTCGCCGTGCTCGCCTGCCCGGTGAGATCATAACCACTTGCGCGAATGCTTGGTACACCCTCCTCCCCTGGTCAGCACGGCAGTCTTGACCTGCTACTCCGTACTGAAACCCACACACAGCCGCCCTTCGATGAGTCAGGAACCGCTGGCCTGGCTCGTGCTATGGCCCTGCCCGTACCAATCGTGTGGCAACTGCTGCTATTCGAGACGATGCAGGAGCAGAATGCCATGGTGCCCTTGGTCAATCCCGTTCCATACCACGAGTCGCAACACACAACAACCCCGCCCGTGTCCTGACCGTGTCACCGTGGCTATGTCAGGGCCCCTACTGCCAGGAGCCTTGAAAGGCACAGAAACCCCCCGCGGCACGACCAGTGGTTAATCACGACGAGCCTGCGCGGCGCAACAGGGCGAGCTGGTAAGCAGCAAGATGCATGCACGTCAAGGGACCCGACAAGCTGATAGGCTCTGTTGGCGACTGCGCAGGAGGGACTGGTCGGTCCTCAGGGTTCACCGGTCTTCCCCTCTCAATGGCGCCGCCTGCCACCGAGCAGGCCTTCTGCCACGCCCAGGCTTGGTGCGTCCTTCGGGGCCTCTTCTCTGGTGACACAGAACATTCCAAAATAAGCTGTCGCATATTAGGCAAGGCAGTCCTGCGGCTTGCATGCGATTCACTCGCTGCCTGCTTGCTATGGCTGTGTACAAGAAAGAGTGCGCAGCTGGAGCACATGGGCATAGCTGTTGTGCGAGAAGGGACACACTGGCGATGACGATCGGGGGACCAGCTCGTCCGGATCTAGGCAAGATCACACGTTCCATTATGGCGATCAATAGGTTGGACAAGAGGGGTTTCCTCACTGCAGCGCGTGTAAGTGGTCCGGAGGAAAACTCCACTGCCCTCCTCCAAATTTGGCATCTTTGACAAAACCGCCGCCTGGGTCCCTGGGCACGACGACAAGCAGAAGCTGCTCGGAAACTTCGCGGATCCCTGCTCGTCCAACACAAACATTTGCACAGATGGCTCCACTCACAACAATCCTGCTCAGTCATTTTGTGCGCAGGCACCAACGCACAATCTGAGCCAAAAAGCTGCTGTCATGCAGGGCACTCGGGACGACGCAGAGTTCAGCAGGACAACGGCTGCGTGTGTGTCGGAACTGGGGGGAGGGAGGACAGCCGGGCTCAATCTCACGATGGCCTCCTGGACGCGGTCAACAACATCACATAGCGCTTGCCCAATGAGCCGGCGGCAGGACGACATGCGAAGCTGTTTGGACGTGCCGTCACGCCTTCGCCGGATTGGGGAGCGCCTGTCGTCCCTCGTGACCCTCACCGCTGTCAAGCCGCAGCGCTGGTATCTCTGAGTCTCTCGCTCCCCACACCCCTCTCAACCCCCTTTCCACAGACACAGCCCGTGGAGCCAGAAAGCGCAAGAGGGACAAGAAGCCGAGCAAAAACTCTAGGTGGACCCCTACAACCCCGGGCGGCAATGTGCCCACCACAGGCTCTGGCAACATACTCCAGTTTGAATTACCTCTGCCGCTAAGACACAAGCCGGCCAGTGTCTGCCCTCTTTATGCTGAATTTATCGAACCCCGGAGATCCGGTAGGTATTTTCCAGTACTGTCCTGTACTCCATACCCTGGTGAAGACGTTTTTCACACCCACCCCCATCCTGGCCCTCCCGCACCAACCCTGCCATGTGCTCTGGCAGCTTGTGGTCCCTTGTTCATGACAAGCATCCGCAGCTTTGGCATGACGCTTTTTGTCAATCTCCAACAAGGTTCACCTGCCCTTCGTTGAGAGCAACACCATATAAGGCTCGAGTTTCGCCCTCGATCAACGCCTTTTCCTGTTCAGCAGATCACCCGCTTTCTAGCAACCACTTTCTCGGAAACCAAAGTCCCTGATCCCATCATCTTTCCGTTAACACAATCACCTTCTGAGACACCCCACAAGACTTCAGACACTTTCAACAAATTCACAAGTGCTCAGCATCCCCAAAGCCCAACGCATCCACACCCGTTGGACCAGTTGCTTTCCAAGACACCTTGAGACCACTGATCTGAGCCAAAGAGCATTCTCACCCCAACCACAACGCGCCGCCATGTCCATCAAGGAGTTCCAAGAGCTCGTCAATGCCTGCTGCACTTTTTGCTGCAAAGCAGTAGACTTCGGCACCCACGACTATTGTAGCGACCATTATGCATGCCCTCGTTGTCCCAACTGAGTGATGCACGAGGGCTGCTTGGGCGCACAAGTTGCAGTTCGGTCCAATCACACGTACGATACAGGCCTTAACCTTGACAACTCCGTTGCAAGCCACTTCACGATCAAATCGTGCAAAGAGAACTGCAGCACTTCTACCAACAATCTAGACCCGCCGGATCGGGCTGCAGCCCTCTCTTATCAGCATCACCACTTAAATGTCACGATCATGCAGCTCGCCTGTAATCGAAACCACCAGATTACGCGGCCAAAGCCGTTGTCAGCCGATGCTGGCCCCTGCAGCAGACTTTTCATCACGCATGGGGTTTTCCTAGCCGCTGGAGTTGGTGCTCAAATTTTTCGACGCTGGCACTCTAAATTCTGCATCGCGAACCTCATCGGCCTCTCCCGCGTTACAGGTTCTGTCAGCGCCCGACTCAACCCCCACGACACCCCCACCCTTCGGATGAGTTATTGTTGTACCGCCCACGATCCATTTTCCACGAATGTCCTCAATTCCTTTGCGATTGCATAGCATGGCCTGGCACAAATTAGCGCGGAATTATTCCGTTCGTTCGTTTCACTGTTTCTGCATAGTTTGGGCTATGTGGGCTTTTTGTCCAATGACAAATCCCCCACCATCCAAGCTTTTCTCATGGACAACCGCTTTGGTTGTTTTTTCTGTCCCACCATTGCATTTGATTTGAGTATGATCATTTTATGCGAGAGATACCATCATGTAGCCTTGTTCATTTTACCTTTTGACTTTAGCAGCATCCCTGGAACTTCCAAAGGATGATGAGAACAATACACTGTACCACAACAATTTTCCCCAGCCACTGTGGCCTGCCCCAAAGAGTGACACTGCCAAATAGCTGCTCATGATTGATTGGTACCCATGGAGGGACATGTCCCCATCGTTAGCACTAGGAGGAACAAAACACATGCCCCAGGCTTGTATTGTATAAGGGTTTGTTATTATAGCTCTCCGAGCATGACGCCAGCCTCGCACCGCTGTCTACAACAGCCTCCAAGTATCAGTGCACAAGGCCGTGGACATGGCAAGCGAATCCGTGCAGGCCTACCCGTAGATGACCGAGCTTATTCCTATGACGGATGCGCCTCAAGGTGGCAAGGCTGGCTCTCCGCAACACCTACTTCAATATTTTGGAGCACACATATATGCCTACCCCATGTACAAACACATACCAACAACATTATAGGCACGAAACCGGTGAACATACGTCCATCGTCATAGAAAGCGACGGATGTCATATCATCAACCCTGTGTCATCATACCTCACGCATCAGCCCAGCCACATGAACTCGACACGACACGACCACTCCCAATTCCACAAGACGAGTGAAGTGGCATCGGCGATCCGGGCACGTCGATTGGGTGAATCAGCCGAGCCCTATATGCCCTCACACATCGCAACCTGCAGGTATGAATGTAGAGACCGGCGAATGTGGAAACCGCCGCAGAGCAGCCTCACTACGGGGGGACACACGCGAACGCAGCACAGAACAGAACAGAACAGGATAGGTTCCGGCCAGCCAGCCCACTGGCCGGCCAGTCAACTCCGACTCAGCACACCACAGCCGTAATCTCCTCATCCTCCTCCTCCACCTGCGTAATGCTGACGGGGCAAATATGCCCGGATGGCGCGGGAGATGTGTGCGCTCCACAAACTAGCATTGCAAATTGCTTGTCCTTGAGCCTTTCGCCGATATAGACAACCTGGAAGCGCAGCTGGGCAGGGAACTTCATGCAGCCATGGTGAAACACGGCAAAGGGAAAGAAACGTACGCGTAGCCACGTTCAGTAAAGCTGGGTAAGCAAGCAGCTGCAGCATGGGGGCAAAATGGGAACTTGGAGCATGGAGAGGCCTAGGCAAGATATGCAGATGTAGTGCCGGCATGGACCGGGCGGGTGTGATATCAGGAGAATCAGGCGTGGCAGGGAAGGGAGAGATCGATGGGCGCAGACCGTACGGTAGTCTCGCCCGAAGAGCATGGGTTGCGGACCATCTTTACGAAAACAAAAAAAGATATGTCCTCGGAGTTGTGTTTCTACTGTACTTGAGCTGCACACGGACCTTATTCTGCTCCACCGATGAAGTACGAAAGTGCCAAAACCCACGACCTATCGGTTACGGCCTCTCTTTTAAGGCAAGTCGTGTTCAACATCACGCCATTATCGGCACTTGCACCAGAATAACCATCACGGCAGGCCAGACACTGCCGTTGCCAGGGGCTATGGTATCCCTGTAGTCATCCTCGTCCACGCACGTACCAGCAGTCATCCTCGCAGCATGCCAGCTCAGCTGCAGAAGCCAGGCCAGGCATCCCCAGGCTCGACGTGATCACTCATGGTTCGGACCCGACAAGTAGAGAAAGAGATAGCTGACCAGCACTCCGGGGGACAGGGTCAACCCATGCCCCCATACCTGACGTGCTCTGTCGGAGCTTATCAGGCTTGCGGCTTGTAAACACGGGATTGTAGTGGCCCTGGAGACCAGGCAACACATACCTCCCGTACCTATTTGCTTCACAACACCATGTAACTGCCGAGGCACGCCCTCCATGTCGGGCCTGGAATCAGCCTCCTTCCTCCCCACGCACGACGCGTGCGTCGGAAGGACCTCCCATACATGATGAAGACCCCAGGGTGAGAGCGGACCGTCTCCAAGTCGACAGATTGCCATGGGAAGACATATGGGGTGTTCCTGCAGAAGCAAGTGAATCCGGCGAAGGACTCGCATTAGCCTGCTGCAAGTCCTCCTGCTGGTGGTGGTATGGCTGCATTGGTGATCAGTCTGAGACAAGGAAAGGCTGCCCATCCGTGCAAGACGAGGAATACGCCCGTCATCATCAGCCCGGTGCTGGGTCTGGGTTTGGACCAGTTCGGAGGTATTGTCCGCTTCCGCCTTGAATGCTCTGCTGCGGGATGGTCCGTGGGCAGTTCGTGCTAACAAGCTAGTGGCCGGATCGGACAGGGCTGGGAGTTATCCCGTCCTGCGGGCAGGGCAAAGTGAGACAGGGAGTAGACCGCAAGGCTTGGATACTGTACTGGGAGATCTGTGCCTCGTGACACGTTTCGGGGGACCAGCAGGATACAGGGGATCAAAGACGGTATCAAGTCTACGCAATGTTTGTGTGGTTCTGAGGCATATCAGTTTTCAACACGCCCGACGAGCGGTGACAATAAGAACTGGACGACTCGTTGAGTATTCGTGTGTCTATCCATAAGGCCTCGATGATGGACGACGAGGTGAGACTCCTGTTAGCAGTATGGTATTGCTAGACGCGTCACGTTACACGACACAACACTACCAACGCGTTTGTACATTTGAGGAATTTGGAGCACATGCTGCAAGGCGCCCTCCCCCTGCCATCGTGTATTCTGCCTGCAGACTGGGCCGTCCATCAGGTACAGAGGTGTTGAACTAATGATTGGTGCCAGCAGCTATGGAGTGATGATGAACCATAGTACGATACTACGTCCCTACACGGCTGCTCGTCGGTGTGACTGGCACAATTCAGGATGCCAGAGCCGGCTAAGCAATGCGGTACTGTCATAGAATGGCAGGGCTCGAAGCATTGGCGGCAGCCAGATGTGATGCTTCCAACAACTTTTGATTTTGGAAGCTAAGCTGTCAGGCAGTACTTGCTGACTCCGCACTCACACTCCAAGCCACTGCGGAGCCCAAGCCCATACCATGTCGGTACCATGCCGATACCATGTGCGAATTGATCTGCTGCGGCTCATGCAGGGTACTGGCATGCGACACATTCTAACTGTGATTGAACAAGTCTCCGTCTTCAGGGGGTGTTGCTAACCTGTCAAATGGGAGGTACAATGCTGTACATCCGTGCTTGTCACCATAAGAAGCTGGGGTGATCTACTGCAAGGATTGCCACAAGTCGCACTTGTTGCCCTTTTCAGGAAAGCGAGACCTGAGGTACGATACGTCGAGGCACGGGACTTCTTCAGAGGCGAGCACAGCGATTGGCGAATTGGGGACCTGAGTTACTTGGTCGCCAACCACAAGGTATCGTTGTTGAAAGGAAGCTCCACATGGGCCAACCAAAAAGAATTCCTTGTGGCCAAGTAGCCGAGCTGTGCTGTCTGATAGCGTTCAGCACCAGGAGCTGGCACGTTATGAGCCAATCGGCCATTTGTCTGTTAACTGATGTATGGAAAATCTAGGCGACGTTCTGCTGACGTTCCTTCAGTAGAGTGTCAAGAAGACAGCCGCAATCGAAGTCTTCGAATATTTGACATATTTGCCCTTGCCTTTGTCGATCTCGTGGTAGCGATCCCAGAATCGACAATAGAGAGGCTCCAGGATTTGCTGCATGTCTCTCGCGAACATTTGCCGCACTTCTTTCTCCATGCTGTAGGTCTTGTGGCGGGCCACGATCTCGTCAAAACTGGCGTTGAACGTCTGAAATTTGTTCTTGATGCTCTCTTTGTCCTTGCTGTTGAGACTCTTCACAATCGATGCTGATTCTATTGATCCGGACGGAGGCCTCTGTGCTCTGTTTGTGTGAATAACATCGAACAGATGCATAGAGACGTCCTTGCAAGCCTCTGAATAGAATGCCTTGGCCTTCTTGCGCCAGCCCTCTAGTGAGCCGAGCTTGCCCTCAAGTAGTGGCCTGAGATCAGAGTTCGAGATCGCGCGTTCTATGATGGTGATATTATTCGCAAGGAAGACGCCCAGCACGGATTTGCCCTTCAGCAGCACCCTAGCCTTCTGTTCCAACGCCAGCAGAAGCGCATCGATAGATTCCGTGCAATAATTAGCAAAGATCTCCTTGCCGTCAGCCCCAAGATCAAAGGATGCGAGGCTCGGGATTGCATCAGTACTGCTTGCCGCTGCAGCACCTGACCTCCAACCACCATCGCCAAGTGAGACCATGATACTTGATATTGGACGGAGAAATTCGACCATAGTCTGCAGTCGTGTCATAGTCTCCGAAGTGACAGGTAGCGGTCCACCGTCAGAAGGCAGTGCTTGAATAGCGGAAACCTTACGTTTGGTCTCTTCCAGAAGTTCGCCAAGCGATGATTTAGCCGTGTCTCGAACAGGTCGCAGGGCCGCGCCAAGGGTAGTTTTGAGCTCCCCAGTGCGAGTTTCCAGATTATTTGAGAGGCTCGACATGATTTCCACAACCTCGTATGCAAGATAGCAGTCCGTCGTCAGGTGGGTCTTGATATGGTTGTTGAGCTCCCGCACAGTTCGAGCGAGCTCCGCTAGGGGCGTCTGGCTTGTGATTTGGAAGGCAGGGCCCCAATCCTGCCTAGTGAAGATGCCGCAGATGTTCTCGTATTCAGCTACAAGCAGGCCTTCCATAGCTTGCGCATACATTCCAATGCCGTTTGTGCCAGCTTTGTAAATCGCGTCGGCCGTCTTTTTCCGCGCTGTATTGCCGCTAGCGTATGCTAAATTCACAAGACTTTGAGAAAGATATGGACCTCTGATCTCGGCGTAGACCTTTACGAGCGGGTTCTCTCCAGCCGTGTTGGCCGACACGTAGGCATTCATGAGCCCAAGCTGTCCGACAGGGTCGCGCGAGATGAGCGGGAACGGATTGTTCTTTGTGATGAAGTGTAGTGGTTCGATCGATCGAGGCGTCTGTGCCCGCAAGACCTTGTCGAAGGCACCTTCGAGCTGAGTATTGCCAGACTTGATCAACCTTTGCAAGTCTGTCATCGTGTCCTGGTTGGCCCGAAGATTCGACGCCTTCATGTCGGCCAGGGCTTTGTTGAGTCGTTTTATAGAGTTGAGGTACATGGAAAGGCCAGCCTTTTCAGGCCCTTGTCTGATGATAGCCTCCTCGTCATTCTTGTTTTCGGCGGGCTGGCGGAGCTTCTCGATGGCGGCGATTACAGAGTCGATATCTGCGAGGAGGGGGAAAGGGTCAGGCGAACAACCTCATACGTGGGGACATAAGAACGTACTATTCCCAAGTATCTGGAGCTTCTTGGTTTCTCCATTCAAAGGCCCCGACACATCGCGAACGCTCTTGCCGGTCGCCTCAAGGCGGCCGAGACAGGCCTGTATCTTCTTGGACAGCTGTGTCGTCTTTTCGAGGCGCGAGTTGAGGACATCCACCTCGGCACGGGCTTCTTCATCAGCGGCATGCCGCCCATTGGACATCCCAACCGCCATTGTCGCCATGATGGGCAGTCCTGCTGCTTGAGTTGATCACCATGCAGTTCGATGTACGTACATTGAGGATCAGGAGTTTCGAGGTCGTGGTGGGGCGCGTGAGTGTGGAGACGGAGCGCGTGCCAAACCTCCGTAGTTTCTGTGAAGTTACTGACTGTTGCCCCAGACACAACGTGTGTATCACACACTGTACGCACTGTTAGAAGCACGCCCGAGACCGTGACGAGCTCTCCCTTCACAAGGAAGTTTCTCGTGTTAGTGATGTTTCATCTCCTGCACTCTGTCAACCTGCGCCACCTTTGCATCAAATCACATTTAAGATCTGTGTCTGGCATAGCCCATTTTCACCAAATATGCCCCGTCTGCTGAGCAGGACAATCTTGAGAGGCAAGAACATCAGCAGCTGGCATTGCTCTCCTATTCAGATTGCCTCCAGGTGCTACAGGTGGTCCTTTAACCAAATGTTATACGATATCCTGCTGATCTACAATTATGCGTGATACTTCGCGAAAAAGTCCTCGACGAGCCTTTGCACTTTCCCCACTATCAACTCGACATCCTCAACTGTGATGTTGTAAGCAGGCGACACAATAATGTGGTCACCCTGGACGCCATCGACAGTTCCTGACCCAGGGTATATGGCAATGTTGTAGGGGTCAAGTAGACCGAGCTCTGACAGCTTCATCGCGACGCCATCGCTGGCTGGGAAAGGCGTCTTGGTGCCCTTATCTGCCACGAACTCGATGCCCCAGAACAGGCCACGGCCACGGATGCTGCCCACATTTGGATGAGAGCCCAATTCTTCCGCCAGGCGTCGCGACAAGAGCACACCCTTATCGGCTACATTTGACACCAGATTCTCCGTTTGGACGATCTTTAACACCTCGAGAGCGGCAGAGCACGCAACGGGATGACCCTGGTATGTGTGACCGTGCACAAAGACGCTATCTCGTCAAAATCTTGTCAGTCACGAGGCCGGCAAACAGAACACAACTCCGCTTCGACTTACCCCGTGCCCTGCTCTAAGGCATGTGATACCTTCTTGCAAACCAGAACACCTGCTATCGGCTGGTAACCGCCCCCGAGACATTTCCCGAGAGTTTGAATATCCGGAACAACTCCTTCTTGCTCCCAGGCGTGCATTGTTCCTGTCCGGCCCATGCCGCACATGACCTCATCCAAGATAAGGAGCGCGCCATATTTGTCACAGACCGCACGCATGGCCTTGAAATACCCCGGCACCGCTGGAACACATCCGAGAGCCTATTTGCCTCTGTTAGTGTCATATCTTGATAGCCTCGGAGTATCTCACTACTCACAGCCCCGACAACCGGTTCTGCCACGAAGGCGCAGACAGACTCCGGTCCGACTCGCTGGAACTCCTGGTCGAGCTCTTCTGCAAGCCTTGCTACAAACGCCTCGTCGCTCTCCTGCTCACCTTGCTGCCGATATGGGAAGCAGGGGGTCACACGAGAAGTGCCTTCGAGCAACATCGGCTCAAACTTCGCACGACGCCCAGCATGCCCACCTAGAGAAAGGGCGCCGAGTGTAGTACCATGGTAGCTTGAGTACCTCGCAATAAATCTGCTACGTTGCGGTTCCGGTGATGACTTTTCTAGGAAGTACTGTCGGGCTAGTTTCATGGCCGCCTCCATGGCCTCCGAACCTGTATAGGGGTCAGCATCGGAAGTTTGTGCTGGGCCGATCCGAAACACTAAAATAGACTTACCTGAATTGACGATATACGCACGGCTCATATAGCCATTCGTCGTCTTTACCAGCTCTCTGCACAAGCTCTCATATGCCTCAGTGGAATAGAAGGTCGTGGCACAGTACGAGACCTCGCTCAGCTGGGCCAGCATCGCCTTGTGGACACGGGTATCACCATGACCGATACAGGCTACCGCTGCACCTCCAGAAGCGTCCAGGATCTTGCGGCCATCGTTGAGCGAAAGAAAGTTTCCCCGGCTACCAACAATGCGGGGAAACTCTACCCTGAGATCTCGCGACAAGACGTTTGTCTCAGGCACTTTCATCTCCGTCGAGGCCGTCACGATGGGGACGGAATCCTCTTCCCGAGTTGGACCGTTGGAAGCAGTCATGGTGGCGGTGGCGTTAGTGTCGTAAAGTACGATGGAGTGTTATGAGAAGAAAGCGAGGTTGTTACATGGTACTTGCTACACTGCGAGGTAAGCTGACTTTGGGGTTGGCGGGCCGGCGGGGCTTTGAACACCTACTCGTGCCACGCCCCACTTTAGACGGATTAGGCATTGAAAACACCTGCACCACCTAAAGGTGGTGCTTTGCACCTAAATGACGCAGTCACCTAATTAACGCACTTCACGATGTTTTTTTATAGCAAATAGCCCCAGAGCTAAAGTTGAGGTTAAATTGGATGTAATTACGTAGAGCTCGGCGCGACCTACTCGACGAATGTAATTTTATTTGCAGCCTGTGATTGTGTAGCTGTGCGAAGCCGTTTCTTCTCCGCCGTTGCCGCCTGCTTTTCCTCCTTACGGCGCTGCGTTTCCTTCTTCTTCTCTAACTTCGCGAGTTTTTGACGTAGAGTTGCTTCGTCGTTATCGAGGACCTACTATACTATGCTTCTACCGTCTTCGACTGTTAAAATACTACCTGTTTGGAGCTGACGGTTCTTATAAGCGCGGCGTTGCTTACGGACCTAGTCGGCGTGCTTAGTCCTTTGTAAGTCTCTTCTGATCTGCGTTAACTCGGCGTAATTGGCGATAGAGAACTTGTATATACGGTTAACTTTTACGCTCAAATCGGCTAAGTCGACCTCGTTATTATTATTATACGACTTCTTTAGCTCTGACGATATCCTCGAATAGAGCTTGTGAAGTTGACGATACGTAGCTGGGGTGCCTAGAGGCGATGAAGATGGCCCTGTAGGTGGTAATGGAGTTCGTAGTACGCGTGCTTGTAATTGCTGTAAAACTCCTTAAGGATTGAATAGCCAAATCCCCGACTTTCTGAACGCATTTTTGATAGTTAACGCCTTGAAAGCCTGGTTGCGTACGGCTTTAATGTAGCTAAGGAACTCGAGTTTGGTAATCTCTCTAATGCCGTCGCGTATAAGGCTATCGATAGCGATACCTTAGTAGTGCTTTAATAGCTGGAAAACTGCAACGTCGAGAGGTTAGAGGATATACGTAAGGTGCGGAGGAAGCCTAAAGAGAATAATATTATTTGCGCTGTAATATTCGACTACTTCTTTTATATAGTGGGACCTATGGCCGTCGACGATTAGCAACTTGTGCGTTCCGACTATAAGGTTCTTTGTATAGCGATCAAAGTGCTTTATCTATTAAAGCGTAATACTATCGTTTGTATAGCCGGTTGGCGATATTGTAATTGTAGTACCTAGTCGGAGTTCAGGTTAAGAGTACTAACGAAGTATATGGCGCTTCCTAGTAAGGATTAGGAACGCGGGAATTACGGCGCCGGTAGTAGAGATTGCCTCTATTCCCGTTGCTACTTCGCGGTTCTCTAGTATCGCGATATAGTGCTTATAGCTTCGACTACGCTTTGTGACGATAACGTCGTTAGAACCGACGCTAAGACGGAAGCCCGTCTCGTCTATATTCTATATATCTTAGGGTTGAAACCCTTTGTTAAGTTGGACCTTAAGCTTCTCGAAATATACTTGAATGCGTTTAAAGTCTTTAGTAGCAGCGCGATTACTAGAAAGCGTAGATCTGCGACCTTTGTAATAGCCGTGTCGCTTAATAAATCGAGTAGCCTATTAAGGCTTGAGGGGTTAAAGATGTTGCCGCTCTTCGACGCTAGCCCTCTCGTAGAGGAGTCGACTTGCTGCTTTAGCGATGTAAAATGGCTTCGTAGCGAGGTTAACGTAGTTAAGTCGGTCAATATACTTGCAAATAGCAAGTTCTTCGGCTTTAGTAAGGTTGCTTTGGTAGTTGAGTGGTCTCTTGTCTGGTGTTTTGCCTGAAAGACGCCTCCGGAGAGTGGCCTTGGAAACCTCGTAGGCGCGCGCTGCAGCTCGAATAGATACCTTTTCCGACGATTTGAAATACTCTATAGCTTTGACTAGGCTATCCTTACGAGATGACGCGCTTTTCGTACGTCTAATACGTCGTTTAGCCGGCATTTTGACAAAAGTTGTGATGAAGTGCGTCAATTAGGTGACTGCGTTATTTAGGTGCAAAGCACCACCTTTAGGTGGTGCAGGTGTTTTCAATGCCTAATCCGTCTAAAGTGGGGCGTGGCACGAGTAGGTGATCTCCGTTCGGAATTAGGACAACACGCCAACTCGGTCGGGAGCCGAGACAACCCCTTGTAAGATTTCAGAAAACGCAGATCGAAGCCAGGATAGAGGCGCAACAACAGATGATCATATAGCTCTCCTTGTTCCCCATTCGCTAGAACTGACGAAGCGCCTGTGGAGACAGTGCTGAATTTGGTAGACTGGCATTCTGCAATCGTGCATGGTTGAAAACCGTGCTTTGCACCGCGGATCAATTCCACGTCCATAGACGACGCCGGTGCCGCAGCGCGAGCACTGGTCGAGCCCCGGTACCGTCAGGCCGAATCGGAGACCCTCCCGACTCCGCTGTTATCCCGATACGGCGTGCCGACCATTCTCGGGCCGAGTGGCGGAGTCGGCAGCGGCTCCGCCGACCTCGGGAGGCATGACAAGGATTAGGTAATGTTGGGCAGATCTGCTCCGATTCACGCTGCTGTCCCCGCTCTGGACGGCATGTCAGATTCAGGTCGACGGCAATTCAGCGTGAAGTCTATCTGAGCATCACGGGACACACGAGCCGTGCTTGATTACTATTTATCACGGCACAAGCTATCGAAAGGGCTGTTTGGGTCGAGGGCGACGTGCTTAGCGGCCGGTCCGTGGTCGATTTGGATACAAACGTATTCCTAGTTTCCAAGTTTTTCTAGCTACTTGTGGCATAGCCTGCTCGAGCTGCCGCATACATGAACATATAACCAGATATTCTTGCTCAATCCTGTCCAGATCAAGACATTACCATGTGCACGCGATAATTCCCTGCCCATCGGCGAAAATGCAGCTCCTAGAGCTTGACTTTCTCTTGTTGTGACAGATGAGGCACTACCGGGTAAGGATATCCACGGTGATGATCTCGTTGGTTCGCCCGTGTCGGAAACTAAGTCAAGCCGATGACAGTGCCTCAAAGCAAAGACTCACATTCTCAATGCATGAAACAGAACGTGATGAGCAGTAGAACGCTGAATGAGTCGTATAACAATTCCACTACCTGGCTGATTACATGACTGGGTTGTGCGTTCAAAAACATGTCAAGTGGACGGGGACAAGAAGAAAATCTCAGTTGAACCTCCAAGGTAAGTTTGAAGGTAGGCACGAATACAGCTTAGGGTATCTGTCTATATCTATTTATCCACCTCCTGTCTTCGACAGATTTGGGCCTTTCATCCACGGAAAAGATGGTCCCGCGCTTCATCTATCCTTTTTCGACACCTCATTTCCCCAGATCGCTACATAATGCAGGTTAACAAACAACAAAAAACCATTACATCTTACTCAGCAGCGTACACAGCGAACTTGCTGCGCCGCCGCAGTCTCTCGCCAGTGTAATATAGCATCCAGATCCCCACAATCCCAATGACGCTCAGCCCAGCAAGCACAGTGACGCCCCGAGAAACACCCAGGTTGCCAAAAAGCGGTCCAGCATAAAGGATGCTCGCAAACGCCGAGGCGCTGCGGAAGAAGTCGTTCGCGGCGAACAGACTCGCTGCGTACTTGGGATAGCTCAGGGGCACGTAGACGAAGATGCACTGCATCACGATGAACGCGGCCGCGCCGTACAGCGTGATGCCGACCGTCGGGGCGATCCAGTGGATCTGGGGGGACGCGGTCCACGCGAAGATGAAAAGACCGATGGTCGGGCCGAACGCTGCGATGAGAGCGGGCACGAGGCGGAGTTCGTGGCGAGGCTCGTTGCCGTCGCCGAGACGGGCCAGGAGGGGGTTCATGTAGAAATAGATGTAGAGCATGTAGGAGACTGCGCCGATCAGGCAGGCCACTAGCACGCAGAGGAAAACTAGACCGATTTGGCCCACGTCCATGCCGTAGTAGACGGGGAAAACTAGAGGGAAGACTTCGAAGAAGGAGTACTGTTGCAATCGACAGGGACTTGTTAGTGACTTGAATGCTTTGCAATTTCGAATCGAAGAAGTATGAGGAAGGGGTCGGTCGACTTACGTAGATCCCGTAAACAATCGCCGTGTAAATCTGGACAAACATGATAGCTGGGTCCTTGACAGTGATCTCAAGAGGCTTGATGATAGCATCGACAAAGATCTCTTTCCCTGTCAGAGTCCTCTGGTTCAGCTCGTCCTGGGACATGAAGCGGTCATCTCCAGTGATCTTGCGCAGACGAGCCGCACGGTTGTACAGCAGTGCCGGGGTCGAGGTCTCGGGCAGCAGGGCTACCATGGCCAAGAAGATCGGGCTGGCACCCCAGATGATCTCAAGAAGGGACCAGCGCCACCCCATGGCGGGCACAGAGAATCCCGCGAGCAAGGGACCGAGAGCCGGGCCGCAGTACGCGGACGACACCCAGCCTACGAGCGCGTAGGGGAGGGTCTTCATGCGGAACATGTCACCCATCGTAGCGGCTCCGGAGGCGAGACAGGGCGAGCCGAAGAAGCCTTGGAAGAAGCGGGCGACCATGAGCCCTTCGAAACTCGAGGCCAGGGCTGTTGGTATTGAGACAATCACAAAGAGAAACATTGTGATGATGTAGACTGGATTCCGGCCGATGCTAGGCAGCTCGCTTAGCGGGGAGAAAATCAGAGGCCCGATGCCGTAACCGAGTACGAAAAGCGCGAGGCCGAGGTTGGCTTTAGTGAGGCTGACGTGGAAGACTTCCATCACGCCTTCGATGCTGGGCGTGTAACTGTGAAAGTTTTGTTAGTTTAACCCGGCAGGATAACCCAGCAGGGAGGGAGCTTACATGGCTGAGCTGAGATAAACGATGAAGGTGTAGAAGGCAATGACAGCGGCAACCATTACTCTGGTGCCCCGGGACCAATTGTATGGGTTTTCTTCATCATCCGTTCGGTACCTGTCGTGGTACCAATGTCAGCTCAATTCTGCAACTGCGCGAGTCAACGAATGACTTACCAGTCAACCAAGATATCGCCATCCCTCGTCTTTCTCGGAGCGATGGGGATGGACTTAGTCTTCGTAAGGCTCGGCATGATGTCAATTTCATCATGTGCCGCCTGTGTGGCATCGTTGACAATCTCCCCACGCTGATTCTCCTCATCTCGTGCATCAGACACGGAGACAGGGCGAGATTGTTCTGAAAGCGAGCTCGGGGAGACAGAAGCAGAGGAAGACCTCGTCTTCTCTTCAATGACGTGCCTCCATTCCGCTGGGAACTCAAAGCCAGGCTTCTCTTCGGGATACTGCAGGTAACGGTTGCCCGACAGCAGGCGAATCGCCTTGCCGGCTACCGTCTCGCGGAACCAGGCTGGCATTGTTTATCTTGTGTCTGTGACACGGAGAGAGTCGGATGCTGTGTCGTGTAGGTGTTGCTTGTCGAGACTCTTACTGGGTATTGCGTGGGGGAAGAGGGCGGTTATTGTTTCTTGTCCAGTTGCCAAACTTATCACACTAACGTGTCTAACTTATGAAGTGCTGCGTTCTGATGGTCTTCTGAAAAAGAATCAACTGCAGTCAAGAAGCAGACATGTCTTATACACAACCTCGCAAGTCAAAACCTAGACCGCCGTGTGGCATCCCACATGCTTACATACATCGGCACGGGAACACACCGGATTTCAAACCAGCGCAACAGAAGTCTCGATATGTCAGTAAGACTCCACCCCTCATGAGTCTGCATCATGGCGTGCTGGGCACACGGCAGACGGCAGCAGGAGATTGGGACAAGATCCCAGCACGCCATTGATAGCGTTCGGCGTTAAGCTCAATTCAGTGGGGACACAGCTCCCAGAACCACCCAGGATGGCGGAACCAGATGTGCGAATCCGCGATCGCGGGCTTGGCCTTTCGGCAGGTGCAGATGGAGATAAGCCTTGCTAAGGTAGACGTGAGTCAGCGACAGCTGGGCACTAATACAGTAGGTATCTAAGTAGGTAGGTTGTTGAGTGAACCGGCTTAACTCCAGTGCGAGATTACAAAGCTGCTCATTCTTAGCACTTCGATCTGCGTCAAGGCTGCAGGGGGGGTTCCACTTAGTTGTCTCATAGACTTCTAGGGCTGAACAAGGGAGCATATGCTGACAGAGCACCCCGCACTGGCATCACAGGCAAGCTCTCAAAGTGACGTTTAGGATTGACCAATTGCACGAATGAAATCCCGAGTGTTTTGGGAGATGGAATCTTTTGAGCCACCTCGATCATGCCTGTCGGGCTGCCATGCCGCGTTAAGCTGAAAGTCCCGATCGCAAAGCCACACCGGACATTAGATAGTGTGACCCTCGTCGCATCTCCGCCTTCTTCCGTTGCTGCGGTTGGCTCGACCTTGTCGCTGGGAGGTCACCATGAAGTAGACAACACATGATCTTGCTTGTCGAAAAGAATCTTGTCTAGCAGTATTCACCGTCTCGATTTTACAAGTATTGCGGCGGTGGGGATGTGATGTTGGTACTATAGGAAGGCTACGGCCGGGCTCCTTGATCTGCCATAGTACTGAGTCGCATTCGCTCATGCATCGACAGCCCCTTCGAGATGTCGAGCCTTAACAAGAAAATGCCAACACAAACAGTAGTACCGATAGTTCCGATGTTAGAGCAGGGTTTCTACCCTCCTTGAAGATCTGAGTGGCCTGGCTTGCATTTGCCCACCCTTTCTCTGATTTAGTCGCTATGCTTCCAGACTCTTTCCAAACGTCGTCAACAGCACGCCGTTATGCTCTGGCTCGGCCGTCATTCTTCTAACGACGATAGGTGGCCTTAAGGGTGCCGTCCGTCCAATGCTCATTAGGTCTCTTCTCTTCGAACCTTTGGGGTCTCATCTTATGTGTCATCTATTGATTAAATTGCTTCGTCGTGTTTGCGTCGCCTCATGCAAACTGCTAGTTTGAAATCGCGGAGACAGGCTAAATCGGTCATCCGCTTGCCCGCTGCTATTTCCAATTGTGGTACCATGAAGGCCTTAGCTATAAATCTGCATTGAGCGAACTCCTGGGAATAATGTCTGTATTTGTAACATTCAGCCTGCAGCACTGAGGGTGCGCAGTTCCCCAGCGTCCCTCTTATCGACAGGCTTGACTGGCGATTCTTCGTCACCACCCACAGCACTGGCGTTTCCCTGGACACGAGCAACAAATTGCTCGAGGTCTGCGCTCAGGTCCATGCCCTGCGCCTGGCTCTCCTCAAGCAAGTCCTGCGCACGGGGGTCATGACTCTTTATACATCGCTTAATAAGCTCAAGGGCGGTAGCTCTGCTCATCCAGAGGCTGCTCGCAGTCGATGGGGACGACGAGCTGGAGCTTCTGCGCAGGTCCTTAATCTTCTGGAGATAACGGAACGCCGGTTCATAATTATGCTGCCTCACGGTGATGCGAATAAGCCGGTCATACGTAGCCCGGTTTGGCTTCACGGAGAAGGCCTCCATCTCGGCAATGATGAAGTTGCGAGACGTTTCCTTTGTGCATCGGCTGAGCAGAATGTGGAATGTCCTCAGGTCAGGGACGTCGGAGCTGAACTGCCGCACAGCACGGTAGTAGTCCAGAGCTTTCTGAAACCCGCGCTGCGAGATCATGGCTTCGAGAAGGACGTTGAACAGCGCGATGGGTATGCTGCGTTCGCTGCGAAGCTTGCCCAGAACTACCAGTGCCCGGTCTGTGTCCGCATGGGACTGCCGGAGTTTGACAAATATGGATCTTGTGGCGGATGTATCCACCGAAAGGCCTTCGTTACTCATCAAGCAGACCAAAGTGAACGCCTTTTCCAGGTCGTCGCTAGCAAGATTCGCCTCCAAAAGAGCTTCGTAGTGATGCACGCCGAGCTTCCGGCCTCTCTCCGTCAACAGATGAAGTGCGTTTGTTGCCAATGCTGCATCACCTTGACGCGCCGCAGCATTGAGCACTTGTAAGACAATACCATCTGATGGGCTTAGACGGCCAGGCGCAACCATCTTCTCCCAGATATATGTGATCCCCGTGTAGTAGCCATCTCGGCTGTAAACGTCAAGCAGGAAAGCCCAAGATAGTAGCGACTGCTGAGATATTTGTACCTTGACAGCGTACTGTAAGAGCTGGAAGCTCTCCGCGTGGAAGCCGAGCTCGCCAAACTTGACCAGAAAGATGCTGAATACCCAAGGCTCGAGGATGACCGGGCTTTTGGTCAATTCTTCCAGGCGCTCCAAAGCAAGCTCGTATTGCCCATCACGTAGCAAACCGAGGACTAGACTGATATTGCCGTCAAGTGTCAGGTTGTACCACCGATGCTTCATCTCGAGCAGTGCTTTCGAGCGTAGGACGTAATCGGGATGTATTGCTGTCACCTGCAGGCATGAGGCATTAGCACGAGGACCGCCAAAGACGATGATGCAAGGCTTCTTACTTGCAGAATTGCATGGTAGACTCCAGGCGTCGTTGAAATTCCAGCATCATGCATCTCGGACAATAACCTGCTGACGACCCTCGCCGAGCCCAGAAAAGGGTCGACATTGGCACGAATGAGTGCCTCATAGAGCAGTGCATTCGGAATTTCCTTCCGCACCTCAAGAAGAAATTGGGCCAGATTCACTATCGCACGGTAGGTGCCCCCCATATTCTGCAGCTCTTTGAGCGCATCATAAATCTGTTGTGTCGCGAACCCGTCTAGCTGTTCTGGGGTGGCGTCGGCTCCGATCGACAACAGCTTATGAAGCCACGGTAAGCGCCTGTCTGTTCGGGCTAGGTATCGTCTGTATTCTTCGTCGGCGTGTTTGGCGGCAGCTTCGGAAGTTTCTGCTGTTGCACGTCTGATCGGAACAAACGTGTTGGCGTGGCGTTGCTGGGCGCGATCGCAAAGAGTGTTACGACTTGCGTAAGTGAGTGGTCGTAGTCGAGGGGTTCGCAGGGCTCTCGTAAGTGCGCTCAAGCCCACGGAGGGGCAGAGGCATCGCCAAAGCCCGTCATAGACGATCTGGCTTCCCGCCATATAGTCTATGAAGGAATTGGTATCCGTGGCATGGCAAAGGGACCAGATGCGACTACGTGAAAGGTGGGTTGGAGGAGCGCTCGCACGACCAAGTTAATGGGCATTCGGTTATCGATAAGCCCACAACATCGCGATCATCTCGTGCAGGTGAATCTGGTGTTTCGAGGCACAAGAGATAGGCGTCAAGTACGGGGAGCTCTGACTGGAGCTACCGGTACTTCTAATGTCACAATGTCATGGTCACAACATTGGACTCGAGCAGGTATCATTATATGGCATATATAGTGGATTGTTGGCATGATTGCACATCATTATCACACCTTGGCTGCTCGAGAAGCGACTATCTGAACCAAATGGGCACAGTCGACCAGGCCCGGAGCATTGCCGGCTCCAATTCCCATGTCGTGGGCAGTCTCTCGCCGGTCCGGACTCTGGACGGCATTTTCTGCGGCGCATTGAGTCTCGTAAGCCGCACTGCCCATGATTCGCCATGACTTCTGACACAGCTCATAGCTCGACGGAGACCTGCCCTCGAGTCCACGGAATCGTCGTTCCGCCTCGTGGATTGTCCGGGCTTGTCGCACGCCTAGTCGTACGCCTAGTCAAGGAGGCAGGCCTATGACATCGTCAAATCGTGTCGCGTCAACTCAGGCCGCACCACCACGACCCCTTCCTCTGCCTCGGCCCTGGCCGCGACCACCGCGCCCACCTCGGTCACCACGACCTCCGTGATCGCCACGACCGCCACCCCTCCCACCTCTGTATCCGCCTTGTTGACCGTGCGATTGTTGCTGCTCTTTGACTAGGTCGATGATCTCATCGGGCACGCGTAGGTACTTGATCTGAAGTTATACAGTCACGTCAGCAATTGCCCATATCAGTGCACTTTTCCCAATAGCTCCGGTAGACTCACATTGTTGCCCTTCACATAGACCTCGGGGAGGCGCACAAACTTGTCGGCTTCCTGTTTTTTGTCAGCGCCAAACCCTCCGACAGCTAGACCTTATCGCTCGCTCTTTCTATCTGGCGACCGCGCGCACATACCGGACTTGTCTGGACGACTTCTTTTAAGGTGAGGTTCATCCAGGTGTCACACTGGACAAGGTGGCCGTTCAGTGTCTCGCCGTTCTTGAGCTCGACGAGCATGGGGTGGCCTTGGGCGGCATTGAGAAGACCTAAGGGTAACTGCACGCGGCAGAGTCAGTAAGGGTACAGGGTAGTGAGACGGCAGTAGGTGAACGCACCATGATGGGGAGCCTCGCTGCGGCAGGGAGGCGCAACGACTGTTGTGGAATATCATGAAGATGCCAATATGCTACAGCTCCAATATCCCGCCTGAATTGGCACAGCTCGTCATGCCGCGACAGGCCTCGAAGGGTCGGCCATTGGTGGGGCCGGCGTGGTTGACCACCCACCTGGGCGGTGTTCGCCCTGACAGCCTCTAAAGCTAATAATCCTGGCAATAAGCTGCTGCAGCACAAGCCACCTCTACTTTGATATACTGGATGCGCACGTGTGGCTGGTGCAAACTACCTTAAGGTACCTTCAGGTACTTTAAGTCTAAGTTAATAGACCCAAACAGCAATTCTCCACAGTGACCTCTTTTATCGTTGCCCCGACAGATTATATTGTCCATTGGGTAACACAATTGTGATTTCGACGTTGATCCAGACCCTGGACTCTGCTACCGGGCACGATCAGTCCCACGTCCCCGACGCGATTTCCCCAGACTGGAGGTGCCGAGACTGCCGTGAAGTCTGTTTGATGGCACGCTTGCTGTTTAATAGCCCCCGCGCTAGCGTCATGTCACACATCCAACCCTGGAACCAACTGGTTCCGTGGTGGGAGATTGGACTCACTTGCATCTCGCGATGCGACTATAGTACAGATGAGGAGCCGTACACCGTGGTCTTCTTATTCTTCAGGCGGAGCGATGAATTGGTACCAGAGCCATGTCAAACAATCGAAAGCTCCTCGAACAAGTCCGGAAAATAAGCATCGCGGCTCAGATGCTGAGAACCTGCAGCCCTAGGTAGGACTCCCTGACCACGGCTGACACGGGTAGCTGCGCCCCAATGGGCCCCCTCACATCCACGCCAGGCAGCCATTTAGCAAGCGCTTTGGCTCGACGGCCGCTGTCGCCAGAGTCGCCAGGCCCAGTGCCGGGTTTTTTTTCGTTTCTGGTGACATATTACCGTCAGTTTTACGAGCCCGCTCGTAGATCCTTGGGAGTCTCCAGGATCTCCGGACGCTAATAGCTGCGCCCCCGTCCCATCTTGCAGTCTCAGCCGTACTGCAGGCTGGCTAACAGACGACCTACCAATACCTCGCCGGCCCTTGCTTACGGTGTTGTGCGACGGGAAGTCTCTTGCGTTTCCGACTTGTGCCTTTCATCACCCATATTGCTTCCATGTTGCACACATCGACTGCTTCCTGAGGATAGCATCGAGTGCTTTGACTCGTCGCCATGTACGGCCTCATGCGAACGGCGGCCGTGGTGCTAGCATCGACCCTTGTGGCCTCGGCCCACCCGCTTGACAGCACCACGAACACTGGTGAGCTATGGATTCTGGTCGTGACAAACCGATCGGGGTGCTACTGCGTTCTAGACTGACCCTTTCTCTCGCAAGACGACATCCTGCCTCAGGCATTCATTGACCTTGATGTGACAAAGGTCATCGAAGATGTCCTCATTCCCAGAACAGTAAGCTCGCGCTGCCCTCCTACAATCATCTTGCCAAACCTGACTCTCTTTGGGAACAAAGCTTCTGTCATTCGAAGTCGCCGAAGCGCAGTCATCATGTGGCCGCAGCAACATCACGCTGGATGGCAATGCACTAGACGAGGATGAAAATGGCGTTGGTGCTGGCACCATTGTCACCAAACACGGCACCAAAGTCGGGGCCGAATGGCGCTACAGTTGTGTCCAGGTTGATAACCGCCAGCACTTCGAGAGAGTCTTGAACTTCGAAATTTTCGAAATCGACGGCTACCACATTCACAACCTCAAGTTCAGTGTGCAGTTTCAGCAAATCGCCCCAACTGGTGTCTCCATCGTGGACGGTGCCTTTGCCGTTATCCGGGTGCCGACCTCAACAACCGAGCGCCTCTCGTCGGCCTCGACACGGGGCAAGCCTTTCAACCTGCAGTCGGAGCTGTACGAGTTGGAGGTCTTGAACGCGCGCCTGGCCAGAATCGAATTCGAGATTGCAGCCAAGGAGTTCTTCATCTCCGCGACTTTCCCGGAATCAGGACTTAAATTATCGCCATCGATGTCCGACTGCAGCGACATTAAATGTTTCGCTGCCACACTTTGGGGGAACTTCAAGAGCCTTATCTCTGGTTCGCACTATGACGGCTTTCATCGTGACCACCAGGGGATGATCATCATCCCACCCTCTGTACCGGAAGATATGGCTCCTCCGGTGAATGTAGATGTACCAGGGCAACATGCTCTAACACTACAGGGAAGCAAGGTGCGTCATGATGTGTACCGCTCTAAGGTCTCCCCAGCCATTTACTGACATACTCTGAGTAAAATTAGAATACTATCCGTCCCATCCTCGACGCCACAGTCCAGCAAGCCCAAAGCCCAATTGTGCTGACATCGTCAACGGACTCGAACGCGGATGATGCCCCGCATCGCGAGGCACCCTACAGAGAACAGGAACACGCTTGGAGACCTGTAAGTGTTTTACCACCGACCTCCGCATGGTACGCTTGCTGATATGCCACTCCATAGTCAACAACCCCTCTCACCGCAGACCCCGTCAAAACATTGATGGTCGCTGGCCCAGCACTCCTTTTGCTCGTAGCCGTCATCTTCGTCATCCGGGCTGCGTGTACTGAGAAAGCACGCCAACGTCGACGGGCTCGTTGTGCTGCTCGCAAGGAATGGCGCGAGAAGCGAGAGGCTCGCTTGCAAGCTATAAAACGGACCTTCGCCAATATGTGCGGCTGGATCCACGCACGAATAACCCGCAAGCAAAATGGTGGTGATGATATTGAGAAGGTAGCAGCCATTCAAGATGATCTCACTGCAAGCGCAGCAGGAAAACAGCAGCCGCACCACGTAGGCCACGAAGAGTGCCAGATCAACGTGGCGCGACTTTCCTGGGCACCTGAGCACGCGGGAAACGATACTGTGGGCGACTGTCATCGGACACAGCGCGAGCCTGAGAGCGATGAAGAATCTACTACCATGGAGCAGGATCTTGCCCATTTCCGAGCAGTTGCAGGAGTCGTGGAAAACCTATTCACCTTCTCAAACAACGAAAACACCACCACGACTGCACACCTAGGTCTACAAATTAACACCAACATCATAGATCGTCTCCGCGACGTGACCACCAGGCCAAGATTCGTGTGGCCCCTACGGTCCCGCAGCAACTCTGAGAGCTACAGTGGGCCACCGAGTCCGACGTCTTCAGTCCCGAGTTATACCTCTAGCGACGAGACGTTGCCATCTTACGAGTCTTCGGCGAATAGTTTTGTGGGTTGGGATCAATGATATTGTATTCGGGAATGGTGTATGATTTCGTGTCTTGCTATAGTCCGATGTGTATCGCTGAGCGCAATTGTCATGCAGAGGATCCTGCCGCAGTTCGCCGTCCTAGACATGGAGTAATAACGGGCATCGGAAGGCGACAATCCGTTGTGATGCTAAGACAGATTTCTTCTCAGCAATTGCCTCAGATCGCGATAAGAAATACAGGCAGATAGATGTAGTGCACAGTAAATGCCGGCAAGAACCGGGGGGGCCAACTAAGTCGTCTGCACGTCGCCGTACGTGACTGCCGCAGTAAATCAAAAATGTGAGGACTCGAGCCGACCAAGCTCTACAGATTGAGAAAGTTACTTAAGTATGTTTTGCAGCTGCTCGTCAGACTCATAACTTGCATGAATTTTTTTCCAAATTCAAATCATTGTCGATTTTTAAAGGATACCAGAATGTCCACCATGAGACAGACTGCCACAGTCCCCGGACAACTTTGCCGTGACACGTAATATTGAGACGACCCATACAATGAAGACACATTGGCAATCGGGACCTGACCTCAAGCCGGCTCGAGTGTGATAAGTGCCCGGACGTTCCCTGGTGGTCCTATGCACTCCCCATAGCACAGCCTTTGTCTCCGGATCTGAACGCCCGAGTGACCATTGCCGCGTGCTCAGAGTCTGGGATTACATGACTTTTTCTTACGACTGTTCCTGTGCGACAGTAGTATAAGTCGTCGGTGCTATAATTGTGTGAGATGAAACGCAATGGACCAAATGATATTGGTGCCCAGTCTCATCAAGAGGCAGCAGATGCAGTCGCTAAAGTCTTGAATAGTCCCTGCACTTATGTAGCAATACGAGCCGTTGGCATGCCCAAGTCTATTGTCTGATGCCACAATGTTCCAGACCACCGTGCAGATAGCATGATGGCCAGGGAACAACTCCACATCTTGGCTGTCGGTGCTTAGCTGAACAATGCACTTGTTCGAATGTAGTGCAACGCGACGCGATACGAGGACTCCAGCCTGGAGGCCTGCGCGTTTGCTGAACAAACCTTGCTGCGCATCATATAGATAGGCCAATGCCTGAAAATGCACGGTCTCGCGTTATGTGATACTGTTGACGCGCAGGTTGCGCGCAAAGACCAGCAGCCCGATGCATTCCTTCACTGGGCCGGGCAAGACATCACGGCCACATTTCGCCAGGCCTCCTCGGCTCGAACTGTCGCTGGCAACTTGGCAGGGGCGAACCTCAAGACTGGTAGGGGTTCTGTTGGGTATGCGCCAGGGTCCCATTGCGCTCTGCGTGCAAAGATGCCCGAGCTTGATAGCTGAACTGGGATCGAGGAAGCCATCATCCCGATATTGGTAGCTAATTATATCCTTCCGTTGCAGTACTAATCCTCATGTCAATTCATGCACCTGTAGCAGTGTAAGAGCTACGGTCGAGGGCGCACCATCCGAATCGTACGTTGTCGGTATGAGCGCTCTTGAGACGCATCGTTTATGTAAAGTGTTATCTCGCCGTGGCGCTCTTTGCCGGTCGACGTTGAGCAATGAATGCCACCAGCGTTAAAATTTCGGCAGTGCTTCTTCTGGCGCTCTTACCTTAAAGGCCACATACAGGCTGCTCAAGCTCGAAGCCATCACTGACGACGGGTGGTGCCGCAGACACGCTGTTTGACAATGGACAATTGAGTGCTCATTGGCTGCGGGTGCAAGAAGGCACCAATGCTAGCAACACATAAGTAGCGCTGAGATTTGGGGGGGCTACCCTGGTCACAAGGGGGAGAGTGGGCGGTCCTGGAGGGATTGAGATCAACCAGGCTTGCTGGGGAGCGTGGGATGTTTCGACTTGTTCGTTGCAAATCTACCACCACCACCTCAGGAGTACATAATAATCCCTGTCGTAACAAGCAGTTGGATTTTGAGGCTGGCGCGAGTTGACGCAATGGCGAAAGACTATTTATTGTATGCAGCCTGACAATTGCAATGGCCGAGCCGATGGTGATCGTAAAAGTAGGACGAGCCGGGCCTCCCCGGGGTGTGTCAGTCGCGGCAGCTACCGAGCTTTCAGAGGTCTACCTTGACCAGCTTCAAAGTTGTGGGTGACAAAGTTCCAGGGCTGTCAGTGGAGGAAACAGAACACGCTGGCCCAAACAAGTGGGTTGGCCACGCTATGGGTGGTCTTGCCTTGTCGTATATAGTAAGGATTGCTGAGCCACAGCTGGCGACATACAGTGGCCGGCGAGCGACGCTGCACCATGACGACGGTCTATGGCTAGAAGCTGCGTAATGTGATTACTGTTGGTCGCCTTGAGCACGACGCGCTGCTGCTGAGCGGTGCGGGCGACAGCCAGTTGACGTGAAGGGCAAAGTGGGCGGGCCAATTAAAGAGGATGCGTGAGGATGCGTGAGGATGTTTGGATGGCGGACACGGCAACGGGAGGTTGGCCCTTGCTGGGCAGCGCAGGAGAGGTCTCCGGCCCGCACGCCCCCGTCGCGCCAGGCGTGCGACCCCAGCCCGCCCAATCTCCCTTTGTACCTGCCCGCCCGCCGCCCGCTGGCACGGTACCTGGCGAGGGTCGCCGCCAGCCGTGCAGCTAATTTGCTGGCTCCTGGCCATTCGCCTGCCAGGAGACACCACGCACGCACTTTGGGGAGCACTTGCACCCCCTTCTCCTGGCTCGCGGCCGACGACCCTTTGACCACACTTTTCCCCCTGCCCACGACCATCCAATCCTCCAGCCTTCGTGCCATTGCCACGGCTGTCTTGTCTCCTTCTCTCCTGTCGTCGTCGCCGCCGCGCTCGTCAGGTCTTCTTCTCCTTGCCCACCAGCCCTTCATCGACCCGCCGTTGTGCCCGCCGTCACCCTCCACCGGCCTTCTGCCTTCGCAACAGCTTCCCAGCCAGACTTTCTGAGCAGCTGGACCGGAACGCGACAGCTTCACGGGTGAGTCGACCTCCTGCTCCAACATGTTTCCCGCATCCTTCCCAACAGGAGCACGATGCATTCAAGCTCGACGAGTACGGTGGCGCAGAGCTCGCTACTCGTCGCCCGCACCATGAAACCCTCTCTCTACTATCGCTCAAGACCAGTGTCACTGCCGAAACAGCTATGTGGGTGGGTTCGGCGGTCTGTAGGCCATGATGAATGCTAAAGCAGTCATTGCCCCCATCCACTTGGTTGTGATCTATTGCACACAAGGAATAGATGGCCAGCCTCGTCGCACACCAGAATCGGTATTGCTTTTGCCATCACGAACACCAGGCTAACATTCGAGGGCACCTTAGACTTCGTACGCTCTTTCCACATCGCTTAACAATCATCACCTCGCACATCCTTCGACATGGGTAAGTCAATTGTCCTTATATGCGGCAGAATCGAGCAAGAAGCAAGAGCGACTGTGAGCGGCACTCGCAACCGAATCATGCGGTCACTACCGTGACTTCTACGACAACTTCAAACGAACCTCTTTCCGTGCGCCGTCGCAATGGCGCCACATCCCCCTTAGGCTGCCGATGCCTGCCCTCGGTGTCTGTTTCATCTCCTAGGACGCATCTCATCATATCCACTCGCGATCGTCCCGGTCAGCATCCGATGCTTTTTGGGCCAGCACGGCCACTCTTGATTCTTTGGAATACCTGGCCATTGTTAAGAACATCCGTCATTCGCAACTGCGCGAACAACTGCCAACAGAACTGGAAGGAAACGCGACATGGCTCCCTTTCTGAACCACCAGCCCAAGGCACGAGCAAGAAGCTTCCACCTGGAGTCCCAGCCCTGTAGCACCAAACCCGTTCCAGCATCGCCACCAAGCAAGAACGGAAAGTCGACAGTAGACACTCCCACCGCCAGAACCATCAGCGTGGTCCTTCCAGGCGGTCGTGAAAATCAAGATCCCTCAACGATCCGCCACTATCGCAGCATGCTTGTGGTTGATGCTCCAAGATTGGCTCCATTGGCTCCCCTCTGCTTCGACGAACTCCTGACCTACAGCAAGGACTTGGGTACATTCTCGCTACCACTTTCGGATACACGCTCTTGCTTCATGCTCACACATTTCTGCTTCTGACGATGTCAATTTCCGTAAACAAGATACTGACAATTTTGCGTTCCAGAGCCTTCAGTCGATTCCGGCGCGAGCTCGCCCATAGCTGCCAATAGTGAGCACTACCTAGTGGCGAACAATCAATATCGAGATTTTAGCTAACAATGTGCTTCTAGCTTCCCCTGTTGCCATCAACGACAACAAGAACATTGTTCGCAGAAAGCTTACTGGCTACGTCGGTTTCGCCAACCTGCCAAATCAATGGCATCGCAAGAGTGTTCGCAAGGGGTTCAACTTCAACGTCATGGTTGTCGGTAAGTAGATTACTCGCAATATTATTACTGGTGAACGAGCGAAAGCTGACAGTGCATGATCAGGTGAATCTGGTCTCGGCAAATCTACTCTCGTCAATACCCTCTTCAACACTTCGCTCTACCCCCCTAAGGACCGCAAGGGCCCTAGCTTGGACATTATTCCCAAGACTGTCTCGATCCAGTCTATCAGCGCTGATATCGAGGAGGCCGGTGTACGCCTTCGCCTGACCGTTGTCGACACTCCTGGCTTCGGTGACTTTGTCAACAACGACGAGTCTTGGAGGCCTATCATCGACAACATTGAGCAGCGCTTCGACGCTTACCTCGATGCCGAGAACAAGGTCAACCGCATGAACATTGTTGACAACCGCATCCATGCTTGTGTGTTCTTCATCCAGCCTACCGGCCACTCGCTGAAGCCCCTCGACATCGAGGTTATGCGTCGCCTCCACACGAAGGTCAACCTTATCCCTGTCATCGCCAAGTCCGATACTCTCACCGACGAGGAGATTGTCAGCTTCAAGTCTCGCGTATGTAGTCTGCAACAATATGCCGCATAGGCTCAAGCACATATACTGACAATCTATTCTACAGATTCTGGCCGACATCAAGCACCACGGCATCCAGATTTTCGAGGGTCCTCGTTACGAGCTCGATGATGAGGAGACCATTGCTGAGAACAACGAGATCATGTCCAAGGTTCCCTTTGCCGTTGTTGGTGCAAGCAATGAGGTCACAAATGCCGACGGCCGCAAGGTCCGTGGCCGTAGCTACCCATGGGGTACTATCGAGGTTGACAACGAGGAGCACTGCGACTTTGTCAAGTTGCGCCAGATGCTCATTCGCACCCACATGGAAGAGCTGAAGGAGCACACCAACAACAACCTGTACGAGAACTACCGTACCGACAAGCTCACTGCTATGGGTGTTGCTCAAGACCCCAGTGTTTTCAAGGAGGTCAACCCTGCTGTCAAGCAGGAAGAGGAGCGTGCTCTGCACGAGCAAAAGCTTGCCAAGATGGAGGCTGAGATGAAGATGGTCTTCCAGCAAAAGGTTGCCGAGAAGGAAAGCAAGCTCAAGCAAAGCGAAGAAGAGCTCTACGCTCGTCATAGGGAGATGAAGGAGCAGCTTGACCGCCAAAGACTTGAGCTTGAAGAGAAGAAGGCTCGCATCGAGAGTGGTCGTCCACTTGAGAAGGAGGGCAAGCGCAAGGGCTTCTCCCTGCGATAGATTGCATGATCTGAGCTCCTGCTCACTGTGCCGCACTATCTGCATACCCATGCTGCCTTTCCTTCTTCGCTTCTCCCTTCTGCGCTTTATGCTCACTTCCATTTAATCTTTACATCCATCTGATGAATTGCTACGGCACCTGCGCCCAGTCTCAGCATTGCCAGACTTGTTAGCTTCTGAGGCGGATCTCATCTCGCTGCAGCTTTGAGTGGCTTCGGCCAAGATCCCGTCACAAGAGACAAGATGGCTCGAGACGCAGCAAGACCCAGATGGATCCGACACTCACAATCTTGACGACGACACGACACCAATACCAACGATGGCGATATCGAATCGGACCGAGCCGCCTCGTTTTTGTATTCGCTGCGATGCGGTGCTTCCACTCGTTGTTCGAACAAGTTATGATACAATACCCGGGATCTGGTGGCACAACAGAGTGATTGGCGCGGTCATCAGAGGGACACGCAAGGTCCACCATAATGTCTTCTTACAGCCTTCCAAACCAAAAGAGTATACCCCCTCCCCCTGATAGAGGTTGTATTTTAGGGAGGTCCTTCTCGCTTACTGTGGCGGTTGCCTCACCACCTGCAATACCTGCAGGACTGCCCTAAGCGAAAAGGCATCCCAGCCATGTGCACACATTCAGATGTGAATCACACGAGCCTGTCCCAGCGCTACTGGTCTCCTTATGTCCTCACATATCTTGTGTTTCCCTTGTTTACCGTCTCGTCATCTTTTCCTTTGATGTGTTCTTTGTAGCAATTAGGTGTCAAAAAGAAAATTTCCCATAAAAGCCTGTTCTGATCGTGACATGTTGCCGGAGATAGGTTCGTCGTAAACAAATAACGATCCCGAGGGACACCGGTCGTTTGCTCGCCACCAAGTGCTATGCATCAGTTCTTTGCTCAGAACTGCGATATAAGCCAGCATCCTGATGCTCCTTGAAAATTGGGAGCCTAGCTGCGGATGATATCCCAGCAACTGAGCATCGACATATGCCATAAACCACCATCTACGTTCAGCTAAGGGCCGTGTCACTAATTCAAGTGCGAAAAGATGGTCTCGGGAAGAGATACTTGAATGCTGAAGTCAACGGGGTCAAATACGTGATCGTACAACACGTCTCTTCAGTGGATCTATCATTACCATACATTTGGGACGAGAGACAAAGTTAGCCCCTACTTCCCAGCGCTGCGTGATGGGCTTCGCTGTCTTCCCCTTCGACTAACATGTCGGTGTTCTGACCTCGACAGTGGGAAGGCATCTGCCGCGCCACAGCCTCAAACCCGTATGTCATGCTCTCGTCCATTTATATACACCTACATGTAACCTAGAACGGCATGGAGGACATCCTTTATCCACTCTGCCCTCTCAGCTATCGCGGCTTCCCACCATGACCACCCAGAAATGCCACGGTGTTTGCTGGTGGTAGTGCGTAGAACTGATGACAGATGCTGCGCTAGGTTGTTCGCTAATAGTACATTTTCCCACTGGCTCCCTTAACATTCATTTCCATGCGGGCCCAGCAGAAGGCGACCCGGGTTCCATGAAACTCGACTACCTCCTCTTCAGGTACCAGTTGAAGGCAAGCTGGCTAGTCGGCTGGTCGTATGGCGTAGGCACTTCGGCGAGGCCCTTGCGAGCCACCGGGTGGCGCAGATACACGGCAGCACAGATGTTCTGGTTGACCTCGAGGTACTGCGGGATGTGGGCAAAGGGTGCCATGTACGGCCGCGGCTTCCACGGCGTGAGGTATGGCTTGCTCGGGTCGTGTGGGTTTTCCTGCTCTTGCGCGATGAGGTCTCGCAGACGGTCTCTCTCGGCAGGCGTAAGGTCGTCAACAGTGAGCTGCCTCTTCTTCGTTTTGCTGCCTTCGGCTTCGCCCTCGGCGAGATCCTCCTCAGCTGCCTCCGCGGCGGCGCTGCCGTCCTCGACCTTGAGCCCAGCGACCATGTTTGACAGCTGCTCGAGGATTTCGGCCGGGTCGGCGTTGCCACGGCTGCTCTTGCCGAGGAGTGGCTTGGATTGCTTGATGAAGTCGCGCACGCGCCGCTTCTGGGCCACCGTGAGCTTCTGCTCCGCAAGCACCTCCTTGGCCTGCTTGATCAGGTTTTGTATTTCCTGCTTGGTGGGGGCCAGGTCTTGCTTCTGACCTTCGGGCATGTCTGTCGTGTCTGGGTCCTGCTCGGCTGCTGCTGACGCCTCCCCTTCCGCTTCAGCGGCCTCCACATCTTCCGTAGCACCCTCTGTCTCAGCGGCGGCGGTCTCCTCTGCGCTCTTGTCGACCTTGCCGCCCCGTCTATGCAGGTGTCGTGGTCTCCTGGGTTTTGTGCCGTGTTTGGGCAGCCCCGTGGCGAACATTACCCGTTCCGGGTCGACCTGGAACATGTCGCCTGGGTTGAGCTGATATGATGGGAATGGCATCTGATGTTACATGACACAGTCAGCTTGAAATTCCGCCGTGAAAAAAAACAGCCAGATCCACCAGAGTAAGGTATGACCCAGTCGGAACATACCACTTTGCCATTGACCTTGACACCCCCGTGGATGCAAAACTGCGCGGCCTGCCTCGCACTACTCGCAAACATGGCACGGAACACGGCGATGTCCAGCCTCCGCTCCATCGGCGCGAACGTCATCTGCATGTACGGCGTCTCGGCGCCGTTCTTGTTCTGCGGCGCATTGCGCGCCGGGGTGGCCAACCCAAAGCCTTTGCCGCGGGCCATATCTGATCCGTCGGTGCGGGCGAGGTATTCCGGGCTGGCGCTCGACACACCCAGCAGCCTCCGGGAGAACATGCGCGCCCATTTCCGCTCGACGACGTGCTCGCCATGGTATGCTCTCAGCAGACCCTTGGCCTGCCACTTTTGCTGGAAGTATGTGTCTCTTCCCATACCGAGGTTTGGTGCTCGCGCTTCGGCTAGGTTGTAGAGGTTGTATTTATTCCAACTTTGGCGGATTTTCTGCAGGCGGAGGTGGGAGGTGGTATCAGCTGTGGTGCCTTGCAAAATCACAATCATCATCTTTTCTTGGATGCAGAGCTGGCCTTCTGCAGTAGATTCGTCGGTATGGGTGGTTGTGTGCAGCACCAGCAACAATTGGGATGGAGTGCAAACTTACCGGCCGCTTGAGGTTGTGTAACCTCCTTGGTTTGACCATGGTGGCGGCTGTCTGGTGGTTGGAATTGCTGAAGGAGTGGCCGGTCGAGATGTTTGTCGTTGTTGTCGTATGGTGTGGCTTTGGTGTTGTGCCGGGCCGGCCCTCAATCTGCTGCCGCTGTCCCTCATTCCCGGGCGCGATGACCTCGAAATTTTTGGGGGTGCAGTCCATGCTCTGGGCGGACAGCTGCTTGGAGCTCCGCTTAGGTCAGCAGATTCATCCAAAGTCAATTTTAGGTGGAACTCTGCTCAAGGTCGACGTCCACCTCCCAAACTAGGTCGAGCCACACTGTGGCGCTGCACTTTGACTCTGTCTCTTTCTGATTACTATGTAAACCAAAGCAACAGTTGAATGGACACTTACAGAACACTACTTCCCATCTAATGACTCCACATATCAAGGTGCAACTCCTCAGAACCACGGAAAACTGCTGGCTGTGATGTCATTCGGTGTATACAAAGTTCGAGATAGGGGCTGCCGCTGCCGTCGGCTTCCCCTGCAGCACTTTACAACAGAATCTAACGGTACCCATCACAAGATATCCCATAATTTAGAGAGAGATGTGCAACTACACCCACAACTCGTCGACAACCTCTACGAGGAGAAGAACGGCGGGGGTGGAAGCTAGTTCCTGGGGTCGGAGCTACCCCTGAGCTCTGGCCTATGAAATTGCCAGAAGAGGCAACTTTTGCTATGTTCGCGGCCGGGTTTTGGCTTAAACGCGAGCGCCGATGTTGCATAGTGGTCCACCAAAGTCGTCGTCACCAGGGGCACTATTCTCCGATACATACTTAGTGTTTTCTCTTTCCTTATGCCAAGACTCCAATCATAATTGGTCATCGTCCATTCCGTCGACTCGAAACGGCCAAAGTCATCCGACAAAGTTTCTTGACAGGAGCCCTCAACCCAGCTTAGTGTGCTGAAACTCTCCATGCACTTACATGGTCCCAGATTCTTGGCAAAACAACGCAAGGCGGGAGAACAAGGCGACAAGTCATCCGAGATGGCAGAATCGACATCACAGGGTCCTGCTACGGTTCCCAGGACCGACGAGGAGGTCGAAAAACCCCATGTGCGCGGCGAGAGCGACAGCGATGGGCACTCGACCGATTCTCACGACAACACGGCTGCAGATGGGGCATCTAGCATCCGGCGGGCCATCTCTCGTCTGAGTAGCTCACGAACGCCATCTCGGGTTCCGTCGCGGACAATCTCACTGCTTCATGATGGCATCGAGACCAGGCACGAGCGCAGTTTGAGCATCGATTTCGCCGAAGTTGAGGTTGGCAACCAGCTGCAGGAGAAGAAAACAACGAACGCACCGCAATCGTCGGACCCGAATCTGGTTACTTGGGCCACCCCTAAAGAGGACCCCAAGAATTGGTCGTCAGCTCGCAAGTGGGCCGTGGTCATTAATGTCGCCATGTTCTCGTTCATGTCACCGCTCACCTCGACTGTAGTGGCTCCTGCGCTTACGACGCTTGCGCGAGACTTCGCCATTGACGACCCGATTGTTCAAAATCTCACCCTTTCCGTCTTCGTTTTAGGCTTCACTATCGGTCCCGTCTGGTGAATTTACCCTCAACTCCCGCTGAGGACTTTCTCTCCAAGATTATTGTCGTTAATTGAACACCGAAACTGACTTGCCGTCACAGCTGGGGACCCTTGTCAGAGATATTTGGAAGGGTGATTGTCTTGCAGCTGACGAACGTCGCCTATCTTTGCTTCAACCTCGGTTGTGGCCTGTCGCAGACCAAAGTGCAGTTCATCGTGTTCCGCTTTCTGGCTGGGCTGGGCGGATCGGCTGCGCTGTCCACCGGCGGCGGTGTGATAAGCGATCTTTTCACCGCAGAGAGGCGCGGGTCGGCCATGTCACTGTACAGCTTGGCTCCTCTGCTTGGTCCTGCACTTGGTCCCATATGTGGTGGCTTTATCGTTCAATACTCGCAGTGGAGATGGTGCTTTTGGGCCACATGCATTTTCGATGTCGTGGTACAGAGTGCTGGCCTGTTTCTTCTGCGCGAGACCTATGCCCCGGTCTTGCTGACGTGGAAGAAGAAGAAGCTGGTGAAGAAAACTGGCAACAAGGCTCTATACACTCAATTCGATGGAGCGTCTCGAACGCCAGGTGCGATCATCCGAACCGCTGCGACGAGACCTTTCATTATGCTTGCGACCCAGGTCATTGTGCAGTTCATGTCGGTGTACATGATGTATATGTACGGTGTTCTTTACCTCATGCTCGCAAGTTTCCCTGGGCTTTGGTCCGCTGCCGAGCCAGTGGGATATGGGGAGAGCACCAGTATTGGCGGCCTGAACTATATCTCGCTCGGTCTGGGTTTCTTTCTAGGAGCGCAGGCGTGTGCACAGTTGCAAGACCGGATATATGTCTTTATGAAAAATAGGAATGGCGGTGTCGGAGAGCCCGAGTTTCGTGTGCTGATGATGGTCCCAGGCGCGATACTCACTCCTATCGGGCTACTCATCTACGGCTGGACTGCAGAGTACAAGACACACTGGATCGGCCCGGATATCGGTGCCTGTGTATTTGGGATTGGGTCCATCATCAGCTTTAACTGCATACAGACGTTCCTGGTCGACGTGTACACCAGGTATGCAGCTAGTGCCGTCGGCGCGACAACAATACTGAGAGGGCTTGCCGGCTTCGCTTTTCCTTTGTTTGCGCCCAAGATGTACGCCGGTCTCGGGATCGGCTTGGCGAATACTGTCTTGGCTGCTTGTGCTGTGGCCATTGGCTGGCCAGCTGTACTGATCCTGTGGTTATATGGCAAGAAGCTTAGGCAGAAGAGTCCCTTTGCGGCCGGAAACTAGAAGAACGACAGGTCATTGCAGAATGTCAGCAGTAAGTCATGGGTAATGTCTACGTTGGGAGGAACGTTTAGGCAGACCCTCATGGGGGAATCCTTAATTTTTGAAACTAGTTAAGGTGACTTTACCCAGAAAAAAAATGCACAAGGAGAGGAGAAAAGTTTAAAAAGAACTTTTGGCAAATTTTAGCATGAGTCAAGTCCACTTAGATGTGTGTTCAGGAATGTTGAAAATGCTCCATTGTGCTACGAAACATTAAATACACTCCAGGGCTCTTCTGGCTGCAGGTGAGCTGGAGGGTGAGGGTGGAGTATCCACACAGTGTTCTAGACGACTGTACATAAATTGCACTGTCGACAGCCACGACTCGACCAAGCTGCACGCACGCGCCTGCACAGTTACGTGCGACGTGCAAGTCCTGACTGTACCTCAATCTAAGAACTTTTGTCGTCTTGCGCCTTGCACAACCCCGTTTCGCAGCGACACCACCTTTCCAGCAGCTGCGGTCGGCCCCGGTCTGTTCGAACATCGCCGTCGCCTCCTCCATCCCACTCTTTCCGAACACCAACTGTCAACACCCTGCCGTGCTCTGCACGGCTGAGACGAACGCCCGACTGCGACTTCCGACAGCAGTCGCCACGATGCCCGTCGTCAAAGGAGGAGTGTGGACCAACATTGAGGATGAGATCCTCAAGGCGTCTGTGTCCAAATATGGACTCAACCAGTGGGCGCGCGTGTCCTCGCTCCTGCCGCGCAAGTCAGCAAAGCAGTGCAAGGCGCGATGGAGCGAGTGGCTGGACCCGAGCATCAAGAAGATCGAGTGGAGCAAAGAGGAAGACGAGAAGCTGCTACATCTCGCTAAGCTCATGCCGACACAATGGCGTACGATTGCTCCAATCGTCGGCCGCACGGCAAACCAGTGTCTCGAGCGCTACCAGAAACTACTCGATGAAGCAGAGCAACGAGAGGCCAGCGCCTTTGGACTGACGGGTCCAGAGGGTGGTGAGACACAAGCACCTACAGCGGAAGATGTCAGGAAATTGCGTCCAGGCGAAATCGATCCAGACCCCGAGACGAAGCCTGCGAAACCCGATACGATTGATATGGACGAGGATGAGAAGGAAATGCTCAGTGAAGCTCGCGCTCGTCTCGCCAACACACAAGGTAAAAAGGCGAAGCGGAAGGCTAGAGAAAGGCAGCAAGAAGAGTCTCGTCGCCTCGCGGCTCTTCAGAAGCGTCGCGAGCTCAAGACTGCAGGCATCAACATCAAGGTCACCACCCGGAAAACAGGTCAGATGGACTACAATGCCGACATCCCCTTCGAGAAAGCGCCGGCGCCCGGGTTCTACGACACGAATGAAGAACAAGTCCGTAATGAGTTTCAGAGAGCCGCTTTCGACCCAAAGAAACAACAGATTGGCAGTAAACGAAAAGGAGACGAAGATGACGATCCCAACAGCAAGAGGAAAAAAACGGATAAGGACGGCACCTCCGCTGCTACGCAAGCAGCGCTGAAGGCGGGACAGGCGCAGAAGATAAGGGAAGCGGAACGGAGCAGTAAACGTCGTGCACTGAACCTGCCCGCGCCTCAGGTCGGCGAAGGAGAGCTTGAGGAGATTGTCAAGATGGGCATGATGGGCGAGCGGGCAAACTTGCTAGCGCAAGCAAGCGAGAATGATGCCACGCGAGGTCTAGTCAACACATACTCGACATTGACCAGCCAGACGCCCATCCGCACTCCAATGGCTCCACCTCAGGAAGATCGGGTTGCCAATGAGATCAGGAATATTCGGGCATTGACAGAAAACCAGTCTGCTTTGCTAGGTGGAGATAACGCAGAACTCTTCGAAGGCGCTTCTTCTACGGGATTTGACGGCGCTACGCCACGAAAGCAGGTTATGGCGACACCGAATCCAATGGCTACTCCGCTAAGGAACGGCGCGAATGGAGTACTAGCTACACCTGGCCGTGTAGGGCAAACGCCTCTTCGCACACCACGAGATTCTTTTGCGCTGAACGCTGCGGGCGAGATGGTACCACACACGGGGGCGGACGCGAAAATGCATCAGTTGGCGATACGGAATCAGCTCCGAAGTGGACTTGCTTCTCTCCCGAAACCAAAAGAGACCGAATGGGATCTTGAGCTTCCGGAGGATCAACAAGAGCCTACAATTGTCAACGATCTACCAGAGGACTCTGAGGTCCGCGACCTAAGGGAGCGCATGATCCGGGAGGCACAAGAAGCATTGGAGCTTCGACGTCGCACGCAAGTCATGCAGAAGGAATTGCCAAGACCAGAACGCGTAGAGCTGTCAACATTGCTGGAGAGTGCAGCGGCACTGACTGACCCTGCGGAGGCTATGGTGGCAAAAGAAGCAGCATTGCTCATTGCTCACGATGCAGCGCGGTATCCTCTAGTCAAACCTGCGGTTGCGGCGAAGCCAGTGCCGCTGCAGCAGATCGACGACGAGCTACTGGCCGAAGCGCGTCTTCAAATCCTAGCAGAGACGAGACACGAAGTCAAGCCCGCCGAGGTTGAGGCGACCTTTAACCGTGAGAACAGCAACGCGATCCTACTAGGACTCGGCTGCTACGAGGACGATGATGAGGACGAAGTGGCCGCCATGCAGTCCGCATTAGCAGTAAGTTTCCACCAGCCAAGTATATCACTCCCAAGCGCAAGATCACTGACAAACCGCCCCTTCCGTACAGTTCGTCCAAGAGTCAACAATGGCCACGGTAGAAAAGTCCGCCAAGCTCGAGAAGAAACTCACGCTGCATCTTGGGGGTTATCAGAACCGCGCCAAGATGCTGCGCGGCAAGATGACTGAGGCGGCCGAGGCCCTCGAGAAGGCTCGCTTCGCGCTCAGCGCTTTCCGCACGCTCGCAATATCCGAAGAGATTACCATCCGCAGCCGTCGTGAGGCGCTCATGGAGGAGGTCACACATGTAACACGCCGCGAGCGCGAGGCGCAGGAGGAGTATCGGCGTAATCGGGAAGAGCTGGACTCGCTTGTTGCAGGGCGGCATGGGGATGCGGGAGTTGTGAATGGGTATCATTGATTGCATTCCTTTTGCCAGAAGCGAAAAGGGGTAATCAGAGAACAGAGATCATGGGTCAGATAATGAGACTTGTATATATGTGTACTTGACCGTTCTGCAGTGCTTTCTAAACGGAACATGCACTCGCCACGCAAGACTGGCGTGGCTGTCAATTATAGATATTCTATTCTGCAGTGTCGTGAAGCTCTGTGTGACCCTTACCACACAAAAAACCAATCCAGCAATGGCCTTGGCGGTAAGGTTCGCATGCACATGTTCGTGCATACATGTGGTCTACACGCGGAAGCACTGCACTGAACCCCGCCCGCATCATTCTAGGGTTGAAATGGCTCATGTATTGACCTCAGCTCTTCTAAACACGGAATGGATCGCTAATGTGATCAAGTCTCGCTCTTGCCTGCATGTCTACGTGCTCACTTGCCTGTTGAGAGCCGCCAACACGTCTAACTCGGACAGACAGGAGATAAAAGGAATGTCGCAAACAGTATACGCTATGAGCAGGATTGAGTCCCTACTGGTGCTGAGACAGTCGCAGGAACGGACGTCGCCTGCAGTGAGGCTGCGCAAAGAACACCGGCACCTGTGATACCTCCATCGTGACAAGGCTTGAGGACAACGCGGACTGGGGGTTTCTTGCCGAATTCCTTCTCCAGAATCTCTGCTAGGAACTGTTCGACGTCTTCCAAGTAGTCCTGGAAGTGGATTATACAGCCGCCTGTATAGCCAATACCTAATACCCTTGTTTCGTTGTCTGATTGTGTTTGTTGGTGCTGCTGAACCCTCGTCTCTAGGGCTGAACGCAGGGGGATTTCTCCGGCGCAAGCCAAGAGTCCAACAATGGCGGCGGCGATGATACCAGCAGCTCGTACTTCAATAGCCTTTGCCGTGTGATAGAGTAACTCCGCCAGTTCGTCGGTCCATGCAAAGGGCGAAACTGCTGTAGAGCTAGGGAACTCGTTCTCCAGTAGCTGAACCAAATCAATGTCAGGTCTATCCGGCCGGAAGTGGCTGAGGAAAGTTGTGCTCAGACCAAAGCGCTGCAGGAGTCCTGCAGGCACTTGATCGTGAGTATAGTCTGAATTGTTGATCATGTAGTCGAGCAGGATCAAGCGGCCGAGCTCCCCTAGATATCGGCCAGCGGTCATGTACTCGAGAGGCTGAAAACCTGGTACCTCACCCGCAGCGTCTAGCGCTTCGTCCCAAGCAGAGATGAGGTTGAACTTTTTGAGAGCCGGTGCAGTACCATTGATGCTCCATTCTGTATTGACGGCAATGTTCTCATGGTCGGCATGACCTGATGCCGCAACACCTATCTTGCTCGGTATCTTGCTTGGATGTAATGTGTCATCGCGTAATGGTATCGTCGCATTGCAGCCGGTGCCCACGATCAAGCCCATGGCAGCCTTGAAAGCTTTGTGCTCTTGCGATTGATGTATGAATGAGACCAGAGTGGCCACAGAATCATTGAGAATTGCTGAGACTGTGATCCTTGGCAAATCAGGGGGGGCAGACGCCTTATATCCGTCGCGCAGTTGTGTCGCAAGGTCCATGTTAGACGACATGGTGAAACCTTTCCCCATCGTCATCAGTGTAGCGTCTGATAGGGTTCGTTGTATCATGGGAAAGCTAAAGGTGACACCCATGGGAAGTTCATCATCTCGTGAATAGTTGAATGCTTCGCAACCTGCTTGCACTACCTCAGCAATGCATGTTCCAATCCATTTGAATAACTCTTCAGCACTCTGGCTCTTGAGGTGTTCTAGAATGGGCCACGACTTTTCGAAGAGTCTCTCGAAATGTGGCGAGTCTGTTAGACCATCAGGCTGGCCATTTTTGGAGTTGCCAGGAAGCCCAATGAAGCCGACCCTAAGATTTGTACCCCCTCTACGTGATATCAGCAAGACCTGTGTAACCCGAATGCGCGAATACTACATGTTTACTCACATGTCTATGGCAAGATATCTGTGGGAGAATTAGCATAGGCTCGGACTCCTAGCAGCAAGCATGGGTACCTAGTGAAAATCGCTTACCGTCCTTTACGTTGACCTCCAGCAGGCCTCAAAATAGACTCTGCGATAGGCGTCGGGAGAAATTGGTCGAGTGACTCAGCGGACAGCCGCTGAAACGTACGGTACATCTCATGGGACAACTGATATACCGTATCCGTGTCGCACCGTAAAGGCGCCAGGTAGTCCTTGATCAGAGGCGAAGCCATGACGGCCGGTCGTGTCCACCAGCCTCACGTGTTCTCTTGTCAGGTCGCTACCCTGAGGCACAGGACTTGGGCTTGGTTATTGAAACTGATGTGTCGTTCTGAAGAACCGGGAATCGCTTGGGATGGCGTTGGTCTTGATAATCTTGCATGCGGATGAATGCGTGGGTTGTTGAAGGCCAAGCGGTATGTCACTCGCCTGTACTTGAATGGTGGAATGCCCTCTGACCACCAATGCAACTTCTTGATCTTGCTGGTGTTTAGTGCTTGTCCTTGAGAGCCAGTGAATAAGGTTTGACCTTGTTTGTAAGTGTCGCGCCGGAGATTGATGAGAGTCGGTAAGGGGTGACCGCTCGACTTCCTGCTTCCAAGGACGCGGTCAAAGAGTATATGGCCCTTCAGGGTCCAGCCTGAAGCAGTATAGCACAAAAGATGGTACACATGCCACGACGACGAAGGAGACGCAGGAGCAACGATCGTCGACCGTCAATCTGTAGGTATGTGTAGGATGACGGAGAAGAGTAGTGTCAAGACTGTCAGGTGTGCTGCAGGCGCCGATTCGTGGGCCGTGAAGGTGGCCTACCGGTTTGGGGTGTGACGGTGTCTAGAGCCAGGAACGAGGCGTAAGCACGTTGGAGCTACTGTACTTTAGCTTGGCGGATTGGACCCTGGCTGCAAGGTGACGTTGCGTCCGGCAGCGGAGCCGTTTGGTGGTTTATTTCCAACACCGCATGCGTATAGTGGCTTCTGAGTCGGGCGGGTTGTGGGGAGTTCAGACTGCTCTGGTGAGATTGGGATTCGACGAGGGTTGATTGTGGCTCCGGCCGTGGAAAAGTGAATGTCTAAAAATCGTGGGAGATGACCAGAGGGCTGCTGCACTTGCATCTCAGAAGCAGTCGGTCACAAGCAAGAGTCCAGGTCCTTGCCACAGTCGACGAGGGGAAGGAGCGACTTTAGTGTTGCGCATGGGCCTCTCTCATTGTGCCTGCCCAGGTGCCTTGCGCTGCGCACAACAAGGTTGGAGGACTGTGGCACTCTTGAGAGTATATCGCAGAAGCAGACTTCAAGCAATGTCCACTCAACGCTCATGTTGTTGGCTTGCCCTCCCTCGATATCCAACATCAAACCATGGATTCGGCATCTACTCTAGCCGTCTGGGGTCGTGACCCATTCTTTAAGCAGCGGCCATGAGAGACACAAAGGGGGTGCATCTGCAGCGGCTTGGCACACCCGACCCGTGGGTAGCCTGCAACAGACTGAGCTCACCCCAATTGGGCCCAGCGCTGCGCATGACCTAATTACTGTACCGTACAATACAATATCTAGGCAGACTCCTGATCACAACTCTAACCCAACCACCGTCGTCGACCACCCGAACCCAGACACGCTCATCTGCCTCCTGAGCCGAGTCGGATCGCCATCGCGTCCTTGATCGCTATACCCAACAGACCAGCAACATGGCAGGCAAGATCAGCCTCCCCATAGTGGAGGACCAGAAGCGCGCGCCCGCCCCGTCGCGCCCGCCACGCCGCCACCGCACAGTCGCCCTCTTCCTCATAGTCACCATCGTCCTCTACTGCCTCTACGGCAACTACACAGCGACACACATCAGCCGCTTCGCACCCAGCCCAGGAGGCAGCGGCGCCTCCCTGGGCTCGCTGGCACCTAGCACGCCCCAGCTCGAGCTTCACAGCACTACATTCTCCGCCGTACCCGATGCAAACAAGAACCTCGTGCCCCTCGAGGCGCACATCATGAGCAAGTGCCCAGACGCCAAGGACTGTCTCAAGGAACTCGTCCTCCCCGCCATGATGCGCGTCTACGAAAAGGTCAACTTTACGCTCTCGTATATTGGCACGCCCACGGAGAACGATGGCGTTGAGTGCAAGCACGGTCCCAATGAGTGCATGGGCAACATCCTTGAGCTGTGTGCCCACAAGCTCTACCCGGATCCCAAGATTTACTTGGGGTTCACAATGTGCATCACGCGCGAATACAAGCTCATCCCGCAGCGTGAGCTCATCGAGGATTGTGCCCTTGAGCATGGCATCGACTTTGCCAAGCTCAACGACTGTGCTGTTCAGGACGATGGCGCGCTGGGGATGGGCATGTTACGTAGCAGCGTGAAGAGGAGTGCTGAGGTATGTCTGCTTCATTCGTTATTCATGGCCTCCAAGACTGTCGCTTGTACTAAAATGTAATACTATCTAGGCTGGAGTGACGAGGAGCTGTACCGTCCGCCTCAACGAACAGATTTACTGCATCAGAGACGACGGCAAGTGGGTGGATTGTCCCTCTGGCTCGGGCGTCAACGACCTCGTCATTGCTGTAGAGAAGCTGTATCGGAGGTCTTGAGCTTGAGCTCCTTCAGAGGCAGAAACACATCAGTCCAGAGCTCCGACGCCTCGCCAACCGTATAACTCAACGTGACCGCATCCATGCCCACCTCCTCCTCCTCATCCCCACGCATTCCTTCGAGCTGCTCAATGATGCTGTCCAATCCGACGGCTTTACCAATCCCTTGTGTCCCTGTCGGCTCCAGCATGACGTGCACCACGTGAATGTGGAAGTGATAATATGTTGGGTGATAATGCACAAACAGCTTGAGTTGATCGGCCTCGATCTTAGGGTACGTTGCAACCGTCGCATCCACCATCTTCGCCTTCATGTGCCGCAACCAGGGGATATGCTTCCTCTTCAAATCCCTCAAACTCCACAAGTCCCTGCGCTCCACGATTCCCAGCAAGTGCAACGCCTCAATCGTAGTACGATCCCAGTGCAAATTCGGCAGCATCAGGAAACCCTCATCCCCGTCCCGACCGAGAGGGGTACGGTAGATGACATCCTCGACCTCCTTGCGCCCCTCGATGATGTTGTAAACCCAGTTCAGCCTCCCCTCTGCCCTGCCACGCTCCATCAGGGGGCGGACATGTTCCGCGTAAATCTGGGGTGTTTCGTAGACCACCCTGGCACCCTGGCGGGAGTGCTTCTTGATATGCTTGTCCGTGCAGGGGTAGATGAGGTCGATCTTGAAGTCGGCATACTTGTCCTTGCTCCTCTGGCCGCCGGTGGTACCGCCAGCACCGTCGGGTTCCTGGGTGGTGAACACGGGCCCTCCCGAGGCGAGGAACCACGAGTATATGTCGTTGTTCCCCAGGTTCGCCAGGCTCCGCAGGTTGCTGGGCAGGGCGGACAGATACTCCTGGCTGTCTGGCAAGGGCGCCCGGTCAAGGATCAGGAGGGCGGGCTGGGAGTCTATAGAGCCCAGGAGGGTGATCCGGCGGCCTCCTCCATCTGGGGGAAAGGGGTGGAGGTCCCGTGGTCAGCCGGCTCAGCTCGTTCGTGACGTACTTCTGTAGGTGAAAAGCAAATGACGTGTGTCAAGTGTTGCAAAATCTGAAACCTAGTAGCAATGGTAGGACCGCTATGAAAGGGAACAGACGACATGAGATGTTGAACCCGACGCTGTCTTGCGTGGGAAGGAATATATCAAGACACGGGAACGCGATCAAAATGCCCCCTTACAAGCTATGCTGTCTGGCACGAGGGACTTGACCTGCCGTCCTATATACATATCCGTACGATGATCTGATTCCACCGTACGCGGCGTAAAGAAAGGAAAAAAAAAAAGGAGGGGGGGGGCGGTGGTGGTAAAAGGGGAAAAAGAATAAAAAGTGACGAAGCAGTGCACAAGTCACGAAGGAGTAGAGGTATCGAGAGCCAAATTTTGCTTACCATGGTTCAATATCTTCTCAAATTGGAACCGCGGAACAAGTTCCTCAGCGTGCCTCTTGCTCGCCTCTGTGGTCGCCATATTTCGTCTTGTCGTTTGTCCGGCTGGGTGAGCAAAAAAGATTGGTAGACCGACCCTTGGTGTCTTTACAGTGTTTTCTTGTCTTCTTTCTTTTCAGCGAACGGCAAAGTAATGGTCGATTGAGCCGAGTATGACCGGCCCTGCTTTTGCTCCAATTCGAAGGCCTCGTCTGTTGAAAGTCGGAAGCCCGTCAAGCGGTGGTCGGATTGCGGTGCCCCACCGAAATATCGACAGCCAACCTCAAGAGGCTACTTGCAGAAGATTCACCCCACCTTATAGTGTTCCGGCAACGAAGCATCAACACGACCGAATGAGGACGAACAGTTTCAGTTGTGCGTTTGATCGGAATAACCATAGTGGAAGGCCAAAATTGTATCTTCAAATGACATGTATAATCTGATTAATTCATTAACAACGCTGCTTGTTTGATGTCAAACCAGCTCTTCGCTTGCAAGGAACGCCGATTCCATCTGACATAACTCATGACTCTTTGAATGAATACCCGTATCCATTCCTGACCTTTCATCAAGTACAACCCTCAAAATTTCACAAAAATTCATGGCTATTCCCGGGCGCCACGCCGTGTTTTCCCTTGTTTTGTACAAGTGACAAAATCCAATTGGCCTTTGTCCAAAGAGTCGTTTTCGCATCGTCCATAATGACATTACAGCGCAAGACCAGTGCCATTGCCAGTCCACCTGTACAGTCCGAGTAACTCCCTACGTCTCTGGTGTTGCTCGCCCAGATCCTCTGATACACGGCCCTTGACTTGTGCGAGTGCACTACGCATAACCCTGCTGAAGTTCCGCTACACATAATGCTGTTAGCGGGAGTTTCTACCTGGCTGAGTCTCTTCGTCTCACTAAGCTTACCTGGTATTCTGTGTTCAGGGTGACGACACTGGCCTCGTGAGCACGTACAATGCTTTCGCATGCTCGGACCACGTTTGGCGAGGCTTCACCCTGCAGTTTGTCTGCAATCAGAAGCAGAAGGAAGGAGCCCTGCAACAGATAGATTCCGTAGAAAAACGGCATGAACTCGAGTCCAGGGTCGTATTCAAGGATGTTGCCAATGGCCTCAGCCGCTGAGACCGCATGTGCAGTTGCATCGATGAACTCCTGAGATGAGATCCACAAGTCATTATCGTCGAAGAGGTTTATAGGATCCCATTTCCCCGTCAACAGAATATGAAGGACGTGCATGACATGCGTCCCGTACGACGTGACTATCCTGGTCTGCACGTCTGATTCCGTCATTCTCGAGGAGTTGGTATGTACCGATCGACCAGATGGCGAGTGCGTATCGCCAAGGTCATTGGATGCCGGTTCGTTGTTTGTCTCATCGAGTAGGCTTTGCAAGTTCACAAGCTCGAAGTCTTTCAAGCTTTGCGCATACTCTTCCAGATGGCGAACAATTTCCATTTGTTGTTCATCCCATTGTGGAGCGGTCCGGAAGTTGACACCGAAGCGTGGGTGGTTCCTCACGTGGTGGAGATCCACGATCTCTCCAAGAATGGTCATTAGCGGCAGGAAATATCCGAAGATGCTATGACCGGTGCATTTCATGGGTGGTCCACAGGGTTGGTTGTGATGGCCTTTGAGCATATCATCGATCGGGCGCTCTTCGAAACTACCATTCTGCCATTGTGTGTCGTCCATAGGTTGCCTCAAGGACTCGCATTCGATATCAAGAAGGAATAATGGGCGATTGTAGCAAAGTGCCAAGTGGCGATCAACAATGTATACGAGCCACCAGATGCGCCTTCGCTCTTCTCGTTCCTCTTCGGTAGCAGAACCAGGTGTGGCGCGCCCGCCAAGAATCTCATCTGGCTGTGCTTCACAATCTCCGTCAAGGTGCTCGTTTGGGTTGATCGTCGGATAAGATGGTAGTTCACGCCCGAGCTTCAGCTCTCTGGCCAAGGACCAAGCAGCATTCCACCACCTCAGACTCGCTCCTTTATATTCACTGGCGGAAGCGACTGTGGCCAGGTGGATATACGTTGCCACATCGTCGAGAGTGCCAGCCGCACCAAAAGCACCGAACTCGCCAGCAAGACCTTCCATGCTGATACTGCCAGGGAGCGCAACCCCAAGTCCGCCTAGAGCAACTCCATGGTTGACGGCTGTTGTCAATGGAGAGCCTTCCCCCGTGGGTGTATGAATCAATGGCTTGAGCAGGCTGACAGTGAGCTCGAGCAGCTTCTGGCAGATCCTTGTCCTAGCCGAAGGGACGCTGGTCAAGGCTGGAGCATCACTGGTTTGCGCAGCAACCCACAACATGCTTGCGAGCAGGGCAGGTTGGCATTGTCGAGGTTTGCGTGGATGCAAGAAGGATCGCTTGCGGAAGACGAGGCCTAGGATGTATGGTGACATCGGATGGGCGTGAGCCGAAGAGGAGCTTGCGAAATAGAGCTCAATCAGATCGCATGCCAGAGACACAGGAATGATATTGTTCAGAAAGGGGAGGAGAGGTTGTAGTACGGGATAGCGGACTTGAGAAAATTTGGTTTGCGCCAACTGAGGTTGGTAGTGGTTCGGAGACGATGCCATGGGCATCCAAGCTGGGGAGGCAGGATCCCTGGCCATCGAGTATCCGCCGATCTGGTTCTGTTCCATCTGAAACGCGACATGCCCATCCGCCGAATAAGTAGGTGGAGTCCGACCAGAGATGCCGAAGGGGAGGTTTGGATAGTCTGCGAGCTGAGCGGAGCCTGGGTTGTAAGCGTTTGGGCCTTGCCGCGATAGCATCGTAGGGCTCAGGCCTGCCCCTTCGAAAGAGTCTGGAACTGTGCCGTAAGCCGCCATGGCCATGGTATTTGGACTTTCTAGGTGGTTGCCTTCTAGAGCCATCTGCTCTGTTGGAATATGGGGTTGATGGGAACTCAGTTCCGCTAGGCTTTGCAGACCAGATACCGGGTGGTTATGGTTCGCAGCATCTTGAGAAGGCAATCGTCCGAGACTTTCGTCGAATTCTACCGAAGTGCGTCGCAAGGGTTGGTCGGGTTTCGCTTCTTCGGCCGGAGTGTCAGATGGTGATGCAGCTTCATCCCGCCCGTCAGGAGAATTGCCTCCTCCATTATCCTCGGTTGAGGATGCAGCTTTGGAGGCTGCCGCCTGCTGAGCAAGGTCCTTGCGCGACGCCTTGCCTCGCTTCTTGCGCTCTCTCATGTACTCACAACCTAGACCAAACTCTACACCAGAGATGTTAGTCGTGTCAGGGACTTCGGGATGCAGAGCTAGCCAAGGGAGCCACATACCAACACAATGGGCACATGGGTGCTGGCCGTCACACTTTGTGCGAAGCTGATTACACTGATCACACGCCCGGCTTATGCGTCTCCGTACTACACCGGATCTCCCACTGGTCTTTGCCGTGGTATCGGCATATGGATGGTGGCGGTTTTTCACGGGACCAGCACGTGCAAGTGGTGGAATCTGCACCCCGACTTGCTGCTGCTGCATATGAGCAACTCCGTATTGTCCCCCGTGCCGCAGCGAGCTATTCTGCTGAAAGTGATTCTGGCCGACATGCCCGCCATTCACCAGGCTGCCTGTTGCCTGGAGAGAGTGGTACGGCGAGAATCTTTGGAGGGGATTTGACAGCATTTTGAAAAAGGGCGAGCTTGTAGTTCTGCAGGTGCTGTTGCTGTGTTCCCAAGCTTGTTCAGTTCTGGCAATGTCGTGCGAGAGCGGTCGAAGGTCTGATAGAAATTATTGACCAACTTCCATATCGGTGCAGGCAGCCTTGCTTGGTAGTTGTACCCAGAGTATCCAGAGTCGTTCACACCTTGTTGTCCGAAGAATATTAGGACAGCGTTCGAGGCGCTGCCGAATAGAAATGGGTTTCCGTAGCGAGACTGTGGGGACGATACTGAGGCCGAGTATCTGGTCCCGTGTTCTTCCTGCTGCTGCTGTTGTTATTGTTGTTGGTGATGATGATGGTGATGATGATGGCACGAGCAAGCAAGCGAGCTAGACGGCCACAGGAGTTGAGTGGCAAGCAGGAGCAAGTCAAGGTCGAGGCGAGGCCGGGAGTCAGAAGCAGGGGAAAAAGGTTAGGCGTGAGGGGCTCAGCAGCAGCCAGGGCGTTAATAAGGTAAATATGGGGAAGCCGAGATGGAAGCAGCTACTGTACATACGACTGCAGGGCCATGAATCGATCTGCAAGTTGGGGTTTCTTGACTTTGTTGGAGGTGGGGACGAGGGCCGGCCGGCCAGGGTCGTATTCTGCAGGCAGAGGGGAGCAGGGCAGCGGCTGGGCCATGTTGTCTGTGGCGGCACACGAGTCCAGAAGCCTGCCAGGAGCCCAGCGGCCGTCCAGGGCCAGAGATTGCCTCAAGGTAACGAGGCGAGGGTGCTGTACACTAGGTACCTTATTGATGGGATGTTCGCCGGGCATGGGCGGCAGCAGGCGACCGTTAGTGTGTGGGCGGTGCGGAGGCGTCGATGTGGGAAAGGGCCAAAGCCGGGGGGTCGACGGAGGGACTTGGATTGGAGCACCGCTTGAGCGAGCGTGTGGGGATGCGGGACACTTCCAGGTTGTGCTCGTGACTCTCGACAGCTGTCTGCGCCAGGCAGACCGCCTGGTCACGATACAGGGTGTGTCCCAGGCGTCCCAGGCGTCCCGGGCTTGCCATGCGGGCACGCACGACGACGACAACGCCGGCTCCAGGCCCGGATGCGGGGGGGACCAAGGAACGAACGAACGATGGAACGCACGAAAGAACGAACCAACAAATCGCATCGTCACAGCACCCGCTTCCTGACATCTGGAGCAGCCCAGAATACGGCACAGGCAGTCCCAGTGTCTGGTACGAGATCAACTGGATCATCGAGCCCGGTAGAGGGCACCACACTCGGGTCGTGCACTCCCACTGACAACTTTGAACCTCACCTCGCTTTCTTTCAACACCTGTCTGTTCTCGCGCCCAAGCCGATGGCGACCTATTGAATAGACTGTCTTTGGGACTCGACTCGGTGCGGCCCACGTGCGGCCACCCGACAGCCACGACGATCCAGCAAACCCGTCATGCTTGGCCCTTTGCTTGTCAGCATACACTACCTACCAGTTGTGCTCTAGCTTGACCTCTGAACTCCGCCAAGCACATCCGTCATCTTGTCGCCAGCGCTCGCCGACTCTCCGTCTGCGAGGTGTCCCCCCCCCCCGGGCTTTATCTTGGGACCTGAGCTCCGGTGCCATCCCGGCTCGAGGCATGCGTGGCCGAGCTGTTGCTTGGGCTGGGGTGCATGCAGAGGATCATCATCGTCGTCAAAAACAAGACCACCACCATCATCATCACTACCACCATAAGACATGTCGCCTCTCCGCCACCAGATGTCCAGACCTCGCATGGCCAGCCTTCCCGTTGTTTTGGACAGGACCACAGTGTCTTCCCTGCCGCTGCTACAGCTCGAATCCTGCCTCCATATAGAACGGACCAGCCAATATCACACCGTCAAAGTGCTCTGGACAGGGGGCACGCCATTACAATGGCAAGCTCCGATCCGTGGCAGGTATGGGAAACGAGACCCAGCACGCGGTGTGAAATTATTGCGCGAGCCTGCCTGCCCCAGTTGGCGCTGCCCAAAGGACTGTGGTACAGATTGGCCCCATGCTAGAGCTTGGAAGCGCACCACGAAGCACGGATCGTGCCCAAAACGACCCGGAGACCGGATGACAGCTGAGAGTCAGGGGAAAAGATTGAAGGTTCCTTGGATTCAATAAGACAGCTTGTTAAGATGTGAGGGTTGCATCTGCTTTTGAGGTTTGGAGAAGACAGCTTGCTTCGTTGTCCCTGTGTCATCATCGGCCTGTCTAGGTACTGACCGACCTTTGCCTCCAGTTTTCCTCCGCAGAGATCATGGATGGACACGCCCCCGGCCCATGATGCTGGGTGTGGTCGACGTGACTAACTGTGACCGGCGAAGTGGATGCTTGGTGCTCCTCACGACCCCGTGCCCCTGGAACTCTTTCGGCGATTCGGTCCGGGGTGCCTTGTCATCTGCAGAACCATTTCCATCAGAGCATCTCATTGGTGGAAAATGGTCTTGGCCCGGCTTTCTATACGATGGCACCCGGCACTTTCGCACGCCCACACGTACACGCAGGTCCGCACGGCGGCGTCGGTAAGGGCTTTGCCTACTGTGTGGCCAGGACCACCATGACCCGCTGCAAGGTGCTGGGCGCTTGGTGCTCGTCGCTCGTGTAGTTCATGCTTGCACGATTTCGACTGGCTCGCTTGAGCGGAAGCCGCCTCGGAGCCGGGCGTGCTAAACTCTGCACTGCGCCCTGCACATTCCTCCATTCACGATGCAACAGTTGTTGTCTTCGCACCACGAAGGGCCTAAAAGGGTCATGCTGACACTTTGACATGATGAAGTCGGAGATGGCTGTCTCTTCGTGACGCGCAAACTCGGCATGGGTACCATCCATGGACTAGACTGCCTCTTGGCTTTAACAACATAGCCACGAAAGCAGCCTGTGCAGTGGCTTTCAGGGATTGATGAAGGTCTTGAGAAAGGAATGATCGCCCGTGGTCGTCATCAAAATCGACACATCCGCGAACACTGCTTGTTGAGTTCATCACGTCCGAGCCTGGGACTTTTCTGGCTGCTGTGTGGTATCAATTCATGCTGACCGAGATATTAGAATATGCCGAGCAAAATAAGCCCCACACCAAGTCGGAGCTCCGTCCAATAAGCCCGGGCAACGGCCCGCAGTCCCCCGGCCCTGCTTGACCAATGACCAGAGATGCACATTACCTCAATACGGTGCCAACTCGACGGGCGAACATGTTACTGTTCAATTTGAGGCGTTTGCGGTTTACGGTTGTGTTCCAGCTCGCCTACTGTGGTCGTTGCCGACCTCGCACAACTAGCCGTTATCGATGCTCTGTTTGCCTCAACAACCTGTGACATCTTCAAACTTTTTCACGTATGCATCAAACTGAGCCTTTGAACAAAGATGCGGCCCAGCGGCTCGAATCAAGGAGCTCTGGATGCGAGTCAGCTTCCGCCGTGCAAATGTGTGGTGTGCAATGTGTCACAATCGTGCCACGAACAGCTCTGATCTGCCGACAAACGTATGTCTTCGCCCGGAACGGAAGTGAACGGGCATCAACCATAATGGCTACATTACCACGTTAGGCCGTGGGGCTAAGTCAAGAGGTAATTATGCTATTGACCGATAGGAACAAGATGTTCCATATGCGCGACTGACCACTACGGCCATTGAATATGCAAGAAGCTCATTTCGTCATGCTCGCAGTCCTAAACAAGACAGCCGCCCACTACGACGCAAGAGCTATTCCACGCCTACGACTTTTACAGCATGAACGCAAGATGTGCAGCAGGGTTTCTTCGTGGAGATGGGGCTACTCCGAGTCTTTGTCAACCACGCCCAGCTATCTTGAACGGCACTCTTACGCTAGAGAGCTTACAGTCACAGCATCTGCCATGAGTTCTCTTTTTGGGAATGTGCCTCAGATTTTCTACTAAGAAACGTGTCCCACAGGCAGATCGTCAGAGGCTAACCTAATTCATGTAAGCAACCTGACGTTATGAAGCGAATACCCCAGATAGACCCTGATTTTCCAGAACAAAACGTGGCAGTCCGTAGTCGGACTCGATTCTTGAGTCAGTCTGCAGCACATGGTTGGAGCAATCGCGCTCAAGCATCCCGTATGACTCTTATTCATCCTCAATGCACGTCTACAAATGCTACGAAGCGGGACCGCCCTACCTAAGTATCTCCGTTTCGACGTTAAATCGGCCTACGATGTCTGTCTACCAATTTTTGTGGACAAGAGTCTTGGCGTGTTAACAGCATTTGGATTAAGAGTCCGATGTGCGTAACCGGAGGACTTACGACCAGGCAGACGTGACCACCACGATCCAGAACAAAGAGACGGGACTGGGGTAGGCTTGAGACCAAATCACGAACGAGCAGACCCTGCAGGACATCCACACACCCGAGCGGCCGGTGGCTCGCTGCCGCACTGCTGATCCGGGGGCGGGTCTTGTAGATGAATGTTACCCAACAGGCATCAGGCACGGAAGCCCACCCGCACCAACGGCCAAGACGCAGCAGTGCAGCTTGTCTTCAGCCAGTAAGGAGCTTTGAGCACTCTGTCCTGTCTTTGCGAGCGTGCTTGCTTCCATTGGACCGAATGAGCATGATTGAGCCCGAACCTTGGTCCAGACCACCTGCCCTCCATCGACATGCATATTGGGGCTGGGCTGGCGACTCGGGATGATGAGCCCGTCAATTTAAGAATGGTGCGGCAGCCTACAGAATTCTATGCCCAGGGTAGTAGATGTATATTTTCGAACTTGAGCGTCACTCGTACAGGCCCGAGATAGATTCCCACACCAGTTTGGCGGCCGAGATGAAGTGGCGTGTAGTCCTGGTCAAGACATAGATCCACGGATAATAACGAGGCATAGGTCAGGATAGGTATAACGCAACGCCACCCGTCATTCACCTTGACAAGTTCATGGGTATGAAACATCATAGAAGGATTTTAGATTAGTTTCGACGAGTCCTTTGTAATCTAGTCGGTTCTCTCCGGCAGCTCGCTGTTCCCAAGCTCTACGAAGACATCGCGGAAGCACGGAGCGGAGTTCCAGAGAGCACGCCACGCACGGACAAGTGCCGTGTCGATGCACCCTTGCCGCATGTCCTTCACAAGCGAGGTCTCTCTGATTTCAGGGTCTGTGCCTCGTGCCTGGATCGGAGAAATATACCATCAGGTCATTCATTACAGGTGAAATCGCACATCAGGGATCATGGGGTCCAGCTTGTTTCGCAGATATTGCTGCGAAATGACGTGCGCGCAAAGAGATGCAAGCAATACACGCTGATGCGCGCAATCATCTTAAGCATAGGTATTTATTTAGGCATGGTTCCAGAGGCGTGAACAGCACGCCATACCGATCCGATCCGAGCTCAAGTGGTGGTCCTCGGATGGAGCGGCAATATCGAGGTTCTCAGCTGAATCTGCCGCCGGACGGAGGTCTGTTGACCTCAATTCCCAGTAGAGCCACCTTTGCGAGACGTAAAACCAGCACCGGCTACGTCGTCTCTTTGTCGTGTGTGTATGTGTGCGTGTGATTACATACTATGTACATAAGAAGGTGTCCAGCAACTCGTCCCACTTGCTTGAGCTCGCCACCCTGCCTGCCACCCCCGGGCTGCGCTAGCCGTAGCCTCGCACGAGATGCGACTGGCTGCTCGGGACGAGGGCTCGCTCGCAGGGCTGGCCTGCCAGGCTGGGTGGTTTTCTGCAGCAGCGGCGGCGGCGGCGGCGGCGGCGGCGGCGGCGGAGGTTATGCAATCTCGGGTGACCCTGCCCTACTTGACACACTAGGTACTTAAGTGCTTACTTTAAGTACTTTGTTAGTCTCAGCGTGCTTGCATCACACCGAAGCATTCACGCCACCGCGGGACCTGGAAGGGAAATTTCCGCTAATATGGAAAAAAGTAAGTTTAAGAAATCCCTACCAGCTGGCATATCCCCATTCCAGCTTACTGCGGGCCTGCATTGCTGCTACATCTGCGCTCGCCTGAGTTGCGTCAGGGCGAGCCGACCGAGATCTGGACCGCCGGTTACTAAGCTTTGATACGATATATTTGGATTTGTAAGTGCATGATGTTCTGTAGTCGCTATTGCTTGCGACGAGCCGAGATGGTGGTGACGATTCCAAGAGATCGCAGCGAACATCTGGAGACCTTGGCGGAGTGATGGGAATCAAAGCATAATGAGTAATCGCACTAGCACGGGGTATAAGTCTAGTGAGTGTAAGCGTGCTCTGTCAGTGTAGGACAAGGAGGTCCGGGTGCAGTCATTCATCATGTGGTCCCTTATGGCCTCGATTACATACTCCATGTAGATACACTGTAGGAGGGATGGTGAGGCAGGACCTCGGAATACGTCCATCTGTCGTCCGATTTTGAGGCTACTAAGGACGTCACACAGTGGCTCTGAGGCCATTTGTAAAGAAAGCGTTTGCAGACCTCACAACAGCTAGACGTCTGGGTGCTTCGACAGTCGACATACAGTCATACGCGTCTCGCAAGATGGTAAGATAAGTTCGATGGGCAGAAGCAATTTTTTAGAAATGGATTGTCAAATCATATATACACACGATATTTCCTGAGCTGGAGGGTATTTTGGAAAATCACAACACATTGCCACAGATCAATTTATTTGCCATAACCACATATGGCCGAATCACGCTCATTCCAGCCCGGTGAAGTCCCAGCTCTCCAGGTTCCCTGGTAATGATGCAAGACTATCAAAGCCAAAGTCTCTGGACGGTCCTGGTTGGAAGTTTTCAGGACTCCTTGCCGTGTCCGAGGGCTTCCCCCCATTCATGCCGAAGATGAACATTGCAGAATGCTCAGAACTAGTACCGGCCATAGCAGCAGGGCCACCGCTTGGGGCACTGGCGTTCCATGCGTCGAAGCCCGATTGCCAGTTCGCGCCGTCTTTGAGATACCATTCGTCCCCGTCCACAGCAAAGACTGAGTTTGGTGTATGATTTCGCGTTGTGCCGTTGGACGTCTGGTCTGGAGTAACTTTTTGTAGCAATGGGTTAAAGCCACCACCTAACTCGGTAGGAGGTGCTTGTCCTACAGGAACGGGCTGCCAGTCAGCTGCAGAATAGTCGCCTATGGATACTGGAACAGAATTTCCCATGATGGCAGGATTGCTCCGTGTCATGCCCGCTACGTCAGCATCCGTGGGAACTGTGTTAGTGTTATCTGCCAGAGTTGGCGTAAAGCTTGAAGCTGAGGTGGCCCGCAACAGTGGCTGCACGTTAGGAGCTAATTGTGAATCTGCAACCTGAATTCGACCTGGACTTTGGTGTTCTTGTTTGAGTTGTGGACTTTGCGCTTGGTAGCTGGGACTGGGAGAAGGTGCAGGAAGGGATCTTGGTGATGGTACATCCGATGTGCTGAAGAATCCCCATCGTTCGTCTGTCCTCTGTAAGATCTGTTCAGCCTCCTCAGGAAGCTCGCATTTCCATTTCCGAGCCAGCACGCTGATGATGCTCAGTGTACGCCTACCACAAAGCCAATCCTCAGAAATCTCTTCCAGATGCTTGACACCGTGTATGATGTCTCTTTTGGCTGTCTTCTCTGGTAGATTAAGCAGGTGTATAGCACATGCGGAGTGCAGCATATACACAGCTATGTTGCAGATTTGGCGGAGGTTGTATGTTTTTTTGTAAAGGCGCATAAGCTTGGATATTGCCCCTGCGTTCGCTGTGCACATCCGCCGCGGTGATACGTGGGACGGCAGTGGCGATGCATTCGGGGCGTATCGGAGAAATGGTCGGAAAAGATGTATATACTGAAGATGAAAGAACATGCTGTATCACGTTAGTGTGTGCACCAAGTTCTTAATCCTGCTACACGACTTACTGCATCAAGATGACGTTGGGTAGCTGGCCATCTTTCGGCTCGAGCTCTTTCGGCACATCCTTCCGCCACTCCTCAAGGCGCCGATGTAGCTCACTCAGTTTCTTAAGTTCGACTGACTTGCTGTGCGGTCGCCTGATATGGTTGGGGTGGTAAAAGAACAACAGTAAGTCGCTGCTTATCTCAGACAGCTTCAAGAGCTGTAATCCTACAGCTCGAGTCCTGCTTGGCTGCTTGTTTACTTCATCGTATCCAGTATCCGTGTATGGACTCCATTCTTGAGCATCTTCGTCCGGGAAGACGTCGTACTTCGGCACATTGTATGAGTTCTTGGGAAGTTGTGGTAGTCGTCCGAGATAATTGGACCAGCATTTGTCAAAAAGGAAACATCCCCAGAAGGTGACACGGCGAGCATCAATCTCTTTCTCGTCCAGATGCTGGTCCTGGGTGGTCACGCCCGCAATATCCATGTTGAGTCCGATGTCCTGGGCCATTCTGAAGCTCATGCCACTATATACCCATCCTTTTGCCTCTCGCCCACATCCCGCCTCACGCACTGACATGAGAGCCAATGCCTGTACTGTCGTCAACCGAGGCTTTTCGTATTGGTCGTTGACCATGATGAGCCTTTTCGCCTCAGCAAAGAAGTGATCGCCCTTCGTCCAGCTGTCGCCAGTTACAGCATATGCTGCACCAACATTTGTGAAGTGGCAACCCAGCGCTAGCATAGCATTAACAAGTAATGCTGAGCAATAGGCTGTCCGATGTGGCGATAGCTGAGATTTCCCTTTGAGAAAATCTCGATAAAACAGGCTTCTGGATAGGGTTGTGAAATAGGGGTAGTGCCAATTCCAGTACATATTGAGCAAATGTATGATGACCTGCGGGTCCTTCGTCACATTTGTCCAACTTGTGAGAGGATTTGCATCGACCATGACGGAGTCCTCCATATCTGCATCCCCGGAAGGCATGCCTTCGGTGCCAAGGTAAATGAGGTTGGACGTGCCTCCAATGAAGCGTATTGAGCCATTCTCTAGCCGCAGCTCTCCCATCTTGCGTGCCAGATCGCGCTCGCCATCTACAGGCAAAGTCGTCGCATATTCATTAACGATGTCGTCGTCATCATCGCTCGCGATGTCGCCAACGCCAAAGCCGGATTTGACGAGAGACTCGGCCATGACGTCGAGGTTTTCACATGTGCGGATCCGCCTCACGATCTCGTGAACGTCGTCCTCAGCAGCATTGAGAATGGCCTCAATAAGGATATGCAGTGTCGAGTCCTGGGCTTTGCTACTATCAACCTTTTCCTTGTAGACGCCCTTGCGCCGGTGGTCCGAGTTGGGATCATATATGCAGTCCGTACCATAGACACTGGCGCACGCCGCACAACTGGGGAGAGCTCCATCGCACTTTGACTTACGCCGACGGCAGGCAACGCAGGCGGTCGAGACACAACGGCGTTTTTGGTTGTTCGGATCTGTGTGCCTCCGTGACTTTTTCTTTGACGGCGATGGGTCAGGCTTGGCTGCCTGGCCGGGGCTGAACGACGAGGCCGTCGAGGCCGTCGAGGCCAGTGGCTCCATCACGAGACCTGGACCTTGAACATCAAGAGCGGGATAAAACAGCCGCTGCGCTGCGCCGAGCAATGCTGATTGATTAGGGCAAGGGTGTGATGTCTGCCAATTCTGTGCGTGCAGGTAGGCGTTTCCGGGACGATGGCGACAGTGACAGGCCGACCTTTGCTGTTGCCCGACCCGGACGAGTACAAGATAAGGCTTGGCTTTGAGGGCGCGCAAAAGCAGGCTGTGTCCGACCTCCCTGCGACTCAGATCGTGGATGAAAGGATGTGAGACGGGAAGGTAACTGATGCGTAGTTCTGTCCAGTGATCAATGAACCACAACCCGGGAAGGCGATTATGGTAGAGACTGGCAAGTAACGAGCATGCGGATGCAGCACAGATTGAAGCAGGAGCATTTGTCAGATGCATGCAGGCCCTTGATTCAGTGGTGCGGTAGAGCTAGAGCTACGGACTGTCGGGAGGTAGCTCCAAGTAGCATTAAAGTTCACAGTATGGCAGTGTCGCGCGCTTGAGCACTTGCGCAAGGCCACTGAAGGTGCCTTAGGTAGGCAGGAGCTGGTGCCGGCACCGGGAGAGCTGCACCTGCCGCGTAGGCACGGTACTGCCCGCTTCCTCGTCAGGACAAGCGCCGCATGCCCGCCCGCCCGCCCGCCCCCACCCCCCACTGCTCATTGGCGCGCGCGGCAGCTCTGGTCCTACGGTACTAAGTAAGTACTCATGTCTCCAGACGAGTCGCGCAGCCTCGAGCTCCACTCCAGGGTTTTTTCCATGCTCTGTCGGCTGCCACTTTTTCTTTGCGACCAGACCGATGTCCACGCTTGGTCAACATCACATCCCACCAGCAAGTGCCACATACAGGACTGTGAGAGCCTTCGTCAGACCCAATTGAGCTTCTCGTCTGCTCTGCCAACGGAAACCACACAGGTATGTGCCAGGCGCAACCCTCGCAATGCTGTCAATCCCAGCTGCGGTACAATCCGTGATTCATCGCCGTCGCCGGTGACTCCTTCTCCTCGGCACAGGCTGCTCCCCTACATCTGCGGCTGATTACGCGGGACTCTGCTGCACAGACCTATATAGAACCCCGGACTGGGCAAAACAAGCACATTCCTTGCTAACCCTGAATTTGTCACGATTCGTAGCTATCTACATTGACCTCTCCTCGAAAACCCGCGAGTCGCCTGCTAGTCGGCCGCCTGCAGCTGTCGCCATCATGAGCGATCAGGATGTCAAGCCCGTCGAGGCTGTCGAGGCCACCACCGAGACTACTAGGGCCGAAGACACCACTGAGGCTGCCAAGGTCGAAGACACTACCGAGACCACCGTGACGGAGGAGAAGACTGAGACCAAGGCCACCGAGGACAAGGCCGCCGACGCCAAGCCCTCTGCGAATCAGGCCCCCGAAGGAATGCTCAGGGTCAGCGGGCCAAAGGCTGCGGATGATAAGGTCTTCCGTAACAACGTCAAGTTCGATCCATCTGTTCTGCCTGAGACCGACGACCCCAAGCAGATTCGCACACAGGTATTATTTGCCCCATACTTGGTACTCTAGGAAGTCACAGCTTCATTAACCGAACCCCAACATGCAGGTCGAATTCTACTTCAGCAACAGCAACTTGCCGACCGACAAGTTCCTCTTTGAGCTTGTTGGTGGCGCCGAGAACAAGGCCGTTCCCGTCAAGCAGATCAGCAGCTTCAAGCGCATGAGGCGCTTCCAGCCCTACTCGGCCGTTGTCAATGCCCTGAAGGAGAGCAGCGTCCTCGTAGTAGAGGGCGAGGAGGGCGAGGAGACGGTCCGCCGCAAGGTCGCCTTTGATCCGGCTAAGCAGAGCCAGGCCGAGGAGCAGAGCGTCTATGTCAAGGGCTTTGGCGATGAAGAGCCTACCTCTCAGGTCGACATTGAGAACTGGTTCACACAATATGGGAAGATCAACTCTGTCCGCCTCAGGCGCGCGGACAACCGCGCCTTCAAGGGTTCCGTTTTTGTGGAGTGGGCTGACAAGGAGACTGCCGAGAAGTTCTTGGCTCTGGACCCCAAGCCCCAGTGGAAGGAGCACCCGCTCTTGATTATGTCCAAGAAAGCATATATCGACCAGAAAAACGAGGATATTCGAGAGGGCCGTGTCAACCCTCATGTCCACAAGTCCCGTGGTGGCCGTGGTGGACGAGGCGGCCGCGGCGGTCGTGGTGGCGATTCGGATGACTGGAAGAAGAGACGCGACCAAGACCAGCGCAATGGCTTCAAGGATCGCCGCGGCGGGAAGAACGATCGGGGCCGTGGTCGTGGCAGAGGTGGCAACCGTGGGCGCGGTGGACGGGATCGCCAGGATGGTAGTCGCGAGAACGGCACCAAAGAAACCGAGCAGCGCGATAACAGAGACGTCGGTCGTCCTAAGGTCAACATCAGCGGTGAAGGCGAGAACGGCAAGCGCACCCGTGACGGTGAAGGTCACGGTGACGAACCCCCTGCCAAGAAGGTCGATACCAAGGAGTCTGCCACCGAGACTGCGTAATGAACAGCCAGTGGTTGTTGAGTTTCCTTGTCGCATATCTCGATCTACGAGCTTGATCGGCTGAAGATACCGAGTAGAAGGCGGAGACACGACCTGCTCATATGACGCAACGGCGTACTGCCAACCGTGTCGAACTACTCAAAATTATTGTTTGGGAACTGGCGTTGGTGGCTCCATTTAGATACAAGAATGACGGCATCAAGATTTTTCTAATCATCAGACACTGTATGGAGCAGATGACCCTACATTTGCAATTGCGTGAGTCCTTGAATTGGTTGCGATATTCAACGACCACCTCGAGAGGTGACAGTTCGACTCAACGATGCCAACAACAACAATAACATAGTTGATAGCCAGACTCGGGTGGCGAAGGTACAACAATTCCAAGAGAAGGAGGGGAAGCTCCGAACAGAAAGTCGGGGACAACCGTCCAATCATTCAGGAGCTGCAGCCTGGAGCCAAGCAATCCGCAGCTGCCTTGATTTTCCCGTATGATCCACACAACAACCAGTAACTAAAAGTCACGGCATGATTCACTCTGTTCGTTTGCGCTGCTCGCCTACGCAGTGTCAACGATCTAGGATGTTCGACTATTGGACTAATATTGCCCTGTAGTATGCCCATCTCGGCAGATTTCGACCATTTCCTTGGACAACACAAAGTCCTCTTCTGCTCATTCTTACGTTGCACAAGTCTTCCCCACACGACACCATGAATCCCTTGGGCTGGCCAATGTCTATGCCCAACCAGAATATGTCGATGAACCCAAGCGTTTTCTCCAGGAAAAGTCCTCAGGATCAAAAGCAAGAACCAGAAGAAAGAAAATTCAACCTCTGCGACCATGTCGATTCACAGACAATCGATCCACAATCCGCCTCACCATTCTACAACGGTCGAGTTCCTGCCGAAATCAGGGAGCTCATTTTCCAATATGCCCTCACAGAATCACCAGCTACGGATGCAAAGATTTTCAACCACGACCCAGACATCCGATATAACCACGGGCCTGTTCCACTACCGGTTCTTCCAATTTCTGAGCCCTTCCGCAAGACCAGTTACCTCATCACTGAAAGGGAATTCCATAATGTCGAGTACCGACAGGTTCGCGCGGGCTTCGACTGGTTGCGGCCAGACAATACTCGCCCTATCGTGAACCATTACAATCTACTTCTGACCTGTCGGCGGGTGTACCTTGAGGCGCACGCGCTTCCCATACAGCAAAAGGAGTTTGTCTTCTACTGCATCCGGGGTAGCGACCCAGAAACAATGCCTTACACTTACGATCCTTCATTGTTTGTGGCTACACGGCTCAACGGGCCTGCGCCTGGGCCTTCCATGCCTGGGGAGCCTGCGAAGCAGCAGCGTGATTTGTGCCCGAGGTACGCAAGGCTGTTCACTCAGCAGTACTGGCTGGAGGACACGCAGAACTACCTTGGGCATAGCCACCGGTGGTTTCGCGTGCACTACAACCACTCCGGCCGCAGTCCATATTTGTCCTCTGACGATGAGTGGGCCGATGAAGACAAGGCGAGGATGTGGTACACACCCCTCGAACACCTGCGCATCACCTTCCGGCGAGCGGACTGGTGGGACTGGGAGCGCAACCACCCGCTCAAGATCAGCCCCTATCGGCGCAGTGTACAGGATCAGTCAGCCATGTTAGCCGACATGGCGCGAGCTGATGCGTGGAGCACGAAGCGAAGGCGCCAACAACAAGCTGACGGCGGTGCCCGTAACGACAGCCGAGAGGAAGAGGTTCCAATTTGGTCCACCAGCAACGGCGAATTCGACGCGCAAGAGGATCAGGCGAATTTTTTCGAGTCGAATTCATGGGGTCTAGCGTTCCGCGAGATGATCAACTTGAAGACGCTTACCATCGACTTTGAGACGTCTGAGGATAAGAAAGCAGAGATGGAGAAGATTGTCGAGTGGGCTCTGCAGTGGCGGTTCCCGCTTGCGCCGACACCCACCAAAGACACAGCCAGTGAGCAGGGCGGAGGAAGAAGCCGGGATAGTAGCAGCGGGCAGCACCGCCGCAGATATCTCAGCGCCGAGGGCCAGCGGGTCGAGAAGATGAGTTGGCGCGGGAATCAGGCTTACTGGAGCATGCGGTGCGCAAGCTGTCCGCAGGGCCAGTGGGAGGCGAATGAGGCTTGTGCTGGGTGTCGTGAGAGGCAGCAGCTCGAGGACAATGGGTTGGGGCCGAGGTTGTTCGTGTGGACTCTTACCTGGAGGGCAGTGATGGCGGAGGAGGACTTACTGGGAACCTCATGAGTGGAATATTTCACCACTTGAACTTGGACACAGGGACCGGTTCAACCCCGCTAAATTGAGCTATATTTTCTTGCCTTTTTGGGATTCCTCGTGTTGGGTAAAGTGCTCAGTTTCCGATTTTTCCGGACGGCACAACAAACACTCTCAAGGAATCCCGCCAGGTTTTACAAGATGGTCGGATCATCTCGAAACCCCACAGCAAGCCGAAGACGGGAGGTTCGCTGTGGAGATATGGGCGGCTTCGCCATGGTAACGAAAACGGTGCGGGCTTTCTTTACACGCCAGACAGGGCTAAAAAAGGGCTCATGTTGAAAGTGCATTCTAAATTTGCCTCCAAGAAGTTGAACTGGTGACATGTCAAACAGTAGCGTGATTCTTGCAGGATTGCCCCACCCATAAGGCGCAATGTTTCCCCGCCACCCGAGGTCGGTGGATGTTTCTGAGCATATCAGTTGGGTTTCTCTTTATTATATTCCCAAGTCTCTGGCAACGCAGTTCGGGATCCAACTGAATATCTTCAAGTTGGCCAAGCGGGACTTAACACGTGGTGTACCACAACAGCATCACAAACGAAACTCTCAAGTGACAACATACTCGAAACATGGACTCGAAACAGTTCCGTGAAGCGGCTATTGCTTCCATCGACGACAGTAAGTAGGATCATCTGAGGACAAAGTTAGGCTGTCAAGCTCACCAATATATAGTCGTCAAATACTACGACACCATTGAGGAGCGTCGGGTCGTGGCAGATGTCCAGCCAGGCTATCTTCGTTCGCTGCTTCCTGATGGGCCCCCGCAGGAGGGTGAGCCATGGGCCGATATCCAGAAGGACATTGAGTCCAAGATTCTGCCCGGAATCACCCATTGGTAAGCCAAACTCACCCTACCAATTTTCGTTGTATAATATCCGTCAAACTAACATTGCACAAACAACAGGCAATCTCCAAACTTCCTAGCATGGTTCCCCTCCTCATCCAGCTACCCAGCAATGCTGGGAGAGATGTACTCCTCGGCCTTCACCGGCGCGGCATTTAATTGGATCTGCTCCCCCGTTGTGACCGAGCTCGAAACGATCGTGCTCGACTGGCTCGCTAAAGCCTTCAACTTACCAGAGGACTACCTGTCCACGGGTCCGACCCGTGGCGGCGGCGTGATCCACGGCACCGCCTCCGAGGCCATCGCCACAGTCATGGTCGCCGCGCGGGACAAGTACCTCCGCGAGGCGACAGAGCACATCACGGACGAAGAAGCCCGGGAGGACGCCATTGCAATCCGCCGCAGCAAGCTAGTCGCCCTCGGCTCCGCGGCGACGCACAGCGCGACCAAGAAGGCCGCGCAGATCGCGGGCGTGCGGTACCGCTCGATCCCGGTCCACGCAGAGCACAGCTACAAGCTCACCGGCGAGGAGGTCCGGAGCACCATCGAGGCCCTGCGCGCCAAGGGCCTGGAGCCGTTCTACATGACGGTGACGCTCGGCACGACCGACACCTGCGCCATAGACGACATGGACTCCATCGCCGACGTCCTCGCGGACCTCGCGCCCCCTCGCGCGACCGCCGACAACGGGGCGAGCCCGCTCGGCACGGACAAGGGCGAGATCTGGGTCCACGTCGACGCCGCGTACGCGGGCGTGGCCCTGCTCTGCCCAGAGTTCCAGCACCTGACGGCCGCGTTCAACCGGTTCCACAGCTTCAACACGAACCTGCACAAATGGCTCCTGGTCAACTTTGACTGCTCCCTGCTCTACGTCCGGGAGCGGAAGCATCTCATCGACGCGCTGAGCGTGAGCCTCGCGATCCTGAAGAACAGCCACTCCGACTCTGGGCTCGTCACCGACTATCGCGACTGGCAGATCCCCTTTGGTCGGCGGTTCAGGAGCCTGAAGGTGTGGTTCGTCCTGCGCACGTACGGTATAAGCGGTCTACAGAACCATGTCAGGAAGCATATTGGGCTTTCCGAGATTTTCGCGGCAGGGCTGAAGAAGAGGAGTGACTTGTTCGAGATTGTTACCGGGCCGAGATTCGCGCTGACTACGTTCAAGGTTAAGAACGGTGGCCAAGGTGCTGCTGTGGTGGGAGAAGGGGCTGCGGCTGCGCAGAATACCCTGACCAAGACGGTGTATGATGCTATCCTCGCTGATGGGCGGATCTTCCTGTCCAGCACGGTCGTGGGGGATGTTTTCTGTATTCGACACTGCCCAGCCACTCCATTTGTTGAGCAGAGACATGTGGAGAGTCATGTGGAGATTATCACGGAAGTGGCTGAGAAGACTATAAAGGCGTTGACGCCGTGAGTCGGGCAGAGAGGGATGTATCATGTGTTATGTCTTTGGCAGATAAGTAAAATTCAGTAACAATGGAATGTGTGTATATGTAGTGTAGAGTCTTATATCGAAGTCAAATCAATGTCAGATGTCTCATCAAATCGTGTCTTCATCCACCCTTGTAATTCGTCTTCGTGATCATACAGTCCGATGCGACTTTTGTCCCGTACTGATTTAGAAAAATGGGCACGTTCATCACCACGAATCCCTCCTGCTTCTCCTGCCACGCCGCTCAGACCTGATCTCGTCGACGGGCGGCTCAGTCGGCATACCATCAAATCTCTTTTTCTCAAACCCATCGTCATATTGATCCGCGAGGTGCTGACTCCCTGAGTGGCGGCTATCGTTAGCGGTGGCAGTCGTACTGCTTGGCGCGCCAGCTCCGCTTGCCGCACTGTCGCCACAGTACACGCTCCGGCTGTCTGCGAGACCAGCCTGGCTCTTCCTGCGCTCGCTGCGCGGGATGCCGTCGATATCTTCGACGAAGTAGCGTTCTCTGCGGGGCGGAGCGCGATAGTTGTCGTAGTAGTAGTGGTCGTTGTCATAGTCTCCGCGCTTGCTGCGGCCTCGCGACGAAGGAGGATAGTAGTATGGGTCATGATCCCGAGCTGACTGTGATGAGCGCGATGTATAGTATCTATCATCACCGTCGTACCGGGAGCTCGACCTCCTGTCCTCCCCTCTCACAGTTGACCTCGAGGATGACACTGGCCGCGGTGGGCGACGGCTCGATTTGGCACGGCCTCGACTCTTGCTGTGATTGCTTCCCTTCTCATCATCTCTCTCCCGCATTTCACGTTCCTGTTTGTCCTTCCTCTCTTCGTACTTCCGCACTTGGTTCTCCATATTCCAAATCAAGCCCACGGCAGCAAGGCCCAGCGCGATGGGTTCTACAATGCCGTAGCTCGACTCCTTCTCGAGTTGCTTGCGCATGCCACGCGATTCGGGATCTGCCCGTGAAGGGAGCAGGTTGCGAGGATCTACTTTATCACGTCGCCCCATCTTGTTGATCTCAATGAGCTAAACAAGGGTTTGGTTGAAAATTTCCAGGGGTCAGTTGACAATGGAATTATTGCAGCAGCGCTATGATTCGCTGTCGTCGCTTTCCGCGCTGTGCCGTATGTTTGTGTGCGCAGTGGTCCTAGCTGCAGGAATTATACATGCATGCAAGATGGCGTGAAGTGATTTGCTGGTTTTGTTTGGACGATATTGTAGTCGCAGGCTCGAATTATACGTGCGTCATGTGCAGGCAACGAATTGGAGTTTGAGCTAAGGCACGACGGTAATTCTCCGTACCCCGTGGGGAGTTGACAGCCCGGGGGCGAAAACGACTAGCGCAACGTCGAAGTACCAGGCCTGGGAGAAGCAATGACAACCTGTGTTGCTCGAGGTGTCTTTTCTTGTTTGAAAATGGTCTGAACAGACGTCTGGGTAGAGCACAGGTGAGCTCGACAGGGAATTGTTAGGTGGTGGTGGTGGTGGTGGTTGTGGGAGTTGTAGAATAGAGATAAAAAGACTTTGGGTAAGGCGAGCTTAACGAGATAGACACAACGTCACGTATCCGGACAATATAACAAAGAAGCTTATTTTTTTTTCGCAGCGGGCGTACACTCTGTGCTAGAGGGCTGCAGCCGGACTGTCCCTCGCATGCTTGTGACGTGGGAGCATATCATGACGGACAGGGAGGCGCCATCCACTGACCGCCCCCTTCAGCTCACTCACTGTGCCAGAGTAGCGGCGGGATTCGTTCCGGTTCGTGACAGACGGGGCTTGCTGAGCTCGCGCGCCACAGACCGAGACATGGCATCATCGAGCAGGACTGATCGGCCGGTGCATGCGTGCCCTACGGAAATAGGCGACGCGCAGGGCCTGGTGATTCGTTGGGGGCTGGCCACTTCGCGCGCTGCTTGTTGGCGGGAGTACTGTGTTATGTCATGCAGTCAGGGTCGAGCAGCAAGACATGCGACATGGCAGGGGTGTGGCCGATGATGTCATGGGCCTGCTGGCGTTTGACGACAGGCATGATCCCTTTGGACCGTGTAACTAACGCGCCTACTCTGCTGTAGGTTGTGCGATGGGGGTTCAAGACTGACAAGGTCTGCCCCTGTGCAAATTTGGCAGATAGAAGCTGCTGATGCCACGCACCTAGTCTGATAGTGTAAGTAATGAGGTGCTCTTAGCACCAAAGCATTTGTAACCTTGTCACCACCAGCGTGGCCTCTCTTGCATAAGTCGGAACTCTATTAGTGTGCCCTATGCTTTAGCCAGAGAGGCATTTCTGCATGTCGCCAGTGTGCTGTGTACTCCGTACAGCGATCCCCAGCACGAGTAAGGTACTTACTTAACTTGATGCCCGCCTGGGACCGCTCAGTAAAGCCAAAGATCTGGGGCTGGGGCTCTGATATTTTGGCGCACGCGCTAGCGATGCAGCGCGGGGTACCGGTACAGTAATTACTGTAGCCCACCACCTGCAGCTCTACATAGTAGTTAGCCCTGGAGATCACGAAGCTCCAGAACCATACCTTGTCGTACGCAACTTTCTGCCTGCGAGCAACAGCCTTCCGCTACCAACAAGCTTCTGTGTAGATCACATGCCGCCTACAATTGTGCATCAGACAATGATCTGAGCGAGTTTATCGTCCAAGTCCAGCCTCATCGTCATCATGGACAACATTCACGCTCCCACCGTCCCGTCTGGCGACTCGTCCCGCCCTCTCGCCAACGGCAACGCGGCGCATCTTTCATTCGCGGAGCTCCAGGCCAAAAAGGACAGCTTGGAGGCCGAGCTGAAAGCGCTGAGCGGTGTCCTCGATTCGGTGCGTGCACCCCTCTCCAGACAGCAACACGACCGGCGATCAAGTAGCTGAACAGTCTGGTCTTCACGTAGCATAATGTCAACATGGACACTCCCCTGACGACCCCCGACGGCTTCCCTCGCGCAGATATTGATGTCGCACAGAGTACGTCCGTGCTTTGACCAGTGCATGCAACATGTGTTGCTGACGATCTTTAAACAGTCCGCACCACTCGTTCCCGGATCATCTACCTGCGAAACGATTATAAGGATCTGATGAACACGATCGAGAAATACCTGCACGAGCACTTTGCCAGCCTCAAAGACACAGAAGATATGGCTACCGCCAACGGTACGACGAGCGCAGCAACGATGTTAGGCGATTCCATCCCAGAGACACTTGATGCGCCATTTGCCCGAGTGAACAGCGTCGCGGCGAACAGTCCGGCCGAGTCTGCAGGTCTCAAGGCAGGCGACGAAATTCGCAGCTTTGGCTACGTCAATAAGGCCAACAACGATGGCCTTAAGAAGGTGGCCGAGTGTGTACAGGGCAATCAAGGGGTGAGCTATCATCGCAAGGGCTATGCAGTGATGAACTGACTGACCATGTTACAGCAACGAGTGCTTGTCAAGGTATCGCGACGCTCAGACGGTGGGACACGGCAAGAACTGCGCCTGAACCTTGTTCCACGCAGTGATTGGGGTGGCCGTGGCATGCTGGGCTGCCATATTCTTCCCATGTGATGATTTACACAACGTCCAACCAGCTCATCCCGAAAGCCCGGGTCACTCAAGATGTAGTGTGCGTGCCTAATGCTGCCAGGTCTGATGACTGCCGGCCCTTGATCGCATAATCAGTATTCGCCCCTTCGAGTCAGCTATAATTCAGCGCTCCGGCGGACCAAGGGTTGGGGGTTGGGGGCTTGCTGCCTGACTACGCGACGAAATTGACTGCACCACGCGAGCTGTGGCAGACTCACTTGTTTCGAGCAAGCGTCTGCACACATCGGAAGATGACTAAGCCAAGTATGGAGAAGAAAGGCTGCCTATCACCTGGGGTGGAGAAATCCGGCCCAGCGGTGCTGCCCAGCACAGCGACAGGGCAGCCACCGCCTGATGATTGTGCTGCCAGCCAAGGTTGCCTTGGCTGTTGATTAAGCACCTGGTAAGAACGATAGACTTCGATACCACCCTCAGGCTCTCTGCCTAGGTCAGAGGACGCGAAAGGCATCAATCAGCCTGAGTCACAAAGTGGACAATCCAGCCGAAAAAGATCATAAATAGTAGTCAATGCTGGTCCTCGAAAATCCCGACTGTAGTGCTTTCTTTCTTTCTTTGTGGCAACATCAAACTTGCTTGCATGAGCTCCACCCCCATCGGACGACTACAGCATAACAGCAACACTTGCGCTTGAATGCAAGCGGAGGGCAGCTCACACTTGCAGGTGAAAGGGCGCCTGCGCCACACGGAGCTATAAGTAGAGCGTTTGCCTGTGACAAACCGACTGTGCACATTGGGCCTGCAAACGGGGAGCAGCAGCTGCACCAGCCACAAAAAAACCCATCAGGCAAAAATTTAGCCACCGTCACTTGGAGGGGTAGTCGGGCCTAGCGGTTCCCAGGTTGATCTGCCAGGCTGCTCTTTGTTGACCGACAACTTTTCTCATCGTCCTGTCGCCCGCGCCATTCCACCACCCTCTTCATTCCCGCACACCCCCATCCATCAGGTACGCCGTCGCAACAAAACCGCCCACGCATGCATCCTCCTTCCCACCCACCGAGCCCTCACCTCGCTCCTGCCCAGATACTGGAGACGCGCTCGTCCCGTCCATCACTTTTATCACACTGCAAATAACGTGCTTGCAGAACCCCCACTGACGTCAAACCCGCAACCGTCCAGGTTCTTGTTTATATCGCAACACCTCGCACTCGACCAGCCAGCACAACAACATGGCCACCGAGACTCCCACCTTCAAGCTCGTCCTCGTCGGCGATGGCGGTACCGGAAAGGTATGTTCTGTCGGCATCGTCGTCACAAGCTTCTCAGCCTTTCGCAATGCCGCCGCCTCCCCGCCCCCTCCGCGATTGCACGTCGATGGTGTCCATCGCTTCACATACAAACATGACAACTAACTAGATCCCTTATTACCTGTAGACCACCTTCGTCAAGCGCCACTTGACTGGTGAGTTCGAGAAGAAGTACAAGGCCACCCTTGGTGTCGAGGTCCACCCGCTTGGCTTCTCGACCGTAAGTTGACATCACCTTCGAACACGAGGTCGGCGAAATCAAACTCGATCATCGGCCGGTCCTGCAGACGAGCAAGACACTCTAACACGTGCAACAGAACTTCGGTAACATCACCTTCGATGTCTGGGATACCGCCGGTCAGGAGAAGTTTGGTGGTCTCCGTGACGGTTACTACATCAACGGCCAGTGCGGTATCATCATGTTCGATGTCACATCCCGCATCACCTACAAGAACGTCCCCAACTGGCACCGTAAGTCAAATCTGCGCAACCAGCTCTTTTCGTCAAATCAATTTCATCTGACTTAGTCTCAATGGTTAGGCGACGTCGTCCGTGTCTGCGAGAACATTCCCATCGTTCTCTGTGGTAACAAGGTCGATGTCAAGGAGCGCAAGGTCAAGGCCAAGACCATCACCTTCCACCGCAAGAAGAACCTCCAGTACTACGATATCTCGGCCAAGTCCAACTACAACTTCGAGAAGCCCTTCCTGTGGCTCGCCCGGAAGCTCGTTGGCAACCCCGGCCTCGTAAGTCATTAAGCAATCAGCTGGCCCGGTCTCAGATCATTCGTGACTAGTTTCTAATTTGTGCCCACAGGAATTTGTTGCCGCCCCTGCCCTCGCTCCTCCCACCGCCCAGGTCGACGAGGCTCTCCTCGCCCAGTACGCTCAGGAGATGAACGATGCTGCCCAGCAGCCCCTGCCCGACGATGATGCGGATGATGACTTGTAAACAGTCAACGGGGGACAAAGGATGAGTCGGTTGGAATGCAGTCTTGAGACACAAGCATCGTTAATGGGGCCATGCACCCGACCGGCGGGGAACAAATGGATACGATGACGGGCCACGATAATACCTTTGAGCTCGGCATGAATGAAGAATTTTATGACGACGAGTCGCGCATCTCGATGAAGAAGACGAAAAAGCGCTCTGATTTGGGAAAGTTGGAGGTCAAGACATCCTCGGGAAAGGGGTGGTTGACTTTTTCCGACGCTTCGCTGCCGTTCGCCGGCTTCTAGATAGCAAGATAGCACCAGCCATAGACTCCACTGACGACCAACGGATGAAACTGTACATCCAACCAAGAACGGACTGTTTTCTTCTGTTGTGGTGGAACCTATGACTGCAAACGTACGCCTCTGTCACACACACACATTCATGGAGATACGATCAACGATTTGATCATTTAATAATTGCAGAGGAAATCTAATCACATGTATTTGGCACATAAGTCCGCAGACGATGACAACTTTGGTGAGTAGAGAGAAGCGCCGCGGCGCCTAACATCCATATCATGTGGTCGCAAGCCATGCGATATGAATTGCGGGACCGCTCCGAGGATCTACAAGAACGTGCAAGCCACGTGAACAGCACCACAGCTTACCGAACTTAGTACGTCTTGAATAAAACACAGAATTCTCTTCCAAGTTCAAAGTTTGTGGTACCCTTCGTGCACTTAGTGTACGTATGAGACAACCACCGCAAACTGCAAGGCACACGAAGAGCGCTCCTCTAACATGGTGATCACCCATCTGGGCAATTCACCAGGGGAAGAACCTCCGGTCATGTCTCAGACAAGCGATGCCACGCTCAAGGCGCGGAGGAATACTCAGGGACCGGCCCCGGGCATTTCAGCCGGTGGGGGGAGGGCGGATGATGCGGGCCTAGATGGAGCGCGTCAACATCAGCTAGGGAGCATGCAGGGCCAGGAAAGTCCTGCTGTGACGCTTTCCGATCCGACACTAGAAGCACCCGGTATAACCACAATGGGGCACGATCTCAAGAACGAGGAGGGGGAGGAGGGGGGCCCGGGCTCGGTATTGCCAGCAGCGGCAGCGGCGTCAGGAGGCAAGATATATGTCACCCGCCGACAGCGGCGGCGCGTCGTGCAGTGGATGGGCGGACTGGGCAGAGTGTGCTGCGTGTGTTCCACGCCTCAGCCCATGGCATCCTCTCCCGGAGCTCCGGCCGAAGGGTATGCTGCTGGAGCGGGTGTGAGGAGGAAGACTTCCTGGACCGCTGCATTTCGGACCAAGACGCCGCACGTGTCAGACGGGCACGGTGGTGGTGCTGCAGCTGCAGCTGCTGGAAGTGGCAACAGCACTGGCGTGGGACGAGCAGGGAACTATGACAATCATCGCGTGGACCAAAGTCGCCGAACAGGGAGAGTGTGCGGGACGTGCGCTCACATCATTGACCCGAGTGTTTCGGTGGACGGACTTGTCTGCAAGCGCGATAGCACCACGGACAGCGGTGGCGGCGTCGGCGGTGGCGGCGGTGGCGGCGGCGGCAGCAGCAGGAGCAATCGAGGCTTGCTCTCCTTCAGACGTCTCCTGACGGCTCGGGACGACAATGCCGCCGCCGCCGCTGTTGCCGCAGTACAACACGGCGAAGCACGACGATGCGGGCATATCAATCACGACAAGGATGGCAGCAGCAGCAGTGATAGTGATACGGAAACTTCAGCCGATGAGTCGGCGGATACCCTGGCCTGGATAAGTGGCGACGACAGCAGCCGCGGGAACAGGAACAACGGCGGAAGAGCAAGGGGGAAACCCGCGCTGGACCTTGACGACAAGGCTGCGCGGTTGAGGAGGGCGCAGAAACTCCTGAATAAATCAGGCGGCGGGTGATGGCTGCGATTTCAGTCACCTGCTCGCTGAATGTGCGTGGGTATACGCCAGGAGCTATTTAGTGCTCGTGGTAGACACAGTCCGCGATCTGAACCTCGCAGTCCAGGGAGATGGAGGAGACTGGTGATGGGTCTAGTCTTCAAGGGCTGGCGAGGAGCTGCTGGGCTGCGTGAGCAGCTGAAACATGACGACGCTCCCCTCAACTTGGTGATCGGGCACGGGAGTTGTGAGAACAGCGGAGGGCATGGTGAGTTTCAATAATGGAATTGTTGTGTTGAGCTATCGTCCATTATTTTCTCTTCGAGCAACATGGTGCAACACGATTGACGTTGCCGTTGACATATAGGTAGGAGGCCATGTCGTTCTCCTCTATTCCATGGCGACGAAGGAAGTGGCCGCGATTTCTTCGGCTCGATATGCGCAAAGCTTTGATCTGGTTAAGCTTGCAACAATCTTCATTGGATAGGGTCACAATCAGAGTAGAGCGTTGCTGAAATGTCGCATGACTCTCTGAATTACACCCTCCGCATTCACGACCACGGTTCATAGCTTGCATAGAATTAGGTTCGAAATACTGTCCAGAATATATCATTTCTATATCCAAGTCTATTTCCAATTGTATACAACCCTCGGAGTATGGGCCTGAAACTAGAGAAGCTCCTATAGCAGTATTACTGATGCTATGTACCACCGCGAGGTATTGGGGTATCAAACTGCAAAAAGGGGCCCGGGCCTTCCATGCGGAAGGAAAAGGCCCCAGGGGGAAAGAGGCACCGAGAAATAACAAGCACAACAAACTGGCCGTCCCCGTCGAAAAATTAAGAGCCAGGCACACAATGGAGTGGCAGTGATGACTGCCAAATCACATGAGCTTGGAGAAGAAGATAGAAAGACCCAAGGGAAGCATGCGCGACCGTGTATTGAGACGGACGCGCCTAGGAACTTGTAATGGCAGGACCACACGCTTAAGCGAGGAAGGCGGCACCAAGACCGATGACACCGATGAGAAGGCCGGACTGCACGGACAGAGCACCAGCGCCGCCAACCGGGACGGTAGACTGCGCAGGAGGTGGGTTGGCAACAGTCGTGGGCTGCTGAGGAGCACTCGTGGGTGCCTGAGGCGCGGTGGTGGTAGGGTACCCGCCAGTCGGGTAGACGACGGTCGAGTTGTAGTTGATGGTAGGGTAGAGCTTGGAGCTGGTGGAAAAGGATGAGGAGGTAGTGTTGTGGACAGGATAGGTCATGACACTGCTAGTGCTGATGATGCTGCTGCTGCTGCTGCTAGTGGTAGGGACAGAGCTGGTGGTCGAGGTGCTGCTCGAGGTGGTGGGAGGAGGCGTGTACAGAGGGCACTCTGGGTTGGCTGAGTTGCACTGGGTGAGGGTGACAGTGGCTGTCATGTACTGAGTGCTAGTGCTGTACGAGGTGATGGGAGAAGCCTCGTAGTTGGCAGAGACGACGCCAGCGGCGAGAGCGATGACGCTGAGAACACGCATTGTGGCTGGTTGGTGATTGGAATGCAGATTACGTCGTGATGTCTTGAAGCACAAAGGCTTGGTGTCGTGTAGCCAGGGGCGCGTGTCTCGGGAAGCCAGGAACGGATTGGAATAGACTATTGGGGAAGAGATCGAGGATGAGCCTAGTGGGACGTGCCTTGGGTTTAAGAGGCGAGGAGAGAGCGTGAGCCGGGGGCAAAATCGAAAAAAGAGCGTGATTTTGAGAGCTGCGGTGGGTTCGAAAGAGCGTAAAATCTGGGCCTGAGGCGCGTGAGGGTGGAGGGAGAAGAGAAAAATCAATACCGGCTGGTCGAGGACGGGAAAGCTAGAGGGCTCGAGGACCTGGGAAAGAACCGGGCTGATGGGAGTGGGCCGCGCGGCAGCCAACGGGCGGCGGGTGGGGGACCCATTCTGCGGGTACCTGCCTCCTCGACCGGGCTTGCTGCCAGGCACGCTCCTGCCCTGGCAGGGGCATGCATGTGCAGCCCTCTGCAGTCCACTCACACCACATGTGTGTGCTCTGGCTGACCTCGACTCGACACATTCCCAAACCTTCCCTCAAAGTTTTCCCACCTGCAGGTGCTTGCCACAACGGTTACAATGCGCTATTTGCGTGCTGTCGCCCCAGCTCGACCTCGATCGTCCTTGTCCTTGCTGGCCCAAGTCGCCAGTTTTCGGGTGCTTTGCCGTTGCCAGTAAACCAACTGTCAGCAAGACCTGCCATGGCCTGCGTCCCCCCGACCATACCCAGCCCTTTTGATGAGCCCCTTACGGGATCCTGTCCTGATAGTTCATCAGACGGCCGGCTCCACGCCGCGTGTGTCCCTGCGACAACCCAGGAGCAGCCAAGAAAGTGCAATGACAATGCGCAGAGCACAGGCACCCACCAGCTTTGGGCATGCCCAAGTGCGCACACACTTCAGCGGACCCGACTATATCCATTTCTATACCGCAACTTCGCTCGAACGACGCTCTGATGCGCCGGGCTAATCAGATGGCCTTACCGATCTGTAGAGCAAAGCGAGCGTCGTGCCAGAAAGAAAATTTTATGCACCTGCACCTGCAGGATGTGTTGTGCTTGTGGACCATGCATGGCTCACTTCGGCGGTGGCGCGGCGACAGGACCTGCAGTGGCACCAACAACGGGGCCGAGTCAAGCCTGCTGCCCAGCGCTACTTGTGAATGACTTGGCCGCAAGCTGAGTCTTCACATGGCAGACTGAATGCCCAGCTGGCGACAGTCTCTGGCTTACTCCGCATGCAGGTACCGTGCCTTGCCCTGGTCTGGCCAAGCAAGCGTGGTCGATCTCCACTGACCATGCTGTGTCGGCTCGACTCACTTGTCGCTCGAAAGATGATCTTGTTTTCGAATGTTCGAGGCCATGATTACTGGCAGTCAACCACCATCACGTGGAGCACAGTCTCCAACCCTGGACAGAACGACCAGCATTTTCATTGTCAGGAACGCCTTGAAGTCTGTGCGCGCGTGTCATCAATACCTGAAATAGCGGGACGGAGTGAGCCAGGGTAGGATCGCAGGTCTGACTACACGGTCCCCTTTGCGTTGCACTATTAGTGTTCTACAAAGCAGTTATGTGCGGGCTTGCAAGCTGATGTGAGCAAACCTCGTGCTTCCAACTTGGGCATCTACCGTAGACTATCGGTACAGACCCACGCGCAACGCACAGACGCCCACTCCGCATGTCAGCTATAAGCTTTTGAGATGCGATATTGAGCACAGAGGCTCAAAGAGAGACTGCCCCGCTCGGCTCCCCTTTACCTATGCTAGTCGCAGGAATAGCCAGCCATCTAGATTTTCTGCACAAGACTTCAAGCATGACAGCGACAGCAGATCCAAAGCATGGCATCAGACCGTGGGGTTCGATGGCATTCAACAGAAGAATTCTACGCTCATAAATTCCCCTATACGTGAGATTTACAACTCCTCGCGTTACTCCTAATTTACTAATCGTTTAGTTAGCACACTAGGGTGTGCAAGGTCAATTATTGTCGCTAGTGTAACGTACTGCTGATGCAGTCAACATGGCTCAGTCACGGGTTCTTTTTACTGTAGCGGGCCACTCAAGCGTGACTGAATTCTTTTGATATCGACCGAACTGTTGTCAGCGAATAATGACTAAGGTCAAGATTGATCGCGCCACAGGCACTTTTAACAAGAATGATGCTGTGGAATTCTGGTGAACTCGCCGCTGAACTCGACTGATCGCACGACTTCAGAAGATGACTTCCCACGGAATCGCAGTACTGGAGACCCCGTGTCGATGACGACTTCGGATACACGGCGATGTGGTTAGAGGTCCACAGGTGCTCCAAGTCGTATGAACCACGCAGCTTGGCTTGGAATTACCCGCGTTTCGATCGACATGCTGAAACATTGGGATAGCAGTATCATTGCGATTCTGTATCATCTCGTGCGCGAGTACAACGTGATTATAACAGCCATGGTGGTGCTGGGGGTTTGGTGTAACGAGGAAGGCCCCTCTCAGCACAAGCAACATAATTGACCACGACTGGCCAGCGATGCCGTTGGTTTTGTGCTGTAGACAGTCTTCCATTTGGTCTACAGGAACAATGGGATTCCTGTAGTACTTGTCATTGTCCAACAGGAACCCAGGAGAAATACACTTTTAACCCTCTGCATCTCTGGGCGTCCAAATTACTATCTGGACGCCCTGTCCTTAGATGTCCTTTAGATCCCAAATCAGGTTGAATTTACACTATGCACTCATAGCCATCTTGGATGTTCCGAGAAAAAATCCGAGCGCTAATGCCCCCAGGACTGTGCGTACAGGTATCTGGCATCCCTTACTGACCCCGGGCGTTCTCAATCACTTGCCGAGATTGCTGCGTAGACAGAGACTCCTTGTCTCAGCTGAAAGGCTACGAACAACCAAAGTTCATGGTCGAAACCGTGCTGGTGGTCGAGAACGCGAGCAGAGATATCATTGACGCAGTATCGTCTTCCTTGCAGTCAAAGGTATGTCGTCATAAGGACTGGATGGATGCTGGACATAAGTCTCACCACGAAGCTCGATGTTACTTATTCAACAGGGACCTAGATGGTCACGACATGACACCGGCCGCCACCGTCCATCTGACGGGAACCTTTGCACTGACCGACTGATATAAAGAGACTTGAATCTGCCACACGCCAATGGGTGCTACCCAGGTTGCCTCGCATCTGGCGCCCGTGGCTAGTAGAAAAAGCTTGGGGCAGTTTGAGTTCAAATCTGCCACCCACAACCCTTAACATTCTAAACTAAGAAAACACCGTCGGCAAGTTTGCGTTGGCGGGTTGTCGACACTACCTAATCACTGAACAACGCGCCAGCGGCATGTCCTGTTGTTGTGCTGCGGGACTTGGGCAGTCAAATGCCGGGTCTCGGGATGTCGAAACGGGCAAGGAACCATCCCGAAGTGCTTGTCCTGCCGGGTTCTGGCCTGCACGATCCAAGTAGATCGCAGCTGCGGACGTCACTCATACCTGCACGATCCTGGGTGCGTGGGGGAGTCGGGCTGAGTCTTGGTTGGCTGCATGCTGTGATCAAGATTGGACCCCAGGAGAGACAGACAGCTGAGCCCTGGAGGGGGGCATCAAGACTGCGTATATCGAGTCGCATTACTGTGTACATCTGGCTCCTCGGGACATTGATACTTGCTGTACCCTCGAACCTTCCAAGTTCCTGCCCGGGCATGCCAGACCAGACCCTGTCCGTTGCTGGCCGGAAGCTCCTTCCGCGGGAAGGGCCTCAGGAGTGCCGCGGCTCAATCAAAGCCACACGCTCCGCCCTTGCACTTCTCGTCACAGAGCTCGCCACCCCTCAGCACGTAATTCTGGCACCCGCACTGTCCATGTGTCCAATGCCTGCACCGCTGCAACGACATCTGCACGATCATGCCCGCCACGTCTCCGCTTATAGAGCTCGTTCGAGCCCGTCTGGCTGGTCTGTAGGGCCCCTCGCAACTTTGTCCCCACGGGCTGCGATGATCGGCTTCATCTTCAGAATCATCAGAACAGTCCTCGTGCCACTCCACATGCTCCTTGTGCAGCTCGACCTGGGAGTGCCCTTCAGCCATCACTACTTCCTCCAGCTTTGCATCATCTGTTCTGCGCCCAGAGCATGATCGCTGCATCCTTGCTACGGTCGCTTTACTGGGGGCTGACATATCGATCGATGTCTAGAGGTGATGATAATTGTCAGTATATGTTTCCCGATCTAACCGTGAGATAAGGGCTATCGACTGACCAAGTCGTTCACTTATGTCTTGCTCTGGGTGGAAAGAGTATACGGGAAGGCTTCAGTCTACGAGCTCGACTACTTGATGGCAAGTGCTGAAAGAGGCGAGGCGGTATATACATCAAAATGTATGGCAAGTCGTGGCGCGTAGACTGACCTTTATATCCGCGATTCTTGCAACATGAACTCAATCCGGTCTCGATCCCAAGACGAACCCGATCTTTCATGATCTGAGCTTTCATTGAGTTCAAGGCTGTTATGTACAGGGAAGTATACCACACCTGACCAAGTTGGTGTGAGAGACACGTCCACAATGGGCAACGAGGCACGTCCATGACAAGGGACCCCAGGCTGTCTCTTATGTCCTCTCTCTGTCGGAAGTCTGCTTCGCGAGTATTACGAACATGCTGGCGGATCATGTGCAGGGTTGTAGGAGTCGTGAGCAGTGGGTGCACTCGAAACTCACCCTTGGGCGCTGGCGCCCCGTGCTGTGCGAGAACTACTGGGCTGTGTTGTCGGTTGAAGAGTTTCTCATTAGCACAACCCAGGGAGTTCCACCGGCTTTTCCGTACTTCTCAGCGAAACAGCTTACCACGCACATCGCTCCGCTAATCTCAAAGACCCCCTGTCATAAGGCTATCATTCCTGTCATCGGCACGTCTTCCTCTGTGCCGCGAACCAGGTACTGTATAACTTTGAGATCGAATCATCCTAGCGCCGATAACCGGATAGGAATTCCGGAGCCACGCATGGCTCGCATGGCTAGCGGCGCATCCGAGAAAAACACCCCTGCCAAGCCGGCAATTATTGTTCTTGGCTCTCAGCTAGTTCGACGGCTTGGTCCGAAACCTTGGTTCGATAGGCAGTGGCCATGAAAGCGTGCACAGCACCATCTGTGGCGTTGTGATGAGTTTTGACCGGTTTTGGCACAGTCTAGAAGTTTCACTCGCCCCCAACGACGACAAACGGCACGGCCGGCTCGTGCCGTACCGGTAGTATGAAACTTTGGCTTTCCTCCAAAAACAGAGCGTCTGCAACACGAGCATAGGCCTTAACGCAGGTGGCCTGAAAATGCGCATGGTTTGTGCTCATCCCCAAGGGCTAGGCGTTTGTGCAATGATAATCCGGAGCCACAAAACTAATCTCAGAGCAGGGCCAATATATGTCCCGTCTCAGCGTGTTCGATCCCTTCTACGACTGGGTTATAGTCAGCGACTTGCCTGCCGAAGGCTGGGCCGACGGAAGCTGCTCCGGCCCCCTTTCAGCAACCCAGGGACGAACGGTATGGCAGCGTGTGAGTGCCTTCCAGTGGCTCGGAACACGTCGTTGCGCCAGATCAGCCCTGATGGGTGCGTCCCTGGGCATGAGGCGAATCCCTGTTGCCGTCGGCAAAAGAGAAATTGCGAAACAATCGAGGCCCGCACGTGTCCATCGTCAGCACCAACCCCGTGAGCAGGATCGGAAATCAAGATTAGTCGTGTCGCGATATCTGCCCCACCGAGGTTCGCAAAAGTCGGAACTGTAGAGACAACGCGGGAACTAGTTATTACCACCCGGCACACTACGCAAGGCTTTTGACAGGCAGTCGCACAAGGTTGAACCTGGCTGGAGTGTCTCGGATAAGGTCATGAGGCCCCTCATGCGGTCTGTCGAGCGGGTGCTCCTGCCCGTTTGGCAAGTCGATGACGGCTTTGCTCCTCGGCAAATTATGTGTATCCTTGCGGTTGAAGATATGGATGCTTGGGTTGAGGACCCAGATATTAAGGTTTATAATCGTGCAGACTGCCCGATACCCGCATGTGGCTGACAAGCCGAGGCAACCCGGCTGGCTGGGCTGGGGTTGGCCCTCTCCGCCCGCACGTTTCGCAATCATGATTCAGATTCGAAACGACCTTCGATTGGATCATGGCTGACTTACGGTTCTGAGCCCATGCTTGCTACTGACCCGAGGGCGCGTCTTTCAGCTCCTAGAACAGAGCACACATGTTAGTAGTCCAGTTACCTGATTGATACAGCAAGGAGCGTGGGCCCGGCGGTTTCCGGAGTTCCATCGCGATGCAGGCGGAAAAGGACATATTTTGGATGCTGGGCGCAGGGTCATCTTGGATATTAATGGCGCTCGAGGACCATGGCCGAGGCCTCGTGGGAACAAACTTCGTCTAGAAGGACTTGGCGCGGAATAGTATCGGAGCTTGGTCCTTGTCGGTCGTGGCCCATAGCTTACCGTGGCTTCCGGTCAGCACATGGTGGCAAGGGTAGCACGGTCCGGTCCTCCGTATTGGGAATTGAGCGGCGGCTACGGCGCTGCGGCGCTACGGCGCTGCGGCGTGGAGACGCGCATAGAGGAGCCGGCGCGGCCCGGCCAGGTCGGTGCGCGATCGTGGGTTGCATCACGGTGTTTATGCTCCGTCCGAATTTACATAAAAAAGAACGAGTATTGTGCTAGAGCCGGAGGCCGTCGGACGCGGCCGCCCCAGCCGGCATTTCGGGGGGAGGGGGGGGGGGTATTAGCGACGAGTTGTTCCAAGCAAGCCAAGTAGGAAAGCTGGCCACGTCAGCTGGTGCAGGGCAGGCGGCCATGGACGCAATGTGGCTGTCATAGCAAGCAAGGGAGTGGTGGATGGGAGGACATGAAGTAAGTATGGGATGATGGATGCCGCCGGACGCGTGGCTGCGTGACCAGGATGCAAGATGGGGAATGCAGGACGTAGGATCCAGGACGCAGGATCCGGGACGCAGGATCCAGAATGAAGGATCTAGGATGCGGAATAGGGGGATGGAGGATGGACTGGAGTTGTTGGGCGCGGCGCGGCTGTGATGCCGTGGGAAACAGCTCTGCCAAAGGTGCGTCCACTGCACGTCAAGTGAGACGTCGTCCACCTCGCCGCCATCTGCAAGTCGGCTGTAGAAGATCAACTAGAACCAAGTGCCGAAGGCGACGGCCGAGTTTAAAGTCGCGGTCAGGCCGCCAGGATGGCATGGTGAGGGAGGCTGGAGGTAAGATGGTCTTGGTTTGAATGCACCAGCACCGCGGCACGGCGGAGCTATTATCCGCATAGTACTATAAACTCTATAGCACCCTAGGGTACGGAATACTCGTCGCAACAGGGCTGGCCCGGATCGCTCAGGTGCAAGTGTTAAGGATCAGATAAGACAGCCCTGGCCGCCCTGGGAAGGAGTCACGAGCAAGGTCCCCTGCAGTGGTCCATCTACTTACTTAGGTTCGGTATATGTACCCCACCAACCTTACCCTACGGTACGACACAAGGCAAGTAAGTAGGTAGTGTACGTACTTAAAGCATGTAATAGCTCTAGCGTAGTACCTATGTGTGTAACTGAGGAAGGTGGGGGAGGGAGGGGGGAGGGGGGGGTTGCGTTCATGCCCGAGCCATCTGGGCACGACACGGCACGCCACGGCACAGCACGGCAACCAACAACCCCTTTGTCTGAGGCTCTCTGGCTCGACACTACCGGCCACGACAGCATCAACAACGCGACGCCTACTGTGCTGCTGGCAGCACAACACAACAGCCGCATCCTAATTCACCCTCATCACTCACTCCGACACTTGTCCCAGCCAACCCCCCTTGCGCCCGCTCCTTCCCCGGCCCCTGCGAACCATCTCTCCTGCACGATCCCAACCACAATAAGCTCCCCGCGCATCCCGACTGCACACCTCGACCCGGTCCGATCCTATCCTCACCTCCCACCATGGCGACAAAGGTTTCGGCAGACCTCTTGGAGGACCCTGCCCTGTACATCTTCACCTCTCTCACAGCTGGCTCTGCCCACATCGTCACCGCCACCTCGCGTCTCGAGACCATCCTGCGCGCCAACCGGGTCCCCTTCAAGGCCCTCGATGTAGCCGTCGACCAGCGAGCACGCCTGCTTTGGGGTCGCCGCGCAGGCAAGGATCCTTCTGGTCGTCAACGCAAGCTGCCTGCCTTGTTCCAAGAGGGCTTCCTCGTCGGCGTAAGTCAGCCACCCCTGCCTGCCTTTACACGAGTGGCAGCTTCACGCCCAGTCCCCTGGACCGAGCACTGTTGCCCCCCCCCCCCCTTTTTTTTTTTTTCTTGTCTTCTTTCTCGCCCAGAGCGGCACTGACAGCATTACAAACGGATATCAGGACCTGGTTGAAGTTGAGGAATGGAACGAATACGGCGAGCTCAAAGAGCACGTCAAGATATACCATGACGAGTTCACCATCCCGACAAAGGAACAGGCCGCCGCGATGGTCCCGCGTATGACCAAGAAGCCTGTCGCCAAGCCTGTCACTGCTACCATGCCTGCCGGTGCTGCCGGTGCCAAGGCAGAGAACCAGAAGCCAGCCGAGACGCCCAAACCTGCTCCTAATGACCCCATGCGCGGACTTGCCCAGCAGGCGGCGCAAAAAGCAAAGCAGCTCAAGTCTGATAGCTTGCAAGCCAAAACACAACCAAAGACAGGGACTGCAGCCACTGCGAAGTCGGACGCCAAGCCGGCCGCAACGGCAGCTTCTGCAGGGAAAAAGGACGAGGTCACCAAGGCTGGCACGGCGGCGAATTCGGTAGCAGCGGCAACAAAGGGTGTGAGTGACCTCAAAATTTCAGCAGGAAAAAAGGAGTCCGTAACGGGAAAGGGCACCACGACCTTGAAAACTGCTGCCGATTCTACGGCAGGGCTGCAAAGTCCAACGTCAGGGGCAAGGGCGTCTGGAGCCGGACCCGCAGCATCCGCTGAGCAGGGGCTCCAAAGTCCTACGACGGGCAAGGGGGCAGTCGCCACGACGACGTCACCAGCCGGAACTGCTGCAGCTTCTGCTGCTGCGTCTAAGGACAAAAAGGCTGCCGACAAGCCAGAGGAGAGCTCAGAAGAGGAGGACGATTCAGAAGAGGAAGAGAGCGACGACGACGATGACGACGACAGCGATGACGACGAGGACGAGAAAGAGGAGAAGGAGAAGGTGAAGGGAGTTAAGGACCCTGAGCCGAGCAAAGCCGCTGAGGTGAAAAAGGCAGAACCCGCAAAGGCCGGTGTCAAAAAGGATGAGGTTAAGAAGGACCCAGCTAAGCCCACCGCAAAGAAGGCTGACAAGGAGGTGGAATCAGAAGAGGACTCTGATGAGGAGGAGGATTCAGATGACTCTGACGAAGATGATGAAGACGATGAAGAAGACGACAAGACAAAACCGGCCCCGACGGTGACCAAGAATGCCAATGCAGCTAGCAAGACTCCTGCCGCAGCCAAGTCATAGCAGTTATATATGTGATGACATTGTAGCTATTGCGACGACACGGCTTCTTGTGCTGCGTGAGTCTAGCACACGATATGATACCAGACTTGTTGGAGTGTGCAAGCCATCATAGCGCGATGCATAATCAGTCCTCGGATCAAAATTTAGCAAAGCATACATGCACTTCCAAGACTACCATTCTCCCATTTGACGGCTATACATGCGCCATTGAAGTCATAGTTGCAGATGACATATATTGTAATCACGGGCTTCAGAGATTTCATTCGTGAAATGATAAATTATTCGAGGCTAATGTGTTCGACTAGGTGGTATCCTTCTCCAAAGACTCCTGGATGTCTCCAGTCTCTCCGCGCCTATTCCACCATTGAGTGAGCTTCGGAAAAGACAAAGCAGAATCAGTATAGACCCTCGTCATCACTAGCCGTCCCATCCTGGAACTTGGCCACAGCTTTGCCCTTGCCCTTGTCATCGCTATAGTGTTGCTGTTCCTCGTTGTCGTCATCCTCTTCGCTTCCCGTAGCGACGGCTTTGCCTTTGCCCTTTCCCTTGCTGTCCTTCGACTTCCCCCTTGACGATGGTCGTATAGAGAGGTGCTGCTGCTGCTGGTTCGATGCTGCATGCCCATTCATCTGGCCCTGCCCATCTCCGGCAGTAGTAGCCGCGTCTTTCTTCTTATCCTTTGTCCCTTCGAACGTAGCCCGCACAGTTTCATAGTGCTCCAGCTCTCCAGCACTAACAGATGGAATTAACTCGCGATGGGCCTCCAGGAAATCCTGCTCTGTGACCATGACCGCAATGTCCTCGGCCGTGGCATAGTGGTCGAAGAAATTTGCGGTTGAGATTGGGTTCTGGCGGTGCTGTAGCTGGTGGTTATGACTGTAGTGGTCTGATGATGGAGAGTCACCGTTCTCGGGGTTGGACTGCGCATTATTGAGAGCGCGAATCTTGGCGTCTACCGAGGCGGCTTGCCGCGTGACGGCCTTCAACATGGCGTCGCTGCACAAAGCGTAAAAGTCGGCGCCTGTGTATGTAAAGGGAAGTTTGTCTGCCACAGACGATAATTGGAGTTGTGGGTGCAGGGTGAACCTATTCGAGGAGAGTCATTAGTCATTTATTTTCATCCAAGGGGTAAAGCCAGGAGGAATGAGCAGGGGATAAGATCACGTACTTCCTCGTTAAGGCCTCCATGATCTTGAGCTGCTTATCGTGCGTATCTGACACACCCAGGTAGAGCATCTTGTCAAAGCGGCCAGGACGCAGCAGCGCCTGATCAAGCAAGTCAGGCCTGTTCGTCGCACCAATCACAAACACACCGCCACCTCCGTCGTCACCGCCAGACATGCCGTCGAGCTCGGCAAGTAGCTGAGACACAATACGATCCATAACACCGCCGCTGTCACCCTGGTTGCCACGCTTCGGGGCCACGGAGTCGAGCTCGTCGAAGAAGACAACACAGGGCCGGGCATCGCGAGCGCGCTGAAACACCCGCCGCACGTTCGCCTCTGATTCTCCGATGTACATGTTGAGCAACTCGGGTCCCTTGACGGAGAAGAAGTTAAGGCTGTACTCGGTGGCGATTGCCTTGGCCAAAAGCGTCTTGCCGGTTCCAGGAGGGCCATAGAACAAGATCCCGGAGCGCTTCTTCATGCCCTTCGCGAACAGCTCCGGTCGCTCCAGTGGCAGCTGGATCGTCTCTTGCACGGCGTCCTTGACGTTGTTGAGACCGCCGACATCATCCCAGGTCACGTTAGGGATCTTGGGAGCGCCGATAGAATCTGCAAAGTTCTTGCGCGCAGCGTCCACTGCAAGCTCGAAGTCGCTCTTTATGAGGGACCGTGCTGCAGAGCCGCCTGCAACTTGGATGTCGCGCACGGTGACAGTCGTGCTGCCCTGAGAACACTTCTGGGATAATTTCTCGAGCCGTGCCTCTCGGGCAAGAACCGCCCGCTCCACGACATCGACCAAATCTCCGGCAACAAGTGCTGCAGTCTTGAGCGCAACACTGCTTACTTCGACCTCTGGAGCGAGAGACACGCCCCGGCTCTCGACGATGTTGCGCAGAATGCCTTCACGCTCGCCCTCGTCGGGCGCGCTCATCTCCAACTCGTGGGTGAAGAGGCCGCGCACACCGTCTGGCACTTTGTCAACTTCGGTTGTTGTCGCAATGAGGACTCTCGCGTCTGCCAACACCTCCTTCATGGCTGTGACCATTCTGTCGGCGGTAAGAGCTTCCAGGTGTCTGACTAGCAGAGCACAGCAGTCAGAGCCGCAGCTCATCGCACGGTCGGCGCGGGCTTTCAGGAATCCTTCAGTTTTGACATCACTGCCACCCGCGCCACTCTCGTTTACAATATCATAGGCGTCAATGGAAAAAGTGTGTAGGCCAATGTCCGCGCAGGCTTGAGTGGCTGCCGTCGCTTTGCCGATATTGCGTTGTGTTGACACGAGCAGAATAGCTACAGGGGGCATCTTGAGATGAATGGCTCGCTTGCTTGTGGCTGCAGCCATCAACTCGCGGAGTCGCCGTCGCAAGGGCGACACGAAGCCCTGGGCTGGCTGCTGGACAGCAGAAGAAAGCGAATCCTGTTCGGGTGTGGGTGCTTCCTCGATTCCAAGATAGCATGGCCAGCTGCTGTCTTTTGTGCCTGGTAGGATACTTGTGCCACTGCCAGATTGAGCGATCTGTGTCGTGCTCGTGTCGACGCATGCTACACCTCCCCAGACATCCTCTTCTTCATCCCCATCATCTGCTGTATCGGAAGACTGTCGTGTGATATGAGATATCCTGAACCACGCAATTCCATCCGGTCTTGTCTTGTTGCCGGATCTAGCACGGCTAGAAGCCTCAAGCGCAATAACATCATCCACATCGAGTCCGTTGCTGGATGCTGACGAATCCTGTATGGTGCGCCCAAGTTGTGTGTCGATAGGTATAGCCACAATGTCCCCTGCCTTGACCACCCGTATACTCTTGGCGAAGTGGCTCTTTAGACCACCGAGTATGGCTGTCTGCAAAGCTTTTTCTGATGATAGCGGGGTTCGAATTTGCTCAATGGTGACCTCCCGTGCATATGGTGGGTGAGAAGCTCCCGTGATTTTGGCTTGACCAGGCCGAGGATAAGCAAGTCTCTTCAAGGGAGCGAGGCGGACATATGGGGTGTTTTCTAGGTTGGCGATGAGCAGCGGTGACATAAATGCTGTGGGTCCGCTTGGCTTCTGGATTTGCGATTCGAAGAATGATGGCCTTCGAGCGCCGTTGTCGTGCTTGGCGCTTGGTATCCTGGTTACAGGGCGTTGGGAATATCCCTCTGGGAGCCCGTATACCTTGGCCGGCCGGCTCAAGGCTTCTTCAGTCTCCGAGTGGATGAAGCTCCCAAGCCCAAATAGCCCACTGCCATTCGCCGGGGGCTCTTCTGAAGCCTCCACGCGAACCCAGTCCCCAGAGAAACACCCGATTCGTGTCAAGGAGCTGATATCTACATATATACGAATCTCCTCGTCATCGCCGCCCGTGGGTTTCGGGTGCAGAAGATCTGATGGAATGGGAGTCATCAACCCTTGTGCTTTGAACAGCCTTCCCTTAGGTCTGTCAGCTCGGGCAGTCGTCGCAGTGAAGCTGGAGAACACGGAACCAGGTGTTGCGATGCCATTGGTCTTTCTTCCCCGGCCGATCGTCATCGGAGTGCCGGGCTGCAAAGTGGAGAGGCCGCTAACATTGGTGGTCGGTAGGGCCGGGGCTTGCAATGAGATCATGTCATCCAGCGAGTCGTCGGACAGATCGTCCTCAGCCTCGAGGTCTGACACCTCGGTTTCTGTCTCGGTCACGTCGTCGCCCGTGTCGGTGGGGGCATCGTTTCTTGATCGTTCTTCGGCGGCTGAGAAGAACTGGTCGTTTGCTGTGTCATCATCGTCCTGGCGTACCCCGTTCTTCAGAGCACGTAGTGCTCGGTCTTTCTTGGTTTGCGTGCCTCCCTTTGTCAATACGATCTTGGTCGTGGGGGCGAGGATTCCCTGTGCGACAGGCTCGCAGAGAGTCACAACACCGGGCGTTGGTGGCGTATGCGTGACGGGATGCGGCGCCAGCGGGAGTGGAAACATGTCGCCGTTGTGTACGACCCTGAGGGTCCCAAGCGCAATTCGAAGAGCGGCAGCCAGCCGGTCCGCGGGCCCTTCGCCAGCCACGACATCCAGGCCCTTGGCTGGGTGCTCGCTGAAGAAAGTGCCTTCTCCGTTCTCAAGCCTCTTGACGAGATCACTCTCGAGGCTGACAAAAACCGTGTCGAGTGCGAGAGCAGTCACATCAAGGACATAGACCTCGATGCCGCTACGACTGTGACTGGAAAGCTTGGATGGCGCAATGCGCTGGAGCGTCGTCGCGAAGCTCTGAAGCGCTATGGAGGATGGAGAGAACTGGATGGTCGAGTGAGCCAGGGCAGAAGATTTGACGATCGGGACAATGGTCCAGTTTGAATGCTGAGGACTGGATGTCGGAGTCCAGGGCGCAAGGGCTACATGATAGACGTCGGAGGTGTCTGTCGTGCCAGAATCGGCCGCCTCATCTGTTTGAAGCCAGCTCGGTTAGTATGCGGTGTAGAGGACCGCACATGGAGGATCCTGCATGTAGGCATACCTTCACGAAGATGCGGGAAGAGGTCGGCAAAGAGGTCGTCTGAGAGGATGCCGACATCGCCCTTGACGTGACCATCAAGGACGAGACGCGCGGAGATGGCTGCCTTGTCCTGTCTTCTCCTGCGTCTCCGCCTGCGGGAAGGGTCTGGTGAGCGTGATGGGGCCGCCATTATGTTTTGTGCCTGGCGTTTGGCGATGCGGCGGATGTGGCAAGCTGTTCAAAGGTTGTCGCGAGTCTGGCAAGTCATGAAGCTGGCCTGGTCAATCCGGCTGTGGTGGAGATGACAGAGCCCAAGCACCAACTTGGTCGACCGTGGCGAGGAAAGGGCAATGGACGCGTGCCTGGATCGAAATGCTGGAGCACCCTGTGGTGTTTGTCCGTGGAGGGGAGCGAGGACTTGGCAGGGAATTGCGGTGGTCTGGAATCGCGGTTTCGGCTGCAGGTGAGCTGGCGCGGCGGGCCCGGGCACGGGCAGCCGAGGCTGGACCGGGTGTGCTGTTGCTCTGCCGGGCTCTGGCCTGCGTGCCTGAGGTAATTAAGGTACCTTAAGCACTCTACCCTACTTAGGGTAGTACCTTAGAGCTCTGTCCGCTGGAAGGGTCCCCGCTGGGGGAAATGGATATTCAGGGGTCCTCTATCCTCTGTCCTCTGTCTACTGTGCTCTTCATTATCCACACCTGTCCATTGCGCTTGCCTATTTCTTGCTCTACTACTGCTCGGCAAGAACGCCTATACAATTATGGTCCGGCAGAGACGTGGAATAATCGATGCCCCCCCCCCCCTCCCCAAACCAATGACACAATCCTGCAATGATGAGCATTACAACAAGCATGGCATATACTCGAATTAGTCTGTTGATCTGCCAGAGACACACACTTGGAGCTGTTGAGCCGCCCGCGAAGACCTTCATTGTCGTTTGAGACGCCCCGACTCCTTCGGAGCAACCCGATCTCGTGCAGCCATCTTGAGGCTCTAGTGCCAAGACCGGAACATTTGGTCCATGACAGCTGCAGCCGAGCATGACAAGATTGGCGAGTGCTGATCATCGATCTAGTCGTCACGCCTGGCAGGTTCAGATTCGCGTGGGCTGGCAGTTCCTCGATGGTTCATGTCGTGCACCATTTCCGAATCTAACCTAGCGTCCCATGCGCCGCTGCACGCGGCTACATACTAGTAGTAATTATATAGCACATCCACCCATCACCTCAAGGTAACCTTGGATCAATCTAGGAAGTGACGTAGTCCACCAGCACCGCCATGACGCGACTTGACTGGAGCCGCCGGCTCGACATCCCGCAACCTTCACATGCCACATGCACCATGCTACGACTCGCCCGTGGCCCAGTCCCGCTTCGATCGATGCGGCTGAATTGAGTGGCTGCATTTCCCGAGTAGACGCTTGAGATGGATGTTGTTTAGCTCCGAGCACTAGAGTCCAGCATCTTCACTTCTGGCCAAAATCTTCATCTCTGCTTTTGTTAGTCTTCGAGCTCCTCCTCCATCGTCTCATTGCACAACCACCTTCATTGCTTGGGACCAGGCTCCTCTCACACGCAGTCTGGCAAGCTTGCAGCGCATGTAACTCATGTTTACTTGCACAGTCATTACAACATTGTGATACAGGGAGTGGGGAGGAGTTCGTGCAACGTCATTCTTCACCTTGGCTGCGCCGCCAGCATCTTTTCAACACCACGGTCCTCGAGAGCTTGGCTCCTATACAATCGCAACCCTCCAGTCTGCTTGCCAGAAATGACTGCCACTGTGCAGCTCGGCTCTCAGCCGTCCGGCACCTCAACAGCGACGGCGGCGATCGACTATGCCCATCAGTCGGAAAAGCTGTCCCACCAAACCTCACATGATGGGCAGCACCCAGAGTCTGTTGCCGTTGAGGCACGCTTCGTCACGCCGCAAGACCCGGTCATCGTTACTGCCGACGGTCATCGTCTCCCAGGCGTGCCGCTGCCCGAGGCATATAAGCTCAACTCTCTCAAGGCGGCTCTCGATAATGAGAGAAATTCCGTGAAGCAACCCTCGAGGAGCCAGTCTAGTGGACATCTCAAGAAGGCCAAGGATTCTGCCAGCGAGAAGCTCCAGCAGAAGCGAGGGAGGACGTCTACCGGTTCTGCATTGGGTGCCTCCTCGCCGCCGTCGCATACAAACCCCCTGTTTCCGCCTCTACCGCTTTATGGTCCACCGTCGATGCTGAGGGATTTGCAGTGCATGACTTTCAGGATCTCTGCGTTCTTCTTGAGTACTGCATTCCTGGCTGTCATTGTGTTAGGCGCTTTGTTCACCAGCATTCCTCCACTATGCTCGAGGATATGGCTGCGGGTGCAACTGAGGGATCCCGATGCGCAACGACCTTTCCACGAGGAGGAAGTGAGGAGAAGTCGGTTTCGTGCCGAACAGAACCGAACTTGGGCAGAACGAGAAGCTACCCGCAGGGACATTGGAACAGGAGAGAACACAACACAAGCAAATGATGATTTTGTTCCAACAGAGGGCGGCCCGGATCCTGTTGTCTGTGACCCAGCCTACTACGCTCGCAGGGTTGGACTCGACATCGAAGAGATTCAGGTGCAGACGGAAGACGGCTTCATCATTGACCTGTGGCACGTCTTCGACCCACGCGAGTACACGAAGTTGGATAATAAGGAAAGAGGTTATCGGACCCCAGACCCCTTCACAGGATCGCAACGGAAGCGCCTCAGAAACCCAAACCAGAAGCCGAAGTTCCCTGTCCTGCTGATGCACGGCCTTCTGCAGAGCTCGGGCGCGTACTGCGTGAATGACGACGACTCGCTGGCTTTCTACTTGTGCAAGGCAGGGTACGATGTTTTCCTCGGCAACAACCGGTGTGGCTTCAAGCCACGACATGTGCTGTTGGAGTACTCCGACCCGCGCATGTGGGCATGGAACATCCGACAGATGGGGGTGTACGACCTCGCAGCCTTGACTTCTCGAGTACTATTCGAGACGGGTTTCGACAAGATTGGGCTTATCTGCCATTCACAAGGCACGACGCAGACGTTTGTGGCACTGGCCAAGGAGCAAAGACCCGACCTTGGCGAGAAGCTTACAATCTTTTGCGCACTTGCCCCTGCAGCATATGCCGGGCCTCTGATTGGGAAGATGTACTTCAAGTTCAGTAAGTAGCGGGACTTCCCGGCCCTGTATGTCTGGTTCCGCAATGATTAACAATTTCTCGGCAGTGCGCATAATCTCACCTGCAGCATTCCGTGTGATGTTCGGCATCCATGCATTCATCCCACTCATGATGGATATGCACGCGCTCCTACATCCGAAGATCTACGGATGGCTGGGATACAAGGTGTTCTCCTTCTTATTCGACTGGACGGATACAAGATGGGATAGGGAGCTGAAGGATCGCATGTTCCAGTTTGCTCCTGTCTATGTCAGTGCCGAGTCGATGCGATGGTGGTTGGGCCGGGAGTGCTTCGCCAAGCACAAGTGTATCCTCTCTACCAAAGAACAGTGGCGCGCCGAGGAGCGAGAGGACGAGGTCCTGGCTAACATGGAGACTGGCCCAAGTCCAACGGCAGACAGGGTAAACACGGAGGAGAAGGAGGAGCTCAAAGACCAACAAGCCGGGCGACGCAGGCCCAAGGGGTCCACAGCATGGTACAACGAGCAAGTCTGCCCTTTCGCGCTGTGGGTTGCCGGCAACGACGACCTGGTGGACGGCAAGAGGCTGCTGCGACGTTTTGAGAATGGTCGCGAGCCGCATGTCCAGGTTGTGCACAGCAAGATCATCGAAGAGTACGAGCATCTGGATGTTATCTGGGCCATGGACGCGCGGCAGCAAGTGTTTGACGAGGTGAAGGAGGTGCTGTGGAAGACATGCCACGTGAGAGATGACTGCCGTATCCCGGCTGGGTGTGAAGGTGTGGAGGCATGGGTAAGGTCCAAGGAGCAGAGCCCAACTGACGGGGAGCAGTCGAACAGTGATGCACACTGTTGATGCTTGATGAATGGTTACACGTTACAATAATCGTTGGTCTCAGTTGTGATAGATGTTTCTCAGATACCACAGCGCGGAGTACAAAAAGGGTGGTTGTTGCAGCTGTTTCATGCATACTATGTACTTTTGACATAGGTCCATACTTAATATATAGTACCTATAGAGCTTGTTCCTTCATCTTGCCAGAGGCACTGCAAGAGAACGGTCTGCTGCACGGTGAGGCGTTCGCTTCGTATCGTAGGGTGTGTTATACTACATGTGGTTCCTGCCGGCAGCCGTGAGTCTCACCGCCGCGGCTCCAGTCGGCGATACAGGTGTCGGACTGATGGCCTGGCACTCATCACCGAGGCAGCAACCGCAGCGGCAGCCGAAGCAAAATTGGAGTCTAGACCCGAACCGGATGCAGCTCCGTGCGGGGAAAATGGGGAACTTGCGCAGCAAAGGTCGAACCCCACGCCGGACCCCCAGGCCAGCCAGCCAGACCAGTGCACAGTCAGTCTAGTCCAGTCCAGTCCAGAGCGATCCACAGCGGAAGTCGCCCGTGGGGAGTGCTTAAAGTACAGTACCTACTTACTCTAGCCAGGGAAGTGTATCGTCGGCTTTGGGCCCAGGTCTCGTGCCCCCTGGCTCGGCCCTTCTCGTCCCCGTTCTCCGCATGACGACAGTCGATGCGCCGGGCGCTCTTTTCCTTCCCTTTACATGTACATCCCATCCCGCCCCTTCCAAAGCTTGCCCGAAGCTATATCCTAATTGTCAGCTGCTTCTTCACGTGCTCTCTTACCACTACCTATTCTCATTTACTCTCAGACCTGCTGCCACAGACCACCCACAATGCCGGTTAGGGCTGTTTACCCGGACCTCGTCATCCCTGACGAGGATTTGTGGACGTACCAGTTTGAGCAAAAGTCGAGGCCCTTTTCCGAGGACAAAGGTATGATAAAGCTGCTCCCCACCAGCCTACAAATCGGCTGCCTCTTCCTTTTCTCGACCAACCATTAATCCTCCGGCCACCGCACAGAAATCTACATCGACCCCGACACCGGCCGCTCATACACATGGGCCCAGACAAAATCCATCGCGCAGGAATTCGGTCGCGGCCTGCGCGCTCAATGGGGTTTCCAAAAGGGCGATGTGCTAGGCTTTTTCTCCAACAACACCATCGACTTTGCCCCCGCATTCTTCGGCGTGTTGTGGTGCGGCGGCGCGACGATGACGGCGAACCCGGCCTACACGGCGACCGAGCTTGCTTTCCAGCTCAAGGACTCTAGGTCGAGGGGCATCGTCACGCAAACACCCTTCTTACCAATCGCGACCGCCGCCGCCAAGGAGGCGGGCATCCCGCTGGACCGCATCGTCCTCATGGGCGATGGGCGGGATAAGGGTTTCAAGCACTTCACCGAGATCAAGGATGCTGCCGGCAAAGTGTCGGTCAATGATCGGGCAAAGGTGAAGGCCAACAAGGACCTCGCATTTCTGGTGTACAGCTCCGGCACGACGGGCCTACCCAAGGGCGTTATGCTCACGCACACCAACGTCGTAGCCAACTTGGTCCAGCTGCTGGATATGGACTACAAGTACAACGGTCTGCATCACACAGGCGAGCCGGACGGCAAGGGCGACAAGCAGCTTGCGATCCTGCCCTTCTTTCATATTTACGTGAGTCTCCCCTCCTTAGACACATTTCCCCCGGCTAGTCAACCATGCCTCGTCCTTGCATGCATGATCTCTACTGACCACACAACAGGGCCTCACCTGTATCGCCCTCCAAGGTCTGAAAATGGGCCTTCAAGTAGTCGTCATGCCCAAGTTCGACCTTGAGCGCGCATGCCAAATCATCCAGAAGCACCAGATAACCTACATCTGCGTCCCGCCCCCGATTGTCCTGGCCCTCGCCAAGAACCCCATTGTAGACAAATACGACCTCTCCTCAGTCAAGTGGCTCAATTCCGGCGCCGCGCCTTTGGGCAGGGAACTGGTCGAGATGGTCTGGCAGCGTCTCAAGATCCCCATCATGCAAGGCTACGGGCTTTCGGAGACCAGTCCCACCCTGACCAAGGGCGTGGTGGCGGACTGGGCCAAGTACAACGGCTCGTGCGGGAAGCTGATGGCCAACATCGTCGCAAAGATTGTCGATTTGGACGGCAATGAGCTTCCCCAGGGCGAGGAGGGCGAGTTGTGGGTTAAAGGACCGAATGTGTTCCCCGGCTATCTGAACAGGCCAGAGCTGAAGGCCGATACTTTCAGCAAGGATGGATATTTCCGGACAGGCGATATCGGGTATTACGACAAGAAGGGCAACTTTTACATCACGGATCGACTGAAGGAGTTGATCAAGTACAGTACGTTTAAACCAACCCCCCCCCCCCCAAAAAAAAAGGAACCAATACTGACCGGCTGGTTCACCGCGGAAACAGAGGGCTTCCAAGTTCCCCCCGCCGAGCTCGAAGCCAAGCTCCTCTCGAACCCACAGGTCAACGACGCATGCGTGATCCCTGCGCACGACCACGAGCGCGAGACAGAGGTGCCCCGCGCCTACGTAGTGCTGAAGCCGGGCGTCCAGCCGTCCGACGCCAAGGCCAAGGAGATCCAGGAGTGGCTCGATGCAAGAGTCGCCGAGCACAAGAAGCTCCGCGGCGGGGTGCGGTTCATCGACGAGATCCCCAAGAACGCCAGTGGCAAGTTGCTGAGGAGGGTACTAAAGGATATGGCGAAGAAGGAGGATCGGAGGGAGAATGGAGCGAAGCTGTAGTAGTGTTGTTGGTGTTGCAGTTGTTGTTTTGTAGGAGTGAGAAGGAGAGGTGGACACATACTGCGGTTCGATAGTTTTGGGTAGATAGAGAAGAATATGGTATATCGACTATTGCAAAAATTCTATAATCATAAGCATCATGTCCTGATCGTATATCCGGTTTTAATTCGACGGTTAGCATTCAAATACAACAAGCGCCCAGACTTGGAACGGATAGAGGCCCGCAGCCTCAACGAGTACTCCATAGTGTTACAAAATAATCTACACGAACCCCATTCTCACAAAACCTATACATATCCCTTCTGCACAATAAACCGATCCCCCGCAATCCACGTTTTCCCAAGATGAGACATCAACCCAGCTTTTCACTCTCCTCCAGCAATCTCTCCACCGTGAACCTCGGGTCCCCCTTCCCAAACGCCTCCAAGAGCTCCCTCTTCGCCTTGTCCACCCCGGTCCCGCCGGCCCCCTCGCCACCATAGAACCGCTGCATGAGCATGAGCAGCCACTTGGCGTCGTCGACGCTGGCGCCCCTGCCCTCGACCAGGCTGCCCGCCATGAGCACCACGCCCTGGTCCCTCGCAATCTCCCTGTCAAAGTAGTGCGTCACGCTGGTGTGCGGCTGCGCCCACTCCCCGCGCGCCTTGTACTCTGCCAGCTGCGTAAAGAGGACCGTGGCGGTCTCGCTCTCCGCATCAAACACCCACTGCAGGAAGTGGATCTCGGCGCCGACGTCGGCGCCCCGCGGCACGGGGAGCACGAATATCGGGTGCTTGCGCGCCGTCAGCTCGAGGTGGGCGTAGGTCGTGCTGGGGATCACGGCGCACAGGCTCGTCGGGTTGTGGGCGTGGCGCAGGCGCCAGATTGCGCTGAGTTCCTTCTCGGGCAGGGCGCGGGCTTTGGAGAGGTCGAGGATGTCGGAGAGGGGTTTTATCGCGGCGTTTTTGTTGCTTTTCGGGGCTTGTGAGGTTGCGGGAGGTGGTGATGGCGGCGGTGGCGGCGGTTGTGCTAGTCCATCCGTCGTGGCACTCGTCGTTGTCGTCGTTGTCGTCGCAGAAGGTGGCTGCGCATCAGACAGCAGCGCGTCCAGCCCGGGGACGGACTCGACGCCATCACTGCGCCGGTACTCGTGGATCTTGTCCTTATACGCCTCTTTCAGCTGCGCGACCCCGTCGTGACCTTCCTCCCGCGCCTTCCGCTCCAGCTGGTCCCTGTACTTCTCCGTCACGCTGCGGTGGGGACTCTGTGTCGTCGCGAGGAAGCGCACGTCGTGGACTGCGGCCCAGCGGCGCTGCTGGAGCTGCTGCCGCGGCAGCGGGCGGAGGAGGAGCGCGGCGGGGTGGGTGGCGGCAATGTGCCGCACCGCGGAGAGCGTGCGGAGGGAGGGCAGCATTCTGGGTGTGGTGGCGCGCATGATGGGGGCGAGAAGATTGATAGTGGTGGTGGTGGGTGTTGTGGCCATGCAGGTTATGGTGTCGTGGTTACGTCGGCTAGGGATTGTTCAAGTCGACGTCAGTAGAGTTGGTGGTAATGGAAGGTGGGCTTGGAGATATCGAAACTGCAGAATTCACAGCTCGCTGGAAGCTCTGAATGGCTGCAGGCGGTGCCAGAAAAGCTCCCGAGGTCGGGCGGCATACTTGGAGTGGGGCAACATTACATTGATATGTTCTGTTCATGCATCATCTTGACGGCGAACGAATCCAAGGCATCATGCATATAGGTTCTCTTGGGGATTTGTTTCTGTTTCATTCAACTGCTTCATCAGCCTCAGTCGGTCGAGAGACAGAGGGAGCTCAATGCGTAGGACACAGGGCAGCAATGAAATAGCCAGGCCTCAGGAAGACATGCATAGGCCCCAGACAAGCTTTACGCCACGTTGGAGAAGAAAACAACAATTACTCCAAAAGGACGAGAACACTGAAACGGGCCAATGGGATGTAACAGCAACACTGCAGGCGATCCTTGCTCCAAAACGTCGATCTATTTCCATCCATAAATACACGTTCGAGGTGAAACTCACTCAGACTTGAACTTGTTCTTGATGCAGGCATACAATTGTGGCATTGAAAGTCTAGCAGATCTATCGGGCTCGTCTTTGAGTCTCAGTCTATGCTCGCCTCTATATTCAGTACAAGTGTGCCCCCTTCTAGGTTTGTGGTATCATGACAAGCTCTTCTCTCTATGCAAAAAAAAAAAAAAAAAAACCCCCGCAGAACCACACCTCTAAGCGTTGGTGGGCTTGAGGACAAACGGCTCCTGACCCTCCTTGAAAGGAACACCAAGCTCGAAAAGCTTGGTAATGACGGCAGAAAAGTCCTTGAAGAACAGCTCGTTATCCTTGGCGTACTTCTCAACCCACGGCTTCATGGCCTTGTCCTGGATCAGGGCTACGTCGGCGGGCAACATCATGAGAGTCTTGCCCTTGTCCTGGAGCTGGTAAGGGCCGTTCCACTTGCGGGGAGTCCACTTCTCGGAGAGAAGCAGGGTGAAGTAGTCGTTGGTCATGACGGTAGGGGAGAAGGTCCAGGGTCCTTCGAAACCACTGCGGTCGGTGTGGCAGCGGCCGAGAGCGTGAGCGCCAGCCAGCGCAACGATCTCCTGGTCGTTGAAGCCCATGCGGTAGAAGATGTCACGGAGGTGCTTAGAGCCCTGAGCAGCGTCAGGAAGACGTCCATCAGGTGTGCAGGCAGCCGCGTCACGGTCGGAGCGGCCAGGGCGGTAGGGGATGACGGGACCCTGCATCTCCTGGATAGCGGCAACACCAGCGAGGATCCACAGGTCAGAGTAGGAGATCCAAGGGAACTTCTCTATAGGTGAACAAATGTTGTCAGTTGGTTGTGGTACAAACGCGCAGGCACCGAGTGTAGACCGCAATATCACTCACTCTTTACGGGCTCGAGGAAGTCGCGGGCAATCTTGAGACCAGCGTTGGCACCGTGGTCACCTTCGGGGGCAAAGCGCATGGTGGCACCGTTGCTGCCGCCAGTGCCCGTCTCCTTGTCATAGGTACCGCTAGCATGCCAAGCGAGTCTGACAAGGACGGGGCCGTAGCTGCCGTCATCGTAGTCATCCTTCTCCTCGAGACGGCTGGCGATCTCGTTGTAGACCTTCTGGTAGTCCTCCTTGGAGGGGGAGAAGACCTTGGCAGAACCGGAGCCCTGGCCGAGGACGAGGTAGCCACCAACACCGGCCACGGCGGCAGCACCGAGCCACATCAGACCGGATGACGAGCTGGCCTGCTTGGGCGCCTCAGAGGAGTAGAAGCGGCGGCCGTTCTGGCGGAAGGCCTGGCGGGAGGCAGTCGAGAAACCGCTGCGGCCAGAGGCGCGCACAGCCGCGCGAAGGGCCTGGCGAGACACGTTGGCAGCCGACATCTGTGGGGAGAATGTGATGTCAGAAGGGGCTCAGACAACGGTGATGATCACGAAAGCTTCCATGTTGGGACAGAAGTCTTACCATGAGGGTGATTAGGTATGTGCGGGGAGGACGAGGACTGTGTGGAAGCAAGAGATCACAGGAGGAGGCAAGAAGGAAGAGGAAGTCTACGCAGATAACACTTCTGGGGAAGAGCTGAGAAAAAGGCGGGCCAGAAGACGCTCGGAAAGAGGGTCCAGGACCGACCCGGAACGAAGATGCTTCCTACGCCGGCTCAGGCCCGAGGCAGATTATTAGTTTCCGCACGAGGAGCGGGCTAGGACTGCATCACAGGCGATTTTCTGTTTGATATGGGGTACACGCCATTGGCCTGGGCAGGGTCGTCGGCCCACTGCGCAACATGCTCGAGCCCCCCGGCGACGGCTATCAGGATACCTCAGGGTCTACCTAAGGACTACCCCAGTAACTTATCGGCGGCGAGGTTGTCCAAGGGGGTCCTCACGTTTGCGAAATGCAGCCTGTCGGCGCAAAGAAGCTGCGGCCCCTCCAGGCATCGGAGCACACACTGTCTCCGCACTGTTATCCGCCGGCTAAAAAGCTGCGCTACTTGAGGTGCGGGAGATAAGACTTGGCACTATGGCGCTTGTACCTGCATGACCGTGTCATGGACGCACGGCAGGCCGTTCCGGAGGGTCTGAGGTCAGGCCCAGAGCTGTCCACGGGCGCCAGCAGCTCCGCGGCCTCAGAATTTTTGGTTTCTGACCGCCGGAAACCATGTGCAAGTTCGCCTTTCCCGACGTTGCTAGGCGCCGCTCCGATCTCGCACCACCACGTGCCCTATCCGTCGTCGTCACACCCACGTCAGATACTTACAATAGGCAGCCGCGCGCAGAGGATTGGTTGTTATTGCTGTGTTGCATGCTGTGTGCGGGTGTCCACACCGCACCACTTTCGATATCATATCGTCTAGGCTCGGTTCGACCCGACAGAATGCCACGCTCACCCGCCCCCCCCTTTCGACGACCTCAGGAGATCCGTCAGCAAGAGCGTAAGGCCCATTTGTCATAAAACATGCGAGGACGCATACGCAGGGGGAAACCATCCTGGTCTCCCGCTGACATCGGCATTTGTAGAATAATTAGCACATGCCCTGTAGGGTTGACAGGTGCGCACCCGCCTCCGCACCTGCATAAGCACAGTATTAAAGTACAGCTGGCGTTGGCATGCAAGAAGAGTCACCTTAAAACGCTGCGATTAATTGATTATTCTATTGCTCGTACATCATGGCCTAATGCTTTGTCATACATCATCCGAGATTGGGCACCTTCTAAGATCAGCTGGTATCGTTTAGCTATGACCGAATGACATGTCAACACGTGATGCCATCAGACTGGAAGAACATCCAGGTCGCCATTGCGTCTACACGCAGGATGCATCGGCCAACATCACTCTGGCCTTGACATGCACATGCGGCCCTCTAGCCGGATATAGTGCAGTAAGAACTGGCTTCGCATACGGGCGAGCGAGTGGCACAGCGCGCCCATTGCCCTGCCAAATCAGGGAACTCTATGTGTACATAATGCATCATGCCATGAACCTGGTGATACTCGCGGAGTTACGAGGTCAAATCAATCGCCCGGTTTCGATGATGGCTGGGATTCTGTATCTTTCAGAGCCTCAAGCAAACGGCGCATTGCCTGTTGTACTTGCGGGCTCGCCGTAATATTCGTAATAGGCTGGATGTCGGCTTTCGGCCTTGGCTCTTGATGCCTCATCCAGAGGTCCTTTGTTCGCGCCGTTCACTTTGTCCGTGGACTTGTCTAGTGTTGTGAGAGATGCGGGACTACAACGGGTTTAGTCAGCTTCACGACACATGGTACTCTATCGTGCGGCGCGGTACAAACTTACCCATAAACCTCACGATCCACCGCTAAGAACTCCTTCATGGCGTCCTTGCCACCACGGTCCTGCAGGTACGCCATGTACAACAGGTACATGTCCTGCTTGGAAGCAGATGATATGCGACTCTTCGTACGCAATTCATCAAAGACGTGCTTAACACGCTCAAACTGCTGATCCTCCTGTCCGACGGTTGCAGGCTGTTGAAGCTCAAAATCGATCCACTTTTGCCAGAAGTGGCGGCTGTCGGCATACCATTGCACGTTCTTGACGAACACGGTCCTCGCCTCGTCGCTGGACCCCTTGGCCCTCCACAGGAGATAAGCCCAGTGGCTCACAAGGACTGCTTTTGTGAAAAGATCGACGTTTTGCGAGTCAATTTGCGCCTTGAGGACCTCGATTGCGGCATCCAGTCCACCTTGTCTCCTCTCAAAGTTTGCCCAGGATATTATGGCTTCGACGCAGTCGGGCAGCTGCATCATGATTGCTTCATGGATGGCCCGAGCCACGTCGATGCGACCACAGGACTCCTCAAAGTACGCAAACTGTAGTCTGATGCCAGGACGACTGATCGGAACGAATATTGTCGCAGCGCGCATATAAATATGACGCACTTCCTCTTCCTTGCCGGGTTGGGCCGCCATCCACTTTGCGTAACGAAACCAGAACTCATCATACAGGGCACACGTGACAACACATCGCTCATAAAGGAATGTCGTCCTAGCGAAATCGCCTGCGCCTTCTTCGAAATCCAAATACCGCCGCCAGTTCATGAGCTGAGTATGCTCGAGCTCTGTGACGTGGAAGTAGGGGCGCTTGAGCTCCGACTCAAACGTCCACCGTTTGGTCGTCTCTTCTTGTGTGTGTTGAAATGTCTCGAAGTACATGGCATCGATCTTCGCTCGAAGGTCACGTTCAACTTCAGCCTCTGAACGCGCCGCAGCTCCGTATGCCGCCGCCTCTGCATTGACTTCGGACTGAAAGCGAGCAAGAGTTTCAGCCTCGCAGACCTCTGTCAACGGTCGAGTATGGGCGAGCTGACGAAACCTTTCGTAATAGCGAGCATACTGGTGCATGGGAACGGCAATGACCCTTTGGAGAATGGCAAAGATCTTGTCATGAGCCTCCTGTCTCTCCTCGTACTCGAGATACTTGTCCCAGAACGGATGCGCGAGGAAATCCAGGCCTACACAAGTTGCAGCCCTGTCGAAAAGCCTGGTGTACCCGGTTAGCAGGAGCCAAAGGGAGGGATGGGGATAGGCGGGACGGAGAGGGATGGCAGTACAGGCAAGGAAATCTGTGCATAATGTGCCCGTGCCACGCCCTTCTCGATGCCGCCGAGCGTTACAAGGCCATGCAGATGAGTGGACGGGAGGTGTAAAGTGTGGCTCTCCGGAAAGATCAACGCCTGAATATGACTGTGAGATTCTCCCCAACAAGTATGGTTGTTGTTGGCATTCTCACCGTCCGAATATGTGATTCGCGCTCGCTCATGGAATGACTTCGACAACGCGGGATGATTGTCGCGGGAAAGGGTTTTCGTGCCACATAAGGCTGTGCTATTCCGACGGAGTACGGTTATGGGGATGGGGAGTGTTCCTCCTCAATACTTACTCTCTGACCAAATGCGGGGTGTGTGTTGTCTCCATCTTGAAAGAGCAGTATGACGTCCAGAGATCAACGCAATTGGTGATGCTGGCGCAGCCGCGCTCGTAAATCATCTCGGCGGACTCGGGGCCGGAAATGTTGAACTCGAGGTCCGCATACTTCTTCCAGTAACCAAATAGTAGCGGAAACTTGAGTAAGAAGCGATCGTAGGCGTCGCGCAAGGTTGCAAGTGCCTGCGGGCTTGAGTTGCGGTTCAGGCCACCTTCTTGGGCTTCGCACGCTCGAATGAGCTTCTCCCAGGTCTCAAAGTTGTCGGTATCTGCTTCCTGTATTTAGACAACACATTGCAGTCAGTATCTGATCGAGAAGTAGAAATGGTGGCGATTCATCCTGCGGATCTGGTTTGCGCCCGTGACAACTGACCACCTCTAGAGCAAGCTTCTTGATCTCGGCATTCTCGTCCTCCGGCGCGCCGAATTGGTTGTAATCCGACATGGTCACAGAACCAGTGCTGCTCAGCGATGCTAATTCTCGTGTCAATTGCGGCACAGAAGACTTGTCGCGCTTCGTAGGATTGGCTGTCGGAAGGCTGTGTCGGGGGTCTTGTCGCAAAGGGTGATGAGTGTAGGCAGATACCAGCGAGGCGCGAGGCGAGGCTGGCTGGCTGGCTGATTTAGATGAGCTGCCGCGTCCGAGCAGGGTAATGCGCAGCGAATCAACAGACGACCCAGCCTGCGACGCAGAGGACCCACCCACCTGGGCACATGCCATTTGGCCAGGTCTTGGCCACGCTAGCCTAGCCTGAGTGTCTTGCATTACATAAGCCACGCTATCGTATATCCCAGGCCCGTTTGTCGTGCAGGAATTTTTGATCTCTTCCACCCGCAGAAGCATTTCTTCAGGATCAGCTAGCAAGCTCAGCAGTGCCAATGCTAGGCCTACGCGCCCATCACTATGGAGTGCATCTACACGAACAGATTGTGAAGCACCGTCTCTCTGGCAACGTGAAGGCTTCCGTCTGTTCTATGTCCTGGTAGGTTCATGTATTGTCTTGTGTGTACGCGCAAGGAACTTCGCGTCGCCCAGTCCACTCAATTGAGCTCCATATCTGGACCAAGGCTTGTACTTGATGCGGAAAGCCTTTCACCGTCATATCTTTTTTCACCCTCCCCGAGCTATGATTGTCGCAGCAGGTCTATGATGATACTCCAAAACATTTTATATGATAGGAAGAGGGATATCCAAAGTTTTGGACATGATCTTAACTATATAATCTGAGACCTGTTGCGTTGAGCTTCTTCATTCCCTAGTTTGCATCTCTGTACGGAGTATACCTATAGACTCTTGTTCGATCCCGCAAAGGACGAATTTTCGCATCAATGACAAGAACAGAGCCTGGCAATGACCTCTGCGCTGTGCTTCTAGCCGTACTTAGAATGACGTCTCCGAGACACGAAGCAGTGTAATAACCTAAACCCTCCTGGTTTCCATGGTTGCAAGGCGATATGTTGGGCCACTTTCGGTAGGAAACTATGCTGTTGTAGGAGCAATTACGCCTCCCGTGCCCGAAAAGCCCGGCCATGCTGTTCTGTTTCACTGTGCACAGTTTCCTCTACCATAGATTTGCTTCACCCCTGTGAAAATCAGTCATGAATATATCAGTTTGTGCTTTGATGCAAACTGGTCGGCCATGGGAGCCGTAGCCTGACCATGTACGGAGGTGCGTCTCAAAAGTATTGATCCGCCAAGAATTGACAATTCCAGCGAGCCGCGCTTGACAGCTGCCAGACACGGCCAGGATCACTGCAGCTTAGCACGAAATATGATCTGTACTTTGCGGGCCGTCTCCGTCAGCCGCTCAATAGATGTACTTAAGATGAGTTGTAATAGTGTGCGCATACTTACACACCATATTGCCAGCTGTCGCTTTTCGGCTGTATTAGCGCTGGATCAATACTTTTGAAAGGCACATCCGTACTTTACGTAGCACTAACGTTATGGGCGCTAGGTAGTTTCAGGGTGCTTAAGGTAGGGTACGAGCAGGGCCAGCTGGCCACCCTGGGGCAACCACAACGTCATCCAGCACTGCCGCGCAAGCTCAATCGAGCTGACACCACCAGTATCCAGCTTGGGGGAATCAACATTACACCTACAGCGGCACCCTCACATTACGGTTCTGCTCGGTTCACTGCGCCGCGGACGCCAATGGCGCGACCAGTCAACCCGACCCGAGAACTTGTAGCGCTCGCGAGTGCTCAGCCTCATGCAGTGTAGTCTCGACCTCGAAGCACCTGTCTGCACATAAGGGATCATGGACCAGCACCACTTTCCTGGGCCACCCAGCGGCAACTCGTCGTCGCCGTCAGCCGAGAAGTCAAGCCAGCTTCTCATCCGTGACTTTCCGCACCGAGCGATTGCCATTGCGACCCCGACACACGCCCTGATCCTCCGCCACAGCTCGACAACCTCAGAAGCCATCAATGATGGCTCGCTTGCCGCGGTGCCCTCGGCCCGACCTCGTGCCGACACCAATACTGCAAAATGTATGGTCGAGTTCGCGCCGGTAACCAAGTCGCTTCTTGCGGACTTTCGACCATTGACACCTCGGCCGGTCTATGGCACACTTGGTCTCATCTCCATAGAACAGGATGTCTTCCTATGCGTGGTCACACATGCGACCAGGGTTGCTCAGCTACGCCCTGGCGAGACTGTGGAACGCATCGTCAGTGTCAATTTCTTCTGCCTGAACAGCGCCGCATATGACAATGTCTATTTGTTGAACCCCTACGACACAGAGAGCGCCGATTCCGCATATAGCCAGAATCTAGCTCGTAGGGAAGGCGAAATTGAGTACCCTTACCAAGAGCTCCAAAAGCTGCTCAGCAATGGAAGCTTCTACTATAGCACCGATTTCGACCTGACCAATAGATTGCAAGACAGACCCGTCGACTCAGATACATTCAACATCGATAATTTTGACGACGCCTTTCTGTGGAACTCGTTCATGGTCAACCCCCTGCTCCGGTTTCGGTCACGACTCCGAACTCACGAACGTGAGGCGCTAGATGCCTCACGTATTCTGACATCTGCCATACGAGGTTTCTGCCTGACTATGGCGATCCCACAGTCTGCGGCGCCCCTTAGAGCGGCAAACACCGGTCGTCCTTCCTTCTTAACAGTGGTTTCGCGGTTATCATGCCAGAGGGCCGGGACTCGATTCAACAGTCGAGGCATTGATGATGACGGGCATGTGGCCAATTTCGTCGAGACTGAAACAGTCTACTGGAGCCCAACAGGTGTTCTTTTCTCGTATGCTCAAGTCCGAGGCTCCGTGCCTATCTTCTGGGAACAAGCTGCTGGACTTATTCCTGGACAGCAAAAGATCACGGTCACGCGCTCTGCGGATGGTGCCCAACCAGCCTTCGATCGGCACTTTGAGGAGCTGGAACAGTCGTACGGTGCCGTGCATGTCGTCAATCTTCTGAGTGCGACCAAGCCTGACGAAGCACAGCTGACTCAGCTCTATCATTATGGAATTCGACACAACCCACTGTCACGTACTGGCACATCTCAAGACGCCGATCACGCCTTGCTGCGCCATACCGACTATGACTTTCATGCCGAGACGAGGGCGACAGGGTATGAAGCTGCCCGAGGCATTCGTCAATACATTGAAAACTCAGCTGATGGCTTCGCATATTATCTTGCTGAGGAAACGGATGATATGTATGAAACAGGCGGCGAGCTGGGCAATCGTCGGAGGCTAGTTGTTGTTCTACAGCAGGAGGGCATCTTCAGAACCAATTGTCTAGACTGCCTCGATCGAACGAACTTGATCCAGACACTCATATCCCAGCTAGCTGTAGAATCATTTCTCAGTCATAGAGGAGAGTTCGCAGCCTCGGACTTTTGGATGCGGCATTCAACACTCTGGGCCGACAATGGCGATGCTCTCTCTAGGATCTATGCTGGAACAGGAGCCCTGAAAACGTCTTTTACTCGGCATGGCAAAATGTCCCTTGCCGGTGCTTTCGCCGACGCGCGGAAGAGCGCTACGAGGCTCTACATCAACAACTTTGCGGATAAAGCGAGACAAAACACCATCGACTTGCTGCTTGGGAGGTTGGTCGGGCAGGCCCCCGTCCTGCTATTCGACCCAATCAGTGACTTCATTTCGAATGAGCTTGCGAAACGCAGCAACGAATATTCTTCCACAGAGACAGTCACAATGTCAGTATATCGGCCAGAGAAATTCATGCGCATCATTGCTGATATAAATGCACAGCTGGGTCGGAACCTTCAATCTGAATGGCAGAACTTCTGGTATCCAGGACGACCTGTCCCCATGGCTGTTCCCACCAGAATTGGGCTCAGAGCAACCGGAAATCGTGGTAGTCGGCTTTCAGGAGATTGTTGAGCTCAGCGCACAGCAGATTATGAATAGCGATCCAACGAGGAAGCAACAATGGGAGAGGGCTATCAAGACTGCTCTCAATCAGAGAGCTGACGACCTGGGTGGCGAACGATATGTTCTGCTTCGTAGTGGACAGTTGGTAGGCGCTGCCTTGTGTATATTTGTCAAATCGTCTGCACTGCCGAAGATCAAGAACGTCGAGGGAAGTGTCAAGAAGACAGGCATGTCAGGCATAGCTGGAAACAAGGGTGCAGTTGGCATCCGCATGGAGTATGCCAATACTCAAATATGCTTTGTCACGGCCCATCTTGCAGCAGGTTTTGCCAATTATGACGAACGTAACCGAGATTATGCGACAATCGACCACGGGTTGAGATTTCAAAGGAACAGAGGCATTGTAGATCATGGTAAGTCTTGGTGAGATGGGTCTTCGCTGATGTGAGACTAACAACGATGTAGACACGGTGATATGGTTGGGCGATTTTAACTATCGTGTGGGCTTGACTTATGAAAGAGCCATGGATCTTGTGCGGAGACGGGATATTGAGAAGCTTTATGAGAACGATCAAGTAAGATCAAAACTACGGTTCTAGATCTGATGTTGCTGGCAGCTGTTGCTAACCACTGTACCAGCTGAATCTTCAAATGGTTGCTGGCCTGTCGTTCCCGCATTACTCGGAGGCCCGCATTACGTTTATGCCAACTTACAAGTTCGACATTGGCACAGACAGATACGATACCTCGTAAGATCCATCAAAGTACTTAGGCAAATACGATTTTGTACTGACAACAACACAGTGAGAAAGCTCGAATTCCCGCCTGGACAGACAGAATTCTGCGCAAAGGCACAAATATACGACAACTCTGCTACAACGCTGCGGACCTGAGATTCTCTGACCACAGACCTGTATACGCGACATTCCAGTGTACCGTCAATATCGTCGACGAGGTCAAACGAGACAAACTGAGCCGGCAATTGTATGAGCGACGCAAGGCTGATGTTGGGCAGTCAGTCGCAAATCTGCAGAGCGAGGACTCAGATGATGATGAAGACCTCATTGGATATGACCCCATCGAGCCTGGACTTCCACCAGCGAGCTCAGATCAGCAACGATGGTGGCTAGACAATGGCAAGATGGCACAATCGTCGATCGCACCACCGAAACACTCAGGGGCCAGCAAGGAGGACTCAGTCATAACGCTGAATCCCAAACGTCCTGCGAATCCGTTTACTCCGACAGAGGAACCCGACTGGGTGGCAGTACCTCGCTCCAATTCCAGGTTGTCATCATTTTCCTCGCTTTCTAGTTCACCCTATGAGCATGTCAGCCATTCAATGCAGCTTCCGTCCAGTGCTTCCGCGGTCCCGCCACGGAAGCTACCTCCTCCCTTTGAGTCAAGCAAACTGCCAGGTCAGATGGGCCGGATGCAACTGGCAGAAGAGAAACCGTCACCAAACCAGAGAACCGAAGCCGCTCCTCCACCACCACCGCGGCGAACCACGGGCGCCCAGATGAGCACATTCCCTGTTATGTCACCAACTATAACTCCGACCAACAACTCGACGGCCATGCCACCCAACCAGACGGGAAACAGTGTGGCCACATCGAGCGGCAGCAAGACTAAGCCGCCGCCTGTGGCGCGCAAGCCAGCTCATCTGAGCACGACATCACCATCAACCAGCCCGAAACTGCCAGAGGCTACAACGACCGGAGGCCCAGATAAGACGGGTACACTCCGGCCATCGTCGGCAAAGATTTCCGACTTGACGTCGAAGTTGCAATCGTCAGGTCAGGGTCAATTGACGGGCGGGATGCAGCGCACAGCAGCATTTCCACAGAGGAACACAGTTGCCGGGTCGAGCTACCAGCCCGGTCTCACATCACCTCCGGGTGGTGTCAGCCTACCGGGTCTTGGGCTGGTTGAGCGCAAGCCACTCCCACCGAGGCGCACCGGAACCGTCGTTGCCCCAGATATGCAGCAGCCAGGTTACCGGCCGCATCAGCCGGCCGGGTCCAACGTAGAGAGGGCGTCTATTGACCTACTAGGCGGTGACGATAGCAAAGACATGAACGGCTGGGAGACATTGAAGCCCACCTGACAAGGTAGACACGATGCATGATGCATGATGCATGATGCCAATGATATATAGAGTATAGAGAACATGTTGCTTTTACATGAGTTCTGGATAAGTCGTTATTCGGCAAACCTTTGTGCAGAAGAGGTGAGCACGGAAGTGGACGGCAAAGACGGACAATCGGCACGTCTCGCGTGGTGCCAGGCGGACCGGACCCCACCGCCACGTATCCATCCGGGGAAGGACCTGCAGTCTGAGTGAGACCTTCAGTAGACATGTCGCCTCGTTACTTGTTGGGATTTTGCTACCGACTTTTATTCCTTCTTCTCCATCTGCCATGGCTCACTTGAGCCGACTGATAGATTTTCTTGCTTGATGGACTTATGCCGGACAAGAGATTCGTTGAGCAGTGGGGCAGAATTGCAGGTGTCCTGTCCGACGAGCCCTGGCAAGTGACTCTAGAGTCTACCTAGAGCTCTAGTGCGCTTTCAGTATAGGGGGTGGTGTGTTTCGAGAAGACGGGACGTGTTAGATGGAAGACTTGACTAGTTATTAACTCCACGTCGATGGCTACTTGGAGCTGAACTGCACCGCCCTTCACTCAGTCTTTTTATAACCAAAGGGCTTGCAAGGATAACGATGGACCTCGCGACGACGACTGTGAGCCCGAACATGGTCGATGTGGGGAAGTGTCCTTTTCAGAACTGCTCAGGTGGGGCCACGCTGCCACCATCTAAGTTTGTTTGGTACCTTGCTTGAAGTGGCCGCGAGTCGGCGAGGGGATGCAGGGTCCCACCCACCTTTCTGAAGTCCCAGAAGAAGAAGGAGAAGAAGAAAGCGGCCAAAGACCTCCCACTCCGAGACTGGCCACCTTGCACGGCGATCGAGAGTCGACGAGGTTCTTCTGTGATTGCTAATCGTGGTGGCCACTTTTCGCAGACCCTGCTTACAACTTGAGTCAGCTGCGCTAAAGAGCGCCCCCGCCACCGGCCGAGGAAAGCGTACCCTTCACGTTAGAGAGGGGATCGATCGCATGTGCCCTGCCCCGTGGAGCGGCATTCCAGGACCCCAAACCGGCGCACTAGCCCCGAAGCCAGGCACCTAGACACCCCTCCGAGGCCCGCCTCTCCGATCCGGGTTCGAGACATCTGGCCTCTTTTTCTCCAACTCCGCGCTGCGCATTGGCCGTGCTGTACCGCAGAGACACAGACGACATAATTTCTCCAACAAAGGTTCAAGGGCAGAGCCGCATCCGACTCCCACCTCCCACTTCCTCGTGTCGCAGTCGCCAGTTCCAGAACCCCGGGGATCACGCAACACACAAGGGTTTCTTTCGCTTCTCCCCATCCTCCCTTTGCGCCTTCGCGCCTGTGCCCTCCGCCAGCCGACCCGACTACGCAACCATGGAGGCTTCCTTTGCGCAGCCTGTCGACAAGGTCCTCGCCGGCTTCGGCGTCACTGCCGCCGCTGGTCTGACCGATGAACAGGTCAACACTCTCCGCGTCAAACACGGCAAGAACTGTACGTCTACCTCTCCGACCCAGATAACTCGCAGATTGCAGCATGGCAGAGGCCTGTATCGTGCCAGTGCTCTCTCAAAAGTTCGTGCTGACCACTGTGCTTGACCGTGCGTTACAGCCATCCCGGAAGAACCCCCGACCCCTCTGTGGGAGCTTATTCTCGAACAATTCAAGGACCAGCTTGTCCTCATCCTCCTCGGTTCCGCTGCCGTCTCCCTCCTGCTCGCTTTCCTCGAGGACGAGGGCGGTTGGAGTGCCTTCGTTGATCCTGCTGTTGTACGTACTTGCCAATTTTCGACCCTAGAATGTAGCGCTTCGCATTTGGAGTGGTCCCTTCTACCGTCCAAGCACATCCACTAACACGAGAACCTCCTCCGCTCGCAGATCCTTACAATTCTCATTCTCAATGCTGTAGTTGGTGTTTCGCAAGAGAGCAGCGCCGAGAAGGCCATCGCTGCTCTCCAGGAGTACTCAGCCACACTCGCCAGCGTCATTCGCAATGATGGCCAGGTCTCGCGCATCAAGGCCGAGTATCTGGTGCCCGGCGATATCGTCTCCGTCACCGTCGGCGATCGTATCCCAGCTGATTGCCGTCTCATCTCGATCGAGAGCAACTCCTTCGCCGTCGACCAGGCTATTCTGACTGGAGAGAGTGAGAGCGTCGGCAAAGACCACAAGGCCGTACTCAAGGATGACAAGGCTGTCCTTCAGGACCAGGTCAACATGCTCTTTTCCGGTACCACTGTTGTCACAGGCCGTGCCCGTGCTGTTGTTGTCCAGACTGGCTCCAACACTGCGATCGGCGACATCCACGAAAGCATCACAGCCCAGATTTCCGAGCCCACGCCGTTGAAGCAGAAGCTCAACGACTTTGGTGACTCGCTCGCCAAGGTTATCACCGTCATCTGCATCCTTGTTTGGCTCATCAACATCCCCAACTTTGCCGATCCCAGCCACGGCCACTGGAGCAAGGGCGCTATCTACTATCTCAAGATCGCCGTGTCTCTTGGTGTTGCGGCCATTCCTGAGGGTCTAGCTGTTGTCATCACCACGTGTCTCGCGCTCGGAACCCGCAAGATGGCCGCCAAAAATGCCGTTGTTCGCAGCTTGCCCTCAGTCGAGACTCTCGGCAGCTGCAGCGTCATTTGCTCGGACAAGACTGGTACTCTGACCACCAACCAGATGAGCGTTGCCAAGGTCGTCTACCTCTCCGAGAACGGCACTGATCTTGAGGAACTGGATGTTCAGGGTACCACTTATGCCCCGAAGGGTGACGTCCTCCGTGGCGGCAAGGTTGTCCGTGACCTAGCTCAGTCATCTGCTACGATTCGCCAGATGAATGAGGTTGCGGCTCTTTGCAACGACGCTCGGCTCCACTACGATGCTCGTTCTGGCAACTTCACCAACATCGGAGAGTCTACTGAGGGTGCCCTCCGTGTCCTGGCTGAGAAGATTGGTCCCTGTGCGCCCGCGAACTCGAACCCTGAGGCCTGCGTTCACCACGCTAGCGGTTACTACGATTCTAAATATCCCCGTCTTGCTACTTACGAATTCTCTCGCGATCGCAAGAGTATGTCGGTTCTTGTCAAGGACGGCTCTAAGCAGAAGCTTCTGGTCAAGGGTGCCCCCGAATCAATTCTCGAGCGCTGCTCTCACGCTCTGGTCGGTGCCGATGGCAAGCGCGTCGCAATGAGCAACAAGATCTCCGAGGCTCTATCCCGAGAGATCGTCAAGTACGGCAACCGTGGTCTCAGAGTTATTGCCCTTGCTAGCATCGATGATGTCTCGTCCAACCCTCTCGTCGGCACCGCCAAGTCTACCGCCCAGTATGCCCAACTTGAACAGGATCTCACTCTTTTGGGCTTAGTTGGTATGCTCGACCCTCCTCGCACCGAAGTCGCCGGTGCCATCAAGGAGTGCAAGGACGCTGGTATTCGTGTTATCGTCATCACTGGAGACAACCGCAACACGGCAGAGAGCATCTGCCGCTCGATTGGTGTCTTTGGCGAATACGAGGATCTCAAGGGCAAGAGCTTCACTGGTCGTGAATTTGACAACCTGAGCCCGTCGGAACAGCTCGAGGCCGCCAAGAAGGCCTCGCTCTTCTCGCGCGTCGAGCCCAGCCACAAGTCCAAGCTCGTTGATCTCCTGCAGTCTCTTGGTGAGGTGGTTGCCATGACTGGTGACGGTGTGAACGACGCCCCCGCGCTCAAGAAGGCTGATATTGGTGTTGCCATGGGCTCCGGAACAGACGTTGCCAAGTTGGCGGCTGATATGGTTTTGGCTGATGACAATTTTGCCACCATTGAGGTTGCTATTGAAGAGGGTCGCTCTATCTACAACAACACCCAGCAGTTCATCCGCTACCTCATTTCGTCCAACATTGGCGAGGTTGTTTCCATTTTTGTCACTGCGGCTCTTGGTATGCCTGAGGCTCTTGTCCCCGTCCAGCTCCTGTGGGTTAACCTCGTCACCGATGGTCTCCCTGCCACGGCTTTGTCCTTCAACCCTCCTGACCACGACATTATGAGACGCACTCCGAGGAAGCGTGATGAGCCTCTTATTGGCGGCTGGCTGTTCTTCCGCTACCTCGTTATTGGTACTTACGTCGGTATTGCCACTGTTGGTGGCTACGCTTGGTGGTTTATGTACAACTCTGAGGGCCCTCAGATCAGCTTTTACCAGCTCTCACACTTCCACCGCTGCTCCGCCGAGTTCTCCGAGATTGGCTGCTCCATGTTCCACGGTGACATGGCCAAGGCCGCTTCCACTGTCTCGCTGTCGATCCTCGTCGTCATTGAGATGTTCAACGCCATGAACGCGCTGTCTTCGAGCGAATCTCTGCTCACCCTGCCCCTGTGGTCAAACATGATGCTCGTCTACGCCATCTGCCTGTCCATGGCCCTCCATTTCGCACTGCTCTACACTCCGTTCCTGCAGAGTTTGTTCTCGATTCTGCCGCTCAACTGGAACGAGTGGAAGGCGGTGCTCATCATTAGCGCTCCAGTCATGTAAGTTTGCACAGTCCCCGAATCAGTGCCTTGTTATGGAGAGCTTCCTGCTAAACCCTTTCTGTCACAGTCTCATCGATGAGGTCCTCAAGTTCTTTGAAAGACAGCTGTTCATCCACAAGACAACCGACCAGTCTGTCAAGGCGAAGAAGGAGGCGTAGATATGTGAGGGTCTGCGAATTTGATTGGCCACTTCCTCTCAACGCATTTGCACTCTTCCCATCAGTCCATGAAACGGGATCAGTCCTTGCTAGAATATATACAATATCACATCAACAGGCAAGTCTAGACAGAGGTATGAAGGGGTCATCAGGGTACATGGGCTTTTGCGAGAATCTACAGGAAGACGGAGAGAGCGAAGAGCATATGCATAAAAATGGTCCAGACATGATACACTAGGCAGAAGAAAGAACAAATGAGAATAAACCACAATGTGACTTCTACCCGGCTGAGTGACAAGTTGTAATCAAGCACGCCAGATCATCATGTCATCGGATAGCGTGCTTCAGAGCATATCTGGCTACTCACAATGTGAACGAGACCTCATTCGCATCCTTTCGGTCTGCTGGGTCAAATTCTACTCGCCTTAAATGTTGGTCCGTCAGTGGTCTCATGCCAGAACTGCCGCCCATATGGTAGATTGTACTCTGGGAGCGCTTGTCCGCATATGCACGTAATCATCCAAATGCTTGTAGCCGACTCAGTGTGGAGAACAGAAGTCTATTGGTGTCTTCTTTCTTCGCTGTAATTGATGTGCCTCGCCTGTCATGCCATCTCTAGTCTTGCCGTCCCTTGAGTAACCTCTTGGTTACCTTGCCCTTCTCAATGATGTATACGTGAGCACCCCAGCCAGACAAGGCGTCTCTGTCAACGGCGTTCAGTAGTGCTTGTGAGATGGTCTCGAACAGGTCCTCAGGTTCCTGTGTAATACGTCAGCATGAATGAGTCCAGCAATAAGTGATCTCTAACTCGATGGCGGCTCAACATACCAAATCCGGTTCCCACAAACTCTCGCACATGCCGAAGAGCTGCTCGCTCGCTGTGCCGCTGACAATGAAGTCCTTCGCGAAGTCGATGCAGCCGATGGAGTCGAATCCGCAGATGAACGGCTTGCCTGACTTGGGCTCCAGACCGGCGACGACAGGGCTGACAAAGTAAGGACCGAACCGGCGCTCGTACAGGGACGAGGAGACGAGGTTGGCAAATGTGGTTGGCGCAATGTTGCGCTCTTCCCGCAGGCGGTACATGTTGACCTTGTAGCGGAAAAGGTCTGAGACGGTCGTTACGTCGGTTGCGAGGCCCGTAAGGCCAAGGAAGACATCGCCGTACTGGAAGATCTTGGGGAAGTTATTGGAAACCGTCAAAGCCTGCAGACCAAGGCGCAGGTCACAGGCAATGGCTACACAGTCCTTGCCGACCATGGCCACGCAGGCACCACCATCTATGGAGGGGATCCGAATTAGCATGTTGTTTGTAGATGGACCGCTCAGTACAGCTCCCCGGATGAGCCCCTCACCAGCCTCAAGGGCGTCGAGGGTGCGATGGATTGTCGGGTCACAGTGGGATGGGGTGCGTACTGATATCGAAGGGCGACGACTAGATTGCGGGAGGTTCAATTAGCCGAGGGCTCTGTTGGGAATCTGGATAAGCTATGCTCCTCACCATGATGGCTTTCTGGTGGTTTGGATTGCCGGACGATGTCTGGCAGATGGGTCTTTGTGGGCGAGTCGCGCGGTAAATGCAGTTGTCTCGGGCCCGTAGCTGACAGGACTGGCGAGCAGCAGCAGAGAAAGCGGTGCTGCAGGGTCGGGGCGAAGCTGTTGGCGTCGCGGGGCGGGGCGGTGGTCGTGATGTGGATGGAGGTTTGGATGTGTTGTTGCAGCTGTGGTACAGTAGGGTAGGGTAGCTTGGTGCTGTTGGCCACCACGGCTGACGTCGAGGTCGAGAGCAGAGCAGCGCTGAGCTCTGGCTGCTGCAGCACAAGGCAAACACGCTGTCGCGGCAGCTGCCCAGGTGCCATGTAGCTTGCCCGCCCCCAGCACCACTCACTCACTACTACTGCCTGCAGCACCAGCACCAGCACCAGCACCAGCACCAGCAACCGCAGCAGCAGAAACCATGACACGATGGCATCTGGAATTCAAAGTTGAGTACTGGGCACATAGTCCCGTTTCAGGCAATATTCCATGATGCACCCGTGACTATCCTCATCAGGCTTCTCCTGCTGAGAGTGCCATACCCACCCCATTGTAGGATGCCATCTCATATGTAACTACATCCTTGCTCAGCCCGTTCCAGGGCCTTCCAGATGTCGAAGCTCCCCCGCAGCCGCAGGCAGGCACAACACTTGCGCCACGGTCCCCCCACCTCGCCGCACCCGCGTCAACCACTCGGTCCCTTGTCGACAAATACGGCTGTGCTTCGCTGACAAGAAAGCGGTTCCGTCACTCTCTCTAATTACTCGATCTCTGCCTTTCGTGCGACTACCTCTTCTCCAGAAACCAACACCGTGCCCAGCATATACATACACACACGCATGGCGTCAAACGTCAAGGTTGTCGGCACCGACCTCCGCCAAGTCGTCATCAAGGTCAACCCGGGTACAAAGCTCACCGAGGTCCTTGAGCAGGCTTGCGAGAAGCTCAAGGTCTCGCCAGCACGTTTTCAGCTCAAGTACAAGTCGAAGCTCGTCGATCTCTCCCACACGTATCGCACGTCTGGCCTTGTACAAGGCGCCAGGCTCGAGCTCGTCGCCCGCTCCAACACCGCAACCCCGATCAGCGTTGCCATACAGCTACCACCACCTGAGGGAGGAAGACTCACCAAGAAACTACCGAGCGATTATACAATATGGAAAGTCCTCCGGCAGTTCGAGAGCGAGCGGGATGCTCAAGGCCGAGCCCGTAACTTCACAGAAAGAGGCGTTCCGGCGACGACCAACGGCTCCGGTAGTGGGCAGCTGTACTATGAGACGCCCGTTGTCCAGCTCGGCAATGACACTCAGAAGTTTTCAACCTTCACCGACTTCCAGAAGACGCTATCGCAGCTTGGCTACAATACGGGTGGGGTTTTGATACGCTTGTCTTTTCAGAAGACGGAGAGGACGTTCTTCGATGCCACTGCTGAGATCGACCAGTACTTCAAGGAGGAGGGGAGTGACGACAAGCCAGCGAATGAAGGCATGCAGCAACCACAAGATGTTGAAGCTCCAACGATAGCAACATCGAGCGCTCCGGAAGCTGCGACTACTTCGCCGGATGCCAAAGTGTCTCAACAGGGATCCGCCGCATCTGCGCCAGCTACTGAACAACCACGAGGCGAGCCCGCGACAATAGAAAAAAGCGAAGACACTGTCCGCGAGCAGGATACTCTTGCGCAAGATATGGATGTTGACCAGCCACTTGCAGCAGAAGAAGCCCGCCCTATCAAGATATATCAAGCCCCGTCCTCCACTGCACCAGCTGCCGCGGTTGACAAAGATGCCGATGAGGCCTTCGTACCAGGCATAGAACAGGCGCGAGCCCATCAGAGCTTGTTAAAGTCACTGGGAGAGAACAAGCGGCTTCTCTCGGATCGTGAGCTCGAGGAGAGGGCTGCAGCCCAGAAAGAGGCATTGGCAAAGACACAGCGAATCTTAATCCGGGTCCGACATCCTGACAACACCATGTTCGAGCGAGAATACGGCCAGGACGACACAGGCAGCATCTTGTACTCGGATGTCAGGTCGCAAATGGCGAATCCCAAGGCGGCATTCAAACTCATCATCCCTCCACGCGAACTCATTCGGGATAGTAGCGAAGCGTCAAGCAAGCTGATAACCGGTTACAAGCTGCGCACAAATACACTCGTCAACTTTGTGTGGGACGACAGTGTTCCAGCAGACATCCGTAAGCAACCTTTCCTTAAGGAGAGCGCCGCTAGCAAAGCACAAGAGGTCCAGATTCCAGAGGTGCCGGATATTATCGGCAAGGCCGACGAGGGAAGCAGTAACGCCGGTGTGGCAGGATCAATAGCACAGAGCAAGCCAAGCACGAGCGGTGATGGGTCTGGGTTCAAAAAACCCAAGTGGCTTAAGGGATTCGGCAAGAAATGAGATGGTATACTGGAGCACGTGTTCAATGCATATGTTCGGAGTTTGGGCTTGATAGCGTTCTTTGTAATAAGCCGATTGATCACCCGCATAGTCTGATAATGACATCTGGCACCGAGTTATACAATGTCCACTTGTACCTGTACATACACTGGCATCTACGAGTTGAGGATATTCGTCTTATTCGCGGGTTCAGCATAAGTCTTTTGACGACGAAATCGGTCCTACCGAATCATCCATGTGGCACTCATATTTCTGAAGTCATGAGAGAAAATCAATTGCCTTCCATAAGATGACGCCGGACCATGCCATAGTGTTTGTCCCTGTTGGTATCTAAACCTAACAATTCTCCATTTTGTGCTCCTTTCCCTGGTTGTCCACGTTCGTGGCGGTGTGGGCTGTCGTCATCAAGGCCCGACAGTGTGTGGTAAATTGTCCGCCACGCATGATATAGTCACTCCAAACATCATTTCATCAGATGCCCGAGTAATCAGCTCATGATCAGCTCCATCCTAGCTCCAGCAGAGTTTTTCTTGTATCTCTGCCAGAACGACAAAATGAAACCGCTTAGTGGGCAGCAGTGCGACGAGACTCAGCGATGACACGCTGGAGCTCGTCGACCTTTCTCTTGGCACGGCCGAAGGTACCGAGCTATGATCAGACAGACATGTCAGCATATATTACCCATCCATTGCGATACGAGACGGCAAACATGGACGGGGTCGCAGAGGGATGGAGCTTACCCTCTTCTTCGCGAGCTTGCGGGCACGCTTGTCCTTGGAGTTGCGGAGCAACTCAACGACGCGGCGCTCGTAGGGGGCGAGACCAGCGACCTCCTTGACAATGTCGCGGACGAAGGCGGTGCGCTTGCTCAGGTGGCCCTTGGTGCGGGAGACGCGGGGCTTGACGACGCGAGCGGTGGTTTTCTATTTCATTTTCATCCAGTCAGTCCAGCGTCCATCGTCTGCGATTGTGTGTGCGCGCGCAAAAGCGGTGTTTTGCATGGGCAGGCAAGAAGCAGAGATCCTCCACGAGGTGAGACGGTGGTCTTGAAAGGTTTCGTATTTTCCCTCTTTCTCTCTCTCTCTCTTCGGGTTGGTGTATCCCAATAGAGAGAGTGTATGTCTTGATGCATGGTGCGTGCATGTCTGCCTCCTCTTTCTGCCTTTCTCGATCGTTGTTGGTTTGTCTTGGTCTCGTGTCGGATCTCTTCGTCTTGCGCGGGCTCATCACAACACCGCTACGATGGCTGTTTGACAATCGGGTGATAGTCGCAGTCTGGCCGGTCGCAGCAGATATGTGGTTCGCCGGGCCGTGCGATCTGGCGCGATTTGCGGTGTATTGGAAACTCTTCGTGCGGTGGACGGGTTCATCTTACGTGGCCACGGTTAAGACCGATGGTGAGCCCAGAGCGGGCGGGAACTTCCTTGGCCATCTCTGCGATTGTTGACGGTGATGTCGCTAGATGGGGGTTGTCGTTAGTATCGTCGTTGGAGAGAAGTCTCTTCTTCACAAGCCCGGGGAGGAGAGGAGGGCCACCCAAAAAGTTTGGCGGCGCTGGCTGGGGCACAGGATCGGAATTTGCCAATAAACCCACAAAGTGTGGGCGAATTGGTGGGGCAGCTTAGGCGAGAGAAACTGTGGCTGAGCTGGGAGCTCAGCCACACCAGGGCGTTCTGTCCTAGCGGATTGAGTTCCTAAAGTCTGGGCCAGGCTCCGGAGGGAATGGGCTGCAGGACCCGCCCGAGTGCGGCAGATCGGCGCCATTTCCCCCTGGCCTGCATGGGTGGACTCGGCGAGCGGCTCGCCAGGTCGCTCCACTGTCACTTCAATGAAGCTGCATCTGGACAGAGTTCATTTCACAGCTAGCGGAGATTGCAATGTCTCGTCAAGAGAGAACAGAGACTAGCAGCAGAGCACAGTCCACAGCGATGACGTCCTGACTGACTTTCCCCCGCCGGTGCTCGAGTTAGCAGTGGAGGCACGAAATTTCCCAGAGCCCTGGAGGGCAATGTGCCAGGCAGGCATTACCCCTTATGACGCAGGTGGTGTTGTGCTAGTGGACTGCACTTACATGAACACCTGTGCACCTTTCCACAATGACAGGACTTGCAGTCATGGCAATAACGGCTCGAAAGCAAGACGAATTGGGCGTGCTAAGGCTGATCGGCCTTGTCGGCTTCAAGATGCGTCCAGTCGGTACAGTGTTGGCGCCGCTCTTCCGGTAATGTTCTACTGGCCAAGGGGAGATTATCGATTCGCGTGATGTGCATTGGCATTGGCATTGGCATCTGAGCAACCTCTATTGTTCGATCTGTTCGTCGTCGTCCTTCTTTCGCTTTTAGTGTTATAGGCTGCGGCCGCCCGGGCATCCGTTCGACATCTCCCACATACACGCTTTGTACCATCATACTCGCATCATCTTGTTCACTCGACCAGACGCGTTCCAGTCACCAGAATCAAAATTTTCTTTGTCAATATTGAACCCCGCATCAGGACAGCGATTTGTTCGCGGACGCTGCCTCCATATCATAGGGCGCCAAGTCAGTAACAGGGCACGGAACATAATACCACGCGTCCTCCTTAGGTTCACCCAACTGCGAACTATATTCTCAGACACTGTCGGCACTTGCGACGTCTTATCTGACGAGCAGTGCATATCAACTCTGCCTAACGCCAACCGTACTCTCCGGCAGTCTGGGATTCTAAGATCTTGCATTCCTGCCACCCGGTGCAGTTGAAGACATCCCAGCTGATTGGAAGGCAGGGCCGCACCTGCTCCTGCCGCATAACTCACTTTGCTACCCTCTCGTTCTCAAATCACACATTGACATTGCGCCGCCAGCAGCTGGTCTGCTTCTTGAAGTCTTGCTCTTCCTGGCAAATCGATCAAGGGCTTCTATTTGCCCGGGGTCACCCTCGACTGCCCCCGCCTCCCCTTCTTTCAACCTCTGCATCATGATCAGCATGCTTTGATGCTTCTTGGCTGTCTTGGAACCTCATTATCTTCAATTTCTTGGTTCACCTCATTTGCACAATGGCTGCCGCAGTCACGACCCGTCACCACAGCCCGCAACGTGGGCTACGAAGCTGCTCTCTGCATGTCCCTAGGCGTGGCATGGAAGATGATGACGATATTACCGCAGCTTCCCTACGCACTATAAGGACCGATCCGGACGTCAACCTTGAAGGCCTCGACTTTTCCTACTTTGATGCTAAAGCCACATGGGAAGCATATGCTGAGCAGGCTGGAGTGGATATCGCGCATTCTACAGAAGACCCAAATCCCGGAGGCTTGATTATTCCGTCCATCGAGATCGACGGCGAAGTCGCGGACGGACTTGAAAAGACCTTGCCTACCGCCCCCAAACCATTCCAGAAATGGATGCAGTGTCTGCACAAGAGAGCCAGGAAGTCAACAGCGCTGAATATGACAGATTTTCGCGACCCGACTGAAGCCCATGCAGATCTCTCTCGTCCTCATCCCCTGACGCGGCAGTCATCATCAGGCTCTTCAATGGCATTTGTTACGGCCGTACATAGTGCCAGCATCAGCCTCGCCAGTACCAGTCTGATGGCACCTCGACGGCGGTTATTGGCAAGAAGTTCCCATGGATTGACCGAGAGGAGCAGTCGAGCATCGACTCCAGCTCCAAGGTTCTCAGAAGACAGCTACTTTGAGGGCCCCCTCAATCCAGATACTGAGGTCATTGAACGATCCCTGCATCGCCGACGTATTTTGGAGGAGCTCTTACGCACGGAAGAGAGCTATATCGGTGATATCAGATTTCTGATGAATGTCTACGTCACAATTTTGGCCTCCTTACCGGCCTGTCATGAGGGCCTTCGTCAGTCGATCAACAGGAACCTCACAGAGATCGTAGAGCTTCATGAGGAAATGCTGGGAGAACTCCACAGCGCTGTCCCCGGGTCTGAATACACTCCCATCGATATACCTGTTCGCGGCCGACAGCCCACTCTGGCGCCAAGCCAGCGCCATCATCGCTGGCACAGTCTCGACTCGGTTAATGAGCATAGAGGCGAAACAAAGAAGTCGCAGAATAATACCAGTTTGGTCGCGGAGCCTGAGGTTGCAGCCGAGGTGGCGCGAATCTTCGCCCGGCAGGCACATCGGTTCTTCGTCTACGAGGAATACGGCGCCAAGTATGAAATGATGATCAAGGACGTTGCTGCTGCGAACCAGACCATGCCGGGCTGGGGCTCGTACCAGAGAGGCCTCGAAGCACTTGCTGCCTCGATCGGTTCGCAAAACCAGAGACTTGACGAATTCAGAAAATCCTTGACGGTTGCAGACCTGCTCGTCAAACCTATTCAAAGAGTCTGCCGGTATCCGCTGCTTTTCTCTGAATTGCTCAAATGTACGCCGGCATGCGACTGTCCAAACTCCCAAGTGGAGATCGAGGATGCGCTGTTCCGCTTGAGGGAAGCGACTACTGAGATCAACCGAGCAACGGACGATCCAGATGTGAAGGCATCGCTGGAGAGAACATGGCTGCTCCAGGATCGGCTCACTTATGCGAACCAGGTATGTGGCGACACTGTGCAAAGTTGAATAGTGCACTGACATATTACAGACAACAGATGCAGCGTCCATATCTAAGATACGCTCTTTTGGCCAGCTCCAGCTTTGTGGAGCCCTGTATGTCTGCTGGCAGACTTCTGAAGGTGTAGATGGCACCTACATGGTTTCGCTTCTTTACAAGGATCGTCTCTGTCTGGCCACTGCCGATAAAGGCAACCAGAGATATCCCATTCAGTTGTGTATCAGCGTAAGCGGAATCAGGCTTGAAGAGGTCGATAACGGGAGAGGTGAGTGCAGTTCTTACATTGTCAGAGTGTGATGCTGATCTGACGCCTGTCTAGGTCTTCAATGTCACACTGCGCCGTTTTCATGGAAGCTCGTCTTTGAGCAAGACTGCCAGCTATATGAGATCATCATGACTGCCTGCAACGCAAAGGAAGAATCTGTGTGGCGTTCACAGCTGGAGCAGCCCGGTGGGGAGCAGCTCTCTGGGACTCCTGAGGTGGCCGCGATAGACTTTATGAACCTGAGCATCAAAAGCCTCGGGACTATCTTTGGAAAGCCAGGTATGCCGGCATGCCCATCACCCAGATTTACAACTTTTATTGACGCGTACACAGGAACTGTTGCCCGCCGCGTATCTATTCAACGCGCAACCACGATCGGGCCCAAATCTGCGCTATGCCAGGTGATACTCAAGAACACGACAACCGTCAAGGACAGCTCGCCATCAGCGTCGTGTTCAACAATCAGCAGATCCCAATCACTTCTCACAACAAACCCACGAAACACATTGGCACCTGCGATAGCAGAGCGGATGAGGCTGGAGGCACTGCTCGCTGACGTTTGGAGCAGAGAATGTCTGCCCTTCCCGGGCATGTCCAGTCGTTCGAGGAGCGAGCAATTAGTGCGCAGCTCAGCATCTACTGTCATGCGCAAGCTCAGTGTAGCAAGCATCTCCAGCTCATTCTCAAAGCGCACGACACCAGTCGTGCCAGCCATCAAAAGACAGGACAGCAAGTCTGTGCCAAGAACGAGTTATGGCGAACTTGCGACCGAGGAGGATATCGAGGAGGCTGAATCCCGACTGCCCATGATCGAAGATGCATCCGAATGGAGCAGGAACGGTCCATTATATATTTTTGAAGATGCCACAGACGGTGATAGTCCTGGTGACAGTGTCCGTCGCTTTAAATCAACATCATACGAAGTTCTGGGGAGGGGAGAGGACGTACTGACCTGTGGAAGCCCTGTTCTCCGGAAGGCTTCAATCAACAGCACTCGGCCGGATAGCTCATCGAGCATGTCCATATCACCACGTACAACGGAGAAGGAAAACATTGTCAAGCACCAAGCGCTGCCTGTCGCACGAGGACCTCACGGTCCCTTAGGCAAGAAGTGGGCGCGCATGAAGACGATGAACCGGGAGCTCAGGTCCTCTGGTCTTCGTAGACTTTTTCGGTAGCAGGACAATTTGTGTTCAGGCACATTGGGCTCAGCACTGCCACAATGAAGGTATCCATGGGCCGCAGCAGTCATCCTGGCCTCTTTACTGTTCCATCGTTTACCCATGTCGTCATTTTTCTGGAGTTCAATATACCCATTTGCACGTGAGCATCATGAAAGTCGAGACGTCTTGGAAGCAGCCTGCGCGTAAGATGTGCCTCGGAGGGGGTTGTTTGTATTGAGCACGTGCACAGGCCGTCCAGCTCTAGATGGCCTGGCTCCATACGCAAGATCTTTTCTTGACGGGTTCCGTGCCGAGTGTGCCTGACGTGATGTAGAGAGCTGACGCGGGTAATGACGTCACCGTGTGTCCATATGCCGCGATGGGGAGCAAGCTGTCAATGCGGGGAGGGAGCTTCCGAGGATAACCACTCGGGACAGCTGGGCACCAGTGGCTCTGCTCGTGTCCTTGCTGGGTGCGGGCCGTTTTGTTGCCAGCACAATTGCGCGATCTCACCTAGGAATTTGATACTGTGTACCGGGTTGAGGCTGAACAGGCATTCAGCCGGGGCCAGTGTACCACCTGGAGGGAATGTTCCTGAAGCTCATGATGGCCCGCCCCACCGCGGGAGAAGCTAGAGGTGCCTGTCGAGCTTGTCAATGGCCCGCCCGCCAGCTTGTCGTATGACGTAGCTCTGGCGCCGCAGGAACAGGGCCACACCTGCCAGAGCTCCAGGCAAAGCAGCTGCCATCGCGGGGTGCTCCTCTAACCAAGACCGTGCAGCTCGAGCCATTGACGCGTGACTCCAGTCGTCAGGTTTAAAAGCTCCCCCGCCTTCACACCGTCTGCCCGTTCTCCCTTCCTAGAACCATCATACTTTTACGACGACTTCACAGCAGCTCAGGCACTGCAGCACTACAGACACAACAACCACATACACTCTCACTACTACACACATTCATCATAAACACCGTCACAATGGTTAAGGGAGCAACCACCCAGACTAAGGTCCACTACAAGGGCAAGAACGAGGACTTCATCATCTTCCTCGACGACCTCGAGACCTACAAGAAGTGGCAGGGCGACAAGTCGGTGCCTCTCGCCCACTTCATCTCAGCCTTCAAGGTCTTCATCACCCACAAGTAAGTCGACTGCCTCTCTTGCAACTCGTCCAGAGATCTAGAGGAAGCTGGTGCCACTTTGAGGCCATGCTATCCGCGCACACATTCGATGGTCTCTTCCCACTGCGCATATGGGAGCTGTCAAATCACATCTGCCTCGAAGACCACACTGACTCAATTGAACGTCGTAGGCAAGGCTCTCAGGGGGAGCTACAGGGTGCGCCCAAGGTCTCACTCGCCAACGAGTTTGACACGGAAGACGAAGATACCGTGATTAAGACCATCTTGGAGAAGGGCACAGTCCAAGAGTCTCAGGTTGGTTATCCCATCTTTTCAGCGTCTCACGACATCCGCATACTACGACCAATCTGTACTAATCGTTGTTTTGCACATAGTTCCCTGAGCGCCAAGGTCCTAGGAACGAATCCCAAGGTGCTGTCCCTGGTGGTCAGGGCTCCAGATAGAGAATGGGAGTGCAGCCACGACCACGGCTACTCGCCCCTCCGCTACTGAGGAGGACCTTTCACAAGCTCGCAGTAGGAGGCTTCAAGCACTCTCCAAGCTTTAGGAGACTGTAACGGGAGAGCGCGATACATGGATCATGAGAAGTCCAATCGAATTCGGGTGTGGCAGACCTTCTCGACAGGGTGGCGGAAGCTGCCTTCCACGAAGGAAGGTATCGTTAATAAACACAACCCAGTATCCGCGATGCTCTTGTTCGACATGCATGAGAAGAGTCTAGCCAAATACAATTAATTCAGCGACTTGAACACGATCAGAATCCCCGATGGTCATTTGTTGGTGAATGATGATGTGAAACCTGCCACATATGTGCGTGAAGTCTGCAACATCATCAACGCACAGAGCGTCACCGTCAACATTAGCTATCGCGCTCCTCCGAGCCGAGGTTGGTGCTGGCCGTCAGGTTCTTCAAGATCCCATCGTATGTTCCGCCTAATTCATGGGCAAAGACTGTTTCATCTCACCGTGCGCTCATCCGCCTCTAGTGACCAATATTTTACTGTGTCGCAGGTACCTCACTGCGGTACCGGGACCAGCACAACCGTGCAGTCAGTGACCCATAAGGAGTAGAGATATTTTTACCCGTGACAAGATGGATATCGACCATTAGGGACAACTTTGCGACGGAGATGATGAGATCCGAGATTGAACTGAGTCTTGAAGCTGATAGCTGTAGCAAGGCCAGTGTGCTGAAATAGATGTGAGCAGATTGACTATGAACGGCATCGGAATCTCTGGTCTTGGTAGTTATGGCATGTGTCATGGTCAGCTAAATCACTAAGGATGTTCTTTTCATTCATCCTCATGGTAGGATGCGTTTTTGTTCCTATTTTTTTGAGTGCTCGTGAAAAAATTGATATTGTTAAAATAGAGTTTCTCCTGCCCTTGTCTCTCTTCTACTTGAACATTTCGCTGGATCTTTTCCTCTACTAAGGGTATATCGGCGGAGAAAGGGGAAAAAGTCGCGACATGCGACAATGGTGCAAGAGAAAAGCACCATGCGCCATATGCGTCAGCTTTTCCGTCTCCAATGCAGTCATTGCTGTTTCCTCCTCTGCTCTTCTGAACGCCGTCACTTCCCCTTAATTCATCTCCCCATAAAACAAAGGATATTCATCGAAAATAGTAATGCACATGTAGCCAAGCTCCGTACGTGCACGATGTTGTCCAAAAAAGGACAGTGGAGATGGGATTTCGTGCTCGAAGGTCGCTCGATTGCGGATCGTAATGTTGACTGTATAACGCGGAAATCCAACGTCGAACAGGCCGATCCATTCCCCATAATGTTTCTAAACCTTGCCAGGACGAGCCCGCTGAGGGAGACTCCAAGGCTTGGCACAGATAATTTCGCCCTCACTGTAAGCCCAGAAGTAGATGACCATGGCTGTGAGGTAGTAGATGGCTGCGTTGGTGCTCTGGTACATTAAGACCGAGGCGAGAGCGGCGAGCGGGAGAACGGCCAGGCGGGCCTCGAGACTGCGGTGGAAGCTAGAGCCAGCGAGCGGCTTGATGGGGTACTCCCAGGCCATCATGCCGAAGCCCATGATCAAATTGATGATTTGTAATACCGGCACAGGCATGACGATAGGGTTGAGCGACTTGGTCAAGAAGTCGAAAAAGATCTTGGGCCAGAGAAAGCCCTCGAGCGCGGCACATACTTGGTCTGAGGAGGTAACCGGTGTTAGATGACAAGTTCACATATGATTTTTCAGTTACGGGACGAGGACACTTACATGAAGCCGCGGTCATGACGATCAGGCGAGCCCAGTGGTTCTTAATAAGTCTGCCCATCTTGACGGTTGGTGGTCGAGTCTGTCGTGTCCGTCACTTTCAAGTCTTTGAGGCTGTCTGCTTGCAGAACCTCGTGTTCTCTGTCGTGAAAGATGCTGTCGTCTCTGTCCGAAACTGTGCTCCTGGTTTCCTTGTCTCCGTGTGGCTGGCGATGACCCAAGTCTGAGCGTCTGAAAAGGAGGAATTACAACGATTGGCGAAGGGTCGACCCTCTGAAGTGGTGAAGGATTTAGTTGCGAAAGGAGTGCCCGGCACGGAAGAAGAGGACCGAGTAGCCGAAAGAAGGAGGACGAGGGCGGAGAAGCGAATCGAAGTGCTGCGAGGTAACCAGACCTGCACACACGAGGCGAGAAGAGAAGAAAAGACAGCGAGTGGGTGAAGCGAACAACGAATGCGGCGAGCACTGGAAGCGGAAAGCAAGAAGAACAGACGACGGTATGCGAGGGCAGGCGGGCTGGCTGTTGACTATATTGGCCTGCGGCTCTGGCAGGGCTGGAGGGCAGTGGTGGTGGTGGAGTGCCCCGTGCTGCCTCAGGTTGTTCGGAAGAGAGCAGGGGGATGGGATGCCGGGCGATGCTGGACGATGCTAGGCGTCGTCTGATATCCAGGCTCTAGCGGTGCGATCTATCCTGCCCGCCAGCATAGGGGGCTCTTCGTCTCGAGGGTGGCAGGGCCGTGTCCCAAGGGGCCGGAATCCGAGACGGCAATGGCGTCGCGAGAGCAGGCGGTGCACAAAGGGGCAGCAGCTCGAGTTTGAGGTCTGAGGCGGGCGGGGAGCAGCGCAGCAACTCGCAGCTGGGGATGCGTCGCTTTTGTAAAGCATCTTCAGCACGGCTGCATCTCCCGCTTGCTGCAGACCACGGGAGGCAGCGCGGCCATGCCATGCGGCAGTCAGTCGACATGATCCCACAGATTGTGCATGGCGAGCGGGCGGCCAATACGGGCAGCGTGTGGCGGGCAGAAGAGCGAGGCCAAGTCGTCGAGCCGCCGGGGTGGGGCACGTACGGTCAGGGCCATGGCAACAGCAGCACCAGCACCAGCACCAGCACCAGCACCAGCCTTCAAGCCGCCCCCTCAGCTGATGGTGGTGGTTGCAGCCTTGCACTGATTGGGCCTGCGGGGCAGGGCTGCCCTGGCGGCTACCAGGGGCGCTGCCCAATGAGCAGCCACAGACCTGTCGGCCGCTGCAGTGTGCCGCCAGGGTGCCATACACTACCATACACTATACCCTGCCACCCTACTAGGGTGCGCCCCCAGCACACACGCCTCCGTGATTGCAGATGCTTGTCGTCTGGGTGCTGGCTCATCCTGACCTCCACTCCTCCCCACACCGTCCCACGCTCGCCCGAAAGAGCCTCATCACCGCTTTCAAGCCATCCATCGTCTCTCTCACTCTCTCTCTCTCAATAATTAATCATATATCGGTCGGCATATCGCGACAGAGAACCCGCTGCAGTCGCTGCTGACTCGTGTGTTTTCCTCCAGCCTCGGCGGCGAGAAGCACGATGTCATTCCACTCGACAGAATGATTAGCAACGACATCTGCTGCTGCTGCAGCAGCAGCAGGTACGCACGACAATGAGGCTCGCTCCAGCTTTTCGAGCCGTGAACAAGGCGGAAAGATCGGTTAAACTTCACGCTCCTCACTCAATTGCCTTAGTAATTACATCAGACGTCGTCGCTTCCGGCATCAGATCGTCAAGGGACCTCCGCGTGGACGTCGCAGCTGCGCACCAAGCCCGTCGCAGCCCATCTTCGAGATGAATGAATACGGAAATCCGGGCGGCGATTAGCGCCCCCCTCGGTAACAGACTTTGCCTCGTGCACCGGCCATCAAGACAGATCAGGACAACTCGAGACATCTCAACGCCCGCGTTACCAGCCAGGCCTGACATTGCTGAGGCATGCTGCGTTTTGCAGCAGGGGTTGGCCCCATCCCAGATCCCTGCTCCAAGGAGGCGGCGTGGCCCGCACTCGGATGGGGGGGGGGGTTCACATCGCAAACGATTCCTCAGCAGCGGCGGCAACCGATCTAAGGCTGTTCACGTCTCACCCAATGTTATTGGGACGGCCAAGTAAACAGCCGGGATGAGGCACCGGTAGTAACGGATTACCAGATGGTCTGTTTGGTTCCAAGTTTGCCGTGATTATAGTCTCTATCGTTTGGAAACACAAGCGCGAGTCTTGCGAAAACCAGCTTCTTCGGCTTCTGCGCAGGGGGGGTTCGCCACTCACTTGTGGCTTTCCAAAAAAATTAGTGCAATAACTGTTTGCGCTATCATCACACTGTTGGATTGGGGCACAGGCCATGCAGCACACACACTGGCGCTTTCTGTACGACATTTTGCGTGCAGCTGCTTTCCGCTACATACTATTTACGACGCAGTGCAAAGTCACCGCATTTTGACAAACTCCTAATAAATTATTGCTACGAAATGTACCCTACGCTTACCTACAAGAAACACCAACTACACCTCAGATGGGCACCAATCCGAGATCAAGCCAGCCACAAGACGGCCGGACTCGCGGTCAGTCTTTCCCTCTTCCGAGTGCGATCAGACCGAGCCAAGCTTCAATCATGCCGCCACATGACCAGAAGAAAATAAGTGCCATCTCACCGCCGGCAAGACTCTAGACGGGCAAGACACCGCTCGTCCAGTCACCATCAAGTCCCATCTCTTCGTTCGCCTGTTCGCCTCGGAACCGGGGAGATCTGGCGACGGAGCTAAAAAAGCTCTGCAGACTGGACCGCGCATTAGCGGCCGCGCGCGCCCAATGCACAATTTCCCAATCCAGCGAGTCGGCGGCTCCAGCGCCACGTTCATTGGTCCAAACCAGCCCCCATGAAGCCATGCCAGCGGGGATCCCAGAGAACCATTTCAGATGCTAACCAGCCATCTTTCCTCCCGCTGTGGAAATGTCGCCCAAGATGACTCGCCTGATCTCCACCCATCATGTGTCACCCGGCTCGTACGGTATTAATCCAGGTTTTCCAGAGTGCACCGAACGTCACAGCACCGCATCGGCGGGTATGATGGTACCCGACGGCACGTGGCTTAGGGTCAAGAACTTGAGTTCCAAGATCGGCGCCATCTTGCCTACTCGTCACCCACGGATTCGTAAGTCTACCCACTTGTATTCCGGCGCATCCCAGTTCTGTCACGTAGTGATAAGACGTCTGCTGGAGACCAAACCGCTTGTCAAATGTTGGATCTGAATCGTCCATTGTGACATCGCTCTGCTGATGGGCACATCATGAGCCACAAAGTGCGTGCACATGTCCCCGAAGGTACTCGGTGCCAGACCACACGGCACAGACTTATTTATGGATCGACACCTGCAGGCACATGTTCGCATCAATGCCACGGCCCAAACAGGAAGTCTAACAAGCTCAGTCGGGCTGCTAGACAAAGAACAGTCATTCTCATGCAGTACTGTCCTGAATCCTGCCCATACAATTTATTCCCACTGCGAAATGCACACTCAAACATGACAAGCGCCAAGCGTGCAAGCAAGGATGGCTCGTACCTGCGGCAGTGCATCGTCGTCATGCAAGTGGGCTGCGTGGCTTCTCTGCGCCACGGCCAACAACGACGCGCGCGCTCCATGGTGGCATACAATTCATCACTTCAGCCGTGCTGCAGATACTCACACCACTAGCCTGGTGCCTCATTTTGCGAGGTGGTCAACAGATAGTGGCCGGTGTAGATAGGCTGTGTCGGATCCTGAGACGTGGGATCACTCAATCACATACTCTTCCAGCCAGAACGCAAGCGCCCTGCCACCTTCCTCCCCCAGATATTCCAAGATCTTGTCTCGGTCCTCTGGAGCGGCTAGCTTCTCTAGATAGTCGCGGAAGCCGGTTGTGAGGTCTGTCAGCACGTGTACGCTGTGGTCAGAGAGCGGCTTGCGAGTGGCGCTGTGGTATAGGACTTCCAGGGTCCGCTCGGCTTTGTTCTGGAGTCGCCGCACTGGGCGCCGGTGAATGCAAAGCTGTCGGTGGTAGGCGATGAGTGTTTGCGGCATAAGCATCCACTTGGCGCAGGGAACGATGGGCATGACAAGATCGTTTTGCATTAGACTAAGTGCGCCATGGCTTGTCAGTTGATCAAAGCAGCATTTCAAAATAGTACTATGCAACTGAGTGTGACATACTCAGCCTGCAACTTCATGTAGGAATTCATAGCATTTCCGCCCGCCTGTCCGTTGCTATCGCCTTCGAAGACGAAGACAATGACCGAGTTCTGCCCACTGCCGCTCAGGTGGTATAGCCGCTCGATACGTTGCCACATTACAGTGCTATCCGGGCGAAGCTGATCAGTGCCGTCGAATTCCGAGGTTGACACAAAGATAACACGCAGCGTCGCCTCTTGTACATGATAAGACTGCTGGGCTGGGAGCAGCATGGCGGCGTCGTGCGTGTCAAGTCCAGTCTCTGCAATAAGACACAGATCATCTGTCAGCCTCGTTATTGCTACTGAAGTGAGGTTCCAACCGCGGCAGGAGTCGCTAGCGAAGACACATCCAGCGAGTACACTTGCTGTGCCAGATGTGGTGTTGAATCTCGGCCTTACGTACCTTGCCATTTCGCGGTCCGGAAGCCTGCGACTGCCGGACCGCATTCTCGGCGATGCTGCAACGTGTTGCTAAATTGCAGCTTCGCCATGCTGTGATGAAGGGCGTACCCGCTTGAGTATAAGTAGGATCGTGGGTGTTGATGTAAATAGAATTCGCAATAAGGAAATTGATGCCAGACCTAGCAGCTTGGCCTAGATTGGCGATGATAGACGGGCGAAATGTGTGCTCAGGATTGCGCCTGATTTGTACTTGGGTGATGCGGTCTGGGTTGACATAACACACTCTCATGGAGCAAATCGCCCTTGTTGTGACAGCGTCATAAATTCTTGTGAAAGACAAGAAGCTGGACATTAGATTTGGGCGAGCTCGATGTGCAACCTGAGTTCAACGCGGTGCGCTGAGACGTGTCGTAGTTCGGCGTCGCACCTGCCTGCCCGCCATATGTCTCGATATCGTTCCTTCCGCGTCATGTTGGGAAGGTCCATCACAGAACGACGCCCTTCTCAGGTGCGCTCCAGGGCCCCAGAGGCTGGGATTGGTTCTGGATAAATGGTCTCAACGATTGCCATATCGTCCGATATAAAATATATATCTCTGGCACGATTGTCAAGCAGTAAAGTCCTGTCAAACACGTGAAGCAATCTTGGGTGAGTACGATGGATGCCGGGAAAAGCAAGTCATATACGCGCAATTCAGCTGCAATATAAGATGCATTGCTCAAGGCAGAGTTTCATTGCGATACAGTTGTCTAGTTTCATCCTGTTGGAACTAACGTGGTATATTTGAGTGGTATGATATATGGTAGTGTCTCGAGCATCAGATCTATAATTTCTAGGGGATCTTTTTTTGGTGAGAAGAGCTCTCCAAGAGCCGCGATTGGCCGCTCCAAAGCCAAAAGTCGCCATGCGCCGGGTATATGCGGAATGATACAATACACATCTAGAATAATATCAACGGAGAGGAGAATGTTATGCTGCTGGTGAAGTTGAGGGAGGAACACCACTGATTGGCGGAGGTCGCACCTCTGGTAGTGCCACCGGTACGGGCGAAGGCGCAAGTATCGGCTTTTTCGTGACTGGGTTCTTGAATCCTTGAAGTGCCGTTTCGATCTGGAGTACCCGCTCCTGCTGCTGCTTCTCGGCCTCAAGCAATTTCGCCTCGCGCTGCTCGAGCTCGTCAAACCGTTGGGTAAGTTCCTTGATCTTCTCAAGGTTAGCATCAGGCTTCTGCGCCGATTTCTGCCACTCGTAAATAATAATGGCACTAGCAACAAAAAGGATGAAGGCGTCTCCGAGCACGTCCGCGAATAGATCCACGGCCTTCTCCTCTGGCAAGGGCCGAAACTTGCGACGCCAGATATTGATGAAGTTTATGCTGCTCTTGGGTTTCGCGTCGGCCGCTGATTTTTGCCGTGCCTTCTTGAGCTCTTCTTTCTCGATTTCCTCTTTCGTCTTGACGGTGGGCGCCTCGGCCTTTTCCTTGGCGCGCAGCTCGGCGGCTGTGTCGCGCAGAAGGGACACGTTCATGCGCATGTTGAATTGGTGCATCACTTGGCCGTAGCGGGCTGCGAATCTTCGGAAGCCCGGATGTTCATGAGCTTGGATTTTGATCCGGTTCTATTTGGCAGGTGCGATTGTCTTGTCAGCTCAGAGACCTTCCACGGTGCTCGAAAAGAGCATGTTTGGTGAAGGTTGTGGCTACATACGGCGCCATATTTGGAAATATGCCGGATAAAAAGTGTCCCGAGCTTGAAGAGCGGGAGGGCGACCATGGCGGCTGGTGGAACTGCGTGGGCGCCTGTGGATGGCGAAGTCGAGGCTGAAGTCGGAATCGAGGGGCCTGAAGGCGGCAGAGAGGAATGACTGACGTAACGATGGTGCCCAGAGGAGGTCGTCGAGGGGGAAAGGCGGGTGGTGCCGATCTGGGCAGACCGGGAAGCGACAGTGCGGGGGATTAGACTGGTGATGTTGGTAGCTCGGAGCATACTCCGTAGAAGCAATCGTGGACAAGCGACGCTCGAGAAGCTTGGCCAAGAAGACGTCTTCGTGGTTGGAGGGGTCCGCGAAAGCTTACTACTTTGGGTATCTGACGACAGCGGGCAGTCCCAGGTCGGCAGGCGGAGCTGGTGGGTTGGGGTCCCTCCCGCAACCGCCGCAAGCTCCGTGCCTGGCCGCTGTGCAGAGCAGTGCTCCAAACCCAATGGGAATGCTCCAGGCGCGGCGGGCAGGGGTGGGTCAGCTCACCGTTGCCCCGGAGCAACGCCCCCCACACAAACCCGGCAGGCCCTGATTCGCTGCGTGTTTGGGGCGGCAGAGCGCTCGTGTGCATTGCAGGACCCCAGCCAACCGTTGTTGCTTGCTCACACAGATGGTCCATCACTAACTGTCCACTCCAGACCTGGCGACAGATTTTGTTGTTCTTCAAGCTACAACATTTGCAATTGAGCAAAGGCCTCCTGCTCTTTCTTGCGAACCTCCTTCATCCAAGTCCCCAAGCAGAATCCGCTGATGCACGCGCCATTGTCGGCCTAAACTACACGACAAGCTCACGGCCATTGTTGTTCTACTTGTCACCGCCACAACACCTCATCACTAGGCTTGTTACAGTCCTCACGGTATGCGAACCATCCCATATCAGCTCCGTTGATCAATCCTTCCAACACGACTACTACGCGTCTGCCTCACCCAGTAGTGATCCCAACACTGACTCTCCAAGCCTTGTGTCTAGACTTAGGCTACTTCTACATGTTCTGACCAGCTCACCACTGGCAACCTCTCGTCACCCTGAGCAACCTCGGCCCACCCGGTTGCTCGCTACCTGCAACTTCCAGATGGCGGACAGAGTCTCGGCGGCGAAACACGCTCTCGAATCTGACGCGTTAACTCCACGCGACGTCAACGTCCAGCGTCCACCCAAAGCACAAGAGACGGCCGCGAAGGTCAAAGCAGCCCTGGCTTCCAAACAAGCTCAGAAGGACAAGGAGCATCCGCCTCCGCCTCCTCCAATTGTCTACGAGCCTGCCAGCTCAGACCGCAAGGATGGCGCCTCTTACCAAGTCGGCAAGATGCTCGGCAAGGGCGGCTTCGCCATTTGCTACGAGGGCTACCTGAACAAGAAGCGATATGCCCTCAAGATCGTTCGTAGCAAGATGGCTCCTAAGATGGAGCAGAAGGTCCGTTAGGTGATCGCAAAATCCAGGTCGATCGCATTGCTGACATTCTCTCCGTATAGTTCCAAACTGAACTCCAAATCCACTCAAAGATGAGACATCAGAACATCGTACAATTTCTGCGAGCATTCTCGGCGGATGCCTGCACATACCTTGTGCTCGAGTTGTGCCCGAATGGCTCCCTCATGGATATGGTGAAGCGCCGAAAAGGCCTGACCGAACCAGAAGTGCGCTTCTACTCTATTCAGATCACCGGAGCTATTAGATATATGCACAGCAAAGGCATCATCCACAGGGATCTCAAAATGGGCAATATCTTCCTCGATCGCCAGATGAATGCCAAAATTGGCGACTTCGGATTGGCTGCGTTGCTCGTGACGGGCAAGGACATGCAGACAATTCGTCGTACAACCCTATGTGGCACTCCCAACTATATCGCCCCCGAAATTCTCGAAAAGGGAAAGAAGGGTCATGACCACATGGTAGATCTTTGGAGTTTGGGAATCATCATGTACGTGCACAGGCCTCGTTTATGAAAATCCATTCATGCTAGAAGCTAACAAGTTGACCACAGGTTTGCTATGCTCACCTCCAAGCCTCCGTTTCAGTCATCCACAACCGACGAGATCTACAGGCGAGCAAGGAACCGTGACTACGAGTGGCCCACGCCGGAAACCTCCAACAAATACATATCGCAAGAGGCCAAAGACCTGGTCGCGTCCATGCTTTCAGAGCCAGACCATCGCCCGGAGCCTGACGTTATTGTACAACATGAGTTTTTCCTTGCTGGACACATCCCAACGCCAGACGAGATCACTCCCAAGCTGCGCGACTATCCTCCGGATGCAGAGCATTTCTATGCAACCGAGCTGACACCTCAGATGGCCTCGTACAACTTGCGGGTGCTCAAAGAAATGTGTAGAGCATGCGAGGTTGGACCGTGGGCGGGGGAGAAATCCACATCCAAGAGCACATGGAGAGAGATGGCTCTCGAAGAGAAGGCTGGCCTGACACCCATCATCCCTCTGGCGGAAGGAATCGTCTATCGACCTTTTGATGAAGTACGGAGAGAGCAAAGACTCCTCGAGGGACCTCTAGGTGGCTCCATGCAAGCCTCAACTCGGCTGGCAGAGACGTCATCGGCTCAACAAGAAGCACCTGCAGGATTACTGCGTGCACCACCTCAAAGTTTCGCAGCACAGCAGAGAGCACAGAACAAACCAGCTGCTACGGCGACGGCCGTATCTCGTTCGCAAACCACCAGCGATGCGCCTGCAGCTCCTGCCACCGGAACTCTCCGCACTCGGCCACGGCGGGAACTCCACACGAGTTCTACCGTTAACGATATTTCCGCCAAGACAGCAGCGAACCTGCCTGTGAAGACATCAACCTCGCGCTCTCGGCCTGGGCATACCCGCACCAGGACACAAGAAAGTGTCGCGAGTCATGTTGTCCCTGTGGTAGAAGAGAAGAGCACCAGCACTGAACGTGTCAGAACGATATCCGAGCCTTCTACGACTAGTGCACCTTCTTCCAGCCCGCCATTGGGTAGCTTATTCGGCCCCGAAGAGCGCAGGATGTCCGTCCCGATCACAAAGCCAGATATTGTGTTGGATCGCCTCTCGCGGCTGCAAGCCGAGCTCGAAAGAGCACTGAACTCCCGTTCCATGGCCGTTGTGAGCAAAAGTCCACCGCCTCCATCACCACACATTGTTGTGAAGTGGGTTGACTACTCCAACAAGTTTGGTCTTGGATATATCCTGAACGATGGAGGAGTTGGTTGTGTTCTTCGCAGCATCCCAGGGAGTGCCAGAGGAGGCAAGACTGTGACCCTGCCGCCGTCGTGTGTCCTTGTGCGTGAAGCTGAGCAACACTGCGCACGCCGGCATGACCCAGGGTACTCGGACCGCCACCAGATTGTGCCAATGACTAACTCGGTCCAGTTCTACGAGAACAACGGCGCGTCCGGGATTTCCTCTGTATTCGTGGACCCATCCCAGTTTAGGATAACCATCAACGAAGACGGCACTCCCAGTAAAGTGCCAGTAGGCAGAGACATCTATGACTACCGCAAGCGCGAGCTGCTCATTTTATGGAAGAAGTTTGCAAACTACATGATGGCATACGGCCGCGACCAGGAGGTGTCCGAAGACTCTGGGACTATCCATGCGCCAAAAGCGGATGCGAAGCAGGTGATGCCACCAAGCGATGTGGTTACTTTCTACCAGCGCATCGGCGACGTGGGCTGCTGGGTGTTTGCGGACGGCCACTCACAGTTCAACTTCCCCGATCACACAAAAATCGTCCTTGACGAAGAGGGCCAATGGTGTCACTTCTGGCATCTTCCGCAAGAGGCGGCGGAGAAGCTCTCAGCGACGGGTGAGCTGGACGAGACGGCGCTTGATGACCGGGCTGTCCTTTCCTACCCTCTTCAGACACTGCTGAACTTTGCAACAAAGCCGGCAATCCGACCTGGCCGCACCACGACTCGTAAGCGCCCTGAGATCAATCCCATGCTGCAAGGCATCCCCGCTGCGAACCACTTCCGTCAGAAGATCGAGTTCATTCGGGGCATCATCCGCGAGTGGGTTTCAAACGGTGGCATAGGGAACAGCCGGATGTCCCGTGAGCACAGACAACAATGGACAGGGTGCCGCGAGACCGTTCACAGTGGTCCAAGCAAGCACGTCTGGGTCACGATTGGCGCGAGATGGGGCGATGAGAGGTACTCCGCTATGGTCGATCCAAAACGACCCGGCGAGCTCGGGGAGGAAATTGAGGCGAGACGGAGCGCGTGATGATGTGATGCGGACAACGAAAGGACATTGCCCTGTTTACACAGAGACATGATTGCACTTAGCAACGTCTCTACTTCACGAGCTATGGTCACGAGGTTACGAAGACAGGCGTTCTTGGGGTTTTATTTCCATTTTCAGGAGCTTGCTTGCTTATGACCCTAATTAGATGGTTTCTACTCATTGCATTAACACTCTCGCATTCCAAACAACGTACGCTGCACAGACTGTGTCTCCGAGCAGTGTGTTGTTTGTATTTTCTCTGCACTACATAGCGCGTATAAAGTATATCAGATCGATTCTCTTGTCCTCCGTGAGCGGGTGCACGCTTGAGTTCGGTTGTTATCCGCTGGACTATTTGAGCACGCATGGTTCATTTGCTCCTCGGTTGTGAATTTGCTAAACAACAATTTTTTTATGAAAGAATTTGATGCGGCTGCGAGTTGGTGACTCCCGTGCCATCAAAAGTTGCACAGTTGCGCGGTGGCTGCGAATCCATTCTCAACCTCATATACTTCGGGACGTTGTGGGAGAGCAAAGTCAAATATAATAGAACAAGACTTTGAGATATACGCCTGTACTGCATCATGTGGATGCGACGCTGGCAACAAAGTTCCTTTCCTTTGTTTCCAATTGGACATTCCACCAACACTTTGCGTTTTCTCTCCCGCCGCGGAAAGTCTCAGGTTTTATCTCCTTTCGATCATGTTCGTCAATAACTACTGCCGGTGGGATGTCCCTGTATCATGAGCAGCCGGCGTATCTTACAAGGCACTGGCGTGCTTCTTTATACGATCAATTCAGCTCGATCCTGTGTTTTCATGCACCTTCTCTAAGTGTCGCCGGCGGAGCAGTGATAAGAAGTAAGGCAGAAGAATATTAACACCAATAATTATCCACAAAGATTGTCACCAGACAATCGAGCGGAGTCAGTATGATCTGATTCTGATGCAATTACAACGGCGGATTACCGCACGGTTAAAGAATAGTCAGGCAATGCAATGCTGGCGCGGACGAATGGGACGTAAACTCGAGACAAAATGCACCTTTCCCCCAAACCTCCCGATGCGATATCCCAGCGATGGAAAAGAAAATAGAAAAAGCCGCCGATGTCCACCTATGCTCGTAGAATTTCCAACAAAGTGTGTTTGTAAACTGCGTGGCCGCAGCAACGTGATCAACGCAATGCAGACCAGGGGGTATGTTTGCCAAATCCGAATTACAACCATGATATAACGAGACACAATCGCCCATGCCGAAACTCCCTAGCTCTGCTCTCCTGCAGCCACTCTTGCAGGATCATTACATTACGATGCAGTCTTTGTCATCCTTGGACTGATTCTTCTTCATTTTGCCGCTGCGTGGCGGAGCGACGTCCATGGGCACTCCACGAGGGCCACCCCCACTGACGGCTTCACGAATGACTGCCAAGCGCTGCTTCGCTCTCTCATCCCCTGCATCGGCAGCCTTGACATACCAGACGTTGGCCTCAAGGATGTCACGTCGACAGCCAATGCCCATTTCCGTGAAATAGCCCACGGCATACTGTGCTTTCACGGACCCTGTATGGATATAAAAACAATGAGTCAGCAGTTGTCCAACAATGTCGAGTCTCACGTGCCTCGCCAAGTGCAATGCACCTACCAAGTTCTGCAGATCTCCGCGCCCATTCGTACGCCTCTTCTTCATCCTTTTCCAACACTGGCTCGGCACCAACCATGTACCATGCACATAATCCCATCATAGCTCCAGGATGGCCTCGGTCAGCCGCGCCAGTGTAAAAGTGAACGCTAAGGGCTGGATCTCTTGGGCAGTTAAGTGTTCCATGTTCGTAAGCATCGCCCATGCGGAAACTGGCCTCAGCATGACCAAGCTCGGCGGCTTGCGTGAACAATTCGGCTGCATAACCTTCGTCCTTGAATATGTCCTCACCATAACCTGTTTCGTACAGGGTCCCGAGTTGATATGGCGCGGCGTTGTATATCGTGTCAGCTGCCTCTGCCGCGCGCTTCAACCATTTCAAGCCTTCTCGGTAGCGAGACTCTCCAAGATCTCCAGACAAGCAGGCCTTACCCAGGCGTGTCATGGCACCAGGATGATTCTTGGATGCGGCTGTCCTCAGAAACTGAATTGCCTTTGTGGGATCTGAGCGGCAGCCCCAGCCAAATTCATAGCACAAACCCGCCCGGTACGCTGACTCGGCGTGGCCATGCTTGGCAGCAAGCACAAACAGTGGAAACGCAGAGTTAGGATCCTCCTTGCCCTTGTTGAATATGCCGGAGGCGAAGCCATCAGCTAGATAATATTGGGCAAAGGGATACCCGGCGTTGGCCAATTTCGTCAGTATGCCCTTCGCCTCGCGCACAAGCTCTGTTGGCGACGATCCTGTAGGTTCCGGAGTTTCAGGCTTGGCTGAACTCTTACGCCGCACAGGCTCAGACCAGCTCAACCCCTGCTCCTGAGCGGTGGAGATCAGAAACACTGCAAACGAGTACTGGATCGAAAAATCGTTCGTCTTCTTGACATTCTGTCTGTACATCTCGAGTGTTTTCTGCGCGCTGAGCAGCGAAGCGTTCGTGCCAACATTATTGCGAAGCTGTGAGTTGTCAAAGGTGATCGGGGCTGGTGCCGGTTGTGGATATGGCTCGTTGAGGAGCTCAGCGTACGACTGTGGCCTTACGTCCGGCGACCGACGTGCAAGAGGTGATTTGCCACGGGGTCCTACATCTGACAGCATCGAATATGACGAATGCGGCCGTGGCATGGAGCTCCTGCGCACATTGGGAGAGTTGGGCGTCAAATGGCGGTTGATGCCCGGGTCTTCGAGGTCAGTGTTGGAAGAATTCCGAGAATGCATCTCAACTGGCACACTTGCAACCCTCGGCATAAAAGGCTGGTGATGGTACTGGAGCTGAGGTACCGCCGCTTCCTCCAAGATCGGGTCCTGCAGTGAGCCCGTCTGGCTATGGCTCTTCTCCTGGAAACCTGTCGACACCGAACTATTGCTAGTTTCGACTGAGGAGGCCTTTGATGTGTCCACCTGTGACGTTGATGTGGTGTCCGACTCCCTGCTCAGTCTATCCTGCACCCCAGCACCTTGAACATTCTGCCTAGAATCCTCTACCTGGTTGCTGAAACCTGCGTGTTCGAAACCCTGGGGAGGGCCTGTCCCTTGGGCGGGATGTGTTGGTATTCTTTGCTTAGGGAGAACTGACGAGCCCGCTTGTGTTAAAGTCCGCGCTTGAGGCTGTTGACTCATGACGGCGTCTCCATTCCGGGCGTCGTGAATATGATCATCTAGATACATGGAAGCACGTTGCAGCTCCACGCCCGCGTGGCCGAGATTGTCGGGCTGGAAATTCAATCTAACTGGCGAGACAGGCGCCATGCGAATATTGCCGGCGATGTCGTTGGTCGCGTCACGAGAAGGACTGACGGGCTTCCTGTGCAGGGACCGAGCCGGCGAGGTAGGAGAAGTTGCAGCCGGGGGCGGCGGACTGGCTGTTGTTGAAGCCATAATCTGAAAGCTGTGCGAAGAAGACTTGAATCCGGGTTTTACAGTCTCGTGGTCGAGTTCGGATATCCAGTCCTAGACTGGCAGCCAGCTCGAGGGGACCCGATGCGAATTCCCCCTGTGTGCCCCTGTGTAAGCCAGATCGGCCAGCGCGTGAAAGGGCCCGCGGCAGAGAGGCCAAAGTTTATGCTGGTGGTGTGGCGGGATATCGAGCAAGACTTTCGACAGAGGGTGACCAAGAGTCACACAGCGAGGAGTACGAGTGTCGACAAGCCGTTGGCGAGGGCCGTGGGATGTGAGAAAGAAGGGGCCTGCGGCAGGCGGCAATAAAGGGCCTTGGAAAAACTGGGGGTGGGAGGGGAGGTATCGCTAAATCAACACGAATAAGTCTGAGGACTGACGCAAGAGCTGGGCTCCGTCTACGGGGAGCAGGCGACGGAAGGGCACGAGCACAGGGGGCCGAAGGAGGGGGGGCTAAGACTGGGCCCAGGGTTGGCGTTGTGGTGCTCCGTGGTTGGCGGTCAACTCGGCTGCTCAGACTGGTGGGTGGACCCGGCGTATCTATCCTGATGCCGGCCTCCTAGCTAGCTTGCTTGCTTGCTCAGGACGACAGGACGGGCAACGTTGTTGGGCAGCGCTGCGAAGAATGATGGAGATGACGATGATGGTTATAATGACAATGGCGCGGCAAGGAGCAGCTCAACTGACGATGAGGTCGCGTTTGCGGTGTTGGGAAGGCAGAGGCGGGGACCCCTGGATCAAGGAGAGTTGGAGCTAGAGCTCTATGTAGAGAATGCATCACCAGCCCGCTGGCGAAAGGCAGATTTGACGGGATGAGGTGTCTGCTCAGGTGGTGAGAAGCGGGAGGCAGGAACGGTGGACTATACTTTGCACGGTCAGGTGCAGGCAGGCACGTCCAACAATGAAATCTTGCTCGACTCGATGCCGCCTGGCTAGCCGAACATTTCCAGCAAACACCCACCACAGTCACTACCATCTCCACCATCACCACCACCACCACTTGACAACCATAATGGCCATGCTTCAGGTACTTACTGTACCAGGGCATGCTTGCCTTCGTGTTGCTCGCCCGCCAAGTTTCCTTCCGTCCCGCCCGATCTGCGTTGCGTCGTTGACTCTGCAATGCTGCCAACAACAACAACAGCAACAACTGTCCACGACCACGATTCGTCTAGCCTTGCTGAAGCCCAAGCGCTGCTCCGGTGGCGGTTTGGGATAGAGCAGTGCCTAATTACATCCGGCACTGCCCTGTAGAGACCGCCGACGGCGTCATTCTCGGCTGTGTCCTGGCAGCTCGCACCACGCGCAAGACAGGGACACAGGCTCCGAAACGCAACAACATTGACAGGCAGACACAGCTCTCAGCTGAGTGGGTTGGTGTGGACCAACACAGTGAGCGAGCACAACTCATCTAACTTGTCCTGCGCCAAGCTGTCGGTGCCTCTCCACTTACACAGCACTCCCGCCTTGGCCGCACGCTAGCTTAGCTCGCACCGGGCTTTGGTCTCATTCCGAGTTCACATTCCATGGAAGCCGAGGTCGCAGCCGCCGGATGCTGGACTGCCGGAACGCCTGCACTTGTTGTGCTGGGAAACACCAGCAGCGGTGCTGGAGAGATACATTAAATTGCCATATACGACCTGCACAGATGCACTGTCCCCTGTCAATCCTCTGCTGCGTGTCGCTGACAGGGTATGTTCCAGCTGCTCAGACGCACGCACACAGGACAGGGACCAACCTCCACGGAACCCCCAGAACCCGGAGTGGTGATTTTACAGATCTCACTAGCCGTCTTCGACGCCCACGCTGAAGCACTCTCGGGAAGGATGTGTCGGCCGGGCAGGATTGGAGATTACATCACTCCTCTCCAAGTGCCGAGCGTCAGCCTCCTTTATTAACTCAGAACAGTGTCAGCGCAATGTCGAAAAAGGCAGGATTCATGGTTGCGAAACCCGACCAGTTACAATGGGAGTGGGGTCTACCTGTCTCGATGTTTCAAAACGCCACCTCGATCGACAAAGTCTAGCATACTTGCAAGCATAAGTACCACAACTGCAGAAAGCCACTGTCCCTACCAACCCGCTCCGTAAGCACCGCGAATTCCGGTACCAGCAATACTACTCTGCAATATTTCCAAGATCAGCGACACCACCCAGAACGTCTTTGTCAAAATGTATCATGTATGTGTCGCGAGTATGGACAGCAAGGCGGAAGCCTTTCCGCTAGTGACAGTTCAGCCGTCGACTCATCCGCCACAATCAAGTCGAGAAATGCTTCGAGAACGAATGACTAAGATTTTAAGCTTATGTATGCTCTGCATCACAAGTCTAGAGAGCCCCGACCGCTGGCACTACAAGAAAAGAAAATAACAGGACAAATAAATTAGTTTCTAGTGGTGGTCGCTCCATCCAACTTCTTGCTAATCATGTTATGGTACCGGTGCCCGCTTATAGAGTGGTTGATGTACGCCAGGATAGTATTGTCGACCTTCGAAGTTCAGCTGCAAGGTTGCAGGGGATTCATGGCCTCCACAAGAAGCATGGATCCGGTTTATGGATATGAGCGCCATTATCCATGCCTGCTGGTCGAATCACGCTGACTAGACTCCCTACAGGAACGCCTACTGCTAGCGAAAACTGTCAACGTATCCCCGGGTGTGCGCTACGCGCCAATAGCATGAGTTTAAGAGAAGATCTGCTCACTCGTGGTTGCTGACGCTGCAACACCTAGCACAAGCAGGCTCGTAGTCCGTAGAGCTCGTCAACCTGTCATCGAAGCCCCGTATGCAATACGAGATGTGGCATGTTCAGGGCTGCGCCCCCCCCCCCCCCCAATCATGCAGATCTCAGGAGAGCATTGCGGGTACAGAGTCTCCGCATCATTGCAGACCCCGAAAAAAGATTTCCATTCAGAGGAAAGCGTATGCATATATTCCCAGCATTGCCAAGGTCTATCCTGGAAACACGCTCAGCGCGTCGAGACGCATCGCATCCCTGAAATCAACGCCGACAGATCCCCAGAAGTGGATGCAGTTTTGTTTATTGGCTTGTTTCTAAAAGACGGCAGATATCTTGGTTGAAAAGTTGGAAGTACGAAGGCCAGCTCCTTTTCAAGCGGTATGAGCAATAAGACTGTTGTTTGGCAGTACCTGTGAATATTAAGCAGAATGAAGCACCAAGGGGTAAGGATGCAGCCTGCTTCGCACATTCGCATCCATCGCCAACAATGCGCCACGCACGCTTCAAGAAAGTGGCCTCAGCCAGGTATGAGGCTCCATTGATATTCCATCCGAAGGGCAATGACCATGCCCACAGCTCGGGAGCTTGAGAATGATGCCCGGTGCCCTAAGCTCAACAAGGCCATTGTAGGGAATATTGTATAAGAAGTGACCTAGTTCTGAAACAGCATGACAGCACCACGCGATGGAATGCCGAAGCGACACGACGATGATACGACGGCTCTCCAGCCTTGACCAAGAATAAGGTGAGTTCGATGTCTCACTACTTTTTTTTTTTTTTTTTTTTTGGAAATCCCATAGGATCTAAACATACTTCTCAACTGTGAGCCAAACACAGTCTCAATTTCTGAGCATAATCCCAGTGTTGCGAATGGTGAAGTCATTGAGCCCGATCACATGAAGTCTGGCTGTAAGCAAATACGACCCTGTCGTCGGGCCAACCTGCACGAGTGCTGAGAAGCCCAGGATGCTGTGCAGGATCTATTGCGTAGTACGTCGCTGTCAAGGGCATGCAGCCATGCGTGTGGGGTTCGGAGCTGCTTGTGTCAGGGGTCATGCCAATGCCCATGATGTCGTCCGTAAGCAGGCGCCCTTTGTGACATGACTATCGTCGCATCTTGAAAGCTTGCCCTGCCGGCCTATGGAATCCCCGGCGTAAAGCACTGAACGCCCGCCAAAGTGCCTGGTTGTGATGACGGAGCATGTTCCTGATCCATCACATGTTCTCGAAGGTCGACAGGCCAATGAGCAGGAAGCATTTCCAGCTGGCGAGGCTAGCCATCCCTTAGGCAACACGAGAAAAACTCGTCTGAGGCAACTCCACCGGCCATCACGAGATCGGAGATGGCCATTGGATGACTGGGCGCCAATCTCCCGAAGAGGAAAGCCCACCACCATGCCTGGGCTCAATGCGTGATAGCCCCGTCCTACATGCTCACTGCACGTCCAGCCTCACCGGCACTGGCGTTAGTATGTATGAATTAGCTGCTGGCCTTGTGCCATCGCAGCTGCAGCGGCCTGCTTGGATTCGCGCAGAGGCGCTGTAGGTATGCGAGTCAGCCCTTGCCGGGTCCAGAGTGGCAAAGCAGGGCGGTCCGGACGTCGGCAGCCGCATAGCCTGTGAAGATCAAGCTGATGGCCGTCGTATCGCAGTAGTTCCAGATGGGATACGGCAGCATTATCCTCGTCTCTGGAGCGGGAATAGCGAAGATCGAGGGCCAGCTAACGTTGTAGCCTTGCCTCACGAAAATAGATTTGTGCCGGGGCGCCCAGCTGGCCTAGTACACCCCTTTCCCCCCTCCCCCCTCCCCCCTTTTTTCTTTTATTCCGCCGCCAACAGACCAACAGCACCACGTTCAATGCCTGTCCCTTGTGCGGTGGAGAGTTGTTGCTGCTGCTGCTGCACAGTGCCTTCCTTCACTTGGACCAGCACCTACCGGCCTCGCCTACCACGCTAGGCAAGGTCAAGTGCTTTGCACATCATCTCCTTGTGGGCGGCCAAGCAGCAGCCGGCCTTTATGTCGGCCTAGTGCCGCAACGCCTGTCGATCCTTCTACGGTATCTAGATTGTTTCGAACAGGGCTCATTGCCAAGCCTGGGAAAGGCAGCGTGACCAAGATTCTTTGGAGGGCAAGGCGGCATTTGCAGAGTGAGACGATGCAGTGTCCGTTCTCCCGAGCGGTTGTGTGAACCAGCCCAGACTTGCTGAGGCGCGCGGGGGATGTTCCCAGCCCTCAGAGCTGCCGAAAGCGAAACCATCCAGCCACCCACCACCCCTAGGCCTGCGACGACAGAGTCACCACCCAGTCAGTCCACGGCATTGTCCACGCCAGCTTGAGCAGACAAGTTCGCCTCGCGGAAGTATCAGAGGCTACATGCAAGCGCTGAATCTCGTCCATACCATCAGATATGGCATGCCAGTCAGGAATTGCCAGCCTGCATGCGCGCATGAGTACGCCAGGAGGCAATGTAGAGGGAGAGTGGCGACTTGATCATTCCGAGACTCGGTTGGGTTGCAAAGGCAGTGGGTGCATTGTTGTTATTGAGGTTGAGCATCATATGTGCATGGCCAATGATAATACGGGCGTTGCAGCGTTCTCTGCTCGAGATGTTGCTTGGGCAGGGATCGCAGCTGGAAGTACCTAGTAGGAAGGACCTTGATCGACCTAAACAACGCGAACGCCCCGGCCCCAAATTTCGTCCCAGCCTACAAGTCTGGTGCAGTCTGGTCTAGTCCTCCCTCTCCTGACTTGGCCCCTTGCTCCCTGCCCTTAGCCGCACCCATCGCCAACACACGCTCTCTGCCATTTCCACTGTTCCACTGTTCCACTGTCGTTGCCGTTGCCGCTGTTGCTGCCGCTGCTCCCCCAGCACGCTGTTTGTTTTCTCCCGTCTCTGGCTTCCCGCCTCGTCTCCGCCGCAGCAACTTCCGGAGCAGTGCGCGGCCGTCCTCCTCTCGCTACCGAGCCGCAACCCCCCGTTCTCTTCGTATCCGCGCGCTGCTGCCATCGTCATTCCTCCTCCCCTGCCATCTTTTCTTTTCTGGCTGGCAAGCAGTCTGTGCCCACCCGTGCGGGAACGCGTAACGCCCGTCCTGCTCTGAGACATAGCGAACCTGGCCCTGCGTGGCTCCCTTGTGCGTATCCTCCCGCGCCTCCGTCTTCACCCTCTGTCAACTCGGCTGTGGCTCTTGACGATTCATCCCCGAGAGATCACTGCTCTGGGCTGCACCAGCCGTCCTCTCACTGCAGACTCAAGCCGTTCTGATCTGGCAATCGTGTTGCTAACCCGCTCGTTCTCATGGACAGCGACATGTCGCTCCCCAACAGGCCAGGGGCGAGGCGACCCCACGACCAAAACTCATATCGTCAATCGTCGAGCCGACACCAGCGTCCGAGTGATATCGAGGCTGGTGGCTATCAGCCTGTCGTCGGGTCTGCCAGACCTGGTCACCACCGTGCGCCTTCAGGAACATCCTTCGCCGATACCATACGGAGTTCTAATCATGGAAACACAGAGAGCCAACCTCTTTCGCCAACATTGGAACAACATCATGTACCCTCAACTGGCGGGCCCTCGCGTAAGAGGAGTCTTATTCGCCCGGAGCGCAACAGGATCGACAAAGACCACCCGAATTACCACTACCGCAAACATGCCGCCAAGATGGCCACCCTCCCATCATCGACGGGTAACGACCCCCTTTACGAGGACTACGAGGGAGCCACAGAAGAAACGCCTGGCAGCAATACCATGAACAGCACCTCTGATAAGTCGCCGCCCAGACGCTCCCGACACGACTCTGAGAAGCCCAAACCCAAGGCATCAGCCCACGAGTCTAAGCGCCGCCGCCGGTCCAGTGCCGCGAACGGCAAGATCTCTAAGAGTAGCAAGAGGAGCAAGCGGCAAGGACCCCAGGAGGTCATTCGGCCTCCCAGCGCTTGGAACGTCTACTGCGCATTTATCACCCTATGGTGCCCCGACTTCATGCTCAACTGCTGTGGCTTCCGCTCCAAAGCTAAGCGCCGGGCGTGGAGAGAGAAGATGGGTCTCATCAGCCTAATTCTCATGATGATGGCTGTCGTTGGTTATATCACCTTTGGTTTCACTGCGACAGTCTGTGGTGCGGCAGGTGTTCGTCTCAAGGTCAATGAAGTCGGCGGAGGGTACATGATCTTCCACGGAACTGCTTACGACCTAACCAAGTCTGGCCACCCGCCCGCCGAAGGTATCCCGCTTCGTGCGGATGGGTCGTACCCCAACGTACTGTGGGATCTTCCGATCAAATACGCAGGCATGGACGGTAGCTTTATGTTTCAGAACGTCAATGGCAAGTGCAAGGGCCAGATCACGCTCACTTCGAACTCCACCATTCCGCACGCCGCCAACGACCGTGACGAGGTGGGGTGGTACTTCCCTTGTAAAGCTGTCAATCAGGATGGCTCGTCACAGCCAAACCAAACTTGGCCCTACTATGTCGGCTATGCCTGTCACACGACTCAGAACGCCCGAGACACCTTCTATCTGGACCTCAAGACGACTGCATCCGTGTACTTTGACTGGGATGATGTCAAGAACAACAGCCGCAACCTAGTCGTGTACTCTGGCAATGTGTTAGATCTCGACTTGCTTTATTGGTTTGACACCAACGACGTTGTCATCCCGGACCGGTGGGTGAACCTCCGTGACAAAAGCCACCCCAGCAATGTTGCTCTCCGCGGCCGTGATGTCACGCGTGCGTTGCAGTCCAGTGACGACAAGCTCATGGCTGAGTGTTTCGAGGAGATCATCAAGGTTGGCACGGTCGATACCGAGACAGTCGGTTGCATTGCGTCAAAGGTAGTTTTATATGTATCTTTGGTGCTTATCCTTTCCGTCGTCGGCGCGAGGTTTTGCTTGGCTGTCATCTTTCAGTGGTTCCTCAGCCGCAAGTATGCTGCGCCTAAAACTTCCCAGACCGCAGACAAGAAGAAGCGCAACAAGCAAATCGAAGACTGGAGTGAGGATATCTATCGCGCCCCTCCCCGTATCGCTGGAGATATCGGCAGCAGCGCTGGGGGATCCGACCGCACCAGCAAGCGTGGCAGCACATTCCTCCCCACCACTTCTAGATTTTCCACGGTATACGGTGACGACAGAAATAGCCGTCGTGTTCCAACAACTATGTCTAGCCAGGCAGCCAGCGGGCCGCTCCTCCATCCCGGTTCTATGTATAGACAGGCAAACGAAAGCAGATCGAGCATGATCAAATCGGATACCTACGTCAGCAACTCTGGTGTCGCTCCTCCTACTCTGGATAGTTACGGTCCCTCAGGCTTCATCCACGAGGCTGTGGTACCCCAGCCTCCAGCTGACTACCAGCCATTCGGGTTTCCTCTCATCCACTCCATCTGCCTTGTCACTGCGTACTCGGAAGGTGAGATGGGTCTGCGTACTACTCTTGACTCGATCGCCATGACGGACTACCCCAACAGCCACAAGGTTATACTCGTTATTTGCGATGGTATGATCAAGGGTGCTGGCGAGACCATGACCACCCCCGAAATCTGTCTTGGCATGATGAAGGACCAAACTATGCCACCCGAGGAGGTTGAGGCTTTCTCGTACGTTGCTGTTGCCAGCGGTGCCAAACGCCACAACATGGCCAAGATCTATGCCGGTTTCTACGACTACGGCAACTCCTCGCGTATCCCTGTGGACAAGCAGCAGCGTGTGCCCATGATGCTTGTTGTCAAGTGCGGTACCCCTGACGAAGCCACCAAGTCTAAGCCTGGTAACCGCGGTAAGCGCGACAGTCAGATCATTCTTATGTCGTTCCTTCAAAAGGTCATGTTCGATGAGCGTATGACGGAGCTGGAGTTCGAAATGTTCAATGGTCTGTGGAAAGTGACTGGCATATCGCCTGATTTCTACGAGACTGTTCTCATGGTAGACGCCGATACCAAGGTCTTCCCCGACAGTCTGACACACATGCTCAACGCTATGGTTAAGGACCCGGCGATCATGGGCCTCTGTGGTGAGACCAAGATTGCCAACAAGAAGGCAACATGGGTTACAGCTATCCAGGTCTTCGAGTACTTTGTTTCTCATCACCTGGCTAAGTCTTTTGAGTCGGTCTTCGGTGGTGTCACTTGTTTGCCTGGATGTTTTTGCATGTACCGCATCAAGGCTCCCAAGGGTGGTCAGAACTACTGGGTCCCGATCCTGGCCAACCCCGACATCGTCGAGCACTACTCGGAAAACGTTGTTGAGACACTTCACGAGAAGAACCTGCTTCTTCTTGGTGAGGATCGTTACCTGACAACGCTTATGCTGCGCACTTTTCCGAAGCGTAAGCAAGTCTTTGTCCCCCAAGCTGTGTGCAAGACCACCGTTCCCGAGGAATTCAAGGTTCTGCTCTCACAGCGCCGTCGGTGGATCAACTCGACCATTCACAACCTCATGGAGCTTGTCCTTGTCAAGGATTTGTGTGGTACTTTCTGCTTCAGTATGCAATTCGTCGTTGGCATCGAGCTGCTTGGTACTCTTGTTCTCCCTGCTGCGCTTGCTTTCACCATTTACGTCGGTAAGTGCTTCATGTGACCCCTTTCAAAATAGCGATGACCCAAAGCTAACAGTTCGATAATAGTTGTCATCTCGATTGTTGGTACACTACAGATTATTCCTATAGTCTTGCTTGCTCTCATTCTCGGTCTGCCTGGTCTCCTGATTGTTATCACGGCGCACTCCTGGTCATACGTCCTGTGGATGCTTATCTACCTCCTGGCTCTTCCCATCTGGAACTTTGTCCTGCCCACATACGCTTTCTGGAAATTCGACGACTTCTCGTGGGGTGAAACTCGCAAGACGGACGGCGAGAAGACCAAGAAGGCTGGTCTCGAATACGAGGGCGAGTTTGACAGCAGCAAGATTACAATGAAGCGCTGGGCCGAGTTTGAGCGCGATCGCCGTATGCGCGATGCCAACCCGTGGGGCTCGCGCGAGTCTGTCGTTGGCGGTGGTTGGGGCGGTGCTCCTCCCCATGCGCCGTACTCGCAGAACTATGACGATCAGTACTATTCGGACGCATAAAGGGTGCTGTGGATCATCCCTGGACTTTGAATTTTGATGGACGTTTGTCTTGTACGCACGACGCCGAGCTGGTGCATAGGTTTTATCCAACTTGTTTGTGTGTAGTCCGTTTACTGGAGAACTGACTAAGCGGCATTAATACGGCGTCTTCGGGTTGGAGCAAACACAACTTCAACGAACAGCTTTGCTTTTGTAGATCAGCCTTATTTCTAATAGTAGAGAAGTATATATAACACACACACACTTGGACATGAAGCTATTCGTTTGCCGTAAATTTTGTGAGGTTATCTGTGGACAGACTGCACCATACCCCGGCATCAGACTTAGCCATTGGCCAAAGAGAGCGCAGGCTTGCATGGTTTGGGCTCCGCATGATTGTTGCTGCGATACCGCTTCAGCTCGGCAAAACTTGTCAGAACAGCCTGTGGTTTTCGTGCCCATGCGGAAGGTGGGTTCTTGCGAAGTCTTTGCTCGACTCGGACAGGCAAGCCAGGGTGTTGTCTGGGGGGAGTATGTGACAGATCGAATTTTGCAAGGGGGGATGGTTGAGGACAACCCATTAAGTATCGTCCACATGTGCGAAGGGGCCACAATGCAGACTGTCAGGTATTATTTCCTCCGACGATCCCTGTTTGGAGACATCGGAGACTAGACTGGAGGAGGAGAAGCGGCTGGCGATGTCGATGGTGCGTGGGTTTTGGAGCACGCCGTGTATCATCCTTCAGGCGGAGCCAATCCCAGTGCTACATACCTGCACAATCGTGTGTGACTGTCCAGAGTCTGCGCCAGGTCTAGAGCTGCAGGTCGGGAGCCCCAACAATTGCGTTATTATATACGATAATAAGACAAGCGGGATATATACTATCCGTGTATAAGACATACATGTTACGCTTCACCTTGTTTGGCTTGGGGGGGTGGGGGGGGGCGGTCTGCTCTCATCGGTCGTTGGTCATTCAAGGAGTTCTCGACCTTCACTTTTCAGACTTACATGACGGCTGTGGCATGAGCAATCAATGTTCCCATAGACCGGGTTCGAGGGAATTGGTGCGAAGAGCAGGACGCACGCGGAGTTAAAGGGAAAAAGCGACAGAACCTGCCGACAGGGGACAGGGCCCACGAGGGCTTGGGGAACGTGGTTGTTCCCCTGAGGATAATAGATCTATGGAGGTCAGATCAAGGTTGGGGCATGCGTCGTTGTCCGCATACTTCTCACCATTAGTAAACCGGGGATCTCTCCGTGGTAGATCGCGCACCACAATGCAGTGCAGGTGGTCTCTCATTACTGATTAACCACACGGCAACTACTCTGCGCATGCTGCGTCTCCCACTCTATTTCGGTTGTTCTCCGTGAATAGTAACCTGGTTCTTGTCGATATGCCAATCTCTATACGGACCATCCGGGGGACCCTGATCAAGAGGCTGTATTGGTGGTGGTGGTGGTGGTGGTGGGCGGGGGGGTTTGAAACCGGTGATTGTGGCTTGCGAAGGTTGTGCGGTCTCGTAGTATCGACATGGAAAAGCAGATGAGCAGTTGCTATGGAAGATGAAGTGCTTCTGCTTGTCTAACTCGCGTCAACGGACCGCCACCCATAGTGCCGTGCCCCTGGCCTGTCGGTCAGGGTGACCTGAACCAGCTGAGCTCAGAGGCAGCTGGAAAGCTGGAACAAGGCAGAAGCGTGATCGGACGTGGGAAAAGCGACACTGACGGTGACGGTGATGGCCAATGCCACAAGTGGAGACGGCCTGATGAACTTAACCATTGCTTTGATAATCCGTACTTGGTTGCGATATAGCCGATCCAGGGTTTTCCAGGCCGGGGCGGTTCCTGCACGCTGCGATGGTTAGCCCCGTACCATGCCGATTAACGCTAGTCTCAGCGGTTTTCTGATCGATCGTCCCGCGTGGCGGCTACGAAATACGATGTGATGGCGGGTCATGGCAATTTAGAGTTTGGAAATATACAGGGCCGCCGGCGAGTGCTTGTCGTCACTGGGCTGGCCGCCTGGGCGGCACTTGTCCAATCGAAGAAAAGACCAGTCGGGAATGTTTCCGTAGCAGCACAGCGTATGTGTCGTCGCTGCCAAGGTGTAGGAAGGAGGACAATGGCCCAACGGCGGGGGCTGCCGTGTGTAGCTCCCGGGAGGTGTTGTGTTGTATTGTGTCGTGTTGTGTGCTGCCTGTTGCTGGAGTTGGATAGGTTCACCATGGCGGATCGTAGTGGCCGAGCAGCAAGTCCGCTGTAATTATCCCATACCATGTAATTAGAAACTGTTGAGGAGGTGCGGGATACTGGGCAGTGAGTCTTGCCAGATCTGGAATGCCCCTGCCTTGCCTGCTCGTGCTTTCCAAAGTTGCAATATCAGTCAGGGAGTGCGGCCTGAGGTGGGTGCTCTTTGAGGATACATACAGTAATTAGCTACCTAGTTGAGTACTCAAGTAGCGGTGGGTAAGCAAGGCAAGTACCCTTAGGGTAAGTAAAGTATTCAGAGTACAGGTTATGCTCCCGGCACATATGGTAGGTACTTGGAGTAGTGTACGCAAGGTGCATATAGGGTCAGGACGGCATGGGGGCTGTGTGGTCGCACTGATACTTTTGTACTTGATAATTAGTTGGGGCAAGTCGCTCCAAGGTTCCAGACGGACGGGACTCTGTCCAGAGCTAGAGCTCTAGCTGGCAGCCAATCGCATCCCATGGGGAACGAGGTTTGCCTTGTCTGCCGTCGACTATTCAGTGTACTTCCCAAAGCACTTCAAGCACTCCAAGTACGTCCATATACGCCTGTCCCGTACCTCTGGACTCTGGCCTTGAACATAGCAAGAGCTGTATGGAGCACCCGCGTCTCGTCTCGATACCTATAATACCTTGAACATCAATGTCTGTGCGTGCCGCGCGTGCCTCTGGTGTCGCTGCCCATCGACCATTCTGCGCAATGGTCCTGCGAGGGACCTGCTGCCAGCCGGGCCGAGGTGCTGCGCTGCGTCCAAGTCACAGTGCCATTGCGCAGTCACGCAATTACTCGAGGTACTATACCACCACCGCGAGTGCGGCGCCTGTATTGTCGCCTATCCTGACCTGTCCCGTCCTGCAGGCATCAGGCCACCCCTGCCGCGGCGGTTCCAACCCCCCCCTCGCTGCCATTGATGGTGTTTCGGGACCAGAATCCGCCCGTGCTGGCTGCCGGCCAGTTAGTCCGTCGTCGCCGTCCGGGCCAAGATAGAAGCAATACGATACCAGGCAAGGAGCCGGTCAGGAGCGGGCGAGCTGTCGGGCGAGCCCCGGAAGCTGGCAAGAAGCGTAGAGACCTAAGGCCCAAGTTATACAACCTATATATACTTCATTACGTATATGAACACAAGTATACGTAGCTCTCGGTGTAGTGTTGGGGTCCATGACGCCGTGACTCGTCTTTGTTATAAGTCAGATCAGCCCACCGGGCTGGGATAAACGAGACGACTTCGGCACACCAGACAGACAGTCCTGCCCGTCCGCCAGGCTGCCAACAGCCATCCATCCCGGCCGGCCATCACAGGAGTCAGGACAAGACTGCTGCCGTGCTGCCGTCCGTGTTGCCGTTGTCGCTGTCGCTGTCACCGTCGCTGTCGCTTACCCTTGGCTTCTACCACGTAAGGTAAGTTGGCAGACGAGTCTTGCCCTGGCTGCTCCTTCCTTGATTCCTTTCTTCCTTCCTGCCCTCCCGCCGCCCCTCCCCAGTCCCGTCCCATCTCGGGCTGCAGCTGCGCATGCCCAGGTGCGCATGCGCCTACATACTTTACGTAGGACGTCTGGGGCGCCACTTTAAAGATATTCCAAAGACGCCCACTGCTACCATCCATCCATTCATCCATCCATCCATCCATCCATCCCCGCCGCCGCCTGCTTGTACGCGGAGCTCCCCAAACTCCCCAGGCATGTCATTTCTCCTCAGCAACCTACATCATTCCCACCACCACGCTGCAGCGCGAGTCATCCCTCTCCAGGGCTCTCTTTCTCTCCCAGAATCCACCTGCCTGCCTGCCTGCCTCTCTCCAGTGGCTTGCAGTGCGGGACATATCAGGCTGTGGCCCGCTCGCCTCTGTCAGCCAAAAAAGGAAGCAGCAGCGGCACCACGCACTGCTCGAGTCTAGTCGGCCGTGTCGAGGCTTGCTAGCATCGCATCGTGTTTTCCCAGCAGTAGCACATCACGTGTCAAGCTTGCCGCGCAGCCTGGCTCGACAGCGTCAGCGCTCACCAGCAAGCTGCTGTGCAGTGCAGTGCAGTGCAGTGCATTCGCTTTCACTCTGGGCAACAAAACACCAATTCAAATAGCCATGCAGCCCGGCCATCCGATTCCCAGCACAATTGGCTGGCCGCCGCCACCAGCGACCGCAAATGGCACTACCGCCCCAAGGCTCCGCCTGGTAGCTTCCTCCCCGGCTGCCTCCACCCATCACAGCTCCCAAAACTACTTGACCTCGGCGCTGCCCCGTCCGAGCACCAGCGATCACCTTCAACACCACGCCCGCGATCCCGTCTGCGCTGGTAACTATGCTGCCATAGCTCCCCATGGCCAAGCGTCCCTGTTTCTCGATCCGCCACAGCATCCCTCGCCCGTCGTCCACGGTCTCTTTCAGCACGGCTCGGATGCGGCACCCGCAGATGCCCTCCCGGACGGGCTTGCCAGAGGTCTGAAGAACGCTCCACAAGCAGTCAGACTGCGAGACGACAAGATGTACAGCTACAGCCCACACGAAGGCGACAGCGACAGCGACGATGACTACGACATGCATCAGGGCGGCGCCGCCTTGGTAGAGGCTGCCGGCGCCTTCGCTGTGGTGGACTCTAGCATGGACGACTTGTACTTCTTTGACGGCCTGTCAGAGCACTCGTCTGACGACGATTTAGACGACGCCCAACAGCAACCACACACCGGCCTTTCACAACTGGGCCTCTCTCTCCCTGCCAACATTCCGCCACACTTGCAGCTCCCAGTTCCACCAGCGCTGCTTCTTGATAATGGCAGCCCGGCGGCCGCCACGGGCATACAGCATTTGATGCAGATTCAGGACGTGCACGACGAGCTAGACGAGCTGATGCAAACACATCCAATGGCCATTAGCTCCACAAATGCAATTCCTCTCGGACCAGATAACCTGGACCTGGTCAGGTTCGTGCACGATTGGCGCATCCCCCAGGAGGATGCCATACCACGCGATCCTAGCCAACAGCCTACAAGGAACGCGATTCTCAGGATGGCACAAGAGGATGTCAAGAGAATAAGCTACGATGATCTTGCTGGAGACGAATGCGATCCCCAGGGAATTAATTGGCGGAGTATTCACGTCAGCAGGGCCGCTGCGCGGCAGAAGCGCAAAGACACGTTTGTTAACTATGTCAACCGCGAAGGAGCCGACGACTTAGAAGTAAGTAGCCAGCTTGTTGCACTTATCACATATCTTTTGAGTATCTCGCTGACTTGTCCCCCTTTGTGCGCGCAGAGGGGCCGGCAATTGCAACCCGTTCGGGATTTTTTCAGATTTCAGGGAATGGTTATCAAGCGTGATGTTCGTCTCTTGCACTTTCAGCTGCGAAACATCTTGGGCTGTTCGTCGTCCACACGAGCCTTCTATCCCAGTACGAAGGGCGTCCGAGAGGTCAACCCTGCTGACGGGATTGCGAGAACGGCGATGTCCTTTGAGAGTGAGAGTAACACTCAGATCTCGACACTGGCAGCATCACGCGATGTACTCGTTGCGGGCGGCTTCTTTGGTGACTTCAGGTACCGGCCACTCAACAGTGAGGAAGTGACATCAGTCAAAGGACATTTGACAGACGATACTAGTGGCATTACGAATCACGTTCAGCTGTATGCTGCTCGACGGTCACATGCACCACATGCTGCATTCGCTTCCAACGATTCTGGCTTCCGCGTCGTCGACCTGGGGACGAATCAACTTCTTTCAACGACAATGTACGATTGCATAATAAACTGCTCGGCTCTCAGCCCCGACAGCAGACTACGGGTGATGGTTGGCGATCACCAGAACGTGTTAATCACCGACGCAGAGAGTGGCCGCATCCTGCAAAGCCTCCCAGGGCACAGTGACTTTGGCTTCGCTTGTGACTGGGCGCCTGATGGATGGACCGTGGCTACGGGAAACCAAGATCTGACTATTAAGGTCTGGGATGCGCGCTATTGGAACCGCCCACTGGTGACTATACCGACTGAGCTGTCTGGCGCGCGAAGTCTGCGTTTTTCGCCCCTCGGTTCTGGTCAACGCATATTGGCAGCTGCGGAAGAAGCCGATTACATCAACATCATCAAGGCTGGCTCTTTCCAAACGAAGCAGACTTTTGACGTATTTGGAGAGATTGGCGGGATCTCATTCACCCCAGATGGCTCAGATCTGCTAGCGCTGTGCTGTGATCCGTTCCGAGGGGGTGTGCTACAACTGAGCCGAAGCGACCATGGGGCGGATGCTCCTTTCCTGCACGCAGCTATGCATTACGATGGTCGTTCTACAACAGAACAGTTGTCTGGAAACGATTGGCGTCCCGAAGCAGAGCTGCGAGAACGTGGTCTAGCGAAAACGGCTAGCGAAAGACGAAGGCAAGCTTTTCTTGCATATGGTGACTTGACACCATTTTGAGCTCGTCCATTGAGCCAGCCCATAGGCTCGGCCTTTGTCAGGAACCGAATCAAGACGCAACGTCACAAGTACTTACCCCTCGGTTGTACCAGGGCATGGCGTCAATCCATTTGAATCTTCAATGTACAAACATATTTCGTGTCGGACTGGTATGCGAGGAAAGCTTGGAATGGCCTCAACGACACGACGAGTATGAAGGAACGAGGGAACGACTGGTGGCCGCCCTGCTTGTTATCTTATTTATACTATAGTTTGATATACCCCCCAAGCGTAGCTTTATATGACTGTCAATTATACAATTTTCTATTTCAGCTGATCTCATAAGAAATCTAGGCCGTTGGCCGCGAAGAGACTCGAAGAGAAACAATTAGCGCAAAATGCTCTGCAATTATTTATACACTTACAAGGCGACTTTGCGAGCACACTCTGGCCAGCGGGGTTATGCATGGATACACAAGGCGCAGTGTGTCGGTAGACAAGCGACATTTTACATATCTATAGGTGGCTCCCAGCTGGCTTGATATTGGGGGCACAGCAGGTGTTGAGACACGGCCGAAATGATGTCGATATATGCAAAGAAGAAGAGAAGAAGGGGGGGTACCCTAAATCGAACCGAGTCGATGTTCACTGGTGGTACTGAGTCGCAGGTACCTACCCAGTCCGGTCGTGGAGTTAATCACTTCAGCATGTGGGCAAGGGATCTTGTTGTTCCCCAAGGTTTGTGCACTTGAAAAGTGGCAAAGTGACATGCCGAGGTCTTCTGTGGTTCGGAGCTACCTCCTTCTCTCTTGAATCCTTTCTTTTTCCTTCTAGGGGAAGAAAGAAAGGAAGAAAGAAAGAAAGAAGGAAGGACGGAGAAGAATTTGTCCAGGGTTGCTGAGCGATCAGATCAACCATTCTTGGTACATCCACAGTGAGAATAAACAAAAACAGTGCATACGGGTGGCATTGGATCGATGTTCGCCACCTTTTTTTTTTTTTTTTCTTTTCACAAGTTCCTTCAAAAATAGCCTCACTTGAGCTGGGACGCCGCGGCTGGTAGATGAGCATGGCAAATCAAATGTTATACACTAATACCCGGATGATGTGGACAAGCCAAGGCCATACATAGCATGGCATGGCAGACCCGCTGGAAAGGGGAAAGAAGAAAATAGTGACCGAGTATCGTCGTGTCGTATCTACCAGGCAGAAACCATCCACGCCATCTCCAAGAACAACCAAGGGCATTGCCAAAGAACAGCGCGGTTGCTCCTGTCATCGTGTCTGTGGTTCAGTTTGGGGAGGTCGAGGGAGGGGCAGGTTTCTTATATATTCAGACTTGGAGATTTTCTATCTTGGTTGAACCCGCGCCCACCCCCTCCCCTCCCCTCTCCTCCCCCGGGGCGGTTTTCGGGAATATCCGAGCAGGTTATGGAAACTGTACTTCGTTCTTGCTTAGCACCGCAGACGCAGTCATCAATACCCCAACTCAACAAAAAAAAAGTAATAACTGATCCAACATGGTAGGTGATACGCTCTAATGTGAGAGTGAACACTCGTGTGAATAACTAGAAAGCCATGTCTTTGTCATGGTACGTGGATCCCTCAGTTGTAGGCAGAAAACCAGCGTGGGCATCGGCTCTGACATGATGGGTACATGTAATTGATTTAACACATATTGGCACAGAAAGGACCACCAATGGACAGATATGCATCATAACTCCACGACTCACGCACATTCTTCAGGGTCTACACGATATGAGATCGTAATGTTTCAATTGATGGGCTAGGTTTCGCTGAACACGCAGTTGAGATGGAACAACGTGACCGTCAATGTTGGCACCTAGTTTAGAATATCATGATCTCGAGAGCGTCGCTTTGCGCAGGTTGATTAAAATTGCCTCAGTGGATTGTCGACCATTCCCGCCACCACCACAACAACAAAGTCGTCGGGGTCAAGCGAAAGCAATTGTATGTGACCTCAGATTGTGTCCTGGTCCAGGAAATTATATTCAAGCAGGCTCTAAATCCAAACAAAGAAATGCGGTCATGTACATGTGTGAGTATGTGTTGGGTATGGACATGGGATTTTTAAGCTTGGAATGGAGGATAGCGGCGAAGCTGTCCTTCTCCCCAGCATCGTCATCGACTCCTTAAAAGGGGAGACCGCTGATGCCGATGACGCTGCTGATACCAAAGTGCTGCTCGCAGGCGCAAGCAGTGTTGCCATCCTTCCAGCTGTCGTTGAAGGGGGAGAGGACAACAACCTTGTCACCGCACTCCTTGATGATGGAATCGATAGCAGCGGCCTGCTGGGAGGGACCAGGAACGGCAGCACCCATGGCGTTACCAGAGGAAGGCCAGCCAGTCTCCAAAACGTAACCAGACTTGCCAGGGCAGACCGCGCTGATAATGTCGAGCTGGCCCTTGACGAAGTTACCGGCGTTCTCGGCAGTGGTGGCAAGGTTGAAGAAGGCCCAGGCGTTAGCACCGACAACATCGACAGTGCCGCAAAGAGCAGACTTGACGTCATCGCGCTGCCAGATGTTGACGGTGTCGGCGGTGGTGAAAGGGCCCTTGTAGCCAGTCCACTTGCCCTTGGCAGTTTGGATCAGGGAAGCAATCTGAGCGGGAGTGCAGTAACCGTTGATCATGGCCTCGTTACCGATGATGGCAAGGGGAACGAGGTCCCACTGAGCCCACGCGGCAATGGCGTCCATCTGCTCAGAGATAGAAGGGTGGTCGGCCTGGCAGCCAGGCTGGTCAATGAAGACACCGACCATCATCTTGACACCGTACTTGCGGCAGGCATCTCCAACGAACTCGAGAGTGCTGCAGTCGGTGGAGTAAGTGCGAACAGTGGTGATGCCAGCGGCAGCGAAACCAGCAATCGAGGCCTCGACTTGGGCCTGGGTCATGCAGCCACCGCCCGAGGGGAGGTATGGGGTGAAGGTGATGGCCCACGGCTTGCCGGGAACGTTGCCACCGAGACCGCCAGTTGGGGGCTTAGGGGTGTAGCTGGGCTGCTGGACAGGCGCGGAAGACGGGGGAGCCGGAGCAGGCGGCGCGTAGGTAGCAGGCGGCGGGGGAGCGGCCACGTAGGTAGTAGCCGGAGGAGGCGGGGGAGCGGCCTCGTGGGTAGTAGCCGGAGGCGGGGGAGCAGCCTCGTGGGTGACCGCCTGGTAGGTAGGAGCAGGAGGAGGAGGAGCCGGGGCGCTGCTCGGGATCTCGAAGGGGCAGGTAACGACGCCCTTAGTCTCCGTCACGGTAGTGATGACGGCCGGCTGGGTGTAGGTGCCCGGAGTGTAGGTGGTGGTGTAGCTCGGCGCAGTGACGGTGACAGTCTCGGTGAGGGTGACGATCTGGGCCGGGTAGGTGTAGGTGCCGGGAGTCGCGACAGTGTGCACAACCGGGGTCGGGACGGTGGCCGGAGTGTAGATTGATGTCGTCGCTGGGGGTGCCGAGGGCGAAGGCCAGAGGGTGGTCGGCTTGCCGTGGTAGGTGGTGTAGATGGTGGTGCATCCACAGGTGCCGTTGTCGGCAGCGGCGGCAGGCACACGGCGCTCGAGGCCGTGGAAAGCGGCGTGGCCGTGGCCGTGGGCAGCAGCGCTGACACCACCAACGAGGGCCGCGGCGGCGGCAATGGTCGACTTCATGTTGAGGTGAGGACGGGACGGTACTTTGAAATTATGGCGATGCTATAATGCTGTGCTGGCGCAACAGAATGAAACGAATGCCCGCTAAAAGAGTGAAGCGGTGGGTGAGGTGGTGCAAGAAGCAACGAAGAGTCGTTCCGTGGGGAGGGAAGAAGAGGGAAAGAGAGGATGGCGAGGCTGTGGGAGCACGCCCCAATAGCTTTATTCTGACTGACCATGACCATGGCCATGCGCATGGGCTCGGGCGGCGCTGATGAGGCAGGGTTCATCCATATTGCATGGGCACCCCCCTGCTGACCTCGAGAGTGGCCCGCATCCAAGGACCAAGAAAGTGCACCCAGACCCCTGGCTCATCTCCCATTTGCCATCCGTCGAACAGGCGAGCAGGCCCTCATTTCCTCACGTGCAGAGGTCCAGGGGAATATTTTCGCAAGAGAGAGAGAGGGAGAGAGGACGAGAGCCTCGTCCCCATTCTAAGTTGTGATTGTGAGCAGGACTCGATCATATGGAGTTTGTGCATGGCGTCTTTTGTTTTCTTTGTGGTCAACACTTGTGTGTGTTGGCGGTGCACAGATATCATAACATGCACCTGTGTCTTCTCGTGTCATGGCTGCGGCTGCCCGTGTATTCACATGGTTCCAGAAGCCCTTGGCAGTGTGTACAAACTGATTCCAGCCTGCCACATGCCACCTACGGCTTGCTGGTGTTTGTTTTGCAGCTCACAGCCTCGATCCCGCCAGCTGTTGTTGCGATGCGACCCCTGGAGCACGAGCATACCTGGCGGCGACGGCGTGCTGTACCGCCAAGAGCATCATGACAGTCTTCTCATGGTAAGGATCGGCTGGGGACGGACGGGCATTATCGTCGAGGGTCTGACACGGGACCGGCTTGCGAGTGCCGGGTCGCGGCGACGAGTGATCAATGGTTCGAGGTCGGGCGGGCGTGTGTGACGGCGCTACGGCAGCGCGGTGGAAGGCTGCCCGTGGGGAGGGCTCGAGCGGTCAGGTGCTTCCTTGTCCGCCTGGCGGGCGTCGTTGTTGTTGTTGGCGTTGTCGTTGCTGCTGCTGCTGCTGCTGATGCTGTTGTTGCTGCCGTCGCCGGGTGCAGGTGTCGTTGTGGGAACCTTGAACATTGAAGCTTGCAGGCGGTGGGTGGGTAGCAAAAGGGGCGGGCCAATCACAGGTGCAGGGGCGCTCCATGGGGCCTGCTAGCGCCAGGCACAACCTCTGGGAAGAGCTGGTGGCGCCTGCTGCGAGTGGAGGGCTGCCCGCACCGCAATTTCCCCGCCCAGGGCCTTCTCCGCCTCGTCCTTGGCCGCTCGTGTTCCAACAGGGCTACCTTAAGGTCAGGTAAGCGTAACTGCTCCCAACTCTGCCCAGTAATAGGGGGATGCGCCCACCCAGCAGCAGCCTCCCTCTCGCTTGACTTGGCAGCCCGGCGAGATTGCCTGATCCTCGCACAGCTGAGCCTATTGTTGGAATCAAATCACCGTCCGCCACCGTGCCCCCCATCCTCTGTGCGCGCTTGCAGACAACGCAATCCCACTGCAGCAGCCAAACCTCACCTAACGGTCCTATCGACGCCACGACGCCGCCTCTGCCCGCTAGATCGGGGTCTTCAACCACGACGCGTGATGACGAGGCGCCAATCTGAACGAGCTGTATCCCCCCCCGACGATTGCAGCTTCTAGATGCAGGCATTTATGAGCCGTTGTTACTGTTCTTTGCGAATCAATGGCTTGATCAGCTAGTGAGTGTTGCCAGTCCCGTCCAGAAACCCGCTCAGGAGTCGCGGTGAGCACCGGGCAGCGCCAGGGTATGCTGTCTTTATGCCCGATCCGCCTTGTCAACTCGGCTGAGACGTACCGAGCACGCTTAACTACCTCCCTCGCCGCGACCAAGGACGGATGGTTCTTGACGCATACAACACGCGCTGTGCTCACAATACTCTCGTGTTCGCAGACGAATCAAGACAGGACGAAGCAATTCAAGACCACTACTAAGACATCCCCCGTTCTCTGGGAACGGCTGGCGGCGCTAAGATGTTGTTTGGTCTTGTGCCTCTGGTGGAGCTGTGCAGGTGTGCGACCGCTTTCGCGCCAGTAGATCGTCATATTTCCAAATCGCCTTCCGGTTAAAGGGGACGACGCCAGAACGTGACTGCCGAACGCAAGTGCCAAGGGCTTAATGGCCACCTCATTGGCGGCGCCCATGTCGAATGAGACAAAGGCATCAGTTGTCATCATGAGCTGGGCTGAGTGGTGTGGGCGGTCCGCGACAAGTCAAGTCGTTCTAGGTACGCAAAACCTCGCGCCATTCCGAACCTCCCACCTGGCTGGCTCCATGTCACTTGTGGTACCTGCATTAGCTTCCCCTTGTGCCAGGCCTGCATATTTGATGAAGTAATGCGACCAAGCCAGGTTACCTTACGTCAGATTCCATTCCAGGGTAGAAGATGCTGAGAAGAATATTACCAGACAGTAATTAACAAAAAGCGATGCAGCGCATACCGTCGACATTGGCCCTGGGCTTCTGGCCATGATTACTGCGCGAGCATGACACAGTCTGTGCAGTTGGTCCGGGGCTGCTGCCGATCTGCACGGTCTCCCGTCCAGCCTCGTCGTTGGCTCCGCACGGTTGAAAATGTTCCCTGTCAGTGCCACTTGACTCTTCCACAGCTATGTAATCCGCAGTAACGTTGGTGCTCACTCTCACCGACACGCTTGGGTACCCCTATCCCATCTGCTGGTCTCGACCGGCTTGGCAAGCAATCGATCGCACTACCACTTCTCCTCTCTTATCATATCAGCTGGTCAAAATATTATGGCAGTGCCTGCGGCCGCCGACTAACTGACTAAGATCGTACAGTCTGGGAGTATAATGGAGTGCTGATCAGACCACAGATTTCCCAGGCGGTCGAGACCTGACATACCTTGCAGCTATCGGAGATCCAAAATGCTTGTTATGTTCATCTATACCGGATAAAGCTCATCAGAGATTGACCACCAGCGTAACTTCTCAGAGCTTTGCGCGATCGCGGGAGATCGCCAAATGGCGAGACGCGTATTTCATTCGTGATCGGCAGGTTTGGTTCAACTCAAGCCGACGTCCAGACTAGCAGCATATCACAATCTCGTCTTCTTTCCGAAAGCAGTGAGGTTGCTAATTATCACCAAGAAACACCAGAGCCTGATGCCCCATAACATACTTCACTACCGAGTCATACTTACATTAGTCTTGAGCCATATCAGGGGCATGCCTGATGATGCGCCATCGTCAAGCAAGCAATACCAATTTGTACACGCCGACGAGCATAACCACGCCGCAAGGAAGGGTCCGCTTGTGAATGGACGGCGATGCACTTAATTCTTCTACATGTTTCTTTCCACTCAAGCTCTCGGAATATTCTTTTTGTGGAAAGCTGGAGTATCTCGAAGCGGAATTGAGCCATGGCCACAAGTTCCAAAGCAGCCACCCCGCCTGTTTTGACGTGGCGCCGGGCTTGGCAACTGTGCTCGTCCTTATTACCACCTAGAAAGGCCCACCTTGTGCTGGGGAGTGCTGGCGACCCATATGTTTCAGAGCCTGTGCAGTAAGCCATCTTGACCACGGCATGGGCCGGGTGGCTTGACAGCGGAGTCCGGAGTTGAACGGATTGAGGATTTCTGGAGCAGTTCTCTTGCTTTGTCCTCATCTTGTTCTGCAAAGCTAATTAGACGAGGGTTCCCGTCGCTTGTGTCCACCCGTCGCGCCCATCACAAACGGTCGACTTGGGCGGGGTCCACGGGGACCCTGGATAATCATTACCAGTACCACTCACTGACAGATGTACTTGAGCATATACTGTATTGTTACTCCGTCCTTTTGCGCAGCTGGGCACGATGCGTTAGCGGTCCCGAAGATCGATGCGAGTCAAACGATGCGCAGCACTTGCTAGCCACGGGTCTGACGGCCAAACAGCCGGTTTGTGCGCTGGCTGGGAAAGACCTGCACGAGGTTGGCATCGTGGTGGCATCGTGGTGGCTCATCTGCCAGGACTGCAGTGCTCCACACGCATGCAGCTGGATGTGTGTTGTCTTTGCTTTTATTGCGCCTCCCCTACTAATATTATCCACCCTCTTCTTTTTGTACCCATTGCCCGCCTTACTATTTACGCGTCGCTATCATGACCTGATTGGGCCAGTCCATCACGCCTACGCTTGGTGATTTGATACTCCTTGCGTCGTCACAGAGTGTTTTCTATGTCTGTTGATGTCTAAGAATGGTTCAACCTGGCCGCGTTTCTATCAATCATTGGCTGCACATTTTAGTGCGTTCAGAAGTTGCCTATGCACATTGGGTTTGCTGGTCTACCACTGCTCCAGCTCGAAGTGCACACCGTCAGACGTTTGGGAAGTCTGACTTCAGCCCGTGGCAGACCCTTGTGCGAGCATCGCTCCTGGTGCCGAGAGATGTGATCTGGGTTAACCGACCTCCTCTGGAGGCGTCAATCGGATAGGCAGAACATGTAACTTTGAAGGAAAGAAGCAGATGGTTCCAATACAACTTATCTTGAGGTCCTTTAGGTAAAGTGTGCATACAGTGTGGGCGCAGTCACGGTCACGTGCACGCGGGTCAACCTGCGCGCCCGCTGTACCTAGGTAACGACTGACGCTAACTTTTTGGCCATCAAACGTCAGTTCGTCGTTGGCCCCATATAATTTTTCTGTTCGATGCGGACGACCTTTGGTGACGGCGAGATTTTGGCGAGTGTTGAGTTCCAGCCAGCACTTTTTTCTCGTCTTCGTATTTTCTTTGCATTCCAGGTAGAGTTTCACGACTGGCCAAGATGCTGCAGGCTTCAAAAAGGTCGTATGTGTGCTGGAGGTGTGCCGTGCGCACCTCCAGCGGCATCGATGGCCGGACCGCTGGTACTGTGGCAACGATGGCGACTTTGGCGAGGACACCAGGTTCTGCTTTGGAGGGATTTCGAGCAAATACACAAGCGCGAAGAGTGAGCATACCAAAGCGCAAGAACAGCTAACTTTCCCACATGAAGAAACTCTACAGTTGAATTCCATATTGTGACTAACACAATACTATACAGAACATGGCCACGGTCCGGCACTCCGGCGGCCTGAGCAGCGCGGCAGCGAGAGCCCTTGCAGGTCTACCAGACCAGCGCAAGAAAGAGCCTATCAGGCAACGGCTGGCGGCGTGGGAGAGGGAGAACCCGGCGCCCGTGGAGACGATGCTGACGGACCACGCCGCCGAGGGTGAGACGTCAAACACGTACACCCGGCCGCAGAACATGACTACCGTGCAAATCGATACCACGCAGCCGCTCTTTGACGGGGACGAGCTGAGTGATTTGCGGTCGGACGATGCGCTGCTAAGGGCGGGTGATCTCGTTGAGTTGAGGTGAGTCTTCTTTTTTTTATGTCTTTGGGGCTTGTGGGGAAGAACGCCCTTGATAAGGTGAGATGGGGAGATGCTAACCATTCTCAAACAGTTCGGGGGGTTCGCGAAGACCCGCGCTGGCAATTTGCCTGGGCAAGTTCAACGGCTTTGAGCACTACTACACCAGCAGCGGCAAATGGTTTTACGGCATGGGCGTGCGGACGCTCTTCATGATCAACGGCTTCGCAACTGCTGAAGAGATTGAGCCGATTATCAGGCAGCTACCGCCCTCGGATGCTCCTCTGGAATTGCTCAATGCCCTACAAGATCTTGGACATGGTCCAAGCAGGTCCGCAGGTGCTATACTATTGCAGAAGATGCTCGGGTTCGTGCAGAAGTCTGAAGAGATATACCAGAACAACGCCGGAACGCTGGATGCTTCAAGCGCATTCATCGGCGACCCTCAGAAGCACCGATATTTGACCCTGCATGAGATTGCAGACAAACTGCTCCCAGAAGAATTCAAAAAGAAAGGCTCATTCGAACCGGCCGCTCTGTACGCAGTCCACCGGGCTCTCATGCAGAACGAGACCTTCTTCCGACCGCTCATGGCGACGGGTCATCGCAGGTCATACCTCTTCGAAGTCAGCCCGCTGGAGGAGGTGAAGACGGTGCAGCGCGTTGAGAGGATGGTCCGCGAGTACATCCAGATTGCTGAGGCGACCGGCAATGCTACGCACGAGCTCCGCAAGAAAGGCACGCCTCCCTCGTTGGCATCATTTGCACGCACTGCTCGCGATGCCGTGGACCAGAGCAGGAAGCACCGCCCTCGGTCAGCATGTGGTGTAATTGGACCGGCAGAAACCGAGTTCAGGCCCACGGTCGAATGGTCGCAGACTGATCGCGACTTCCTCGACTTCATTGAGCTGTGGTGTGGTTATCGCAAGTTCCCGAACCACTCGCGCTTGCAGGCCCTTGGCTCTGCCATCTTGCGAGCTATTGACCGATATACCGAGTCGGAGTTGCTCAATGGCACGACAGGATGGATGTTTCTCCAAGAAGTCGGACGGATCACACCATGGGAGATCCCAGCTCGCTTCACCACAAGATTCCCTGACGTCGAGATCAACCGTGATGGCGGGTACATCCGTCCGATGCCGGAGGGTGCTCTCGAGCAGCATTTGCGAAAAGATATCTTCAAGGGCAAGAGGAAGAAGTGGACAGGGGTCACTGCGTTCTGTATCGATGCTGATACCACGGTCGACATTGACGACGCTGTGTCTGTGGAGAGGACGAACAAGCCTGATGAGTTTTGGGTCCACGCCCATATCGCAGATCCTGCTTCCCGAATTTCAGCTGATACACCTGTTGCGAAGTATGCAGAGCTTCTGCCACAGACCATTTACCTTCCTGGAAACTTTGAGCGAATGCTTCCCGAGGAGATTGGACGCGCGAGCTTCTCGTTAGGTACTGGGCGGCCTTGCCTCACTTTCAGTGCGCGGGTGCACGAGTCTGGCCAGGTCCTCGAGTCGAAGATTACACCCGGCATTCTTGAAGATGTGGTCTACATGAACGGCGATAATGTCGCACGTGCGCTGGGCGAAATCCGAGGAGAGCCAGTTGTCGGAACTGATGAGCTTGTCATTGGCTCGCAGACGCAAGAATCATATGCGCCAAATAGAGCAATGACGCTGGAGCCCACATCATCTCAGCTCGACGACCTCAAGCTCCTCTCAATGCTGGGCAAGCGCTTGCATCAGAGACGACTTGATCGGGGCGCAACGCCTCTGTTCCAACCTCGAGCTGAGGTTGATGCGTACTTCAAATCAACGCAACAGGTCAACGCGACCACTCTCAAAGCCGACCCTTCGCTTCGCATCGGCTACAAACAGCGAACAGATACTGATATCGTCGAGAACGTCATGAAACTCGCCGGCGAGGTGGCTGCGAAGTGGTGCCACGACCGCGGAATCCCCATCCCGTACCGCACACAACCTCACGCCGCGCGCAATATGGAGCGCATCGCCCAGTACACCCGCGATGTGTTCTACCCCCTCCTTGAGCAAGGCATTCGCCCAAACAACGAACAATGGCGACACCTGCGCTCACTCGTCGGCGTGGATGAGCTCACCACCAACGCTGGCCCGCACTGGACACTCGGTGTGAACATGTACACCAAAGCTACATCGCCTTTGCGACGGTACTCGGACCTGATCGTACATTGGCAGATTGAGGCCGCCTTGCTTGAAGAGGCACGCCGCGGCGGAAAGTCCTTGGTCGGAAACAAGGACGATACATTCCTGCCCTTCACCAAGGCCCAGCTCGACCGCATCCTGCCCATGCTGCGGTTGCGCGAACGTCAGGCCCGCGCGTTGACCAACGGCGACGGCGGCGATCAGTGGATGCTTTACGCGCTCGTGCGGGCGTGGAAGTTTGGCGAGGCTGCACTGCCGGAAACATTCCGGCTTACAGTCGAGCATATCCAAGGCAAACAATCTGTAAGCGGCAAGCTGAACTGGTTTGAGCGTCATGCTGTGCTACGCACTGAGGATCTGAGGGACGTGGTCCGCGTGAGCAACGTGCGGATTGGTGATATATTGACCGTCAAGTTGCTTGATGTCAATGTCCATGCCAATAAGGTACTTGTTGAGGCTGTGGATGTTGTGAAGAGTCATGCTGCGGATGAGCAGGCGAGCGATGCAGGAGGGCCGGATGATGGAGCGGCTACGCAGACCGCGACGGAGGCGATGCTGTGAGAAGCGAAGGAGTTCTTGGCAGTGAGGGCGTAAGTTGAAACAGCGCCGACAGTACTAAAATGAAGTATCAAGACAGGAGAGGAAACCCTCCTTCCGAATCCGAGAAGAGAGGTGAGTTTGTACAACAGCATGTAAGAACACCACACGCGACGAGGATGGGTACAAGAGACCAGTGGTCTCTTACATCACTGAGCAACGACAACTTTAGCCATCACCATCATCAGGAAAGAGCAATGCGCACGAGAACAACGAAACTACGAATCGCGAGGCGGTTACTGTATCAAAAATCCCGCAAGGCCCTGTACGATTATCAAAACTGTATAATACCATTGAATCCACCCGTCAGTCACGAGTGATGTTACCAAAAAGAAAAAGAATATGCTGCAAATTCGAGATTCCCCTTGCGTCTTCTTCGTAAATATACCATCGTCGTTGTGTGTGAGAGAGAGACTGTATGTGTGTTCTCTGTGCTCCGTTCACGCTCCTGTATCTTTGAACATGGCACGCCCCGACATGAACGGCAGAAGATTCGACCGCGAATATGCAGCTCTCACTTACAGCCGTGGCCTTTCTTTTTTTCTCTTTCTTTTGTCTCTTTTTCCTGGAAAAAATAATATTTGCAAGTGCTAGATGTTTCCAGTAAGTAAAGACGGGGATCGAGATCTGTTTCTTGGCTAGGACAGAGAGAGGCAGACTCGGGAGCGGAGGTGATACGTGGTTGACAGACTGTGGTTTTATGAAAGTAAAAAAAAAAGAACATCTCTCTCGCGCCGTCTCTTCTCTGTGTGGTGCTCAACTGATGACGTCAGTTGGGACACGATGCCATGCGCAACTTGACTGGCAGAATCCTGATATGATCGTCGTGTGCAGCGATGAAGGAACAATCGAGGAGAACTGAAGGGCGAATCCGTACAAGTGCACCGGAAGGGACTAGCAATGTAAACGACCCGCAGACCCTAATATGCAGTAATTCGTGGCAGGAAATCGGATTCAAGAACGGATACACCGCTCGTATATATAGTGTGCATATGTATTCCTATGTACCGTTGCATGCTTGAACCCCCAATACCCTCCGTTTTCCATAAGACCCGAAATGCAAGCTGAACGCCGAGGTATCTATGTGCTTGGCAATACAACAATTAATCATTAATAAAGAAACGATCCTGACGCCAATGTTTTAGTGTGAGTTGCCACTCTTGTCCCCTTGCTTCAGGGGTCCTTTTGAAGCCCATTTCAAAGGCCGCTTTTGTCTTGCGCGACCGTGTCAACGCCCAACAAAGTCCAGCCAGCCCGACGCAACAACTCCGCTCCTACAGAAAAAGCAAAAAGACAAGTGACCATCGACTGGTCGGTGTCAGCGTAGTACGTGACTGCGTGGACCCCGCCGCGGTGAGAGACCCTGATTGCGGGGTGTGGAGCATGAGATCGGATCCGCATGGCTTAAAGCAGCCAGATGTGCCATGGCTCGCGCATCCTTGCCTTTTCTGGATGGCACAAGTCGGTCGCGTGAAGTCATTGTTGGGATCAGGAGGAAGCACGCCCTGCCACCCCTTCCCAAGGCTTCAAGCCCTGATCGATCTAGACTGCCAGATACCGGTGGCATCGTGGAACTCACCTCCGGTTCCAGCCCACATTCCAGATGACATGCGCAATGTCCTTGGCAGTGTTCACAGTATCGATCACACGTCCAATGATGCCTTCTTGGCCTGATTGAACATTGCCATCCTCGTCAACTGGCATGAGCATGCCAGATTCTGTCCGCCTCATGCCCTGCGGGGCATCGAGGAAGCTGTCGGATGAGGATGACCGATGGAACGGCGATTGCCGGTAGGACGCTGCGGCTGTTGAGTCAACGGGACTCGATATCGGAGCTTGCCCGCCCATCTCCATATCAAATCCGTCTTCCTCCTCATACGGGTAGAGGAGGCTTGCTGGTTTGGATGGTCGCAGTGTTTCTTGCGATGAAGACGTTGAAAGCACGGGGCTCCCACTGTGCTTCATGGCCGTCTCACGTGGCTCCGGTGAGTCGATGCGATACTTGAGCGTTGTTGAGGGAAGCATTGCAATCGTCTTGCTGTCATTGATGGGCGCGGGTGCCCGGCGTTTGGGCATGACAGACTTCCTCGATCTCGATGACTTCATCATAATCGCGCCATCGTCCGACTCACTGTCATCTCCGAAGGCCCACCGAGATGATTCAAGCTCGTCTTCGTCGTCGTCGCCCTTGATGTCAACGGCGATGCATTGTTTGACTTGCTCGTTGAAGTGAATGTGCTTGCGTTCAGCGGTAGGGGATCCAATACCAGAGTTGTCCGTCGATGGATACGTGCAGCTGCCAAATCGGCTGCCTCGGTGCGATACCATGGGATATGCCATATAGTCTGTGGTCGCACGCTTGATGATGGGACGGTGGGGAATTCGGCAACGGGAGCCTTTCTGCTCTGCCTCGATTGCCGCTGTGGCTTGCTTGAGAAGTGAAGATGATGATATCGACTTCTGCAACATAACCTCGGACATGCTACGCTTCTTCAGAATTGGCTTCTTGTGCCCGAAAGATGGGGATCGGGTGCCTCTCGAACGCCCACGGCTGTTACTTCCTTCAAGAGAGCCCACATTGCTGGGTTGAAGAGGACCGTAGAGCCAGGTCACATCACAATCCTTTAACCTACAATTCAAACACAAATTAGTCAATGTGAGACACAATTGGGGTAATTGCAAGGCCAGAACATACCAGTTCAGTGTCTCTGGCGACACAGTCTTGAGACGATATTTCGACTTCATCCAGGTCCTCCAAGATGCGTTCTCCAGCCTCGATGAGTTACTATAGTCGCCCCTCTTTGATACAATATACCGCCAAGAAGACCATATATCCTCTTCCTTCCAATTGTGTGACAGGTAGTCAACATGCTGAGTTGGGTGGTGCTTGGCGGCGGTATCGTCTTCTGCGTGCTCGACTGCCTCGGGAGATTGCGGCCTCGACGTGCTGGCTGAGGACACATCGGGCTCTGTGGGCGAGACTGTGTACGAATCTCCGGTATGAGGGCTGGCCGGCGGCTCCAAGTCCTCAATGTGTGCGTAGTAGCTAGAATCGTCAAAGTCGGACAGAGTCGTGTCATCAATCATCTTATCTCTCAGATCGAAATCGCACGAGCCACCATCTAATGACAAGTTTGAAGCCGGAGTAGATGGGTACGACGGATTTGAGGAATCCGAGGGGTGAAATTCGTGTGGAGAGGGCGGGCCTGATGAAGAGCTCGAGCCTGGCACAATGACCGGGTGCCTGAAGGAATTTCTGAAATCATCATTGAGATGTGACGGCGGCGAAGTGGAATGGAGATCGCCAGAATGGTGGGACAAGAAGTGCGAATGGGAATGTGACCGTCGCAGGCCGGACGACGAGCCACCAAAGATGCTCAGGTCCTCAGAGGAAATGACTGCTGCCATTGTCGCGGTGATCTGAAGCGCTCGTGCTAGCCCAAGAGAGGGAGGTGCAGCAGTCCACCGACGATGCGAGCTTGACGGACGAATACGTCAACTCGCATAGACACAATTGTCCCCACCAAACCCCAAGGAATCAGCGAGCGTACGCAGGATTCAGGCCGCTATATTGATTGAGAAGAGGTTTTGAGGCAAAGCCGTCGACGCCGAAAGTGGTGGGCAGCAAGGTTGAAAGAAAAAAAAAAAAAGCGATATTGGCAGTGCTGGGCGTCGTGCTTGTCGAAAAGTGCGAGGGCGACTTGGGCAGGGTGGTGGTCCCCACAAGGGTTCAATGCGGCAATGACTCTGAACCAGGAGCGAAACCGGGACAGCCGAAATGGCGGCGGAGCGAGGCGCAACAACGACGGCAATGTCGACAGACGCTGTTTCGAGCAGAAGAAGAGGGCGGGCAGGCGTGTTGGCTGAAGAGAGGCAGATGTCGGGAAGGAGTAGGTAAGTAGGGAAATGTACAGGTCGGAATGGGTCTGGCGGGAGATAAGAGCGCCGGGGCAAGGCAGGAAGGCAGCGCAGTCGAGGCAAGAATGGGGAGCAGCGTGGGCGTGGAGAGGAAAACAGTTTTTGCGGTTGCGCACAGGAGCGGGCTCTCGAACACTGGGCTGTGGGTGTGGGGGGCGAGGAGGAAGCCCCCGCTAGTGCACACCGGCGTCTCCTGGCTCGCTCAAGGCTTGGGGCTTGGGGCCTTGGGGCTTGGGGCCTTGCCCAGGTGGGCTTGAAGAGTCCCAGGGCCCAGGGTCAAGACAGTACATGCCTTAAGGTACATACTTTACATGCATGCCCTAGGGTACTTCCATTCACTTGCACCCACCCCCTAACCTAGCAGCTCAAGGCAGCGTACCAGCCTTGGTCCTTGCACCAACAGAAGGCACCCGAAGGTAAGGTAGGTGCTATGGTATGGTGTATTGTCATCGTCCACCCCTCCCAACCAACCGCCCGCCTGTCCAGCCATTCGACCGCCAGCAGCCTACAGTTTCCGGTCTGGTCCAATCAGTCCAGTCCGCTGCATACTAAAGCATTACAGCGTATTCCCAATACAGTGCAGCAATTATTACGACACAGCCAATCTGGGCCGAGTGTCCACACCACCTGCCGCTGCAGCATGAGATCCCAGCAGATCGCAACAAGTGCCCTTGACGTCGTCACTCCTGTTTCGTGCGCGCGCACGCACGGTCTGGTTCGCTGCCGGTACTTTGTACCCCAGCCCGCCCAGGGCAGCGTGGTTACACGACAACCGTCCGCAATGCCCACCGAGACACTTGCGGGCCCTTTCCCTGGCCGCGTTGGCATGTTGCACGAGTTCCCCAGATATCGTGTCTTTCTTAACTCCTGGGGGGGGGGGCAAGACCATTCCAGACACCTAGGAGCCTGGCCCGAGTCGAAGCTTGACGGGCGCCCCAACAACGGCACCACCACCAAAATCGTCCACACGGCAGGAGCAGAGGAGCCACGCCACTTCCTTCCTCGGCCTGCTGCACCCCAGACGGGCAAACGGCAGGACGGGATAGGATGGATACAGTATGTAGCTTGCTTGCTCTGCGGAGCGAATCACTTTGCTGTGATGCACAACCGTTTTGAACCGTGGCCGCCATGTCGTACGGTGCTCGCACAGTCACCAAGCATAATGCAGCGATGCCCGTACCCTCACTGCAGCTCATCCACCGGTAATGCAAAGGGGACGCGGCCATCCGCCGAACCAAGATAATCAAGGCATCAGCAGGGTGTGTCAAGTACCTCTACGCAATGCCACCCACTTCGGCGCGCCAGGGGACCCGACCATGCAACTCTATCTCCATGGTGGACGACTTGCTAAGCTCGGCACGTCGCTGGTAGGTTGGCCGTTTACTCTAAGTTAGTCTAGGCCCCCGAGACACATCGCTGTTTATTGGGATCATGCAATCGAGACATCCTCGGCTCACATAGAGAGCAAGGCCAGACACGGACGTTACTGCCGCAGACGATCTCTTCAATACATCCAGTCGAAAGGACACAGCGGCCGTCGACACTTTGCAGACCCGATGATCTGGTTCACACTGCACTTGGGACCCTTGAATGGTCGGTTCGGCGATTCCCCAGAGGCAGCCAATCCTTAGACCCGAACCGAACTGTTCAGCTCGGACCAAGGGCAAACGGAGGTTGACCCGTTCCCGTTGTGGAGAAATGTCGTCGCCTATGTTCTCCAGCCGGTCCTGCCCGAGGCTCAGTTGCCACAAAGACACGAAATGCGGAGAATGATGAACTTGGCACCTTGCGTCCAATGAGCCACTACGGCATTAGAGGGACAATCGTTCAACAGAATCACACGAGAGTTGAGCATGCCCGATACGTGCATTCACATCATGATTCAGAAGCACCGACCGCCAGCCTACGAGGACCCGATGTTGATCTCTCTCTCTCTCTCTCTCTCTCTCTCTTTCTCTCTCTCTCTCGCGTCGCAACGTTGGCAGACCAACGCACGTCGAAATCTGCGGTACTGGAAGAACGGTTGGATGAAGGCCCTGGTCCTGGTCCTGGTCCCGGCCCCGGCCCACGAGGCGGACGGCCCACTGTCTCCGTCAGGATCCCTTCTCAGCTTCCGGGCATCCCGCCACCACATTCCCTCCCTACCCCTTGTCGTGGAAGGCCGAGAGATCTTCTATGGAGTAAAGTCAGTACAGAAATGGTGATAGTAACATGTATCAGCGTGGCTGCGTCCATCTTACTATCCAGTCCAGCAGCCCGACAGTGGCAGGACGCAGCAAGAACATTTCACAGCAGAGCTGCTTCGAATATTGCGAGTTTGTCCTCGACTGAATCATTTTCGCGCCTAACCTCACTTAATGCCCAGGCGTCGCTTCAGCACGGAGGAGCCGACCAAGGGGCAAATCTTCGAACTGGGAGCCTTGTGACCATGACCCTTGTTTTGGATGAGCCAAAAAGACCCTGGTGGGTTTCCAAGTGCGCTAACTTAGTTGTCGCTGCTAAATCTTGACCACTGAGCGTCGAGAAAGTTGGAGATCCGCAGAATGGTGGGCGGATGCTGTCGGTGAATTCTGGGTTCCCCAGGTACATTCCCTGCGCGAGGATCGTCTAGAACTTGAAATCACGAGCAGCATGTCTGTGCAGCCAGGGCAGGGTTCCATTTGCGCTCTTTCTCTAGCATGCACCGACACAGCCCCTGGAGCTGCTGACACAGAGCCAGATTCGCCGCAGCGGTTATTTCAGCAACGCAGTCTTCGAAACAATGCGTGGCAGAGAACTTCAAAGAATACCTGTCGTTCCAGTGTCAACATCGAGGCGTAGTAAGGGGCAGAGTGCGCATGACCACCTGGATGGCGTTGATGTGGAGATGCTGACTGGCGCTGCTGACAGGGGCACGGGATGCGCAACGACGCCAAAATCAAAACCATTCATTACCAGCCGGGGAAACTTCAGACGATCCGCGGGCCCAGGGATCAGGGGCCGCAGCAACTCGCATCTTTGCGCAGGGCCGCGAACTTGAGACTCTCTCAGCAGCCCATGGTGTCCAGGCTGTCTGGCTGTCTGGCGAGCTGGTTCGTAAACAGCAAAATACGCGACTTTCGTCCTGAGGTCTTGGCGATTCGTAATACTGGGCTGGCATGTGCAAGTCTAGCCAGCTGGTTGTTCCTATACTTTCCTGCTTGCCACCGAGGAGGCTAGACAAGTACTGGGATCATACCCATCAGCTTTCCAAAAATCTACCATTTCCACTATGACGCCGACTTTCCTCTCGACAGAAGCATGGGAGGACTAGCCACCAAGGTTGTACGGGAACTGCCACTTCACGATTTAGTATCGAGCCGTTGCAGACCAGTCTGCATCCCATATTGACACCATCGCCGGCCATCGTTTTCAAGAACGTCCACGAACATAAATTGCACGCGCCCAGGCGTGGCTTGGGCAAAGCGGCCGCATATTGCAGCTTAAAGACGGCCATACATGCTAGGGTTGGCGTTGTCGCCAACGCACGAATATCATCCCACCGCTTGGTGATCTGATTTCGAGATCGTTGCTCGCATGTTTCCCGGCAACACGTCATTAGCTCAGTGACCATGCAACCTGCTGCGTTGCGCTGCGCAAAGTTTACGTCACTATTTCATGCCGAGGTTAACGGCATCGAGCCGCCACTCTCATAAGGTCTTGGTCCGTGTCTCCGCCATTACAGGGGAAACGAGCGGACAAGTTTCGGGCAGTGAGAATTCAGCGTGAAGCTCTATTTGCCAGGCTATTCGAAGGATGTCATATCCACTGACGCCGGCAGCAACCAGCGGTTTGGTCAGGAGCCTGGCTCACCGTTGAATTCGCGTGCAATACGTCCTAGATCCTGTAAGACCCCTTTAAGTCTAATACTCTCCAGCCGTGCAGAAAGAGCTTTGTTGGTGCGAGGTGTCACAAGAAAGCTGTACCTCCCCCCGGTCGCTCCGCTCCCGGTCCGGCCCGGCATCATCTCGGGTGAGCGAGATGTCGGAGGTACTCGGCCAGACCAGCCCCTATGCCGGTTCACACCCATGCTGTCGTAGAGCCGCAACTTTGAACTGCCGAATGACTTTGTTTCCCTGCACAGATTTAGACGTGAACTGGTAGGTGAACGCCGCCGCTTATCAAAAAGGGTCGAAGTAGCCAAACCCCCCGCGATATCGCAGAGAGAGTGCCATTTCATGTTTGCCTCGACCTATTTCGAATCAGATGAGCATCCCATGGCAAGTCACAATGTCAACATTATATCATGGACCGGTCACTTGTCTCGGCATTGCAGGTCACAAAAGTCACAAAACAGATGTCATACAGTTCATCTGCAGACTACTGGCAACAGACGCATACGATCATCGATCCAAAACCCCACTGCAACCACCCATCGCCATCGCCGAGATGCTTGTATACAGGTACGGCGAATTTACACAGCATCCCTTGAGGTGAACTGAGATCCTGCCCACCAGTCTTATCTGGCCACAAAACTTCCGAGCTGGCGCCCAATAAAGATGTGCAGCGCAGCTGTATGGGCTGTCTCAGCCTCATGCCAGTAAATCGTGGGGGTAAAACGTGGAACGTGGGCGAGACAGCCACTGGACGCTTATCTCGATAGCTTTCTCCATCCAGGCAATTTCAACCCTTGGATCGCGCGTGGCAGGCATCGAGAAGGAGGATAAGACATGCTTTTGACATAAAGTTACGGGCACGAAAAGCGCCGCATTAGTTCGATTTCCACCCGGCGCCAACTCACTCGAAGCGCTTCTGGTGTTGAGACTTGATTGGCAGGTAGTGTGCGATCTTGATTCAGAGGCAGGACTGCTGGCAGTCTTCATCAGCTCAATTGTCAGCGCATGGAATGGCAGCTCGGACGGTGCGCTCTCCACAAGTCATGGCGAGCAGCGACAATAACAGCGAGATAATATCGCCGGAATGCACGACTGCAGCATGCGGCCATGGCCATGGGGTGGCCGTAAAGGAACTGAGACTCTGAGCGAAGCACGGCAGAAACGTCTGCAGGGACAGCGCCTGGGGAGCGGGGAAAGGGCAGCCACGCAACACTCTGCATGAGTTGAGATAGCGGTTGCGTTATCAGTCGCGGCGCCGGCAGTGAACCGGTACGACGAGATGAGTGAGAGTTTTGATGTGGTTGTTGTGGTTGCACACCTGCATCGCTTCCCCACCCCGCCGTGATGCAGCCTGCCGGCCCTCACCTCAGCCAAGGCCCTTGGAGTCCGCCGGTCGTGGCAGCAGCACCTCTCGACGGTCAAGCCACGGCACACTGACCGGTCGGCCTTGAAGCGAGCGGCCCTGCCAGCCACGTCGCGTGCTGTCCCACCGACAAAGTGCTACCCGCCGCATATCCGAGGTCGCATCGCAACAGCTGCCAGCCCACGCCACCTTGCTCGCTGCTTTCACCAGCGACGTTGGACCCGTCTATCTTCCGTTTCCGACACGACATTGCATCGTCCCTGGCGCGCATCACCTTGTGAGGGACCCCACAGCTCGAGGCACAACTGCTCCTCCGGCATCTGGCCCGCTGGGGGCCGAGGGGCTACCAACCAGTATGCTACTACTCGCCGTCGTCTTCTTTGCCTTTGGGGCGCGCCAGATAGCAGCGAGTTCCAAACCTTGTGCCACACCGATGGCGGCGAGCTTCCTATTGGCCAATCGCTCGCAAAATAACGTGAGCAGCTTGTTGTTGTTCTGCTGGCCAGCCATTTTTCTCTCCCCTGCTGTCATGAAACTGAATATCATCATCGTCCACCCGATCGTGACACATGCCAACTCTCCGGTTCGTTGCGTACTTTCTGGGCACTTTTGATCAGCTACTACTATCCACGCTTACGGCTATGAGCAGGTGCGCGCAGGGGCCAGCGGTCGGTTTTTTTTTTTTTTTTTTTTTTTTTTGTTTCCAACATCCAACAGCGTGCACAAAGGGAACTCTGAGGAACCTCTCATGGTTTGTTGAAGCAGCCGCCCGTCTTTCCAGACCAGGATTACCTGACTGACCATCCACACGGTGAACAACAGACTACTCAGTTGGGACTCCAGACTCAGAGGGGGGTGATGACCAAGAGCACACTGGAATTTTCCAACATGCAAACGTCCATGCCGCAAATGCTTGCCCCCACCTAACCCGCCCCTGCCCTACCCTGCTCCGCCGCCGTCCCCCCAGCATCGCGCCTCCCTTTAGTAGAAGAGACTAGCTGAGTCTTGTATATTTTTGTGCCTTGCCGTTGATATAGTGGTCATTATGCCGCGTGGAGGGCCGGGGATCTTTTTGATCTTTCATTTTTTCTTTTGGTTCAAACTGGGGATGAACATGTCTTGCCTTGCGGTTTCGGAGCCGAGGGAAGAAGGGGTCCGTTTGCCCCTTGCTGATATGCTGCGGGCATGTCACATACCTAGGTAGGTATGACGTTCCAATCTGCGCCTATCAGCTGCTGAGTCCCCAAGTTTGAAACACTTGGGGGAAAAGAGAACCCAAAAAATATCGAGTTGTTATCACGACAGTCCAGTGTGTCCAGGTCGCTCGAGACCAACGTCAGAAACGAGGGACTCTACTACTGCAAGGAAGTGGAGAGACTACGACGACGACGACGACAACAACAGTGACGACGACGACGTTAGCAGGCCAGTAGGATATAGCGTCGAGCGCTTGGACTCAGATATCACTGATGGTGATAACAACCTCGGGCGGTTACCATTGATATGCTGCACTACAGGTGCAGCTTGAGTCCCTTGCTCGCCCCGATAGCGACGAGCCACATCCGGGTCAACCTAAGGAAAGAGTTTTGCGCGCGCGGCCACGCGAAAACGTTTGGGCACCCAATTGGTCTGTGGCGTGATTGATACGAAACCTTGCGCGTCTGACTGGACACATACCACAGGAGTACTAATAGCATCGACATGACTCTCTGCTAATGAGGTGCAGAGACAAAGACACCGTGCGTATCACAAAGATGCCGGGACGTCGACCACACAGGCGACAGGATAATTGCACCATGATTGCATCGCGGTTCCGCCGATGCAAGGACACGGTGAAGCCATGCCGTTCGCGCACGACGTACGCGCGCAACGCCACGCAGCAGACAAAAAAAGTCATTACATCCTTGCTGCCGATGCGGCTGGTATGCTCCGAGGCGGACTCGGCGCACCGGGCGGACTCGGCACTTCTTGCTGTCATCTCCTTATCAAGGACATTTTTTCGAACCAGTGTGTGCATCAGTAATGGGATGATATTTCGGTCGCAGACGCAGCAGTATGGAGCCATGGAGCCGCAGGCTTACATCATATCAGGGCCGCGGATGTGCTTTTGGTTCAGGATGTTGTGCGTGTCGTCTCCACCAGCGCACATTCTCACACAGCGGTGGCATTGCCGGCTCCGCGGCGGTTTCTTTTTTGAAACGTCTGGACGAGATTGAGCGATGCTTCTCTGGTTGCGGACCGCCTAGCTAATCAGACAGCAGAGGAATTATTGCTCAGAGAATCAAGGCACGCCCGCAGCAAGTGGTTTAGCGACAGCGGCGGATGGGTAACTTATGCGCTGAGACACGCCACGCTATACAGCGCCGACTCTGCGCCAAATGCAACCAGTGCTGGATCCCAGATCCCGGAGAGTTGTTAGGGCGAATGACATGCATCAGCTCCTTGCATGGTGGCATCGTTGTGGCGGACTTAGAGCTCTAGGGTGTGGTCGAGCTCCTTGCTGGTGGAGAATATGCCTTGCTGTTGCCGGCGGACTGCTGTGGATCATATGCTGTAAGAGAGAGACAGTTACGGAAGTACATGCATGTTCGTATGCAAGCCCGCAAGCCCGCACGCACTCATGCGTCTGCAAGACGCAGAGAGAGAGAGGGGCTTTGAATGTTGCAGTGGCACGGCACCAGCATGGCCAGCCACGCGCAGATGTGCCTAGACCTAGGCGCTGCGCTGTTCGCTCAGACCCAAATGGCCTGCGGCAACAGGAGATTCTGTGATTGGCCATTAATTGTAATGCTTCGAGGAATAAGTAGTCGTGCAGCTTTAGCTGCACAACCAGCTTGCACGAACATATCCACACCCTCAAACACCCGCATCTCGCTCTTATCTGCAGCACAACGCAAGTCCTCCGTGCGGATGCGTGCCTGGATGACACGAAAGTGTGTTACCGTCCGAGCAGCACATATGCTTGCCACCATCGGATCCGGGTTACCCGGTTGGGTAAATCGGGACTTCAACAATGATGCGTGCCTGCTAGCATGGGGGACCGGTCATTTCCGGCAGGTCGCTCGTGGTTTTGGATAGGGCAGCGTAGATAGTGATGAGGTTCCTGCATTCACACGGGTGAGATGACGGCATCGCGCTGTATGGTGTTACTCGTCAGGGACACGTCAAAGTTTAACGAGTTCGTGATTGACTGGATCGGTTATCTCTCGGGACATTTAGTGTAGATCAGCAGGAAGCTTTCGCCGGCTCCGGCTCTTGAGGACAATGTTTGTGAGATAAGGGCTGTCACACCGAGCTTGCGTTTCGTTCCGATTGTCGTCAAAGCTTATCTGCCACCAACCTCCCTTCGAGATCATATCATGTTTCAATTCGTGATTCTTCACAAGGTTCAAGACCGGGCCGACCGTGGGACAACCGCATATTTTGTGCCAATACTGCCCGGATATGAGGTGTTGTGGCCACTGATTCAAGCCCTCGGCATACTGGAATCATTGACGTGGTTTTATACATTTCGACTCAACGCTGCAGGTGGTTTGGATCCACGTACACAATGTAGGACGACTGAGCCCATACACAAGAAACTCTATGCGGCATCCGATAGCTGCTGAGAACTTTTCTGTGCTACCAAAACCCCGGATGCGCCACGGCAAGGCAAGGCAAGACCAGCCGCCGCTGTGCTACAGGACACGCATGTTGTCGCGAAGGTCAAAAGCCGCCATTGGAGCGGCAAATATGCCAGTCGTCTTCATCAACTGGCATCACCTAAGCGACCGTTTCTGTACTGCCCCCATTGGTTTGTGGTACACCAGATGAATTGTTGTGACATGCTATGTCGTGGACATTACTTAGCTGAACTCTCACCAGGCCGTACCGTGCTGATGCTGTGAAACTGAGTAAGACCGTGCTGTGTAGTCATACTAATGCACTCCGATATGGGCCTGTAGGCAGCACTGCTCTGGCCACATGGAAGAAGCCGTTGTTTATTCCTTGCTCGGCAGGGAAGATGGTGATCGGAGGTTCGTTCACATCGCACTTCTGATGGAGATCTTCGTGTCCGCCATGGCGTGTGAGCTGGTCTTGCTTATGGTAGAACTATGCTTTGGTGTTGTCAGGACCTGGAAGCAAACGCAACTTCCGCAGGTATTCTGAAAGAAGCACAGAACATGTCCTTGTTAGGTGCGACAGTCCGGACATTATGTATGGCCGCGTGTCCTGGAGACTTCGGATCACCCAGCTTGAACTTGACGCCGAGCTCAGCTGAAATGCGCTCGCAGACGTCCAAGAGCGGTGCGTCGTCGTTGACCTGCTTTGGCGCGAAACAGTGAACATGGACCATTGGCAGCGGTGTCTTTGTGTGAGGCTCGAAAAGCGCCTCCTTTCCGGCATAAACACCACGATAGCTAGGAAGAAATGTGATGGCTGAGGCCGGGAGATTCATGACGAAATGCGAAATTGTGGCTGGTATCGGAGTACTCTTGGGTTCGGGCTTTTGGGGTGGTGGTGCAGTGTTCTGGTTTGAAGCACTGGCGAGATCTCGTCTGCGATCACGCTTATCCTTTCTCGAGGGCTCAGGCAAGGCACTCTCGCCGTTCTGGAATGCTGTGAAGACCGAATCGGCTGCTTCGTGAATGAAAACCTTGCCATCGCGGTTGAATGGCCGTACATATTGCGAAACCTGTCCAAGTCAGCAAAGCTTGGTCAGTACAATATAAAGAAACGACGTGGTAGCCTCAGATCTCTCTATCGCGAGTGAACACTTACCTTGTTGCGTTTGATGGCGTCCTCTAGACAGCTGACACTCTCAGGGTTATAGTCGTTGGCCCAGACGAAGACACCCTTCTTGCCTGCAGGTACTGCGAACGGTCCAATTCCAGCCATGACATCGCAGACGACCTCTCCCGGCTTGAACATGTCAATCAGACGGGTGTGTTCGCCGTGTAGCTTGCTATTCCAGTACACTTTGGAATAGTCGAAGCGAAACGTGCACTCGTTCTCCCGTACCTCTACGTTGAGGTCCGTGTCGCCCGCCAAGATCTCGTACGAGAATGTGCGGAACTCTGACTCATTACCAACATCGGCCGTCTTGTTGATCACTGTGCGGATATTAGGGTTCTTATCGACTAGGACTTCGGCGATGAGCTTCTTATACGGGAGGTAGGCATCACGTAGGTTGAGATGTGCGACGTGTCCAGCCGTATTGAAGCCTACCGGGATACCGTCGTGGACGTCGATGTCCTCTGGGGGAATTAAAGAGGACATGACATCTTCGTAGCTCCAGTAGTCGTATTGGAGGGTGAGATCGAAGGGCACGACGCCCACTTCCTGTTCTTTAACAGCTTCCTTGAGACAAGGCCCCCAGGTCTCTGGCTTATCGTGTTTGATGCTGGCGTCGAGAAGCAGGCATTTTGAGCCTTTGGCGGCCATAGCCGGGTCTGGATGTGGCCGAATCGCTTGAAGTCGTTCCACCACGAGCATCTCCTTGCTTTTTTCCAGGGATTTGCGCCACTTCGCGATCTGCGTTTTGTCCTGGATGGCCGCAGCCGCCAAGCGAACTGTCTTCGAGAAGAGAGACCTGTCGAGTACACCCGCGGCAGAGCGAACTACCGGAGGCCGGAACATCTTCATGGTCTCCGTCTCTGCTGAGTTGACTTGTAGGTCCTGTTGGTTTGGTCAGCGAGTTTCTGATGGAGGGGTAGTGTATGAGTTCTCGAATTTTGAAGTTGACGGTCACGGAGGTGGGATTGCCGTACTGCCATCTGTAACCTCACTTCGACCACGCGAAATCAGCCGATTATGTTGCAAGTCTATACCAGGCTTTTCTGGACTTGTGGAATATTCAAGGTTGCTGGGTGAAGAATGTTAGGGGTCCGAAATTTCTGGACCTCTCACTGCGAAGTCGCATCGTCAAGTGGTGGACCCACTTGCCGTTATTGGCGTTTCCGCAGCACATTAGGCCATCCATGACTTGCAATGATGAGTCGTAGGCTGTCTATTACAGGTCTCGATTGCAAATATGGAAACTGCTCTGTCTCAAGACTTTTTCTAGACGAATTTAGAAGAAGGCACTCCCAAGGTTAAAGCACACCCGGTGCGCCTATGTCTACACAACGTTCCCTCCTGCTTGGCATCGTGCAGCTTAATTAATCAATAGACGTCATCAACCGTGTTAGTGTCGAGATTGACAACGCGGCGACGCGACGCACCACCAACTTTGTAGTTTCCATCGCCTCAAGTTCCAAATACAGAGCAGCCATCTCAGCGCATTGTCAGGATAGCACCAGGACTGCAAACATGGCGACTCGTAAACGAACAATAGACGCCTTCTTCGGATCGCCGGCGTCCAAGAAGGCAAAGCCGTCCGCGCTCAGCTCAACGCCGAGAACCATTCTCGGTGGCAACGCAAGCCCGGAGAAAGCACACGACTCTCTAGATAAGCGGAAGGAGGCCACCTCTCCAACCGGCTACTCTGAGCACTACACGTACCCGTTTGCAATCGCGCACCTGCCAACCCACATAAGCGCTGAGCTCTCATCACTTCCAAGCAGTCTCGAGAAGGTCATCAACGACCAGCCAGACCTAGACCTGGTATACTACGAGCCCTATATCCCACGATCGTCCGCCAAGGACCTCTTCCGGCACCTGCGTTCGTCGCTTCCCTTCTACCGGGTCGAGTACGATATCCAGCGCGGCGGCTTCTCAACACACATCCGCACACCGCGGTGGACCACGGTCTTTGGGCTCGACGAAACCAGCCGCTTCACCACCCCATCCGCACACACAGCACAACCACAGGACCCAGCATCAGCCACAGGCACAGACACAGACGCAGGGACAGACACAACTTCTCTGAAAACCATCGTCGACGCCAAAACCCTCAAAGCAGTCGACCCAGCCAAGGAGAAGCTCTACAGTAACTACACCCACCCGCGGCCCATCCCGAAGTGCCTGGACGACCTGCGTCTCAGCACCGAGCGTGCGACAGGGTGCACTTTCAACTTCTGCCTGGTCAACTACTACGCCTCTGGGGCGGACAGCATCTCGTACCATAGCGACGACGAGCGGTTTCTGGGCAGCTTGCCGGCCATCGCGAGTTTTAGTCTCGGCGCCAGACGGGACTTTATGTTGAAGCATAAGCCACCTCCTGCTTCGAAGAACAAGATAGGCGGGGGCAGCAATGGCAGTGGTGGTGGTGGTGGTGGGATGGATGAGCAGCAGTCAAGGAAAGAGGATGACAGGAATGGGGGTCTTGAGATGGCAAAACCAATCAAACTACCTCTCGGAAGCGGTGACATGATTCTCATGCGCGGCACTACGCAGGCGAACTGGCTACATTCGATCCCCAAACGGAGTGGGAAGAACGAGGCTGACGGTGGTCGGATCAACATTACGTTTCGTCGCGCCATGGTCAAAGGCGGGACAGATAACTACTATCGGTACAATGTCGGTAACGGGCCTGTGTATACATGGGACGAGGCGAGCCAGGAGATGAGGCCGTGGACGAAGGACGCTTGAAACCGCAACTGTCCTGATTCAGGTCGATATACAGGTCACAAAATGCGAAGTAGACTGAGCAACGCAGAGATGTGAAATGGGTATCTGATCTATTTTGACTCCAGGGACAAACACAAGGTCCATGTCTAAAGTGAACTATGCTGCTGCTCTATTATCGCTGTGCCAACTGCACCATTCTACACTATACCGCGACATCCGATCCCGGCATGCACTACCGAGGAGAGAGCGGGACTATTTTCCCAACTTGAATGTCGCCTCAGCATACTTGCGTAGACCCTGCAGGAATACCTGGTATCCAACACCATGGTTATCCGGCGCATAGTAGATCTCGGTAAGCCGGATCTGCCAGGGCGGGTACCCCTGAAGGTCAATGTATGGCTCAAAGGAGATGAGCAGATCAGGCTCAGCCATAACGGCCTCGCTGAGCTCGTTGTCAATAACGTCGGCGGTGATGTCGGCAGTTGCGAGCTTGTCCTTTTGCGCCATGTCGGCGAGCACGCGGGTCAAGTCGACGATGGCCTCGCGGCCGTCCTCGGCGGAGAGGAGCATAAGTCCCATGATGGGGTCTTGGTTGCGACCGAGGATGGGCTCAGCGCCGCGCGCGAAGACCGTCAATGATGGGCCCGAGTGCTTGCCGAACCACCGGCGGAGCTTTTGTGAGACGATGTTGTGGACTTGCGGCATATATTGCTTGAGGATACCTGGTGCAAGAGCGGGCACGTGTTAGCTACTCATTCGAATCATGTGGGGGGCTGCTTCGGGTATGTCCCTACCTGTCTTTTCGTATACGGAGAGATTCATGATTCCCGCAGCGGCGCACCACGCAGCAACTTCGGAGACCTCGCCAATGAGCTTCTCGACGGCGTCGCCTTTTCTGCCGCCGCCCTCGAGGGAGAGGATGATGCTGACATGCTGAGGCATGCGCGTGAGCGTGCTGACGTCGTTGCGGATGTAGGCCGGGTCGTTGTGGTGGTGTCGCAGGATTGAGGCGATCTGGCCCGAGACGGCATTGTATGCGATGCGGAAACGGATGTAGACGGAGAAGACGGCATGGACAAGGACGTAGAGGACGACGTAGACCTGGTTCTTGAAGAAGCGGCGGAGGCCAAAGTGGGATTCGAGCTCCTCCTGCTTGGCGCGCTCGGCGAAGGGAATGAGCTTCTGGTTACGCTATAGTTAGGCAGCGAGATGGTTAGTCCGTGTGCACTTGATATTTCTTCCTGGGTGAAAGTCTGAGCGTACTCTTATTATCGGGTCGTTTAGGTTGAGGCTGGAGTTCTTCATGGTTGAGAGCTTGTTGTCGTCGCGATAGCCGACGCTCGACTTCTTGGATTTGAATGACATGATTAACGTGGCGGCGAGCCGATGTCGTGGCTCGTAGGAGAGGACTGTGGTGGTGTCGGTCCAGAAGACAGCGGCGCCTCCAAGACAATTGGAGACCCAAGAGAAGGAAAGGCAGCGAGAGGTGGGCTGGCGGATGCCGTCACGGACGGAAGCGAAGGACGGCCAGATATTGTGTGCTGAACAGCGACGGGTTGGTTAAAGTGGCGGGAGCTGCAGGTGGATGCTGCTGGCACTTCACATGCGCGGGTGGGTGCAGGGTTTGCTGGACTGGGTTGGGCTGACGACAAGGGAGGCCAGCAGCCGTGTCTGCCGATGTTCACCAGGGCTGGAAATCCAGAGTGCTTTGCCCTGTATGTACTGGAAATGGCTGCGGGTCAATCACAGGAGCAAACGAAACAAGAATGGTATGCACAGGCAGCAGGACCATATGTAGCGCACTTTATACACACTACGTAGCCTAGCGTGATAAAACAGGCCAGCCGCGACGATGTCGACGGTGCCGCCTCACGGAGTAGAAGCGTTGGGGGGTTTCCTCTGATGTCGTGGCATCTGGGCGCAGTTGGCCTGCAACATGCCCACCCCAAGGCACGCACCAACGTCAGCACCGCTCAAGTGCCTGCTGATTCGCCTTGGAAGTCGCTGGATGGATACCTGTAAGTACTTAAGGTAAGTAGGTAGGTACACCTGGCAGACGGCGGGGATCTTTGTTGTTGTATGTACCATGTATGTGAGCATGTACTGCCCACCATGCGCCACAAATTACGTATTACTCGCCCTGTAGTTGAAAATGACCGGGCATGGCAAGACAGAGATCCCCAAAGCCATTGCTGCTTGAGCATGTCGCCGTGGCTGAGGCACGTGTGGCGGAAAGCCCTGGCCTGCCTGCAATACATATGCCGTACACCTGTCCAATGTACCTACAGCAGGTCGGCTACCTAGGTAGGCACAATATTACACGAGGCCAGCTTGCACGACCCCAGACAGATGGGAAGCAGCAAGCAGTGGGCACCTGGGCCAAGCTGGTGTGGAGCAAGGGGGGTGCCTGCCCAAGGTCACAGCGCAAGGGCCCGTCTCACGATACACCACCACCACCACCAACATCTTCCTGTAGTTCCATCCCACCATGATCCAACTCCTCAGCACAGCGAGCAATAGTCCCTGAGTGCACCGCCACGAGAACAGACTGCCCAAAGGCCAGCTCCGGGCCCGCAACAACCACAATCACGCTGAATGCTCCCCTAACGCCCCCCTCTTTCTGAGCTGCTCCTTGGTCCAGTTCGTCGCATACACACGTCCGCACATGTCGATGTTGCGCCTCGGGCGGCCCTGATCGCCCATGGAACGCCCAGCCTCCGGCTCGCGGGCCCTCTTCCCGAAAGGACCCAGCTTTACTCTCGAGGACTTCTCCAGCAAGGACTTTATCGTCCGCGACTTTGTCGACAGTCTCGCAGAGACAATCTCCCCCACGAACCGCCGCTCGGGGCCTGCGGCGCAGGCTCCATTCGATCCGAAACCCCTTATTCGCACCTTCGAAAATGCACTCTCAGGCCTAGGGGACCTATCCGAACAGCTGCAGGAAAAGGAGTCGGGATTGTTGTCCCAGGTCCGCCGCGCGGAAGCCCAGCACCAGAATACCCTCGACACGCTGGGCCGCAAGCTCGAACAGTCCATTCAGCAGTTCGAAGACCTCGATGTCCAGCTCAACAACCCACAAGGATCATCCTCATCACGAGGTAGAATATCAAGCTCGGACGGCAATGTCGCCCTGCAGATAGGTGAGCGCTTGGAGGAGCTTGACAGGAAGCGGAGGCGAGCCCTTGATGCCAACTTCTTGATACAATGCTGGTTGCAGGTCAGCGAGACGGGCGAGCTATCATCACTGCAGGATATACAGAGGCAAGCAGGCGCGGAGAACAAAGTGCGCTGTGCTGTCATCGCCCAGCAGTTGATGCGCATCAGTCAAAGGCTGGACCCAGTGTCATGGGCTCAATCGAACGGCCTTAGCCGGAATGCCGCCACGAATGGCAATTCGCCGGCAGGTGGTCGCGCGCACAACACAAGGGAGCTTTTGGAGAAGTTCTGTGAAACCCTTGAGCAGGACTTGCTCAAGCAGTTCAACAACAGCTACAGGAAGCAAAATTTTGACGACATGATGGAATGTGCTAAAGTGCTACACGACTTCAACGGTGGCGCCAGCGTTATCGCCGTCTTTGTGAATCAGCATCAGTTCTTTATCGACAGAGACCAGCTCATTGCCGATGAAGTGACGATTGATGGCGAAGTGTGGGAGCAGCTGGCTGATCCTGACGCAGACCCGCCGGGTGTCGAGCCCAGCCTTCAATCGCTCGTTGATGAAGTACGGATCGTTATGCAGGAAGAATCCTTCATAATCAGGAGGGCCTTCCCATACTACGAGACAGTTTTGATCAAGTTTATCCAGAGAGTTTTCCAGCAGTCAATACAACAACGGCTGGAGATGGTCCTTGAGAAAGCTGACAGCATATCCTCACTGGCGTTTCTGCGGTCTCTCCATGCGTCGAGGAGCTATATCGGCACCCTTGTGGAGGACCTGAAGAACCATGGACTGACAGAACATCCCGAGGCCTGCTCTGCACAAATTGCGCAGTCCCTGGACCAGCAACTCGAGGAGCTGTTCGTCCCCTACATGATGGGTAACTCGTATATCGACAGAGAGAAGAAGAGTTTGGAAGAGTTGTACAATTCGCTGCTGTTCAAGTACAACATCTACCACTCGAGGAGAAAGAAAGCGCCGACGGGCTTCATGGCGTCACTCGCGCAGCAGGGAAACCAGCTTATTGCAACGGCCAAGGATGCGTACCTCGAGCGTATAGACTCAACGGATCTCACGCCTACACAAAAAGCAATGATGTTGAAGGTTGCTGGTGTTAGAGAGTCGGATAAAAACAAGAACGAGATTGAAGTTTCCGAGGAGGACGGAGTAGTCAGCGTCGCCAACGCCAAAAGAATGCTCACCTGGCTGGCCGAGGGTGTGCGCCGCACTCTTGAGCTGGGCAGTCAAAGTGAGACGCCCAAGGATGTCAACATCCTGCTGAACCTGCTCATAACCAGCATGGGCCACACATACGTCGAGACCGCCCTCGATGCAGCGCTAGAGAAGGCAACATCACAGGAAAACACAAAGACGACGCCAGACCTGTTGTATATACAAAACATGCGACCGGCGATCACCATTACAAGCATCATGGAGCGCTTCATAACAGCAGTCCTGATCCGCCTAGCAGAGCCCAACACAACAGTTCGCCGCAGCATGGAATCGCAAAGCAAATTGGGCATTGAAGCAATAGAGAAGAAAGCCAGCGGCGTGGTCAAGAGCACAATTGATGTCATCGTAAACTACGTCACCAAGTCTCTGGCGGGCCAAAAGAAGGGCGACTTCCTGCCCCGCGACGACCTAGTGGGCATCGAGTCCCTGGAGACAGGCACGTGCAAGTCCATCTGCGACTTTTTGGCCCGCGCGACTGCACTCGTAGAGCAGACCGTGGATGGACAAAACCTAGAGGTCTTCGCGAGCGAGCTCGCGCTCGCTATCCAGCGCCTCGTCTTCGAACATTTCAAGAAATTCAAGGTCAACCCCACCGGCGGGCTCATGGTGACAAAAGACATAGCGAAATACGTCGGCACGCTCAAAGTGTGGCCCCTGACCAAGGAGGTCGAGATGGCAGTTGAGCTGCTGACCGAGATCGGCTATCTGTTCATCATCGGACCGGACGCCTTGCGCGAACGCTCTCGGAATCTGGGATCTGGCAGTGGCGCGGATGGCAGCGGAGGCAGGAAGTTGTCCAAGGCGGATTTCAAGACTTTTATCCAGAATCGGGACGATGCGAGGAGTGTGGGCGTGCAAAGCGTTTTGGCGAGCTTGTAGGGCGAGCAGGCGATGCCTGGATCTTGTAACGAATGTAGATATCATGTGGTCGTGGACGTGTATGCGTGGTCTATATAGCCTTCACGAGTTCTCTACAGACGTTGGGCGTGCTAGTGAACCGTTAGTGACAGGAAGCATTACCGCCTGCTTAGAGATAAAAAATGCCCACCTTCACCCATGGATACTGGCCATCATGCTCACATCATTGTTTGTCACGTCGCACTAGATACTGCAAGCACGTGCAAGAAGACTCAGTAGTGGTTGCCAGATTACAGTCGTTATTCATAGACATTATCAAGACAAGATCTCTCTCCTCCAGTGTGACAAGATCATTGCTCTTATCAGAATAATACATCGCTCAACCAAAATCACCGCCAATTGCCCTGGCTTAGCGACAGCAGGCCTGCTATACACTCAAAGTCGGGCTTCTTGCTCGGGCTGACAGATCCCCGCATGAAGCGTTCTACCTCGTTTGGTTTCTTCCTTGGTCCGCCTTCCTTTTCTGTGCCTGTTTGCTCACCCCCATTTCTAGCAGCGGCACCATCTTCGAAGATATCGACATTTTCGCGCGGCTCGTAACCAGCCTTGCCGAGCATTGGTGCCGTGTTTGCCCTCTTGTTGAAGAGGCCATGATGTTCTCCCAGAATACGTCCAGCTCGCCTTATGTTCTTGCTCGCCGTTACTGGCAGCAGTTTTGAAACTGGAGATGTCTCTGGCAACGCGCGTCGTCTTTGCGCAGGATTGCCCTCAGCGTCGGGACTCCAATTCTCCTTGTCGCTGTCCACAGATGGGCTTAGGATGGTTGAGAGGTTTCCCTTGTTGGCAGGCTTCTTCTCAGGCCCGGCCTCCTGTGCCTCATTATCCTTCTCCGGGTGTGGCAGGGCCATAGTCTGCATCCTCGCGACGCTGCTGGTCGTCCGGCTGATCTTAGGCTTCTTATGCCCAGAGCCGGTGCGAGCATGTGTACGGCCTCCTGGCGGCGCATTACGCTTGTTGGGGTTCGACTGAAGAACTCCGTCACCCTGCACCAGACTGTTCAAGCTTGTTGAGCTGCTGCTGGAGCGTAGCAGGCTGATGGCAGCGACAGCTGATCCCGAAGACTCACTCTCGGCCAATTTGGTAAGCTCGTCCCGGCTGTCAGCATCGCAGCAAGATTCCCATGCGTGTACGTCCCGAGACCGGCCTCGAGTGAGCTGCGGGGGGAGGTGAGCCGTCAGTGTTGATATTGGGGGAAGAGTAACACCCGAAGGCGAGCTGCGACTCCTGTGCAAAGTGCGGTTCAGGCGCACAGGAGGTAGTGGTGCACTTTCTTGCAGCATAGATGGCGCTGCGGGTCGCGGTGGTGAGGATTGAGATGATACGAGTTCTGCTTTGCCTTCAAGAGAGAGCGATAGGCGGAATTGTGAAGCGGCCTGGGTGGGGAACAGGTGTGTGGTGTGGAGATGAGCCGGTTCTACTACAGTGGGCAAGGAGTCGGGACTGCGGGTTTCATGTCAGTCATGGTGCGATAGAGGTCGAGATCATACTTGGCTTACCGATGCTCATCGTCGTCACGTGCAAAACCCGTCGACGGTGAAGAGAATGAGTTGTTCATGTTCCACCGGTTGGAGAGATACCCCACGGACGCGGAAAAGGAGTGAAGCCGAGAGTGAGAACCAGGCTCCGCCTCGGATTTTTGAGACGATGACGGGAGGTTGATGAATTCGCTGAAGGACTGTCTTAACGCTGTGGCAGAAGAAAAGGGAGCCGGGGTGCAGAGAGGCTCGGCTGGCCGGGGAGAACATGTCCGCGAGGGCGTAATAGCCTCCACGAGTACGGGTTGCTGCTGTGGTGAAGCAGAGTTCTGGCTGAGGTCAGCGGTCAATGTCGGGGCTTCCTCAGCCACGTCGCTGGCAGCAAATGACGACTCTCCCGACAAGATCTGGACGGCACCACCGTACCGCAGAGCCGCAATCTCCTCGGCTGACAGTGGCCGAGACTTTCGGCGATCATTTTGCCGCCTGTTCTGAAACCAGATCTTTTTGGAGAGTGCGACGTTAGCCTATATTCCGTGTAAAGCAGCCACAACAGCATCCTGTATATTCTTCTGCTGCGTGCCTCACAACATACCTGAACTTCTTTCTCGTTAAGGGAAACGCGCCTCACGATGTCGAGACGCGCCGCCTTGTCAGGCTTGGGGTTAGCAAGGTAAGAGGACTCGAGGATTGTCTTGTCATGGGAACTATGTATCCCAAGTCCGGATTAGCGCTTTGCCGCTTTGAACGGACTTCCAACGGTGGACCAGTGCCTACTTACGTGGTCCTCTTCCGCTTGCCCTTGGGGTGTTTCTCACTGTCGGAGCCATTGCCCGAAAAGCCCGGCTCGAGCCTGAATGAAGACTGCAGAGACAGAGCAGATGAATCTGGGCTGACGCTCTGGGGGCTGTTTGACCGCGCAGGCTCGCTGCTCGTGGGGATTGTTGTGTCCGCCATGGCTTGTGTGTTGTTTGTGGATGATGATGATTATGGGGGAGGGCGGATTTGTGTGTGGTGGTTTGGTACCAGCGTGCGCAGGGTTGCGCGTATATCGTCGGATCGGAGCACTACCTTTGAGATTGGGGCATAGTCGTCGGTTTTGCTGACGGGTTGTGGCGGTAAAAAAAGGCGAAACGAGGGTGATGTCCAGAGTCGGGACGAGACGCGGTGGAGCAACAACAGGTCGCTGGCAGGAGCCACGACACCCGCAGCACAAGTGTGTCAGGTCCAACGCGTGTGGGCGGTCGATGGTGCCCAATGTGCTGCTCGCTGGTCGGGTAGCTTTTCTGTCTGCCAGCAGAGGACGAGACAGCAGAGCGCCGGGAAGCAGGTATAGAGCACGAGGGAATGCGAGCAAGTGGTTGTGATCTCCAATGACGGAGAGCGAGAGTGTGGGAAGGAAGCGGGCGGGTTAAAGTGGTGGTGGTGGTGGTAGTGGTGGTGGTGTGGTGCAGCATTAATGGGAACGGGCGACCAGGGTTTGTTGTAGAGCGTGTCGTGCCGGCCGGGGTGTCTGGGGTCCACCGGCGCGGTTCCTGGCCGCATGTACCGCTACGGGTAAGCAAAGAGGCCCCACAGCGCGTCTGCGTCCACTTTGCCATCCCAGCACGCACATCTTGACTGCCTCGTCGCCCACCGTCTTTTCCTCTCCCGAGTCCCAGCTCGAGGGCCTGCAGCGAGCGCGTCATGGCAGCCGCCGTCACACGGGCGCTTTGGCACCTGTCCCAGGCCAGGGTCAGGACCTGCAAGCACTTGAAGCACTGACCGAACATGAACATGGCCACTTAGCAGCAGCACCAGCAAAACCACCCAACCCCCGCCCCACACCCAACCTCTCGCTCTCAAAAGTACAGTGACTTGTTGTGAACCTCGTCCGGCGCGTCCGCCAATGGCATAACATCCAACAGGCCCAAAGAGGAAAGTTGTTTATTCCCAGTTCCTCAAGTAACGGCCTAAGGTTCCTTCCAACGCATCTCTCCCTCTCCCTCCCTCTCTCCCGACTCCCTGCCGCCAAAGGTCTACCTCCGACCTTCTCCACAGTCACGTCCTCACTTCAATCTAAAGACCTGACCCAGATCTCCACGCCGCAGCCCATTCTTGCTTTCTCAGGTTGGTTTGTTATTGTCTTGACCGCCGTGCATTAGAGCTGCATCATGCAGTGATCTATTTACCTGCTGCTGCTGCTGCTGCTGCTGCTGCACCACGACGCGCCAGGCCATATCGTCAAATAGAAATAGGTACGTACAAGGTAAATTATTAGTATGTACTTGAGAAATCTCACAAGCAGAGGGACCCATTGCGTCAGGCCCCCCAGAGTCTATCTATGTCCGTGTGCTGCCCGCAACCCCGCAGTCACGAAATGCAGGTACGGTACGGGATACACACGACAACGCGCACCAGCCGGTCAGGACGTGACACCCATGCATGCTTAAGTTAAGCTATCTTTTTTCCCCTGCGCCCCCGTTCGCAGCACACACACACATACGCACATACACACACACAAAGGTTGGGAGTAACTAAAAAGGAAATAAGATCGACACAAGCATGTTCCGCATCACCCATACTTCCCGCTCTGCTATGTAAGTAAGTACATACAAGTTTGGCGCAGGGGGGCGGGAAGAAGGAAGCAAACCTCTCCGCGAGCCCCGACTTACGCGCCGCGCGAATACCTCGGGATGCTGCGCTGGAGGTGATGCACAAATACGGATTCGCTGCGAGGTCCTCAGGAGCACAAGGTGAATTATTGAAATGCTGTTCAGTAACGGCACGAAAAAAGTGATAGTTGGAGCACGTGTGAAGATGGGTTTGAGTCTCATGTAGCCATCTGAGGAAGATCCCCAGTTCTTGCTGTTGTATTCCGAGGTGAGGGTATGTAAATATTTATATGTAGACGAAAAAAGTTGAAAAATGCGTTGGGCTCAGACCAGTCCATGACCAATCCTGCACATGCGCGTGTTTACCTCGGACCAAATCTGGTCGATATTGGGTTTGTCGTCAACCACGACATCTTTGCGTGGCGGTCCATTTCCAAATTCCGTTCTCTATCCCTGTTCTTCTATGTGGTGATGATTCTATAGTTGCTGTGCCACACCAAGCACGTCTAAAAGCCCAGCAGGCTCATCTGCCTGCGAAGCGGGCTGGCGCTAATGCTGCCGCCATCTTCACTGGCGTAGCACGCCGAGTCGGTATCAATGTCCCATTCGGGCTCATCATTGTGGTTATCGTCCAAAAACTTGCCATTGTCAGAGGACGAGGTGCCGTTGCTGCTCTCAAAACCCTTTTGCGTCGCGGCTCTCGTGTTCCACTGAAGCGTACGTGAGACGCTGTCGAACCACTCGTTGCCCGTCTTCATGACGGTGGGGAAGGGATACTGAGAAGCGCTGATGGTCACGTAGTCACCGTGTTTCAGCTCGACGCGGCCCTTGCCATCAAATGCGCAGTATGCCGTCGCGCGAGAGTTGTGTGGCACAGCTACACGAAGAAGCATGGTGTCGCTCAGGACCATGGGTCTGAACGAGAGCGTGTGGGGGCAGATGGGTGTAAGAAGTATAGCCGGGAGATCTGGGTGCACCAGAGAGCCTCCAGCAGATAGGGAGTACGCTGTGGAGCCCGTGGGCGTCGAGAAGATACAGCCGTCTGCCTGAACCACCGTCAAGAGCTCGTTGTCGCCGTAGAGCTCCAGGTTTGACACATAAGGCGACGGCCCTCGGTCGATGAGGAGCTCATTGAGCACTTCAAATTGCTCCCCCTCCTCGCCGTTTCGGAACACCGTGCATGTAAAGCGCATGCGCAGGTTAACTCGCATGCCTTCATCGCCCATGATCTTGTTGAGATGCTGCTTGTACTTTTCATATTCGAAAGTGGTCAGGAACCCTAAGCTGCCTAGGCTGAAGGACAGAACGGGAGGGACGATGCGCTGAAAGAGCCACGAAGTGAAGAGAACAGTGCCGTCGCCTCCCAGCGTCAGCACGAGGTCGAATTTCTCAGGGTGACTCCAGCAGAGGTCAGGCGACCAATACCGCAGCATGGACTCGAAGCGAGGATCCTCGTCAATGATGCTCGATGCGCCGAAGCGCTTTGAGTTGCGCAGCTTAGCATCAACGTAGACATTGACGCCAACAGTTGAGCCGTATCTGGGGGTCCTCAGCAGCCAAGAAGTGAGCTCCCTCGTGAGGTAGACGAGCTCGTTATCACGGGCCTTTGTTACAATCATGACGTTCCGAACCGCACGTCGGATCGGGCGACGCTGCAGCTGTTTCGAGACCTCGCGCACGCCTGTCGCAGTCTGGACCAGGCGCGAATGCGACATGTACTCGTCATTCTTGATCTCCTCAAGGACTTTGTCGATATTGACGGCATCATCAAAGCGGGTGTGGTAGAAGCATGGTGATTGCAGGGCAGGGATAGCTGTCAGAGGCGACCCGGCGTTCCGGCTGGCTGCGAGCTCGGCGAGAGCGTCAGACAGCCTCTGGGAGGACGAAGACGCTGGGCGCCCAGCAGGCGCGGCCGCGTCGCCGTTCAGCATGGTGGGGAAGGAAAGAGACTCTGGCTTGTGTTTCCTGGCGACTGAGGCGAGCGCTTTCATCAAGGTCTGGCGGGGCACCTGGTCGACGTTGGAGGCGGTCTTGCGGTGGCCGTTAGGTTTGGACGGGGCAACAAGCCGGGCGTCGGCGGTTGAGGCTAGGTCGACCGCAGAGGTATCATCGTGAGTAAGCTTGTTGACAGGCAAAGGCGCAGAGCGGAGGCCGGCACTGGCCGCGTTGTCGAGAGCGGCGCCGCGCAAGATGCTGTGAGTGACAACCTTGGGCGAAGTCTCGTCCGGCGCGAGGTGGCCGTCTTGTACTCGAGGGGGTGCAGGCTTGTCGGAGTCCGAAAGGCCGCCTGTCTTAGTGCCCCCGGACACCCCCCCGCTGGGGGTGAGACTCGGATGTATGCCTGAAGGGGAGTTCATCGCCGCTAAGCCCGCCATCTTGTCAGGTCGAGCCTATATCTGCTGTGTCTCAAGGGGGCAGTGTCTAGGACAGCACAGCAACCTATACAAGGCGCCCATGGCGAGTCAGCTTATGCCACGCTTCTGCAGAGTCTGTGTCCCCGAGTTCCTCGTCCTTGTCCGGATGAACCTATCTCCCTAGGTCCGTGGCACGCCCCGTCATGTGTGCATCGAACATGCAAGATCCTGCATGCAGGCCACTGCCCACGCAGCCTGGGATTGGCCATCACATATCACCGCGGCCTGCCTCTGGAGACTTCCTTTGCAGCCGCCCATGCACGGGGGCACACGCGCTGTGAAGCCCCGTGCACAGTGAATATGAGATGCAGGACGAGGAAAGCCGCCTGCCAATGGTGCCTGGGATGCTTCCACAAAACTTACCGACTTTGGATCCCGATCACACACAAGAATGCCGTGTGACGTCTTCTGTTGCGGCTGGCCAAGCTCATCCAGCTTTGGCGAATAGAGATCTAGCAGCAATGAAGGTTCGGACACTAATTCGGCACTTTAACCTTTGCGGGCCGGGATGTGCCTAAAGACCGAACTTTGTGTGTATACCGAGCAAGAACCGGATTCGCATGCGTCGTGGATGCGGCCGTACAGATGGAGTAGGGCGGGGATGCTGAAGCGCTGAAGAATGCAGAGGATTGAGGGAAAATTATCCACAAATAAAAAAACCCGTCTAGGAAGTGGCGAGGACGAAGGGGAATACAGAAGTAGTGAGGACCACACCGCAGGAGAACTACCAGAGCTCTACCACTACCGAACTGTTTGCGCTGCAAACCGTAGGGCGCCGAACCAAGAGGAGGTTGCAGATTGAACGAAGGCGGAAGTCTGTAGGCGTTGGAAAGGAGTCGGGGAGATTCCTTTGACAGACGCGACGGAAGCTAAATACCTTCCAAGCCAACCTCGCGCGGCACTCAGCACTCAGCATTCGTCTCAGACTTCCAGCCTCGATAGCTCCTGAATATCTCCTGGGTCCAGATAACGAGGCATCGTGTTCCACGCTTCGTGCACGTGCCCGCGATGACTTCACCCAGGGTGCGGTCTACCACTACACAGGGGCAAGGATCAACATGACCTGATGGCTGCATACCATGCTCCGCGATACGGTTGTTTTGGAAGGATTGAGAAAGGTCCCGAGGCGGTAGGGGTTTCGACCTCTGCCGCCTACCCGCTGCCAGCGATAGGGGATGGTATAGCAGTGCTCTCAAGCATGGGTTTTCCCGCTGCTCACTGGGCCCTCCCGTGCTCGCTTCGTGTCCACCACCAGGAAACTTCCCAAAGGGGATTGCTGGGGTCTTTGCTCGCGAGGTCAAGAAAGGGGAGAACGGCCTTATCCTGGAGGAGACTTGGGAGGATTTGCATGTTACCATTGCATGGGACCCCGGGATCGTAGCCGCCAGGGCTAGCAGTCTGAAGCTAGCGGGACTGGGGACCTCCTCGTCTCAGCTGGGTTTGGCACTGTCGGCCCTACCTTGACGAAGTCCTCAGCGCTACCTCGCAGTGGTCGGCGCGGCGCCAGCAATGGGTCTGTGTGGTTCTTGTCCCCATCAAGGGCAGCTTCAGATGGTTTCGAGTTGTATCCAGAACAGGGGATCTCCTCCTCTGCCCCGGAGCGACCTCTCCACGGCTCGGCAACTCAAGTCAAGCCTGAAGAGTGCTGCCTGGAGTATGAAGCGTCGAATCAGGCACGCATCAGGGCGTTGACACTACGTGCCCTTCTTATTTACATTGGCGCGCGCATGCACATTTGATTGGTAGTTGGACCACGTTGCATTGAAGATTGATCTCCTGCATGCACAGGTACTGGTAGAACTGGTTGTGGTTGTGGTGATTGTAGTATGCAGATCCATCTCATCAAACCTGGTGCTGGTGCTGGCACGCTGGAAGTGCTTTTCCGCAATTGTGTCCTTCATAGTGAGGCTGGCGCGCACACGGTCTTGCCCTCTCTCAGTGCAACATTATTGTGGGCACTGGTGTTGTGGGCATCGGCCAGTCGCTGGTAACAAAACAAGTCCACCCAGCATCAAGCAGAAGGGCTTGGTCATATATGCACGCCCTGCAAAGAGCAAGCTGAGTGCAGTAGTGACTACTGAAACTTAACCTTGGAAGTAGGCAGGTAGACTCGAATTCTTCAGAGTCATGCGTGGGTTGCGCTGCTACTCTAAGACACCTAGCTTGTTAACAAGGGACTGGCCGTCACTTCAACAGTCGACCTTGCTTGCTGTCAATGGAGCCCTTCTGTAGACGCTAGATTTTTCTTTGGCTCGTCGGTAAGTGGTGTCAAATTGGGCAAGTGCTTTGCATCCTGCAAATCCGCAACCCAGAGTCCCTAGCTTGCTGTCGATCTTGCTGCATTCTCCTGACACAGGCCTTGGCTTAACTCCGATTGTGGTCGCAATCGATGAGTCCTGATGGATCCAAGTCCACGGCCAAGGCGTGCTTCGTATACTTGATATATGCATTGGTATAGAAGCGAGGAACTCAGCCCAGAGTCTTCCAGTGAAGATCTTGAGTGATCTTCTCTTGCATGGTCGTGCGCACGAAGCTCTTGAGATCCGCATGGTGAGTGCGGTCGTCGTCCATAACAACATCGCCGTCTGGTGAGCAGCATTGTGTGCGAGCTCGATCATGAAGCTCGTCCCATTGTTTGGTTGTGAAGCAACCTTCACTCTCCGCAAGTATAAGCTCGTTATGCGAAGTGAAGGCAAAGACATGGAAGGACTTGGCAGTCTCAACCTGACGAGGGGTAGGGTTGGGGAGAATGTCGCTAACATCTTCGCCGATGCTGAATGACACAGGAGTAAGTGTTGCCGTCAATGGCAAACCGGCCGAGAGGAGTGACAAGACGGCAGTCTCGAGCAGTGCTGGAAGCATTGGAAGGTTCTGAACGGGTCATCGAGTCAGCGAAAGCCCCATTTGGACATCTTCGACATTGCCCTTCAACCCGCGCTCCAGGCGAAAGCACGTACCAGGCTGGCCTGGGAGACCTTTGCGTTAATGTATTCGTTATCAGGGGCGACTGTGATCTGAAGAATGATCTGGATGAGAGTTCGTGGAAAGTTGTGAACGAGGATGATCGAGCGCAGCGTTGACTCGAGTAGTGACTCGAGATGCCGTTCACGCGTTCCTGTTTGTCAAAATCAGCATTGCATGGTATTGAGCACAGCTACAACAATGCACATACCTCCGACGCCCGCCACCGGTCGAACTACAACATCAATAGCTGCTTCTTCTGGGAGTTCGTCGCGCCTCTGAACCTCGATCGGGCCGTTGACGGCTCCGACGATAGTGTAGCCCGCGTATGAAAATGTTGCAGATCCATCTGCCTTTGGCAGATGCGACAGGCGGGCTTCGGGGTCGTCTCGTGACATCGCGAGTCTTTATTAGGCCGAGGAGTGCTGACTGTGAGCGCAGAGACTGCAGAGTGTGAGAATGGGCGCGCAAAGTCGTGCGGGTTGCGAGGACCCGACCTGGAAAAATGATGTCGATGCAGCTGCAAGCTCTTGTCGATAATTCATGGGCCCATGCCTGTCGAGCTGCAGCTAACCTCCGGAGCCGCCACAGGGGTCCCCACCAACAAATGCGGGCAGGCCCGCGGCGTGGACCTTGGTGTGTGCTCTCAAGCCTGCTTTGTTTGACTTGGCATTTCACGCCCATCTTCGTCTGAACCTCCCGACTACAACACGGCCTTCACTCCAGCCACGGTCATGGCGGCTTTGTCTCAACAGGAATCTGGGGCTCCAGCTTCATCGTTGCCAAATCTTCGAGACAGGCTGCCGAAGCTTGAACCAAGGAAGAAGCGAGGCCCGCCCTCTGGATCACAGCCAGTCCCCTCAACCCCATCACTGCCACCACCGCCACAATGTTCAACGCTCATATATCAGGTCCCCACGCGGCGGATCCTCTCTACAAGAGATCATGACCTATTCCTCGCCTCGCCGACTTACGATCTCATTCTCGCCTTTGTGTTTGGACTGTCAGATTCTGTCACAGACACACCCATCTCAGAGGTCAAGGATGCTGACTGCAGCCCCGCCGTCAAGACGCTGATGGCTGTCCTCGATGATGCCGAGAACATTGTGCTCGACACGCCGCCAGACGATTCTGAAGGCTCACGCTTCGGCAACAAGCTCTTCCGCACGTTCCTGGACAAGGCAATGACTGCCAGCCAGTCCTGGCATTCAAGACTTGGGCTGACTTCGGCCGATACCATTGCTGAGGTGGAGACATATCTCAGTCACTCGTTCGGCAACAGATCGCGCATAGACTATGGCTCAGGCCACGAGCTCAACTTTATCATGTGGTTGCTATGCCTGTACCAGCTTCAGATACTCGAGAAATCAGACTTCAAGGCCCTGGTTCTCCGTGTCTTCCGCCGGTATTTGACTCTGATGCGAGCTATTCAGTCGACATACTATTTGGAGCCGGCAGGCTCCCATGGTGTTTGGGGCCTGGACGATTACCAGTTCCTGCCGTTTCTGTTTGGCGCAAGCCAGCTTTTGCACCACTCCTTCATCACACCTCTTGCAATCCACCAGGAGCTGACACTGGAGGAGTTCGGGCACGACTTTTTATACCTCGACCAGGTCAACTTTGTCAACAGCACGAAGACGGTACAGGGGCTTCGCTGGCACAGCCCCATGCTCGACGATATCTCTTCTGCAAAGAGCTGGACCAAGATTGAAGGCGGGATGCGTAAAATGTTTGTGGCCGAGGTTTTGCGGAAGCTTCCTGTGATGCAGCATTTCCTGTTTGGATCGCTGATTCCTGCTGTGGCTGGCATGAGCGAAGAGTCTGCCGGGGATTCTCAAGATGCAGATGCCGCCGATTCGGAAAATTTATGCGCTGCGCATGGAGGTGTCAAGCATGAACACAAGCTCAACAGCTGGGGTGACTGCTGTGGGATTAAAGTGCCAAGTGCTCTTGCCGCGGCACAGGCAATGAGGAAGCAGGGCGGGTCAGAGCTGCGCAGGATACCATTTGATTAGTGCAGAATAGTCAGGAGTCAGAATGCAAATCTTGACACAAGAGTGATGATCTTGGCTTGAATAAAAAACGAGAAATAGCAGGCAGTCTTGTAAAAACAGGAACGAAAAGGTATCATTGAGGGGAAACAGGCTGAGATCCTCCACCATTGCAATCCGTAAGCTCATTAAGCAACTCGCAAAACCATCCCATCCTCACAAATCCTCACTTTCCCAACCACTTCAGAACCCCCATGACTCTACTCCTCCATCCTCCGCAGCCCCCTAAACGCAGCACGATCCAGCTCCCTCGAATTCTCCAACGCAGCAGTACGCTGCTCCAGCTCCGCAATTCTTCTCTGCTGCCGTTGAATCTCACGTCTACTTCGATCTCTCCCACGCTCATACCCTGCGGTCCTACGAGAGAAGCTATCGAGCACACCCTTCACATCATCCAGCACAGCAGGGGCGATTTTCTGGCTCCGCAGGATATCCAGAACGTCTGCCGTGATGTTTACAGCGCCGCTCTGGCTACCGCCGGGATCGCTGCTGAAGCTCGTCCCCGGTGTGGTGTTGGACATCATTGACCTTGATACCGACGCTGGTGTTTGGGCGTGCCGCTGAGTACCCAGGGTATACGCCCCCTCCGCGGTGTTGCGCTGGCGTTTCCCTACCGTGGGCGGCGTGTTTAGTCCGTGATGGATGCTGCTCTTGTCCTTGCCGTTCTGCCCGTCCGAGGCGAAGAGGACACGCCGGACCGATCTCGTCGTGCTAGGCGTCGGCATGCCGTTCGCGACTTCATCTTCATCGCGATAGTGTGCGGCAAAGATGGATCTTCCTCCAGCAACATTCGGTGTGGCGAAAGCATCCCTCGTCCGGGTGGTGCTCCCCGTCCAACTACTCCCACCAGAGCGCTGCTCGATGGCAGCGAGCTCCTCTACCTCGCCGTCGGAGAAGTCGCTGAACTCATCGTTTGTCGGGGCCTTGCGCTTCGTGCCGTGCAGGAGTTCTGCTTGCTTTTCTTGTCGTTGCTGCTGTTGCTGCTGGCTCCCTGATGATCTCAGAGTGCGTGTAGAAGCAGTGTGGGATGATGACGCGCCCGGGCTATCCGTTCGCTTAGACTTTTGTGAGGAACCACTCATAGCTTTCTTGGATGACATCGCATCTTCTCCACCACTACTCCCGCTAGCAGTCTCACCCCCAGACCCGGAACCGCTGGCGACAGCAGCAGCAGCAGCAGCGGCGGCAGCCTTAAGTCGACGACTACTCCTCGAGCGAATGGGCATGTTGTCCAGCGTCGCTTGCTTCAACTGCCTCTTTCCATTGCCACTTCCATTTCCGCCAGCAGCCTGAGTCGCGGGAAAGTGAAGCTGCGACTGAACCATCTCGCTCTTGCGGTTTGACATGACGTAATTGACCTCCCGCTTGTGGGCTTGGTCCGCCCACAAGAAGAAGCCGCACGAGTTCTTGGTCTTCTTATCCTTTTGGCAGATGAAGAATTTCCTCCCATTGTTGGCCTTGTCCTTGCTGTTGGAGGCTGTGAGGAACAGGCAGGGCAGGGATGGGGAGCAATCGCCTGTGTTGAAGAGAGTTAGCGGGGGATTCGGATTAGTAGTAGGGGAGGTGATTCTGAGGTCAAGCTTTTCAAGGCGAACATCTCGTGGTAAGGGGAAGCAATGGACCGTGAGAGTTGTGTTCGTAAACATGGCCTTCACCGCCAGCTACCCTCCGCTTCAGCTCTCAGAGTGAGCAGAGAAACAAGAGCACGACTCACAGTACCAAGTCCCATCCCTAAATTTCCCTCGCTGGCCCAAGCCCCTCGACGGCGTTACAGGCTCGGCCGGGAGCTCCGATATATCGTCACCCGCCATGGTTTCTTGTAATAGTTGGGCTCGAGCAATCGAAAGGTCGCTGCGACCCGTCCTCTGCTTGCTTTTTGTGCCAACTTATATGAAAACTTAACCTAGGAGCACTGGTCCCCAGCACAGCCGGGTGCAGAAAACCAGAATTTAGACGTAGGCAGCTGGCTGGCTCGCACGCTCGCAAGCAACAATGACGAAGTTGCGGCCTCGGGTGTCTAAGGCATGAGGTTGCCGAATAGTGGGGCTGTCTCAACATCCACGATCGTGGAAGGAGTGTCTTTAACAGCTGATTATTCGCTAGGAAGGGGACGTTTTGAAGCCAAATTGATTGCGTCGCAAACCCAACCTTGAGAAAAGCAAAAGAGCGAAAAAACCGTTGCTGGCGATAGGTGTCAGGCTAGCCATATGTGCGGGCAGTCCCGCCGGTCCCTTCCCTTCCAGAATTGACACAATCGTGATCCCTGCCGCAGTTGCATCCAAAGTGCTCACGCGTGCAGCACAGCTGAAGTGGCTGGGAATACTTGGCACTCAGCTCGAAGTGGCGGACAGCCAGCGAGATCAACGCATCTGGCTATCTGACTGGCATCAAGCTTAACCCTGCAGTCTGCCTTGCCCCCCCCCCTCTCACAGCGCAGCACATCTCGGCATGATCGATTGGTATTTGCATGTATTCAGCACACAGTTGTTCAATCGGCACAGTTTTAAAGGAAAACGCCATTTTCATTAGTTCTTCCTCCATCTTCTTGTTCTCGGGGGTATATGGTTACTCAACTACGCACGCAAAACCCAACATTGTAAACAGCGCTCATACAGTGCTCTATGTACAACAACATCCACTAGGGCTGTCCCAAGTCGCAAGGCTCAATCCTTGCTTTTGCCTTTCAACACCCTGACCGTAAAATGACTGCACGTGGAGCTTCAGTGTAGGAAAGGGGGGAATTATCAACCGCATATCCACTCTCCGAATCCTCTACAACCTCCCAATATTACTGCACTCAAACATCATACCAATAATCATCATCCAGCCCCTCGCGACTAGGAACCTCCCCAGCCCCGGGAGGCGGACCAGCATACGCCGCCTCCATCCTAACATTGAGGAGACGGATCTTCATGCCGTAGTCCTCGACTAACTTCGTCATCTTGTTGGTCTCGGAGGTAATGGGCCGCTGGTCGAGCAGCATGAGCAGGCCGTCGAGCCACTCTGACGCCAGGCTGTGGGTCATTGGGTGTAGAGTGAGGAGTGGTTGCTCTTTGACCTGTTCGCTGGTGGTGCCGTCGCCTTCGTGGTCGGATACATGCCCGTTGCTGATGCCGTTGACGTGGCTCCCCTTTTCAACGTAGCTGAATATCGTTATCTTGGCGAGATGTTGTTTAACCGCTGTCGCTCCCCCTAAAGCACCACCGCCTCCATTCGGCGGCGTCTTGGCCGGTTGATCGCCAGCATCACTCTTCGCGTCCTCGTCATGAGTGGTCGTCGAGACATTAGACACAACGGAGCTGATCGTGCGCAGGTCAATCTTCTCCGGTAGCGAGTCGAGCGACGGCTCCTGCGCCGTTCGCAGCGCGAAATCTGCCCAGTGCAGATACCGTCGATTATGCGAGAGCTTGGCGTACCGCCACAGCGTACCATTCGCCGCTCTCCTGTTTCCAAGCCCGCCAACATCAGTGGCGCCACTGCCGTTGATGCCATCTGCCGTTGCAGCACGACTGTCCTTCCGCGGTGCCGGCTTCTGGAACCACGACCCCTGCAGCAGACACCGTATGCGCTGCTCCTTGACGAACGTGAGTGCCTCCTGCTTGAGCACGTCACGGACCTGATAGAGATGTTGGCCCCACTGGTTCTCAAACGACAGCTCGAGAAGCTCCATCTGTAGCTCCCGTAATCGGCTGCATTCGAACTCAAGAAGCTCCTCCTCAACCTCCGCGACGTCCTTGGTCCGACCAGCCTGGCCGATGACCTGCTCCACGAGGATCCTCATGAGCTCAACGACCTTATCATAGTCAGACTGATCTGCCCCTGTAGCCTTCCACAACCGGAAGAATGCGTGCAGACCAGCGGTGTGTATCCTCGACCACTGCATAATCAGCGGCCGGAAGAGCTTGTCCTGGTAGTCGGGGTCTGTGAGCTGATAGCCGCGGACGTCCTCCCAGTCGGACTTGTCGCAGTCAAAATGCTCGTAGAGCGTCAGGGTGACGGCTAGACTTGCCCGGGCGATCGGACATCTCTCGTGTAACGGCTTGGTAGACTGCTCGAGCAGCATCTTTTGAAAGTTGTCCTCGTTCTTGCGTACATAGTCGGTCAAGTCCATCATGCCTAGGAAGCCCGTGTCCTCGAATTCCATGGCGGGACTCTCCGTCTCGAAGCCGAGCCTCCTCCACTTCTCTGGGTTGTGTTTCCGGCTACCCTTCTTTCCGTTTTCGAGAAGCTCTTCTATCCTCGCGATCGGGTTGGGGTTGCCTAGATCCTTCAGGTCCTTGCTCGGGGCACTGGATAAGTGCAGACTTTTGAGCGCCCTCCTGTGCTCCGGCTTTTCCACGTCCACCTTGACCTCTTTCCATTTGCGCAACAATAGCTTCGTCAGAGACTGAAACTCAAGCAACGGGTGAGCCAGATCCTGCAGCGCAGAGCTCTGCGTGAGGCTGAACACCGCCTTGATAAGACCCAGATCCTGCAGCTTCTTGACAAACTTGGGCCAGTCCTCCCCTGTACTCGCCGACTTGCCGTTCAAGCCATCTCTCTGTGATCCCTCGACGGACACGGCGTCTCGGATCAGAGCGTTTATAAGCATCAGCGCATTCGCGCAGAGCGAGTGGTCGGCCGAATGGAGCTGCTGTATAACGAGGTCGAAGAACTGCGGATACACAGCGACAGCAGGCTTGAGGGCGCGAAAGCCAAAGGAGCCGGGCGCCTTGACGGCACCACCAGTGGTTGGTGAATTCGCGGCATCGCCCTGCGCAGGCGAAGCTGACTGGGAATGGCCGACCAGGGCAACAAGAATAGACATGGCGCCCCTAAGGATGTTGACGAGCGGGTTCGTGACGACGAGCTCGACGATGCGCTCGACTAGATCGCCAGCCGTGGGGCCCTCAAAGATCTCCCAGCCCATGTCGACCTCGAGCACGCGCGTGAGACTCTGCAGCGAGTATGCGAGCGTGTTGCCGCCGGCCGTCATGATGAGGCGTCGCAGGATAATCAGGCCGCCTGCTGAGATGAAGACGTCGGCGAAAGCTGGGTCGTTGATCGAAGACTGCAGCTTGAAGACGGCCATTTTGCGCGCGGCATCCTCATCGCTCGCTAGCCGCGACAGCAGTGCGGGGATATCGGCTTGGTCCATCGTGGGTGGAGGTAATGGTCGTCGTTGCGGAAGTGGTCGAGGGAGTCTCCGTGTGGTCGTGGACGGAGCTGGCGCAGGGTAGCTGCTCAAATATCGTTGGGCGATGGTGCGGGTGTCGCAAGCGAAAGGATCGCAAATATCGCAAAGAATTACCGCAGTGGCATGATCTTCAGGCCAGCAACAAGTGGCGCAGAACGACGTCGTTGGAGGAGTCGTCTCGGGCGGTGGTTGCTTGCAAAAGGGGGGGCGGTACAGTGATCACCACGACTCGGCCATGGTGTTTCTCGGTGGTGCACTGCTTCCAGGGTCCAATTGGGGCCAAATTGGCGGCCGGGGCCTGAATTCGGCTTGGATCCAGGCACAAACATGCCCGTCCAGTGGGGGGCAGATCGTGAAAACGCGCTATAGATGTACACGCGCTCGCCCCCTGTCATCGCCGATCTCGGGCCTGGGGAAACTGCTTGAGCTTCTCACGTGGTTTGTTCAGGTATTGGCCATCCTCACAGACCGCCACAGACGCAGCAGTCTTCAAGCCTCTGGCTATTCAGCGCGTCTTTGTCTCAGACTTTTGGCAAAGCAAAGGATATCCTGGTTTCGGAAGGGGTTTGAGACACTGATGTTCATGATCGCAAAATCGGCAAGTTGAAATTGATGCACCATCGTAGCACTGCTGATGTGCAGTACGAGGCGGGAAGTACTTTGAATCTCTTCGTCGTAGATTCGTTGCTATGATGGAGGTCATGGTGAGGTCATCGCGCTACAAACCGCTCTCTCGCCGGCGACTGGTATCCTCGCATACTCGAGCACAAGAGATGCATCCAGTATCTCGATAATAAGCCTCGTCGGGTATCCTAGTCCTGTCGTCTCCCCCCTCAGACCCTCTCACTCGTGCTCACCCTTGGCCCATCAACCCCCTCGAAACCCCCAGCAGCATGTTTCCTCTCTGAAATAGCCTGGATCTCCTTATCAAGTCTCGACTCGCCCTTCTTCGTCTTCCATGCAGGGATCGAGCCCTTTGCAAACATGAATTCGATCTCCTCGAGCGTCTTGCCGCACGTTTCCGGGTACGTGAAGAACGCCTGCGCAGCAGCCGCGAAGCACAGAATCCCAAAGATGATAAAGATCTTGTACTTGATGTTCACAAACCCTTCAGGGGTGAACATGCCCAGTGCGAAGTTAAAAAGCCAGTTTGCCGTGGCGGCGAGGGACATGCCCGTCGCACGCGTGCCGAGTGACCACACCTCTGCGGCATAGATCCATGCTACGGGCGCGAGGGTGAGCGCGTACACAATGATGAGAAGGTAGCTGAATGCGATGACGCCGTAGGCTGGTGAGCCTGTGACGCGCATCGTAACGTTGGCATTGCCGTCGACACCCCCAGGGACGTCGACTGAGTATCCGCCCAGCAGGCCGGCAACAACGAAGTGGCAGACGCCCATGCCGAAGGCACCCCAGACGAGCAGAGTGCGGCGAGAAGTCTTGTCGATGAAGAAGAAAGTGATGACGGTAAAGCTGTGGGTTCCGTGTTAATATGTATGAGTGTCAAGTATCTTCAGTGATGTGACCTACATGATGAAAAGAGCATATTGCACACCAGCGCTGATGGTGTTGGTGTCACCAGAAAGGTTGGCCATCAGGAACACATATGGCATGTAGTACACCATGACGTTTGCACCAGACATTTGCTGTAGGATAGCACAGTCAGCACTTCTCTCCGATCCGTGGCCATGGCCGCTTGACACATGAACTTGCTTACCTGCCACGCCTGGACAGACATGCCGGCGAGCGTACGCTTCCACATTCCGTTGCGGATAAACTTGCGCCAGCCACCATCCGTCTCACGCTCAGCGGCCATCACCTTGACAATCTCTTCCCACTCAGCAACAACTGCAGGGTCGTGGGTGTTGCCACCCGCCTGGATATCCGCGAGGATCTGAATGGCCTCCTCGTCACGACCGACCTTGGCGAGCCATCGCGGACTGCGAGGCAAGAAAGGCATGCCGAGGAGTAAGATGACGCAGGGGATAAATTGACAGCCCCATGCGGTACGGAATGATGCGGTGCCCTGAATCTTGGTACAGCCGAAGCTAATAAAGTACATGACGAGGATGCCAACCTCAATGGCAATTTGCTGGCAGCACACGAGTGATCCTCGTTGACTCTGTTGCATATTTTGAGATCTATTAGCAATCATGCCATATCGTAGTGGTGGCAGTGTACCCGCCACAGCGAGGTGTGTATCATAGGGTTGGGCGGGAGACTTACAGGCTTTGCGATCTCGGCGATGTAGACAGGAACTTGAGACGAAGTGATTCCCACGCACACCCCATTGAGGATACGGCCAGCAATTAAACTTCCCACGCCAGTTGTGGCAACCTGGACAGACGTACCGACAAGCCACCACAGACAGCCAAACATAATACTGAAGATAATCAACAGACCTTGTTAGCTTCCACAGAACTTGGGAGTTTCAGTGCGGCGAGGTGTCTTCAACGTACCTGTCTCGGCGACCCCATCGATCCGAAATAGGTCCAGCCATAAGACTTCCAATGACTGAGCCGGCGGCAAGAGCCGAGCCTATAGCACCCTGAATGACTCCCGATGGGTTGCCAAAGTACTCGATGTACTGCTCTGAGTTGATGATGCCAGCCATGGATGAAATGTCGAAGCCGAATAGCATGCCTCCAACAGTAGCGACAAGCGCTATGAAGTAGGGCTTAGCTATGGAAGGGGATTAGTCCTACATTCGTGCAAGTGAGGGAGGTTTCATTGCGGGGGCTGAAAGTACTGATTTTAGGAAGTTTCGACATGCTGGGCGAGGCTCTCGAGGGTCGTGACGAGCAATGTTACAGAAGACAAGAATACACTTTCGCCTCTGGTAGAGGGATTTGGGCAGAAACACTGCAACTATCAGAGCTGAGAGAAGGGGGTAGTCGTGTTGATCAGGCTTCTTATAGCCGGACACTCAAGTATTGCTTCCTGCAGGCTGCACACTGACGACAAAGCCCCTCGTCTTCCAGCACAACGTCCTCCACAGGGCCTTGCCAGGACATCAAAAGTGCTTGTTATCCAAGACGACACCCGCACTTCTCCAGTTTCTCCACAGTGGTGCCACGCATATCCGAGGGATCTGCAATGCTTGCTTGCGTTGGTGGGCTACAACAGTAGTTGCTTCGGTGCAACTTATTCCAAGGTCTCGTCGAGGATCGCAGATTCCCTGCCTGCATCATGGAGCAAGCACAGTCCTCGTATTGACATAATCCAGAGATCATTCGAGATCCCCCAGGTGGCGACCCACCATGCTGTAACTAGCGAGGATGCTGGGAGCGTCGGCACCGTTGAAGCGTTGAAGACCCCTGACAAGTGATGTCATCCTTAGGGTTCAATTTGGAGCCGCATCAGCAATTTAGGAGTGAGTTCTTCTTGACACCGCGTTGAACATTGCGCCCAAGAAGATGCACACCTAGCATGACTTTCTTGGCGAGGTTGCCCTCAGGCTTTACAGTCGCTCGATATAAGGCATATTTCCTTTGACGAATCGACGAAAAGAAGTGCTGGTGCCAGCTATGACGGTATTCCGCAAGGATGCAACAAATGGGCCCGAATGCGCTTTCACTTGACGAAAGGACTTTCTTGTGATTGGTGCGCCTAAGATGAGTTCTGGCGCTAGAATCTGACGACCCATAGCGAGGTCAGTGCTTTGGTGTGTTCTGTGTTTAGTTTTAGTGAAGAGGCAGATGGGGAATAAGTATTGGCTCTCCAATCGCGAATCGTCAGTGAGTTGTTATGCATTGTCCTATCTGAAAGCAGTTTCCTCCATTCGTAGCTGGCAAGCATCCCTTTGGCTCGTTCGAGTTCGGGAGGTTCGTGGATATGCTCAGTGAGATGAATCTTGCCGATAGATCCGAGCTCACTGCTATATCATCACGGGCTGTGGAGAGCATGGTCGCAAGTTTGTCGCGTCTGTGCTTCATCCAGGCTTGTCCTCTCCAAGCACTCTCGTTACGCATTCCTGCCACTTCACCATCAACATTCGTCACTCTTCAGCAGGCACTTTGGAGAAAAAGCACAACTTGAGCGACATGTCCAGTAAGAAGCCACTAACTCGATTGGGAGGGCACCATATGTACTATGAAGGGCCATCGAATTCTGCTCCAGAAGGGTGAAGCCCTTATGATAACCACCATTCGTAAGGGTCAAGACCATAAGGATTATGCCTCTGCCTACTGCGGAGGCAGTGAGCTTGCTGGAGGTAGAGCCTCTGGTCCAAAAGAAAGCGGCAGGAGCTGTTTAGTGAAGTCAGCGGCAGGTCACAATATACAGACTCGCCTTGGAACACCTACCTCTTGCAATCGCAGAACGGTATAGTTTTCGTCCTTGTCGAACATAATAATAGGCCCATCTAGGGCGCAAAACTCGCGGATACTAAGCAGGCCGTCAGCACATCGTCAGGTCAGGGATTGACAAGTTAGAGGTGGGCCAGCGCCAGTACATACAACTGACGGCACATGCCGCAGGGACTGGCCGGCGGTGCGATATCGGTGGCAACAGCAACAGCTCTCAGCTTGCGGTGGCCTTCTGTGACAGCCTTTGCAATGGCAACACGCTCAGCACAGGTGCCCACAGGGTACGAGGCATTCTCGACGTTGGCTCCGTCAAAGTAGGCATTGTCGACGGAGATGACGGAAGCACCGACACGGAAGCGGCTGTACGGGCAGTACGCAGTGGCCTTGGAGGCAACACACCGCGTGCGTAGCTCATGGAATTCTTGTACGGACAAGCCATACGTCTTGCAAGTCTCTTCGACGCCTGAGGCATCGCTTGATGAGGTGGCGGTCCACGCCGGGATTGTTGATGTAGCCATGGTCGTGCAGATGAGTTCTTTGGGAAATCGTCGAGTAAAGTGATTGTTCAAATGAGTGACAGCTTGTTGTGCCTACTCGGACTCTGTTTCTGAGTTGTTGGTGGAAGATGGTTGATATCTTGGGAGTAACCCGTCCTACCCCGTGACCGCAGCACAGTCCGCTCCATCCAAGTGCGGAGGCCGTGATCTTAGTGCGTGGAGTTGGCCGAACCGGCGCACTCCGGCGGTGCTACGTAGGGGAAGCATATTATGCAAAGCCTGCCACGAGCGGCTGGTCTTACTGCCTCTGGTGGTCATGCACGGCGGGCTTGGTAGTTTGTAGCGGTTGTTGCGATATGAAATCGAAAATGCAGGGGCTATGAAGATGGAGATGTGAGAGAGCCAGGAAAGTGCTCGCATTGAGCAAACCGGATGAACAGTTGGAAGGGCATTTGGGCTAGCACCATGTTCTGCGGTCGTTCCTGCAGCAGCTGGGCGTGGTGCTCCCGGTGCTCCCCCCACCGGCGACTGCCGAGAACATCACGCCTGCGGCGGCACCTTCCACGATCGCCCGCATCCACCACCCATGTCAACCTGGAAACTCGAGGCTTCTGGCAACATCTTGGAAATCGCGAAAATCCATCCTCAACGTCTTCTTCAGGGGGGCGCATCAGATTTTCCAGGAACATCACGCCAACGCACTCATTATTCATATATGGTCGCTATGGCTGGCATGCGGCTGACCCCACACTCTGACCCGGACCCCGCCACGGCTAAGATCTCAGGGCTAACAGAGGCCGCTCGTCCCTAGCTTCATAGAACACTCCAAGCTCGGCTCTGCCTTCTACAGAATCTCTCGCCAATGGCGTCGGGCTGCGAACCGACGACTTCCAGGCGTTAATGACGGTCTTCGCAATGTCTTGCCCATCCTTTTCCTGGCTCGGTGTGTCAAGGCGGACCCCGCTGCTGGACCCGGCATCATCTGTGACCAGGAAATCCGGTTTACGCCCCATTGCGTGACGTCAGTTTGCGCGGCAGTCAGAGATCGTAGCACCACGTCCAGCACGTCGATATGGCGACAAAAAGGGCCTTGTTACCCTGGATGCCTGTCCGTATTGAATAATTCGCAAAAGAGAAATACCGTGAAAAACCTGGGAAACAATTTGAAATCTTCATCACATCGACAGACCTGTCCAGCAATTGCAACAAAATCAATAGACATGCCGCACCCATTTCACCCCGACGACTTCCCTCTTAATGAGGACATCTACCTCGAGCCGACCAAGGTCTTCTATGTCAAGGGCGGCATCCACTTCAAGGGCGATGCTCACATCTACGAGCTGACGGGCAAACTTCGCAAGCCTTTTGATGACTTCAGCTCTTCCTTTCAGAAGGAGGCAGCCAAGGTCGCCCAACGCATGGCTGAGGGAGACGAGGACAAGGGTCAGCAGCCAGAGTCTCCAAAGTACACAATCACCTCGTCCGGCTCCATGATGCGGACGCTCAAGACCATGGTCGACCAAAAGGGCGAGAAGGTCTGCGACTTGAATATGACATTTGGTGTGTATTAGTTTCATTCCATCAATCTGAGATCCCAAGACTGACTTCGTAAAGTGTCCTTTGACAACAGTGTAGTCCGCTTCCCAGCTGGCAGCGAACACTCAAGACACGCCATTGAGATGTATCCAGTCGACGACAAGCTTGCCGATAAGCACGAGGCCTTCATCAAGAACAGCATTCCCTACTTCTGGGACCTAACACAAGGTGGCCAGATTGGCTACCTTCACAAGTGCCTCAATCAGCAGCGGTGCGAGATCGGGCAATGCACGCCGTGGGGCATGGGCAAGGACCTCATCCTTGCTCTGAACGGAGAGGAACTTGACGAGGTGGTCGCTCTCACCACTTGTCTAATCCTGCTGAACGGAAGAAACGCCATGGACCACTAGCAAATTGAAACGATATCAGGAACGACGGATGATGTTGACGACACGAGATCATGCCAACCAATGGATGGCAAAGCGCTTTGATTTTACATCTTTTTGATTAAGTCAACCAATTTATATTTAATCTATAAGCAGTATCGACGTAGACAAATGCTGTAACAGATTATGACTTCCCATGTCCCGCCTCTATACGATCCAATTCTCTATCGTTCGAATAATATCTCAACAAGACTCCGTGTCTGCTTCAAACATCCTGCTCCCATCCCCAGAACTCATATATCTGTTCCAGCGCCTTCTTAGGATGCGTAAACGGAAAATTATGACCACCGGGAACAACTTTCCAGAACACATTCTCCTCCCCTCCCAGTAACGGAAGTGCGTCTTCCCTATAATCCTCCTTGTTCACCAATGTATCGTGCCGTCCCAGAAGCACAGCCGTACTCCCCGGCCTCCTCTTTGCCAGCTTGCGCCAGGACTCCTGCTGGTCAAGCATCGGTGCAAATTGCACGGTGGACATGAACGCGGGCACGAAACCCTCGTGGTGCTCGAGTGTCCAGTGGACGAAGTCGGCCACCCTTTTCTCAAACGCCGTGGGCGCCGCGCCGGGTCGGTCCAGGGGATCGTTGCCGTCGTCCACGACTTCCTGAAGCGCCGCATCCTCAAACGTCTCCTTCCCCTCCGAGTCGAGGCGCGGAAGCAAGGGCGTACCGGCATCAGGCTTCCCACTGCTATTCGCCGTATCCCCAGCGGGCTTCCTCTTCGCCACAGCATCAGCGATAGGTGCCCTCAGCCTCCGTTTGGTCAGAAACGCCAAGATCCGCTCCGGGATGATGCCCGACGTGAATATCATCCTACTCGTCCGTCCAAAGTTCTCTGGGCGTATCAGGCCCGCAGGGGCGAGCAGGATCAGCGTGTCGACCATGTGCGGAAACGCAGCGGCGAAGTTGGCCGCGATGCCGCCGCCCAGAGAGTACCCGATTATGCTGAAGGCGTTGTCTCCTGTCCATGACAAGGAAGTGGAGGCGAGGACCAGGAGGATCTGCGTTGTGTAGAGACGCGTATCATATTCCAGGTCACCTGGGGCGTCAGAATATCCACGGCCGAAGAGGTCCTTTTTGGGGGGCACGGTTAGCATTTTGTGTCTTGTGCGTCGGAGTTGCAGGGAGTGAGTATGTATGTGTGTATTATGGCGGTGGGACTTACGAATAGCATAACCCGGCAGCCTCTCTCTACCAGCGGCCGCACAATATCCTCAAGAGTCATGCACGACGTGCTAATGCCGTGAACAAAAAGGACTTTGCGGCCATCCTCAGGTCCAAACTCATAGACATGAATATTTCCATACTATCCACGCATATGCGCACGCGCACACAGGAAGCCCAAACGTCAGCACGGCTCTATCTCCAGTCCAATTTCCCGTGACCAGACCAAGCGGAAGTATAAGACCAAAAGCCAAAGCCAAAGCCAAAGCCAAAAGCCAGAGGAAAAAACTTCAAATAAACTCACCGGAGTCTCAACGTCCCGCCCTCCAGGGAAATGATCATGCTTATACGTGATCCCCTCCCTCTCGGCCAGGGGAATCTTGTGCAAGCTCGTGGTGAGCGGGCCCCGGATGATCCGCTGCTGCCGGGGCCAGAGGGCGTAGCGACTCAGCGCGATGAATGCGATTGTGGCCGCCACTGTCGTGGTGACGAGGGTCGTGGTGGTTGGGCTCCCGTCGGAGCTGCTGGACGGGCTGCCCATGCACTTCGTGAGGGCCTCCATGGCTGCGAGGTCAGCAGGAAGCCGACTTCAGATGAAAAAGGTTGCGCGAAAGTGCGGTTGTTGTGCGGGGGGATACGACTTGTGCCGAGGAGGTCAAAGTGAAACGTGACTTAAAGGTAGGTACTACTACTATCACGAGCCAGCTTCTGCAAGATGTCGTTGGTGGTGGGGCCCGGCCAGGCCGCAAATGCAAGATAAATGCCCGGCGAGCGACAAGCCGATCAGCAGGAATACAGTCGTGTCGACTCAGATACTATGGTCGAAGGGAATACCCAAGAATCATCACCGGTTGATCGAGCAGTTTCGCACCTGGTCAAATTCCCCGATCGCAAAGAAGGGGAAGTGAGGAGGAAGGCAAAAGCAAGCAACAGACAGATAGATAGGCACGGCTGGAATGCCCTGGCATGTGTCACTGCCTCAGGTGCGACGCCGCCACGTGGGGGCCGCCGACTCGTATACGTTCAGAATACATGTTTACTAAGGCACCTTTCTGTCAGCCTCAACAATAAAGCATGTCCTATTTGACCCGTCTGTGTAGCGACTGACTGCCGAGCCTTTCTTTGAACAGCCGGGATTATTCGAGGTTGTTCCGTGGAAGCAAACATATTCTGGGTTGATCCAGTTTGACTGCCTGCTGCGTGCACATCAAGTTGCAGGGATTTCTATATAGTGCAGCTTTGATATTATTTTCATTTTTGAACAATGTAATCAAATTTGAATGCTGTGTGAACCCTGTATACATGCGCCTGAGAGCTCGCCTAGGATTACACAAAGCCCATCTTGACCGTACCGCAAGGTCCACTGTCTCACGATGCTGGCCGGGCTTTCTCGTCGTCTTTCGTCCTGAATCATAGCCCATACTTCAGTAGAGCATAGTCAAGACTACCCCTCAGTCTTCGGGAAGCCAAAGCTTCATTTATCCTCCTCTGTTCGAATGTCGAAGTCGTTGTGTCGATACCCAAATGCCATGCTGAGACATGATCGAGCAGGGCCAAGTCACCAGAGTCGTCGTAAAGCTTAGTAAGTACGCTTGAAGGGAGGGACAGGCTTGCACTCAGCCTCGTCGAGGGTGGTGGCGATAACGCCTCTGTATGTGAGGTCGACCTTGCCGTGGGGCTGCTTCTGGTAGGTCAGGGTGTGCTTCATCCAGTTCTCGTCGTCACGCTCGGGGAAGTCCTCGCGGGCGTGAGCACCACGAGACTCCTTGCGGTTGGCAGCGGCGACAGCGGTTTGGGTACTGTCAATCATGTTAGCATCGGAATCATCCATCAAAATGACAAAGCTAGTGCAAACTTACGCGCAAGTGAGCAAGTTTCTCAACTCAAGAGTCTCAACAAGATCCGAGTTCCAAATCATGCTGCGGTCCTTGATGCCAACCTGGGAGAAGGTGCCGTCAATCTCGTTGACCTTCCGGACACCCTCGTCCAAGCTCTCCTGGGTGCGGAAGACGGAGACATCAGTCTGCATAGCCTTCTGCATAGCCAGTCTGATCTCGGCAGTGCTCTTGGGTCCATCAGATTTGCGGACCTTGTCAAGGTCCTCAATAGAAGCAGCACCAGCATCGGCGCTAATGGGCTTGTGCTTAGCACCGGGCGTACCTTTGTCGCGAATGGTGTGGGCGACGGCACGACCGAAGACAACAAGATCGAGCAGAGAGTTGGCACCGAGACGGTTGGCGCCGTGGACTGACACACAGGCAGCCTCACCGCAGGCGTATAGACCGGGAACAACCTTGTCCTTGCCATTCTCGTCGAGAGTGATAACCTCACCAGTGTACTTGGTGGGGATACCGCCCATGTTGTAGTGGACGGTGGGCAGGACGGGGATAGGCTGCTTGGTGACGTCAACACCGGCGAAAATGGCGGCAGTCTCAGAGATACCGGGGAGACGCTCAGCAAGAACCTCAGCAGGCAAGTGGCTGAGCTGGAGGTAGATGTGGTCCTTGTCAGGGCCGACACCGCGGCCCTCACGGATCTCGAGAGTCATAGACCGAGAGACGACATCGCGGGAGGCAAGATCCTTGGCGGTCGGGGCGTAACGCTCCATGAAACGCTCACCCTCGGAGTTGAGCAGGTAACCACCCTCACCACGGGAACCCTCGGTGATCAGGCAACCAGCTCCGTAGATACCAGTAGGGTGGAACTGGACAAACTCCAGATCCTGGTTAGGCAGACCGGCACGGGCAACCATGGCCATACCGTCACCAGTACAGGTGTGGGCAGATGTGCAGCTGAAGTAGGCACGTCCGTATCCACCAGTAGCCAGGACAGTGTGTTTAGCCATGAATCTGTGCAGGGTTCCATCCTCCTGGTTGTAGGCAAGAATACCACGGCACTCGCCATCCTCCATGATTAGGTCAAGGGCGAAGTACTCGATAAAGTAGTCGGTGTTGTATCGCAGAGACTGGCCGTAAAGGGTGTGGAGAAGGGCGTGACCGGTACGGTCGGCAGCAGCGCAGCAGCGGTAGGCTTGGCCACCCTTGCCATAGTCCTTGGACTGACCACCAAAGGCGCGCTGGTAGCTATGTAGATACCCAAAGTCAGCCATCATCACAGCAAGTCATCTCTAGCATAGACGTACATCTTGCCATCCTCAGTTCTGGAGAAGGGGCAACCGTAGTTCTCAAGCTCGATAATGGAAGCAGGGGCCTCTCTCGTCATGTAGTGAATCGCATCCTGGTCGCCGAGCCAGTCGGAACCCTTGACAGTATCGTACATGTGCCATCTCCAGTCGTCCTCGTGCATGTTGCCAAGAGCGGCGTTAATGCCACCTGCTCGTATGTCAGAGATTTGTGATTTATGATGTGCTTGAATAGTCTTACCTTGAGCAGCGACTGTGTGCGACCGTGTCGGGAAGAGCTTAGAAATGACAGCAGTCTTAAAACCAGCCTCCGCAAGACCGCTATAGGATGCGTTAGTATTTTGATACTCCATCTGGTGTGCCGTATGTGCCTCCTCGAGACACCGGTAAAATACTCACACTATAGATCTCGTTAGTCAAAATTTCCTTCACGCTCGTGATGAAATGACAGGAACAAGGGAATCCAATGATACTCACACTATAAATCTCGTTAGTGAAACTATCCTTGACACGCACATAATCAGGTGATGGGAACAAGGAGAAAATACCCCGGATCTTAATCCCGCCCCTCCCGCTCCGCATACAATCGCGTCGTACTCGTGATCCTGTATAAGTATATAAGCATAATGTCGTGATGTCGCCTAGCACCCCGGAAGTCGTGGACTGCGATAACATACGATGACTGGGTACTTGTTGCTAACGTGCACGTTGGCTTCCTTAGCACGCAGTGTGTTGTTTGTCCAGATTCGAGCTGTTAAGCAGTTCCTGTTAGGTCGTTGTCTTGAGCTTGAAAGTGGGATATGTCATCGTGTGGTGGTCGGATCGTCATAATACACGTACAGACGGGACGAGAAGTGGTGAAACTCCGCGCCTGCCTCGCAAACTATGGGAAGATATTCTTGTCAGTGGAAGCCCACAAACAGCGAGTCCCTTAGCAAAAGATGCAAGTCGTGCGCCCGCGCTGGGAGAGGTGGCTTTGTGGCTGTGGTGACAGCGCAAGCAACATCCCGAGAGTCGCGGCCACACTGATACCCCAACCACTATCCTTGACAACATTTGTGATCGAGAGAAATTTGGAAGGCGACGTACGGCAGTACCAGAGGCTAGCCTCCGCATGGCCATCGAAGAAGCCATGGCGATGAATATCTCAAAAGTCGACCGTGGCGGGGTGAGTATGGAAAATGTCGCAGCGCAGAGGTAGATATGTTCTCCGCAGAAGCCTTCGACGACGACTCAGCGCTATATCTCGAAAAGTTGTCACGCGACGATGCGAGCGGGCGAAAGTAGACACTGTCGGAGGACGGAGATGCTTTGTGGTCGGGTCAAGGGTGTGGAGAGGTCGAATCCGGGCGAGTGTATGACGGGGAGAGGGTTCGTGGGGCCCCTCAGCCAATGAGAGCCGGCGCAATTCAATTCGCTCTTCCTTTGAACCGAGGTCTTGGCAGCCAATGACACACTTGATTGGCCACTTCCCAGGAGCTTCCGGCACGCTCCAACGTTTTTTCTATTGTTCAAGTTAAGTATTAGGGTGAATTAAAGCAACAATCTCGCATAGTTCTCAGGATAATTTTCAGAGTAACCATATTTCTCAAGGGTCTTCATACTGGTTTTGCACGTCGTGAAGGCGTTGTCGGAAGTTGCTCTGTGTTGTCCTTGTTCATGTCCCGAAGTGGGTCCCGATATTACGTTGGCGTCCCGCACTTGAGCAGTCGGGAACACGGAACAAGGAGACGGTAATCGTGAGGGATCTGCAAGAGACGTGAGAGAGGATATTGCAAACTAAAAGCAGTTTGCCGTTCGTAATTCGCCCCAGAAGACTCTATCTATGGTGCTAGCACATTCCTGAGCATAACCAGGAAATTGTCCCTTAGTTTGTGGACCTCGCTCACAGACGGCTTGACTGGCTCGCCTGCACTGCGTCTTAGTCTATCCTGCCTCTTTGATCGCCGGCGACGCTCTGCTTCTATCGGATCAAGCTCTTCCTCCTCCGCAGCCTCCGCTTCCTCATCTGACCCATCATCGTAGTTCATGTCCTCGAGATCCATCTGATCGATACCAAAGTCGCTCGCGCTGAAGCTCGCCATGCCTGGCATGGCGGAGTTGTCCACTCCGGCTTCGCCCTCGGCCGCCATTTTCTGGCGAGTCTTGTCGTGATGCCACTTCTTGCGCGCCTCCTGCCAAGAGATAAGCTGGTCTATCTCGCTGATGGCTTTCTCCTTGTCAATGAGCTTAGTGCTGACGCCGCCCTCGAAAACGGCATTGATGTCAATCGAACCACCGGCAGGGCCCTTGCGGAGAAATTCTAGAATGCCTTCGATCCACCCCATGAGGGCTGTAAATAGGCCATTATCATGAGTGTGAACCTCATGAACGAATTTGTAAAAGTTGTGCTCATGGCGTGCACACAGGTCAATGAAGGCCTGGACGGTCTGATTAGGATCGGCTGATGCATCTTGCTCACGGCAACGTTCAACAACCTGCATTTTCAAGTCAGTAACACGATGTGGTCGGGTAGTTACCTGTCAACTTACCTGAATCATATCATCAAGGAACACACTGAAATCTGTGATACTGTTGTATACATTCGCAGACTTGTATACGCGCACCAACGGCTCGTAAAAGATGTGGAAAAGGTCACGGAACAGCTGCAGAGTGACTGGCTCCTCAATCAACTGCAGCATCATGACCTTGTCGCGCTGTCGTGTTTGCAGTTTCAGAAGTTGCTTCAAATGTGAGAAGAATTGAGCGCCCTGCTTGAGTTCCACGTCGACATTTTCGACGGCGCTGTTGAATGCCACATATGCGTTGTAAAGCCTTGTGATCTGTTCTGGTGTAAGAGCCGGCTCAATCAGTTCTGATCTCAATGCCGCGACGATAATGTCAACATCGTCTGCAACCGCTTCTTCCCGAATCGCCACTTTAAGAGGCTCATCTGCTTCGGTAAATGTCTTCAGCTTCAACACCAGGAGGTCATCCTCAATCCTAGCAGATACCGCGTCAATCGACCGTTGATAGTTCTTGATACCATCATTGAGTGCCGCTGAGAAGATACGCTGCAAGAGAGATCGAGATCCCCATGGCTGTGCGAGGAATAGATCAAGAACACCCGACATGACGGCAGCAGGGTTTGCAATCCTGATGACGTTCTTCAGTAGTGTATAGGGGATGAGCGAATGTATCCTCTTGAGCTGAGCAAAGAGTTCTGGCGAGTTGTCCTCCGCAAGAAAGAGGTGATAGACGACGGCTGCAATCTCTATGCGCAGCCATTCGGCGAACTTCTGATATTTGACGCTGAGCTCTGGGATTGTTTCTTTCTCCTTGATCTCTTGGAAAAGTTTGGTGAGGCCATTAGACTCGACGATGTCACGGCGGAATTGTTCCATGTAGACGTCCAGCTCAGCCGCCCGTTTCCGTGCAATCTCGTAAAACTTCTTTTGCTCCTCGACTCGCTTCTCGTCGACCAGATTCCGACGGGCAATGTCATCCACATCTTCATCAGTCGGCGTAATGTGGTTCAGCGTGAGGAAATCGCTCATCGCCTTTGTTTCAGCAATCTGTGGGCTTTGGAGCAGCTGCCTCAGGCAAGCTCTTAGCGATATACGCTGCGCCTCTCTCCATAGTATTGTGTTCTGGAATACACGTTAGTGATGTCGGTACAGAGCTGCTGGGTTTGTAGCATACCTCAGTCTTCGGGCTCGCCGTCCTGGAACCATCCGTCGATGGACGTGGTGATGCGCGGATCGAAGATGCTGTAGATCTGTTCCGGCGGTGATCTCTGACGGTCAAATTCTTCATCGAGGCAGCGAGTCCATTGCCCTTGTTCGCGGTTGACAACGAAGACACACTCGAGGCATCAGAATCTGCCCCGTCTCCATTGAGAAGACCAGCTGCGTCTGTATCTGATTTGTTCTTCTTCGGCAAAGGCGGTAGGATCTTGCCGGGCAACTCTGTGCGAAGGCGCTTGTGCATCTTGACGAAATCGCCATACCTCCTCGACACGTAGTATTCCAGCTCACCCTTCCGGTGCACGCGCAGAATGAACTCCTATGTATCCCGTCAGAACCCTTCCCCAGTAAGGACTACCAGACGACTTACAGCGTGCTTGTGATACCGAATGTTACGCCGTTCTGAAGTGATATGCACGCCAGCCACATTGACATCCCAGCCATTGACGAAATTGCCTTGTGGCATCGTGTTCAACACTCCGGTATCGATTGCGTCTCGGTCGACGATTTCCATTTCGGCGAATCTTATCCGCTCTTCGAATCCCGAGGAGGTTGGTATACCCGATACCATCATGAGCTCCACCAGTTTCCTGCATTTTATCGCGAGCTTGCGGCGTTTGGTTTCTTCTAACCTGTCCTCGGAGGATGAGATCGACTTATTCGCAAAGGACTCGAGAAACTGCGCGTGATCACAAAGAAGGTTAGCAATGCGCTAAGCGAGTAGTGCAAGTGGGAAAGACGTACCATCTGAAGCTTGTCCTGCCAAAACTCCTTCTCCTTGGCCTTGTCGAGAAACGGGAATTCGCGAACATGGTGGACAAAAATGTAGCGAAGCAGCGGGAGCTCCGAATCGAGGGGTGAGACCTCTCCAAACTCGGATTTGAAGGGGGCACCGAATCTGCGCAGTGCAGTAGGCGAGTTGAGCTCTGATATCTCCCAGTTGACTTGCTCCGAGATGAGCTCGCGCTTGAGATCTGAGTCTGATGTCAGTCGCGTCGCACAAAAAAATGAAAAAAAAGGTTTACGGGACCAAGGCAAGCTTGACTAACAGTGCTCTTGCTTGCCAGTGAGCATCTGGCTCGCGGGGGCAGATGCATTACTGCTGGAGGAGTCGGTGCTCTGAGTGGTTGGAACCCCGCCGTCCAGCGGTGCTGACGTAGTAGTTGTGGCCATGGATGCTGGCTGGAAATGACGGAGATTGCTGTTGCGAATGAGGCTATTCGGTGCGCTCAGATTCGAGCGCCTAAGCTACAACAGCGAAATGCAGGCTTGGCTTTATCCAGCAAGAATGGGAGGGAAAACAAAAAGTGACGGAGGTTGAGCTTTGTTGGACGAGCCATGAGCTTCCCGCGCAAGACGTCGCAGATCTCCAAGCGCATGGGCTGGCTGCCTTAGCGCGATGAGGTCAGCTTCTGGCGGGACGCAGGGCGGGCGGAGGCGCATGCGCAAGGGCTTTGGTCAGGGGATGGACCGGCCAGGAATGTTTATTGTTGGACAGGACCATTACTGTGTAAGAGCCTGGACTGGACCGTCCGGAACCAGGTTGCCGTGATGACATGGGTTCCAGGAGTCTTGCAAGAATAGTGCTCAGTCACGTCAGTCAATACTCAAAGCACCTCAAGGTAAGCACGTGTTTGATGGCCAACCTGGAAGAGTCGTTGCTGTTCCTACCCACTATGATCGCAAGCAGCTTGCAAGGGCGCCAGGCCATTTGCAGGCTGTGGATGCGCCACTCAGGTGCTTTCCAACCTTGAGTCCGACCAGTGTCTCATCACTTTCTTCATGCTTGAATAGAACCACGTGTGTTCCTTGTCACACTCCAACGTTATCATAAAGCTCAGCAACGAAACAACACAGGCACCTCGTCAGCATCAACGGCAACCGCAACCAATTCCTCAACTCACTCCGTTGATGGGATCTTGAGCATGACCCCTTCCAGCCAAGCCGATCGTGCATCAGGATCACCGCATAGCCTCAACTATTCACCTGCAAAGCATGCGGTGACGCGCGGCCTAGCTTGGGTTGCCGTAGTGCGGAAAGCGCCATGAGCTCTGGCAGGCATCAAAGCAGCGCAGTGCCGCAGTCACGGCTGAGCCACAAAGCATGCGCGTGATCGCCTGCTGGGCTCTTGACACATTCGCATCCATAGCGTATGCACCAACATTTGATATGTGGAGTACGTGATGGCCTCGAGCTCGAGTCACCCGGAGCAATACCTATTAATTATAGTAGCGCACGCAACAGTCCTGCATCACTACCCATCGCTGCCGATTAAGTGCAACCCTGCGAGCGGACCAGGATCAGCACTGCCCAGGACGGCGGACCCTCCAATGCCCCATAGAAACAGAAACAGAAACAGCCTGGCGGAGCACATCAGATGCCGGCTTTCCAGCCCTGCTGAACCACCACTGCAGTGATTGCCGCCCTGGAATGGTAAAGCTAAAGTACTTTATGCATGGTCCTGGGTGACTCGGGCGACCCCAGAAGGAGCCGAAGGAGCGATGCGCCGCCAAGCCGTGCCGTCTCGCGCAGCGCAGAAAACACGCAGCGTCGCCCAGTAAGCCGCCTTCAACACCATAGTCCACTTAAAGCCAGTGCTGAAGAAGCTTGCCGGGGGGGGGGGCAATGCCTTATACGGCTTCTGATGCCGTTTCGTCTTGTCTTGCTGCATCATCAAGGACAGATGAATGAAGGATCACCGGAAACTGCACCAAGCTGACAAGATCTAGTAACGGGCATCGTGCAGTTGTGCCCTGCCCGGCTGAACCACAACCCTGTCCTCCCTGCCAAGACTCAGATTGCGGACAGGTGCTTCACACCACAACGCGATTCAATGCCTCCAGCGACACCCTCATGGCGACAGACGCGAGTCTTGCATCTCTTGGCGGCCGCTCCAACCTTACCAGTCGAAACAAGGCAATATGTGACCCTCCCACGTGCGGAAGACCGGCAGTCGTTAGGTGTGGAAATCTACAGAGGGCATCGCGTGGCTCGGCTGTTGAGCAGCAATCCAGCAATCAATCTTCAGTGCTGAGGTTGTTACCTTGTCGTCTCCATCTTTGCCCCAAACCATGATCACACGAACTTGACGTAACACAGTGCAATTCTTGTTCTCGTGCACTTGCATCTTGCGGTCTTTAATGGTGCCTCCCAGGCAATAACAACAACCTGGCTGGCTCTTTCAGGTTGTCACCGAAGCTACTGCAGAATAATGATCGGCTACTCGGCACTTGATTTACCACGCGCCCAGGGCCAGTGATCCCCCACACCAGCCCGCCTTACACGGAAGCCCGGCATGCCAGCTTTGTTTTCCCCATACAGTAGACGATGAGGCCGTCGACCACTTTGCTCCGCGGTAATTATCCACTGAACTCAATTTTGAGGGCTCATTGCCATTGGATGCGGCGTTTGTCATTCTCACCTTTGTTGCGAGACACTCGAAATACTTTTTTACGTTAGAATCGAGCACTATAATCTGACCACATGAGCGAAATATTCGGTCATCAGTTATCCCGGAGCATACCACAGTTCGTTATTGCGACCCGTCTTGATGCCACCGCGTCATCGTCATTGATCACTGCACCTTTATGTTCGGGTAGTTGCAATCCCACTGATGTCAAGGAGTAATAGAGGATCATGTATCAAAGTAGACGTTCGTTGGTTCTTGCATCATACCAACTCACTATGAATTTGAGAAAGATCATGATCTCGCAATGTTACTTAACCACGAAAGTATTGGCGTGTGAAAGTTAATGCGCATTTATAATTTGGGCGAAGACGCTAGATAAAGTCTATTGTTGGAATATGTGTATGTGCGCGCAATCTGGGTATCTTGTGGTATAGCGGGGAGGAGAAAAAATAAGAAGAAAAAAAAAAGAAAAAGAAAGAAAAAGAGAAAATCAAGGAGACATGGAACAAGTGAACAACGCAACTTTCAGGCCACTCAAAGCTCATCAAGAGCCCTCAGCACATTCTGATCTCGCCAATCCGCATCCTGATGCCCAGCCCTCATAGCCTCTCTGACTTCATCGATAAGGCTCCTGGCGCCATTTTCTCCATGTTGTGAATCTGCTCTGCTCTCAGTCCCGAGAGCCTCGCCCAGCGTGTCAGGCCCAACGCTTCCATCTCCGCCACTACCGACCTTCCCAGGCCTGAGCATCGTCGGCCCAGGCAGATTAGATGAGTACAGTGAATGTCCCGCGGATCTGATCCCCGACGAAAGCGCAGAGGCCTTGTCCACTGCAGCAGCCGTCGTCTCTGCAGAAATCAGCTTATCATGATGCGCCCCGAGCACCGCAAGAATCAAAATGGCAACAACAGCAGTAACAATCACCGCCCAGACGACCTTGAGCCTCTTCCTAGTACGCGTCTGCCACTCGTGATCCGCGGCCTCCCAGCCCTCGATCCGCTCCCTCACGCGATCCACACGCTCCGTGAGTGTATTTGTCTTGTCGTGCCCCACGCCGATGCGCGCCTGTAAGGCTGCGATACGGTCCTCTTGCTCGTCGAGTTTGCTAAAGGGCTGGAGTTGGCTGTTGGTTTCCTCAACGAGCTCGGTTGAGTCGTGCTTGAAGGACTGTGCAAGATCATGCGAGAGGCTGGCTAGTTCTCGCAGGGCGATGATGGTTTGCTGTAAAGTACCCAGGCGCTCAAGGACGGAGTAATATGAGTCATCTAGGGTTTTTGTGGTGTGGTTTGAGAAGGCGTTGAGTTCGGCGAGGGAGCTTCGGAGGGCACTACGGAAGTGGGTCGGGGTTAGTCGTAAATCCTTCAGATTTGTAGTGAAGATGCTCTTCCTCTGGAGCAGCTTGGCTTCGCTTATCCTCGCCAATACGTGAAGTCCTCCGTAGTATCACCCAAAGGGAAAAACTTACTCTGCGCGACTGATAGCATCAGCACGCTCCTTGCGCAATATTGCCTCATTCTCCGCCGGCGTTAAGTCCTTTGCTGAGCGCCTCTGCCTGTCCGCAGCCACACCCATCCCAGGCATCTTGGCCAACTCCATCAATCCAGGCCCAGCTAATGCGGCCACAGTGACAAGACTCGTCCGCCGACTCCGGTCTAGATCACTGCCAAAGTACGACGAGCTCCGTTCCGACCTCGGCATGTCCGCCGATGCGCGCCCGAAGAAGTGGTGACCGCTCGCGGAGTTTGGAATGGGAAGGAGCTGGTTCGCGAGCCCCAATCGACCGCCACCGCTGCTGCCGCCATCATCACGGTCTTTGCGAGACGAGTGGTGGTAGTGGTGACTGTTGCCGTGGTGGTCATGTTGGTGGGTGTTGCGGTGGGTGCGATGCTGACGCTCGTTTGGGCTCTGTTGCTGTTGTTGCTGCTGCGGCTCGCGAGACCGGTCTCGTTGATCTTTGTCGTGTCTGGGCAGGCGGACGGGCGCGGCAAGCTCAGATAGAGAGCGCTTGATCTGGTGCCGTGGCCGACGGTGCGGTTTGTTGTCGGTGTCGCTTGTCCCTGGGGTGATGGCCGATTGAGGCGTGTCTGTCGCCGGGGCCATGACGGCCTCATGAGCTGGCTGAGGAGTCAGCCAGTCTATTCAGGTTTGCAAGAAGACGCTGCTTGTCAAGTTGTCCTTGGTAGCGACGGACGGCGAGGAGGTGAAAGTGGTGGATTGTGCAAGGGGTTTTAGACGGTCCAGGAGCACCTGCGAAGCGTCGTCATACCCCTACCCGTGCTCGGCGCCTTACAGCACTGGGCCGGGATTCGACCCACAGCTCATCCGATGCTTGACCTCCCACTTTCACATGCGAGTTGTACAGGCATACATGTACATCATCAGAAAAGACAGTTGATTGTCGGACACACTTGGTGCTAGACATACTCAATAGTTGTCACACATACGTAATCTTGCAGGATGGGGTTCGAACTCTTTAATTGAATTGTCTCAAGTTTCATGTGAGACTGATGTATTGTCTTGGGTGATTCTGCCAACAGTGATGGCTGTGTTGTCGAGCGCGGACAAGGAGATCATGTTGCTAGGCACGATGTATCCGGGTAGGTTGCAGTCATCTCGGCATGCGATGATACCGTCAATAGAGCGCGGAACTTTTGAGGCTACGCAGAACGTACTGCCTGTAAAAGTCCGTTGCTGATTTTTGGCTGCCACGGTGATCTCTCGAATGCCAGTCCAGGTGTCTTCGCCTTGATCTTCCCCCGGCATGCCAGGCTACCGTGGCGGGTCTTTGAGGAATGTCAATCGTCCATGCGCGCTTGCGCCTGCTTCCAAGCGCACGAGCGTGACTGCAACAGACTGTATCCTCTTTAATTTCCCTTCGAGGAACCTTCGGGAATGGGCTGGATTGAGAGTATTCGAGCACCCCGTGTCTAGGCCTGCACCTCGAGCAGGCCATTTTGTGTGAAAACAAGTCGCTGTACATATCGTAAATTCCATAAAAGTAGAACCCATCTACGAGTTGATGAGCTTATTGCGCTTCTCCTTGCGCTTCAGACGCTCGACGCGCTTCCGATGCATCGTCGCGGCCATCTTCTCATATCGCTCCTTCTCGGCCTTGGCCTCGCGCTTGTCCTTTATCGCTTGTACTCGTCTCTGTTGGCACGGGTGGATAATATCAGCACATCTGCTCCCGGTCGATGGCTCGCCACTACACTCGAAAACAAAACGAAGGGTAGTGGTATTTGTCTCGTGAAGAAGGACAGAGCCCTTACCTGCCGCTCCGCCTCCTTCTCATCCTTCATCTCCCTCTCTTTCGCCTTCGTTGCGGCCAAGTCGGCGCGAGCCTGCGCACGCTTGGCGAAGGAGGTCAGACCTGACGCCGGGCGGAACGCCTTTCTGGGAGCATGCCATTGTTTGCCTGCGTCGATGACATCGAGTGTCAGCGAGAAATGTCCATGATGGTTGACTGAGCTCCGATACGGCGGGGAGAGGGGGGAGTAATACCATTCTTCCGCATACCCTGCGCTGGCACGGTCGCCTTGCTGTCCTGGGCCTGGGAGGGCGCATCTGAAGCTGCTTCGGCAGACATAATGTTGTGCGGTGCTTTCGCGAGCTGTGATCGGCCAGCGATGGGTTCGAAGAGTCGAGCGACTGTCACCGGAGTGGGCGCAAATGTCTGTACCGCGATGCGATGGACGGCTATCTCGTGGGTTCGCAGAGTCTGGTGTTACCGCAGTGGAGTCGATCTGATGCGTCTGGCTGTTCAAGAGCCGGGAATAGGTTTCGGCACGATTAGTGTAGAAAGTGATGCTGCTGTAGTCGCAAACCCAAGATCCCTGATCTGCGCTGCTCAAATCCCAAAAGTTTTTTCTGCCCCTAGATTGGGTGGGTGGTGCTCCGCAAGCGCGGTCCCCGACCGTGCTCCGCAAACCGCCAGGCGGCCGCTCAGTAAGTAGTGTGGGGTGTCTGTCCTTAACCCTCGACACTTTGTGGACACTGGGTGACATTTGTGCATCTCAATCCACTGGTATTGTGATTTCATCCCAACTTGTCCTGCAGGGATCCATACTTACCGCCCTCCGCTTAAGCGTCACCAACTAATTGTCTTTTCTGCTCCAGTCATTGCGGCCACCACGGCGTCAGCGGACCGAGGCTGCCGGACATGAGCGGCGGGCCACCACCGACGGGTCCCTCCATAACTCCGAAACCGTTGTACTTGGCGCGAGGCCGAAGAGGGGCTGTCGACACCCACGATGCCTGTTCGCGAGCTAAAGTGTCATTCACAACGACGGCGGGCCCGGCTTGTCCGACTCGAAAGAAATTCAGGGTCCGAGGAAGAACTTGTGAAGCGCGAGTGAGCGAGTAGTACCGCAGGCGGTTGTCGTGTTGACTGTTTGGAATGGGTCTCATCCAAATCTTATGCGGAAGCCAGCAACGTGGCAGGCACTTTACGCAGCAAGGGCTGGTCGGTTCTTGATTCACAGCACGCCAAACACGGCAGCAGCCTGTTCAGACGACCATTCTCCTCCTTATTGATGGTCCGGGCGCGCAGGGCTGAGCACATCGCATTTGTCTCTACTGCGCTCACAGACAATTCGCCCTCTGCTCGAGTGACCATAGTCGCCTGTTGATATTGTGATCGAGTGATCAATGTCTTGAAGAGACGATGGGCATATCTGGGACACCTCTTTGCTTCGTACTTACGTACATTCCATGCAGCTGACCAGCTCTCGCGAGTCTGGCGTTGGCCCATGACGGCGATCAGGGTCTGCCTAGCAAGTTGGCACCAGCTCACCTAAGTAGACAGTTTCTCGCCCTGTTGGTCTTTGTTGGCTGGCATGCGAGATAGTTGGCACAGCCATTGGAGGTGACGTAGCTTGCCTGACCGCCACTACGTACACGAACGTGTCCGTATCGAGAACTGGATCCGCAAGCGTCGAGTCCACATCCTGCCGCACGCAAGTGTTTGGTTACTTAAGTAGCCAGCACTGTCAGTCTTTCGGCCCTGATACTGATCAACATGCGCGACGGCTGGGGCCTGCGGAATAGGCACGCTAATCCTCCACTGCGGCGCCACATTCAGACATGGGCCATGACACGAGCGAGGAGAGCGAGAAGTTCGGCAGCTTACGGAGTAAAAGCTCTCGAATGTCCCCATTGGCCAGCCTCGGAACTCCTCCAGATGCGCCGGGCACGGCCCATCGTGGGCCTTGGACACGTTGTTCCATTACATCTTGCTCGTACACGAGTCGTTGACACTGCCCGTCAGAAGCCGCGAACCCCGTCAATGGCACGACTGAGGTCCTGGCACCTGCTCTGAGGCCGCCAGGCGCTACAAGTATAAATATTGCAGGGGGGCGGATCCATCGATCCAGAAAGTGTTGTCGTCATGGGTCTTCCGAGTCCCGACTTTCATACCGTGGTGGCTCAGAAGCCCATGTCGGCTGTAATCAGAGCAGTCAGACGCGTGGCTCTTTCCAGATTGGCTGATGAGGCTGTGCATCTCCGCAAGTACCTGTACATGCCTTGCAAGCTTGAATATGGGTAGAACTAGTTACCGAGAAACCAGGTCTTTCTAGCTATTGGTCTGCTGAGACTGCCGAGTGATCCTCCCTTCGGCGACTCATCGACCAATGCGGCTGGAAGCTCCGAACGACGACGATAGAGCCTCGCCCTTGACCGCAGTGTAGACATGACGGCAAAAATTCTGTCTCTCATGGAGTGGAATCAATGCGCCAGCTTTGATGTGGATACGGAAAGTGGATGACCGCCGCCTTGAATAAGGCGAAGCATTAAGATCATCATCTTTGCTTCTCTATTTGCGCGTGCTTTGGAAGAGCACTCTTCAAAAGATTGCATTGGCGACGCGCAAGAAAAGCTCACAAGGAATGTGCTGCTTCCTGGCCAGACCATGTACATGGTAAAATGAGCCGTGACGATGTAGCCAAATTTGACGTCCCTGGTGCGCAGTGGGAAGTTGTTCGCATGGTGGTAATAGTCGATTGTGACCAGACAGCGCACAACCAACCCCTGCATGGCGAATCTGGTACCTTGCAGGAAACAATCATCTGCATGGTCCAGGGGATCCGCCGCTAAACTGCAACGGAACAACCCCTGATCAGCCTTCGAGCTTGGGTCGCTGAGGGATCCCGACCCTTGGGGAGGTCACAACACAGACCTCGAGTATCGCAGTGTGAGTGGCCAGAACCGCAGGACTTGCAGGGTTGCCACCAAATCCACTCGCACATGCGGAGATGTCTGTGCACGCCATGGGTTGCAATGGTGGCCTAGCAGGCCAAGCCAGGTCATCAGCCTAGGGCAAACATCGGGCTTGAAACGTGACCAAACGAGAAGCCTGGACCGCACTGCGCAAAGTGCTGTAGACAACAACGTCGCGGGGAAGCGAGAGAAGTATGGGCTCGCTCGACAGCCTGGACCGCATGGCCCTTCACAATATCCGCTTCTGGTTGGGCTGCTTTGTTTTTGTGTGCGATTTGCCCATTGAGGACGATCCAGTCTCCCAGTCCTGGCTTGTAGACCTGTTATCTTGCATGAGTTGTTGCCAGGGGTGCAATGAGCATGATTGTATCGTGGTCGCACGGAGTGTCTAAGACAAGCCCACCGTCGCAATGCAGATGCGTGTCGCCAAGCCACACCCCGGGCAGCTGCAGGTCGTTTGCGCAAGATCACAGAGTGACGATACGCAAGAGCTATGCACATGATAATGCCGCAGTCCTCTGTCAGCAGTCGTCCAGCAATCCTGCCACAGAGTAGGCATACCTTCAGGAAATATGTACTGGGCACAAACAGCCTCTCAGGAACAAGGACGCTTTGCATGGTCGTCGACGTCTGGTGGTCTCGCTGGAATACCACTGATTGGGCTGGGTGACCGAGCTATGCAGAGTGAAAAAGAAAGCAGTGCATCTCGCGCAAGCCTTGTTGGAGACACCCAAGACCTGTGCTTGCCATCTCAGTAATTGGCCGCACACCGAGTACTATTGTACAGGGCAAACCACACAAGCCGCGTGGGATTGTGGCTCGTACCTATCGTCGATGGCGCCTCAGGTCTGAGTCTCTGAGATGCCGGACAAGATGGTGGAGAAGCCGTTGCCAACCTTGACCTGACTCGCCGAGGCAGCCGGGCAGCAACTAACCGCGCAGGTGGGCGCTGGCTTGCCGTATCGAGCAGGATGGGGGAGCCGGATCATGGTGGCATGCGCCGCGAGCATGCAGAAGGGCCAGAGGGCAACGAGAGCATTTGATGGGATCAAATGCCATGCAGGGACAAGCGCACACTCGAGGACACTTCAGGGCAAGTGGCAAGGGCTGCTGCCGCGATACGGGCGGGCGGGCGAGGCAGCAAGCACTTTGTGTGGGGCTGGGCTGGCCTGGTGCCCCAGACCGTAATCTGCACACTGTGAGGGTGCAGCTGCACGCGGGCGCTCACGCCTTGGCGGCACTGCGGCGGCGCTGCGGCGCTGCGGCGCTGCTGTCCTCCTCCACCTGCGCAGTCAGTCTCCAGCGCTGCTGTCTGTTGTCTTCCTCCCGGCCCGCCGCCGTCCACTCCAACTGAGGTCTGGTCTGGTCTCGTCTTGCCCGCTGCTCTGCCTGCTTTCGGACTCGGTCATTGTCGCTGGCTGGCTGACCCGGGGCCTGGCGACCCTGACAGATCTGGCTAGGCCGCACCGCTCACTTGACCACTCCTTTCCCTTGCGTCTGCCCTCTCTGCCCTCCCGCCGCTGCCCACTCACCCACCCGTGCACGCACGCACGCACGCACGCACTTGGCCAGACACCGCCGTCCGCGACTTTTCCATCTGTCACCATCATTCCAACAACAACCACAGACAACGTCGACACCGCCCTCGTCACGTCACGACCATCAACCACCTGGTTCAGCTCCAGTCGCCCAGCCTGTCCTCTCGACACAGGCTTCGCAACTGGTTCTGACCGTCCGCTCCTTTAGCACCAACACACCACTTTTGCCTTCTGCTCGCCGCGCTTGTGCTCCTCGCCCGCTTTCGAATTGAGCCCTTCAAGCGTTCCTGACTGAACCATTGTCAATACCTCCAGACTCCGGAACCCACGCAACTCCAACCAATCGATTGCACCACGGCGCGTTTCGTCCCTTCTATCCATAGCCAAGGACACCCCTCGTTGCAGGTTCAACTTTACACATTGTTTGTGCTGTTGGCCCCATCAATGCCAGCCGCCCACGCGCCCCAATACGACTAGAGACGGCCTGCTTCCCGCGTCGTCTTGCAATACTTCTGAGGTCACCTCAGTGATTCCATGGGAGCCCAGACTGGCTGATAATACTTATCTCAGGCTGCAGTGCAGCTTGGAGAAAGATGGCTACCACAACAGCCGACAGCACATTTGAAATACCGGCCCTCGGGCTGCCGGGCGAGTCGCCAACTCGCAATATTCGCATTCCGGCACCCATAAAGATCGACAACTCAGCATGTTCCGACTCAGGCTCTACCTTTGGCACGTCGCCGGACCTTAGCCTGCCACTCCCCAATCCTCACTTTGTATTTCCTGGGAGGCAGGGCCCGGCCTCGGCTCCATCTTCGTACTCTAGGGCGACCGGACGGCGCACTAAGTCCGCATTTGAGCCTGCCGACAGACTGCCTGAGATCTTCCAGCAAGGCACTGAGCGTAGCCCAGGACCTTCGCCTGGTCTTCCTGAATTCACCTTCAACCCCGGGGCTTCACTTGCACCTGACAGTACCCCTCGACAGCAGCGATCTCCGGGACGTTCACCTGCCTTGCCGGATTTCTCCTTCAACCCGGGCGCCAGGCTCGATAATGAGAACTCATTGCTTAGTCCACCGAAAACACCACAGTCCCCACATGTCCCGCCAGGCCGCCATGGCCACAGACGTGGTGCTAGCGAGTTCGTCGGTGGCAAGCTCCGGGCTGGCGAAGCCATCACAGTTATGAGCACCAGTCCCACAAAGCCAGAAAGCGGGTTTGCCTCTCCTCTCCTGACGCCATCGGATCCCCCAGCTCGGAAGCGTGGTCACCAGCATCGCCGCTCCGCTGCCATCTCACAGCACGATCTCACTATGATACTGAAGCCCAGTCACACTTCGTCTCGGGGAAGCAGTGCCCCAACCAGTCCAGCTGCACTTAAACCTACATCACCATTATTAAGCCCACCGGGAATGGATCCTCCAATGCTGGACAGTCCAAGCAACGAGCCACTGGTTCCTCTTGACTTGATGGCAGCCGAGCCTGAGGCTTCCCCTGCTCCACCTCCTACTCCTCCAGCCACTGCTGAATCGGAACCAGATACCCCCCCTAAAAGTGCTCCTCGTGCTAGAGTCGGATTCTCTGATACCCTTGAGTTTATACCACGCCCGTTGTCCCTTGTCTCCACCGACACTACCAGCACATACGCGACAATCCGGCCAGGAGGCCATTCCGCTTCCAACAGCATCTCCTCCATCATTTCCTTGGGAGGTGCTGTGGTAGCAGATCGTGAGACTGGCAATATGCGGAGCTCGGTCACATCCGCTCCGAAGACTACTTCACGGCCAAGCACGGCAGGCGCTGTTTTGGAAAACACGCCTAGCGTAGCTGCTGAACCTACCGAGGCGCTCTCGCCACGCCGCCGCAATTCGATCCCCCTTCTGATTGGCCTTGGCCAAGAGGATGTTACTGAGCCTTCCGTCTCCACTCCGATCAAGACCCCTAAGCGTTGGTCTTTCTTTGGCCTCGACCCCTTCACTGGCGCCAGTAGCTCGAGCAAAGCACGGCCTCATAGCCCAGATTCCGAGAACTCTGGTAACAACTGCGCTGTTGTTGATATTGAGCCAGACACGATGCAGACAGCCCCTATCACAGAAGCTGACCCGAGCGCAAAGAAGTCCTCCGGCAAGAAGAAGAAGCAGAAGAAGGTTCGTGCTTGGGGTACTTCTATATTGACACGGAAGGGCAAATCTCGTTCTGCCAAGATGACAGTTGGTCGCCGCCGATCCTTGACTCCACCGCCCCCGAGAACAATGTTTGACGACGAATCCTTCGAGGACGAACCTGAAAGCGATGGATTGCTTCCGTTTGCCCCAATGTCTTCTGCGACCTTCCCCGTCACTTCAAACAAAATCACCCGCCCGAGATCCAGCTCCGACGACGAGGCCTCGTATCAAATGATTGACCTCGATGCGGCACTCGGCCCATTCAACACGCCAACCTACAACGCTGAATGGGAGGCTGCGCAACGTACTGGTCACTCGTCCCGGCGGCCTCTCCATAGCGCTGCAGGCATGAGAGGATTCAGTGGGCCCGGTATGCATTATCACAGACGTGCCGAGAGTGCGCCAACGCTACCTCCATTTGAGGGGAGGTTCGGACTCAATCGTTTCGGCTCTTCGTCGACAATGGCAGACGTCTTTGAAGAGGAAGAGGAAGAGGACGATGAGGAGGATTCCTCTGATGCCACTTCTTCAGTTAAGTCTCTCACAACGGGTTCCGACTGCAAAGGCAAGGCCACCGCCTCTGCTGGATCCGAGAATGACTCTGCAGACACCCCTACGCAGGAACGAGATCTCGCGTTCCTTGTGCCAGAGTCTGCCGTGGTGACAAACCCTGTCAAGCGCAAAGGGAGTGGATCGAGTCTCGACATGCAGCCACCTGGTTCTCGCATGAGAAACGAGACGGCTGCGGGCTCGCTCCATGACTTTGTTATCATCGAGGAAGAGAGTCAACCTGACCTGTGCGCTGCTTCGGAGACGTCCAGTCTTGCAACACCGTCGCCACGCCGCAGCGCTCGCGATCTGGCTCCTGTAGATGTCAAGGCCATAAGTTTGCCTCCGCCTTCACTCATGTCCGCCAGTCCATACTCGATGAATCATTCGTCATCGTTCCCTTCGCCGCGGTCGCCAATGTCTGATGTTCATCGCATCTCCACTGCGCCGTCATCTATCGCTGACGAGAACAGCTTTCAATCACTTTTGATGGGAGAGCCAGGCCCGGAGATCGTCAGAATATCGGTTGATGTGCCGTCATTGACAAGCAGCAACTCCACGATGACCAGGGATAGTGCATTCTTGCCTCCCGTTCGACCAAGAGGCAAGCCTTTCCATGATCAAAGACCGGCGTCTTTCACATCAACCGCATTCGGAAGGCGGCGCTCCAGTCTGGCGAGTCTGAGCAGACTGATCAGCAGCGCTCATGGAGATCGGAGCAAGCTTTCCGAAGAAGTCGCCGTGGAAGACGAACCCGAGCATGAGCATGAGCACGAGCAGAAAACGAAGGTCAGCCGAGCAAGGCGCATCAGCCGAATGATGCAATTCTGGAAGTCCAAGCAGCAGTCCGAATCCTAGAGGGCTTTGTGATGGTAGCTGCCCAGACTGCGGGCACATCAACGTCGTATTCGAGCGTGCTCAGCTCGTCAAGCGAGATAAACGGCAGCTGGGAACGTCACAGTAACCGCTTCACGACGAGGTTATCACTCAGACTTCTGTAAACATGCCTGACGCCTCTTTTGAAATTAACCACCGACAGGTGGACAGCATAAGCACGATTGCACGATTCTACAACAAACTTTTGGCGCGACCGGGTGTTCCTGTCGTGACCCATGTATCTAGCAAACCACTTTATGCAAGTACTGTAGTGCTTTGCCTACAGAAAAGATTGATTATGTCCGCATCTCAAGCGTGCTTTTTGTAGGACGAGATGGCATGGTTTCGCCACTGAGATCTGCGCCTGGGTTGAGGTGCAGGGCGGTTGCGACTTTCGAGGAGCAGGATTGCAACTCAGGGGCAGATCGATGCTCACAATTCTGGCGAGTCAATATCAAGAGCTACTTTCGAGACGTATAATAATGCTAGATGATGCAGCTTTGCTGCTGTAATACCCATTTACTCTCCATGATGATTTGCTTGTGAAACCTTGAAGAACGTAGATGGCTATGGTCTGGCTGCGGAGCTGGGCTACCTTGCGTGGGTAGGCTGGGGTGCTCGGATGTGGAGACCCCATGGGAGCCGACGACATCCCCTGCTCGACTGGTCGACGACCAGTCGCAGTGTGTCGCGTTGGCACTCTGGATCTTAAACTTCAGCTCCCACCTTCCCCCAAACAACAAACATTCAACAACCAATCGAAATCGAGACCATCTCATATCCGCATCCAAAATCGACACAACATCTCGCTTTCCCGAGTTTGACGGACTGTATTCCTTGCATCCACAATCAATTGGCACTCGCGCTCCAACGCTTCTCTTCCCCGTACAGCTCGTACAGGGACATAGTCAAGGGAACCGCGGACACCTCTACATTGCGACCAAGTCAAGCCCCCCGCGCCTCTCCCCCCCCTCTCGCGTGCGCGCACAAAACGGAGAAGCCGATTGATCGGAAGCCCGCCAAACCCTGCGACCACCGCTTCTTCCCAACAAGGCATCATCGAGAACCACACGATCCCAAAGAAACAAGAAGAAGAAAAAAAAAAACCCCAGATTACAATGGCCGGCGGCACCAAATCCTCATCGAAATCCTCGTCGAACAAGGGCGAAGGCAGCGGTTCCTCGAGGAGCGCGACAAAGAGACTGATCAAAGAGCTCAACGTGTGGGAAAAGGAGCGCCATGAAGAGCAAGGCGTTGAGCGCATGGGGCCCGTTAACGAGGGGGAGCTGCTGGAGTGGGAGGCCGTTGTGAACGGACGGGGTATTGGCGGGGGATATGACGGTATGTTTTTTTGTTCCTTTCTTTCCTCTTCCTCTCCTGCTTTTTTTCCGTGTCTGGTGGTTTCATTTCGATGGGCGATCAAGGGCCTGTTGATGGCGAAGGTACCTCAAGGCGAAACACCACTGCGTACTTGCGTGCGCGCGCACTCAAAGACACACACATATAGAGAGAGAAAGAGACGATAGACGTTTTGCTGACCTATTACTTTTTGTAACAAAATGCGCAGAAGGCCGCTGGCTCCTTCACATCTCGATACCGACAGAGTACCCGAACAAGCCCCCCAAGATAACCTTTGTCACGCCCATCGTGCACGCAAACATTGCCCTCCAGACGGGCGAGATATGTCTCGACCTGCTCAAGGACGCGTGGACCCCTGCGTACGGCATCCTTGAGACGATCCGCGCCGTGAGGATGCTGCTGGGATGTCCCGAGACCGACTCCCCGCTCAACGTCGATGTGGCGGCGCTGATCCGCGCGGGCGACCACGTCGGTGCGCGGAGGCTGGTCGAGTTTTGGGTGAATGATGAGGAGGGACGGTATCTCGGGCCGTGAGTAGGAGTGGTGGTGGTGGTGGTGGTGTGTTGCGGGACGATCAAATAATGGGCGGTGCAGTGATCAAGATTGGTATGATGCTGAAAGCGAGCCAACAAGATATGAGAGGATTTGGCAAGATTGAGAGACGATCATATATGTCGTGAGGTTGCAAATAATGACTGGTCTTTTTCCCAATTGCTCGTTGAACAACACAGAAAGATTGTACGGAATACCATTTAACGTCTCCTCCTGATATACTCATCAGTTGTTACCGCCACACTAGTCGTCTGTCACGTTGCTGTAATGCTTTTAACACTGTTCGAAGATACTATGATGATGCCCAGCCCGACCAACTCCGGTTCTCCTATGCAACAATGACCTTCATAACGGAATATAGTAAGATTGTGGTGAAAGGATTTTGCGATCATAGCTCTACTCATTGTAGTGATAGACCTAGCAAGCACAGCACAATTAGTATAGGCTTGATCATCAGCTGCCAATGGCAGGTTGAGATTGTACTTACCTTGTAATTTGGCAATCCGAACGGTTTATAGCCCAGCCTCTTTGCCATCTTGGCGAAACCCTCAGTCTCAATCAAGTTGTAGAATGGGAAAGCCGGAAACATGGCCCCATCACGATGGACGTCAGCCTTGACCAGCAGCGCCGTGCCACCGACACCATCAAGTGGCACCTCCATGTTCGGATTGCTATTCTTCTCAGGGTCGGGCATGCCCGTCATGAGTGCCCTCCATGTTGCCATCTCCTGGTAGCCTTCAAGAATGATGTCGTCGGGGCCCATCTTCGCGGCCATCTCTTGCGCTGCAGCACTGTCCTGCCAACTGTTGTAGTCGTAGGGCCTCTCATCTAGCTTTCCAGTCTCTGGGTTCGTGTACTTCTGGAAGCAGTTCGCTACGATAAGGGCCTTGTCGTGGGCCGCCAGGTCTTGAATCAGGGATGGGGGTGATTCAACAATATCAGCATCCAGCCAAAGGACCCATGAAGTGTCGATGCCGAGTGTCGTGAACAGGAGGGAGTTGCGGGCCAACGACATGGCAGCGCGTCTGGCCTTCTGGTTCGACATCTTGTGTCGTTCGCTCTCATCCTGCGAGACCAGGGGAGTCTCGAAGTCCTCACGCTCAATGATCACACTTCGAAAACGGTCCTTGACTGGGCCGCGTTGGGTTTTGGAGACGGCAGCTTGCAGTGCGGCCGTGGCGGCATTGCCCTCTTTTGTCTTTGGTAAGATGTAACCTAGCGTGATGAGCTCGTGTGGATAGTCGAGCTTCAGCAGGTTTTGCCAGTACTCGTCGTAGAAGCGGGCCATGGGTGTTAATATCAAGACAGCCTCGCGGTTCCCTATGGGATCAGGCGTGATGGTGACGTTGTTGAGGTTGTATCGCTTGACGGGCGGGCGGTCGCCAATGAGGGCTGACTTTGTGGGTTTTCGGATCGGTGTTTTGCTCGTTGTGGTGGAGGCATCGCCGCTGCCAGAGAGGAAGTAGATGATGAAGAGACAGAGCACGGCTCCTATGAAGAGAGTGACATAGTTGGTCCGCCGCATGCGGACAGCCCCCATGGGGCGCACCATGTTGAGAGGGATGTGCGGATGTTGTGGTTGTGATCGTAGTGGTAATCGTGGGAGGACCCAATGTCTGGGAGCGAGTGTGGTTAATTATCGGAGGGCCGGGCGCTGCTCAGGAAGTGCCGTCGGCCATGCAGGAGAAGCGAAGCTGACTGGTACCAGCGAGGTGGCTCGTCGAGGACGTGACGCTGCGAGTTGAGGGTCAAGTGTCGCGCCGTGCAGCAGGCTTTGAGAATATTGATTATCACGATGGACGGTGCTACAGTACTGACTGCTCAAGTGGTGTTGAAATTCCAGGGGAGAGGCGCAGGGTAGGCTTGGCAACCACATGTGTAGGCCCTGCCTACTGGACTGCTTGGAGGCAGCTGGAGCAGAGCTAGTTGGCGTGAGCGGGTGGACTGAGGCAGGCACGCAGAGCGGCAACTGTGGTCAATCTGAGCCCTGGAGTTGCAGAGTGCGACTGCGCGGGCCCCCGTCCGGTCTTCCTCAAGGTTCCCACCACGCCGCAAGGACCATGATGCTGCTCGTATTAAGGAATACACCACAATGCATTCGCTATATGGCATATGTCACTCGGCCACCTCTTTTCCACCATGTTCAAGCCTTGCTATGCACCGAGGTGCTGGTCTGAATAAAGTTTCCGTCCAAGCAGTACACCAGTCAGCACCAGACACGTCGAACAGACTTGCAGTCACAAAAGTGAATCGGGACGTGCAGATTGCCTGGGCTACGGTCCATCATCTCGTCATACGTCAGAACCAACGGCAGATCCTGGAGCCCTCACAAGCAAGTTTGAGCACATGCCTGATCTGCACACTCGAACAACCAGCACACTTGGAAAGGGCGAGTCATGAAGTCCCAGTCGAAGCGAGTCAAACAAGAAATGGTGGTGGTGTGCCAAGATGGGGTTTACTGGCCTGGTTTTGGCCGCGTACTCCATATACCAGAGTCCGTCCACGTGGGCAGGCAAGCCCGGAAGAACTTTGTGCTGGGCAACACATTGTGTGTGCAGTCTGGCCTGTAGATCAGAGGAAAGCAGCACCGACACTGGCTGGCCATTGAGATGGTTGGTCTGAACAATGGCAATCTTGGATGTCTATCTGGATTGCCGACGTGGGACATGCAGGTTGAGAGGGCCGGGCGCGGAGTGGCAAGTTGACAGATGGGGCGACGACCCACGAGCTCGAGGATGGACCCTGAAGGTCGGTTCCAGGTTGAAGGCCTGTCGCCATCTTGACTCTTTACCCAAGGGTAGGACTCACCCTCAGATGCAGCCGGCCCGGGTGGCTCCACACCGTCACCGCTGGATAGGCAGGCGAAGACAGGGCTCGACAGGCTGGGTTCTGCAGGCCAGTGCCGGCTCCGCGGAACGACGACCGCGACAGGCTGAGTTGCAGTGGTGCATCGCTACACGCACTGCATTGGCCAGAGAGGCAAGACATGCTATGCTCCGTGCACATCTCATGTTATGCCACATGCCTCATGCCTCATGCGTGGAGATCGTTGCTCTTGTCAGGCGCGTGGCGTAGGCGCCGGGACTAGCCAGGGGTCCCAAGGGTGCCTGTACTGACAAGTCTTGGAGTCCTGGAGCGAGGGAAAAGCCGGCCGGGACGGTGTGTGACTGACCGACGCTCTGGCGCCACTAATTGATGAGCCGGCAGGACTCGGGTCTCAAAGGCTCAAGACTCCAGACTCCAGACCCAAGACCCAAGACCCAAGACTCAAGAGTCGCCGCATGCTCGGCTCGGTCAGTGCACGAGATGCGCCTGGCGGTGATGCATGCCCTGTGGTGCAGAAAAGGTACCTTAGGCACGCCACAAGCTCTCCACAGCGCCTCCGCCGCTGCCCCTTTCTCCCCAGCCTATCCCGATGGGACTTCTGCCTCGGGAGTGGGCAGCCAGGCTAAGCTATAGTGCCGCCGGGGGGTGCCACTCAGCAGCCCGGTCCTGCTTCTGCTCCTGTTCCTGCCTGCCTGCTTTTGCCTCTCGCGTCCCGACTACTTGGGGCCATCCTCAAATACAATACAACCTCGCCCTGCCTCAGCTGTGCTGCCTCTGCGTGTTCAGTTCAGTTCAGTTGTGTTCTGTGTGTCCTTGTCGTCTCGTGTTGTGTGCTGGCACCCCCTTGCTGACACGACCCAACACCAAGGCAGCTTCAGGTGTCAAGTTGCAGCCGCGGGCGTGTCACATCTGCAGCTGGGTTCACCCTTGAGAGAGGCCCCTCACGCCAGCCATCTCTAACCTTCTCGATTTCTCCTCCGCCTCGACTCGACGTGCAGGGAAACGCCAGACAAGCAAGCATTTCAAGCATCCGAGCAAGCATCGTACATGTGACCATCCGGTGCCCCTCCCGCCTGTCGCCTGTCGCCCGCGCAGCTTTCCGCCGTTTCATACTCCATATTCTGCCGGTCTTCCCTCTCGTGGTTTTCGACCAAAGTCAAAACGACTGCATTCCAGCTACTCTCCAGGCCGCCCGCATTGTTTGAAGCACGGCCAAGCCCGACTTCCATGCCTCTGTACAACCTTGGTTGTTGTTAGGCCAGGCTGAACCAACCGCCTTCACGAGTCCGTCTCGTTCGTACGCGGCTGCCGCCTTGCCAGTCTCTGCCCGTCCGCGATAATTACACACAGCCAAGATGGAGCCTGTGCCCGAGACCGAGAGTCTCAAAGAGTTCCGGCCCTCACCACTCCCGACTATGCGCTTTCACCACAGCCCAGCCGCGCCCATCGTTCCCCTTGATTCAGATCCTGCGCGCAAGCCACTCAATGTCCGGCGCTCCACCGAACCGCTGTCGCCGACCTCGCCGTGGAACACCGCTGCTCTCCCATATCGGCCACGAACGACTTCCCCCTTGTCAGGCTCACACACGAGATCTAAGTCAACAGCCAGTCTCCAGCTACCAAGTATGAACCGTACACGCTCTCTACCCGGTCTTGATGGTGCCGGCCGCGTCGTCTATCCACCTCTTGTTCGTCCTTCAAGCCCGATCGGGTCTCCTAGTCGGCACAGAGTTCCCCGCAAGCCTGCCGATGAGGCCTTTCCATCCGCGCCCATACGAACCTCCGTCCTCGACCATGAGCAGCGTCATCCTGATAGAAGCATCTCGCCAGTGCTCGGCGCCCCGCCATCCCCTGCGCAGCGAAATGCGTCTCCCCTGCGGCACGGCATGACAAGCACATATCCGTCGCTACCAGGTACACCCTCAAGCCTGGCGACTTCGCCTTCATTCAGGTCTGACAGTGGTCTGGGGGGCTACAACTTTCCCAGCTACTACCACTCCTCCTCAGTCCCATCCACGCCGAGCTCGATGAGGTCCCGAAGCCCGAGTATATCCAGTCTGGAGACTATCCCAGACACGCCAGATGCCGAAGAAGCTGCCATCGAAGCCGATCGTATAGCTCAGCTCAAGGCAGCTGCTGAGGCAGTTGAGGGAGAGGATGGCAAAGGCCGAAACAACCTAGACTTGCCGACCCGCGGGCGGACGCTTGGTATAGGCTCACGAGATAAGCGGAAGAGGTGGAGTGTATGCGGTGCTGAGCGGCGTGGAGACATCGACCTAGAGACCATCTGGGAGGATTGAACGAGGGAATTGGCCAGCAAGCATTTGTCCTTGGCTGAAAGTGATCCGAGTCGATACGACTTGTTCCCTTTGCACAACACTCACTGACACGCACGATCGGCCTGCAACAGGCTCTGACAAGGCCATTAACATTCGCTCTGTCTACTGCGTCGAATTTTGCATGATGAACCGCTTCCGCTCGACCTGCTTTATTTCTGCGGCGGCGTTTTTTTGTTTTTGTTTTTTACCACACAAGCCACATAAGGATGTTTCGATACCCTGACTGCATTTATACATACACTTGTCTTGGCAGTTTGCTCCCGCTCTTTCAAATAGTGCGATGTTGAACCGGGATGACTTCGTCTGAATTACCAAGGGCGATCGCGCGAGAAGACCAGAGAGCTTTAAAAGAAGCCTGCAGGCGGCAATGAAGGGGGAGCTCGGAACAATGAATCGCGCCGCCCGGCCGAACGCGTAACGAGAATGGCATGGGACACGAGTTAGGAGTATCTCACTTCGAGAGAGGGGGGGAGAGAAATATAGCGCAGATGAGATGAGAAAGCTCGATTAAGACATACATAGGACAATAGACATGACTTGTCTACCATGATGCCGTCAAGCTGGTGATTCCGGTGACCTTGGCACTTTTTGTTTCTCAAGTAACCGTCCTAAGCTAGGGTTGCGTAGAGCACACAATTTTCTAGCAAGGGATCGTGCAGAGCTCCGGCAGAGTCAAGGGAGCAGGCCCTGCACAGGTGATAAGGGAATTTCACCCGTATCGCGAACACTCATCCAGATATTCGAACCAGCCATGAACGGACCCAGTCTTGCCAGCATGACAATCGCTTGCTCGGCTTTATTTCATCGGTGCTGGAGCCCAGCTTCTCTTGTGAAGTTGCGAGCTACACAACTTTTCGTGACGAAAATAGGGTGAGAGAGAGAGAGAGAGAGAGAGAGAGAGAGAGAGAGAGGAGGGGCGCTCATGGACGCTTCGAAATATGGTGAGACATTCTCCCCCTCTTTTCGATCAAGGTGTCTCCCTGGACGGAGCTTTGTATCAGGAGGGAGGGGCAGTTCCGCCGGCAACGCGATTACACATTATACATTCGGGTATAGCTTGTTCTCTTGGTTGAAGAGGAGCAGTAGGAGGCACAGTAGGACGAACAACCAATTCCAAAAATCATGAAGCACGTTGGTATAAATTAGAATGTGCACACAAAGTACGTATATGGACCACAGCCCCTATCGTTGAGAGGCAGCTGGCTTCCCGCTGCTCAAGTGAGTTCATGTTGCGGCGCCCGTCCTTGCGACGGCTCCCCATCAGGACGATGACTCTTGTGAAGACATGGGGGACTGTCGATAGATAGTATGTATATCATTTGGAATATTTGGCAATGGCTTCGATTCTTTTTTTTATTAAAAGAGCAAATATCTTTCGTGCCGTATGGTCAGGGCATGTTTCCAAGACTATTGCTTCGTTTTACACCCCTCGACCGCTCCTCATCGAGTGAATCTCATGTATTAGCCAGACGAGGAGGAGAGAGAGAGAGAATGCGACATAGAAACTATCGACATCGCTGAGCTGATGGTGTGAGGAAGGGGTGTGCAGCACATGAACCACACACAATACTACATCTCGATCCCCCCCAGCTTGCGATTCAAATGTGTCCTTTCCGTCCCTTTGACCATCATGGAGCTCCCTGGACAAGAAAACATAAAAAATCTTCCCCCTTCCTCTGGAACCCGAGGTTCTCCCTTTGCCTCTTTTGTAGTTCCCCGTTCTCTTTCCTTTCCAGTCATTCTGGTCGCCCTGCGTTTTGCTCAAATCCGCTTTCTTCCTCTTAATCCCGTTTTGCGTGGTGTCGTCGAGACTGCTTGCTTTCCCACGAATGCGCAAGTGGCGTTCTCACTGCGGACTGGCTTGAATTGTGCCTCTTTTCGTCACGGAGGTGTGGCTTTGAATAGTCATAAATCACTTTGGCATTCGAAAAGAGGCTGTCTCGGACTGGTTCTGGATCCGCGCCGAAGAAGCATCGAGGAGAAAGGTATCCTGAAAATCCGAAGAAACAAAGGCAAGCAACAGCGAGGCGGAAGAGCGCAAGTGGCAAATCGGCAAGAATCACAGCAGCAGGAATGGCCCCCTCAACGACACAGACCCGTGGCAGCCGGCCATCACGGACCAGATACCTGCCAGCCACACCCACTGATGTCATCGTGCTACTGGTCGTGATCGCGTGTATCTTGACGGAGACGACTCTTGCAGCACCGCAGCCGCTACATCGAACGGGATGTCAGCGCCAGGTGGCCCGGGATGCGGTCCCTGCCGTTGGGATGGGGCCAGCTGTGGTGGTAGCGACTGGACAGGATGTGGCGGGGGCCATGACGACGGCGACGACGACGACGACGACGACGGTGCAGATCCCGTTATCCGCAGCAGTGATGGTTGGAACACAGCCAGCACCTCCACCGCCGGCTGTATCAGGGACTGGGCAAGATGGCTGGGCGGCTCCGGAGCTCTCGACGCATGTCACTTTCACGACGGTCTCCGTGACTGGTGCCCAAGGGGAGCCTTCACGTGTTCCAACAGTATCGGCATTCCAAAACCAAGGGTTGCTCCAGGCCATACAGACCCAAGGACCGGCGAGTGTGTCGATCAAGGAGATCGACGACCTAGCACTGCCGCAATCACCAACGCTCGCGCTCGCGGTCTCTCAACCGATACAAGATGGCACAGACAGTAATGTTGATGGGGACAACGATCCCAGCAGAGAGGATAACCAGAGCCACCAAGCCCAGCAAACTCAAGCTCACGACGACAAACCTCCATCAGCATCGCCCGACACCACGGCACTCATGGCAACGACTTCAGCCCACCCCCTTACGTCCGACGTCCAAGAAACAATCACAATGACCTTGGCATTCCGCGTAACCACCATTGCCAGGACAGTCACACATCTAGTGACCGCAACCGTCACCACCCTGGCAACACCACCCGCCTCGGCTCTAGCTAGTACCAACAGCAGCAGTATGAGCGTGGCTAGTCTTCTGGACATAGACGAGGCGAGTGTTGCGACTTCAAACACCGCGGCGCTGGCGGCGAGTGGAAATGGTACTGCGACTGCGGAGCCTGCTGTCACGCCCGAGGCGGCGGAGGACGGCGGCAGGCTCGACGACAAAGGATATCAGCGAAAATATCGTCCAGTCACCTTGTGAGCGGACGGCGGGAGGTCAGTCGGTTGTGAGTGAAATGCATGGTTCTGGGCAATCAGATAGGCCGAGCTGGCCTTACTCTAGGGGAGATGGTGAGAAATGAGGCTTTGTACTGTAGCCTCAACATCTGCAGGCATGGCATTGGCACGAAAAGACGCCTGCTATTTCCTTGATCATTATGTGCAGATGCTTGAGTGTGATGTCCTGAGTTCTCTACATGACTTTTGCCAATATATGCCTCTGTTGACAACGACGTCATTGAGCGGTCGTCCTGGATTTAATCTAGTCTATTGTAAATACCATTTTGGGCTGACTTGAATGGTGACGAACTTGACTGGACAGGCCAAGGTTCCCCAAATTCCCAAATCATGTAAGCCAACTCCCAGAAACAACAGTTCTGTGAGCGATGCCTACTTAAAATCAGCCGCAACTAGTGTGACATGTCTGAGGTCCGGTGAGCCGATGTCGACGAGCGACGCTTGCTGGGGCAACTACAAGAAGTTGCGGGTTGTCTTGACAACGGCGACCTGGGCCGGCGGGGCATTGGAGGCTGCCAGGCCCCCCCCCCCCACCACCACCTTGGGCGTAGTTGCTGCATGGTACTGTAGTCGCCGGCCAAAGTAAAATCACGGGCGACCAGGGGTCAGAAGTACCTCTTCACCACCCTTGATCCCGTACCATACTCTTTCTGGTACAAGATCACGAAGCACAATCATCAGATACCTATCTTGGTTCCCAGAAATCGTCAGCCGCGCTTTCCATATGGAGTTTAGTCGCAACATCATAAGAACCTATATTTTAGCGCACTACTCCCCCCACAAGGTTCTACTTACCCCTATGACCATGGTAGGTACGAGACTGGGTCGCTGAGTCCCAGTCCTGCCGCTTCTGCGGCCGATGCGGTCTCTCATTGGTGCATCGTGGATGGTCCGGCCCGCTCTGGCTTGGCGGCACTTGACGGTAGCGGCAGTTCCAAGGTTCAACAACAAGCAGCAATCTTGATCGACCAACGGCTGAGCACCAAACTCTGGCTTTCCCCATTGCTTTCCCCATTGCTTTCCCCATTGCTTTCCCCATTGCTTTCCACAAGCCTGTCCTCCCCCAAAGCACAGCACTTCGCTTCTTCCATCCAGGAACCAGTTTCGAAATATTGCATTGCTAGTTGCTCCGAGTTTCTCCTTCTTGCTCCTCCATACTCTCGAGGTCGTCCACCTCCGTTATCTCAAGCACTCTACACCGCAGACTCCAGATCTGCGACACGTCTAGCCTGCCACCAGCGGTCCCCAACAGCATTCCTCTGCGCAACGCGCCTGTGCCTTCAAGGCGGTCCGCAGGACATTCCAAGCAATAGACCAAGCGTCTTCCCATGCGCTGCTGAACCATACCATGGGTGTCTTTCAGAACCCGCTGGCCAAGCGGAAAGGCCGCGAAGCGAGACTGCCTGTCTACGAGAAGTTATCTAAAGATCGCCTCTCCGACGAAGACTCGTACGACTCCTCAGACTACGATTCTGATTCATCATCATCATCATCTCCCGATACGTCCCGGAATATCGCCGCGTCGTCCGCCTCCGTCACCGCCCCGATAATGCCCCGAAGGCCCTTTGCCAACACACGAAGAACCGGCTTTCACTTCCCGTACCGATTGCCGAGCAAAGTCACACGCTACCTTTGCCTCGGTCTCTTGTCTGTTATCGGCATCTTCATACTGAGCCTGATCCGCGCCAGTCAGAATGAGAACAAGAGAATCATCGAGGGCTTGTTACCTGCGAGACCCACGGCTCCGCCACTCTGGGAGTCATATGACTTCTTGACACGCTATTATGGCGGCGTCAGAAACCTCGTACCGCTGTCGTCGAATGTTCCAGAGTATCCCCGTGCACAGGATGAGTTGCCACTCGACAAGCTATCATTCTTGAACTCAACTGGTGACTCGACCGCCGAGCGACGCAGCATTCCGAGCAGCAAAGACTTCACGCAGTATCCTCAGAGCGTGTTCAAGGTCGCCTCCGAGCAGATCAAGGATTGCTATCTTGACAAGGAGGGCAAGGTCCGCGTGCCTCCAATTCGATACCTTGATGGTCGCCCCAATGGCTTTCCGGAGGCCGTTGTTGGATCGTACGAACTCTTGGGTCTGCCCGAGGATATCTGCTTTGAAAGATATGGCCGATATGCGCCTTACGGATACGGCTATTCGAAAAAGACTGGAGGCTTGGGCGTTGGCGAACACGGAGAGCAGGAGGGTTTCGAGTCCACATGGTCTGAGGTGCGCAAGGTTGAGTGGCAACATATCAACTGGGCAGAAACACAGCGTCGATGCTACGACTCCAATGCTGAGCGCTTTAAGAAGCCACCTGCGGTACACCAAGACCCTCACGGCTTCTACGTTCACGAACAGTTGGTCGCGGATACCAAGGGACAAGAGGTAATTGAGACCTCCTCCACGCAGCTCGATACCACCGGCCCTGGAGCTCGTGATACGACTTCAGCAGCAGCCAAGACCTCTACAAATTCTGCCAGCAAGCTTTCTCGTACGGCAGTAGTCATCCGCTGCTGGGATGAATTTCTGTGGCGCGAAGAGGACGTCATGAACTTGCGTTCTCTGATCACGGAGATGTCCTTGGCTTCAGGAGGCCGCTACGATGTCCATCTCCTAGTGCAGGTCAAGAACGATGCCAAGTACCCCATCTGGGCTGATGCCGAGATTTACAAAGCGCGGATCGAGGAGTCCATTCCCGTTGAGTTCAGAGGCATGGTGACGCTCTGGACTGAAACGCAAATGCTTGCGCTCTACCAAGGGATATACGACTTGTACGCTCGTGGCCCAGATTTGCCGGTTCATGGTGTCTACCGTGGTCTGCAAATGGCCATGCAGTATTTTGCCTACAAGCACCCCGAATACGACTATTTCTGGCAATGGGAAATGGACATTCGCTACACGGGCCACTACTATGACTTCTTCAATAAGGTAGAGAACTGGTCCAAGAAGCAGCCCCGTAAGGGACTTTGGGAACGCAACGGTCGATTTTACTTGCCTGCAGTTCACGGGAGCTGGGAGGATTTCAAGCAGATGGCTCGTGTGCAGTCAGAGATGGGCACGACTGGAGCCGACAACATCTGGAGCGGTGTCGGAGAGCACAGGCAATCCAAGGGCCAAGGCGAGAAGCCTATCTGGGGCCCGGAGCGTCCTTTCAACCAAGACGACTGGTTTGAGATCGACAATGACCCCGCGCCAGAAACGACCTATGAGAAGGATCGCTACTCTTGGGGTGTCGGCGAGGAAGCCGAATACATCGCCTTCAACCCAATTTACGATCCCGAAGGCACCACATGGGGACTTGCGGACGACATTACTGGTTACAACACAACAGAGGCCAAGGTTCCTCGCCGAGCTCAAATTATCACTGCCGCACGCATGTCTCGCCGCCTTCTAATGACGATGCACAGGGAGACGGCTTTCAAGAAGCACCATGCATTTCCCGAGATGTGGCCAGCGACAGTCGCCTTGCAGCACGGCTTGAAGGCTGTCTTCGCACCGCATCCTCTTTATGTCGATCGTGAGTGGCCCACGACAGTTTTTGGCCAGACACTCAACAACGGCAAGAACGGCGCTAGTGGAGGTTCGCGGACTTCTGTCTTTGGAGAGCGTGAGCACAACCTTCGCGGCCTGTCGTGGTACTACGATTCCGGGTTCGCGCCAAACTTGTACAGACGCTGGCTCGGGCTGAAGGTCAACAACGATGGTGGCGAGGAGTTTGAGCAGAACGAAGATCAGAGCAGGTCGGGTGCCTCCGTAGGCGAGATGCGTGGTGGTGAGGGCCGCATGTGTCTGCCGCCGATGCTGCTTCACCCGATCAAGAGCGTCGAGCTTCCGGTCGAAGCTGATCCGGCCGAGCTCGAGATTCCCGAGTCGGATCCTAATGCGTGAAGGCGCCGACGTGTTGTTTAGATGTAATGATTGATGCGGCTTCATGATTTGAGCATTGAACGGATTGTATAGATCACGGTCAGAATTTGGTACACGTAATCCCCTGGCTGTCTCGACGACGGGCAGAAACCGGCGTTCAATCTTGTTAATTGTTGGGTATATACGCACGTTGTAAATGGGTTTGGCTTTTTGAATATGACTTTTGCATGCCTCCCTAGGGCATTGTAGTGTGCTTGATTTCAGCCTTGACCAGGCTACATTGTCTCCTGTATAGATCGTTGTGCTTGTGAAAGACCAACAACATCGTAATCACTCACGATTCTCGTCCTCGTCATCATCCTCGAAACCCTCTTCGTCCGTCATGTTGCGTTCATGGTCAAGATGTACAAAACTCCCGTCGTCACTGCCACCATCAGCATCTTCGCCATACCCGCCGCCGTCACCGTCGTTCACGCCGTGGAGTCCACCACGCTCGTCGCTGTCCTCAAGCTGCGACGGAGGCATTTGGCTCTTGAGGCCTGCGAGGACAGTCAACAGCCCGTTCCTCAGCTGTTCCGAACGCGCTTGTTTGGCTTGTAACTCGAGGGTCGCGATGCGCCCGCGCAGTTCACGCATTCTGGATTCCTCAGCGTCCAGCTCCTCACCCGGTCCGTCCCCAGTGCCACTGTGGCTGTTTTGTCGTCGAGATGCTAATGATGAAAATGGCTCCAAGAGTTTGGGGTCTATATGCTCGAGGACAGCCTGCCCTTCAGCGTTCTCAGGTCTGCTGGTGTGGGAACGGGCGCCATCAGTGGTTGCTGGTGGATGGGCGGCAGAAGAGCCGAGAAATGCATCTTCGAATCGGCTTGCCATCCCGCCACCCTTGATAGCGAAAACAATTTCATCGATCCCATGCCAGTTCTCCTTTTGCGGCTTGGCTCTGCTACTGTTCTTGTGACCCGGCGACAATTGTGGCGGATGCAGCACTTTCCGCCAAGCAGCAGCAACCTCTCCGACCGGATTGCCGTATGCGCCGCAGCCCCAGGTCCCGCCCAGGACGATCTTGCGACACCCCTTGGCCTTGAAAATGCGCATGACAACTCGCATCTTGTGCAGTACAGCATCGCGATCTTTTTGATTGACGTATCGCTTGAGGACTGGCGCTTCCAGGGTGTCGTCCGATTCATCATCGTCATCGTCGTCGCCGTCGCCTCCCGATCCATCATCGGATTCCGAGCCGTCGCGACTCACGTGTGCTGCCTGATCTAAGTCGCTATCTGGAATTTCCTCGACCTCGGGGAATCGCAGCATGGCAGCGCTGACACAGTCTACAAACCATCGATCGCGTTTCTCCAGGTCGGCACCTGTCTCATCGCGAAACACCAGAACATCGGGCGTGTATACGGCACCAAGCTCTGGTAAGCGATAGAACTCGTCTTTGAGAGAGGGCAGCAAGGTAGAGCGCATACAGAGAGACTCTTCCTGGGCCATGGCACCGTTCAGAAAGCCACCACCTGGGCTCAGTGGGGATGCCATGTTGAGAATGCCGACGCGAGCAGTAGCGTTGGCGAGGTCGGGTCGTTTCTTGATGTTGGTAACCGCTGTGGCATGGTTTCCATTTGTGTCGTGATCCTCAGACTCGAGAAGGTAGCGTGCAACGGTCAGTGTGTCTGCAATTGCGAGCCGGATGCGGGGCGGCCGCAGGTCTGTGATGCCGGCGTCGGTGTTGTGGTTAGACCGCAGCTTTTCCGGGTGCAGGTCCGGGCCCGGTGCCGGGTTGGCGGCGGTCCGCTCCGCCGGGGCGGGCTCGCCATCGTCGTCCTTACGACCCCGTCCCTTGCCTCTTTTGCCCTTGCCCTTGGGCTTGCCAGACGATCTGGCATCAGGTTCGCTCTGCTTTGCTTCCCTTTGCGCTGCCGGCCATGTTGTCTTCCCAGCTGTGGGTGCCGGGTCGAGGATCAACTCGGCAGAATCGATACCCCGCCGGGCACGAGGGTGCGCATTGAGCAAGGCCGGAATCAACTTGTTGACGGTGGCTTTGGCTTTCTTGGCACGGGCGTCACGGCGGAACTCTGGCGGCGGCCGACCGAGCGAGGGCTCCGTCCTGCCCATTGTGCGCAAGCGAGGACGAGTCGAGGAGAGAATGTGGTCAAGACGAAAGTGCCAACGGCCACAACCTGTGTGGACAGGGAAAAGTGCTGACGGCCTGGCGACATCATTTTCCGGGCATTCTGGGGCTAATGAGCGAACGGGTGGAGTCTGTCAAGTGTCATCGCAACCTTGATGGCCGTAGTGTAGTGGGTGCTACAGCCCAGCGTCGGGATGCATCTATGTGCTAAAATTCAAGGTAGTCGAGTACCTAAGGTACCTGAAGGTACTGAAGTATGCATTCACGCTCAGTAGACTGCACAGTATGAGGACGAGTATCTGAAAAGGATCCCCTCAGCCTCAAGCTAGATATCTCGTGGTTCGACTCTGTCGACCCCGTGGTACAAAGCACCTGCCAGAAAATAAAGTCTTCCGAGGTCGGCCCCGAACTAATCAGCTGCCTTCCATCCATGGATGCACGTCACCGTGCCTGTGAAGGGCAGGGACCCCAAGTGCCGCGACCAATCAGCGCTCGATGCGCCGCTAGCTTCCTTCCCGAAGCCCAAGCCGCGCGGGAGCTGCCTGTCGCAAACATCTTCGCTAATTACTTCCTGCTTGGCCCTTCCTACCCGCACACGGTCCTTCCCCAAACGCAACCTTCTGCTCCAGCATATCCGCTTTCCGTCTTGCCTGTCGGCGCCGCCTACCGAAAATCTAGAGCAACACTATGGCTGATCCTGCCCAGGCCCCGAGCGGTCTGCCATTCCCGACAGATCCACAAGAGTTCGACAGCGACGACCGAATATCTTTCTCGAGGCTCGACAACAAATTCCTCGCAGTCAACGATGACGGCACAGAATACGAGTTCGACTCCCAACTAAAGCGATGGATCCCACAGGTCGACGAAGAGCTCATCCGCCAACAGCAGCAAGCATACGGCGTGGGTGGTGACGATGTTGACGTCGCGAGCAACCAGAACAATAACAAGAAGCGCAAGACGGCCAATGGCTCAGAGAAACCCAACAAGAAGACCAAGCAGCCACCTGCGCCACGGCAGAACACTGCCGTATACGTCACAGGCCTCCCCGCAGACGCGACAGTCGACGAGGTCCACGATGTGTTTTCGAGGAAATGCGGCGTGATCGCCGAGGAGATTGACAGCGGCAATCCCCGTATCAAACTTTATACAGATACGGACGGCAAGTTCAAGGGCGACGCTTTGATCGTCTTTTTCAAGCCGCAGAGCGTGGAAATGGCCATCATGCTGCTCGATGACACACCGTTCCGATTCAGTACATCGGAACCTAACATGCGGGTCCAAGCTGCTGACTCGAGTTACAAAAAGACCCATTACGACAAGGAAGCGACCAATACCGCAGCTGGTAGCAATGGGGAGGGCAACAGCGCTACAGAGCGAGCCAATGCGATCACGGGTGTTGGCGTGCAACCAAAGGACAAGACAAGAGAGCAGGACAAGCAGAAAGTCATCAAGAGGACGCAGAAGCTCGACGCAAAGTTAGCCGATTGGGACGATGATGACCCGTACGGCGGCCAGTTGGAGACAAACGCTCGCAAGGACAGAGTTGTTATCTTGAGGCACATGTTCACTCTTCAAGAGCTCGAGGAAGACCCAGCCGCGTTATTAGACATCAAAGAGGATATCCGTGACGAGTGCTCCAAACTTGGCGCTGTCACCAACGTGGTCCTGTACGATCTGGAGGTGGATGGCGTTGCTAGCGTCAAGTTCAAGGATGCCAGTGCGGCAGAAGCTTGCGTCAACCTCATGGATGGTCGTGCTTTTGATGGGAGGACAGTCAGAGCATCCATCGCGACAGGGAAGGAGAAGTACAAGCAGTCGGGGAAGGACAAAGGCAACGCCGAAGATGACGAGCATTGAATTGGGCCACAAGATTAAAGGTGTCCATTTTCCGTGGATAGAGGAGATAATAAAGGAGATAAGAAGAGCCCCGATGGTTGACGAGAGCGTCTCAAACAAAAACCTACACGATTCGGAGTCCTGTATAAGATTGATAGGTGCTATCTCGCTCGACAGTGCTCTTCACACACGGCAGTACAGGGATCCTGCGATTTTGCAGACTCCGGGTTTGCGGATTCCATCGATCCTGTGGGACGTGCCTCGGTTCCTCTTAAGGCAATCGACGGCGATCTGCCTATTGCCTATTCAGTACTGCGGATTTCTTTATGTTACGGATACCACAGCCTATCGAGGTGGCTACCAAAAGAAAACACGCTTCTACAAGCCTTGTTCTGATAGATCTAATGATAATCCTAACGCGTTTTCCCGAATACCTATCTCGCCTATCTGAAACAATCCGCAAAATCAAAGGACCGCTATATTACACGTCTAGGGCTCGACAGTGGAGTGCGGTATTCCAACCTTTTGGCATTGGCCCAGTGGCAGCCCACCTGCTGCATGCAACACCAATACGAATCCTGACACAGGTGCGTTTCGATTAAGACGGGCTGCAGTGTCCGCAAGAATGAGGAATCTGTGGTATTAAATGAGCAATAGGCGGGTTGCCCTCAGTGGCCTCGAAAGGGAAAGGAATGCCTGGTAGAATCGAGGGAAACGGCAGAACTAAGGTGTGCAAAACCGGGCAACCCCTGTATGATACTTAACTAGTTAAGTACCCTAGGGTACTTAAGTAGCTACCCGTGGTAGCTGTGTGGGCTGGGGTGGCGCAGGTCAACCAGTCGAATTCTACCAGCGTTGTCTACTTCTGACTCCAATACTCCGTGGACCCTGACGGGCAAATGACGTGAAGCCTGTCGTGGCCAGCGCAGCTGCTTCCGGTGTCTTCGGTCTCGAGGCCCCCCCCCTTTGGCCCAGGCTAGGCCCCGTCGGGGTCCATGTTGGGCTCAGGTGCGCTGCACCAGACCGCCCTTGAACTTTGGGTGTCTGCTGGCGGCTTGGTTAGCTCTGGTGCACGTACGACCAGTTCTGGGGTTACCCGCTCGCCTTGCTGGCCGACGTCGGCAGTCGGAGGGTCTCGCCGAGTCTCGACCTGCAGGCAGGACATGTCAGGTTGGACCCTGTGCAACTCTCGCCCTAGCAGGCAGCCACTCACGATCGCTCTTTACGCATCACAAGACCAGACACCTCCTGAGCGTCTTCGCGGGGAAGCGGCGTAGCTCATGCACCATGAAGATCCCCTACTGCGCTCGTTCCGGCCATGGCGTATTTAGACCGTCAGAACCCAACTCTTCGAAACTTGTCCGTCTCCCGCAAGTTCGACTCTACTCCTCTCGTGACCCGGCCTCCTACCGCTCCTCCTCCTCGTCCTGTCTTCGATGCATCAGTATCCTTCTCCACACCTCTGGTGTCATCTTACTTCCCTATAACTATCCATAAAAGCCTTCTTGACCCGGCCAAGACACCTGCTATTCTCCCAGTCACGAGTCATCCATTGTCCCCATTCCTGCCGCAGACTCCGCCATTGCTACGACTATAGCAAGAATGGCTACCTGCTCGGTCGAGACCGAAACAACCCAACTGGAGCACATAAACGATGATCCTGTCAAGATCATTGTGAACATCACCCAAGATCCCGTGTGCGTGACGCTAGGAGCACCTGCCATCGTTGGAATCTCAGCCTGCCTGATCACAGCGATACGGCTGCTTCAGCCAGCTCTCCTTGTGTCTATAGTCACCCTCGTGCCCGTTCTCCTCTTCATTCACAACGATTTTCAAAACTATATCAAACTGGGCCCAGGAGGCACGCCATCGACATTTGCGGGCTATCTCAAAATCAACTGGCTCAAGTTATGGGCGCTCCGGACTCCGTTTGAGGCTCCGGAAGTGGACGACGGCATCGTGCCAGCACGTGGCATCCTCAGCAAAGATCCACTGCCATACCGCTGCGGCCCCCGGCCCGATGTGGTGGGAATTGCTCCTCAACGGCAGACGAACCAGTTTGGCTCCCGCGAGTGCTATCTGGCGCTACGACGCATCCTGTCGAGGCACGGGCAGCAAAACGCCGCGCTCCTCGGCCTTGGTACGTCGTGCTTTGAGAAACATGGCATGGGCTTGTTCGCCCGCTTTCCGATCAACAACACCTGCCAGGGCGAGATTGTCCATGTCCACAACTCGGACTACGCCATGCACTTGAACCTGCATCCAGAAGACATAAAAGAGGTTCTCGCCAAGGGTTGGGGCCAACGACATCCTCTGACTGCACAACGGTGGTTCAAGATGCCTGTGCCCAAGACCTTTACCATGATCTATGCCCCACGCTCGCAGGAGGAGCTCAAGATTGTCTGCCGCATCATCCAAGCCGCGGGATACTGGGTCATGGACAAGGACATTGAGTTGCAAATGGAATGAAAAAGTCGCTCTGCCTGTGTCCAGGTGCCAAGGGCTTACTTCGTAGTCCCGATGATCGTGGTGACAAGCAAATGCCAGCCAAAGTCGGCTCAAAGCATCCGCAGTCGCAGCCACAAATTCTTGGATCCTTCTGCAGACGTTCGAAGGGTCGACCCAGAACCCAGGCTAACTCCATATTGCCACCGACTCTGGCCAATGGCTGTTTGACGGGTAGGAGGCACTCAACATCCGTGGTCTGGCTGGTGCATGAGACCCGCATCCCCATGCATGGAGGGCCCAGCGCTGGAGGTGGCACGTTCAACCTGCCCCTGCCTCCCCGGAAGAGTCCCACAAAATACCAGCACAGAACATTGGAGAAAACATACAAGAAGCTCACCTAGGACAATCATATAATCAAAGTCTTTGCAGTCTGTATCGTTGTTATGAAGCGTGATGACCTCTCCGTACATGCTGTCCCAGCTTGCTTGAAGACTTTGTTCATGTGCTAGTAACCTCCCAGGTCTGCGTAAGAGCGTGGGAAAGCATAAAGTGTTGATATCAAACAGCAGCCGTTTCCTCACGAACCCCATCGGCCCGGTGCGAAGGACCCGGGGCAATTGAGAGGTGCCACGCCCACGTCCACGTCCACGTCCACGTTCATGGTCACGGCCATGGCCACGTTGCCAGCCACGGGATCACACCGAAGAAAAGAAGCAAAGCCGGATTTGAGGATGACGACGTAGTGGGTGGGTGTGAGGAGAGGTCGTCCGAGTGGGCTAGTCTGCCGCGTTGGCGAGTGCATGAGGCGTCGCTGATCATGCACGACAACGGGTCCTGCTGGCCGGCGGGAGGACCCCGACTCCGAGGGTCAGGTTGGCTGGATTGTGGTGATGCCCTCTCGCGGGGCTTGTTCGAGAGGCCCCTGATCCGATCTTGTTCGTCTGAAGCCGGCGTCCGACTGTCTGCTGCTATAGTAATCCGTAGGTACACACGAGTAAGGCAGGGACTAGCTTGGTCGATGGGGGCCCCTCGCCCCCCCCCCCCAAAGGCCTGGTTGGGTCTTTTGATTGTCTTGCTAGAGCGCTAGGTTTAGTCTGGGCGGCTGTTCAGGATAACAGAGCCGTAAAATCTATGCCATGGCGTTGTTGACATTGACATTGACAGCTGATAGTTGATGGTTCAGCGACAACAAAACAAAACAAAATAAGGCGAGTGATGAGGTAATTTCGGACAAAGACGAACAAGCTTTCTTGGCTATCTGATTGTGTCTCGGACGCACGAGACTGCAAGACACGACGACGACGACGACGACGACGACAACAACATCAATGATACCACAATCAGCAGCTAATTAATCTCCTAGAGCTCTAGCTGTTTCGCCATTACCGGCCTCGCGGAAGTGGGCCAACAAACGAACCAGCCAGCCAGCCAGCCAACCACGCAACCATGCAAGTGATGGTTCAACGCCGCACCAGGAGCCGGAACGCAGGCCTCAAACCAGGGTCCTCCCCTGCCACCTTGTTCTTGGTTGCGCAGACGCAGACGCAGAAGCAGACGCAGACGCAGGCGCAGGTGCGGGCAGCATTGCATAAACCTGCACAAGGGGCTGCCCTCTTGACCTTCCCACTTCCCGTCCTTCTCTCGCCTCGCGTCTGGTCGACCGACTCGCACCCAAGCACCCGCCCGCCCTTGGGGACCTCACCGCAGCTTGCCGCCACGCGACCGCGCTGACCGCTCAATTGCTGCAAGCATGGAGGCGCCACGGGACAAGCCCAAGTCCAGGGGCGGCTTCAAGGGCTTCATGAAGAGCCTCACAAAGGATCTCCGCAGCAGCCAGGACCGCCGTGCCAGCACAGGCCTGCAGCTCGCCGCTCCGGGCGGCAGTGCCAGCAACGCCAACACGAGCCTCGAGCAGCGCGAGCCCACGACCCCGTCCAGGCGTCCCGGCAGCGCGGCCACCACCAGCACCACGACAACCTCAACCACTGCCAACCGCCTGACTCAGCAGCCGCCCGTCTCGCAGCTGCTGCCAAAGCCTGAGCTGCTGGGCGAGGCCACAGAGCTCGCCGTGCACGTCTCCCTCACCTTTGAAGAGCCCCTCGACTTCTCCTACAGCCGCATCTACGAGGGTTCGCCCGCCTTCCGTGCCTCAGATGCCGTCTGCCAGGCCCTGCTGCGCCGCATCGACCACTGCTGCCAGGAGCTCATCACCCGAAAGGACCCAATCGCGCTGGACCGCACCAATGTCAACGACGGCACCGGCAAACCCTTGCGCTTCGAGATCTGCACGGACATCATCCGGGGCTCCGAGACATGGGCCTCACGGACGTACAAGTCCTATCAAAAGCACCCGCTCACTGGAGACGCTGCTCGTGATGTCACGCTCTCGGCCCACCAGATCATCGGTCTCTTTATGCGCCAGCATGACGACGGCTTTGTCTGGAAGGACGGCCCCTTCAGAGAGGAGCCGCTGCCCGCCCAGGAGACCTTTGCCTACCGCCCTGGTCGCGTGCAGCCACTTACCTGCGTGCCTCGCAACCTGTTCCTCGAGAAGCCCCAATCCTTTGAGAGGATCCCTGGGTATTCAGTGCAGATAGAGATCACAAGTCAGAACCATCTGCCTAAACCACGCGAGTGGCAGAAGGTGATCGAGATCAACAGCACCCAGGCCACCCCCTTGGATGCGATTTCTGGTGAGGAACTGTTCTTTGAAACATCTTACGCCATCGAAGGTGTCCTTCGCACCGCACGAAAGGCTTTTGTGCAACGTCATCTCGATTGCAGTGCTTCTAGACGCTGTGCCCGGTGTCGCCCGCATGATGGAGATGGTTTGGAGGTCAAGATCACGGTTGCGAATAACATTGGACCGAAGTTTGAGCACTTGAATCGGACAATCCGAAGCAATGTCGGCGGCTTCCTCGTGGAGGCGGATGCGGATGAGACGGTTGACCTCATGAACTCGCTGGGCTCTGCCTGCTATGCGCTTCGGGACGAAATCGACCATACAATCAACGAGAGGAATGACCTCGAGCTCACCATCACCGAGCTACGCGGTCGTGGCTGGACATTAGACAAATCTCTGCATTTCGCCATTGGCGCCGATAAATCGCACTGTCGAAGAGACACTGAGGCTATCCTGGATAGAGTCCAGACTGGCCTCGCCAGCGTCTTGCGCGGAAATGCGCTCAAGGTCCGGATGACTGCGCACAAGCGTGGTCACTTCATCATGGACAAAACTCTCGTTGCTAGAGAGCCCTTCGAATCCGCCGCTGCGTCGCCGGGTTTGTCGGGCCACAACTCTAGACGGCAGCCTAAGTCGAACGATAAGTCGATGGAGAAAGTTGTCGAACGGCTGCAGAAGCAGATCAACAAGGACATCGACATGGTAACGCTCGATACCATCACCGTTATTGAGCCAGAGGAGGAGCCGGTACAGCATGGTGCAGGCGCAAAATCTGCGGATGCCGAGGGGATTGACACAAGCGTTGGACAAGCCGTCACTATCGGTGCGGCGGAGAATCGTGACGAGCATCCAAGTACAAATCGCACGAAGCGAGCCAACACGATAGGATCGCTTTTGTCTATACCCTTATTAGACCGCGACGAACACTCGCCCGTTGCACCTGTATCAAGATCGGATACGAATCTTACAGATGAAATGGATCAACCGTCTCTGCCACGTCAAACCACTCGAGCTATGCGCGACCCTGACACTGGGGCACGATCATTCCCACTGGTCCCACCCCCTGGGAAGTACTCTGGCGTGGACGAAGCCGGTTTGGACACGTCTGACAGTCTGCGAGCGTACGGCGGCTCTGACGTTGGCACAGCCTTCACTGCGACTGAGGCTTCGCGGACACCATCGACCCCAAGCCTTGTCGGCGGCGATGGTCCCTCAACAGCTAGCAGTATCGTTATTACACCCAGACTGCACCAGGCATTTCGGCGCCCTTCGCATTCAACACGGAAATCCGAGTCGGTCGTGAGCAGCGCTGTCAGCGATGACAGCCTCCATCACTCCGCGTCAAGCCTTGGACACGCGCCGTCTACTCGTGTGTCTGAGAGTAAAACGGCACCATCACCCTTGCACCACCATGAGGAAAATACGGTTCAGGCTTCCGAGCCAATTGCCATTGCGATTAGTCCTCCTATGGAAGAAGCTGCTGAGCAGCAAGAGGTGCAAGAATCTGCCAGTATTGCTCATGCCCACACAGTCTATGACGACGATGAGTTTTCTCAGTCAAAGCCCGACTTTGACTTCTCGTCTCCGACACCCATTTCGCCCATGAGCAATGCTGAGGATGTGGAAGTTTCTCAGCCTGTTCCTCACTTAGGCCTCGATGCAGCTCTGCAAGACTCGCCTCGGATGTCCCGCACAGAACACCACCTACAGCACAACACACTGCCACGAACGAAGCAAAGGGCGACTGTGCCGGGAATCAACACCTCATCGGTCTTTGATCCAGTGAGCACGAACGACAAAGACAGCGACGATATAGATGGTCTTGACGATGACATCGACGACAACGAGCATGCCATTGAGAGTGCGCCGCCATCCCCGGCACAGGCACGTCCTAGCACTTCCTCTGGCTCCCTGAGCCGCTCCCCAAGCGGAACATTTGCCGCCAATCGCCCAGGTCACCAGCACCGCAAGTCTCTTGGTAGCGCCGGTTTTCTGGGCAGTTTCCGGGACGACCGCGTTGCCGAGATCATCGGTCTGCGTAAAGCGTTGATGTTGTCACCTCCGGGTGCTGGCGTTGGCAATGTGCCGCCTGTTCCGCCTCTGCCTCGGCAGGCGGGGACACGATCGCTGAGCATGGATGCAACAAAGTTCATGCGTGACACTGCTGTGGGCGATGATGAGGGTGACGCGCCGATTAGACCGGGGACTTCGGCTGGCCCGGCAGCGAGCAGTGTGCTGGGTGGAAGGGATGACGACATTCCTCCTGTACCGGCGATTCCGAATCTCGTGACTAGCAAGTCCGAGTGAAGTAACTGAGAGAATTGAAGTGGGCTCGGCGCATGATGAAGAGAGCATTTTGGCTCTGACCTGGTGGCCCCATGATGTTTTTAGCTTGATGTTTGGCGTTTTTCTGCTCTTTGGGACTTTTTGGTGTTGTAGAAGACGCCATCGAAGCTCGCGCTTCCGTGCTTTTGGCTTGGTATTGGGTAGGGATCGGTCGGTTTCTCGCAGTCAACTCGGATGATAATGACGGTTTGTCCAAATGGGAGGTTCTTTAAGAGATTTTCGTCTGATTTCAACCGGGAAAAGAGGAGTAGGACCAGGGTCCTTGCATCTGGTCTCGCTCACGAGATAGGACAGGAAGGGGATATTTCGTGGTTCTAATTAGAGGGTGGTATATATCACGCACTTATGAGTTTTCTGGTTTATGGTGTTTTTCAGGGAAGAAAGAATATAGAGCGCGTCGTGCGCGGATTTTTGGCTTGCGCTATGGGCTTTTTAATATATTTATATGTATGAAAAAGCATCAAATTACGGTCTGGTGTGTATGTATTGTTGTTGCTCGTATTCGGTATTCGGTTTTGTAGAAGACGATTTTTATCATTTCAATAAAAAAAGTCACTTGCATCTAGCAGATACTTTTTGGCGTCTGTTTACAGAGTTCATTTTTTCCCGGACGACTTTTTGTGGATAGTAATGCTCACGAACCGTAATTGTGCAACACTGTAGGTGTGCTCCACGGCAAGGACTATTTTGTCGAATCAACAATAATTGGGTGTCAGGAAGTACTGTCCATGTGAGTATATAAGGGTGTGTTCGCCTGTACGGCCAATTAGGAGTTTCAAAAAGTTTTTGCCTAAATAATGGTTGGCTGTGTAATGCAAATATGTGGTGATATTACAGAACTATTCTACAAATTTGTGTATCTTTGGATATACATAATGCTACATGGTCATAATAGTCGTGAAAATATATGGTACAGTCTGTTGTTCCACGCCAGGTCATCCGTCGCGCCTGTGAGGGAAAAGTGTTTACACAAGTAAGAGCTGTTTACTGAGATGCCGCGTCCAAGCTCTGAGTTGGTGCCGCTTCCGAACCCTGAGCAGACACTTCGAGGCCGGACCTGTCTGCCTTAATCCGAACCGTGACATGGTCACCGCTCTTGATCTGGCCGCGAATGATCTTGTCCGCCAGTCCGTTGCTGATCTCGTTTGTGATGAGCCGATTTAGTGGTCTCGCACCGAATTTGGGGTCGTACCCGCGCTCGGCGAGCCACTCGCGCACCTCGTCGCTTGTCTCAATTGTGATGCGTCGATCGTCGAGACGGCCTTGCAGCTCGCGGAGACGGATATCAACTATATCCCGCATCGCAGTCTTAGACAATCGCTTGAAGAGGATGAAGCTGTCGATGCGGTTGAGGAACTCAGGTGGATAGTTGTTCGAGACAACGTCTAGGACCGCCTTGCGGACATCAGGGCTGATCTCGCCGTCAGGAGTCTCTTGGTATGGGTGATGCGGGTTTGCACCCACGAGAATGTCTGCGCCTAGGTTGGAGGTAAGGATAATGATTGTGTTGCGGAAGTCGACCTTGTGGCCTTGTGAGTCTGTCAAGTAGCCGTCATCTAGAACTTGGAGAAGAAGTGCTGAAATGTCGCGGTGGGCCTTTTCGAACTCATCCAAGAGCAGCACAGCATAAGGCTTTCTCCTTACAGCCTCGGTAAGCTGACCGGAGTCCTCGTAGCCGACGTATCCTGCAGGAGCACCGATGAGCCGGGATATGGTGTGCTTCTCTTGAAACTCGCTCATATCGAAGCGAATAACAGCGGACTCGGTGGAGAAGAGGAACTCGGCCAGCTTTTTGGCTAGCAAGGTCTTTCCAACACCGGTCGGACCTGCCATGAACAACGAGGCCAGAGGCCGGTGATCGTCGCTGAGACCAGCACGCTGAAGTCTGACCACATCTGCAACGGCCTTGAGTGCTTCGTCCTGGCCGCGGATAGAGTCGCGCAGTGCATCCTCCATATGAATGAGCTTTTCAACGTGTCCAGACGTGAGTTTGGTGACTGGAATACCAGTAACTCTCGAAACGACATTGGCAATGTCGTCTGCTGTGACGGAGTCATGGAGCAGATTGTCCGATCCTTGCTCTCCCTGTTGCTCCTCTCCCTCCTTTGGTAGCTTTTGCTCCAGATTAGGAATAACTCCGAAACGTAGCTCAGATGCCCGAGCAAAGTTGCCTGTTCGCTGGGCAACCTCGAGTTCAGATCTTGCCTTGTCGAGCTCCTCCTGAACCTTCTTGAGTCCTTCGATCTCGCCTCTCTCCTTGTCCCACCGTTCCGTAAGCGCCTTGGCTTCTTCTTGGTACTTCGCCAAGTCAGCCTCGAGCTTCTCACGGCGTTCGCGACTGGCGACGTCCTTTTCTTTCCGAAGACTTTCTAGTTCGATTTGGATGGTCATGATCTTCTGGTCCAGCCGCATGATAGCCTCGGGTTTGCTTTCTTGTTGCAATCGAAGTGAGCTAGCAGCCTCATCCATGAGGTCGATAGCCTTGTCGGGTAAGAAGCGATCTGTGATGTATCGATTCGAATATGAAGCAGCGGCCACGAGGGCACCATCGGTGATCCTCACACCGTGATGTACCTCGTACTTCTCTTTGATTCCACGCAAGATACTAATGGTGTCCTCGACCGAGGGCTCATCCAGTAGGATTGGTTGGAAGCGGCGCGCGAGTGCGACATCTTTCTCGATGAGCCGGTACTCAGCAAGCGTCGTAGCGCCACAGCACTGCAATTCACCTCTGGCGAGTGCAGGCTTGAGTAGATTTGAGGCGTCGATAGAGCCCTCGGCTTTGCCAAGGCCCAGAAGGGTGTGGATCTCGTCAATAAAGAGGATGACTTGCCCTTCAGCCTTCTGTACTTCGTTCAGGACCTTCTTCAGCCGCTCTTCAAAATCACCACGATACTTGGCGCCGGCGATCAAGGAGCCGAGGTCGAGAGAAATGACCTTTTTGTCCTTGATGCTTTCGGGGACATTTCCCTGGACGATGCGGAGTGCCAAGCCCTCTGCGACTGCTGTTTTTCCGACACCGGCCGCACCGGTGAGAATGGGGTTGTTCTTTGTGCGTCTTGATAGTACTTGGATTGTGCGTTGGATCTCTGCGTCTCTGCCGATGACCGGGTCCAGCTTGCCATCGCGGGCCTTTGCGGTCAGGTCGATGCCAAACTGCTCGAGGGCGGGCTTCTCGGGTTCACCACCAAGGTCCATGCGGTGGGTTCCGCCTGGTGGGTGAGGCCGGCCATTTGCGTATCCTCTACTGAGCGTGAGCGAGGACGGCAGTGTGCGGACAAGTGTGTTGCTTGTGGCGAGCAGGGCAGCTCGTGGTGCTGGGGAAGGGCGGGCACTCAGTCTGGCCAAGGTTGATGGAGGTGCAACCCGGGCGACCCGCCGTGTCGTTGTGAGCAGTTGCCTTCGCGGAAGCATGTTGCCGATAGTTGTTTAAAATAGCGCCAAAACTCGTAGAAAAGGAAGACGAGAAGGTTCAGAAACGAGACAGGCCGTGAATAAGTACCCCGAAGACCAGCATTGCCTCGACTGGAAAGAGGGTTGCTGCTGGCTGTGATTCACTACTGCCAGAGGGTTCTGGATTGAGGCTGGAGTCATCGACCAATCTCGAGCTTTCCAGGACGTTCGCTCGACGCTAGAAGGGGGCCACTTGCGGCTGTGAGATCATGCAAGCGGGCGGCCGTCGCGGGCGTTAGCGCAATGAATGTACTCCACGGGATGGCCCCACCAAAACTTTCTATGCCGACCAGCCCAGTCCTGTTGCGCACCCAAACAATTTTCAGGAGCTTGAATGAGGAGGTACCACGTCTTGCGTCTTGCAGACATCACGATGCTGGCGCACCCAGGATCGACAAGTCGCGATGCAGACCATCCGCGAGGTCACAATCACCGGCACCAGCAACTGTTCTGAAGGAAGAATGGCAGAGACGAAACACCACTGCATCTGCACAGAGGGTCATTATATTATGTATGACCACCACGACCAGGATAAGAATCAGGATCAGAATCAGAATCAGAAGCAGAATCAGAAGCAGACCGGCGCAGGCCTGTCTCTGCCAGCGGAGATGAGGGCCAGTCTGGGATGAGCTCTGGGCGTCCGTGCAACGTGCCAGGTAGCTGCTCGCTCCACCATAAAATCCTGCGAGGCCTTCACCTTTTTTGCTGTTGCCCAAGTCCTCCTCCAGACTTCACGCTTTCGTCGCAACGCGCCCAGCACAACATGCTGCGCATCCGATCGCCCGCTTGGTTGTCGCCACGCACAATCCTCGTCGCAATGCCCTGAGCTAGCCTCGTTGCCTGCCCTTTGGGCTTCCCGAGGGTTTGCCATGTGTCGCGCTGCTCATGATCCCGCGAGAGACGTCGACATCGTGGTACCGAAAGGTGCATGATGAACGCGTCTCGAGAAGCTGTCGGGTGCAAGCAAGGTTGCTGCAAGCTCACATGCACGCCCTGTTGCAACCACTGCCACTCCAGCCAATGGCGGTGCTTCGAGGAGCCGCATGGCTGCGCAAACAAACATAGTACCAGAGTATTATGCAGCACCGCCCGCCCGCCTGCCCGCCTGCTCGAGGACACGCTTGTAGGGACACGCTTGTGCCTGAGCCGAGCTGGACGCTGGCGGGCAACAGCGGTCCGTCCCCAAACTCGTCAGGCTGCGAGGCCCGCTTTTCCACAGGACGGAGGGTCCCAGCGAGCGAGGGTCGAGTGGCAGTGGCAGAAACAGAAATGGCACAGCGGGTTGGACGAGGAGGGGCAGTCTCATTTTTTGTATCGACCCCACCGGGCCCTTTCCAAATTCCTCCCGCATGTCCTCCCCCTCAGGCCTCTCTGAAAAGCATTCCTCTCCCTCGCTGCTCTCGACTTTTTCTCCCGTCCCCCACACACAAGACTTCCCCCTCTCGTCGACGTCAAACCACATTCACAATGGGCTTCACCGATCTCCTCACCGACGCCGGCGCTGCCGGTAAGTTCTCATCTCCCCTTCTCTTCGGCCTCTCATCAGACCCTCCTGCCCTCTCGCTGGGCTTTCCTGGCACTTGTTCGCCACGGGTAGTCGTGATCGAGGAACGCTACAACCCCGCGCCGCCAAACACACCCAACACCATTTCAGCATAAACTACACACATCGCGCACCGTTACTGACCTTTCAAATCACAGTGCTCAACAGCTGGGTCACCTCCCGCTCCTACATCAACGGGTAAGCTTCTTCACATTTCGCTGCTGCCGCCCGACACGTCCTCCGCCCTCTGCCCCGCACTTTCGATCGCTACAAACAACAACGCGCAACCCTTCGCACTTGAACTCAGCGCCTGCAGCGACTATCACTTTTCCCCTTTCTAGATGATGAGAACCTTGGTCCGTGTTTCCGAGCAGCTTAAGACCCTGCGCTTGAGGACAAGAACAAAGCACTCTGTGCAACTCTGATACCCAACATATCACGCCTGTCATTCCTGGACCTGGACACCCAATATGGGTCGGCAACAGCTTGTGCGCCCAGATTCGCAGATCTGTTTGCTAACCTCTGATCTCTAGCTACGCTCCTTCGCAAGCCGATGTTGCCACCTTCAAGGCTCTCTCTGGCTCTCCTGATGCCACCAAATACCCCGCTGCCGCCCGGTGGTACAAGCACATTGCTTCCTTCGAGGATGAGTTCGCCACTCTCCCCGGTGATGCCTCCAAGCCCTACACCGTCTACGGTCCTGAGGTCGCCGAGGTCACCGTGAACCCCGCCAAGGCTCCCGCTGCCGAGCCTGCTGCCGAGGACGACGATGACGTCGACTTGTTCGGCTCCGACGAGGAGGAGGACCCCGAGGCTGTTCGTATCCGTGAGGAGCGTCTCGCTGCCTACAAGGAGAAGAAGGCCGCCAAGCCCAAGGTCGCCGCCAAGTCCGTCGTCACCCTGGACGTCAAGCCCTGGGGTAAGTCTTACTACACTTCCCGCATTGACCGAACCGGTATGCAATAGAATGCTAACGCTCGACCTTGCTACAGATGACGAGACCGACATGGAGGGTCTTGAGTCCTCTGTTCGTTCCATCGAGAAGGACGGCCTCGTCTGGGGTGCTTCCAAGCTCGTTCCCGTCGGTTACGGTGTCCGCAAGCTCCAGATCAACCTGGTTGTCGAGGACGAGAAGATCTCTCTCGATGAGCTCCAGGACCAGATCGCCGAGTTCGAGGACTATGTGCAGTCCTCCGATGTTGTTGCCATGCAGAAGCTGTAAGCTTGTGCTATGACAGTAGCTCGACAAAATTATATCAGACAAATCTTCAGCATGATTCACGAGTATAGAGGCACGACCCGTTTGATGAGAATACCCCGGCGAGGTCAGTCGGGATGCTGCCAGCATTGGCTCCCTGACAGTCTTTGAGGAGTCCAAGAGACGTCAGATAGACAAAATCAAGAAGTAAAAAGAAGTTATGGTTCAATCGGCCGATCTCCGTATAATTGGACGCACAAGTATGCCTCAAGCGCATATTCCAGGTGATTGCGTGACCTCTGCTCAAAACAAACATTTCACTTTATGCATTTTGCGGAATTTGCGAAGAGCCCTGCCCATGGCCCGTGGCGCGCGAACGCCTCTACACGGTGGGTTCACCTTTATCCACAGCTACGATTACTTTGAACGCCCCTTGTATTTTGTCTATCGCCTGCGGGTATCGATACAATGGCGAGTCTCTCATGCCGTGATCAACGGGTTTGTTGCCCCTCTCCCTTGAGGACGTCAACTTTTTTTTGGCGCTATATCGTGTTGAATCCATTTCGCTAAATCCCGTTTTTTTGGTGTCTCAATAAAATCATAACTCATTCCTATAAATGCACATGTTGAGTCGTAGTTTAGTGGTGGAAGAGACGAATCTTCTGCTCAACAACGACAATGTTGAGCTTCTCGGCAGTTTCGTACACAGCCGAGTCGTTTTGCGAGCCGCCGGGTGCAGCGATGTACTTGACTCCTGACCGGGCAGCGCGGTACACGTTGTCGATGAAGGGGAACTACGAGACGGGGCAGATATTAGCCGCTGCTTTTTCTCTTTCTAATGCGAAGATGGATTGTGGAGTACGGGATGAAACTTACGAAAGCATCGCTGGACACGGCAACGTCAGTCTGCTTGTTGAGCCAGTCGTTGCGCTCCTCCTCGGTGAAAGCAGCTGGGACTTCCTCGAAGACGGCCTCGAACTGCTCGCGCTCGGGGCCGGACTTGGGCAGCTCGCCGCTGACGAGGAGATCGATGGCATTGCTCTTGTCGGGTCGCTTGGTGCCCTTCTTCCACTTGATGCCGAGCACGCGCGGGTGGAAGCGCAACCACAGGTTGTCGGCCTTGTCACCAGCCAGGCGAGTGCAGTGGATGCGGGACTGCTGGCCGGCGCCGAGACCAACGACTTGGCCGTTCTTGGCGTAGCAGACGGAGTTGCTCTGGGTATACTTGAGGGCGATGGTGGCGACGGTCAGATCGCGGGCGGCGGACTCGGGTAGGGCGAAGTCCTTGGGTGTAATGGTGCGGCTGAAGGTCTCAGGGGAGATCTCAATGTCGTTGCGGTGCTGGGTGAGGTTGATGCCGTAGACTGTCCTCGTCTCGATCGGGTCCGGCTGGTACTCGGGGTCCATCTCAAGGACGAGGTACTTGCCGCCCTTCTTCTTCTTGAGAATCTCCAGGGCGGCGGGTTCGTATCCGGGAGCGATGACACCGTCAGAGACCTCCTTAGAGATGATGCTGGCGGTCGGGACGTCGACGACGTCGCTGAGAGCGATCATATCACCAAAGCTACTCATGCGATCAGCACCACGAGCACGAGCGTAAGCCTGAGCCAGACCGGAGGTGTCAATGCCTTCGATATCGTCAACAAAAAAGACTTTGCGCTCTTCAGCAGAGAGAGGAACGCCGATAGCGGCGCCAGCAGGCGAGACGTGCTTGAAGCTAGCAGCGGCGGGCTTGCCGAGAGCAGCCTTGAGCTCCTTGACCAGAGGCCAACTGTTGAGAGCATCGAGCAGGTTGATATAACCAGGAGCTCCGCTCAGCACCTTGAAGGGGATCTGGCCGTTGGTGGTGTAAGCCGCAGCGGGCTTCTGGTGAGGGTTGGCACCGTAGCGGAGGGCCAAGTGCTGCTGGCCTTCGCCGGCGTACTTGGAACGGAAAAATCCAGCAATATTGCTGTCATAATCGGCAGTGTGCTCGAAGGCCTTGAGCGCATAACGCTTGCGGCTCTCCTCCTTGATCTCACCACTCTCGAGCTCCTTCAGGAACTCAGCGTAGTCGTTAGGGTCGCTGAGGATCGCAACGCGAGCGTGGTTCTTGGCAGCGGCGCGAATAAGGGTCACACCACCAATATCGATCTCCTCAACAGCTTCGGGAACGGTAACGTTGGGCTTGGCGATGGTCTCCTTGAAGGGGTAGAGGTTGCAGATGACGAAGTCGACTTTGTCGATGCTCTGCTCAGCGAGGTCCTTCTCGTCGGTAGCAAGGTTACGGGCGAGGATGCCAGCGTGGACGGCGGGGTGGAGAGTCTTGACTCGACCGGCAAGCATTTCGGGGGCCTTGGTGATGGCAGAAATGTCCCTGTCCGAATTTTGTCAACGCGAGCTTTTCTTAGAGTGAGCCGTTGAAATGAATAGGAGACTTACTCGACGGGGAACCCGGACTCTCTGATCATCTTGGCTGTGCCGCCAGAGGCAAGAATGCGAACAGACTGCTGGACGAGGCCCTTAGCCAGGTCCAGCAGGCCCGTCTTGTCAAAGACAGAGACGATGGCGATCTTCTGGGCGGACGACATCTTTATTGAGAGCTTGAAGGGCTTCTATTTTGACAATGACACAATTGTGACAAAGGAAGCTCAAAACGACTTTCAATTGACCTTTAAGAGAGTGCTAAGTAAGATTAGAAGGAGAACCGGACCGCTGTCAAGGGCAGTGTGAGAAAGTTTTGAGCGACTGGCACGTGGAGACTGTCCGTCCCAGACTGCCCAGTGACGGCACAAGCGAGTCGCATCAGTGGTTTGGGGGTGAAGTGCAGTAGGGCGACGAATCAGACGGCCGCTGGATCCAGTCAAAGGCGCAGATAGCCGTGGAGAAGGCGACGGATCGACAACAATTTTTTGGAACCGCGGGGCACCAGTTGTGAACCTCTAATTGCTCACCTTGAAGTTGGCGTGCTACAGGCTCTTTTAAAGAGACATATGCGCCATATTCATGGCGGCTCAACCGAACCCGAAGTTGCCTTTGACCCCTCCTTCCGGCTTCGGCGTCCGAGAATGATTTCATGGGTCCACCTTAGCCGCTCCAGCGCCAAGGGACCACTTGAGCGGGCAAGGCAAGGAAGCCAGTTCCTGTCGAACCCCGCGACGCGTGCTCCGCCCTTCCAGACCGCGTCGCAGCTTCAATAACTGTTAGGTAACTGAATCCTCTACGATGCCGTGAGCTCTTCCATTTGTGGCTGGATGTTCTCTTTGAGTCTTTGCAGTCTACACCCCTTCATTGCATTGCGTTGATACTTGGGCGAAACCCCGCCACCTGTACAGTTTTGATTTGGGATCATGTACGGAGACCTTGGTAATAAGCTTGTAAGCACTCAACCTTCTGGCTTCCATGCAGCCTTTTGACGTTTGACAACACACAGGTGCAAAATGCCAAGCGCATGCAGAACCTGTCACACCTGCCGCCGTATCAGACAGAAGTTGTTCGTGCGGTGACGAGAGAGGTCCGCGACCTGGACAAGGACGTCAACAATCTCCTTGAGCCATTCCAAGGATCATTCGATCCAAGTAGGGATCAAGCGACAGCATGTACACTGCTTGTGAACCATTTGTCAATGAGGAGAAACAAGCGCTGTCTCCTCGCATATCACCGAACACGCACCGATAGGCTTGAAGAACTCGTTTGGAAAGGCTCTGATATTGTCGATCTCGCAGGTCAGCAGGTCCGCGACGGAGCCGGGACGGGGTCAGGAATGGGCGACAATTCTACCAGCAGCCTGAGTCCACACGAAGAAGACTATGTCAGGCAATACAGCGACTTACTTGCGGCTTACAAGGGCCAGTGGACGGACATCGACTTGACAGGAAGCCTTGAGCCACCCCGCGATCTCTTCATTGACGTTCGTGTACTGAAGGATGCTGGAGAGATTCAGACCGAATACGGGTACGTTGTTGGCAGAGGTTCGGGGGCATTGCCTAGTTCAGTATGCTGATTACCCGTGTCCAGCGCAATCACCCTCACCAAGAACAGTCAATTTTACGTCCGCCAGGGAGATGTCGAGCGTCTCATAGCACAGGGCTATCTACAGAAACTTGGCTGAAGGTATATTGTCTGGTTCACCGCTCCTGCGAGAAATCTCATCTGCTAGGATCGATGAGCGCGTAACGGATCCGTCAATTCAGGACATCAAGTGTGAGAACCCAACGTAGACCTGATCCCATCGGTAAGCCAAGCTCAAGATCTCGGGATACTACCACTGTTGAGAATGGAATTGGCGATGCTGGCGCTTTGGCAGTCATCCTGGAAAGACTCGAACACAGCGGCCAGCAGCTGTTCTTTTCGGCGAATTGAGGCATGGCAAGAGTACATGAACGGGCTGTCCGAATTTCCAGGTTCAGCACCTCGTCAATCCATGGTGCATAGCAGTCGTAGTGCAAGCCAGGCTCTTTGCGACGCGACGGAGGGATTCTCACGGGAAATTACCTGCAGACGAAATTCCTTAGTGGTAGCATGCCAGAAGAGCCCAAAAATTGTCTTGGAAGTGTGTTTTCTGCCCACAACTGCAGAGCAAGACTTCGCACTCCACTCAATATCAGGGATCATACGCAGCCTGTGCGTTCTAGGAAAGATGGCAGACCAATCCTAACGATACGCGACTACCCCGTATGGGACGAGATTATGCCAACTGTGAAATAACTCCGTACAGACTTCATTGTTTATAGAACCATGCCAGAACAGTTGCTGCATGGTCAGGGTCTGTCAAGACTGGGGCGGTCAAGCCTAGTTATGTGTGCTGTGCCTGCCACCTGACGAAGTTTCCAGGGGGGTAAGAAGCCTGTAACCTGGCAGGATCCACGCTTGAGCTAATGCTGGCTCAAGCTTTAATACGGCGCCAGTTTTAGTGCATATGAAACTTACTTGCCCTGTAAACCCAAACTGATGGGAAACAATTTGATACGTAGTGTACCTACGGCAGCCGAATAGTGGATATTGCGAGAGCCTGACGACAATTGTCAAAACGATTTTTTTTTCAAGAGACTTTCTGGAGGGCTTACGAATCACATGCATTCCCGTCCGTGGTCTGGGCCGTCATAGCCGCCTCGATTCCGTCCACACCTGTCGAGCATGCAAACTTTGCGGCTCCGCACTGAGACTTCATGCTTGGGACTGCATGCAAGCTGCAGGTGGCCTCTGCCGCGGGCTGACCCCAGCAAGACGGACCACGCTAAAAGTGACGCATTTATATAGTCACCCACCACCAGCTCTGCCACTAAAATGCGTCACTTTTAGCTTGTTCATCGTTCACTCCAGCTGTGGCCCCCTGCAACTGTAGCGCTAGGCTCGTCATTGCTGCCGGGGTCCCGCAACGACTTTTACATCCCTGCTTCACCCTCTGCCAGGCGTGCTCATGGCGTGGCACCGCGTGCTTAACTTCTCCAAAAGTCTATCCCGGCCCGATTCCGCAGAGTCAATTAGCGCAGCCCATGCCATCACGCGCATGCTCTCCCGATAGCAACTTGTGCTTCCAATCACTAGAACTTCAAGTCGACAACAACCCCCACAGCCAACTGTTCGTCTTCTACGACCTAGACCCTAGACCTCCTCGGTCCTGGCTGCGCTCAACTCCGCTCTCAATGCCATCATATTAATTCCAACATCTACCGAGCGATTCGGCATAGCACCCACCATGACGGGACGGGGTGTGGGCTTCTCCTCATGGAGGAGTAGGTCTGGCTCGATAGGGCGCCGTGCTCAGATTGGAGAGGAGGAGGACGATCTTCGCCAGGCAGAAAATGGTCGCCAGCCACAACAAGAACCGTGGTTACTCTCGTCTTCGTACAACGGCTCAAGCCATCGCGAGCCGACACGCTCCTTCGTTCCAGGCTCTGTCAGGGACCATTTGGGTACGTATTTTGTGTATGAGGCGTGTTCAGACAAAGTGTAACTCCCAGGGACTGACAAAGTTTCATACGCACAGCCCCTGTTGATTCTACACAATATGCTCGTAGCGTCCGTGAGGACACCGCGGAGCTGGCGTCCTATGCGCTCTCAGATCAGACCGACAAGCGCTCGTCCCCATTCTTACGGGCCCGAAGACTGTCTTCTACTTCGCACAATGCTCCCGAGAACCCCGTTGACCGACTCGATGACTTACAACCTCCATCCGCCGACACAATCGCCGAAGAATCTGAACCGCCCTCGCCTGCTGCCGCCGAGGAATATTGTGAGGCCGGACCGTCGATGCTCACGAGCATGTTCAAGGAGTCACCGCCTTCTCCTGGCGATCGGGATAGTACTTCCAAGCGGCCAAAGCATGGCTCACATCGGAGTTCGCACACAGCCGCTCAAGAAGCAGATGCAAGATTGCTCAACTCACCACTTAGGAGCGAGTCCAGCCCGGTATCGGAGTTTACACCACTTTTGGGTGCCAAACCTCTAAGCACCACCTCACTGGGCGGCGATACGGATCTCGAGGACCTGGAGGGACAGAAGCCAGTACAAGACCAGGCCGCTTGGGGTGATTGGCTCTCAACCGTGACAGATCAGAGCACCTACAAGATCCGTAGTGTTGCGGGTACCATAAACCCTATGACATGGTCTGCAAAGAGTGTCTGGGATCATGCCGTAGTGCAGCCTGTTCGCTGCCTGCCTGCCGTAATTGTTGGTCTTCTCCTCAATATTCTCGATGCTCTTTCTTATGGTACGAAACCCTCCTTCACCGACCGACTGGTTGTTCTTGTCAAGAGCTAACACCATCAAGGCATGATCTTGTTCCCTTTGGGCAATCCCATATTCTCAAGTTTGGGTCCTGCAGGCATTTCGATCTTCTATGTCAGCACGATCGTGTCACAACTGACTTTCTCCACGGGGAGCATATTCAGAGGCTGCGTCGGTTCTGAGCTGGTAAGACTTTTGACTCGTTCTCTGTAGTGCTTCAGACATTGACATCTCGAAAAGATCGAAGTGGTACCATTCTTCCACAACATGGCGGCAAAGATTACCTTGATCGTGGGAGAGGACCAGCCGGATGCTGTTATTGCTACAACAATCACTTCCTTCGCCGTCAGCTCCATGTTGACAGGCGTGGTGTTCTATCTGATGGGGAGATTTCGGCTTGGATACATTGTGGGGTTCATTCCTCGCCATATTCTAATCGGCTGCATCGGAGGCGTGGGCTGGTTCCTTGTTGCGACTGGTTTTGAGGTATCCGGGCGATTGGACGAGTTTCACTACGATCTCGAAACTATTCAAAGGCTGTTCCAGCCGGAAGTTCTGCCATTGTGGATCATCCCCTTGGTTTTGGCCATCCTACTATTCGTTCTGCAGAAGAAGATCACCTCGCAGTATTTCTTGTCGGTCTATATCCTCATGATCCCCTTCGTCTTTTACTTCTTCGTTTTCTCTATCGATGAACTGGAGACAGAGGCTTTGCGTCAAACCGGATGGATTTTCGAGGCTCCACCCGATGGTGAGCCATGGTGGTATTTCTGGACACTCTACAGTAGGTACTTCCCTGCTGCACATTGTTGTGGATGTTCGAGCTAACACACCTGGCAGAGTTCAACCTGGTCAGATGGGACGCTATCGCTGAGTGCCTAGGCGCTATGGTAGCTTTGACGTTCTTCAGCTTGTTACACGTGCCAATCAATGTCCCTGCACTTGCTCAAAGTACAGGCGAGGACAACGCGGACCTCAATCACGAATTGAGGCTGCATGGCTTCTCGAACTTCGTCTCCGGCTGTGTCGGCAGCATCCAGAACTATCTTGTTTACGCCAATACGCTGTTCTTCATGAGATCTGGCGGCGACAGCCGTCTTGCTGGTTACATGCTTGCTGCGCTCACCTTCGTAGTTTTGACTATCGGACCAGTTGTGATTGGATTCATTCCGGTAATGATGGTCGGAACATTGATTTTTGTGCTTGGCTTCGAACTGTTGGGCGATGCGCTTGTCCACCCGAGGCACAAGCTAAAGCTCTCAGAATATCTCACGGTATGTATTGTCCAAGCTTTTGTTCTTTCATGTAGCTGCTGGCGCTGACTTCAACAGATCGTGGTGATTGTTCTGACAATGGGCATGTATGACTTTGTGACGGGTATCTTCTTGGGTATGATACTCGCATTCATATTGGCTATTGTGCACTCATCCAGAGTTCCTGCCATTCGAGCCACATACACCGGCGATCAGATCGGCTCGATGGTCCGCCGCAACCCTTCGCAGCATCTATATCTGCAGGCCGTCGGCGAACAGACCTACATCATCAAGCTCTCTGGTTTTCTCTTCTTCGGCACCATCGTAGGCGTCGACGAGAAGATCAGGGAGCTAATCTCCGACGCTGCCTTCAAGTTGCATCCCATTAAGTATGTTGTTATCGACCTCGGGCACGTCACAGGGCTTGACTACACGGCTGGCGAGGGCTTTATGACCATCAGTCGGCTGCTTAACAAACGCGGCGTCATCCTCATTATCAGCGGCAAGGACGCTGATAGCAGGATAGGTCGTGACTTGCGAGCTGTAGGTCTTGGCGAAGCCGGTATAGAGGTCATGTTCATGCCGGATCTCAACTCCGCATTGGAGTGTTGCGAGAATGAGCAGTTGAAGACTTTCTATGCCCGTCAGGAAGCTTTGAGAGTCAAGTCTGCACCGGCATCGAAGTGCTTGGACGTGCCTGGAAAGGGATCTGCCAATCAATCGTTCGAGCATTTGTCGCAATCCCCTCGCAGAAATCTCTTGCACGAGGCCGCCGGCGACATCCTAGCCAGGACAGAAGAGGCCAGGCGCGTGACTAGATGGCAGAGCTTGAGTGAGCCTCTTCGCTTGATGCTACAGATCTTTCATGATCTCAGCGACAAGAACGAGGACTTTTGGTACAATGCCACCCCGTTCTTTACACGCAAGGAATATGCCGTGGGGACCGTTTTGTTCCACCGTGGAGAACGGGCAAACGGGTTCTACCTGATCGAGCGTGGCGAGCTCCGCGCGGACTACGAGACGCCTCAGGGACGGCTGTCGGAGCCGATCGTCCAGGGTACTACATGCGGCGAGCTGCCCTTCTTCTCGGAGACTGATCGAACCGCTACTGTGCTCGCTGTTAAGGATTGTGTCCTGTGGGTCATGGACCGCGAGGGTTGGGAGAAGCTCCAGGTGAAAGAGCCGAGTGCGGCGCATGAGCTGTTGCGCATCTCGCTCAAGCTAACCACGGAAAGACTGCATGCCATGACGAACTACATCTCTGCTGTTGGGAACTAGGCTATTGGACATTGAGCTTGCGTAGTAGTTAGTATACGATAGAGCACATGCAGTACTTCTTGAATCAATGTTCATTGGAAGCGCATTTGTCTTGCGGGGATTTTCCATGGAAGGAGGTAGAGGTGACCATGCCATCACGAGAACAATGATAACTGACCAGGTGGGTTTTGGCCGGAAATAAATCAGGCCGCTACCACTGTCACACTTCCACATATGCGCGTCTCGGAAAAGTGAGAAGGGCAACAAAGCCAGTATTCATCGGGTGGCAAGGAGCCAGAAATGGATGCACGTTTTTATATATTTTGGGACGGCCGGAAAGCTGGAATTCTGTTGCTCTTGTAATGCACCGCTGACATTCTCGGCACAACTGCAGGGTTTTTGCTACGGAATGTGCCCAACAGACGTTATTGAATAAGGCTGCGCACAAGCACAATGCCTCATGGCGCTCACTAGTGAAGTGATCCTTCAATCCAGCAGAAAAGCCCATCGTCTCTCCAAACTGCCCGTTCCCCACGGTGTTGCAGGCAGCCCTGCCATCTCTAGACCTCGTCCGTTGATTTCTGCTTATAACACACGCTTGACCTCGAAGAACCTCCGGAGCCACCAGACTTGGAAGAGAGACTCGCCGATGACGACGCCAATTACGAAGATGTTCCACCACTTGACTCTGCTGTTTGTGCTCTCGGCCGTGTTGCGGTGCGTGCGCTCGCGGACGACAATGTAGGACTGCTCGTCCTTGACGGAGGAGATGAGCTCGGCGAGGTGGCGGACTGTTATTTTTGTGAGAGGGTTCTGTTAGCGATTGGAGACTCAAGAGGACAAATATGGATGCCATGAAGCAGAGAGGGGAAGAAATGAAAGGAGCAGACTCACTCTCAGTCTCCAACGGATCCCGATCCATCTCATGCTCAGCAACATACACGATACCGTGGACATTGAAAGAGACTTCCTTGGTGTTTGCACCCCAGCCCTCGTTTCCGAAGCAGTAGACGTATTTGCCATCCGACTTGGCATCGAACGAGTAGTCGCCGTTCGACACGGCCTTTTGGTACGTCTCGTAGTTGCCCTGCGGGTTGGTGATCCAGAAGTCGATGTCGAGGTTTCCTGCGTTGCCGAACTCGCGGTCGCCGACCTGGAAGGTGACAGTCATCTTGTCGTCGCGGTGGAGTTCCTCGTGGAAGCACTCGCGGCCGTGGGCGGGGAGCTGCATGTTGTGCGCGAGGGTGGTGGTGGTGAGCGCCGTTATGGCTAGGGCAGCGGTGGTGAGGAGCCGCATCGTGGATAGGTGGTGTGGCGTCAAGGTCGTGGGAGAGGGTGTTGTCGGCGATTGGCCTGAGATGTGATGCCGTCGAGGCTTGGCCGTGGGTGCTGTCGTGGTTGCTGCCAACTTGTGATGCTGTGCTTGTGGTTGCAAGCCCGTGTAGGTAGGTCAACTCGAGTTGGACACTTGTGATCTCCGTAGACTCAGTGCCAAGGGGTGGGTCCTCCCGCAGGCCTGAAAGGGACTAGCGCGGCTCGTCAGGGAAGAAAGCCAGTTGTTCCTGCCAGGGGTACAGCGGCCGATTGAGAAGGCACAATGCTTGAAAGGACCCCATTGTGTGAACGCTGAACAAAGCCAACCAGCCAGCAGTTATCTGGGGCTGAGATACAGACAACGGTGCTAACAACCGCCTTTTTGCTTAAGGAGAAGATGTTTTGGTGTGTGAGTTGCTTTCCCCGTCCAAGACTTGCCATAATGACCATGTGTTCAGAATGAGCCCTTCCCGGCGTGTTCGTGGCCTGGTGTTGAAGGTTGAGGAGGGAGGGAGGGCCCATTGTCTCGAGCACGTCAGATATTCCCCCTTTTCGCAAACACGACGAATCCGGCCCCAATCAGAGAACATGTCATCAGCAAGTGTGCATGCAGAGACCCTGTCTGCCTACTGTCAACACGATCTGACCGGCAGCCGTGAACAGGCCTTTATTACATGCGTGTGTAAACGAGATAGCCGGCCGCTTCCGCTGCCGTCCGTCCACCTGCACAGGTCCCTATCTCGTGCATCCCCTGCCCCAACTGCTGGCCCCGCCGGCCTGAGATCTGGCCAATGAGACAGCCCAGTCGTGGCCAACTGTCTGGATTGGAGCCCACTTGAGCATCCTCGTGCCAGGCACAGGGACCAGATCCTCGATTTCGAGGGGCGGCTTCTTTCTAAGCATTGGGTCGTGAGAGTCACCTTTTTTGTTGCATTTAATATTAGCTTGTCGTTGAAGATCCCTGAGGAAGCTGGATGTTTGATGATCAGTTGGTGCCTGAAGAATTCATGACATGCGGACCCAGCTGATGTCAGAGGCTGGAGCGGCTATTACTACATGGTGTATGTTGTCAAGAGCTCTAGGCCAAGCTGGCCACAAGTCGGTACGGAAATGACTGCTGTAGATATTAATCCGTACTCGTCGACGATTGTGAACACATTGCAACATCTACTTTACTTAGACAGCCAGTGGTCCAAGATTCTCTCGTGATCGAGGTCGCGCGCAGGCAGCAGTCTCCGGGAGCTTGAGGATAATCGGCAAGCTGGTCCATCTCACCAGTCCTGGGTCTGTGCTCGCCACACGGGAATAGGCAGGCAGGTAGGTAGGTATGGAGTAGTTAGATGATGATGTCCTGTTGTTCTCTAGACCAACCGTGGTTGATACGCTCCCTGGCGTATTAGGCATGCGGTTATCCCTGCTGCCAGGTGCTGGTTCACTCACCGCCAGGCCTGGCGTGCGGGTGCTGGTGCTGGCACAGACAGACCCGAAAGGCGTGTGTATGTATGTGTGTGTGCCTGCCGCAGTTCGCCGCCACCCACACACACTTTGCAGCCGGCCAGCCAGCCCACTTGTGTGTGCAGGCCCTCAACCTGCTCCCTCCTGGTTGGGCCATCCCACCTGCCACTGCCACTGCCACGCCGCCGCCGCCGCCCTGCTGCTCCCCCTCCCGCCCAGCCCAGCGGCCAGTGCTCGTTATTTCTCCTGCCTCTGTCCGCCTGCCTGCCTTACCCCCCATCATCATCCCCATCCATCTCCAGATCCAGAATCTCCACGGCATCAACCTCAAGTCCTCTCTTCACTTGAGCAGGTCTCATTGCCGCAGTCTAGTAAGTGATACTACTGCATCTCTCAATCCCCCTCCCCCCCCGTCCACAGGTCCCCGCCTGCCTCGGCCACGCTGTCTTCCGCTGCCGCTCTCGTGCGCTGTCGTTGTCACCTCGCCAATTCTCCCGCTTGCGCCAGCGTCGTGTGCCTTCGAGTCGTCCTCGCCTCAGGACGCCTTCTCGGAAGCCTGCCTCCCCGGCGCCTTCCTCTAGATATGCGCGCCTCTTCGCTGCTGCCTTTGCCATTTCGTGGCAGCCTGGCCGGTGTACCGTTGTCCATCGCTGGTCATGTCAGCCCCTATCGTTGTTGGCGCCATGGCCCATGCCGTCATCCGCCTCACCCTCACTGGTCTGCTACCAGGCACTTGCTACTGGCACATGTGTCCTTCGCGGCCGAGAACGACTTCAAAAAGGGCCGGCAGCGACACCTGAGCGATCACAGCAGACACACCGGAGACACGTCGCATACATTCGCGGATCACGACAACCCCTGTCACCGATACCTCGTCAACAAAACCAGAAAAGATTTCCCCTGAACCACACGCTGACCGACTTCCACCTGCCTTGCAGATTCACAAGTCTCAACCGAGCAACCTAATACCCATCTCCCCTGCTTCTCGAGAACCAAGTCGCCAACATGGGTCTTGCATTTTCCAAGATTTTCGATAAGCTTTGGGGCAAGAAGGAGATGAGAATTTTGATGGTTGGTTTGGACGCCGCCGGAAAGACCACCATTCTCTACAAGCTCAAGCTTGGTGAGATCGTCACCACGATCCCCACCATCGGTACGAGCACCTGCTCCTCCCAGATTTGTGTAATGCGACGATGTCGGTTTTCTAATGCAGTCACCACCTCATAACAGGCTTCAACGTCGAGACCGTCGAGTACAAGAACATCCAGTTCACCGTGTGGGATGTCGGTGGTCAGGACAAGATCCGTCCTCTGTGGCGCCACTACTTCCAGAACACCCAGGGTATTATCTTCGTCGTTGACAGCAACGATCGCGACCGTATCGTCGAGGCTCGCGAGGAGTTGCAGCGCATGCTTAACGAGGACGAGCTCCGGGACGCCATCCTCCTTGTCTTCGCCAACAAGCAGGATTTGCCCGTACGTACTCACCTGCTAGTACACAAACTCTGCCTGTAGTAAAAAGCTAACCTGTAACTTTCGTAGAACGCCATGAACGCCGCTGAAATCACCGACAAGCTTGGTCTTCACGGTCTGAGACAGCGTGCCTGGGTGAGTTCTACTACAGCGTGGTCACTGTCCGACGATACGCGCTTCCTTCTTCTCGAACACTTACTGACATTGCATTTAGTACATCCAATCCACTTGCGCTACCTCCGGTGACGGTCTGTACGAGGGTCTTGAGTGGCTCGCTACCACTCTGCGCAAGGCCGGCCACCAGTAAAAGACTGGACGCGTTACGCTATCTACCTCGGTTCGGTTTAACATCGTTTCTTCGGCAGTTCCCATGGGCCGATTGTATTTCGCTTGTCATTTCCCGGAGCAATCGATATAGTCCATAAACAACGCATTTTTCTATTCCTATTCGCCGTCCTGCGCTTCGCAGGTGCCCGTGTTGTGATATACCCTTCATCACGCGAGCTACCTGCCGGCCTTCTGGCATACGAAGACGTCTATCACGAGTTTGGAACCAAAATGGAGGGCGTCACGGGATGAAGTATGTACAATTTGTTATCGGGACAGATCAAAAGAAGCATCCTCCATATTCATGCCTAGATAAAGTACGATCCATGTATTTGGAAATGGTGTCGTTGAAAGTGCAATCTGCTTGCTTGTGTCAGGATCACGAGGCCGTTGAATCTCGGTCGACAGTACTTCTACGCCCCAATGTGGACGAAAAGCGCGAGAGGTAGTCGGCTCACGCAGCGAAATCTTCGAAGCAGGTTTGCTGCGCGGAAATCTCGAGATACTGAAAAATCGGCCATACCGAAAGGACTTCGCACGCCAGATCTTTCTGGCCAGATTCGGGCAAACGATTTCAGGTAGCGTGTCGGGTATCAAGTTGTCTTTTGGGTTCACCAGCTTGATTGAATGCGTTTATATGGCTTGAGACATCCATTGAGAAATGAGCTTTCATCGACCGCTGACCTTTTGTTAGAACGTAGAATATTCTTGTCCCCGCAAACACTGTACCGGTTCGCACGCCCTGAATTGACGGCCCTGCGTGGGTAGACAAAACGGTAGCGTAACCATAAGGTTATTGCAAGCCATTCTAGGGACCTGACGCCGGCCCCGCCCATCGGCGCCCTGAATTGACATGTGGTGAGGCCCCAACCAATAGCATCGCAAGGTCCTGCGCCCTGGGCCTTTTGTAGCCGGACCGGAAAGCTGTTACTGACCTCGAGAGACACTGGTTTCGTCGAAGCCCTCTGATTGTCTCCAACCTTCAACAACACATCTCCTGGCTTTGACTCTTCCTGTCAATCGTAGACCAGATATCGCCAGAATGAGGATCCAACGAGCCATTGGCCGCGTGCCCAAGGGTCTGGTCGCTCTGCGACGGACTGGCAGCACACCGATCGGTGCCAGAACTGCGTCATCCGCCGCCGTTTGCAGCTCCACATCATCTTCATCACTAGCGACACCTGCCCGTCCATCTCAACGCAGCTGTGTCACCAGCATAGCCCGTTCCTCAGTAGTATCGACCAGCAGCCGCAGCTATGCCTCCTCCTCATCATCCTCAGAACCTCTGCAGCGTACAGCGCTGTACGACATGCACCTCGCCCACGGCGCCAAGATGGTGCCGTTCGGCGGTTTCGAGATGCCCGTACAGTACTCATCCCTCGGGGTCAGTGCGTCGCACCACTTCACGCGGACCAACGCCTCACTCTTCGACGTCGGACATATGGTGCAGCACCGCTTCGAGGGCCCCGGGGCGAGGCAGTTCCTCGAGCGCGTCACTCCGGCCTCGGTGAAGACGCTGCCGGTCCATCAGGGCACGCTGAGTACCCTGCTCTGGCCGGGCACGGGCGGGATCGTGGACGACACGATCATCACCAAGCTGGGCGAGGAGCTGTTCTACGTCGTCACCAATGCGGCGTGCCGTGAGAAGGATCTGAAGTACCTGGGCGAGCAGCTCGAGGCGTTCCGCGGGGAGAATGCCGAGGCAGGGGAGGTCAAGCACGAGGTTCTCGACGGCTGGGGTCTCGTGGCCCTGCAGGGTCCCATGTCGGAGCAGATTCTCAAGGACGTCCTCGCCGACGACGAGTCCGGGTCTCCTGCTGCGAACCTGCGTGAGCTGTACTTTGGACAGTCCAAGTTCCTCAAGCTCAAAGGTTGCACTACGGGGCCTGTGCTGGTCTCACGCGCGGGGTACACCGGCGAAGACGGCTTCGAGATCTCGATCAGCCCCGAAGACACGGTCGCCGTCACTCAAGCGCTGCTTGATACCGCTGGACCGGAGAGACTGCAGTGGGCTGGCCTCGGGGCTAGGGACTCGCTGAGGCTGGAGGCGGGGATGTGTCTGTACGGACACGACCTGGACGACACTACGACGCCCGTCGAAGGTGCGCTGGGCTGGGTCATCGGTAAAGACCGTCGGGATCCCAAGACCCCTGCCAACCAGCAGTTCCACGGCGCGGAGGTAATCCTCCCACAGCTCATCCTCAAGAGCAAAGGCGGCAAAGGTGTCGATCGGCGCAGGGTCGGCCTGGTTGTGTCTGGGGCGCCGGCGAGAGAGGGCGCGGAGATTCTGGACAAGGAAGGGAACAAGATTGGCGTGGTCACCAGTGGGTGCCCGAGTCCTACGCTGGGCAAGAACATCGCCATGGGGTATATCAAGGACGGGTTGCACAAGAGTGGCACGGAGGTCGAGGTGCTTGTCAGAGGGAAGAAGAGGGCTGCTGTTGTGAGTAAGATGCCGTTTGTTCCTACGCAGTACTGGAAGGGGATTGCGCCGGCCTAAGGCGGTATAGACGAAGATACGAGAGTTCGAAGGCAGTGTGTGTGTGTATGGGAGAGAGAGGGAGAGAGGGAGAGAGAGGGGGGGGGAGGGGGGACGGCTGATGGCAAAAGAAAGGACGAGAGGGATTCAAGGAATTGTGGGAAGGAAAGTTGGCCGTGAGCAGTATCGAAAGAGCTTCAACGCATATATGCCAGTCCTACTTATCGTGGCAAGGAAAATGGGAAAGGGAAGAAGATCAAATGCAAAACACGCAAAATCACAAGCTTTCAAAAGGCGGCATGCGTGAAAGATTGTGTGCCCATGAAATCAATGAAAAACTCTCTGCGACATGGGCTCAAATTTCTGTGATCAGAGTATCAATTATAATGCACAACACTCCGCATTCATCTTAACAAGTATTTCGCAATCGCTCGATCTAATGCAATGCCACCGCAAAATCCGATCGCCGCCGTCTGTAACGAACACGGCCTAATTGCGAATCTCCCATAACCTGACCTTGCCCCCTTCATTACCAACCGCCAGCATGTCGCTCTTGCGCCCAAACGCAACGGCAGATATCCTCCCAAGCGGCGTCTGCTCCGTCGGCCAGTTGCGATACACGGTGCAGCTGGGCAGATGCGCGAGCCGCAAGGCATCCTTCTTGTGCTTGCTCGCCAGGGCCAGAAGCTGCCCGTCGGGGCTGAACGTCAGGGTCGTGCAAGGGGTGGTGAGCTGCTCGAACGTGCGCCTGGGTGTGGGCCGGTCGTGCAGTGTCACCGGGTGGTCCAGGTCGTCGTCGTCTTCTTCCGCGATTAGGGTCTCGCGGTCGTAGATGTTCACGATGCCGCTTGCCGAGCCGACTGCTACCCACTTGTCGCCGCCGAGGATGGCGAGTCCTGAAGATTGCGAAGCTGGGTTCTTGCCGCTTGGCCGCCCGGCTCCGCTGAGTGCAATGGCCGATGCGCCGTTCGACCCTTCGTCGTTCCATATTCCCAGGAACCGTCTCGAAGCCATGCTGAACTCGCCGACCTGGCCGCCCTTGCCGAGGATCGTCATGCCGTTGCCGTTGCTCCACCAGCAGAAATCGATGATACCGCCCCTGCTGTCCAGACGCGCGGCCGAAATCCACTGCATCGTATTGACGTTGAGGATGTTGATGATACCGCCGCCCTTGCGCGTCGAGGCGATCAGGCCAAGGTACCGCCCGCATGGACTTGTCTTGAAGCGTTCCCATGTCTTCTGCTCCAGCCTGTGTCCTTGTATCTTGTGCGTCTTTTGTATAGCGCCTGTGGAAAGTTCCCAGGAGTGCATGTATTTCCTGCGACCGGCGAAGAAGATGCGATCGCCGTCCGGATAAAGAAACTCGGCGTGCTGAACTGGGACCTGCTTGATCTGGACCGAAGTGAGGAGGGGGTTCGGCGTCGGGTGGGCGGTCGGCGCGATGTGATGGAGATGCATGATGGCGGAGGTGCTCGAAGAGAGCAGAACGGGGTACTCGGGGTGGAAGGACAGCGATGTGACCACGTCCTTGTGCGTGTCGGGGATGTCGCGAGACCGCTGGATGTCGAGGACTTCGGGCCGGAGCTTTCTCGTCTTCTTGCCGTCAGTGCCGGCGAGCGCTCTAGCATCGCGCAAGAATCGGTCAAGAGGGAGAGCCTCTGCTTCATCAATTTCGCCCCCTCGCATCTCCTCATCCGAGTCACTACCCAGGGCTTCGGAGTCGTCGTCGGAGCTGCCATTGGCAACAGAAGATCTCCTGCGTCGCTTCGAAGGCCGCTCCTCGGCCTCGCGAGCCCAGTCGGGCTTGGGGTTTAGTCGCAGGTATTGCGTCCGCAGGCGCCTGATGTATTCTGTCCCGCTAACAATGTCCTCGGCTTCGCTTATCCGGAGTTTCCGCAGCTGCCCAACTCCCGCGAGAGAGATTGTGAAGCGCTCGTCGTCGCTGTCTTCCCATGCCGGTGGATCGCCTTGGCTCAAGCCTGCCAGGCCGCTGCCGTCCGCCTTGCCAATTTGCACGTCGTCCTCGTCGGCACCGCTTGGTTTTGAGCCGCTGACATCGAATGTGAAGAGGTCCGCATCGTCCATATCGGCGCTATCCGAGTCATCCTCGTCTACGAATCCCGCGCGAGCCCTACCACCAAGCGCAGAGTCGACCCCGTCGATACCCTCGCCATTGAACAGCGCATCTTTGAAGTTGGCGCTATCGCCAAGGACAAGCTTCTCGAGATCCTCCTCGTCTGAATCCTTGTCGAAGATGCGCGGGTCGTCCTCGGCTGACTGCAAGCTCTCGTTGTCGCTGTCGTTGTCGTCGCTGCCGTGGATGGAGTCTTCTTGCTCGGCGCTCGACGACATGAAGTCGGAGTCCTCTTCCGGGGCTTGCTTGCCCTTTCCTGTTGGCGGCATTTTGGGCGTCAACTTGGGGTTAATCTGGATCTTTGTGGACCACCAAGTCAAAGCCTTGTTGTCTTTGCCTGCACAAAACTTCATCTAGGCCTGCACGACGATGCCCCGAGGTGCGGCAGCCCGCGCGGGCAGCTTCCCAGAAATTTTTGGCTATCGATAAGTGCGCTGGGGTGGGCGCTAGGCCCCTGTCCGTAGTGCTGGGCTTAGCGCCGTCTCAGCTGTTTAGCACTCCAATGTGCTGGAAGTAAGCTTCATGGTCTCTGACTCTTATGACTGCAAGTTTTTCTGCTTGCTCGAGAAGTGCACGTGGTCGAACAGCTACATTGCTGTCAACAAGTCAATACGTACAGGTCAATACCAACAGTTCAACTACAGAATTATTTCGAAAACTTCTTTCGCGAATTATGCGCATCAAAGTACTGAAGGCTAGGCTATCCATTCCGACTTCAGAGCGAATGTCGTGTATCACTCCTCCTCATAGTGCTTCTTCAAGTCCGCAACCACGTCCCGCCCAGTGAACGTCTTCATCAACTTCTTCGTGCCCGCACGCCGCGAATAGCCAATCCAAGACGGCAGAACCCTGATCCAGGGCAACGCATGCGCAAACAAAGGCAACACAACCTCTCCGCTCGTCCCGGAAACCACCTTGTCCACCATCGCCTCCGCGACCGTCTCCGGGCGCAGCGTAGGCATCAAGAAGGGACTTATGCTCGCATGCCCAGCGAACAGTGCCGTATCCGTGGGGCCCTGGTGCACAATCACAGTCCGCACCCTGGGCGCGTTGTAGTGCGTCTTGAGCTCCGCGGACAGCCCCTCGTGAAAGGCGAGGGCAGCGGCCTTGGTACCGCTGTAGTCGACGAGCCGTGGTGAGCAGAGGTGGCTTGCCACGCTGGCGACTGTCATGACCATCCCGTGGTCCGCGCGGATCATGGCGGGGAGGAATTCCCGGACAGTGTAGTAGTGCGCGAATGTGTTAACTTCGTAGGTGAAGCGTAGGTCGTGGTCTGTCGTGTCGAGGACTGTCTTGCCGCGGGCGACGCCTGCGTTGTTGATTAGGACTGTGGGCGTGCCGACCTCGCTGCGGATTTGCTGGGCTACTGCGGCGACTTTGGCCGACTTGGTGAGGTCGACTTGGTAGTAGTGCACATTGGGTCCTGGTGATTCGTCAAGTCAGATTTTGAAAATGGCTCTCCGAGGTCTCTCTTCGTGTTGTGAGAACTTACCAGCCTCATAACTCATTGGCAGAATGTCCAGCACAACGACCTTGACTCCCTTCTCACTCAGCAGTTGGACCACATGCCCTCCGATTCCACCAGCTCCGCCCGTCACCACGACTATCTCCTTTGACCAGTCATACTTGTCGCTAAGTCCGTTGTTCACGGCGCGGTCCGAAAGCTGCCTGTTCAGCCAGCGAGCAACCGCGATACAGGTGAGCGTGCTCAACCTGGATAGTGCTAGTGGGTGTGACAAGGAAAGATCCTTGCCCTGTCCTGTAAACCGAGCGAGAAGGAACAGCGGGACGAGTAGAGCAGGATTGAGAGCGGTCTTGTCGATGAGTCGGAAGACGACGTCTGCGCAGAATCCCTCACGGGGAAGCCAGCCTTTGTGAGCTGGCATGGTGGCTGGAAGGTCTCTGGGGATGTTAAGAGCGACAGGAAGAGTTGCGCGAGGCTGTGGTAGCAAGAAGCTTCTGAGTAGCGCACCAATTCCAAGGGTATGGTTCTTGAACCTTTCCCCGTTTTCGAGATAAGGCTATGCGTAAATCGCTCTATTGGCTATGTAGCAGCCTGATTTAGCATCACACAGGGACGGGAGGAGTGTGGTTCAACCTGTACTCGCACGAAGGCAGTAGTGAAGGGAGCACTATATATCGCTCAAAAACAAAGCAAGATTCAAATTCAAATTTTGCAGAAGTCCATGGTACATATACTAAATTTATATATAGGTATGAGAGTAAGCGAATGATAAGCACTCTTCTTCAGGGAAGCGGGATGTTTGCTCGAAAGTTTGCCAGATTCATCCAACAACCATAGGGCTGTTGAAGCATGTCAGCCCGCAGGGATCCCTGCCGATCTCACGGGTGCTTCCATCTGTGTGCGGCGGCGCTAAGTCCCCGTGCACTGCGTGATTGGTGACATACAGTAAGCTACGGCCAAACGACAGAATTGCGATCACCTTGTGTTCTGCAGTTTTGTGCATGATTTGCAATATGTGCATATTGGAATGAACGCAGGACAGGTAGACTACAACAGACTACCAGACCTAATGCTACAAACTTGAGAAACTTGAATTCTCTCAACAATGAGATACGGCGCTCATTGCGACCATGGCTACTCCTATAGCAAGACTCCAGGACGGCCGAATGGACGTGCCTGTGCCCGTTCCTGGCACTGGAAACGTCTGCTGAACCACTGTCGCATCCCCCGGTGCAAAGAGCACACCCACATCTTTGGTGCTTGCCACAAGGGCTGCCTCAGCTTCCTCGAAAGATGCTAAAGGGTTGTTCAGAAGGTCGCAGGAAGGTCTACCTCCTTGAGTATCGCCCCCCGTAAAGTTTGAGCCGCCGCCACTGATACTTTGGATGCTGTTGGTGACAGAGATCGGCACGTTGAAGATGGTGTAATGAGCTGCACCGTTGAGCACAAAATTTTGGCGTATGGAAATCTATCGCAAGTTGTCAGCAAGAACTTCTTTCATCTGAAAATGCACGCCAAGCTGCGATGACGGAAAGAATGTCAGTGGCATACGTTGTACTGCCCACGGGCACTTTCAGCTGAATCTGGTTGTCCATCTCCCATTAAGCAATCTGGCCAAATCCACTTGACGTGCTTGACGGTGCTGCCAGGTTCAGAGAGCATGATGTCACCCAGACTCGAGTTGTCAGCCGCGGCCGTCCCGTTGGTGATGGTGAAGTTCCGACCTGTCACATAGCTCTGTAGGAAGATGGTAATATTGTGGATGCGACTGGGCGTGTCGACAGGATATGGCGGTAGCTGTAGCTTTCCATTGGCCGAAACATCGAGCGCAACTTCAATAAGCTCTGCTCAAGTTGCCAGTCAGACCTTCTCGTCCATAGAACAGGAGAACGGAAGAAACACTTGTCCTGGGAAGAACACGTACCTCCGCCGAGGGGAGTGCCAGGTTGTGGTGCGTCCAGCACAGCAGGACCAGGCGTGAAAATCTGCCCGTTGTATATTGTGAACTCGGAGGCCACCGTGGATTCGAGGAGTAGCACCACTGCAACCAGCGCAGCAGCCGCCCACCGCACCATGATCATCAATATTTCGAGACGATCCGGGAGCCGTATTGTCGGGCTTCGAAAATGGAGTGTTTTCGAGACTGAAGCAAGAACTTGCAGGTAGGCGTTACCCGCCCGGCGGGAGCATTGGCATATTTGAACGACGAGCGTGTCTTGCGACAGGCCTGTGTTCAGGCGAATGGTGTGGAGGACTGGGTTCATGAAACCGGCTTCTCGATGGCAGACCAGGGTCACGGAAAGACGGGACGTGGACGAGAAATTGGGCCCCGTGCTGTCGGTTCTTGCCGAAGAGGGGCCATTCATCCAGTCCTGCATTTGATTGTTCAGGATGGCCGAAATATAGATGCGACACTGGTAACCTTCTTACCCAACAGTCTTTGGGAGCCTCACACTTTGTGTCGATCATTGTGATTAAATGTGTGCTGGACACAGATGGCCAGCCACAATGCTCGACGTCCTTTCCGTGGCGTCTTACACCAGTGCCGGTCGCTCCTGCAACACGACGAGTAATTATGCCACCATAACTTCAGCCAACACAATTTTTCTTTCCACTTTTCAATCCAAGTCATCCATCTCCCGGCACGCAAGAAGCCCAGAGGTGACCTTGAATCACAATTTCCACCTTGGTGGCAGGGTGATATACGGATATCTCTGATGCCATCGCGGAGCTGAACGGAGCAGCGGCGCTCGCCGAATGGCCCACTTCAGCTGGCGATTGTCGGAGACGCTACCGACAATGACTACCGCGCCCTTCTGCTTGTGCCCGCACATACATCAACCGTTCCTTCAAAACCCCGACTTTCTTTCGCATTCTCTCTTCCCCCAATTCGAGCTGCAGGTTTTCTTGGCCCCGTATTGGTCATTCAACAGGACTGAAGACCGGTTTTCGAACCCCAGCGTCGACCAAAGCTCTCTTCAGGCTCAATCACCACAACACCAACAATGCTTGCCAGAAGCTTGATCTACCGGTCATCCTCAATGCCACTAGCTAGACGGCTTTGCCCGACCCGGCTCTCCTCCCGTGTGCTGACAAGACGGGCATTTTCGACTCCGGTGTCCGCTGTATGGCAGGACGGGCTCAAGAACCTTCTTTACGTGTCTGAGGAGGTTACGGATGCCATTGCCACTAATAAGCCGGTCGTGGCACTTGAGTCTACCATCTACACTCATGGCGCAGTCGAAGACCTGGGTCTCGAGGAGATTGTGCGGGCAAATGGCGGTGTCCCAGCCGTGGTTGGCGTTCTCGATGGCGTGCCGTCTGTAGGATTGCTGCCACACGAGATCGACCGTATGTGCCAGGGTGGAGCGAAGAAGGTCTCTCGCAGGGACATTGCCTATATTGTTGGCAAGGTGAGAGAAATCCATTAACGAGGCATCCTGGCCAGCGGAACCGTATCGCTAACAGCATAACCAGGGTCTCATGGGCGAGAAGCTGAATGGAGGCACAACAATATCTGGTACCATGCTCCTCGCACGCCTCGCAGGCATCAGAGTTTTCGGTACTGGCGGCCTTGGTGGCGTACATCGTGGCGGCCAGGACAGCATGGATGTGTCTGCCGACCTCACAGAGCTCGGCCGTACCCGCGTAGCAGTCGTGTGCAGCGGTTCAAAGGGCTTCCTCGATATTCCCAGAACCTTGGAATACCTCGAAACTCAGGGAGTGCTCGTGTCCACCTTTTCTGATAGTGCCGCACCCAAGGTCGACTTCCCTGCCTTCTGGGCACGGGAGAGCGGTATTAACAGTCCCTCAGTCGTGTACAACGAGCAGGAAGCCGCGGCCATGATCCTAGCCCAGGAACGCCTAAACATCGAGACAGGTCTCCTGTTTGCCTCGCCCATCCCTGAACAATATGCGATTCCTCGAGACGAGATGACCAGCATCATCGATCAGGCCGTAAGAGAGTCAAACGAGCAAGGTGCCCATGGGAACGAGAACACACCTTTCATCCTCAAGAGGATAAAGGAACTTACCAACGGCCGCAGCGTGCCGGCCAACAAGGCCCTTGTTCAGTCCAACGTCGATCGGGCCGCTAAGATCGCAGGCGCTATTTCGCAGATGGTGTCTGGGGAAATTGTACTACCTGCGAAGCAGTGAGCCTCTAATCAAGCATTTTTCGCAAGCCGTGCCTAATGGATGTACCGCCCAGGGTGAAGTCAACCAACCGAAAGTCAGTGAAATCGCACAGTGTCAGCTTTGCCCAACAACAAGCGTCTTCTAGATCCGATCGCACCGACATCCTGGTAGCTGGATCTGTAGCAGTTGATTTGAGCTGTGATTACGCAAGTGGAATCGCCGCGAGCTCACCAACACCAAATTTACACACGTCGAATCCAGCCAAGATCAGCCAGTCTATCGGTGGTGTCGGTCGAAATGTAGCTTTGGCAGCACATAGAGTGAATAGCGAGGGTAAAGTCAAGCTCTGCAGTTTAATAGGTGACGACCTGTGAGTATTTTCCGCTTGGAAATCCTCGCCGCGACGGCTTCACATAGCGCGTTCTCGACTAACGATAAATCGCCCGATGCAGAGCTGGGTCTACCGTGCTTACATCCCTTGATGCCTGTGGTATGGACACTTCCTTGGTCAAGCGGTTGGACGTCAAGCAGAACTCAGGGAACAGAACCGCGCAGTATGTCGCAGTCAATGACGCCAACAAAAACCTCGTCGTAGCCATGGCGGATATGGGCATTTTCACAGCACAATCCTTTTCTGCGCACTGGCACGAAGTGGTTTCAAAAGCGTGTCCGAAGTGGCTTGTCATCGATGCAAACTGGTCCGATGCCGATATACGTGGCTTCGTCAATGCTGTCAAATCCAACAATAACAATGCCCAGGTAGCCTTTGAGCCGGTGTCACTTGAAAAGTCCACCCGCTTGTTCTCTGGGTCAAAATTCCTCTCGCCCCTCAGCGTCTTCCCGGACGCGAGCATCCAGCTTGCCTCACCGAACCAATACGAACTTCAGGCGATGCATGATGCCGCCCAAGCCAATGATTACTTCGAGTCACAAAAATGGTGGGATGTGCTCGATGCTTTTGGTCTACGTGGGGCACGGGACAAGTTCGTTGCCCTGACGTCTGCCGAAATCACCGACACCGGCATTCCGCAGCAGATTGTCCGCCTATTGCCATACATTCCGACAATAGTCACCAAATTGGGCAACAAGGGAGCGCTACTGGCCACGGTCCTGCCACGCGATGACCCAAAACTCTTCGACGCGGCCCATGAGCCGTACATTCTCTCGCGAAGCAACAGCAGCCCGGACCATTACACCCAGGTCGGTGGTGTCTATATGCGCATGTTTCCCACTGTGGAGACAGTCGCGGAGCAGGATGTTGTCAGTGTAAACGGCGTTGGAGACACATTCCTAGGCGTGCTGGTCGCTGGACTGGCCCAAGGCGGCAAAGTGGAGAATCTGGTTGATGTTGCGCAAAAGGGTGCAGTACTCACGCTCAAGAGCGCTGAGAGCGTGAGTGCGCAGCTTGGTGAGATTGAGGGGGAGTTGAGGTTTCTCTCGTCACTAGGCACGCGGTAGTCTATCTGGAGTGAAGCGTAGCAAGTCGGGGGTGATGCGTGTCTTTCTCTCGGGAAACCTACATCCAGGTCAATGTTCAGCATGGACGAACCTTGTTCCCAATACAGTAATGACCCGCAAACACATTTGCTGGCCCAGACAACTGCCACTAGCCAAGAGCTTCTGATGGGACATCTCGGGCCGATGTGGACTCCCGCTCCGTAGATGAGGAAGAGGAGCATCACGCTGAGCGCCCGAATTAGCAGGATAGTTATATTTGGCATAGCATAATATAAAGAGCCGCGTCTCCATGTATTCTTGCGCTTAAAATCAAAGAGGGGATGCTTAAGCGCCGGAACCGACCGCAGGGATGGACGAATGCGGCGTGGGGTTATTGGTTCTGCACATTACTTGCAGCTTCAACCTGCAGGCTGCACGCAAAGTGAGATTGACCGTGGGAATTGAAAACGAGCACCTGGCTTCGCAAGCCAGGGCTGGCAGACGAAGGAAAAGAGAACGACAACGTGAGCAGGCGTTGGTGCATGGAGCCGGGGTGTCGGCCGTAAGTGCCATGCATTCTTCTTATTATGGTAGGGCTGGCTGGCTAAAAATAGCGGAAAAGGGGACCGGCCGCTGCGGGGAATGGCTCAGCCACTCACTCTCGGCAAGGGCTCGCTCGCTATTTGCGCTGCTTGACCTTGAGTGCTGGGATCCCCATGCTGCCTGCTGCCCGCCAGCTTCCCAGTGGGCTGTGATTATCACCTCCTCAGCCAAAGGTTCTGCCAACACTGACAGCACAGCAAGTTGGGAAGCTGCGCTAGGGCAGTGTTGGTTGGCTGCAACGTCCACCAGCGATTCTTGATGCCTCTTGCGAGGCGCTGCTCTCACTGCTTACCACCGCCGTCACACCAAGCAGAGCTGAGCGAGGCTGAGCAAGCGTCCACACAAAGTACACTTGGGCCAAGCAGCAGTGCGGTCTGGTAGACGACACCGAGACCCGGGATACAAGCCTTTTCCCAAGACGGCAGCCCAGCTGGCACCAGCCCATCAGCTCGGCGGCGACAGAATGGGATTGTTGCAAGGATGAGGCGCGGGACGACAGGACAAGCGCAGCACATCCATGTCTCGACTACCCGACTACTTGCATAAGCGCATCTCGTGGCTTCAGCTAGGCTGAAAGTCGACTCCTTGCACGTCCCGCACTTATAACAATGGCGGCTCCCCGCCCTGGTCTCCTGCCCTGCAAGCAAACAATGTCGTTGGCCGTTACCCGACGCCGGACACCCCTCCTCGCCTGGGAATACATCTTCGGACAACTGCCGACGATCTGTCGTTGACATCCCCCGACCAAAGTTAACAGTTCATCTTCGACCTGCCTGGACAACAAGACTCGAGGCACACCGGTAAAGCCTGCTGTCAGCCACGCCGACAGCATGGACACTCTTCGCCAGCTTGCAAAGCTGCCCAGCGACAAATTCGCCAACGACACTGCCCAGAACACAAAGCTCCAATGTATTTCGATTCGGAACTACAATAACCCCACGAGGGAACGCACAATGACAGTCCTGGATGAGCTTCCATGGAGGGCAATGCAGGACCTTGGTGCCCGCGAAACAGAGCCGGACGTCAGCGCGGCCCTCACGCTCATAAAGATTCCTCGCGACGACAATGAAGTCATTGGCGTGCCCGAAAGTACGTTCCAGGAGCTCTTCAACGCCTGCCGGCTCGATCCACGCTTCCTCCATCTGCTGCGGAGCAACCGTTACGGCCTACACTATGAGTCGTGGCAGCGCAGACACTGCTACTACATCGGCACCGTGCTCTATTCCATCATGTGGGCCTTCAACCCGCGCACGCGCATCACCAGGGCCATCCTGCTGCTCAGAGAGAGCGGCAAGACCCGCTCCTTTTCAGATTTTCAGCGCATCCTAGGAATGGAGAGCACTAGGCTACACACTCCTTTTGTGTTGTCCTGGGTAGCTCTTGTGCAACTGAGTAACTGGGTCGACCTGGTCACGTACTCGCAGCTAACGGCAGTCCGCAAGCTGGAGAACACCACAGGTCATGGCCCGTATGGCGGCAATCCTGCCGTTGTCAAGCTCAGGCAGCAACAGGAGAACATGGAGGAGCTGACCAAGGCATCGCGCAAAGTCGGCTCCGTTCTCGTTGACCTTGCGAACCAGTCTAGACATGTCGCCATCGGTCTGAGCATAGCCTCACATCTCATGTCGGCCACCAAGCTCGACCAGCTCGAGTCCTACACTGCCGACCATGCCAAGGATGTTTTTCTCGAGCAGCTAGAGGCCTTCACCAGCGGCATACCCTCCATCAAGCGCAGCCTGACAGACTCCAAGGAATACATCTTGTACATCCAAGAGCGGACAAGAAATCAGGCCACAGTGGTGAGTACCTTCAGTGATAAAGCTCATGGCTTCCCCGCTAGTGTAGTAGCTGAGCAAGAGACTGACGGTATCTGCAGATCACTTCATTGTTGACACACGAAGACGCCCGCATCAGCATTAAGCTCGCCCAAGCTAGCAAAGAGTTGGCGGAAGCTGCCAAGAAGGACAGCTCCGCTATGAAAACGATTGCCATTATGACTATGCTCTTCCTCCCGGGGACATTCTTCTCTGCTCTTTGGGCAGTACCGAGTCTAAAGTGGGACCAGCCAGGTGTCATCCAGGACAACTTTTGGATCTACTGGGCTTTCACGATCCCAAGCACGATTGTCATATTCGCTGTCTGGTTCGGCCTGCACCGGTGGCGATACTCCACGATTCCCACCGTCTCGACAATTTCTGCATCCTCTTCGTCACTGTTATCCTCGATATGGCCCAGACCGAAGAAGTCGGGCAGAAAGGGGAAATTGAACACAGCCTGGCCTGCGGGCAGCGACTATCTCCCCCTTGCCATTGGCGGGACGAACCCGGCCTCAGTATCCATGCAACATCTTAACAACGATTTGCCAGCGCCCACGTCTGTGCCGATACATGACGAGATGCAGCAAGTCTCGTACCACCAAACTTCTGTTCCCGCCTATGCCTTTACCATGACAAACGATGCTCAGGAACCCCCAACATCGGTCCCCTTTATCTCAGATGGGGCGCACGACTATCAGCCGACGTCGGTCACATATATAAGCCCATATTACAGTGCTGGTCTATCGCAAAGTCCAGATACCGAGGCGTACGGGCAAGCCGGTTCTCCTGAAGCGAATCACTATAATACCACGCAGTGGTCCACACAACGACAGCAACAACAAACACATGGCTACTCTCAGCAGGAGCAGCAACCCGAACAACAAATTTATGCAGTATCCGCGCCTCCACCAGCGGCGGCAGCAGCAGCAGCAACAGCCCCTTTCGTCGACCCCCCACGGTACAATGGGGTTTACCACTATCCCCAGGCCATATATGGCGATGCCAGACCTACCGCGGCCACCACCCCTGCCTTCACGGCGAACCAGCAACAGCAACACGTGGCAGGTGTGGACACGCAGGACTGGGCGCAACCTTCACCTCTATCGCCTGCTTCTGGCGGCGGTATTGGCGCGACAGCAGCAAACGGGCTAGTCCAGCGCACACGACCGTTTGCCCCATCGCCGAGGACAAACTGATGAGTAATGTACAGGACTGTTTTAATGCCTCTTCTGGATGATTCGTGTAGTTGTTGTTTTATTTTGGACTTAATTCTTCTTGTCTCTTGCTTTTCACTTATCCTTTTTAATCATTTGTATATCCCGGGAAAAGCGAGGCGTTTCGGTCAGGGGAATTGTCAACTTCAGAATGCTATAGAGATATATCAACTAATGCAAAGAAACGCACATAGCATGCTATAGGTGCAATATACCATGCAAAATATCTAGACGATCTCCCTCTCTCATCAGCAATAACAAGAAATCACTGCGCTCCACTCATAGCTTGGGCTTCTCCTTGCGCCCAGTCTTAACGTGCGGCGAGAACTTGCCCTCGAGGAGGTAATCCGGGTATCTCATACCGACATCCAAGCCAACGGTCGAATTGCCGGCGCGCCACCCAGCGCCGTCAACAACAAGGATATCACCATTGACGTAGTTGCCCGCGTCACTGAACAAGTACACCGTCGCATCAGCGATATCCCTCACTGTGCCCATCCTGCCCGACGGGATAGTACGGCCCATCTGCTTCGCCGAGATCTTGCTGCTAGCCAACCTCTCCATGCCCTCGGTGCCCTCAATACCACCAGGGGTGACCACGTTAGCAGTTACGCCAAAGGGCCCGTACTCGAGCGCCACTGAGACCATGATGTTGTCCACGCTCGCTTTCGCAGCCATAACGTGCGCCTGCATGGGCGAGCCGGTGTAGTGGAACGCTGCGGAGACTGCGATTATGCGGCCGCCCGTAGCTACCCCGTCCGCAGGGGGAGGGTTTGGGTTGCGCTTCGCCGACTCGACGAGGTAAGGGATTGTGGCTTTTACTGTGTTGTAGGTGCCCATTACATCGATCTCCATGACGGTGCGGAAGGCGTTGGAGGACAGGCCTGATATTGGGGCGACGAAGTTTCCTGCTGCGCCAGCGCTGTGTGTTGTGGAAGAAAAGGTCAGCCAGGAGTGTTGTATTAGCGATAGGATAGGGTGCCGGGGCAATAGGATGGGACGGGTCGAGGCGAGGGTCGGCTTACATTACGAAGTCGATGCTTCCAAGCTCGTCGGCGCATCGCTTGGCGGCGTTGACAAGTGCTTGGGGCTAAGGTTTGTACGGTCATGTGTCAGCGACGCATTACCGCCTATTCTCTATGGTGCACCTCCTTCCCAAGTCTAGCGGCAAGAACATACATCGCGAACATCACAACCTCCGATACCGATAACCTTGGCACCCGGTCGTGCAGTGGCAATGTCGGCGGCCATGCGCTCCGTCTTCTCGACGTTGCGACCGATGATGGCGGCATCGGCGCCCAGGGCGACGAGGGCGCGAGTCTGCGCGGAGCAGATTGAGCCTGCGCCGCCTGTTACGAAGGCAACTCTACCAGCTATTGTGGAGGTAGCGTGTTAGCGGTTTACGATGATGTGTTGGAGGAGCACGAGATGTGGTGGTGAGCGAGGGCTACCTACCAAAAATGCCATCTTTCCAGACGTTGCTGAGGTATTGGGACTTGGGGACCGGCATGATGACGTTGCTGGGGTGGTTGTGTGTCTCGCAGTCGTGGTTTGGATCGCAGCAATCGCGAGGTCGTATGCTTGAACAGGTTAAGCTTGGCAAGTAGTTCCGGCAATCGTGCTAGGAGGGCGGGTATGAACAGGAGTAGGAAAGAAATGGCGAACAGAGCTCAGTCGAAAGGAACGTCTGTGATGGGAAAGCTGCTCGTGGCAGGCACGTTGCAGAATGCAGGCGCTACCCAGGTACTTGCCGGGAAGTGGGCCCTCACGGCAGGCAGCGCAACGCGAGCAAGTAGGAGCGAGTGCGAGAGCCTCGGCTCCGGGGATGGCAGGGGGTCCTGTCCGTTCTGGGGCTGGACCCATGGTCGAGTCCCACTGCAGCGCGGAACAGCACCGCAATGCTGTATGCGAGTATCGACTTAGGTAAGCAGTGAGCATGATTGGGTGGTCGGTGCCAAAGTCTCTGGAGAAGACGCAGAGTGTGAGTCTGGATGTATCTTGCCATGTGTGGTGACAAGTTAGCCCAGAGTGCGGCAGGAAGAGATCAAGCTGAGTGCAGTGGAGGCGACGGATACCATGCATGGCAAGAAATCGTGTACTATTCTAGTGAGCGTGCCTCTTGCCGGGAACTACGGGAGGAGGCACGATTGATGCATCAATCAGACTTCACATGATGCTTCAGTCCAAGCAGAAATCCACTGCAGTTTTTGGCCTAGATTCACAAGCGAGAAAACGACACCAAGCGACGCCGATTATTGTATACTGGATACGACCTTGACGTTGTACCAGCCCAGCGACAGTCCTGTGCAATTCTCTTGTCTGCCCTCGCAAATCGCTCTGCTGGCCACTTATCATGATCCGCTGTGAGCAGGTGGGTTTTCTGAGAAACAAACGCTTGTGTTGAAGAGGCTGAAGGAACACACACACATACTTTATCTAATACGTAGCAACATCCCAGGCTGGAGGATCTGAATGGGGGACTATCCGCGCTAGGGCGGCTGCGGGGAAGCTTACCGGCGACCACGCTTGTGCCCATCAGGAAGTGGACGAGTGGCCACCATGCCCCAGTACTACATGGAGGTTTGGACCAACTTAGATGGCAAAAAGTGTCATGCGTCATCCATCAGGCACGCAGCCTCCAGGATAGCGGCACAGGTAGCCATGTATGTGACCTTGGGCAGCGAGTGAGTTGGTTATATGCCTTTGTCTACTAACATAGGCTGCCTCGCCATGCAAATGGACATGCTCCTCACCCGAACTCATGAATGCATGCCAACGTGTCTGAGGCAGCAAGGCAGCGAGGCAGCGAGTCAGCGATGATGCCCCTTGCAGAGAGCCGTCTCAAGGTTGTATGTTTCCCCGAACCAGTCTTTCTGAAGGCATCAGCTCTGATGCTATTACTGGCTGGGGACCAGAGTCGAGTGCGTGCGGAGCAAATGCACCCAATGACCCCGCGGCACCTGCCGCCACCTTGGAGCTTGTCTGCACGTACGTTGCGTGCTCCCCAACAGCACTGAGCTCCCACCCAGTCATCGCCTGCGTGACTCAGTCTCACACGACCCGGCAGACAAAACCACCACCGCCACCACCACAACCACCCAAGGCTCTGAGCTTGTGGCGGCCATTCTCCATCGACGTTCCATCTCGAAAGTCTCAGGTGCATCTCGCCGCCACCGACCGCAGCCATGTCGTCCCGCAAGGTCTCTGTCTGCAAGTTCGTGGGCACCGTCACTCTCGGCCTCATGACGGTACGTGCGACAATGCCTCACAGCTCTTCACCACACCCTCCAAAGATGTAGTCTCTTGCTAACACGCTCCTCTATCCATTGCAGGGCGCCTCGTACACACTTACCACACTCACCATACCCTCTCTCCTCGAACTTCCCTCCGCCTCCTCCGCCGCAAAGGCCTTCCGCACCCTCTCGTCCACAGCCACCGCCAACCTCAATGTCCTCACCACTGTCTCCTGTTCCGCCTTCCTTCTCGCCTTTGGTCTCTCGCCCCGCGGCTTCAGACATCCATACCTCCTCTACACCTCCTTCCTGTGCCTCGGTGCCCGCGTCGCCACCTCCGCCGCCCCAGTCCTGATGGGCTCGTCCACCTCATCGCCCTCCAGCAAGGCCGCCGCTCAGAGGAGATCGGCTGCCGCACAGGCGCGCAAGGAAAAAGCTGCCGCGAAGCGCATGGAGCAGAGCTACGAGATGCTTGGGTCTGACGCCCACAGCGACGAGGGCAGTGCCAGCATCAGCGGCGAGGACTTTGATGATGAGATCAACGGCGAGGAGGTGCGTGCCGAGGTCCAGGCCTTTGTCAAAACGCAGCTCGTTCAGACTGTCATTTCTGGTGTGGGCTTCGCGATGGCCGTTGTTGGACTTTGGGGTGATGGCGCGCCTGCCCCGGCTATCTTCATCCAGGTCTGAGTGGGTTGATGACCAGCTTGAACACGACCTACGGTTTCACACGACCCTGCTCAATTATTCGGCCATGTTGGGCTATGCTTTTCGATGTCTTGATTTTGAATGGAAGTGCACTGTTTATACGATGACTTTCAGGAACGACACACACACACACACAATTAAGAATATTAGGAGAAACCATTGGAGTTTGGGATTATTAGCACAGGGCTCCGAGCAAAGTCACCAAATGGAGTCGACCCACCCGCCATTTGCCTTTCATTGTATTTGAACTCGTTGACACTGACCTGCCTGCTTTGAACTTCGAGTACATACATAATATCCAATCAATAGAACTGTATACAATCGTGGAATAGCCCTGGCGTGAGTGATTCATAGAGGTGGAGCCAGATACGGTGTCTTGATAAAGTACTGAATAGGAAATACAATTAATGTATCTCGCGCTTTCCTACGACGATGATATTTTCACTTCAGCTGCTTCAACGTCCTACTGTCTACGTACCTGCTCGGCCGATTAAACCCATGTTTCACCCTTCCTCGTGGTGGCGGATGCCGCACAACCCCCTGCCGAGTGCCTTGGACCTGTGACGTCTTGGACGCATTGGCAGGGGTCCTGACACCTGCACAGTGGCCTCCCGAGGGTCACTCCACTCCAGGGCTGCGAGCCGCCTTGACGGATCCAAGCTAGAACCCCCACAGGCACCTGCGTGTCTCCCTGGCTTGGACCTGTCCATCTCACATCACCAATCCAGCTCATAACCTTCAAGCAACGAACGGCTCTCTCTTACTCGACAAGCTCAGCGCAACGCCCGCGACCCTACGAGCACGATACGTCTCCAGAGTTTCTGCTACCTTGTCGACGACAGTACCCGAATCGCCGGCCACATCATCCGCTTCCGCGTCACCATTAGCCAACGTGCTATCGACGACTGTTCCTCGACATTGCCGGCCAGCCTGCCAGCACTCCAACACCCTTCCTACCACTCTCCCCAGAACGCATCTTAGCATCTAGAGCTTCAGCAGTGGCTCCAATGGCGGCAGCGACGGGTAACCAGGGCTGGGCCCAACTGCGACAGCAGGCGCGCAGTCTTGAATCCCAGGTGAGCTTCAGCGGCTAGAACCTGTACTCGCCTAGCATCGATGGTAATGGAAGACTGACCTCACATTGTTCTGCTCGTATGCAGACTGAGACCCTCTTCCACACATATTCACAATACGCGACTGTCTCCAATATACCACCAAAGCCGACACGGGAGGAGCAAGAGACAGAAACGAAACTGGAAGAGCTTATAGGAAAGGTGAGCTTGAATCCATCCGAATCGAGCCAGAATGATACATGGCCCGGGTCATGGGCGACCACAGGATACTGACGCACTTTCCACCTCCTCTCCAGCGCGAAACCGTCGTCTCCCAACTGGGCCGCCTCCTGGACTCGGAAGCATCCCTGACCTCGTCAGCCCTCAAACAAAACAACCTCTCCCTGCTCCGCGAGAAGCTCGCCGAGCACAGGCGCGACCTGATCCGCCTGCGGAACAACCTCACTGATGCGCGGAACCGCGCCAACCTCTTGCACAATGTGCACGACGACATCAACACGTACCGAGCGCAGAACCCGGAGGCCGCCGAGGCGGAGTACATGCTCGAAGAGCGCAACAGGATCGACAACAGCCACAACATGGTCGACTCGGTGCTGAGCCAGGCGTATGCCACCAACGAGAGCTTCAACCTGCAGAGGGAGACGCTGGCGAGCATTAACCGCCGGATCACCCTGGCTGCGAGCCAGGTCCCCGGATTGAATACGCTGATTGGCAAGATCTCGGCGCGGAAGAGACGGGACGGGATCATTATGGGCGGGTTTATTGCTTTTTGTTTTATTGTGTTCTTCTTCTTCATGTGAAGGGGAAAGGACAGTGGGCTGGATAGGTTTGGAGGCAGGAGTGTCTTTCAGCGACCGGAATCACGGTAGTCGAACAGTTTAGCCACGCGGGCCGGCGTCCCAATCTGTTGGTGGAGATGGTTGCCGTCCATACGAGCGAACCCTTCCGTTGCAAGGGATGACATTGTAAGACGAATCAAAGGTGGGAAGTGGGCAGACATTCACCTGCTTTTTGTCGACCATGCCACCTAGTTCCTATGGAGAGGCTTCTCGGCATTTGCTGTATTACATTGGCGTTAGGGGTGTACCCATATGCATTTATTTTAGCCAAATATTAACTCTTGTCACATGTGTTGTTGTGGTTCTTACGCTTTTGCGGAACTTGAAGTGCTGTATACTGGCCAGCAGCGATGGAGTATCATAAAGTGTCTATAGTATTGATACATTGTTGTTGTACACATACGGCAACCTCAACGACCGTACCGCTCGACTTTCGTCTAACCCCCCCCCCTTCTACTCATACAAATGCCATAAACCCATCTTTCTCATTACTCGAACCTTACGCCCCTGCGGACGAAAAAGGCGTCCGTCTCGGCTCGTCCAACAGCCTCTGCACGCTCTTGGCCAGACCCTCCCTCTCATGCTCCTCGGCGTCCGCACTGCCCGCCCAGCGGATCCGACACTCCCGGTCCACGAGGTAGACGTACCCGACCTTGCTGTTGAGCAGGCCTATCGCCTCCCTGATCTCGTCGCTGATCCCGCGCCGCACGATGAAGTACTTGTCCCAGTCCCGCTCGGGCACTCTGGACCGCAGGCCGGACAGGAAGAGGCGGATAAGGTAGTATTTGAGCGTGTCCTGCTCGATATTGATGTTCACCATCTGCGCGGCGGCGCCGCTGTCGCTGCCGCTGCTAGAGCTGGCGGCGAGGACCTCGGCGAGCGCCGGGTTGAGCTTTGGGTCCGTGAAGGTCTTGGTCTGTGTCTCGGCCCAGACCCCGCTGTACACGCTCACCACGGAGACGTTGCCCGCGAGGGTGTAGGTCGTGTCGCGCGCCATTTTGTCCTTGAGGAGGGTCTCGCCGTAGAGGTTGGGGAAGTAGAGGGACACGTCGCCCCGGAAGGGCCGGGGAGGGGCGATGAAGGTCTTGCCTTTGCTGAATTGGAGGTTTCCCCAGTCGCGGAAGTAAGGGCGTGACATTTTGGACTTTCTGTTTTTTGGGCGGGGGGGGAGGGAGAGAGGTGGTGCATTAGTCTGACTTTGTTTCGTGAAGGTAGGTAGAGCAGGTAGGTAAAGGGCGAATGGGATACGGAGAAGAGGAGGAGGAGGAGGAGGGCGTGGGGGGTGTTCCTGGATTTGGGAACTTACAGCTCCTGTCGCCGCTGGAGGTGCTTGTCGTAGTCGACAAAGTCGTCTCGGCGCTCCTTGAGCGTGCGGTTATCTATGCCCGTATTTTCCCCTGGGAGCGGAGGGTAGGGCAGGCCGATTGGTCGCGGGAGGGGTTTGGGCTCAAACGCCTCGACTCGTTTTCCGTAGGAGCGCGGGGCATCTTCGAGGGGTGCGGCGGCAATTGGTCTGGCAGGACGTTGGAGGGAGGTAGGATCTGGTTTCGTTGTTGCTGTTGTTGTTGTTGTTGTCGTCGTCGTCGTCGTCGTCGTCGCTGGTGCCGCTGAGCTGGATTTCGGTGTTGTGCTGGCGGTGGTGGTGCTGGATTTACCCGCTGTTCGTATCGTGGACTTCTTGGCTGGCTCGGCGAAATGTCTTGCGGATGTCACAAACGTCCGCCATTGACAGCCTAGGCATACCAGCGATCTTCCGGGACGCGCGAGAGACATGGTCGGGCGTAGGGGCAGTGCTCTGTGTCGTGCAGGCTCCGTGATCGCCAGTGGCTGTTCGAAACGTTTGACGGCTGACAAGGACCCGGGTTTTTTTTGGAGTCGCAAAGCGCCATTGTCAGCCCGCCTGCCCTTTCCCTTGTTCCTGAGCTGTGGGGGCGTGTCAAAGCTCCCCGAGCGAATCAATTTCCCCAGGTTTTCCCAACAGTGGGGACATGGCCGAGAGAAGTACTGCGTCATACTATTCTGGCGGAGCAGGTACAAGGAGGAGCGGCTCGTCGGCTGACGGCGGAGTGCCTACGGTACCCCAGGTTTATTCGGATACTCGCGGCGTAGCGCGGGGGATTTCTTGACGATGGTTCTTAAGCCGCCCGCGCCTGCCGTGGTCCTTCCTGTCTCTAGAGCAAAAGGCCGACATTTTCCTCTGTGTGCCCTTCTTGTTCATGGTTGTATTGCATTTTCTACCCTCCAATTTCTGAGAGAAGCGCGTCTGTCTGGAGTTATTCGCACCACAGCCAAGCTCACTTAGATCATCACCTTTGTTAAGCGGCATCACAACAGGAGCAAAGAAAGATGTTCCTCCAGCGCAGCTCACGCGCCCTCCACCGACAATGGCGGACATGCCAGGCCGTCGGTCGCATGACCAACCCAAGTACACACAGCGCCAACATAGCACTGGCGAGAGGTTTCCGGTCAACAGCACAGATGCAGGTCGTCAAGCCTGTTTTGCTGGCAGACATTGGAGAGGGTGAGTCCTGCTATCTTCCTACCACATGCTACTTCCCTTCCGACACACTCGTGCTGACCCTGGCCCCCCGTCTACGCTCCCAGGCATCGTCGAATGCGAGGTCATACAGTGGTTTGTCGAGCCCGAGGCGCGGGTCGAAGAGTTTAGTCCGCTGTGCGAGGTGCAGAGCGACAAGGCCTCGGTCGAGATCACTAGCCGCTTCTCGGGCGTCGTCAAGAAGCTGTACTACGAGGCCGGCGAGATGGCCAAAGTCGGCAAGCCCTTTGTCGACATTGACATCCAGAGCGACGTCAAGAAGGAAGACCTCGACGCCCTGACGGGCGGTGACGGCAGCAGCAGCGACGCGCCAGCAAAGGCGCCAGTGCAAGAGCGGCCACAACAAAAGGCACAGAGCACTGCTATGGCGGCTGAGCAGTCCTCCTCTCAACCGACACCAACACAGTCGAGCAGCTCAAGTACACCCCCTCCACCTCCAGCAGCTTCAGCGCCCAAGTCCAAGGGCAAGTCAGCACACCTGGCCACCCCTGCGGTACGGCATCTGCTGCGCCAGCACGAGATCGACATCAGCGCCGTTGATGGCACGGGCAAGGACGGCAGGGTCTTGAAGGAGGACATTTACAAGTTCCTTGAGGGCGGCAGCAGCAGCAGCAGTAGCGCCACACCCTCATCCTCCTCCCCACGCCCGCCAGCCAGCACAGGAGAGCAAACCGAGACCCCCGTCCCGCTAACAAACATCCAAACACAAATGTTCAAGGCAATGACCCGCTCCCTCACGATCCCCCACTTCCTCTACACCGATGAGATAGACTTCTCCTCCCTACACGAGCTCCGGCGCCGCCTGAACAAGGCCCTTTCCTCTGCAGCCCTGGGCGAGAACGAGGTCTCCAAGCTCTCCTACCTCCCCTTCGTCATCAAGGCCGTCTCCCTCGCTCTGTTCAAGTACCCCATCCTCAATGCACGGGTCGACGTCGGCTCCGAGCCCGGCGCGAAACCCACCCTGATCCACCGCTCCCAGCACAACATCGGCGTGGCGATGGACACCCCCTCCGGCCTCCTGGTCCCAGTGATCAAGGACGTAGCCTCGCTCAATATCCTCTCCATCGCGTCAGAGCTCGTGCGGTTACAGTCCAAGGCCGCCGCCGGGAAACTCTCACCGTCCGACCTGACGGGTGGCACAATCACGGTGTCCAATATCGGGAACATTGGCGGGACGTACCTCAGCCCCGTCATCGTGGACAAGGAAGTCGCTATCCTGGGGATGGGGCGGATGCGCACCGTCCCGGCCTTTGACGAGCACGACAACGTGGTCAAGAAGCAGGTCTGCAACTTCAGCTGGAGCGCGGATCACCGGGTCGTAGATGGCGCTACCATGGCCAGGGCAGCGGATGTGGTCAGGCAAGTCGTCGAGGAGCCAGATGTTATGATTATGCATCTGCGGTGAGGAGTTGAGCATGGCACGGGCACGATCTGAGGCTGACTTGAATTGAATCGCGTCTATTGTCTGAAAGTCAACCAATGTGGCACGTTGGGACGTGGTGAACTGATGGTTCTTGGTTTTTTGTCTCGGGCAAAGAGAGCCCGCTTTAGATTCGGAGATACACTTCTTGCATGTACATAGGACGCAGCAGCGAGATCTAGTCTCATACAAATACATAATGCCATGTGGAACACACGCACACACTGTCTCTCTCTATGTTCATCCTATGTATATATGTATATATTCTCAGGGGAAAAACTCTCCCTGCTTAAATTTTAGAACCCGGTTCTTATGAATTTGGGTTGCTTTCCGCTGTTCCCCTCCCTCTCCAATCAATGTGTATTGCCAGCATGATACGTGGCACATTTTGTGTCACCCACGATCGTTTTGCTTTGCTGTCCCCATTTACTGTGTGCATGGAGTCAACATACGTGATCACTTATGTTGGGGCATAAACTCCTGCACAGCTGAGCTTTCCGGAAAGCAAAATGGGACACAACGGTTCGCTCGGCGGCACTAGAGTGAGTAATCATAGCCTCCACCTCTCTCCAATAGCAGCCCAGCCTGACTCGGATACATATGTCATTGATTGAAATTGACTTCTGAGCTTGTGCCAGAACCCCGAAATGTCGTCAGTGCCGGATAGTCCGCACACACAAGTGCTTTGGACGCCAGTGTTGGGCATGCACGAGGTTACATCGCAAACTGCACGTCGATTAGACCTGGCTTGACAACACCTACAGACTGGTGGAATGAGGCAGGTCGCACCGCAGGATGTTGCAGGCGCTTCTCTTCGTCTATTTTAATGTGAGCAGATCTCGGGTTCTATGTACAATTTGCTCCCTGATCAATAGTGAGTATGATGCAGGAGAGCTGTCGTGCCCGTTGGCGCCTGCAATGCAATGCACACTCTAACCCCGCAAACCGGGGCGCGCCCCGTCCAAGTCATGCAGCTGCCCGCTTGCCAACCAACCCTAGTCGTGAGCGCACAGCGACCAGCCATGTCACAAGACCACTGGCCAGCCTAGGCGGGCAAGCAATGGCAGCCGGCTGGTTGGGACAATGACGACGCCGCATGAAGTCTGCAAATTTCCGCCACCCCCGTGCAGTCGCTGACCGGTCAGAGGCAACGTCGATGGGATAGCCCCAGATCATGTGGTGTCTCTTGGTGACATGACACGGATAGACACCCGCCCATGACCCATGATCTGTCATCATGACGACGCAAGCTGAAGACCACTCCATGCCAGCCCTCTCCCACCCAGTTCTCAAGTCCCACGCTCAGCATATTGCCAACAAAAGGCAAAATGCAACCATTGTTTATGATGCCTGAAACAACCCTGCCAAAGACATGGCGATATTCCAAATAAAACGACTACGCAGAATGACGCCGGAATCCAATTATAAGCGCCAGGAACTCCCTCCTTTGTGCATGCATGCTGTATTGCATGGCTGATTTTTGCTTCGATCGCTGAAAATTGTAGAAATGATGGTTGGTGGATATATTCCGCCTACACTGAGTGCAGAGCGAACAACATGGATCGGAGCTGGTGAATCGCGTGCTCTCTCGCTGTGCCTTTGCCAGGCTATGCTTAACAACGCACGGTTCGACAAGTGCAACCCATGTTGATGAGCGATGGTTGGTGTCGCAAGCCATCGCAGAGGCGCAGCCCCTTCTACCGAGATGTCTCTTCGACAGTCTGCTGCACCTTGCTCAGCGCATCTGCAACCACGGCATCCATAGGCCGGCTGACATCAATGCTGATGACATCCTTCTCTTCCGCCGTCGGGGGCTCGAGGATGGAGAATTGGCTGTGGACCATGTTGGCACCCATGTAATGGCCCTGTCTCGCACCAACACGTTGCAGAAGAACCTCTTCAGGTGCGTGGAGGTAGATGAAATGGAGGAGGACATCATGGGAGTAGTACGGAGCGACACGGATGACGTCGCGGTACTTCCGCTTGAGGGCCGAGCAGGTGACGACGACGCCATCGGCACCGGCCGATAGCTTCTGCAGGGCCTGCTCGCGCAGGAGGGTAAGCCAGTCCCAGCGGTCGGCATCCGTAAGCGGGATGCCAGCAGCCATTTTGTCGATATTTGCTTGAGGGTGGAACTGTGAAAATAGAGGTCATGTAAGCATCTGCATGTGTGAGCTACGGCCTTTCTGGCCTTGACCCTGGATGTCGAAGACTTACCTCGTCGCCTTCCACGTAGGGTAAATTTAAGGAAGTAGCGAGATGGCTGGCAACAGTGGACTTGCCGCAGCCTGCAGGGCCAGTAACGAGCCAGATGTGATGATGCGCCGGAGAAGAACGGCCATTCGTCTTGGCAATAGTGCCGTTGGGCGTGACAGGCGTGATGGTGGTCTTCTTGGGCGCCGGGTTGGGCCCAAGGTTATTAATGTTCATGTTCATGAGTTTGGTTGAGGGTGCCTGGCCGTTGACCGACACGGGTGCATCATAGGACAACATTGCTGCTAGTTGGAGATGGAGAGAGCCAAGGTGAAGCAAGTCTAGCAAGCAGGAAGAGAGGCGAGAAAAAGGTCCCGAGTTGTGGCAATGACGGCCAGGAGGCTAAGGGATGCTAGTCTGCTAGTCAAATACGTATCGAGGTGTAAGAAGACGACGGCAGGCTCGACGGAGGTGTTTTGCAAGGGTCGACCAAGACAGAGGCTGTGCTGATGCTGGTATCTGAGCTGAGACCGACGCAAGGTGAGGCACTTGGCTGGATTATCTGCAACGGACAAGAAAGCTGGAAGCAAGGAAGTCGGAGGAAGGAGCACTGGATGGGGCAAGGACGAGCGGCAGGAGCGTGGGCAGGCAATGACTTTATCTAACACCAGAGGCAGGAACCGGCCGGCCAATGACACTCGGGACGGAAGAAGGCGGCGGACGGGCAAGCGGGCAGGCAGGCGGGCAGGCAGGCTGGGCACCAGGGGCCCGACCGAGCCGGGGAACCCCCACTGGGTCTAACGTTATCCATAGAAGATCAAAGTACGGAGTAGGCCAAGCATGATCGACTGGCGGCGCATGGGAACTGAGGCGGCGCGCAAAGCAGCGTCAAAAATGAGAAACAAGAGCCGGGCCAACTTGCGATGCAGGTCTCAACGTGGTGGGCGGGCGGGAGCGGAGTGCTCATGGATGACGGAAGGGGGGGCAGCATAGCACGACCAGGGGGGGTGGGCGTAGGTACATGCGCCACAAGTACCTGCCATGCCCTGCCATGCCCTGTCCTGCCTTGTCCTGCCCCAGCCGGCCAGCCCAGGCACCAAACCTGGAAACTGAGAAACTAGGCGAGGCGAGGCAATCGTCAGGTCTGGTACAGCGTGCTTCGTGCTTCGTCAGTCGATGACGGCGCACGGGCAGGGGCAGCAGATGCAGCAGACGCAGCCTGGGAGCCTGAAAGCCCCAGCCATCCATTCGCAGAAGAGCCAGAGGCACCCCAGAGGACCTCACGGGCCAGACCATCAGAGCAGCCTCTGGCCCGTTGAGTGAGAGTCCCGATGCTCGGCGGGCGGGATGACTAGGAGGGAAAAGAACTGTAGCTGTTCACTGCACCTCGAGTGCTACCTAGGTAGGGAGCAGAAAGGTTTGCACAACTGGGGCCCATATTTAAGCCGACGGGACCGGCTCCTGGGTGTCTCTGGCGTTGTGTCTCAGCAGTGGTCATTTCCCCTCCGCATTACACAACGCCGCCCGGTACAGACAGTCCCCGTACATGGCGCTAAACAGAAGCTCATGCTTTTTCTGCTGGCCAGGTGAGCCGTGGAGACTTGCTGTATGTAGCCAGGCTCGCAAGGTTAAGTTGGGCAAGTAAACGTGCGCGCGCCAGGGCTCGTCGTGCCTGAAATCTCTGCCGGACTCTTTGAGTGGCCTTTCGAAGGTTTCCAGGGGCTGGCCGAGCTGTGCAGGCGCAGGCTGCTGTCTGGCGACATCGGGCGAGCTGGTGGCCAATAAGGTGTTACGCATCGGCTGGCCGGACTGGCAGTCTGGAGACCCCGGGTTCCGTCCTGGAGATGCAGTTCCGGGCCTCCAGGGCTGTCGACAACACATCACATCCATCCACAGCACAACCGGTGAGCGCTGAGACGGACCCCCAGAATCGGCCACATGAGCATCCAAGAGGCCCCTTTCCCACCGCAGCCAGCTGCGTCTTCCCCAACGCCCCCAAGGTTCCCAGCTGCACGGCCATGCACATTGGGGAAGCCAGCGACGAGCCGCCAGGGTTGGTGTTGGTGCTGATGTCGGTGCTGGTGCCGGTGCTGATGCTGGTACTGGCGCTGGCGCACGGGGTCCTGGATTCTGGTCACGCAGCGGGGAGACAAATCACCATTTGCACCTTGCACCTGGCACCGAAGCACGGCAGACGCAGCAAGGGAATAGGTAATTCCAAGCCACCTTGCTGTCGGCCCCGCAGCCGCCGGTACGCGGGTGGCCGGTCGTCTCCCTGGCGCCTCGACTCCTGAGTCTGCGCTGCGGGCACGGCGTCTCGCAGCGGTCCCAGACGGAGACGGACACGGAGACAGATCGACGCTGCAAATGACGGGCATCGGACACGACAGTGCATGCATGCATGATGCATCTCGTTAATGACACAGCCATTGAGCAGAGCACGGCAAATGTTGAGGGGTTTTCTTGTGTTGGCAGAGTAGAGTGCGGCAATAGTCCAGGTCGTACCGGCCTCCACTTCCCAACACCAGCACCGGTCTTGCCATGTCGAATCACGCGGCTGTGCAGACACCTGAGCACCTAAACCACCGCATCGACGTCTCCTCCTTCGCCAGCTAAACTTTCAGGGACGGTTTCCTGGACCTCGTCGGCGCCATCGCGAGGCACACATATTTGCGACTTCAGAGCGAACCGGGCAGCTCGGTCAGTCTCACTCACGCTTTGCCTGACTGACACTGTTCTCGACTGTCACCAAAACAAAAAAGAACAAGCAGAAAATACGAAGACTGCTCTCTGCAGCTCGATATCCCACGACCACCTAAACTATCCCCGGCCTCCCATCCGTATCCGACGTATCGTCATCGCCGGCCGACACACGCTGGAGAGGCTGCCTCGGCTGCCACATGGCGATTTGGTCGCTGGTGCCTGACCCAGCAGCTTGGTCAAGGCGCGTTACCAATTCCGTGCGGTTTCTTGCCATGCAGACTTGCCCGCATACGGTACCGGTTTCCCTCGGGCCCCTCGGACGGCTACCAAGCCTTGTGAGCTCAACACGCCGACACCGACACCGACTCTTGGTTGAACCCTGTCACGGCGGCGCCGGCTCTGCTCGCGTGACTGTTTCGACTTCACCGATCGTATGGGATCCCGTCTACTCCGCAGGCTGCCATGATCCGCACCTAGCAGCTGCATGACAGCTACATCCCCGCATGCCACTTTCCTTGCCATGTTGTCTTGAATCGGCACATCCGTGCTGATGTTTGTAACGCAGACAAGAACTCTCGCGGCCCTCCGTCGGCTATTGACCTGGAGGGTCTAATCGTTTGAATCGCCGACCTGCCGGCTCTCTCAGCTGGGGCGACTTGTCTGGCTGGAACCATTTTTAGCGTGGTGGGTGATGGAACCTCGGATATCGCGACGCCTCCTCGACAGGGTCGGACCCCAGACGCCCGCACCGCTTGTGTCAAATCCGGCGAAATTTGCATCGACCACAACCAAACCCCCACGTACCATGGCGTGGGGGCTTCGTCCATCTGCTGCGTGACCACTTCTCGGTCGCACAAGCACACCTGGCCACCGTTCGATCCCCACCAAGCAAATATCCCAAAATTTTCAGTCTCCGCATGGCCCAAGCCAGATCCAGCGCAGCCTCGCAGTTTCATTGATCTTGGTGGGCAGCTAGACGACAGCTCAGCCCAATCATCGTTGCTCGCTCGTCTGCGGACTCATCAGCCTCTGCCCCATGGCGGACTTGGTCCAAGTGGGAACACCACACAGACATAGTATTGCGGTTCTGTCAAGTTGTGTGTGCAATGAAAAGCCTACAACACGCGTCTGAGGACTGCCAAGGTTCATGCCTGTTTCAGGCAAGCTGAGTATATCCCCGTGTGAGAAATGCACGCAGAACGAATGCACAGGACGGCGGCCGCACTCGACGCCTCAAAGCTCAACATCTCACGGAATCTTGTAGAAGCATACCCTGGCTCGTACTATGGTAGAGGCGTGGCGGATTATTCTCCGCCTGGTGCGGCTGCAGAAGGCTGTCGTAGGCGCGCCAATTTTGACCGCCAAACTACCAGCTGCGCGGTAACACAAATCCGCGCTTCCCATTTTTTGCCAAGGGGGTGTTGAGCCAATTTACATGACAAACACGAACTGACACGGGTCGGCCATTGAGACTGGCATGGACTAAAGCGAGTTCTGCGGATTATTGGCCATATTTTGTTTCTCATTGGCCTTGACCAAGGAGACTTGGGTCGAAAGTACCTTAGGTCGGGCTAGGGTGTCGATGCTGCGTTGCTGTCGCAAGCCATGATCTGCAGCTCCCTTTCTTGTCAGCATGCGGCCGCCTGCATATGCCGGCACCATGTTACCATAGTCCAGCCTGCAAACATGGTGGGCTTGTCTAACGAGCCGTCCTGTGAACACCGCGAGACTCAACCGTTTACTTCTGACCATGCGGCACGTCCAGCCACGGCTTCTACTGTGTAGGCATAGGTCAGTGCAGTAGTACCTCTCAGGGCAAGGTGTGCAGAGCAAGTTGTGGACCTGGTGGTGCAGCACTGGCTGGTCGTAAGACAAGGTCGCTCATGCTCAGTCGGCAGGGCCAGTTCGCAGGCGTCCGAGTAACAGATCGCTGTCAAGCATGCGCTCCGCATCGCGCAAGATTATTTTCCCAGTGTGCTCCTTGTCGACAGCACTACCTCTGTTCGAGGAGACCAGCATACTGAGAAGCTATGTGGTCCTGAGCCTGTGACAAATGCGACCGATTTATGTCTACACGCTATGACTAGTGTGCAGATCGGATGAGGCAGAGTTGTTCCCTTGCCGGCTTTGGCACGGATGGTTATGGTGGTGTGTTGGCTCGGCTCGGATCGATTCAGGGTCCTTGGGCACACCTTACGTGCATTTGCGGTCGGCATCAAGGCCGGCGCGCTCGAACATGCTGTATTCAAGCCTCAAGCTCACAAGATGTCGCATGTCGACTCTGCGAAATCTACTACGACAGGACTGCTCATACATTATGCGGCTCTCCACCGGACCATGAGCCTGTCAAGTTGCGAACCATCAGGAAACGATGCGCGGATGGTCCAGACATGTCAGCAACATGAGAGCTTCTTGGGCTGAAGAGCCAAACTTGGGACAACCACAGTCAAGGACAACCACAGACAATCCCTTGGATTGGTGTTTGCACAAATGCCTCGGATATTCACAAACGGCACAGTTTCCCCACGCGGGCCAGGCGCACAACACACATGACGCTGCCCCTCCCTCCTCCTCACTTCCCCGCACCATCCACGGGGCAGAGCTGGAATGGGCTGACTCAGACCTATTTCAATAGGTATTGAATGGCTCGACGGGTCGTTCGAGGCCCTGTATTGAAGTATACCATGTCTTGGGGCCTTGGGTTCCTTTATGTTGCCTTACGGCAATCTGAGTCTCTAATATCTTTCGGAGTCGGTGGTGGTGGTATCGGAGTTGGCGGTGCAAGATGGCAAGCGGTCCTTGTGAGCTGCGCGGCCAGGCGCGGCTGTCTTCGCTGCTCGCGTCCCACTTGGAGCAAGGTGCCTGGGAGGATGCGGAGTTGCACCACTTCTGGCCACCACATGCAGTAGACAACAAGAAAGCTCTTCAACGCAGGCCTCTGAGTGGCTACAGCTGGAACCTCAGGCTGTGTTAGGAAGGTCAGCGTGTGTCCTTTCCTCAAAGTCTGCCGCACCTTCCCTTTGACACGAGCTCAATGGTCCGCCGTTGTGGGATGAGTGGCTTCAGGGTCCTTTTCTGCCGAGGGGCCGTGTCGCGCTTCTCCAGCTCGAGCTGCAGCCTTCTCCGAACTTCATCGCTCCTGACTTCTGCTCCTGCTCCTGTTGTTGTTGTCCACTCGCCTCCTGCTGCCATTTCTGCCTCAACTTCCTCCTCCTCCTCCTTCTCCCCCTTGTCTCCCACTTTTCACACGTTCAGCAGCCATCATCGCCCTCGTGCAGCGTCCAGCTTGGTACGACCCCTCTTCCTGCGCAACCCCTCCTCCACAGGTCGACCCGCCGTACGCCATATCACCATGGACGCTCAGGAGCTCAAGCACTACTTGGCCGATGCCCCGCCCAGCGTCGTCCGCCTCGAGATCGAGAAGCACTTCGACGCCCTCAAGGACAAACAGAAGCGCTATGCCCACCACATCAGCAGGGCCGCTTTCGAGGGCACCAGGATCGTCCTGAGGCAGATCTCTCCTGAGGCCGAGTCCATCTACGACTTCATCCTCGCCCTGCACAAGAGCTGCGCTGGTGACTGGAAGTCTCTTCAAGCCAAGGCCGGTGTCTCGGATGAGGAGCTTAGCCACTTCCTGCAGTATGCCGCTCAGTTCCTCGGCAACAATGGCAACTACAAGAGCTTTGGCGACTCCAAGTTCGTCCCCAGGTCCTCTGAGGCGTCCTTTTCCAAGCTCGCTGCCACCGATGGCGAGGCCGAGCGCTTCTACAAGGCCACAAACGGCGGCATCTTTTCTGCCGAGAAGTCGGGCCTGATGCACCTTGGCTTCATGGACGCTGGCCACATGACGACTTACTACCCCAACTGCTCCGACATCACCAAGTCCGAGATCGAGGCCGTCTCTGCGTTCATGGAGAAAAAGGGCCTCCTGCCTGAAAACACCCGTTTGACCAAGGCCAAGGACGGCTCCTTCGAGATCCTCATCGCCTCTGCAATCACCTCGGTGCCTGAACAGGGTGGCGACATTGGCAAGGAGACCAGCTTCAAGGTCGAGGATGGTCCTCTTGCTGGCAAGACCATCAAGCTTGTCTACGGTGACCACGCCAAGGAGATGGCGGCTATCACTGCGAGCGTCAAGAAGGCGGCCGAGAACGGAGACAATGAGACACAGGAGAACATGTACAAAGCCTATGCCAAGTCATTCGAGACTGGTTCGTTGAAGGATTTCCTCGACAGCCAGCGATACTGGATCAAGGACAAGGGTCCTATGGTCGAGTCCAACATTGGCTTCATTGAGACCTACAGAGATCCTGCCGGTGTCAGAGGCGAGTGGGAGGGCTTCGCCTCTATGGTCAATCTGGAGCGGACACGTGCTTTTGGCGCTCTCGTGAATGCTGCGCCGGAGATGATTCCGCTGCTCCCCTGGGGTGCTGATTTCGAGAAGGACAAGTTCCTTTCGCCTGATTTCACCTCTTTGGAGGTCATGACATTTGCTGGTTCTGGAATCCCGGCCGGTATCAACATCCCCAACTACGACGTTATTCGTCAGAATGAGGGGTTCAAGAACGTGTCCCTGGGTAACGTTCTGAGCGCCAAGGCCCCTAACGAGAAGATTCCCTTCATCGCAGAGAAGGATCTTGCTATCTACAACAAGTACCGTGACGCTGCGTTTGAGGTTCAGGTCGGCTTGCACGAGCTCACTGGTCACGGCTGCGGCAAGCTGCTCCAAGAGACTTCGGAGGGAGTCTACAACTTTGACAAAGAAAACCCGCCCGTATCGCCCCTGACCAACAAGCCCATCACGACCTGGTATAAGCCAGGCCAGACTTGGGGGTCTGTCTTTGGTAGCGTTGCTGCCTCGTATGAAGAATGCCGCGCCGAGCTTGTGGCCATGTACTTGAGCTGCGAGTTCTCTGCGCTCCAAATCTTTGGCTTTGGCGATGGGAAGGAGAACATGGACGGCGAGGCAGGCGATGTCCTGTACGCTTCGTATCTTTCCAGTAAGTGTTGCTGTCGCCTTTTTCATACCATGTTTCGAGTCCCAGTCAATGATTAACAATTCCGTAGTGGCACGTGCTGGTCTCGCCTCCCTCGAGATGTGGGATCCCAAGAGCCGCAAGTGGGGACAGGCACACTCACAGGCTCGCTTCTCCATCCTGCAGTGCTTCCTCCAGGCCGGCGATGACTTCTGCAAGCTCGACTACCAAGGCGACGATGTTACTGGCCTGACCATCAAGCTGGACCGCTCGAAGATCTTGACCAGCGGTCGCAAGGCCGTTGGCGAGTACCTGCAGAAGATTCACATTTATAAGAGCACGGCTGATGTCGAGGCGGGAACCGAGTTCTACAACAAGATGACCAACGTTGACCCAGAGTTCTGGGGTAAGAAGGTCCGCGACGAGGTGTTGCGTAACAAGCAGCCCCGCAAGGTGTTTGTGCAGGCGAACACCTTCCTGGATGAGAAGTCTGGCAAGGTCACGCTTAAGCACTACGAGGCCACGCCGGAAGGCATGATTCAGAGCTTCGCTGAGCGCAATGTCTAAAAACGGGTAGCGTTCTCCATACATGTAGAGCAGCCACATTAGGGGAAGTTGGTGATCTATAATCGATGCATAGCGAACATTTGACTGGGTTGCTTTTGGTGTACACGTATATCAATTTGTATTTAGCCTTGGGAGTGATTGCAACATGCGGCACCCATAGGTTAAGTACTTGTTCAAAGAAGCAAAACCTGCACTTGACACAGTCCTTCACTTTGAGAGCCCTGCGTGGTTGCAACCTTATCAAAATGCTCGGGACAAATTGAAATCTGCCTGGCATCTCAGCTCACGTTTAATGGCATCACCCCAATTTCATGATAGGCCCTGCGCTGTTGCATGTATGCTTTAGGCAAGTGTGAAAATGTAGAAAGGGAGCTCACAGACCATGAATCGAGGAATACAGTAGGCTACCTACATAGCTGTCTTGTCACCTCTTCTCTCCTTGACGGCCAACTCCTCGAGCTGCGAGCAGCTATATCCAGGTCTCCGGCTCGCTACCACGTCAAGGAAGGCTTGGATCGAAGCGTTCGATAACTCAGTCCTTCAAATTTCCAGAGTTTTCACGTCGTTGTACGCTCGTTGCCAGTCGATTGACTACAACTTGGTGTGTGCTTGCGCTCCCTTTCCTTGCTTGCCCCATAACTTCCGGTCGTATCGGGCTTGTATAGCGCTTTCCAACGACTTCAGGCCCTCGGTGAGACTTGCTCTGCGGAGGGCCCTGTAGAAAAGCTCTCACGTTGCCGTCCGTCCAGTTGCTGCATTGCGCTGCGATACGCACGAGAGAGAGGCCACCGTTCGACTGTTTGACCGAGCCAGACCCTGATCTTAAACTAGAAGATCCCGATCTTCAGGCCCAGCTTGTGGTGCTGGGCGGTTCTGTATTCATCCTCTGTTTTTTTGCGAGTCCCTGAAGCTGACTTTTAGACAGAATCGGGCTGACAGGTCGACGAGTGGGTTTCGGGGAAAGGGGGGGGTGCTGGGGTGCTTTGAGCTTCTCCTCTGGGGGGCTTTCCGTCTCCTTGCTGTGGATGAGGTCTGCCAAAAGAGGTTGAAGTGAAATGGTAGTGGTTCTGCGAGTTTGCATTTATTTATTGATTTTAGTTCTTCTTCTCATAGTACTTTGGGGGGTTTCGACATTATCAATTCGTCCCGCTGGCTGTTATGACCACGGCAATATAGTAGAAAGGAGCTCACAGAGCATGAGAATCGAAGAATGCAGTGGGAGTAAGCTATATTTATCTGCAGCTCCCTCATCCAAGAAAGCGAAAAGTTTAAATCGCGTGCGCTTGAGCGATAGCAACGCTATTTATACCCTTATAGGTATGCTCAGGGGAGAGCCCCAATTGCTTACTTTAATGATGTGCTCTAGAATTAACAACCCCCTCCCCTTTCCACCTCACCGGAATGATTATACAAATAGATACACAACCCCCTAATCCCATATATCACAATTCCGTACCTGCAAATACAGACGTATTCTCCATTGAAATCTTGAAAATTCCATCACATTCTTCACTCGCGTCCGGGGAAGTACTTACTAACGTACTGTGTCAGGAGCTCACATCAGCGGAGTACTCGTGATTGCGGGTAGGACGGCTTGGGCTTGGGCGGGCGGGCGCGCGTATGTGTATGTGAGCTGGCGAGGGCTCGGCGGCTTCAAAAATGGAGTGCACTGTGCGTATGAATGGGGTGAGGCATGTCGTTTTGGTGGTGGGGATCGGTGCAGTTTGGACATCATTGGGGGTGATGTCCCTCTTTTGGGGCAATCGAGGTGGGAAGTGGACAAAAAGCAGAGATAAGAATCGCTGGGAGACTGTGCGGGTATGCGTGTGTGCTTTACTTTGAGTATAAAGGTTGTGTGCCTACGTGGAACTTGGGATTATGTTTCATTCTGGTGCTAGGGTTTTGTGTTGTTGTTGTTGTGGTGTTATTATGCAGAGGAACGGTGCGGTTGGCGTCGTTCAAAAATGTGCAGTTTGATTGGACGGGCAGATGGAGTTTCTGTTCTTTCTTTGTGAGGTTCATAGGGCAAGCAAGCATAGGTTGTGGGTCAACATGGACAATAGTCGCGAGAAATGCTGTTGTGCCGTTGTGCCAGACATCTGCAATGTTGCGGTTTTAGTCTGTGAACAAGGGCTTTGCACGTATAGTGATATCGTTAGTGTATAGAGCAACGACGAGTACGAAATGTGATCCACAAGCTGCCAGGCACGAGTATTGAGTTACGTGGGCGGGATTGGACATAGGTACAGGTGTGCGCGCTCATCACATGCCTATGTACACGTAGTATGCATGTTGACAATTTGATCCATGATTGGATCTCCCCATATTAGCACCGCACGCCAGTCGTTACAAGTGAGAGGGAGAATCGCCGGGGCAGCAAGTGTTGGTGTGGGCACTGACAGTGAACGCCACGCTCAACTGATATTGGATCAGGAGCAATCGCGACACATATAAGCACCAGCCATGATGTCATGTCACATACAGCAGCCCAGAATCCAGGTTTGTTTCATCTTTTTTTTAGATTGTGTGTGTGTGTGTTGTTGTTCTCTTTGTTCCATTGTTGGTTTTGGAATGTGCATTTCTTCTTTCGTCTCTTTTTAACGTGAAAGAAAGAAACAGAGAACCCAACCCCAGTGTCGTGTCATCACATGAGAACTGCCCAAAGAACAAGACCAACTCCCGCGCTTCTCTTCCATTGAATGCTGTCTTTTTTGCGTTGTTTGCACCATCAATAGAAAGAGATATCCCTTCAATGATTCTCCCGTTTTGTGTGTCGTGGTGGTGGTATGATGGTACCCGTTGCGCCCCCAAATGTGTCCGATTTCACCATTCGACCGGTCCTACTCGTTCCCGTCTGCAAAGAGTCGTGTTGCGTCCGTTTGGTGGCGTGACCGACGTGTTCTTGAGCGATAATGAGAGTTTTCGGCGGCTGGCTGGGAAATTTTATGCAAAGTGTGGAATCCGCTCCGGGATGATGTGGAAGAAAGAGAGAAAAGCGACTGTCTACCACTTCATCTCGTGGGGCTTGTCACCCTTGCGCAGGCTGAAGGAGCTGGACAGGTAGCTGGCGAGCAGGTCGACCTTCTTGATGCTGGCAATCAGAGCCTTGTCGACAGCCTTCTGGTCCGCGGCGCGGCTGCTGCTGATCTCCTTCTTCTGTATTGGGGGAAATTGACGTTAGTATCAGATTCCTCGCCGGTCCATTCTCATCTCAGCCTGGGAAGTCGTACCTTGGGGGCCTCGCCCTGCTTGAAGAAAGCATCCTCGGTGGCCTTGTCGCTGGTCTTGTCGCGGGCAAAGTACTTGGCCTCGGCAATCTCGGTGATCTTCTTCTCATCGAGACCGGAGACATCGATCTTGTAAGAGGTGGCGATGACGTATCTGGCGTTGACTCTCCGGATGGGGACACCGTTGATCTTGAAGGGGCCGGTGACGAGCAGAACACCCTGCTCAAGGTTCTTGAGGAGGACAACGCGCTTGCCCCGGAAGCGGCCGGCCAGCAGGATCAGGACGGTTCCGGGCTGGAGAGACTCCCGGGGAGCCCAGGCGCGGATGGCCTTACGGACCTGTGTCGAGGGAATAGCTGTTAGCCAAAACGTCCTGTGCTCCGATTTGCGCTTGCTGATCTCGCATAGTGCTGCATGTCTCTCTCGTCGCGGGTCAAAGTCGAACTGGTTCTGGAGCATGGCGCAAGCACTCTGCCGTCGTGATCCACTCCAAGTCCTCCCAATGGCATCGCTACCTCGCAGATCGTGTTCGAAAATTGTTGTTGACTTCGGCAGTATTTGCGCCTTGGTGGTGACCTATTGCTGGCGCGCCGCTTATCCGTCGCTTGAGGCGTTTGCGCTGTGGTTCGAGTCCGAGAGAGACATGCTGCAGTGCGGCCGGCGCTGGCACGACAGGCTCAACTTACAGTCTTGGGCTGAGAGTCATCGTCGGCAGGGTACCACTTCTGGGCCTTCTGGGAGTGGTGAGGGACCTCCCGGGTCGACTTTCCGAACTTCTTCTGTTGGCTCGGCTGCGACATTGTGACGGTGCTGTGTTGGCGTGGGGTTAGGGGGTGTCGATTTGTCGGTGATGTCGGCGGGCTCGCTGTGAGGAAGTTGAAGATCCGACCCGGCTTTGCAGTGGTCGATTTCATTCAATTTTTTGTGTGGGCGGAATTAGCGACTGGCTACCCTGTGCGATTCGCACTAGGCCGGGCCTGGCAAGAGAAGTGGGCTCTTTCTTATCTTATCGCTCCAGCCACGACCGTGCCCCGCCATCGGCCTCTGCGGCGCTGCCAGTCAGGTTGTGGCTCAAGCTCTCCAGTCATGGCGGGGCCGAGACGTCCAATGGGCGTGTGGTGGGACCTGCCGGGCCTTCCTCACCGTGCCGTCCGGGCCTTACGTATGATGTCTTGTAGCCTTGCGGATTGAAGCTGTCCGGAGCTTGACGACGCTACCGAAGTACGCCTAGGAGCACTCCCTCGCGAAGACGAAATCCTTATGCCCCAACCTAATTCTCCTAGTGACGACCGATCTCAGCGCAGACCATCAAGCATATCTCCGGACGACTCAGACTATATACACTAACCAAAGCATTGCAAACGGCACCATGTCGATCGCACCCCTCATCACATTCAAGGCGGGGATGTGTGAAGTCGATGTACGTCCGGACTTCAACAGTCCCTAGGGTCAGGCGAGCACAAAGGATGTCAGCTCACAATCACACTGTAGTCATCATCGAAGCCCTACAAAGTCCGGCCATCGCCCCGCAAGGGATACATCTTCCTGTACCAGGGCGAAGATGGTAAGTCGACTTTGGAAGTTCAGCTTTGCGAAGCTGTTGGGTGCGTGCGCATGCTGATTGTTTTGTCGCATCATTAGAGCTTGTCCATTTCTGCTGGAGGGAACGCGCTTCACCTCTAGATCAGCCCGAACTCGACCTTGTCATGGTACCTGGCGACGGTAACTTCCTCGCGTACGACAGCAGAGTCCAGACCACACCAGCAGCCAAGACAAATGGCCGGATCTTTGTCCTCAAGTTTGCCTCATCCAGCCAGCGATACCTCTTCTGGCTGCAGTCAAAACCTCAAGGCAGGACCGGAGACCCGACATGGTTCAGCAAGCGCGACCTGAAGATTGGAGACATTGTCGATGACCTGCTGCAAGGCGAGGAAATCGATGTGGCCCGTGTTCTTGCCAACGTAGACAACAGCGACAACGACGACCGGCGGCCCAACGACGACGATGACGAAGATGATGAGGACGACGCAATGGAGGATGTTCAGCGGGGTTCGAGCAACATTCAGGGTGGCCGTGGTAGCGGTGGCGCAGGTGCCGGAGCCACGGGAGGTGATGTGCGGGAAGAAGGCGAAGAATCCCGAGAAGGGGGAGCTGACGGTGCCAGAGCGTAGGTGAAAACCCCGTCATTTTCGATCCTACTCGTGCCTCTGGTTGCAAGGTCTTATCATTACAAGCGATCAACGATAAAGAATAGACGCATATCCGACTATTCGCGCGGCCTGTACGGACGTGTGATTTTTGTAATGTGCACAATCATCGCCGTTGATGATGGGCTCCGTGATGATGATGATCTCTTGTAACCTTAATTTGTTGGCAAATTTGCTAACCATGGGACTGCAGTGCCGCCCCTGGAGGCCAAGATGCTGCGACAGCGGTCCGCAACTTTCTAGACTCGTTGAAGGGAGGGGCGTCCGGTGGAGGAGGTCAAGGAGATGACAAGCTGTTTCCAATGCTTTCCGATCTCCTGACACCGGCAACCACGGTGCCTCTGGCTCAGAATGGTAGCGAAGAGCAAATTGATGCCCTGCTTACATTCCTGCCTCCTGCTGTCCTCATCCTATCACAACAAGCTGACAGTGGTGAGAATGCGACAGAGCCAACACCAGCAGCAGTCGAGGCCGCCAAGCAGGCGATGAGTCTTGGTCAGAAGAAGGCACTTTTGCAAAAGGTCTTCCGAAGCCCTCAATTTCACCAGAGCTTGTCTAGCTTGACCATGGCTATCCGCGATGGTGGCCTTCCCAGCATCGCCGATGCACTTCAGATCAAGGTTGAGAATGGCGGCTACGTGAGGAGAGGGCAGGTACCTTTAGGTGGTGGACAAGCCGTCGAGGCATTTGTCCAGGGAGTGAAGAAGACTGTGGAGGAGGAGAAATAGTCAGGAACCAAATGAGGTTCAAAACGTCGCGATGGCCCGCATTCCAAAGAGCTGAGGTTGTGTTTTGCAATCGACACACGGTAAGGTTATTGCCAGCCGATTTTTCCAGTGGAAGCTTGTCATCGGCCAGTGTCAATATGCAGCAGTCTCTCCAGGACATGATGATACAAAGTGGGGAGCGACTTGCGAACAGGACTTGGCAACTGCCCAAGCCGAATACTATGTAATCTTGAAACCGTGCAGCAACATCGACGGGCTGAAGTGCATACGTGACTTACTTAATCGAAAGACGAGACCAGGGGCAGCACTGGAGGTCCATCACTCCAATTTCGCTATGCATTCATGTCCATCGTTACTTCTGTCCAGTAGCGATGTAGCCTGAGAGTGGCATGTTCGGGCATCGGCTATCAGCCCTTGAGAGCCCGTAGGACTACGGTATGAGGGTGATTCACAGTTGTCCAGTCGCACGTCTTGACTGCAACTCAAAGTCAGCTATGAGAGGTAATCTTCCAAAGATGGAGCGAAATCCGGGGAACTCTCACTGACAAAGTGGAGCCTCAGAACGTCCAGGGGCAGGGTCCTGGCTTCCTCCAAAGCCCATGCTGCTCAAATGTGGCTGGTGACTGTGGTGTGGCTGATGGTCCTCAGCACGGACCACTTTGGGCATGGATCCCAGGCTCTCTCCCCTCCATGAGTCCTTCCCTTGCCCAAGCGAGCTCCCACTAAAATTTTCCCAATTTTTGGCCATTTCGCAGGACCCGTTCTGCCTGCTGCAGGAAATTCACGACCACCCAGCGATCCGCCGGCAATCATCACGACAACCGACTACGACACCCCAGGAGGCCACCGATTGCCCATACTCACGACAATCCCCTAATCGCCAACCATGGTATGTCGGACCTCTGCCGGCATGCTCGCGCCATGTCATCTCGACACCCAGCACGAATTGCTCGCTAACACTGCGGCCACGCGAACAGTCTACTTCCAAGGTTAAGAGCGGCGAGCTCTGGAACAAGAGCAAGGATGAGCTGGTCAAGACTCTGTCTGAGCTCAAGACCGAGCTCGGCCAGCTCCGCATCCAGAAGATCACCTCCTCCGGCAGCAAGCTGAACAGAATGTAAGCGACAACGATACATCGTCATAAAACACGCGCCTGAGCCAATCGCCTTGTCCAACCCGACACATGTCTCCGACAATGAATTTCCAATCTGGATGCGTTTTTTAGTTTGCACGTCTACACGACGCTCGTCGTTGCAACTTGGCACTTCATTGAACTTTATCGCACGGGCTCGAATGGACGTTTGATGGAGGACGAATGGCCGATTTGTTCCCGCGAAACGTTTCGACAGCTCTGGCTCAGCGCGACCGTTATACTGGAATTACGGATGTTGTGGTTCAGGATGCTGACTGGTATCCCTCTTGGAATATAGCCACGACCTCCGCAAGTCGATCGCCCGCACCTTGACCGTCATCAACCTCAAGCAGCGGTCTCAGCTCCGTCTGTTCTACAAGAACAAGAAGTACTTGCCGCTCGACCTCCGCCCCAAGCAGACTCGCGCCATCCGCCGCCGCCTGTCACCCGCGGAGCAGAACAAGGTTCTCGAGAAGACAAAGAAGCGCACCACTCACTTCTCTCAAAGGAAGTACGCTGTCAAGGTATGTTGATAGTTGTCCCTCCAGTTCGCACCTGTCACTGGGCCACCACGGCACAATTACGGCTGTAGAAGAGATGAGAACGATAGCTGACCTTTGCCCTTTAGGCCAACTAAGCTTTGACAACGGGCGCGTAGGTGGTTTTGTGGCGGGGACGGAAAAAGCAACAACAGGGCTGCTCCACCTGGGCGATGCTGGAAAAAGCGTGACCTGCCCAGTCGTGTGAGCCCTCAAACAGAGCCCTTCTCTTTCTTACCTTTCTTGCTCTATGCCCAACGGGTGGGACATGGAGAAGATTTGGCAAAAGAGAAAAGAAAAAGACTTACGACGACCATAACGGGGGATCCTCATATCTTGCATTTGACGGCACGGCTTTTCTCGGGTTCATTCATAGGTGTTAAACGAGGTCTTTACAACAAACACAGCTGCAGCCAAAAAAGAGAAGCTGCTCCCGAAATGCGAAAAGAATTGACATTTTGCCAGATCGGAGGCACATGAACAAAAAAAACCAAACAAAGAGAAAACAAGTTCAAAAATCAAACTATGAGGACGCTATTCGTGACAAAGGCAAAACTGTGCTGTGAACACTATTGCAACACAGTAACGCAACGTGCCACTTCCCGCGCACAAGCAAACTCGACGTGAAGCACGCAACAACAACAACACATCACTTGTGTGAGACCACCATGGGCAGGCATCGTCAAAGAGCATCACTAGCATGTATCTTCTGATCATACAGTCAGTACCCGTCTGCCTGTCTGCCCAAGCACATCCCCCACAAAGTAGCGAGTAATCATTTAAGACGCGAGAAATGAAACGTCAAAAAAAAAAAAGGAATCCCCCCCCCCCCAAAAAAAAACAAAGACTACGCGATACCCTCATGGTTGCTCCCAGGTCGATATGAATAAAACTTATTTCCTTCCCCGCAACTTGCTTCTCGCTGCACTCTGACCTATACCGACCAACTTCCGTCTATGTTTGGAAGCCCTGTGGCCTCCACCCTCCTGCGCACGCCCCCAGCACACAACTAACTGTGCTGCTGCTGCCTTGGTAACAGCGAGATTTCTTTCTTCTCCTTGATCGTGGCCTACATGTCTGTGGCAGAGGCAAGAAGAAATCGCGACTGGTAGTTGTGGTTCGATGGTGTGCTTGCTCTCAGTGCCGAATAAATTGCAGAAGCAGACCGCCTAAGAGAAGTCTGTGAAGCACTGGACATGGAATATCATTCATGGACATTAATGGACCGCGTCACTTGAAAAAGGACGTACGGGAGAAGACGGCTTGTTCTTCGCATATAGCATTTGCTTTATCGATCAAGGCTGGCATGACATAAGTGGCAAGGCCCTCACCGCCACAAACTATATACATATATATGCATGTTCCTGTTTATAACCTCTTCACCACCGGCAAGGCTACAGGTCAATCAGTCCCCAATCCCCAACGACAGCCGGGACCGTTACCCCAGATGGGGTTACACTCGCTTTCTGCTGCTGCCCAGCGGACCTCGCATCGCTCTTTTTCTTTTGCCGAACATGCTTGGCCTGGTGACGACGCAATTGGTCGATCCGAATAAACTGGCTGTCACAGCCCGGCTCGTCGCATTTATATTTGTAGTCCGGATTGTGCGTTTTGCGATGCTTGGACAGGTTTGATGATTCGCAAAAGGACTTGCCGCAAATCTCGCATGTCAAAGGTTTCTCTCCAGTATGCGTCCGTATGTGCATCGTCAACGCGCTCTTTTGCTTGAAGGATTTTGCGCATCCCTCGTAAGGGCATGTGTACGGCTTGTCACCTGTGTGCGTGCGCTCGTGTTGGTCCAGGGCCTGCTTTGCGGAGAAGCGCTCCCCACAAGTCAAGCATTGGTGCGGTTTATCTGGGAACAGGATCAGAAAATGGCCATGAAATGCAATTGTCTAAAAAGTGTGTACTCACAGCAAGTATGCGTGGCAATGTGGCGCCGTAGTTTATTGCGCGAAGCAAATACCTGGTCGTCTCGCCGCATACAGCCCTTCCATAGACAAATGTACTTCGTTTTGCTGGACATTAACGTCACATGGTCTTTACATAGGTGCTCGTTCAGCTGCTCGCTGGTTTCGAATACTTTGCCACAGACGTGATCCGGGTCACCCAAATCGGTCGTCCCAGAGGCCCATTGGCAGGTGTGCGGCGCACAATCGGGTTTTGTGTCGGCCGGACTGGAGTCTACCGTGGAGGCATATGTGAGGTCTGGTTGCGCAAGAGCCAGGGAAAACTGCTGGTGTAAGACATCAGAAGGGTCTAACCCATCTAATATGCTGCACCCGAACCCTGGGAAAACAGCAGGGTTCGTGTCACTAGATGGCGCCTTGAGGTTTCGCAACGTGGCGGCGACGTCGTGTTCCGCGTTTGTGTGGTTGCACGGCGGCTGGTTATGTACCGTTGTGTGATCCTTGAGTAGGCCCTCTGAGAGCCATTCGTCTGGGTGTGCGTGCCACATGGGATCAAATCGCTCTGATATGGAAGGGTCCAAGCAGTCGACATTATCACACGGCGTACCCTCGTGGCAGTCATCTTCCTGGCAGAGGCCATCGGTGCACGACTCATCATGGCATACCTCGACGGAACAGCATTGTTCTGAGCATGAGACTATGCTGCAGTTGACCGAGGCACAGTCGTCGATGATAGGGCACGAGGCCATTTGGCACAAATCGGCGCCATGGTCACAGACATTGCCTAATTGCTGCAGAGTCTCGAAGCTCACAGGGCTCCCTTTATGGTCGAATGTCATGGGCAACTTCAAATTTAGCGCGGGGTCGATGCCATATGGCTCTGGTTGTGTGAAGTGATGCTGCTGCTGCTGCTGCTGCTGCTGCTGCTGAAATTGCGGCGCCCGTTGGTAGAAATCCGTGTTGAACCCCAGGTAGGGGGTACAAGGAACTGAGGAAATGGAATGGCGTTGCCGAGAATGAGACGCCTGGGTGAGAAAGGCGCCACGATGCGCCGCGGGTGGCTGGTGATGCGAGAAACCACCGTTGCCGGCAACGCAAGTCGAGAGGCAGGCGTCATCGTGAGAAGGCTTCTGGAAGGCAAACGAGACAGAATCGAGGTCGGCAAAGGCCTGGTCGAAGTCGAAATGGAAGTCGTCCAGTTCCTGGTGGCCGTGATGCGTGGTGCTGGCTGCAGACGAGGTCACGTCATCGTGAGAGGACGGGGAGAATGGCGAGACCGAAGGATCGATGAAAAGTGCGGCGTCCTGGTGAAGAGGATCCATGGCAGATGAGAGGAAGCCCTAGAGATGACGTTGCTTTGGACAGAGCCGCACACGCGGGGCGGGCGCAATATCTCGGGGCGGACACGGCGGAGGATGGAGCCGGAGGAGAGAATTGGCGAGGGAGGGTAAAACCGCGGGAGGATCACCTCGTGGTCAGAGTAGTAGACTCAGTAGAGACACGGCAGAGCCGCAATGATTGCCAGGCCAGGAAAGCTCCTAGGGGACTCAGAAAGTGGCCGCCCGCAGACCGCGGAGCGACTCACGGCCGCGGCAGGGCGTGCCGTGGGTGCGTGCTTGCTGTGCTGTGCATTGTGGTGCGGATGGAGCAGAGCAAAAGGTGAGTCCCTTGATGGCCACCTGCGTCGAAAATCAATCCTGACGTGCCTGCCCATTCGGGCGTCCACTGATGTCACAGCCAATCAGAGGCCTTCTCTCTGTGACCGTAACCCCCACCACGACGATGGTCCCTGGATCAGGCTGGAGACGTCCCGCCCGCGGTCCGCCCGTCTCAGCTCAGCGCCATCCACCACCAGCAGGGCACAACACAGCTAGCTCTAGGGAGCTAGAGGTTAGCATTCAACATGTCCAGTGCCATTCAACAGCTCCAGGCACCGCTGACCTTGAAGACAACGACCAACTCAGTTGTTCAGCTCATCGCCGGCCTGTGCTTGTCTTTTTACCCGTAGCTCGTTGATTGGCTCATTGGTTGACTCATCAGTACTACGAGCAAGTGTGCGCCTTGCACTCAGCCTTGGCACATCAGTCAGTCTCCGCATCTGCCTTGTTGCTTGCTTGCGATAAAGCCACATCTTGTCACGTCTCAGCCATCGCGCACGAGCGCTCAATTGCCCCCATCGTAGATGCTCTCTGCAGCAGCATACTTGTCGCCCGTCATCTAAAGAGTCACAGACCGCGGCTGCAGCGATCAGCACAAAAGACAGGATCGCCCGGGCTGACATTCGTCTTGCCCAATCGCGCCCTTTCCGCACTACCCCATACTCCACATCAGCTCGCATCCCCCGTAGCGGGCGCAACCTCGCAGAGAGTCGATACGCATATGTCATACCACTAGAAGAGGCTCATTATCGCGTGCCGCTGCAACGCGCTGTTCTGCAACAACTCTATCCACACCACGCGCCGGATTCTCACAGCATCCTGAAAAGGGGGCTGCCGATCACAAATGGGCAACCTCTGCAGCAAGTCCGACAGCGGCGACAACTTCTCCCAACCGGGCAGGACGCTGGGCGCCGCGCCGGAGCAGCCGACCCGCGCCCCCGTCCCAGCATCCGCAGGAGTACCAGGCGCAGCAAGGAAAGTCGGCGGTCCGCCGCGGACACTCGGCGGCGGCGGCGGCGGCGACGGTGGTGCGGACGGCGGTGCTGCTGACGACGCCCGGAGGAGAGCGGCCGAGGCCGCAGAGGTAAGTGTTTTCTTTTTGGTTCCTTTTTTCGTATCACATCGCCGACCTCCGCGACTCGTCCTCCCTTCCTTCCCTTGGCTGACAAAGAAAAATTAGGCCCGCGCAAACGCAGCGAACAGGAGCACGGGCAAGTTAGGCACCCAGCTCGCCGCGCAGAAGAAGCAGACGCGCAACGAGGTGTTGCAGGAGATCAGCAACAGCAACGTGCGGCAACGGGACGCCGATGAGGCGGCTGAGGCGAGGGTGCACAACTGAGTGTCTAGTGATACGCGAGGGTCAGGGTAAGCGCTCATGGGCGGATATACAGAACGCAGCCTACCCTGGGACTGTGAGCGGGCGGTAGCATGAATGCTCGTGACTACATATAGCATGATGGCATTGTCGCTCAGGAGTTTGTGGTATTGATGAGCGGCAAATCGATTATTGAACAGCGTTTTGGTTAGGATAACATCACTACAAGCGGAAGCACATCAGTCACCACTGTCCACATCTGTAGTCGAAGGATTAATCATTTGAATTAAAGGCATTGCTTGGACACTATCATAATCGCAAAATTCCAAGATTCAAGCCTCGCATTTCCCAACACGCAGAAACGTTGATTGCCCTGGTCTCGCATGTTTCTTATGTTACAGTATACCTTCCACCAATAGGAGCGCGGTTGTCGGCATCGGCAGCGGCCAAAGTGCCCTCCTTCAACAAACGAGTCAACTCCTCCATCGCATTGGCGACCACCAACTCCGTATCTCCTTCCACCAGGATATACAGCTTGGCCTCGCCACCTGGTGGGACCTCCTTGCCAGCTGGGTAGAATGTACCCTTGGTGGTGATCGAAGTGCCGGTGGCCTCGAGGATCTTGGCCACATTGGTGCGGTTCGTGACAGCCCAGCGAGCCTTCTGCGGGAAGTCGTTGATCTCGAGCGTGGCGTGGTATGCTCCGGCGTCGGGGCCCTTGTTGTCCACGGGCTGACCGGTGCGGGTTGCGCCGGTCTTGCCGAGACGTGCATTGATCGCGTTGATAGCAGCCGATGCCTTGTCCAGCGGATTGTTGCTTGTTGTCGGCGCAGGTGCAACAGCAGCGGGCGGCGCATCGTCGCGCTTGACAATGGTGTATTTGAGCTCGAGATCCACCGTCTTCGTGGCGTCCCGCGAGGCAATGCCGGATGCTGCAGTCTTGATGGCCGACACGGCCTTATCCGCCTTGTCGTCTGACCGCTTCTTCTTGTCTTCCTTCTCGCCATCCTCTTCGTCGCCTTCTGTGCGGTGGGACTTGCGCTCACGCGCACGCGTAGCTTCTCTTTCTTGGTCAAGACGGTCCAGACCTTTGCCTCCGAAACCAGATTGGTCCTTGGCTTTCCCGGATTTGACTTTCTCCCGGAATGACTTTCGCATCTCCTCGAGCTGTTCGGGGACGGGCTGGCCACTTTGTTCCAGAGCCTTTGCAATGCCCACTGCACAGTTCTCCTGTTCCGAAGTGACAAATGTCACAGCCGTTCCTGTGTTGCCCGCACGACCTGTGCGTCCAGCTCTGTGGACATAGTCTTCTAAATGGTTAGGCGCGTCGTAGTTGATGACAAGCTTCAGTTGCTTGACGTCCAGACCACGCGCGGCCACGGATGTAGCAATGAGGATGGGAATGACACCGTTCTTGAAATCCTCGATAGTCGAGTCACGATCGATTTGGTCCTTGCCACCGTGAATCGACATACACGGGTACCCCTTGCGCATCAGCTCTTTCAGGAGATCGTCAGCTTTTTCTTGTCGCTCGACAAAGACCAGCGTGCGGGCGTCCTCGTCCTTGTCATAAAGCTCTCCAAGGAGCTCGAGGAGCCTAATGAACTTGTGATTTTCTTCACGAATCTCGACAATTTGAGTAATCTCCTTTGCCACGACACTCCGTCCACCGACTGTGATCTCGATTGGTTGATTAAGAACTTTCTTCGTAAGGGCATCGATCAAACGAGGCATTGTAGCGGAGAACAAAATAGTCTGCCGGTCCGGCCGCATGTTCGCGAAGATTTTCATGACTTGCGGCTCAAAACCCATATCGAACATGCGATCTGCCTCGTCCAAGACAACGTATGTGACACGCTTTAGATTAGTGACACGACCCTGGTTAGCGGCAAGGAGATCGATCATGCGACCTGGTGTACACACCACGATCTCCGCACCTCGCTTGAGTTCCGCGATGTGGTCCTTGATTGGGGCACCACCGTAGGCACAAACAGCACGCAAGCCCATCGCCTTGAGAAAAGGCTTGCAATCGCGGTGGATCTGAGTAGCCAGCTCTCTTGTAGGAGTCATGATAAGCCCGATTGGCCCTTCATTCTCCTTGAGCGGTCGCTGGTCCATGATGTGACGGAACATGGGCAATAAAAAGGCCACTGTCTTGCCGGACCCAGTCTTGGCCACACCAATAACATCTCTGCCAGACATGATAGCTGGGAATGCCTGCATCTGAATGGGTGTGGGCTTCTCGAAGCCGAGGCTGTCCACAATGTCTAGCGTTTTACGAGACATCGCTAGCTGCGACCACTTCTGAACCGGCTTGGGCACATCCTTGCCAGTCACTTTGATGCCATCTAGTTCCAAACGGAGGTCCGCCAGCTCAGCCTCTGTCATATCAGCAAGCTCAGCTGGCTCTACCCAAAAGTTCTTTCGGATCGGATCCAGTTCGATCTTGCTATAGTCGACCGTGGGGATGTCTTTCTTCTTACGCGCCTTAGCTTTGAGGGCACTCATGAACTCGTTCTCACCACCGGGCTTGCGGTAGTCGTATTCGTCGTCACTAAAGTATGCTTCGGGTTCCTGTTCAGTCTCCTTCTTCATAGCTTGCGTGGCCGCTGCCTTCGGTTTGGGGGCGGGCTTGGCTTCGAGATCGTTCATGAATGCATCCAGCGGGTCGACGTCATCGTCTTCATCGACCTCCATCGCCTCTGGTTTCGTGGCCGGGGTAGCTCCGCCATTGGCCTTCTCGGCACTTGTGCCATTGGAGCTGTCAACATGCATCTCGGACTCCTTTTCCGCGGTTTCTTGTGCCATCCGCTCTTCTCGCCGCTCCTGAGCAGCCCGAGCAGCGGCGGCCTCTTCCTCCTCGTCTCCTGCGAAGTTGTCTGCGCCATCATCATCCTCCTCATCATCCTGTACTTCGTACGGGGTGTCATCCTCACCTAGCAAGGGCAGCGAAGGTAATTTGGCAAGCTTTCGGTCAGATGCGTCGTCTTCATCTAACATGAGCTTCCTCTTCTGTGGCACCTTGTCTGCATCTGCAGTCTGCTTGGAGAACCCAAACCCACTCGCCTTTGCTCGGTTTTGCGCCAAGGCAGAAGCCTTGACTGGTTGTGCCGGGCCCTGGGCTGTTGTCTGAGGGCCAATAGCCCCTAGTTTCGAGGCTGCTCCGAAACCAAGAGCCGCAGACTTTTGACTCGCTTTCTTGGCTATGGCCTTAGGGTCGAACTTGCCAGCGTACGGAGTAGCAGGTGACATGACTTCAGCCGGCGAGGCCGTCCCGGGAGAATCCGCTGTCGGGGTAGCCGTGGCGGAAGCTGTGGCCGACTTGTTGGCAAGATCTGTCAGAAGGGGCCGTGGACCTGCCGCCAAAGCCTCCTTCTGCTTCTCCCCTTGCTTTTCCTCCTGCTTCTTCTTCCATGCTGCCAACTTTGCGAGTCGTTCGGCTTTCTTGTCGGCTTCGCTGGGCGCAGCAGATGGCTTAGTCTGTGGATCAATATGTGAGCCTTTGTTCATAGATACGGCGTCCGATGTTGGATTGGACTTGGTAGGACTCACGTCTGGTGCTTTCGACGCTGCGTTGTCAATCGCTCCCGAGGCACGATCGCGACTTTTGCCGCGCCTGCTTCGGGGATGAGAGTCAGTAGTACCTTCGCGCCGCTTCCGATCACGATCTCGGGAATCGTCTCGCCTGTTACGGTATGAATCTCCATCCCGATCTCGACTCCTGCGCCGGTCGTTGTATCGGTCGCGTGATCTTCTCCGGTCTCGTCCTCCACGGTAATGGTCGTCGTCCCGGCGGCGAAAGTCGTGATCTCGAGGCCTCTCACGATCGCGTTGTTGTCGTCGCTATTAATGAGCAATTATTAGCCACAGGTCTGCATCTTGGAAACTCCAAGACTCCAAGACTTACATCGTATGGACTCCTCGAGCGACTTAGCCTGCCATTGTCACGGCGGTCCCGGTCGCGATCCCAGTCGCGATCGCGCCCACGGTCCCTTCTGTCATCATCTCTGTGCCTTCTGGGTTGCTGGCTTCCTGGAGAAGTTGGTGAGCGTGAGTCTCTCGGCCGAGCCATGGTTTTGTCCTGATAGATGCGGCTCGGTTGCAACTACAGTGGTGAGAGCTACCAGACTCGGCTCGGGGCACCTTCGAATGAGGTACGCCCTGAATGTCGCGACAGTGCTTCGCAGCTGCTGTGTTGTAATCTAATCTCCCACCCGTCAGTGTCGAGATGGCGACTGCGCTGATGTAGAGGGTATGTGGTGGGACTTGTAGCACCGGATTACGAAAATGCACCTGAGCAGTCACTGCCTAGAAGCTCCAAGCATGATCGTCAATTCCGAAGTTTCCAGGGCTGGGCCAAAGCTGCGGAGTCCAAAGCGGGTCTGAAGAGCCTGGCGCATTCTGTCCGACTTGGAACGCTCGAATGTGGGTCGAATCAACATTGGATCAGGCAGAACGCGCCTCAGCCACACCTGCATGAAGATGCGCCACAACTACAGTAGAATTGGCGTCGGCACACCTGCCCAGGTGCTGTTGGAGGTCTGCCCCACCCGATGTAACTTCTGCTTGAGCCGCTTAGGCTGGGCCGAGTGCCGGATAGCCTACCAGTATGCAGGATCTGTTCTTCCAGTGGAGACGGGAGCTTGAGGTCACAGAACTCCCGAACCCTGGCCAGTCGGAGCTGTGGGGCACCACACCCAGCCGAGCCAGCCCCCCTCCCTTCCCCCGTGGCAGGCGAGGCAGGATCCAATGAGACGCTCGTAGGTTCACGTGACAACAGGCCATGGCATGGCTCCCAAAACAAGACAGTGCCTACATTGACTTCAACGCATAACCCGCGCGACCCCCCTCCCCCCGGCCGGCCGTGCAGTGCAAGAACCCAGACATCATCGCACAAGTCCTGCACAAGCTTTGACAGCAGCGCAACTCCACGGCTCGGATATTTGTGCGCTGGCGACAGAGCCGCAAGTGCCACGCCCGGGCTAGGATACCTGTAGCAAAACTGTCCGCCACTCACGACCAATCCCTCAACCAACTGTACGAAGTACATTACTCGCCGACGCCATGTTCTCTGTCGCCAGCCGTGCCGCTATGCGGCGCCTCGGCCTGAACGTTGCAGCCGTGCCAGTCCGCACGCTCGTCATCCGTTCCAGCGCATCGACTTCGCCTCTCCAGGCACCCCGCCTTATTCAAGGCGTGCGCCAATTCGCTTCTGCCAAGACCACGACCAAGGCTGCAACAACCAAAGCCGCCACAGCGAAGAAGACGACAGCGGCGAAGACGACCAAGGCAAAGAAGCCAGTGGCCAAGAAGAAGACTGCTACCACCAAGGCCAAAGCCAAAGCTAAGCCCAAGCCTAAGCCTAAGCCCAAGACCAAGGTCGCGAAGAAGGCCCCCAAGAAGGTGAACCCGGAGGTTCAGCTAGTCAAGGAGAGAAGGGAGCTCAAGAAGACGGCATTGTTCAGCGAGCCCAAGGGGGTTCCAGACACAGCATGGAGAGCGTATGTGGCCGAGGCTCTCCAGGGCCACAAGCACGCAGAGTCCGGAGCGGTCACGGATAAGATGAAGAGCGTTGCGCAGGCCTTCAAAAACCTTTCCTCGACAGAGCGGCAGGTAAGTCATCTCTCAACTGCCTCAGAGTACAGCGCTCGCGGCGTAGGCCTCTCGCATCATCAATGCTAACGTAAGTTCAGCAATTCGACCGCATTGCCGAAGAGAATGCGCGCACCAACGCTGCCACCTACAAGGCTTGGGTTGAGTCTTACAGCATTGACGAGATCAATGCGGCCAACAACGCCCGCTTCCGTCTCAAGCGTGTTCACAACTACCCCAAGGGCTACGTGAAGACGATCAAGGACGAGCGTGCACCGAAGCACCCCGTGTCCTCCTTTGGATTCTTCACCAAGGCCAGATATGCGTCTGGCGAAATGAACACCGAAGGCCCGTCTGCGGTCAGTGGCAATGCCAGGGCCATCGGTGCTGCATGGAGAGCCATGTCTGCTGCTGAACGCCAGGTCAGTCTTTTGTTCTAAATATTGCATTTCAACCATGAAAAGCCCTTCAGTTGCTAACCGTGTCTGATATACAGCCATTCGAGGATCTTGCTCGCGCGGAGTCTGCTCGCTACGAGAAGGAATTTGAGGCCGCCTTTGGCAGGAAGCCCGAAGTCAGCAAGCGCAGTCCTACTCCCGCTTAAGCTTTGCGCGCGCGTAGCATCTCTACTCTGCTGCACAATGCATATTCACAGACCTGGTGGAAGGGCCCTGTTGGGCTTCGAGGTTTTGTCTGCGATGAGGACAGCAACATATAACGCTCAAGCCACCACATGCCCATGATGTAACGAGTTAATCCATGTAGAAGTCTCGCTCGCTGGCCTCGGCTGCCCATCGAGCTAGGGAGGCGGTTCTGGTACGGTGGCTTTGTACTTGTAGGGGCGTAATGTTTTTCCCGGTGTGGACGAAAAATCTGGTTTTTTTCTCTGTCACAGATAGCTTCCTATCATTGTGTCGTTGCGACTACCCAAGGAACATGAAGATGCAGCTTGGTCCACCCAAGTCAAGAAATAAGCTTTCTATCCTGATCACAAACTGAAAATAACCCTTCACAATAACCGATAACAAAAAAATAGCCAACGCGTAAACCTCGGTCCGGGGATTAACACGTACCCATAACCAAAACTGCCTCCCCGTCCGCGTCTATCCAAGCACACTCCGCGGCCAAGATTTTGCGATAACTCGTCAACCAAAGCAGATAGTAAAGATACGGCGCGGTCTCGCCCCAGCAGTATACCCTGACCCTGACAAACTCGTCGTCCCGCGTACACCGCGTGCCCCAGCCCGCGAGGCCCATCCCTATCCAATTCGCGAGGTGCGCCCAAGTCGCCCGCTTGAGATCTGGCGGCCACGATGAGCAGTCCACGTCCCAGTACCCGCGTTCCGTCGGGCGTAGCTCACGAGTTTGGGTCTGAGGCTGGGACTTGCGGCGTCGCGGTTGGGCGTCGGCGAGGAGATCTCGGAGCTGTGGGGTGACGAGATCAGAGGGGACGATGGCTACGCTGGCTACGGGCGGTTCCGGGGCACAGAGATCTAGAGATTCGAACGTGTAGCCATGTGAGGGGAAGAAGGTGACGGAGGAGAGGTTGGCGCTGCTGCTGCTGATACTGCTGGGTAAGTCTGTGTTCGAGGAGCGTGGTCCGAGGTCGCTGGCTGCGCGAGATAAGGCTTGGTGAAGAGCATGGGTTGTGCTCAGCGATGATTTGGGAATCGCGAGTGGTTCTGAGTCGGATCTACCCAGAGATATTGGTCGACTTAATGGCACGAGTCCGACATGAAGATCCGGCGGAGCAGCCTCCTCTGGGATTCTTGACTGATGGGCTGACGTCTCCCTTGTAATAGTGCGAGTAACATGTGCTATCCTATTGTTGACCGCCGCCACGGGTCTTAGCTCGGAGAATGAAAGGCTCGACTCATGGCTCTCGTCGTATGGCACAGAACTTGGCACCACGTCTACTGTTTGTGCAAGGGCTATGGGATTTTGCGAGGCTTCTTGACGGCTAGAGGATGGCGATGTATCGCTTCTCAGCTGCTCCCCAGCTGCAACGCTGCTCGGCCGCTGTGACGGGGACCAGGACAACGAGGTGAAGCTATCGAAGCCTTGCAGGTAATACTCAAGTAGTCGCGTAGGCGAGGTCAAATCGGCGACAGCCACGGACACTTCAGGCTGGGAGTCGCCAACAAGGCTGCCGGGAGACTGCCATGAGTCTGTCTGTGAGGCTGACAATGGCACCGATGGCTGTGAGGAGGGCACGTGATGCACTCTCACGACGCGTGGCGAGCCCGCGTTGTCGATAACGCTGCGGAACGACGCCTGAGGTGAGGCGATCGAGCATGACGGGCCTCCTTGGCCTTGTGATGGCTCGAGATGGTCATAAGCTGGTGAGGGCGTCCGCCGATCACGCCTGAATATACTGGTATGTGGAGTCGAGCTCACAGGCTGTTCACCGTTGGGTTCGTCAGGATCTTGTAACGACAGTCGGTTTGCTGGCTCGAATCCAATGTAGGCAGATGCGAGTGCCCTATACCGGGCGTCGTCGGCGGCTCTGCTCTGTGCTGCGATGTGCACGAGGATCTCTACTGGCGAATCGTCCATTCGTCACGTCGAACACGGCCATCGTGGATCAAGAAGGGCGCGATGGTGATGTCTTACAGCTGCAACAGCCTGTTCGCGCAGGTCGCAAAAAGGACGATTCACCAGACCATGCAAAGAGGTGTGCCAATTCGCGCATCAACAGATCCAGAGCCCGGCGCTGTCGAGCATGAAGTGTACGCGCAGCTTAGGCAGCCGCACTTCAGTGAGGCAAGCAAATCGGTAGGTTTTGGTGCAAGTGAGGTTGTCATGTCCACCAGAGTGGAGACTACAACTCGCATGTCTGGACAACGCAGCAACCACGTCTGCAGGTAGTACTATGCACGAGAGCGAGAGCCTCAAACATTCGACTTCATTGTAGCGTACTCGCCATTATAGTTCAGCCCAGCCAAAATACGCACGGCAATCAAGCCGTCCAGCTCATGTCCCGTGAGTCATGAGGTGCAGCTTTCTGTGCCTGAGCTTGAGCAATTTTATAGCTGTGCTCTCAGTGGAGGCCCATCCAGCGCTTGCCAGCTACTGCGCGGCTCGACCGTGATATCAGACGATCAGCCAGCTCATCTGCGTGGTTTTTTTCTGAATTTTTTTGTGGTCAGGCGACTATCTTACTCAATGAGCACAGCCATCAAAGTGGATTCATCATAAGCTGTTGTTGGTGATGAGCATTTATTTTTAGTTTATCGCAAGGCTGTGCTTTTCCTGGTCGGTGATCAAGCTGACAAGGCAGGGCAACCTTAGCTCGTCCTGCCCATGGATCAATAACGAGACATGCGGCACGGAGGGACGACAAGGCGGACGAATGCAATTTTTTGTTGTGTGGAAGAAGTCTCTGACGGCTTGGGTTAACCCACCTCCAATCCCATCCTCAAGCTCCAAGAGCGCGTGTGGAATCTGACCTCAATTGTAGCTCGGAACAATAACACATCCTTGGCGTGTTTTTGTCTGCTGCCGTTGAGTAAAGGTACGCTAAGCGTAGCCACCTTGTCAGGTCCACTCTCACTGCTGCTGGAAATGTTTCAGGGGACTTCCAAGGTTGCATGGGAGGTTCGTTGCAATCAGCCCAGTAAGTCAAAGTACTTGGCGGAGACACCTGTCTGCCCTCCTTGCGGCAGTCAGCTCGAGGACCTACATAACCATCAAGCAGCGTCTGCGCCAAGAACAGACGGACCGCCTGGTGCGAAAGGTCTACACTAGGGGAATTAGTGTACTCATGTACGTAATGAGATGCCAAGTCCAGTGTCGAGCACAGCCAAGCAAGTCCGGACAAGGGACGAGCTAGTCTATTTGGGGAGCGTGAAGCATGGCGTCCTTAGTGTTAACGTTTAACTTTAGAGGCTGGTCCAGAGGCACCTCACCGCGACTTGACGTGTTCAGCAGTACAGATACCCGTGACTTCTCGTCTCTGCATGCACGGCAGCGCAGAGCTACGAACCCCCAAGATTGCTGTCCTCCGGGATCTCCAGGCGCCTGTATGCCGGGTGAAGCTGCAATACAAAAGGCTCGTCGCTTATGTTGGCGCCGGCCTCATGCCCACGGGCGTGCGAGGCGTCAGCCAGGTGCAAGGTTTCTGCTGCACCACGTCCACTGTTCAGCCCTGTCATGCACAAGGATGATATAACCTTGGATTTGTGCATATTTATATACATGTATTTATATATGCATGAGTCGCGACGGCAAGAGCAAGTTTTGGGCATCGTCATTGCTGGCCGTCCAGGACGTTGGGACCATTGTTACCTGGCGCCTGACCCTGAAGACCAGCACCATTGCAAGGGTTGGCCAAGCTCTCAAAATAGTCAAGTCCGAGCGTCGTGATAATTAGGTGTATGCTCGCTTCCCAAAAAGTAGTGTGCATGTCGTGGCCGCTCAGAGGCGGCGGTCTGTTCAAATTGCTCTATGGAGCACACATGCAGGCGAGGCAGGCAAGAAGGGGCGGCTCGCTGTGTCCGCGGGGAAGACGCTCGACGAGAGCCACGCTGGGCGAGGAGGTAGTGGCAGCCCTGCCCTGGAGCCAGCGGGACAAGAAGCAAGCCCCTATGGCCGCCGACCAATGGGAGGGGCCTGCTGGACGAGGGCCCTGCAGCCTGCCAGCCCGTCCACTGAGCAGTGCTGACCTTGGGAGTGGGCGGGCGGGCAATGAGATGGCATTGAGCATCCATGATCCCAAGCATCAGCCGTCTCCTTAAGTCTCTCCCATTGCTTGTGGGCCCCACAGTTGGCATTGCCGCCCCCCCCTTCTCACGCCCGCGCCCTGCCCACGCCAAACCGCTTTTTCGGGGGCCCGACTCCATCGCGTGGATCATCCATCAGAGAGCACTGCAAGCCTCCTGTGCAAGTGGTAGGGCACTGCTCCGGACCACTCCAAGGGGCCCGTACTATCCTCTCCTGGCAGTCGACTCGCAACGCCCTCGTCGTCGTCGTCGTCGCTGCCGCCGCCGCCTTCTCCTCCAGCCCGGTCGCCCGCTCTCATTCGACCACTGCAAGGAACAACGCCCTGCACTTCCATCTCAGCATCTGCTTAAGCCCTCGGGCCTCTCACACGCCTGCCGCCCACCCCCGTCTGCTGCCACCGCCTGGCGCTCGTGCGGCCCGACACTCCCCACGGCTTGCATCGACACTGACATCGCCGGCCTTCACCGGTACTCCGACCTTTCAGACGAGAACGATCTCAATCCTAGCCTCGGAGCTTCAGCAGCCAAACCGCCTCCTCTTCCTCTGCCCTCGGCGCGCTGCCTGCGAATAAGACGTGGACGATTCAGCAATAGCCAGCGGACAGAGACCCTTCTCGACAACACCATTCAGCCTCGCTCCCCCGCAATCCAGCTGCTTCAGTGGTCCACCACAAGCTGCTGCCATATCCGCCTCGTGTCTCCTGTACCTGGCTTGCAAAGCAGTCTGACTTTCACTGTCACCACTGCTCCAAGATTTTACTGCTGTCAGAAGCTTTGGCCGTCCAGGGCTTCGCCTCAATCGCCTGCTGTCGTCCTGCCAGGGTCGTGGCTCTCGCCGAACCAGTCTGTCCGAACGACGCCTCATATCTGATGTCGGACAACCCACTTGACCAGACAGTATCCGTTTCGACTTGTCCACACCCAGCTGCTCCGGCTGCGTCGCTGAGGCGACACACCTGATTGCCAGGACGAGAGTCTTCTTAAAGGTCCTCACCCTTGAATTATCGCTAATCGAGGTTCAGTGATGGATAATGAATTCCTGGGCAGTCCGCCCGATGACCGGGTCACTGGTTTTCCGCCGTATCAACTTGACCGCTCCAGATCGGAGATGACAGCGAGCCCAGCGTTTTCGCAAAATGGAGGCTCTGCGTACGGACCTCCACCACCGCGGACGCCTGGCTCCCCGGCACTCAGCGCGAGGAGTGATGCGCGCAGTGATCCCAGGCGTAGTGATGAACGAAACAGGTCTCGAGCCAGGAGTGGTGGAAGGTCGGGAAGTGGTTCCGTACGCGTTTGTCACAAGTGTGGCGAACAATTGACTGGCCAATTCGTGCGCGCCTTGGATGGCACCTTCCACTTGGACTGTTTCAAATGTCGCGTGAGTCCTACAGCCTTGTGCTAAGCTGGGTTTGCTTGCTTGCTTGTAGCTAACCGAGTTTTCACCCCATGTGTAGGATTGCGGTCAGATAGTTGCGTCAAAATTCTTCCCGGCCGAGGACGAAGAAGGTGGCGGCCAGTACCCGCTGTGCGAGACAGACTACTTTCGTCGACTCAACCTTCTATGCCATCAATGTGGCGGCGCTCTACGCGGCTCGTACATCACAGCGTTGGATCGCAAATACCACGTCGACCACTTTACCTGCACTCTCTGTTCCACGGTATTTGGTGCGCAAGATAGCTACTATGAGCACGATAGTAACGTGTACTGCCACTACCATTACTCAACACAGTTTGCCCAACGCTGCAATGGCTGTCAGACAGCTATCCTCAAGCAGTTTGTGGAGATTTACCGCAATGGACAGAATCAACATTGGCATCCAGAATGTTATATGATACACAAGTTTTGGAATGTCCGCCTTACGACACCACAGGATGCCCCTGCAGCACCCACAGAGCCTGTCAGCGACCACGATCGAGAGCTCATCAGACGCGAAGAGGAAAGCATGGAAGATAAAGTCTACAAGATTTGGAGCGTCCTATCCACTTTCGAAGAATCGTCTGCGGCCTGCATCTCGGATATGCTGCTACACGTCAGCAACGGCGCATACGTTGACGGGGTATTCGTAGCCAAGAAGTTCATTGTGCACGTTGAGATCTTGTTCAAATCAGCAGATCGCCTGGATGAGACCATGAAGCGGACTGGCATGAGAGGTATGTCACGATGGTTCCCACTTTGAGAAGAGATCGACTGACAGATTTACCATTTATAGGGCTCTCGTACGGTAGAGAGGCGAAGCTACTTTGCAAGAAGATTGTGTCTTTCTTCTCATTGCTGTCAAAGACTCAAGACACAGGTGCGCGAAAGTTGGGCGTCACTCAGGAACTACTATCTCTTGTGACTGGCCTGGCCCATTACCTGAAACTTCTCATTCGAATCTGCTTGCAGGGCACGCTCAAGCTAGAGCGTGAACACCGTTCTGTGGAAGGATTACATCAATTCTTGGACGACCTGGGTGTCCTCGAAAATATGAGGACAGACGAGTCCTCCCTTCAACTAACCCTTGGCATGTCCTCCTTGTCGGCAAACGACTCTGACCAGTGCAAACTTTGTCGGAAACCAATAGAAGACAGCTGCGCCCTGCACGGCGACAAGCGATGGCATGCTGGATGTGTCAATTGCACGATTTGTGGTAAAGAGCACGGCATGCCACCGAATGAAGCCCGCGTACACAGAGATGAGAAGATCTACTGTGTTGAGTGCGAGGCACAGACAGAGGAATGGGGTCAGCCACTGGAGCGTGTGTCTAAGCTCCAGCAATATGTTTTCTTGCTGAAGGTGGCTCTGGCACGACTACTGGAAATACTTCGAAACAGCGGAGCCCTTCCTCACACTTCGGAGGATTCTAACGTCGATGGCTATGATTCTGTTAACGGAAACCGGTTCTCCTTCAGCAGGGAATCGGTTCTACTCAGGTCTGACTCACGATCGAAATCGTACGCCGGCGACGCTGAGCGCAATGAACGAGAGGCGTCGTATGAGAACACACTCAATGATGTTCGAAGACTTCGCAGCACACGGCTCGATAAGCATCTGTCAACTAGCCTTCGCAAGGCCCGATCATCTAGGGTGATTGATGGGCCTGAGCGAGGCGGCCGGCCTGGTTCGGCCGGCGCCAATGATGGCGGCAGAAGCAGAGAGATGCGGATCGACGAGGACAGAGAAGCAGGACTTGGAGGGAGCACAGAGCAGTACTTTGGTCACCAGGATGCTCTCACTCTGGACGATATACCCCGTATTGTTGCGGCGGAGCAGGCTCGCGAGCAGCAACCCGCGGCGTATCGGCAGTCACGACAGGAGCTTTTCCGATCACCAGCCACTGACCCGTCACACGGACCTGGGCATCAACGAAGTCGCTCTGGTGGCCAAGATCAAGACTTCCGCGGACAAGGAGAACGATCGCCTCAAAGAGGTGGCAGCCGCAAATTCTTCTCCGAACTATCCGGGCTGGAGTACTTCATCGTCCGTCATGTCGCTGTCCTCACTATGCAGCCTCTGCTTGAACCCGAGTTCACCCTGGAAGAGCTGCTTGGTCTTATCGAAGCCAGGAAATCCCCGACTTTCTGGAACAAGTTTGGCAAGGCGTTTGGCACCAAGGAGAACAAGAAGAACGTCAAGAAGAAGGGTGTCTTCGGTGTGCCGCTGGAGGTCACCATTGAGCGCGATGGGGCTGACTCCACCGATGGTGTCGGTCCCGGCGCGTTGAGGATCCCGGCCATAGTCGAGGATATCATTACCGCCATGAAGAATAAGGACTTGTCCGTAGAGGGCGTGTTCCGCAAGAACGGCAACATCAAGAAACTGACCGAGCAAGTAGCAGCAGTCGACCGAGATGGATGCGACGCCGTTCGTTGGAACGACGAAACCCCGCATCAACTGGCCGCACTTCTCAAGCGCTACTTGCGCGAGCTTCCGGATCCTCTTATGACACAGAAACTGTACAGATTATGGACAGTCGCCACCAAGATCAGCGACCCCGACAAAAGGCGGCATTGTTTGCATTTGGCATGCTGTTTGCTTCCACAGCCAAACCGCGATTCACTCGAAGTTCTCTTCAGCTTCCTCAAGTGGGTGTCGACTTTTCACCAGGTGGATGAGGAGAACGGCTCGAGAATGGACGTACACAACCTTGCACGAGTCATTGCACCAAACGTGCTATACTCCACGGCTAAAAGCCCGAGCTTCTCGGATGAGCCTATGGTGGCGGTGTCCTGTGTGGAGGATCTTATTCAATTCATCGAGGACATGTGCATGGTAAGTTCTGCTTGTTGGCCAGTTGTTGTGGTTGAGTCACTAACGTTCGTGTTAGGTTCCTATCGAGCTCATGGATATTCTCGGAGACTCATCTCTCTTCAGTAACAGTGGTGAGATCACCACCAAGGAAATTCTCAAGCGGATAGAGAGCAGAGCTGTTACTGGCGGCGTGCGGCAATACGATGTTGAATATGCTGGCCGGCAAGACGCAAACCGGCGGCCAATGGCCACGAGGGTGGAGACAGATCCGGTTGCTTGGCAGAAGGAGAGTAGCGCCAGGCCTGTACAGGAACCCCAATATCCATCGGGCCAGAACCCTGGCACACCGCCGCAGAAGTGGAGGAACCCGGAGTACTCGCGCGGTGACGATGCGTCGGACACGCCTGACAAGTCGCAGCGGCGGGAGTGGCGGCAGTCGGCACCTGCAGGGCGACCGCCAAACTCTGTTACTACAGGTACGGGGTAAATATGGCCGTGTATTTCTTCAGATAACAGTGTCCCCAGCAAGAACGCTGTATGGCTCTAGAAAGAGACCCAATTGCTCGTGCTTTCGTGGCTCAGATTCGTTTACGGCGTCACCTGGTTGAGCTTGCCTTGCTGCTCACCACAGAACAACATTTCGGCTTCCATTTCTTGCACCTTTCCCTGCGCACAACACATCGCAATACACCAAGCATATCGACCCGGCGTTACTTATACAGCGGCACGAACACAGAGAGGTAAAGGAAGAGCATCGCAATAAGAGAGAAGGGGGGAGGGAGACCACCTGAGAAAGTAGGATCCAGGACCCCGAAGAGAGCAGAGAGCGCGGCAGATGCTGGCGGCGGGCGAAGTCATACACAAAACTCTGCATAATATCTTGGTTTCTTGTATATAGTGCTCTACCAAACATCATACACGTTACGCGTGACATGGCAAAATTAGCCACCCAACTCTTCGATCAAGTGTTTGTGAAGGGTGGTGCTTTTCATTTTTTTTGGTACTCATTAACACGATCGCATCTTGTTACCGATTAAACACTTGTGTGAAAATTAACGCCGTCCTCGCTTAGTTGCGCCGCTCACGCCAGACTAACCTCGCTATTGTCCATTACCATGACAATCTGACCTTCCCCTACTATATCTCTCTCATGCCCTTGAAACACCTCACCGAAGCTTCAGCCCTTGATAAGGCTACCGAGTCTCTTCTCGATAATCTGACGGCCCTCGAGGGTATCCCAAACCTGGTGGGGCGCATGGTTGACAATGTCCCAGTGCTGCAGCTTCTCGGTGATGTGCGTGAGGTCGCGCTGCTTCTCCTCCCACTCTGAGCTCTTGCGGACCTCGACGCCCGAGGACACGATGCTGAAGGGCACGCGGGGCAGCTGGATGGCCCGACTGGTGTCGACGTCGCGCTTGCTGAGCGTGCCCGCCACGAGGTTCTCCTGGAGCCTGCTGAAGATGGACTTGCCCGTCTGGTAGGACGAGCGGCCCCACACGCGGTCCTCCTTTGTGCGGCCCTTGAAGAGGGCGCCCGGGACGCGGTCGATGCCCAGCGGGGACAAGACGCCGCGGAGCCAGAGCACGAAGCCTCGCCCCGGAGAGCCGAGGGTTGCGGCCATCAGGTCTTCGTGGAGGGGGTCGATAAGGAGCAGGCCTTTGATCTCTTTGCCCTGGCGGGCGGAGAAGATACGTGAGTAGATTGAGCCGACGCCCGCGCTCATCAGGACTATGAGGATGGTTAGAAAAAAAACCTTTTGTGGATTGGGGCTTTCTGGTTTATATGATGTATAGATAGGGGAGGGGAGGGAAAGGGGAGAGGGGTCTCACTCCATGGTCCTTCCTCGCCGGCACGAGCGAGAGCCTCGCTCATGGCCTCGACAGCCAAACCAGCGGACAGCGGGGACGGAGCAGTGTCACTCTGTGAGGCTTGTTGTTAGTCATGTCCTTGGGAAAATCAAGTGTGGCACATATCGGTCAGAGCTCATACCCATGCGAAGCCTGGTCGGTCAACGAAGCAGTACCGCGAGATGGTTCCGTTGGCGACCGCGGCGTCGGCAAACTGCCACAGTCCGTCCTCGACTGGTCCCTCGCCGCCCTCGATGAGAACGGTAGGTACTTTGTTGCCTTTGGAGTCGGTCTGGTTCCCGTGGCAGTAGACGTGTAGCTTGTACTTGTCGCCGTCAACCCAGTACAGGTCGCCCAGCGGGGCCAGGCCGGCATCGAGGGCGCGCAGGATGAGGGTGCAGGTCATGAGGACGACCACGGCGACGAAGACAATCATGCAAACGATGGAGACGAGGACTGCGCTCCACTCGCCCAGGCTGCGGCGAGTTTCGGCGCGGCCCGTCAGACGCTGCTCTTCCTCCGACTTGCCCCATGCGACGAGTCTGTCTGTGACCAGTGTCCAGATGGCCATCAGAAGAGCCCCTATCGTCCACCGAGTTGCGGCGTCAGCAAGAGAATATCCAGACCCATCCCCACCCGACAAAGCGCAAGAAAGGCAGACTTACATAGTGTGCTGACCATGCCGACCCAGCCCTCCTCATGCCTGGTCTGCTCGACCGAAATAAGCAGCACGGCATTAACCAGCAAGAACCCGCTCATGACCAGACTAAGGATGCGAACGGCCTTTGACGGCACGGCGAAGAAGACGAGCGAGAAGAGCAGGTTGGCGAGGGCGAGACTGGCATAGCTGAAGCAGAAAAATCCGGAGCCGCGGGTGTGGAAGCCGGGGGGCGTGACGAACATGGCGACGAGCAGAACCACCCACCAGGCAAAGGTGACGAGGGTGAAAAAGATGGTGAGGTAGCGCGTGGCACGCACGCTCCAGAGGTTGTAGGGGGAGACCTGTAAGGATCATCGTGTGAGCGGCCGTCATGACATGAATGTCGCCCCGAGCAGTTCGGAAAGAGGTACACAAGGAGGAGAGCAGGCCACACAGCCATCAACATGTAGAGGACCAGAAGCTTACAGCGGGATCATCAGGACTCAGATAGGCGCCTTGGGTGCTCTCGACGCGGTTGGGGAGAAGACGGGTGTGCTCATCGGGGCCATGTTCGCCCTCGCGCGTCTCGTGGTGCGAGCCGGGCCGCCCATTCTCGTTGTCGAGGTCGTTGGACCTCCAGATCTTGTTCATCGCGGGCTGTCGTGAGTCTTGCTGACTCGGGTAGTTGTGGTGGTGGAGAAGAGAGATAGAGAGAGAGAAAGAGAGCGAAAGAGGTCCAATGTTGCAGGGAGGGGAGGGAAGGGTGCCTAGAAGAAGGAGGAGGAAAAGAGCGCCAGGCCAGACTCGGGCCGCTGGTGGTAGGGAAACCTGGGGATCGGGAACGATGGGAATTTGGAAACAATTGCGTCAACACGTCAGAAGCACGGGCGGTAAAGGCAAAGCTTCAAGCGATCCCCCAGCCACTGCAAGGCTGCCCTCATACTCCGCAGAGTAGCTCTAGAGCTCTACGTAGTAGAGACCTACACAGTAGAGCCCTAGCTCCCAAGCAGGGTTTAGATCGCCAAATGCCTGTGACTGATCCGATCGGGTCTCGACCGCGATGGCTAGCGGTGTCCTGCCCTGCTCCCGCTGTAATTAATCCACCCCCAGATTGTGGTTGCTGCTGCTGCTGCTGCTCCTCCTCCTCCAGTGCGACCTTGGCTTGCTTGGGTGCAGTCAAGTTGCAGACGGATTGACACTGTCGAGGCTGTGGAAAGCCCTGCTGCTACCTGCCCCGGCGCTCTGGAGAAGAAGCTCCTACTTCCTCTCCTCCTTCCTCCTCCTCCTGCTCGATCGTGCATGGCTGCTGCCTCTGAAAGCCCCGTCTCGCTCTCGTGCTCGTGCCGCCATTGCGACGTCATCGACCTGGCCCAGACACCAAAGCCCCCACGCGATACCCGATTCGGCCTCAGCCTGGGTCTGATTGGTCGGCGCGCGGCGCGCTGGCGGGCGCTGAACCCTGCTTTCCCGCTTCCCTTGCAAACCCCCCCCCCTTTCAGCTGCTCTGCCGAGCGATGCGATCGACCCGGCAGCTTGTGACGAACCGCACCCACCGCGCATTTTAGACTTTCTCGCCGCCGTGAGTCCAGCAGGGGAGGGCAGTAGGGGCGGGCTTCCGCAGCTCTCCGCGTGGTGGTGCGGATGGCAGACACCTGACCACATGCAAGACCGACAAGACAGGTGTCCGGCTCGACACACTTCCATGGCTAGCTCGATTCTACTTAGGGCACGGTATCGTGAGGCGCCTCACCACGTCACACCTGCTCATCCCGCAGCCGCCAGCTTCAGCCACATCTGATTCGATCCACGGCAGTACTATGGTTCACAGCGTGAGGATTTGGGGCGATTCAACCGAGCTATGTACAGTAGTGATTGACTCAAAGAGAAAGCGTTAGCTTAGGATTACGTCGAGCAAGGCGCAAGAGGTATCTAAAAACAAAACATTGCAAAATGATCCAACCCCGCTCTTCCCACGTTGAAACATAGGACATGATAAAATACAGTCTTTGCACGATGCTGAACCCAATTACGTGTAAATCAACTCCCGCTCGTCATTTGGCTACGCATCGGCCTTGCTTGTCGATGTACGCCCCAGACTGCTGCTGGACGAGTGCCCGCTCATACTGGACCGAGATGCGTGAGACAGTCTCCCTAGAGACGACGACATTGACCACCGATCCTGCTTCTTCTGCTCCACGGCCTGCCGCGTCAAAGTCTCTTCAGGCTTGAGTGGACGACCCGCAGGCTTAATGGCCTCAGGTGGAAGCGTGGCCGTTGGCAGGTTCAGCTTGGCCCTTGCGCGGGGATCATTGGGTGCGATGCCCGCCTTGCCAAATGTCTCGATCTTGTGCCGCTTGATGGCTTGGCGTGATGGCTCAGCGACGCTCGTCCATTCTTTGATCTGCGATAGCCATCCGCTCTTGGTCTCTCGCGAACCTCGCTTGCTCGACTTTGTCGTTTGCGCTGTCAGAACGCTGCCACCGTCTGTTGAGCTTCTAGTCGAGCTACACTGGCTAGAGGCCATGGACCTCCGTCGTGCAGAAAAGCGCCGCGGACTGAAGCACGCCGATATTGGACTCTTTTCTGGGCTCGAGCAAGGAGTCAAGTCAATCGTCGCATTGAGACGCCTCGCGGCTGCAACGTTGATGTATTTTGGTTGGTTGGTTTGCGACAGTGTTGTATCAAAGTCTCCGATGGCGGTCCTCTTATCGTGTGCTTCATCCCTAGTCTGTTGCTCGTCGTCTGCTTTCTTGTCGTCTGCGTAAACCCCATTTGAGCACTTATTATTGACAGCATCTGTGCAATCTCCGTCGTCATCGCCTTCAGGAGTCTGTGCGGGGTCCAGCAGGGATAAGTATGCCAGATATTCTGGCTTCAATGATGCTTGATCTTCGGCGTCACTCTGGACAGTTGCCGTGCATTCACTGCCACTATCCAGGATGTGCCATGGTGTTCTCGGTGTCTGTGTTTTGGATGAAGAAGATGATGGCTTCGTGGTTCGAGTTGAATAGGAGACATTGCCTAGCGTCTCGGACCTTCGTACTTGTGTATAGTTTGGATTGGTGTCGTTTGGTAGAGCAGACCAATGCGAGGATTCGTTGAGAGATTGGGGCGTTGTCATGTTTGATGAAGCTGCGGCCATGACCGCACGGTAGCAGAGCTACGAGACCACTTCAAGCTGCCGACGATGTGCCGTGCAGTTTGTTGACTCGCCAGAACACAATGTCTCGAGGTCGATATCTGTGTCGGCACTGTAGATTCGCTGGGAGGACCGGACACAGATTGGGAAGTTCTCTTGGTGAATTCAGTTGACGGCGCCGCGCGTATGAAAATGTGTGGGATAATATTGGAGGATGGTCGGCGGGCTTGAAACAGACTTCTCGGGGGGGAAACGCCCACGCTGCTACAAAGGGTCCGCCTTGTTGGAGGGGATCACAATGCTAAATCTCATGTGGGAAGCCGATAAAAAGGGCCCCTTCTTCGGGGGCTTGATCGACGCCTCGCGCCGGCTGATAAAGAGAGCGCCGAGAGCACGGCATTCAGGCCTGGGCTGCACAGATCGACATGCGAGAGTGGCAAGCTAAGCAGGACGGCTCCCCAACGGCGGCGCTTGCCCACATTACCCACGAGCTGAAGTCTGCGAACGTTAATTAAAAGGGCAACCGAGGGCCTTGCTCAGGTGGAGTTTAGCGGGTTGAGACGGGAAGGCCGCGTATGCTTGGTTGGACTCTCACAGTACCGTCCTTCGCCCCGACTTTAGCCTGGCGCCCTAGCTATCCCTGTCGGACAAGCTTGACGGAGAAGGTTTTTCCAAAAGCGATTATCGTCAAGTCTTCTAACTCCTCAAAAGCCCGTCCGGCGGTGGGTGCACAAACTGTTCGCGGCGGCGAAGCAAGTGCGAGAGACGGAGAATAATTGTAGGACGCAATGTGAGTCGGCTGCCCGATTGGCGATACTAAGAGACGCAGCCCATGCCTTGGGAAGAGGAATAAAGTTGGGCTTGTGTCGGGTCAAGAAGTGTCGACTCTGTTGTCTCCAAGTCTTGCACCAGCCAGACCCGACCGGATGGAGCGGTGGAGGGATCGTGGAGAGCTGAGTTTGGCTTGGCTGGCCCTCATATGCACACACGCACCTGCAATGCTTGAATATAAAGTATGCCGGACGTGAGTTGGCATGCTGCCAGGCACATGTTTGCTGCAGGACCAGAGTCACCAAGACGTGAAATGCTTCCCCCTAATGAAGTGCCCAGCCAACTCGTTCTCGTATTGCACAGACTCTGGCGTGGTGCTGGATCTGCCTGACCACCGCCGTGAACCGCATTCCGACCAGCTGAGCCAAATGTCTCTAGTGACCGGCTGCCGGCTCTGCAAAAGCACACTGCGCGAGGCTATGGCGTCAATATGTGAGACATGGAGAGCGAGGGTCGGTCGGGCTTGACGAGGTCGTGCCTAGCCTACCTCTGTCATTCAAGTTATGCTTTAACCGGCACGTGTTCTTTCTTTCCCGATGCGTACTGCAATGGTCCGTCGTGCTAAGACATTGACAACAGCCATTGCAATTGTCACGGCAACCTTGTCCAAGCTCACACAAGTCGACTGCGTCTTGAGGTGTCCTAACTTTGGAAGGCCGACAATCTGTTTCAATCATTTAAACTTGCGCGTAGTATGCTCGTGAACGCGGTCGGCGAGCGTAACTCTTGTTCACAGATTACAACCGCACACCTGAGCTAGCTAATACACCGATTCCAAAGACCCCAATCTCGCGGCAAGAAGCCTGCGAATGCCGACACCACCCACCCGGTCGGTCGCCGGGGATCGACTCATGGGTGCCACAACCCCGGTTCGTACTCCCTGCAAAGACTGTGCGTTTAGCGGCAGCTTTCGGCATTGCGAGGCGAGGCTGATCAGCTCGCATAGCAGGCGCCCATGACTGGAACCGCCCGCCCCAGAACCTTTACAGCGGGCCAGCGGCTCGCAGGACATCAAATCGGCCAATGAGGTACCACTGCTACGGTTAATTTGGACCATCATATCACCTGCAGTTGACCGAACAATGGCGTTTGCAAGCTGTGACGGTCGCGGAACTTGTAGCGTTGTCTCTGGAGCCTTTGATATCCCGCCAGTTTGACATGAGATGACGGGCGGGGGGGCCTCCTTGGTCCCTCGAGTTGCGACCCCGAGGCATGTGGAAACAGATGGCCTGCGCGTGGTAGTGGTCCACTGGAGGAGACCAAAAAGGCATGTTTAGGATATCTGCATGCTGAATCTCGCGTTGGGTATGGCAGCTGGGTGCGGAAGGCGATGCGGAGTGTGTGGGATATGGCCGGAACATCGTCTTTCCTCAGCCCAGTGATGCAGGTCTCGGGTACGAGTAGAGGCAATGGCAGCCATGGCTTGGGCTTGACCCTTGAGCGTTTAGTTCACAATGGGCGAGTTGACAAACTTTGTAGCATCGCATCGTGATCGGTCCCGTATTTGACATTCTTCCCCAATCATAACTCGTCTAGCCTCGTAAAGGTCGTGAGATAATTTGGAACCCGTGTGCCGTCCTCGCAGCCGTGGTAAGAAATGCGATCGTCGCCCGTGGATAGGTATAGCATAACCCTGGACTACCTCTCCCTTGCTTGATAGTGGGTAAGTCTCTAGCAAAAGGACTATCGATTCAGGGGTAAAGAGGTATGAGCGAACCTGTGGAGCAAGCAGGCGTTGTGATTGATGGGCCCGGAAATTTAACAGGTTTTGTTTTTCTAGCAGTCTGTATCACGAGCATAATCTGGTGTTTGTTAGGCTCTCAGCAATAAAGTGCAAGTGCTTGAAGCTGGGCACAGGTGGAAAGGTGGAGCTAAATATGTATGGACATCATAACCCACATCCATGAACATTGAATGCAAGGTTTCCAATGGTCGGCCGCAGTCACAATGAGGAAGTGCTTGCTCCAGCTGACTAAGCCGCGATTGCCTATGGTTGAGTCCCAATGTGGAGACAATCAGACGTCCCACGGACAACCTGATAATCAACCGGGTCGACAACGACAAGATATTATCAGCAGCACCAGGTATTGAGGAGACAGATCTCCCACATATCGCAGAGGAATCGAGGAGAGCCCCAAATTGGTGTGCAAGTCGGAGACGATCACCTTCTCCCAAAACAAGCGGAGAGTGCAGTGTACGCTGCTTTGCAGTAGGCATCTAAGAACAATGCCCAGCTTGACACTGAATACAGATGTCGCAACAGACCATAGTTCAGCCGTCCCGCCGCCATCACAGCCAGGTTCAACTGCTTTGGGCAGCCAAGCGGGGACAAAGTCTTCAGCTGGATCTGAAGACGCACCAACAAGTCTGAAAGATGATCCAAGTGCTTCCGCTCTACAAGCACACATCGCAATCTCACAAGATGGACGGCCAGGCTCCCCACTACCACCTCATGGCTCAGACTCCCCCCAGGCACCACCATACAGCCCAATAACACCCCCCTTACGAGCCAGCGAGCTTCCCGACAGGCCAGAGTACACACATATCAATCAGCTCCCGCAGACGGCAATGAGCCCTCCCAAGCCAGAGCCCATAGACTTCGCCAGTAATCCGGACGTGCTGGCCCTGCAGAGCGCCATTGCCATCCTGCAAATGCAGAAGCGTAAGGCTGCTGTGGACATGGTGGCGCTGAGCAAGGCCAAAGAGGCGGCGCTGGCGGACCCCGCGGCCTTCCTCGCGGATCTTGGCAGCGGGAGAGTCGGTCAGGAGGGCGATAATTTGTTTATTAGTGGTGATGGGGATGATGACAGTAGTAGTGATGACGAAACCGACATGGATGAAGAGGCGACGGTATCGTCGTCTGCCGCCGAGACTGGCGATGGCACTTCAACGACTCCACGGCCACGGGACAAAACAAGGAGAACCCGCAAATCCAAACACACCAAACAGACATCATCGGTCTCTCAACCCACACAACCATGGCATAAGCTTCCCAAACCCCAAAATGTCGTCCGCATGCCGGCTATCAACTGGGCGCAGTACGCGGTAGTCGGCGAGTCCCTGGACAAGCTACACCAGGAGCAAGTCCACGCGCCCACACAGGGAAGCCCAGCCGTAATGCAAGCGGACGGGACATATGAGTTCACTTTTGCCAGTGGAAGTTCTGCTGGCGGCGTCAATAGTGGTGTAGGTGGCGGAGTCGGCGGCAGTTGCAGTGGCCCAGCTGGGATCTTCAACAAGCAAGAGAAACTGGTCGGCATCGCGGCACCGTACAACCCCAGCAAAGACAAGCTACATTCACAAAGGAAAGGGAGCGGTGTGGTGGCACAGAGCAGTTTGCAGCAGCAAGCACAGCAGTCACATCCCAAATCGTCAGGGGTGGCGGAAGCTCAAGGGTCAGCTTCTACCGGCGCCGCAACGAAACGGTAGACTCGCCTTACGAGAGCCCTCAGCAGTATCATCGTTTCGGATGAGCACAGCAAACTATACAAGAACAGTGGAGAAACTCGATGAGAATGTGTATCACCCAGGAAAAGTGCCGATACGTAGCAAGGGGCTGACCATTATGCAACGAGAAACGGAAGCTAAGACCCAAGGAGCCTTAATACGGGGACGGGCAAGGGCGAATATAGTATAATTAAAAATGCTCATAAATGTCCTCGTAATGCCAACCCTAAAAGTGTATTCGAATTTTCTCCCTACAACCTGAGCAGCATGATACTTTGAGGTCGTCAATGCTGCCATGATCCCACCATCATCATCGTCACGTAGAAGGCAGATCGGCAGCGATTTAAGCCTTGGCAGGGGCAGCCATCCGCGCGTCGTTCTCCAGCGTCCACTTGACAGCCCTCTGCACACCCTCGTTCAACGAGACAAGGGGCTCATATCCGAGCCTCGTCCGGGCCTTTGTTATGTCATAGTATCTCGTCATCGTGCTGTAGATGATGCGCTGGCGGTTGAAAGTTGGGGGCTTGCGCATGATGCCAAAAGCAATCTCGCTAAGGAAACCCAGCACGAGTCCAAAGTCACGAGAGAGCTTCCATACATGGCTAGTTCCCCGCGGCGACCCGGCAGCGCGCCAGATTGCCCGCATCATATCCCAGAAATACACGGGGCTGCCGTTCGTGATGAGAAAGGCCTCGCCATCGACGCGCTCATGGTCGAGGGGTATCGTGGGGCTGCTGGCGGTGAGGAGCAGGGCACGGGCGGCGAGCAAGTGAGCATGGGCGACATTTTCGACGTAGGTGAAGTCGAAGAGGTTCGCGTTATCGCCGACTTGGACTTTGTCCTTGTTGGTCTTGTAGATCTGCACGGTGTGGTAGACGAGCTGGACGTCGCCCTCGCCGAAGATACCCGAGGGCCGGATCGAGGTTGTGAGGAGCGTCGGTGACTCGGCGGCGCGGTTGGCAGCCAGGACAAGCTCCTCGGCTTGCGCTTTCGTCTCGGAGTAGTACTCTGTCTGCAGCTTGCCGCGGATCACGGGGTATTCTTCATCGGCGTTGATGAGGTCGCTGGTGTTATCGCTCAGGATGCTGGCGGAGCTTGTGTAGACGAGAGCTTGGACGCCAGCCTGTTGGCAGGCAACGATGACGGCGCGAGTGCCGTCAACATTGACCTTTTTGAAGAGCGCATCCGAAACGGCGGTGCTTCCCTGGGCGGGCGGGGAGGCGGTATGGATGACGACGTTGGGGCGGAGGCGGCCGATGACTTTTGTGAGGTTGTCGATGTCAGTGATGTCGGCCTCGACGTACTCGACGCCGTCAGAGTCTGGGCGGCGGTTGCGCTGGCACTTGAGGTCGACTACGGAGACAAAAGACGAGGTCCAGTCGCGAAGGACGAGGTTGACAACATGGTGGCCAAGGAAGCCGCAGCCGCCAATGACAAGGACACGGCCAAGGTCGAGCTTGTCGGAAGGAGCCATTGCGAAGGGCAGCGGATCTTCGTAGGTGCTGGGGTGGCTGGAGCGAGAGAATTGACCTGCTCAGAACGAGGACGAGGCGGTGATGCTTGGAAGTGGTGGTGCCTGCGGCCGCTTGAGTCCAACAATAGGGGACCCGTTGGTCTCTTCTGGGATAGGCAATTCTGGAGAAATTGGCCAGCGGAGACGGCAATGGGGGACTGGGACTGGGACTGGGACTCGGCCGGGCTGACATGGGCCGAAGGGAAGACCACTAACAGCGTGGCCCGGCTTGGCGTTCTTGCAGCGCGTGCGAGAGGAGGTCTCGCATTGTGGTATGCATCCTGTTCCAAGCGGGCTATCGTCTGCTGAAACAGAGAACGTGGAAAGCGATGCTGCTGATTGTCGTTCTTCTTCAGGTCGTATTCCCGTGTCTGGGAAGTACAACAGGGTGGTGGTACATAGTACAATGTGCAGCTGTGGGGTTTGCAGCTTTTCCAAGACTCCCATCAACTGCACTGCACCTCTGCAACTGCAACGGCAACTGCGTCCCCCAGCGGACTGTGGAGGCGACGAGGTGGGGCAACCCGCCAGGCTGCAAGGCAACAAGATCCTTGGAGCCCAGCGGGCAACCCAAGCCAATTCCTTCCAAGTCGAGCTTGCAGAGCAGAGCACCCAGGCAGTAGAGCAAGTGGGATAGGGCGCAGGTGCTTCGAGGTCGCAGTCGATGGCGATGCTGAACGGTGCCTGATGGCTGCAGCCAGTGGAGCTTCCAGGCAGAGGCAGGTGCAGGTGTAGGTGCAGGTCACGACCTTGGAGCATTCAAGCAAGTAAGTACAGTACAGTACGGTACAGTAGACTCGACGCCCCCATATAAGTCCAACGACTCCCAGTGCCATCCAGCCTGGCTTCACACCACCACCGCAACCGCAACACACTCGACTCTACTTGTGTCTCACAGCGCGACCATTGTCCAGTCGTCGTCATCAAACTTCCACCGCTGGCAAAAGCACCGTCCTGCCCGTCAGCTCTCCGCAGCGTCTCTCACAGCCACAGCTACCCCTCCTCGGAGCCACGGCCACGCTCGACTGTCTCTACCACGGTCTTCCGAGTCGTGGGAAACGCTGCCTGGCTTCCTGCAGCGTGCAGCTGATTGCAGTCGATCGCGAGGCAAGGACACAGCGTACTTACCACTGTCGTGTCCAGTCTGCCCACATTAAGTCCATCCCTCGAGCCCACAGCCCGTGTGAGACTTTGACAAGACGAAGAGACAACGGGGCAAGAGAGATACGCCTCCTTGATACGAGTCAGTTTCGTAGACCCTGCCGTCGCGGCGACGCAGCCCGGTGGTAGTCATGGCAGACCACTCCATCTTCCGCATCACAAAGGTACCATCGCCACAGGCATCACAATGTACAGACTCCGCCTACGTCTCACTGTCTGTGACTGACGCCTCTTCATGGATAATAGGAGATTAGCGACCTCCAGAAAAGCTCTGATTTGTGTAAGTTTCTGCCCTTGTCTGTGAGGCTACCATTTCATGGCGCCGTGCTGCCATGTTCCGGATGACTAACATGACTGTCTCACTGTCTCGTCACAGCCCTGGCCGTGGCATTTAAAGACGCGGATGTGCGCAATGTCAGGGCTATCATCATCGGCCCTCCTGACAGTCCCTACGAATTTGGTTTCTTTGAGGTGGGTCACCATATCTCGCCTAGCAGGATAATATGCTTACAACCGTGTTCATATATAGTTTGCCATCAAATTCCCTAAAGGTCAGTATATCCGCGCTGTCAGATTGGATGATGTGTTGGCTCTCGTTTCGGCTCTGACTTGTTCTAGACTACCCGCGAAAGTCACCTGCTGTCACGTGTATGACAACAAACAGAGGTCAATGCCGCTTCAACCCAAACATATACTCTTGTGGCAAAGTCTGCTTGTAGGTGCTTCCAAGGATCCAGCTACAGATTGGACAGTCCTAATCTAATGGGCGTTATACGTGGTGTATAGGTCTATTCTTGGGTAAGATAAGTCCAAGTCTGCGCTTTGATCAAAATGTATCATTCTTAACAGTACCATGGCCTACAGTACCTGGAGAGGTGAGCCCGGCGAGGAGTGGTCGGCTGCCCAGGGTCTTGAGTCAATTCTACTATCAATTCAGAGTCTCATGTCATCCAATCCATACGAGAATGAGCCCGGTTTCGAGAACAAGCGCGAGGAATCAGACAAGAAGGATCAACTCGACTACATCAGAAAGGTATGGGCAGCTTTCTCGAAGGGGGGAAATGCAAATTGACTTTCTAGTAGATCCGTCATGAGACATTGCGGATCACTGTCATTCGACGACTTGAACAGCTTCTAGACATCCCCGAGCCTGGTACCAGGGAACCTACAGCATTCGAGCGTGCGGCGTATTCACTCGACTATATAGATCCTCCTCAAGACGACGCAGAAGTGGCGTGGGAGCCCTTCAAGGATCTCATCAAGCATAGGTTTCTGTGGTATTACGAATCCTACCTGGAGGCCGTCGTCAAAGCGCGTGAAGAATCTCCGGATGGAAAACCCTTCGCCCGGATGCCTTTCGAGGGAGGTGGCAACTCTATGGAAGGGAAGTTCAACTATTCTGCGCTGGAGTCGCGGTTGCACACTATCAAGGACGCCCTCGACCGCGAAGCCGAGAAGTGGGCGGCTGAAGGCAAACAGATAAAAAACCTTGAAAGCACTGTCGGCATCAACCTCGCACGCCAATTCGAGCAGATCAGGGATGGATTTAAGCAGAGTGGTGTTCCGCGCAACGTCGAACTCATGGATGGTAACCCGTACGTGTGGATTCTGACATTTTTCGGAAGACCAATGACGAATCTCGATGGGGGAATGTTTCGTGTCAGAATGACTTTCAGCCCACGATTTCCAGAAGAACAGCCCAAAGTGCGATACGAGACCAAGGTCTTCCACCACCGCGTCAGTAAAGATGGCACGCCCTGCTACTTCCCTAATAGCAGTCGACGCGACGACGTCAAGCAACACATTGATGCCATCATCGACGCGCTCGAGGAAGAGTCGCCCCCCTATGACCCTCGAACTCTTCTCCACCTTGAAGCGCATAGGTTATTTTGGGGAGGCGCGGCCGAAAAGAAGCTCTATAATCGACGCTTGCGCCGCTCGGTGCAGGATAGCATGGATGAAGCATATTAAGGACACCATGGACATAGGCTAAAAGCTATCATAGTGCAGACTACCGCGCCCGCGAGTAGGTAAGGGGCAATTGGAATGCACATGGCATTACCAAAATGGCTAGGACTTCCATGATAAGAGTTATCTGTACAGAAACGCGTTGGAGATGCTCACAAAGCTACGTAAGCAGAGGTTAGAGGCACATACACAATATGACCGAAGCTGAGAATTGACCGCTGTTCGAGTCGTCATTTCACAACAACTGAAGACAGCCCCTGGCATTTGTGTGGGCATATTCTCATCCACCAAACAAGATAACTGCGATCGATTTAAGGCCGCCTTCTAGTGATAATCTGGTACAAAGGTCGCACTTTGCACTTCAGCTGTGATATACTCCTCTTGCGTCACATCCGGAAAGATTTTTTGGTAGATTGCATACAGTGCATCGTCCAATTCGTCCGCCGCGCGTCCCAGTTTACAGATCCTTAAACTGTCTGCGATCGTAATGTGGCGTTTCACGACTTGGTGGTCTATTGTCGGCGTCGCCGCCGCCGCTCTGGTTTTGTGTGGATGTGTTTCGCTCATTCAGCCTAACGGCAGCAAGACGCTTAGTGAGCGGTTCACCGGCACGGGGTTCCTGATGATTAGGGATTGAAGTAGAGGAGGAAGCTGATGAGGATGGCATAGATTGCAGCGTAGCGGGATCAAGCTGGTAGTCGTCGCCGCTCGGAGGGCGAGGACGCTTGGGGATTCTCTCACCAGTCGATTGTAGGATGGCCTCCAATGTCTGCCAACCCGGCATTGAGAATAGCTGATATGTGTCGGCGAGATCCTGAGTGGTCGCTGCTCGGCAGAGAAGAGCCTCCTCTTCCTACAAGTGCATTCAGTCAGTGAAAGTCATGAGTGGAACGTTTCTGTAGGATCCCAGGCTCACCTTCGACAGTACACCCATCCCACGAATGAACACAAGTAGCTGGAAGTCAGACAGAGCTGCAACTTTGTTGTTGCCATTCGGACCGAGTGCCTTGGCGACAGATCGAAGCTCCTGGCTCTCACCCATAGCCTCTCGATTGGCAATCGGGAAAGTGGGCGTCGTAAAGAGTGGTTTTGGTTCAGCTGGAAAGCCATGCGTTACCGTGACGAAAAGGTACTCCACTGGGAATGCAGGCTTCGCATTCTCCTGGACTTCAAGCCCATATTCGTTGATTCTGCGGTAGAACACCTCCGGGATATATCGGGTCCGACTTTTTGAGCCATCGTTCTCTTCTTCTTCCCGAACGAGCACCGAGCTCGGATCTGCTGACGGCTCAATGAGATCAGCACAAACCATCTCAACAGCATCATTGGAAGCCTGGTAGGCTGAGATAGCAATCGCGCCAGTATCGTCACCTGATACGATACAGGTGACGAAGCGTGATCCAAACCTGCCAGTGTCGCTCCATTTTGTCGCTAGTGGATGTTGTGCTTGAAGTCGAGATGCGAAGCAGACCTCCAAAGAGGATAGGAAGTATGAATCGGCGTGCCTCTTGCAGACAACGGTGCCATCCCCAGCACCGGCATCCAACAAGTCTGTGAAAATGACCCCAACCTGCTCGAGGCCACACAACTTTGCCATCTCATTCACGGCGTTTTCAGCCTCGAAGGGATTCAAGGTGACTCCATCGACTTCGTCTACCTGAGGCGGCTCATATATCGCCTCAACGACTGCCTTGACGCCGAGGGGCACTTCAGTATACTCGGCATAACGACCATAAAGATAGCCTACCCTTTGAGAGCCTGTCGAACGCCAAGAGTTCAAGAACGTGTTTACAATATCGAAAGATGCGAATTCGACATGGTCGACACAGCGGAATGTCTGTGGTTGCAGGGTGATAGCACTCGGTTGGCACTTTGTGCAGATGCCTTCTGGCCACTGAGGATGACCTGATGGGCAGTCTCGCTTGACGCGATGATATGGCTCTTTGAGTGGCGGAATAAACGAGCTTCCGAGCTCTGGCTTGTTTGTCGCGGAGTTGACCTTCCGCAGATGCGAATGCAAAGACAGGTATTTAATCTTTTTATCCTTTAGGTACTGCGGGTTGAACGGGTCGAGCGGCATGCAGTAGTCGCACATGCCCTTTGGTGCATGTTTACACATGCGGTGGTCCCTTCCCCTAGGAATCTTGCCGTCGAGTCTGTCTAATCGATCGTCCAGAGGTGACTGCCTCACCACTTCCCACGGGTTCTTGATGATTGCCGTGGGCGACTTCAGCGGTGGCGTGTTGATTGGTGTGTCTGCGCCTGGCAGGATCGGCTTGCCATCGAGCCTGTTCGACGAAGAAGCCAGCGTTGTCGATGCGTTGGTCTCGCCATCCGTGTTGGCGTCTTGATGTGAGTACTTGATAAAGATCAGATCTCCGTGACTAGAACAAAAGAACACATACTGTCAGCAGCAAGCTCTCAACACGAGGAAAGTGCAAAGCATCCCCAGATTAGCGCAGCGTACTTTAGTCCTATCTGTCCAATCTCATACTGCGCGATATCAACAATCTTCTTGGAGTCTTTGGCTTGCGGGTCCGGGGACATAGAGATCGATCGGGGGTCGACGGTGGGCGGAAGTTGTTGCGTGAGCTAAGGGTTCGACTCTTGTTAGCTAGGAGTATCTCGTGAGTGTAGGCAAATTTCCGCAAGACTTACCATTTCACCAAGCTTCCCAAATGTGTCATTCTTGTCGATCGTGATCCGGATCATGCCATCCGGCCCTCGGAGTCGGAGCAGCATGATGGGCGGATCGTGGAGGAACTCAACTTGATACTTGTCTGGGCTTTGCGTCTGAGAAAGGTTTGTGATGAACCGAAATTTGAGAGATTGCCACAGATATTGATACAGAAGGCTCTCTGGTAGACTGCAGCTGTATCCTTCCTGGCAAGCGTGATCGCGAAAAAGGCGAGGGGTCTTAGGTGCTACTGAGAAGTCCTTGCCCCACGTACTGAGATAGGCAGCTCTGCAGCCAAGCCGTATTTGTCGGATGTCCGATACGAGAAAGTGGTCACTTCGTCGTCACAATATGGCGGTGGCGGGTGGGAAGTCTGTGCAGAGCTTGCAGTATCGGGGAGCGAAGGTATGTAGAAGCTGGAGTGGAAGAATGAATGTGGTTGACCTAGGTAGTGTATGGATGCGTCGTGGAGCTTCCGACGCCGACGCAAGAGCTCCCGCCAGGCCAGGCACTTGAACAGATGACGCGCTTCCTCAGGCACCAAGAGCTCTCGCTTCAGTAGCTACTGCGCAAGTGACCCACCACCCCACTCCGAGCCAATCAAGACAAATGACCCTGGCCTGCCCACCTTAGTATTGGAGGTAGACACGTTCTGTTCAACACTGAAAACTTGGAGCCAGAAGTCTGAACACGAAAACTATCTCTGTATTTCTTTCCGACCTATTCGAAGTTGAGTATGCCTAGCATTGCCCATGGCTACTCTGCGTTCCGAACTCCTGAAGCAGTTGTAGCCAGTTTTCTCGACGGAATGTATCGCCCTTGCCTCCTGGCTATGTTTGATGGGGGCCATAGGCAACCGCAGACCTTGCCCACATATATTGCACCCAGTCTTTATCGTTGCCTGCGTTATTGCAAGCAGCACCTGACCGTACAGATTGAGACATTCCCCTTCCGCCTTGGAGATGCACTTTTTATACCCCATGGCACGCTGGTCCATACCATGACAACATGACCTGATGCCGTAAAAATCAAGGGTACTATTAATAATAGTAAAATAACCGCCGTGAACGCCTTTGATAAATACAATCCCATGATCCCCGACAAGGGGGTATTGCCAGCAAGTTGGCTTATGCTTTAAGCAGCAGACTCGATGGCCGTAGCTGCATTGGACGTAGACTTCGTCTAAATCGTTTCAGTAGAGCTCTTTCTTCCACATCGCATGGCTAGATCAGCAGTTCAAGCTTACCTCATCACCAGCCTTCGCATCTGTCTGGCCCTCCTTCTCAGACTCAGTGGTCTTAACACCGTCTTCAGGGGCTGTAGCCTTCGGGGCCGGCGCATCCGTGTCAGGCTTATCCGTGGCATCGGCCGACGCTTCCTTGACACCGTTCGAAATTGTCTTGACTTCACCATTTACGCCGTTGGTCGAGCTCGCAGGAGCTGGAGTACTAGCCTCAGCTGCATTGAGAATCTTTGTCCACTTGTCCAAAAGCGCCTTAGCGCGCGGTGTGAACTTGAACTCCTCTTCCTTCGGGATCGACTCGAGCTTGAGCATGGCCTTCAATACCTTGTTGATTTTGGTGGCTTTGATGATGTCGGCCTCCAAGTCTGGGAACGTCTCTAGCTTGCCTAGAAATTCCGACATACTCTTCATCTCGTCGTCCTGAGGTGGGGCGGTTCGGTTCAGGAGGCCCTTTTGGAATCGGTAACGCAGGAAGAGGATCTCCTTCTTGTTCCTCTCTTTCTTTTCCTCCGGGCTCAGCTCTGGCTCTTTGGGGGCTTCTGCCTTCTTTGGCTTTGCCTTGACCTTCAGGGTCTTGGAGGAAGAGTCCTTCGGTGAGGCCACGACGTTGGCCTTGGGTGTCAATGATGTGGTGAGCTTGATTTTCGGCTTCTTCACCGAGTCTGATCGTTGCGGTGTCTGCAGCTCACGTTAGTAACTCACAAGGAGGCGCTACACAGAAGGAACTACCGACCTCGTTGACATCCTCCGCCTTGCGCTTCTTGGCCTTTGATTTTGGCACATCGTCGTCGCCAATATCAACCATGTCCATGTCACCATCATCATCGACGCTAGCCTTGCCTTTCTTGGGCGTTTTGGCGGGTTTCACAGAGGACCTGGCCTTCTTCTCAGCGGCAGCTGCTGCCCTCGCCTTGACCTTCTCCTCCTTCTCAAGGCGCGCCTGCTCGCGCTCCTCCTCGAATTTAAGAAGGAGATCGCGGTAGTATTGAAGGTTGTTTTTTTCGGCCGCGAGCTCGTGAGCTTTCTGTAAATCCTTGCGCATCTTGCTAGTCACCATGTCGGCAACGGTTTCAGGATCAAGTTCACTGAGATCCGTGTTGGGGGTCCACGAGCTGAGAGTGAACGGATGTTAGTTACGTGATTCTGCGTGGTGTACAAAAGAAATTCAGGGGAGGCCTAGCTTACAATTCATTGGTGTAGAGGTACATCACTGGGAAGGTCCTGTCTGCGGCTCTCTTGCCACCATCGGCGAAATCGTCGCGATATGTGCCATCTTCACGTGCCGCTGTAACTGGACGCGAGCTCAACATATTCTGTGGTAGCATGTCCTCAGCACAAATGACCACTGGCCACGGGGGAAATCCCTTGAGCTTGGCGAAGAAGTGGTCGCCCGGCTTCGCGTCCAGGTTGAGGATCTTGGCCTTCGAGGCCTTCTTCTTCAGAGACTTGGCCTTGTTCTCTGCAGCGGTCGACTTGCGACGACCCTTAGCCGCGGTGTCGGCAACGGTTGTTGACTCATCTGCAGGCGCAGCCGTGTCATCCTCATCTTTGGACTCGGCCTCATTCTCCGTAGACTTTTCGCCATTGGTATCAGGCTTGGCAGCCACATCCGCATTCTCCTTGGCATTAGCCTCGACAGCCTTCGAACCAGAATCTATGTCGGCGGGAAAACAAGGAGCGCGTTAGCCGAGCATATTCGAGCATGCTATTCATCAACAAGGTGCTAGGCGACGCTGATGGATGTTTGCGCGCGCGCCTCAAAGCGAAGCCTGAGGTTGTCGAGTGCACAGAAATCCGTGCATTGTGACATCGGCGGATCATCTTCGTGCAAGCTTGTGCATCACATGAGTGTGGGTAAGCTCACCTTCGGCAGTAGAGTCTTTCTCTATCTTCTCATCGTCCTTGGACTTCTCCTCCTCAGAATCCTTCATCTCGGTATCCTTGGTGGCGTCAGCGGCAGGTGCGGACTCGGGTGTGGTGGTGTCTTTTGTCGCAGTTGCCTCCTCGGCCTTGTGCGATGGAGATCGCGCGGTGGCTGTCTCTTCCGCCATGGTTGGCAAGTGTAGCCTGGGGATGCTCTAAGCAGCACTTCGGATATGACGCGACGCGCTTCGGGGACGATGACGGCGATGTCGGAAGACGCGACTGTATGGGAGGTGTTAGCACTCGGTTTGTGATGAAGAACTGCAAGTCGCAGTAATGCCGTGGAGAGGTTGGCGACGGCGTGTCGATTGTGATGGAGGCTCGGCGGCGCAGAATGAGACGCGTCACGGGCAGGCCGAGGCAGAAGCCACTGGCAGTCAGGTGAGTGGCGAGATCAGACATACCTTGGTCTTGAGAGGTATGAGAAGCTCTCGGATGATGTTGGAGAGCTTGGATGGATGCAATTGAGATGGCGCAACCGGGTCGTGTGGGAAGTGCCGGATGGAGAGAGAAGCGGCGCCGGGTTTGCGAAGTCTCGCTGGATGGAGATGGCTGGGATTTGAGAAGAGGAAGCACTGGCGGGCTTTTTGGGGGGAGAAGCAACAACCCTGCCCGTCTGGCTGCGCCTGAGGTCATGGTTGATTGCAGTGGGTGGAGACTGGCGACCACCCATGCCTCATGGCCAGGCCCTTCGACTGAGAGCTCTGCGCGCTCGCTCGCACGCCCGCTCGACTCGAGTCGCTCAGAGCACGCTCACGCTCGTGTTGCTCCCTCCAACCCGCTCGGGCTGCCTAGTTGGCTAGCGTTGCCACGCCACAACCTCTCGCACTCCAGTCCAGCCGACGCTGCAACCGCAATTACGCCTCTCGGGGATCGTCTGCCTGCATACCGTCATGTGACCCGCACCAGCACTTGAAGGCGCTGATGGCGAGGACCTCTCCTATGATCTTGGTACCCCAACATCTGTGACTTGACGAAAAAAAAAAAAAAAAAAAAAAAAAAAAAAAAAAAAGGACATCTTTAGATGCTTTCTCTCGAACACTGCCTTCTTCTCTTGTGTCTGTCTGTCGACTGTAGTAGTATTGTCGGTGGTCCGTGATCGTCCGCGATCATGAGCGTGGTGGTTGGCCATGCTTGCCGTACCTCATTCAGCACAGTCGTTCTTGGCAAATTCACCCTTGAAGTTCATGTTTCTGCCTACTTAAGTACGTAAGCTTACGAGCTAGGACGACCCCGAGCACAACATCGTCAGTCCTCGCAAAGTTTGTTAATAGCTATAAACAACATCTGTACCATGTGTTCATTATACAATACAATCTTCTATTAGCCCCTGTTGTGGGGACTGAATATCTTCTCTATATTGTCTCGAGTGGGCGATAGTTACTCGTCATCCTCGTCCTCCTCTTCCTCCTCATCACTGTCGACCTCCATGCCCTCAGCAGCCGTAACCGAGAATGCAGGCTCCTGGTCAACTCCAACATAGCTGTCGCTCATCAGGAAGAGCTTGAGATCATGTTTGCCAGGCGTTGGCACAGTGAATTCAAGCTTGGTCTGGAGCTGCGCCCCGGGGATCGTGACGCGCTTGATGGCCAACAGATTTTTGGTGCTCTCCTCACCAACCACCAACCACCAGTTCTCAGTCTTCTTGATCGGGTAGAAAGGAGCATGCACAGTTGTGTCAGCCGCGCCATCCTCCTCATCGACCTCGCGTTCGATCTTGACACTAAGGTATGCCGGCTCGCCAGCGCGGATCTCTTCCTCATCAATCACGTCAAACTCGAGCGTAATGTCCGGGTACTTGTCGTTGGTAAAGGCGGCGGCCTCTGCGAGCTGCTTCTGAGATAGCCCAAGTCTCTTCACAAGAGTGGCATAGTTTGGGTTCTCCTCAGGATTCATCGACTCCATGAAGTCAAAGATGTCCTTAATTTCAAACTCGTTCGCGACCTTGACGACTTCTGGTGTGAAATGTGGAATCTGCTTCAATGGACTGTCACGATCCCACATCGCCTGCACGACCATTTGGGACATTTCCATGGCGTTCATGGCGTTCAGGTGTCCGTCTGAGGACAAAACGTCGACCGCTGCACTCAACAGGCTGAGAACCTTCGACACGATGACCTCTTGGTCCTTTGCAAGATCGATCGGCAGTTGCATTCTCGAGAAATGAGCCTGGAGAAGCACGAACGCCTTAAAATGCGGTGAATCATACACCGGCTCGGACATCTTCGCAGGCACCCTGTCGTAAATGCGGCGGAGCAAGCTCTCTTCGTGCCGACGGATCTGGATGGTCTCGAACTCAGTTGCTGAGGTCACGATTTCAAGCAGGCCCTTGAGCTTTGTTTTCGCGCTCAAAGACAGCAGGAACGTCTGCATCGTGATATACGAGATGTTGTAGTATGCCGCAATCATGGCAGCATTCTGTGCCGCAACTGAACCATCTTCTTCGTCGAGATCGACAATCTTCGACTCGGTCAACTCCTTTAGAGTGCCTTCGATCAGATCTGATAGGTACGTGTTGAATGCATCCTCCGTCAAGCTGGGCAAGCTGTAGTAACTCGGGTTCGCCAAGATTCGCTTGTAAAAGTACGTGAACGTCACCCAACTGATGGCATCGTCTGTCGACTCAATCATCTTTGTGCTAACTTCTGTCACGAGAGCGTCGTGCATGAAGTTGTGAAGATGTGACTCGACTGGCAGCGCCTCGTTGAGAAACTTTTTGAAGTACTCGCGCTTGACAGCGGGCACCATCAACACACCACGACTCCGCCCATCACCTGAAGGTTTTAGGGCCTTGCCGAACATCTGTAGCACTTCGCTTAGCGAGTAGTCGATATAACGGTGTTCGCGGCCTTCGAAATACTGCGTGCCCATGACCACGACGAGGTGGGCAGTTGTATCAAGCTCCCAGCAGACATCACGTGAGGCGACGAGGACCTGGATCGCACCCTGCTTATACAGGTGCAGGACGATGCGCTTGTCAGACTGGCTGAGCGCTTCGTGGTAGTAGCCGACACCATGGGAAAGCGCTTCTGCGAGGGCTTCCTCCTGAATTCTCTCTAGCAAAGGTCGCAGCTGCTCCACGTCGACGTGCAGGAATCTGTCCTCGTCATCGTCCGCGAGGCACGCCGCGAGCAGATCCCTAGCGCTTGACCTGGTCTGCTTTCTGCTCGGAACAAACACCAACGCTGGCTGATCAGGCGAAAGCTCGTTGATAGCAACGTAGGTGGGCTTGGCCATTGCCAGCATCAGCGACGGGAAGTGAGGAATAGAGAATGACTGTATCCGGAGCTCGAGTGGCACAGGTCTCACGTGAGGGCTGAAGTTGTAAGTGTCCTTCTTTTTGGCGCCAATCCACTCGCTGATATCCTGAGCGTTTGCCAATGACACACTGAGCCCGACGATGCGCATCGAAATTTCAGCCGTAGTCCGAATGTAGTGCATCCGTGAAACGATGATCTCGTAGATGTACCCCAATTGCCCTCCGAGCAGATGCAGCTCATCAGCGATGAACAGTTCAACAGTGAGAATGTTCTTGCGTCTTTGCCACTGTCTTGACAGGACATCCCACTGAGTAGGCGTCGCCATGATCAAGTCTCCCTTCTCTAGCAGCTTCAAATCTGTCGTCGTATCGCCTGTGAGCTTGACGATGTCCTTGCCGCCGCGCAAATGGCTGATTCGCTTCTGCCAGTCCTGGTACCTGATGTCGACCAGCTCTTGAAAGGGTGCAATATACACCGCACGCCCAATTTCTGGCTTGGACCAGTGCCGTAGGATAGCAAACTCCGCACATACAGTCTTACCGCTGCCAGTGGGGGCACCGACGAAGACATTCTCGTCCGTCGAGTACAACGAGTTGAAAGTCTGCGTCTGGATCTTGTTGAAGTACGTCAACTCCGGGTACAGAGCAGAGTAGTCCTTGGCCTTCAGCGCCGCAACGGGCAGGGGCTGCAGATCAAGCAGTTGGGTGTGAGGGGGGAACTTCTGGGGCAAGATGAGCTTGCGAAACGATACAGGCAGTCTGGTCTCCGAGTGCATCCATCTGTCTGATATAACGGAGATGAAGTAGTTCGGCGGCATAGGATCCGTGATGGGCACAGTAAAGTCGACAAGGTGCTCCGTCGCCTCGCCAACAGCATAGTCCTTGCGCAGAAGGAACTGGTCATAGAAAAGCACGTCTTCGCCATCACAGTCCTCGACCATGATCCAGAAGTTCTCTGCCGATCCGTGCACCGAATCATCCCACTCGAAGTTGGGCGTAATCGCCAGTTCGACGCGGAGCATAGACCGTGTCATCGGCTGTGCCTGCGCGGAGATCTCTACTCTCGGAAACTTGGACACCAGGCCACAGACGGTACGACCGGCCTTGGGCATGCCAAGCAACTCGCCCATGCGTGGCGGGTCGAGGTCGAAGTAGCTGCTCCAGGGCACGTCGATTCTCTCAGCCTTGGCGACAATCTCGCGAGGACAGCTCGGGAACTGCCGCAGGGGTGTCATGGTGGGCCACATGCGCTTCTCAGCCATCTTGCAGAGATCCAAGGCAGTCTTTGTCACACTAGACCATCCCTTCTGTAGCGTGATCTCGAAGATTGCACGCAGAATACGACCAGCAGACTGAGTGACATAGACCATATCGGCCATGAGCGCGAGACCATCAAGCTTGAGCCGTGAGATGTAGGCCTGAAGAAGAACATTGATCTTGGCGTGGGGCTCCTCGATACTCTCCTTGACTGGGATCGGCACACGGCCGAGCAGCTTCGCGAGCTCAAGCTTCTCGTCCTGTCGGACAGGAATGTACTTGAACTCAGCACTCAGGGCGAACACACGGAAGAGCTCGATTGTTGTGATGGACGGCTGAATAAGCTTGTTATAAGTGTCCATCGAGCTGTTGGTGATATAGTAGTGCGATGAGATCCTGCCCAGCTCAGTGGCCTTAAGCTTGCCAGTCTTTTCGTCGTACGTGATTAGATTTGCCTTCTTGAGCACCGTGGCGGCCGAGTGTATAAGATCAACACGCTTCTGCTCTAGCGCTGCATCGTCCTCGTACTCTGCACCGACACTGTACAAACCAGGAGACCTGAGCATGCGCACAAAGAGGTATGTGTAGCCGAGCCACTCCACACCCTCGTCACGCGTGCGAACATTACCGAGAACAACCTCAGCATTGAGGTTGTCCACAAGCTTGCTCACAAACTGACTCTCGATGGGCAGCTGCTGGTTGAGCAGGGACAGGTAGTACTGCATCTCCCCCTGGGTCGTGATGATGATGCCCTCACCATACGTATCGTACTGAGGTCGACCGGCACGACCCAGCATCTGCAAGACGTCCTGCGGGCTGAGCTCAATCCAACTACCTTTCTCGGGGGAGTAGACCTGAGTGCCCTTGATGATGACCGTATGGGCAGGGAGGTTAACACCCCAGGCAAGGGTGGCAGTACACACGAGGACCTGGATGAGGCCGTTGGCAAAGAGATCCTCAACCTCAGCTCTGTCGACTCTGCTCATTCCAGCGTGGTGGATACCAAAACCGTACGGCAGAAGGTCCTTTAGATCAGCATCTGTGGCATCATTTCCAGCCTCGTTCAAGGCCTCTCTTGAGCCAGAGTCGTGCTTGAGAATCTGATTGATCGTCTCCATTTCCAAGGCTTTGTCTCGGATGTATTTGGCCGTCTTGGCCGTCTCCTTGCGGGAGTGCACGAAGATAAGCATCTGGTTCCGGTGGGTACCAACATGCTCAATCACCTTGTTGTACGTGATGTCATTCATGGTCTTGAGCTGCTTGATGGCCTTCTTGTCTGTCACACCGATGAATTCTTGCCGCAGCGGACAAGGACGGAAGGATCCGTCAAAGTGGAACAGGTCCTTCTCTACATCTACCCGCAGGAAGGTAGCCACATCTTTGTAGTTGGGCAGCGTGGCGGAGAGGCCAACCAATCTCACTGGATCGCCCGTCTGCTCGGTCTTGCGTATCGTTCTGCTGACGATGCTTTCAAGAACAGGACCGCGGTCATCGTGGAGCAAGTGAATTTCGTCGATAATGATCAGACGGACTAAATTCGTGTATGTCAGATCGGTCGCTTTTCTCGTGATAACATCCCATTTCTCTGGGGTCGTGACAATGATTTGAGTCTCGGCGATTTGCGCTTTCGTGAGCTGTCTGTCACCAGTCAACTCAGAGACCGTGATGCCGTACTCCTTGAGGCGTGCGCCAAAGTTGCCGACTTGTTCCTGGACAAGCGCCTTGAGAGGCGCGATGTAGACAATCTTGAATGCGTCCAGGTCAATATCGCCAGTCTGCGGGTTGTGGTGCTTGCCGAGCTCGCGCAGAATGGTAAGCATGGCTACGTTTGTCTTTCCACTTCCTGTCGGCGCGCAAATGAGCATGTTGCCGTCGTCCTGGAATGCAGAAGGATAGCATTTAGACTGGATCTTATTGAGTGACTTCGCTGTCGAGAACGGGAGCCGCGACCACTCAGGCATATCGGTAATTGGAATCAGGACATCTCCTGGATCGTTCCGCTTTTTCGGTGGCGGAACATGGATTTCCTCGTATCCCTTGAATGTGCGTTTTGTCGAGCCCTCAGGCAGCCTGACCTTGGCGTTGGTCATCAAGTGGTTGCCTTGGTCGAAGACTAAGTTCTCGAGGTTGATCAGCTTGCGTGGCTGCAGGTTGCCAACAAGTCGGCCATCCTCCTGCTTGGGCTTTTTGTCTTCGAGATACTCTTGCGGTACATCGATGTCCATCTTGATCTCGGCCTTCTTGGTACCGCCAGTAGATTTCTTGCCATGGAGCTCATCAAGGATCCACCTAGCTCCTTCAGAAGCCATTTCCCGCTCGATCAAAGTGCGCTCCTCGTCGTTCTCAGCTTTCGCAAGACGCGTGAGCCACACAACCTTTTCGCGGTTCTCGATAAGCTTCTGGACGACCTCGTGGTGCTCGTAGTCGAACAATTCCATGAGGTCATTCTCAATGTCGCGAAGCTGCTTCTCATCACCACCCGGCTCGTCGGGCTCGCCAGAGAGTATATGTAAGGCTTGACTCGTCTTATCGTGCTGTGTGTGGGCATCAGGGTAGATTTGGCCGATTTCGCGTTGCAACCAGTATGCATCAATCTCTCGCGCTGGGATGTAGTTCTTCTCCTCCTTGCCCTTGCGTTTACCATCTGTTGCGCCGCCATCGATGAGCATCTCCTCTGTACTAGCGAGCGCGTCGGCGCGGTCACGTGCAGCATCGGCTGTAGCCTCGTCATCTTCCTGTTCTTCTGCCTCTGCTTCGTCTTCGGATGATTCGTCGCGGACTTCGTGCGTGATGGCTGCCTCATCGTCATCGTCCTCATCGTCGAAAACGACAGCCACACCCTGACGATCATCGATCTCGCCGTCGTCGATGCCAGCGCCACCATCGGCCATATCCTCATCATCGTCCTGGGCATCATAGTCTGTAATCTTCTTGCCCAGGTTTACAAGCTCATTGAACTGCTTCGGGTTGAGCGTTGCGCCCAGCAGGTCGTCAATCTCCTTCTTTCTGTCAAAGTCCTTGAGATCCTCATCTTTCAAGTACTCCAGTACCGCATCAGCCGCACTGAGGACTATTTCATGTGAAACGTCACCAAGGTTGTTAGCCACGAGGGCGAGGATGAGGTTGTACGTCTCACGCGTTGCCGAAGTCCGTGGCCGGTATATCAGACCTTCAACCATGAGATCGGTCTGACCCAGGATCCCGACCTGGCGGGTCTGCTGGTTTGCCTTTTGCTTCTGCCTCTCACGCGCGAGGATGTCCTGGCCCTCGTCGAGCCCGCCGCGGGCGACGTCCGGCATGGCCTTCTTCTTGGGCGCCTCGTCGCGCGCTACCCGGGCACCCATGTCGGTGATGCTGAGGCGGCCCGCGAGAGACTCTGGATCGCCTGTGGCCTCATCGTTTCGCCGTGTGATGAAGCGACGGTCCGCCTGGAGAACCAGGTTGGACATAGCCGAGTACTTGTACTGCGACACATCGCGCTGGTGGTTGCTGTTGTCCGCCATGCTTGCTTGGTGGTGCGGACCTCAACTCCCGCCGCGATTACAGAATTGGGAGTGTGATTTCCTCAGCACAAATCGCCTTAATGCTCTGGGTTCGTGCGTAGGTGGCGAGCTTCGTCTTCGTTGTTGTCGTCTTCCTCGCCCGCTCACCGCGAGGAGATGGGTTGGGAGTGGCGTGCAATCGGCCCTTGATCCAGTCAAGTCAGGCAACACAACACTGTCTTCTATGACATTGGGTTATCGAGGTGTCGTGTACCGCGCGATGGGTGGCGCGACCGGCTTCGTGGGTTTGAGGGCTGGCAGGTAGATGGTAAATGTTGGTGGAGTTTTTTACAAAGTCGCGGCGTTGCAGCCTGCATAGCAGTAGCGCGCTAGAGCCGCACCCCAGCGCGAGTAGTCACCACTTGAGTATGGACCTGAGTGCTGGAAGTGGATCCCCCAACCCATTCAGCCGTCACGATACAGCCAATTGGAAGGCCTCTTAGCCCGTGTAAGTGACTGTGTGTTTTGCAGCCTGGCCTGAACAATTCGCCGCATGACAAGATAGAATGAGCTCATACTATCATACAGACACTTGCACATGATCAACGAAGTTCTCCGGAATGTGGCAACGGGATTCGGCTTAATTGGCTAATCTCTGAGGTCTGTATTTTCTCAACCAAATAAATTCAATGGCAGTCCGGAATTATTCAAATCATATCCATACTGCCTCCAACATATCTGCTTTGTTTCTCGCCCAGCACCAAACCCAACAGGCCGTATACTTCGAGGCGAAGCAATCTAGGTACGCAACAGTAGACATCGGCTCGCTCCGAAGACCGCGCTTCACTGACCCTCACCTGTACACAATCAATGAGAAACGTCCGACTAATGGACATAGAGCCATAAATGAGGACACATTCAGGTAAAGGAGTAAAATGGTATCAACATTGACGCTCGTAACTAAGCTAGTGGTATCTAGTGCATCCTCCGTAAAAGGCTGACTATCAAGACGAAGTGGTGTTCTCAGTTCTGCCACACATTTATGCTTTGCGTTCAGCGGAGTACTCCTGGACATCAGCGTGGATGGCTGTCTCCTTCTCGACCTGCTCAAGGTCGAGGTGAGCAACCTGAGCGTCATCACCATCAATGATCTTGACAAGCTCCTCCAAAGTGGGGCCACGAGTCTCAATGTACATGAAGTACACAAAGGTAAGCTCGCAGAAGATCCAGCATGTGTAGATGAGGTATAGCTTCCACGAGTTGTTCTGGCCGAATCCTTCGAAGGCCAGGGGGTTGACGTAGGTGTTCAGGCAAAGCGCAGCCTGGACAGTCATGTTGAGAACCATAAGACCCTTGGCACGGAGCTTGTAAGGAAGGATTTCAATGGCGTAACCAATGAGAAGACCAGACCAGGCAACGGAGTAGAAGACACCAAATAGCCAGATGAAGAAGATCATGGCATAGTTGGAGCCAGGGGCGCCGTGCTGCTCGTAGAGACCAGCGCAGAGAGTCCAAAAAACGAAGACGACGAACATGCCACCAGTCGACAGAAGGAACATAGGTCTACGGCCGAACTTATCGACGAGCATGGCCATGGAAACGGAGACGATGAGGGACAGGATTGTCTGACCACCAGAAAGCTGTAAGATGTACCCATGGTCAGTGAAAAGTCCCTAGTAATCAAATGAGTTCTTTTTGGGAATTCTCGAGAACTTACACCGAACTGGGAGTTTGAATCGGTGACGCCAGCTTGCGTGTAGAGCACACCGGCATAGTTGCTGATGATGGCGTTGCCAGACCACTGGGAGAACAGACCGAGTGAAAGCAAGACAATGAGGCGCCAGCGGTTGCCCTTTGTCTTGAAGAAATCTAAGTAGCTGCTGTTCGACTTGCTTTCGATCTCCATTCTGATTGTCTCCTTGATCTCGCGGTACTCGAACTGGACGGTCGGGTGGTTGACATTGCCGTTGGCGTGGTAGGTGGCGAGGATGTGGAGGGCTTCATCGGCGCGGTCCTTGGCAATCAGGTAACGGGGCGACTCGGGCACGAACCAGATAAAGGTGAGCTGGATAACGGATGGGAAAGCCTGGACGAGGGCGGGGATGCGCCATGACCAGTCGTTCGGGATATAGTGGGTGCCGAAGGACAACCAAGCCACGACTAGAAGCGCAAAAGTCAGTTGGGCGATCCGGGCGGCTGACTGCGAGTATAGATGGAGAGCTTACCAATGGCGCCAGCATTCCAAAGACAGTTGTACACGGCAGTGAGACGCCCACGGTGCTGAGGGTGGCAAAGCTCTGTCAGAAGCATGGGAGACGTGACCTGGGCCAAGCTGTTACCAGCACCCATGAGGACACGGCCGCCCATGAAGACAGGCAAGGTCGAGGCAAAGCCCTGAACAAACGCTCCAGCAACCATAATAAAGCAGCCGATGATGATTGGCACCTTGCGACCGAAGTTATCGGCAAGGAGGGGGCTTTCGTGGTGTTAACACAAAACGGTGCCAGCGCAGGGTACTGGAAAGTCTGACGCATCTGGAGACTTACACAAAAAGGATGGAGACGATACTACCAATCTGGTAGGTAGCACCAAGTAGACCAAGATCCGATCCCTGTGGGTTGCCAAAGTGGTCCTTCCAGGTCTTGAAGAGTTGGACTGAGTTGAAGAACATGCTGTAGCACCACAGCCAAGTCAGATACGATTTTGGCAACAAGAGGAGGCCGAGCCATCGACCCAAGGCGACTTACCCATCGTAACCGGTAGTAGCAGATGCAACGCAAAGCACGAAGGCGTAGAAGTAGAGCTTCCTCAAGCCAGGATCCTTCCTCCAGTCGACCTTCTCAAACTGAGGGCTCTCCTCCTGGGCGTGCGCCAAGGCGTCGCCATTAGGCGTCTTCTTGACAAGATCCCCAATCGCCATCTTGAAGGGTGTCGATGGAAGGCTGCTTGCGGCTGAGCAGCAAAATAGTTTTCAGCGAAGAGCCCCGGACGATTCTGCTCTGTGCCAGGTGCGCGAGGACTGTGGAAAGGCCGTGGAGAGAAAGGAGAGGCAGGCTGGAGACGACCAGCGGGGTGGGAAGGGCGAAGCACTTATACGAAAACCCGAGACGACATGGTAACGAGTCCAAGACCACGTGCCGGGAACGAGGAGCAGTGCTCGAAACAGCGGCCATGCGGGCCGGAAGGGCAGCCGCCGGCGCACAAGTGGCGAGAGGTGGGCAGGTTGGCGATTGTAGCACGACAGATTTGGATGCCGGTACTCGGTACCCTCAAGCAACGCCAAGCCCGGCGCGGCGAAGAGGTACCGGCCCATCACGGCACCGCTCGCAGCCCTGGCGCAGGCATGGCAGACAGCGGACAGAAGACCCCTGGCGACCAGTTGACACCCCGGCCTGTGAGATTGGGGCCCCAGGATACGGGGAAGAAGGGGGAGGGGACATTCAAACTTGGAGAAATTCGGCACACTCCTGCCGTCACGCTGCGGCCAGAATCCGAGGACGTGTCGCAAGACCAACGAGATCGAGGTTGGAATCAGGCTCAATGCCTAGCGCTCAATGGACCGTGTGGCTTGCGGCTGCTGTGGTTCCAAGGGTGTGCGGCACCATGTTGCTGGCCTCGGGTGGCGTCAGAAGCAAGTCCTCGCTCAGCTCAGGTGGCTTCACAACGTCCTGCGACTGGGGCCTGTGTACTGAAGGCGCTGTGGGGTTGGTGCAGGCGGTCTGGCGGTCGTCGTCCGACTCTGGATGTCGATGCTGATGTAGATGTCGAGGCACGCTCGATTTGGGATCCCCTGCAGGGCTCAATGGGAATATTGACAAGGCTAAGGTAAGGTGGGGTACTGGACCACCTGAGCAGGCACTCGCTCTGCAAGCGTGGACAACTGTCCTTGTCCAACAATCATGGTCCCAGGTTTGATGCTGTGCTGCTGGCTGAGGCAGGAGCGCCGGGGTGCCCGTGGCTCCTGCCCTCCAGGGCTGCTGTATGTGCTCAAGCTCTTCTGACTTCCTGTCGTCTGCTGCCCGTGGCCCAGCCGGCACTTTGTTGGCACACCAGCCATTACCATCATCCTGGACAGCCACCCGAAGCCTCGGCCAGAGTTCACGACGCCGGCCTCGATTACCGACAGCTAGAACGCCCGAGCCGTCTAGCTCCCAGCCACTGTCCGCCCGTCGGCAATCCGGGGCGATGAACCGCCTCCGCACCGCGCCTGCCCACGACCACCACTCCACGTAAGCTCCGAATTCTGCGCAGCTCCAGAAGGACCACGAGTGTCGCAGGACCAAGCTCTGGGTGGCGCCAGCCAACAAGCACCCCAGACCTAGTCCGGGTCCAGGGGCGCCCTGTCATCCTTAGGCTAAAGCCGGCTAAATTCGACATCCGCGAGTCTCAAATTAACAACTACCACCCAGGCATGAATCACCACCGTCGTTCTCTGGATGACAGTCATCGGCCTGCACCCAATATAACCGTTTTGGATGCTTCGTGGCAACGTCGATGACAATGTACATTGCAGCATCGCCCGAGCTTGGTGGACGTTCTCGTAAGAATGTGGGATGTCCGGCAAAAGGCAACAAGACCTGGACCCAAATCTTAGAGTTAACACGGGAGCTCCCGGCAAAATCCATGGTGTGCCATCCAATTAAAGAAGTCATCAGCCCCATCCGTCCTGGCCTAAGCTTGCATCTCCCCATCAGGGCAAACCCCTGTCTGTTCCTAGTCATGCATTCTATTGGTGCACCCCTTTCCTCCGTCCGTGGTTCATCCCATTGCAACGCATCTCGGCTCGAAACTTCGAGGCAACGGTCGGTCCCGGAGCTGCGTGTCAACTCACGTGGATAGACATGAAATTTAGAGCACTCAGCCGCCTGAAGAATGATGGACAGGCTACTGAGCGCTCCGAGTTTCGTGACCGACCACGTGAGTTCGTCTACGATCCACATCTCAAAGCCAAAATGTATTCTGCTTTTCTAGTCCTTCCGAAGCTCAACGAATATGCCAATGGTTTTCGTCGTCGCTGAAGGCTAGTTTTCCACGTGCAGCCCGATTCACTAACCCGAGAATTCAAGCACAATTTAAGACGTTTCGAAATTTTTGAGCTTCTTCTCATGAGTGGGCGTCTTCATTACCATCTGCCATTAAAAGATACCCTGGTCGGGCATCTACTTGAGAAATTTTCAATTATAGTGCTGACGGTCACCATTGTCAATTCACGCTTGGCATCCATACTTAAGTGCGGCATGTCTTGGCTTCACCTTCAGGCCGGGTTCGTTAAAATAGCCAAGAGATGCGGCTCAAGCAGCTGACAAGGCTGCCGCGTGTTTTGTCTCCTGCCTGCATATTCGACCAAGACTGATGCCAAGTTGGTACATGTGCTGACAGGGGAACTCTCAGCTTGTGGGACAGCATGGGCGGGCTGAGATGGACAGGATCGAGGCATGCAGTCTCACGCTACATTTAACCGAGCAATTGGGTGGAAACATTCGGTTTACGATGCGACATGGTGTCGGGGTTGAGATTATCCGGCCGAGTGTGTGTTGTCGTGAGGCTGGGCGTGTGGAGTGCAGTATCGGAGATCACTGAGAAAAAGCTCTGGACATTGACAACAGATATTCGTACCCTCGTCAAGGAGCAACCACATACCACGGATATTGATCAGATGTGGTACAGGGATCGATACCTAGGAGCCATTGTGACGGGTTGACACTCGAAACTCGGATGCAGCCATAGGCGTTCTGACCACGGCAAAAGGCATCTGTGTTGCCTGCATAGTACCTCGCGGTCCAGATTTTAGCCTGCTCGCGTCAGGTCAAGGCTGATGGAACCGTCTCTTCCGCCCTATGATCGTCTGTCGCGGGTTCAGCTGATCCGCCTCTCCGGTGCTTTGGTACCATACGAAGAGAAGATACCATGTCCTCGACCCCAAATGGCCAGCCTGAAGCAGTTTGCAGGGGGGGAGGCGTTCGCCATCTGTCACAATACGACCATGCATGACACGCCGATCATTGTCTCGATGGCGATTGGCCCTTTAAACTGGACATATAATCGTTCCTTTCTTACCAAATGCACTGCGCTATATCATGCATAGCCAACTTGACGCAGAGATTCTATCCCTGTGGCCTGAAGGTTGGGTCGAACCGTCTGCTGATGATGAATAGAACCACGGTCCTTCACTATGTGTGGCAAGATCCGGCTGTGCTTCTATTCGATAGTGTTCTGGCTAGCCCAACTAGACACTTCTTTTGTTGCCTCTTCGCCTCTTGGCGGGGATTTTGTGCCGAAGGACCCGTAGAGAAGCCTCGGATATTTGGCTGACCGATACCCACCAGCAAGGGAGTCGATACGTGCACTCAACTGTTGGCGTATTGTGTTTCGTGTGCTAAGCAGTTAGAAAAGAGTTGGGTAGGAAGCAGACGAGACGGGACGATGCCGCGCGAAGCGATTAGGAGAAATTCAAAGGACCCTCTTTTACATATCTTGAACTAGCTGTAGCGGCAAGCAAAAGTCAACGACGACGTGGCGGAACATCTTTAGTCATATGGGAAAGCAAGAGCAGCCCGGCATCCCTGTTTCTTGGTGCTAGCTTGTTGCTGTTGCTATTGGCAAGCTCATTTCTGTGAGGATGGCATACGGATGATGGTGAATCTCGAGTGGCACGGTTTACGTGAGACTTGACATAGTCGATGCACACAAGGATCTTTGGACGAAGTTGTGCAGGAACACAACTGCGTCAAAGAGACAAGAAACTCTGGCCTTGCCGCCGCTGAGGACGAGAGACACGGGCTTTCAGGAGAGATACCATTTCCTGTTAACCTCTCCGTTAAAACCCTAGGTTCCATTAATATCAAGAAACTGAAGCAAACGATCTATATCGACGAGGATAGACTCGCCTTGGGACACGTGTTACTTATCTATATTTGATCCAGATTCCACTCCCTAATCTCGCACGCCAGACCATTGCCTTTCTACTAACAAGGCCCACAGGACTCCCAAAGTCTGGTGGCGCTCGTCCAGGACCTATAGCGCATAGAAAGCTAGACGTGGGCAATATCTCTTCATATCTCGAAATGGGCTCACGCTATAAATACTGACATTTGTTTCAAAATTTACCCCCACCACCATTTTGGACATGCGAGAGGGAGAAATTGGTCTCGACCTTGTTTATATGAAGATATAGTGGCAACTTTCACTGATATAGCGACTTTACTGCGAAACCGTCTCCAGCTGCTCGTGAAGAGAAGAGGAAATACTGCTGAAGCCCCCCCCCCTTTTCGGAAGAGCACACCTACGAGCATGTTCTGTGGACTGACGGTGTCACATAATCTCTTGATCTGCCCAGTATTCAATCGGGCTTTGTGTTCTCAAGTCATAGTCACACATCACCGCTCCTCGAGAGATGTTTTCAGTCAGAACAGCTCCTCGATCCAAAGGCAGCCGGCCACAAGGTGGCTAGGACATGATTCAACGAGCGCACGCTGAGATTGCTTCTACAAGGTTTCTTTTTTTCTATTTGTGTACAGTGATTTTACAGGTTATGTACAGAATTCCCCCGCACCGGTGGCCGCGGTGACAAGAGCTGTCTGGTGGTTTGCAAGCACGAGCACCAAGCCGTGGCTTAGGAACTCCCAGGCTCGAGCTGCGGACGTCCGCCCGCCGCATCCTCGAAACACACTTCGATCCGGCAATGACGCCTGCCAACCACGGCACGCCCTCAACACACGATTTCTTTTGCGTTCCTGTGTGTGTGTATGTGTCGTAATGCTTCAGGCCTCGTTTCCTTTGCCGCAGTGTCCGTTCCATCTACGACCTCCCCCGCCCCCCTCTTCCCCCTTTCGCCTCTTAGTCGTTTCGTCCATCGTAAGATTGCTTCTCGGGTTTAGACCTGGAAACCGAATCCAGCCATGCAGCTCTTGTACTGCGCAATCGTCGACTTGCACTCCACTGTTGGGTCTGCCGTCTTGGAGAAGAGCATGCACTCGTCGCGCTGGGCTTTCTCGTCCTTGCATACGCAGCATGGCTGTTTCGGAAGCAAATATTTGTTAGATCAGTTATGGTGTGTCGTCTAGGTCGTGGGAGATTCTTTTTAAGGAGAGAGAGAAGCTGTGTGTGTCTGTGTGTGCGTGATTCGTCGAAAAGGGAAGTAGGGGGCAGAGGTCGAACCTCATGGCTCGTGGTAGTAGTGTACGGTGGGTGGAACTGAGAGATGGAACGATTTGCACGGGGGAAGATGGGATCAGGCGTACTTTCGGCTTCGAGGCTGCGTCGGATGTGAGCGTCGGCTTCGCGGCCTCGGGCTGGGAAGTGAGAGAAGCTGTACGGACCGCAAGGGGCAACATATTAGCATGAAGTCTTTTGTGGTAGTTTGCGATCGCCGCTCTCAGAGGGACGACCGGATGTATGAATGCTTGTGCGACTGCGGCGGGTGAAGGGGAAAAAGAAAGAAAGAAAGCAAAAAAAAAGGGCTCGATGAACTCACGCATTGAAGCTTTCTGCGCTGCCATGGTTTGACTCTGGTGAACTTGTACGCTGCAAGGTACGGCCGCTTAGCGTATGAGGGGGTGGTGCAGATGGTGAAAATTGCACAGCGCTGGTGGTTGTCGCTGGTGTTGAGCGGGATGTTGGGATCGAAAACTCATGTGACGATGATGATGCATGCGGATTGCGGCGGATGGATTTGTCAGGCGCACGTTGCCGCGGCGGCGGCGATTGCGACACCGACCGGGGCGGCCCCACTTTGGAGCGGCTCCATTTGGACCCCTGCTCGTCGGACGGGAAGGAAGGAAAAGCGGAACTCAACGGGGATCTGCATTTGGACAAATTACTTCTAGACTTCTTCTCGCCAGGAGGCGAATATTTGTGTTGTTTTGGTAGTCAGGGATTATTGGTATTTGAGAGAGAGAGAGCGTGAAATTCATTACTTGCGTCATGCGGTATTGCAGTAAGTTTCGGCACTGGGGAACATATTTTGACGGGATGAAACAACCAGCCCCTTTGTCCAATCAAGACCACAGACAAAAATTACCCATGGCCAAGAAACGAATCCTTATCCCTTTGATGAGAGAGGCTGATGAGACTTTGGAAATCGCAAACCGGTCTCGAAGCTATGGTGCAAACCAAAGCCCTGAGAAAGGTTGATGCGCGGCAACCTCCCTCAAAGATCTCCCAACCCGCTCTGTCTGACGAACATCCTCTCTATCATCCCTCTCAACCCCATCCGTAACGCCACGAGCACCATAGACACATAGCTTCCCCTCGCCACATGCCTCGGAGCCCCTCCACCCTCCAGTACGTGCAATAGGTCCCCGGCAACCCTCTTCGCATACTCGTCAGGCTGCATGGCCGTGTTCACGTCGGGCATGAAACTCCTCGTCTCGACCTTCTCCCGTATCGAGGGCGGATAATACCAGCTCCCGCTTTCCTTCCCGTGGTTTCCCCCTCCGTTATCAGTACTACCGCTGTCGGTGGTGTTGGTGACGGCGGTACCGTCTGTTCCCCTGTACTTCCAGGCCGCGACCTCGAGAAACCTAGTCGCCAGTGCTCCCGTCAGGACATGCACGACTTTCACCCCCAGCGGAGCCAGCTCGAGCCGCAGGACACCCGTGGACGCGGTGACGGCGGCTTTGCTGGCGGCGTAAACACCCTGGTACGGAGGCGGCACGAGGGCGGATATGCTGCCCACGTTGGCGACAACGCTGTGTTTCCCTAGGCCTTTGGCTTGGCTAGATTTGTGGCCAGCGGTGTCGTCTGAAGGGGCGGCAACAGCAGCAGCAGCAGCAGTGCCGGCGATGGGCGTCCTCACAAGGAGCGGCAGGAAGGCCTGCGTGACAGCCAGCAATCCGAAATAATTAATCTCAAACATCTGTCTCGCGGCGTCGAGGTCCTGGTCCGCAAGGGTCATGAGGTTCCAGTACCCCGCGTTGTTGACGAGGATATCTAGCCTGGCCTCACTTTCCTCGTCGTCGTTGTTGTTGTCGTCCTCGTCCTCGTCACCACCCGTTGTCTCCGTCCCCCCGAGGATGCGCTTTCGCACTGTCGCGACAACTTCCCTGATTTGCTGGCTGTTAGTCACGTCGAGCGCGAGGGTCTCGATGCCCATGGCTGCGAGACCGCTCATGTTGTCGACTCGCCGCGCGGTAGCGAAGACGCGCAGGCCGCGGAGGTGGAACTGCTTGGCGAGCGCGGCGCCTGCGGTGCCGTCGGTGCAGCCTGTTATGAGGACTGTCTTGGGGCTTGTTGTTGTTGGTGCCATTGTCGGTTTCTGTGCTTGGGGGGGGGGGGGTAAATGATGGTAAGTCGCCTTTGGGAAAGAGAAATTGTGTAGGATGGTGTTCAAAAGTTGGAGACAAATGTTCAGTTCCTTTAGGCGAAGCTCGTCATGGCGTTTAGATCTGATACTTCTGAAGAAGTCTTGAAGCTTGGTGTAAGAGACGACTGTGCCATGTTGGAATCGAGAATGTAATTCATTCGGGGCGGCGTTGCACACTTATATACCATACCACCCTGGACACCCTTCCAGATGAGACAAGCCATGCAATCAACCGCTGCCATGAAGAACCCCCGACATCGTCAGCCCACGATTGTTGCCAAGTCGCAAAGTTTCCATATTGCCCGATGTAGTAGTTCTCAACGGCCAAATTGGCCGCTAAGCTAGTCCGAAAAGGGAGTTGCTTTCTTACCAAGTGGATTCAATTGCTCTCGATGTCATCTGTGATTGATCGAGACTGTTAGGGTGAAAACGAAACGTAAACCTGGAGCTTACCGCACTCCCGAAAACCCCCTGCACAAACCCACAGTGATAAGATACGACTCCGCTGAAGTCATACGAGCGGAACCTCTCAGGCAGCGACTTGAGCACTGGGTGGTTCTAGTGTCTATGAAGTTGCCTCGCGGTCTGGAGGCTCCTATGCGCATGATGGTACATATCTCTCCCACTACAGCCACCTTTCGAGATCATCCGGGCAGTGAGGGGGGAAGGTTTCATTTCGCCAGTATTTGCTGACAGTGTGGTTAGTCGGGAGCAAATGCAAGACAGCAGAGGCGGAGCCAAGTACGTTTTGGTGCCTCATGGAACCGACACGTCGTCGGGCGACCCTGACGACGCAGTCCTCTGTTTTTTTTTTTTTTTTTTTTTTTTTTCCCTTCCGCAGTCGTGCATCACTCTGGTTGGAATCGCGTCATGGATGAGTAAACTCCATCTGGTGTGACCAGCTCGCCCTCTTCTCCAACCGAGCGAGCCCGCTCCCCCCCCCCCCCCGCCCCTGCTCCTGTCGTGTGACTGCCAGCCAACCTGCACAAGATCCTGCAGCGCCGAAGCATGCGCCCGCCTCCTCTGCATTCAGGTTGCATGAGCATTCGTCACAACTCATTTCACCTTCTCTCGGGTAGATGCAGGTATCAAAATCGTCCGCCATTCCTCGGCCGGGGGGGGGGGGTAAGGTCGTCTTGGAAGAGTGCGGAGCTCCAGGATACCTACAATCATACTCGATAGCACTCCACTTAATCCGGCGTCGGCACATCTGATGTGTATGCGGTCCTGGTAGGACGGTATGCAGGTCTAGCTCTAGCATGTGCATGAAGAGTGAATGCAGGTCAAAGTTAAGCATGTATGGGCAAGCACATTTGGTAACAAAAGGTGGGCACCGCGTGCTGCTTTGTCTCTTGCAAGGCCGCTCGCTGGGCGTGCTCAAAGCGCATGTACCTGCATGAAAGGTCTAGAGTTGGGGACCAAACAAGGCAAACTACCAGACTAGCTCTGTCTGACTAAAGGTAGCGATGCGGTGTTGTCGTCTGGTCGGCTTCCAACGGCCGGGCCAGACGGGCTTCTGACTAGCCTGGATCCCTGCCTCGAGACTAGATCTACAACTGGGAGTACCATCCCACCCCAGCCTCCCCGGCCCAGACAAGTATTGCATCGTACCTACATACAAGAGACATGCGCTATTAGTCCTCGGGACTTGTCGTCGAGGTACGGAAGTTGATCACCTCCTAACAGGATCATGAATGCGGAGCCGCCACAAGCCGAGATACTCAAACTTATCCCCATGTACCATGTACTAGAGCTTTGGTGCCTGACAGGAGCGGCACCATCCATGCGTCCCAAGGTTAGTTGTTTCCTTGTGCCCTCGATCGGGGCTGACGAGCCCACCTCACACCGACATTGTGCATCAGAGATGTCACCATCTCGTGAGCAAAAAGTACGCGTAATCTCCTGCCACCCCCCCCCCCCCCTCTCTTTAAAAAAATCAGCAGAGAGGCGCCAACGATTTCTTGGCATTGTACCATGCCGCGTCACGGAAGCCACGGAGTAGGCGTTCTGCGAGGCGTATTATCGAGGAGGAGATGGATGGTTGCTTCGGAGCGCAAGGGGCACAAGTGGCGGTGGGAGAGGGTGCTTGGTTGGGTCCAAGTCCAAGCAGCACGGATTGTGATGATGTCTCTGTTGTGCAGTGCTGCTTGCTCTCATCAAGCTCTAGTTAAGCTTACACGGGGGCCACAAAAATGGGGAGTGGTGTACCGCCGCGGAGACATGAGTCCCTGGCTGTTTTGCTGGCCGACTCGAGGATCGGACCACAGGGGCGGAGAATCTGCACCGCCCCGGATAAGACACGGCATATACATAAAGGTACGGCAGATACGGACCGGGTCACGAATGCGAAGAAATGAATGCTACCCAACTCCGTGGGACGGCTCTTGGATCTTTGTTGTTGGGGCTGGGAGGGGGGTGGAGGATGGAAAGGAACGGGCAAGGCGACAAAGGCAGGCAAGGCAAACAGACAGGCCAGGACGCCCCACCAGCGAGTTGTGAGGGAATCTCTTCTCTCTGCGAGCAATGGTGGCTGGCTTTTGGTTGTCCGGCAGTGATATTTGGAGAACAGGGGCAGTGGGGACAACTGCACTTTCCTTCACTCCTGCACGAAATCTGAGGCGGTATCATTCAGTGAACGGGCACGGTGTGGGTGTATCACGAGCAAGAAGGATAGAGGCGTAGCGCAGGGCGTGTGTCCGGGGCTGCCCACCCGCTCGCAGACACATGGACAGGGTCTCTCCAACGCCCCGCATCCCCCCCCCCCCGCATCGCATCGCGAGAGTATCGCGTGGCTAGCGCAGCTGCCAATACCCCCAGTGTATATTTGATTACCTTGTAAAGTCCCGTATACTTTAGATACCAAGTACATGTCCAAGGCTGGCATTGGCGCAAAACAGGACTATTGGCTCCCGACTTCATCCCAAGATAACCAACAGGCACTCGTTTCATGTTAAATTGCCTCAGGGAGCCACCGGGTCCGGCTCTCTCTCTCTCTCTCTCTCTCTCTCTCTCTCTCTCTCTCTCTGTGTGTGTGTGTGTGTGTGTGTGTGTGTGTGTGTGTGTGTGTGTGTGTGGGGCAAAGCGTAACATTGTTGCTGCCGCGGAAACTCAACCCAGGCAACTCTCGGTCATGAGGCTCTTCTAGCAGGTAGTACACCCTCCACGATTCCGTCATTTTCATAGCGCCGAACACTAGAGCTTTAGGCTCCGGGGTTGCCCGCTATAGCGTGGGGGTGGCCGCCAGGCAGGACAGGCGTCGGGCAAAATGTGATCGACTTCCAACCCAGGTTGTCCACTAGACCAGCCACTGCCAGTCAAGGCTACCCGCTGCGGCATGTCCTACGGTGTCTTAATTACCCAGCTGCTGCAAACCTGCAAGTGGTGCGCGGCTACGCGAGACCTTTCTGGCAAATCATGTGTTGGCTGCTGATGCGGGATTCGTCAATGGGGCCACGTCAGATTTGTAATAACTTCTCGTGCATGACATTTAGTGCGCCAGAGGGCATCACCCTCAGATATTTGGGGACAACGCAGATCCCGCTTCTTCTCAGGTCTCGTGTACATGCGTCGCCACCTTCGCCGTACATTCGGTGAAATGAAGAGCGACTGCATATGCGGGTCAGCCGGGCTCGACACCACTGGCAGGAATCATACCTACCCCGGCCGGCACGAGTACTCGTTGTATCCATGCTTCCAGCACGTATAGGCACATCTGCCGGCGTTGTTTGCAGGCGTACCTGTCTTTGCTCCGCCGGCTTCTGATACGACGCCGGGAATGCCTATTTCGTGCAGACTGCGCGTCATGTAAAGCGTAAAGGTCAAGTTGGCCAAGGGTCTCCTAGCAACAGGGTACAAGCCCGTTTCTTGATCTGTGCCGGAATCCTGGTAAATACAGCAGCCCGGAGTGAACGAGATACTACGACCGCGGGATCAGTCAAGTGTACCGGAGGTGGCTTGCCGTAAAGGGCAGATTAGGCGAGGGCCGGCTTCAAGCCGGGATTGGGGTGGATGCAGGGAGGAGGGCCATAGATGATGGCACTGCAGGCCTTGATGCCCAAAGGCCATGTGCCTGACATATGCAGGTTGCCCACAGTGGAATTTTTTTTGTACGGCTGGCTAATCGACCTCGAAAAGAGAGGACGGTGTGTGTTTCAGATTCTCAGGTCGCCGCGCGCGCCCTCAAGCGTTGTCAGCCATCATCGGGATGCATAAGTAAGTACCAGCTTGTGCCGATGCTGCCTATTGGCCGTGTTGGGCTCTCGGAGGGTTGGCAGCGTTGTTTCTCAATGAAAGAGTGCGCAGTGTGGCCAGATCTGTACTATTGTCCCTCGTGTAAGCTTACAAGATCAAGAAACATTGGGCAAGTTGGAGGTGGTGGTGTGGCAGACTTCCTTGATTCAACACGGCACAGACCTGAAACCACCGCCGGTGAGTCAGGACGGGGCAGAGACCCCAGCGAGGCGTATCACCAGATGACGGACACAACTCAGGAAACTGAGGACACAGCGGTGTGGATCAGATCTGGGTGCAGTAGCCTGTGTGTAACGAGAGTCTGGTGTGCTTTTGCTGGATTAAGCTTACCAGCCCTCTGGGGAGTTGACAGGTCGTTTTCCACTCGGCCGGCTCACTCAAGGGTCGGGCCGGGGACAAGGCCAGGCTCAGTCGGCATGCACGGGGTGGCTTGGTCACTGAGCGCTTGATCTGCGGAGGCGAGAGATGACTGGGGACCCAAGCCAAGGGCAAGCCGGGAGAGCACGCGAATGCAGATGTGGACAGGTAGGGGAAAGCGCCGAGGGGCCGTTTAGATGGATGGTGCAAGGTGGCTGGCTGGCTGGCTGCTGGGCCTGATCTACAACGCCGCACTGCAATGGAGGAGCATGTGGTTGTCACCACTGAGGTCTGCATATGTCTCACCAGGAGCTGTGCATATAAATTTACCTTACAAATGTACTCAAGTATGCACATGCGTGGCCAGTAATTTCCGAGGCGATTATGGTCATCGGCTCCTTCGCCCTTGCCCTCCGAAAGCGGCACGAGCTCAGAGCTGCCCAGCCCGCAGCTGTTTGTTTGCCAGAAGTGAACCCTGCTGCTTACCCCGCATTCCCCGCGTTCTCGACAGTGAGCCAGTCTGCGATGGCCATCCATGTCTTCTCGGGCGTTTGCTGGTAAAGACCCTACGGAGATTTTTCGATTTTGCGGGTCAAATTAGACAGGCGATAACATCTGCAAAATCGAGGTATGCGCAGTGTCGAATGAGTGGTAATTACTAAGTAGAATCTATTGAAGGTACATTCGGATATCGGCCTGGAGAAACTCTACATGTGTAGTTGCAGTCAAAGCCCTCTCTTGCTTATTGAGAGTGGTAATGAGGCTGGTATCGCCACCTTTTTGCTCTTAACACAGACGGACGCGGCGACGCTCACGAAGGGCAAGCTTCTACGCAGTCGTGATGCGCCTTCGCGGGGGCTTTGTGGATGGCATTTCGAGGGCGCGTTTAGGAGGTAAGTTGGGCCAAGGATGACTCGGTTTTGCGGATTCAGGCGGTCGCGATAGCTTTAATGCGTGCGTATTCGTGCAAACGCGCCAAAATAGCGGATGTAGGTGGTGTTTTGAAAGGAGACAGAGACAGTGGCGTGATCTGCAGAATCGGAGTATGCAGAGTCGCAAAACCCCTGTACATGATATTTGTGTGCGATCAATAGTCCTGGAAGGTTGCATTGCTTGAAGATGCAGGTCCCTACCCCGTCAAGTTATGTACTGGGGCAACTGTAGAAGTCAGTCTTTTGTTGTACCCGTGAGGGTCCCCCTGCGGCTGTCCTGCATATGGGCAGGCCGTGAATTGAGTTTGGATACCGCATTGTCTACCCAGGTATATACACTACTCTGTTCGGCCCACCCCACCAGCAGGTGCCTCCACGCCCCCGGCCTGGTTGTATCTGCTCGAAGCTTCAACCAGCGGACACAAGCACATACGACGAAATCGGATGGAATGGTTCGCGCACCATGCGTGGAGGACCTTACTTAATCAAGCGCCCCTGCATCCTCTACATGGATACCTCCTTCCTGTACCTATGGTACCCAGATGGCTCGGCCGTGACGTCGTCTTGTGTACTCCGGTACCTTGAGACGGGCCTCGTCATCCTGCGCCGTTGAGTTACGGAGCTGACAGCTCGCTAGTGTCACTCGCTGTAGCTCTGTACCTTGGACCAGACCATGCCGCAGAAGCGTCGACCAGCTTCATTTCTGACCTTGACGAGTACATCAGCCCAAGCTATACCCTGGCAGCTACAGTTGCAGGCGTGGAGCGCCCACTATCGTACTTCTGCTGCCATCGGCCGTCAACCTTGGAACTCTTAAATACAGCTGCGCCTCCCCACTCCCTCGCCCTCGTTGTTTCCCTCGTCTCCCGTCCCTAGCCGTCACAGTATCCCATACCCACCAAACCGTCTGGTTCCCCATCTTCTTCTTGTTCTCTGCCCGTGCTCCTTCTTGGCCGCTCCCACTCCTTATCCGTTGGTCTTGCGCGTGTAACCACACCTGCTCACGAGGTTACAGCTTCAAGCTGTCGTTCCAACTCGCCCGCCTCTCCCTCCCATACCCTCCACTCCTTGTGCCACCATCACCAGCCTAGTGCCTCCTTGCCATAAACACTTTCGCATATTCCTCGATCCACATCATGGCCTACGACGCCAACACCCTCCTGCTCGACGAAGACTATGTCTCGCGTGTCCACGACATCCCGGACAAGATGTCGGCTGCACGAACCGCCTACTACGCCGATAGCTACGCCCCTAACCGTCCCCCGGTCCTCAACGAGCAATACAGCCGTGTCCCCACCGACCTTGAGCAGCCTCTAGATATGCACTGCGACAGTGTCAGCATGGGTTACACTCTCGAACCCGTCACCGACACCTTGGACATGCCTGAACCAAGCCTGCTTGATGGTGGTGAATCCTCCATTGATTCCTTGAGCACTGTCAGAGGCGACCCGGCTTTGATCCCCGACCGCATCTACCACATCACCGGCGACGAGTTCCTCGGTCTTTACGATGATTTCGAGCTTCATCGACCCTTGAGCCTCACTGAGTATGCAGTTGCCGCTCATGAGGATCGCCACACGTACCTTTACCCCAACAACATCGATGACTGGGCACGCGAGGCTCCTGCCTTGCCTGGCAGCCTCCGAAGCTCCCTTGTCGCACCTGCAAGGCCTAGCGAGAGCTTGATATTGCCGTCCGAAAGGTCAACTACAAGTAGCCGTAGTGGTCTGACCGGCTCTTCCTGGACCCATGTCCACCCCGACGAGGCAGAACCTCAGTACTACGCCACCGATTTCTCAGTCTGTGCCACTGGAGGGCAGTTCTTTGATGTTCCTGCCTCCCCTTTCGCCATTGACAAGATCCACAGTGAGATCCTCAAATGATATCCTCAGAAGGGATTCTTTGGAGTATCATCTCTCTCGGATCGGTGGCCAATCGTCAAGTCTTGCCCCTACTTGCCATCTCATCCAGCACAATAAGCCTGACAACCTAGTCTTTCTGGCCATCCAGCCTGATGACTATATTGTTCCCCAGATTGACATAATCTCTAATGGCTGTCGATGCTTTCTTACTACTTCTCACTTGGAGGTATTATATCCTCAACCGACTTGCTTCCTACAACCCTCTCACGTTCTCGACTCCGACCGACTACGCTCATGTTCATTTCCTTCCGAAAACTAGCCCCATCGTGAATGATTCTCCACGATGACCGCTGCTGGCCAGCGTTATATCACAAAACTCGGCCTCACCATCTAAAAAAACCTGGTTGTTTTCTTTCTTACCCGGCTGCGACGCATAGCCACTATACACAAACTTGGTTCGCGGCACCCGTCAAATCTAACATGTAATACACGCCTTGACGATGAACGATTACCCCCATGCGAGACGATCTTATACGGCCACGAAGCAGCTCAATTAGCATGTGTCGAGAATGAAGCATGACTCGGGAAGTCTTGGCTTTTGCCGCCCAGCAACAGGCACCAGCCAACATTTTCCAGCAACTCGTTTGTCGCTGTAGACTTATTGCATTTGCATCGGCAAGGATACACAAAACTCTATTGGCAGTTATTGTCTGGGTCTTATATCACGCCAGTTTTCTCAGGTTTTGCTGCTCGAAGGATTACGCCGGTGGCGATTTGGTCCATTATAAGGTTCCTCAAAAACATCGAGACTTATCAAAAGTAACAGCAAAATATATTCTTCCCTTTTTGTAATGTAGCTTTCTCGTGACTACCCAGGTCCAAAACAAAATATATGACGCCGTCGCTATTATGGAGCCTCCTTGACCCTACTCGCACTACAAGGCCTGTTACGTTTTCACACTAACACAACATAGGTTAACCAATAACCACTGTTCGATTTCCTTCATTGCCAAAGCCTACAGGTCCCATCCGCACCAGCGCTAACACACCACGGGTGCTGCGGATGCCAGTCCACATCCAGGATACCAAGCTTCTTGACAACCTTGTGTCCCTTGAGCATCTTGACGGGCACAATGACGGGATCCTCCATAACATCATTGACAACCTTAGCGTGGAAGATCTGCAAGCTGCCGTCGTCACTAGCGTCCGCAAAGAGCGGGAAGTGGCGATGGAACTTGACAGCACGGATCGCCTCGGCGTGGAAGCGCATCGTCTTGAATGGCCGCGTGGACAGCTCGAGCTCGTGCCAGAGCAGCCTGCGATCGTACGAGCCGACGACCAAGTTGTCGCCTCCCGGGTGTACGTCGAAGCTCGAGATCCACCTCGCGCCAGGCTGGACCACTTTCACGAGCTCCTGGCGCTGCAGGTCGTAGCAGCGTATCATGCGCTGGGTCGCGACGAAAAACAAAGGTCGCGTGGGGTGGAACTGCGCGGTCTGGGCGAGGCCGGGGAGTTTGCGGAAGGGGATCTGCGTCAGGTGCTTGCTCAAGGTGTGTATCGCGACGGAGCTGCGCTGGCCCGTTGGCGACACGGTGCAGAAGTAGTCGCCCCTCCTGTGCCATTGGAGGGTGCGGATCGGGGCGCGGACGGTGGCCTTGAGCAGGACGCCCTCGTCTTCGAGGCGGGCGCCGGGTCGGACCCATTTCGCGGGCGGGTCCTTGCGTGCTCCTGTCGCGGTGGTGAGCTGCTTCGCGGCTGTGGCGTAGCCGAAGCCGGCGTCGAGGATGGCGCGGCTCGCTTGTTCGAGTTCCGGGTTGTTGCTGCTGCAACCCGGGATCATGAGGAAGATGTCCTCCGCCACCGCGGCGGCGAGGATCGATGCGTCCTGGCCCGGACGCCAGCGGACTGTCTCTACGGGCTCGTCGCTGCTGAGCTTGACTTGCCATTGCTGCTTGCCGTCTCGGAGACCCCAGACGCGGACTGTGCCGTCGTCGCCGCCCGACGCGAGCCACTCGCCTGTTGGGTCGACTGCTACTGAGCGGACGCGGCCTTCGTGGCCAACGTATTCTACCGCGGCGACTGTGGGGAAAGGTCGGAGCTGGGAAACGCGGTTTCGGTTAGTTGAAGTTACGGATGAGGGGTGTAGCAGTGGATAAAACTCACCTCTTCGGGCCGCGGCAACTTGGGCAGCAGAGACGAAGGATCGATATTTAACCTGTTCTTTCGCACTCTGGGGGCGAGGTAGAGATCGAGACAGCGCTCGAACCGCTCCTTGACGAAAGATTCATATGCTGGTGTCTTTCGTAATGAGTCGTACTTTTGAGGAAGGTATTCTTTATCACGCTCCTCGGGCTCCAATGCCTCCCACTTCGCGCGCTCTTCCGCGTCGGGCAGGTACTCCGGCGGCGGGTTATAACTGAGGTCGTAGCCTGGCGGCGCAAGCTTGGGTGCGGGGATGTTCATGATGTGTGGTGCTTGTGGCTGCTCGTCGGCCCAGAGGTCTGGATCAAGAAATGTATTAGTCGTCTGCGCAGAGTGATTGACATGTTCTCCCGGTAGACTTACCATATGCTTGCAGGTCGTCGTCCACCTCCTCTTCCTCCTCATCCTCCTTCTTCGGCTCCTTGTAAGGCTGGATGCGGCCCTCCTTGATAGCCTTGACGAGCTTCATGATCCGTTTCTGCTCGTGCTTGCTGGGCAAGAACCTCCTCTTCGGCTCAGGCGCCGCACTCAGCGGCATCTCCTCGATCTGTGAAGTAAACCACTCGACAGTGTCCGGGTACGGGTCGTAGCCTTCGGCCGGGATCTCGCCCATCTGGAGCTTGCGCAGCAGCTCAAGCTCGTCCTGGCTCAGGTTGAGCGGCTTGCCCGTTTGTGGGTCTGTGAGGCCTGTCCATCCCTTGGGCACTTCTATGCTGTCAAGGAGGTTGTCGAGCGCATCGCCAGCAGCTGGGCGCATGATCTTCTTGCCATCAATGGTGTAGCCAATATGCGGGTACGAGTCGTAGAACGAGAGGGGGATGTTGCCGATTGTGTTGGCGCCCTCGTTGGCGTCCGAGTCGTCCGAGTCGTAGATGGGGTCGATTTCCCTGTAGACATATCTCGTGCCGCCATTGGCGTCGGTCTCTACAGTGTAGTTGGGGCCGAGCTCCTCCTCCTCGTCAAAAGCACCGTTCGTGTCCTTCTTGCGCTCGGCACTCTCGCCGTCCGAGGGGACATCGTCGCTAGCCAAATCATCGTCCTCGTCCTCGCCGGCCTCATCGTCGGATCCGGAGACGTCACTATTGTCCTGGTCGTCGTTGTCGGTGAAATCCTCGTCGTCGTCAGACTCTCCATCGAGAACACCGTCGAGGGTGACACCACCAAACTCGTCGTCAGAAAGGACAGCAGCATCCTCCTGAGCGGTTGAAGCCTTGCGCTTCAGCGTAGATTTTGACGGCGCCATGGCTGGCAGGCTGTGCTGAACAATTGTGGTTGGCAATTGCGGAAAAGAGCCCGGCGCAAAGTGCTTTGATCCGCCTGGATTAGAATGCAGCAGATGTTGCAGGCCTGCGATAGCCAGTACCCGCCAGAGAAAAAGTTTTAGTGGGGCCATCACGGCTGCCGCTGTTCACCACTTGCCTCGGATGCACAACCTGCAGTCTGCGTCGGCCCCGGGGTAAATTGAGTATCAGCCAGAACTCTTTGATTGCTTTATTCCAGCCATTCTCTCACTGCCCTGCACTCTCCGTCAAGCAGCTCTGATTGCACGCTCGAGAGTGCCGTGCACGGAATCCTAGTTTCCTTTTTTTTCTTTACCTTTAGGGTCCTGCCTTTCACAAATATCGCGTGGATAGAGTAGCAGACATTAGTCCCGGTGGCTAGGATGCCCGCATTGCCCGCACCGGAACTACTTGTATCTGCGACCGGCTGCAGCAGGGAGACTCGTGAATGGTGGGATTTCTTGGGGGAGGGGGGGGAGGTCTACACTTGCATCATGAACTTGTCTCCAGTCCCCTTTGAGTTACCCCGGATTCCACTAGCATCCATTCATCCGGATCTCCTACAGTGGTTCCGCCATCGCTGTGTAGCAGGTAGGTAGCAGATTATATAAACCGGAGCCCAGTTCTGCAATATCGTGAGGAGTAGCAAAGACGAGAATCATATTCTGTTCTGTCTGTGTGCCAGAATTTCTCAAAAGTCTACGGACATTCTTGCCTGTTCTATTGTGCTCTCTACTGGCAGCGTAGAAACAACAATTCCTTATTCCAATTAGGGCAATTCGTCTAACGCTGAGCTGCGTTCAAACTATAACTCGTCAGAACACCAACCTTGAAAGATGCCGTCCTTCGCTGTAAGTTCGAAACCCCCATGACCCTTACCTCGCCAGTCAGGTTCACAAGATCTTGGATCCCACTCTTCCTCTATCAACAGACTGACCCCGTCCTCCAAGCGCCTCGTACGTTTCCTCGCCACGGATGGCAGCGTCTACTACGGCGACGCCATCCTCCCCCATGGAGAGACCGACGTCGCCAAGACCAAGCAGGCCCATGTCATCACGGGCAGCATCTTTGGAAAGCACGAAGTCACGGACCAGGTCGCCATCGTCCGACTCCTGCTTGCCCCGCTCGCGCTGGAAGATGTGCAGACTGTGCGATGTCTGGGACTAAACTATGCTCTGCACGCCAAAGAGGTATGTGTATGAAGTTGAGAGGCTCAGGGTTTGTGACACACGTACGAGGAAGGCCATATGTGTGCTTGTGTGAAAGTAAACAATAACTGACGTAGGATGGCGTTGTGCAGTCAAACATGGCTATTCCGAAATACCCAGTCCTCTTCGTAAGTCTTTCCCCTCCCCTTAGAAACCCTCTGGCGCCACCACAGCCATGACCAACAACTCTTTATTCAACAGTACAAACCCATAACTTCCCTCTCCGGGCCTACAGACCCAATCCCCATTCACCCTTTAGCCCAAGAAGGCGAAGGCCTAGACTACGAATGCGAGCTCGTCGCCGTCATCGGGAAGACGTGCCGCGACATCGCTGAGGCCGACGCGCTCGACCACGTCCTGGGCTACGCGGTGGGCAATGATGTCTCGCATCGGGACTGGCAGATTGCTAGAGGTGGGGGCCAGTGGTCCTTGGGGAAAGGGTTTGATGGTGTAAGCTTTCTCAGTTCTTTGGCTGTTATCCCGCTTTGTGACCAGTTCGATATCATGTGCAGTGGACGACATGACTATGGGAGTACTGTGGTGTGGTGTGTCGTGCTTTGTTGAAGAGTACTTATTTATGTATGAGCAAATTAACGGTGACTGACATTTATACGATGTGACAGTGGGCACCCTACGGCCCGGGAATCGTATCGTCGAACCTCATCAAAGACCCCCAAACACTGCAGATCAGAACGAAACTCAACGGCAAGACTGTCCAGGTAAGCAATCACGCTCCGCCGGCGGTACTGTTCTTCTACCTCATCCTTCCTTACTCCTCAGCTCCCCTTGCCATCGTCAGCTCGACTTTTCGCTCCCCGACTGCCCGCCTGGGACCGACTACTTACACTGATTGACCAACACAAACACACAAACAGGACTCCAATACAAGCGACATGATCTTCAGCATCCGTCAGACAATTGCCTTTCTGAGCAGAGGAACTACCTTGCTCCCCGGAGACATCATCTTCACGGGCACGCCCTCGGGCGTGGGCATGGGGCGCAGTCCAAAGCTCTGGCTCAGGGACGGGGATGTGGTTGAGGTTAGTCTTGAGGGTGTTGGGACTGTTAGGAACAAGGTTGAGTTTTCTGCTGCTGCTGCTGCTGCTGCTGGAGGACGGGAGTCGAAGCTGTAGATTGCCCCGCCTACGTGGAGCACGTGTGTAATGGTATGTAGGCGACGATGTATTTAGTTCATTAACAATATGTATTAATACGCACTTATGTGAGGCTAATGTAAACTTTTGGCATCCATCGTCACCCGCCATGCTGACAACGCCCCTCTTTGCACCATTCGACACCAACATCAGCCCTGCGACTGGGGGACCCGGCCAGCTCAACAAGCACTTGACTCGCCGAGACCAATCTCCGCAGCCGACAGGAGGAACTCCATGAAGCCAGAGTTGGTCTCCAGGATGTTGAGGTGGTACTGCTCCTCGGTCGGGTAGAACGGGCACGAGGCGTTGTCGTTGCCGAAGCCAAACTCGACAGTGTACCCGTTGATGCGGTTCAGCGACGGGTCCGCAAAGTGGCGCGAGTAGGCGTAGTCGTCGCTCGCGCCCGAGGTCGGGTACAGGTACGCGGCCTGGGTGACCTCGTAGTGCCGGCCCGTGGCGCCGTCCATGGCGTTGCCCGTCCGCATCCCCGCGTAGATGACCTCGGACCAGTCCCTGGAGGGGATGTACTCGCCGTATACGAGCCCTTCTGCGGGGCTGTTGGGCATCAGGCCCCGCGACATGTCGTACTCTGGGTTCAGGAAGCTCTGGGCCTTGTCGCGGGACTGATTCTCGTCGCTGCCCCAGCTGTACAGCACCACGCCGGCGAAGGAGTGAATGTCCATGAACCAGCGGACCTTGCTGAAGGTGTCCATCACCCACTTGATGGACTTGGCCTCGGGCTCTGAGAAGGGCGCCACGCCGTGATACGTCTCATCCGCGGGGTCCTCGGAGGCGACATTGGGTGCGACGGACGGGGTGAACTTGGTCAGGTTCCAGAGAAAGTCAAAGTTGCGGTTCAGGTCGACAGGGCCATCTGGGTTGCGGTTCTTGCGCCAGCACTCGTTGGTCGCCTGGTCGTAGGCGACGCCGTCCGGGTTGCTCAGCGGGAGGAAGACGATGCCCGTGCCGAGAGCCTTGCTGACGTCGCAACGGGAGTAGACACGGCCGCCGTAGGTGAGGCCCGTCTTGTGCTTGTCCGCGTACAGCAAGTCCGAGATGAAGTACAAGAGATTGTCCGAGGAGCCGCGCTCGCGGGCGTGGATGGCGGCGTTGAGGTATACGCGGTAGGCGTCGTCGCAGGTGCCCTGGCCACCGACCTTACCGCCGAAGATGGTGGCGCCGTCGTGGGTAGTGTAAGGGGTCTCGAACTGCTCGATCCCGTACTCGTTGACGAGGCCCAGGAAGCCGGAGCGGATCTCTCCGACGCTGAGAATGCTGTCAAAACGAGTCTCGTTGCCCTGCGTGCCCAGGCCGCGCGGGAACAGCTTGCCGCCCTCGAAGCGGTCCGTCTTGCCAATCGCGAAGCCGTTGTCAGCACCAGCTTGGCGGCGGCGCAGAGCTGTTCTGCCATGGGCCGCCTCTTCGGGCAGGAGACAGGCCTGGGCCAGAGGGCCGAGACAGGCAAGAGTGCAAGCGCTGGTGAACTTCATTTTGGCGGGGGTTGGCTGGAGACTGAGGTCTGTGAGGGACACTGCCGTCGTTCTGAAAAGTGATGCGTCCGTGTCGCCCTTTTGTATGCCAGCCCAGGCCATTGGCACTGCACGACCCCAGATTGAGGTTACATGATTCTCGCAGGGAACCCGGCTGGGGAACAGGCGGCGAGGCGTAGCAGTGGTCGAGGTAAACAAGCTGAACAGTCCGCCAAGAAAATGCATGTTTATATCACCGTCATTCCCCGCGTACGTTCTGGAGATAGCAGCCGAGCCAGCCATTGAAAGTGAGTCGTTAACCCATGGCAGACGTCAGTTTGGTGTCCTGAAGAGGCAGGTCTGTCGGGAAAGAGTGGTGCTGTAGGGCTTGGCAGATTGTTATCGAAGACAGGGGAGCCGGCGGCGGTGCCGACTTGTTGATTATTTGCGCGGGTTTTTGGCAGGTTGGAAGAGATGCGGCACACCGGTGATTGGATAGACGGATAAATGTGCTTTGTGATTGGAAAGTTGCCTAGTGAAGCATAAGAGAGAAAAAGAAGCCAGCACATTCACCATGTTGGCATTTCCTGACGTTATTTGGATGTTGGAGTCGCAGTAGTGTGCTTGGGGGCCATCGTGTCAAGCCTGCCTAATTGAGTGTCCCCATCGGACATGATTGGTGGGTGGACAACACCACACGTTGCATGGGCACAACACTAGCACAAATAGGCCAGAAACCAACACTTTACTGTACAAGGAACGATTGAACTGCCCTCGGGCTTAATAATCTGCCGCGAAAAGTTGGAGGCCATTCGGGGATTCTGACAAAAAAAACACTTAGGATACTGGAGACGTTGTGGCGAGATCTTCAGAATCAAGAGTGCCAACCACAATGGTTACGTTGAGTACACAGTCCTAGTGTTTCACAGTATGTCGCGACAAAGTGCGATGACTTTGAAAAGCAACCCAAGGAAGTTCATAACTTGGACTGCATAGGATGCTTGAACAGCTCGAGAGGAAAAGGACTGCGAGAACGGGATTTGGGTATAAGCAACGCGCAGATTGCCCAGGCTACCGTGAAAATAAGTATGTTTCTGGCAGGCGTCGTTTACTTTACCCGGGCCCGCGAAAGCTTGTTGCGAACGGCGGACATGTCTGCCTCTGGTCCTAGTCAACCTCCCACACACAGGCTCACAGGACTTGCTCCATTCCTGGCGGCTCAAGGGTCGCCCGGTGACCCAAAGCAGCAAGACATGGTCGACATGGTTGCCCAGCGGGGCCCCTCGCCCGACTCGGCATGCCGATCTCGCGCGGCTGAGCAGTCGCTGTGGGGTACAGCGGGCTGTGCGCCACTGAGCGTGCCCGCTGCGACCACCACGACTTGTCAGCCAGGCACTAGTTAGTACACATAGTAGCACTGCCTTAGGCACAGCTCAGCTCTCGGTGCCCGTTGCGGGCAGCACGGCGCACACCCTGCAGCCACGCTACTTTCCCCACAGTAGTGTGTTGACAGCAGTGCAGGCATCTCAGTAGTCTAGCTGAGTCCATCTCAAGGCACACTCGGCACGCCACCGCACCGTCGACAGCCACTCCCGTGGCAAGCCTCCGTGACAGCGAACACTAACTACCCGGCGGCTGGCTGCTGGCTGCTGTCCGCTGTCCTCTGCACGGGCAGCCATGGTTCCAGTCTCACTACTTCCGCGGGGGGCCTAGCAGGACCTATCGCTTCTCCCTTTATCCCTTTGTTCTCCCTGCTCTAGTGCCATCTCGCTCGTCATCATCACTGAGAGCGGCGCTTGAGACGACGAGACCCCCAGACCGAGGCGATCAATCTGGACTCTCGGTGTGGAGATCCAACGAGGCGTATCCATGGCATCTGTCGTCACAGCACAGCTTCAGAACACCAACGCTGAGACTGCCAGGCTTCCTCCAGGCTTGATAGTCGCCAACCCCTTTCAACACGATGAAGCATGGTGGCAGGACGAGTACGCCTCGGGTCACAACTCTGCGACAGCCAAAGACAAGGGCAAAGGTGTGGCAATCGACACCGGCCCTGTCGATTTCACGGGCTCCGAGGACACCAGTCTGACCTTCGACGATCTTTACAACAGCCTCGATGATGTACAATGGAAGCAATATGACCCTCCGCCAGGCTTACAGTGGGTCGATCCAGATGCAGAAGACCTCGAAGAGCTCATCGCCAGGGTGATTCGAGATTCTGTGAGCAGGGTCAAGGAGCGTATCGCACGTGAGCTGGAAGAAGAGGAGTTGCAACGAGCCCAAGACGCCGCATCCGCAGCACTAGCTACCCAGCTCCAGGCCGAAGCCGTCATTGAGCAGCAACGGCTCTTGGAGCAGCAGACCTCCACCGCCACGGACGTGGAAAGCGCAAATGATGGCCGTTGCCTTATCGAACCAACGAACACCGATATCAAACGCGCCGGGGCACTACCTCGCACGGCTTCGCAAAGGCAGCCATATGTCTTGACCAAGAGGACGTTTAGGAAGGATATACCATCTGAAATACGTAACCTCCTTTCGCCACAGGGTGCGAGTGCTGGCAGGCCCTCAGGATCTAGGCGAAATCGGTCCATCTTTTCCCTATGGAAATCTCGTTATAGTTCACTCGGCAATCCAGAAACGAGCGCAGCAGGAGCGGCCCGGGGGACATCGTTCCGTCGTTCACAGGACAGCGACTATCCGCTGAACACGGGTACAAGCCACGCAATCAAGACACGAGCCGAAGTTCAACCCGTTGAAATGTGAGTAATCCCCTGGGACTCAGACTTAGGGTTTCTGAAACTGATGCAAAATGCTTGAGTAGAGAGTGTGTCTCTTGTCTTGACGACTTCGACTCACGAGACATGATCAAAGCCCCATGTCATCACTATTGCATTGACTGCTTTGAACGGCTGATCAGCACCGCTTGTGAGAACGAACAACAATGGCCAGTCAAGTGCTGCCTAAACCAAATTCCCGATGAAACAATCACAGCCGTTATCCGTGGTGATATGCTCGAGAAATGGCGTAACAGAGGTTGGGAATGGGGTGTGCCCGTCAGCGAGCGTATCTATTGTAGCGAGTCAGCTTGTAGTGCGTGGTGTCGTCCTCAAGAGATCAACCGCGCTCAGAATATTGCCACATGCGGCAGTGGACATCGGACCTGCCTCTTCTGTCGTGGGGCAGAGCACGGGAGAGAAGCCTGCCCCCAGGACCGAGAACTGGCAAGAACGAACGAGCTGGCCGAGGAGGAAGGCTGGAAGCGATGCTACGGGTGCAGTGCGTTTGTCGAGCATCGCGAGGCGTGTCAGCACATGACATGCCGGTGTGGAGCCGAGTTTTGCTATGTCTGCGGTGCCCGATGGAGGACATGTCACTGCACGATGGATCAGCTGGCTGGAATAAAGGCCCAGGCAGACCGGAGGCGCAGACGGCGAGAAGTCCTAGAAGCAAAGAAGGAGGCTGAGCTGCAAGAAATCTTACGACAAATCGAAGAATATGAGCGCGAGATTGCGCTCAAAACCGAGCTACTTCGTCAAGAGCAGGAGCGTGTCGCTGAGGAAAGGCGCCGGAAGGAGCTCGAGGAACGCATTCAGCGAGAGCAAGCGAGACGCCAGGAGGTCCTCATGAGATTCATTGGTCTACGCGAACTTCTGGGAAAGGTCCACGACACACAACGGCGGATAGTTGCAGACACACAAAGCCAAGAAGACGAGAAGATCACAACAGAGCATGCCGCGAAACTGAACTCTCTGAAAGAACGTCATGCCGAAGAGCAAGCGAAGCTTCTCGCAGACGTGGAAAACAAGATCAAGGTCCACAAAGCAGATTTGGAGGCAGAGTATGTAGCGCGCCTCGAGGACGAGCGCTGTCTCGAAGCACAATACGCATCCCAGCTCAAGCTTTACTGGGTCGGCAAGCCTGATGGCCAGCAACAGCTCGATTCCGCCCTGAAGGCTTTCCAGATCAAGATGGACAATGGCTTCAAAGCCTGGCGCAAATGGATGGACAGCGAGCTCGAGACCCATAACTGGGAGTTACGCGAGGAGCACACGATCCAGACAGAGCTCATGGGCAGCACGGAGCGCCGGCTACGCGAGGCCCAGCGCGTGGCGATGACGGCTCACATACAGCGGCGTGCCGGGCAGCTGCGCTGGGTCGACGTCGTGATCCAGGAGCGCGATATTATGCTGCGCGAGATGGAGGATGCCGAGGTCCACAGCGGCGACGAGAACATTGATGCGTGGTTCGCAGAGGCTGCACTGTCAGAGGAGTCGGTCGCCGTCGCGACGGGTGTTCCAGTGCAAGAAACAGCAGCAGCCACAGGCTCCAGCAACGATATAGGTGTGGCATTGTCCCCAGACCCGTACTGGAGTTTTGGTCCTCGGGTTGTCAAACAGTGGATTGCAGAATTTTCATCCTAACCCCAGAAGTAGTTGAAGATATAACTCTCGTTGTCAAGCCATACAGTGGCGTACAACCGGTCCGGGTCGAGCTGCTTACGGTCGTGTTGTTTATGATATGGTCGTTGATATTCGGGTCGTTGTTTCGCAAGATCTGCGTAGCAATCGACGCCTGGTGGAGCACCAACTATATAAGTGTGTGAATACTTGAAGCGGTCACGACACTATGAAGCACTCTTACTTTCCCAAGCATTGCTCGCTGCTCTTGTCCCTTTTATATCCCGTAGTTTCTGCCTCGCGAAAGCCACACCCGTGCGGCCGCTGCCCCTCAACATGGGCGCCACGACACCCCCCCTTTCCCCTTTCCCAACCTCTATATCTAAAATGCGTATACTCAACCGGTTCCACGCCGCCGTCATGCATCCTCGCAGAGGCATTTGTCGCGACTTTGGGGGACTCGCACCGGCTCGATCTTCTCGCTGCTGCTTCGGAGTCGCCCTTCTACGGCAGTCGTGTAGCTGCCCGGGCGTAATCTACTCTAAGGACAACGAATGGACCCGCGACTCCTTCCATCGCATTCCTTGGCCACAAGTTGCAGGGTTTCCTTTTTTTTTTTTTCATAAGTCTTATAGGTAGTTACAAATCACATGTCTTGCTGGGACTCAAATGGTCTGTTCGATAGACCTCATCACAAAAAGCTCTACGGGACATGCAGACCAGAGAATGCCCACTTCAAAGACGTTAGAAAGGGCCTTTTGTTTACCGAAGGTATGGTATACCTCAGAACACACTGGGAGAGTACGAGTGGTGGGTTACTACACGAGGACGAACTGGAGGACATTGATTGGTACGCTGAGAAATATCACGCCTCATCAGGGAGAACAGATTGAGGACGTCACGACAAAGTGTATCTGCAACCGCTCCAGTTAATGTTGGGTGACAATTTACAATACTACATGTTCTCGTGTCAAACTCCTCAATGAAATCGTGGCACGTTTCTGTGTTCCTGGCACTTGCGTGCCAGCATTCGTGAATTTTAAACGTGCATAGAGAAGCTCACTACAGAGCTCACTAATAGTAAGACCTGGTCGACTCGTTTCGATGATCACCCGAGGTGCTCGGGAATGCCCCAACCGGTTCAGGTGTGGCCCGCTTGTCTTCGTCGCCAGAGCTCATGCCGCCGTCGACATTGTCGTGCGAGGAATCCTCCTGCCTCGGAGGTGCACGCATAGCATCCAGGACGCCTCTTTCAAGCCCCGGCGGCTCATATGTCTTCACAGAATAAGGATCTCTGCCAGACGGCAGGCCAGTTAATAACGTCGGTGATGCTGGAATCGTCTGTGTGAGCATCTGTGTTTGAATTACGTCAGTGCCTTGGACCAATCCCGGACGGGTCACGAACGCTGGTTGACCTACTGTGTCGTTCATTTTCGTCCACTTGGCGTCCAACATCTCCAGTATCCTAATTTCCTCAAATTTCCCACCGTCGGAACCCCACGCCGTCCCTTTCTCCACCTTCTTGTCCTCGCGTCGTTCTGACCAGTCCTTCTTCATTCTACTGAGACTGAGCCCTTTCTTCGCCTCGGATGATTCTACACCCAGCTCCTGAAGGCCTGTCCGGAGCCAACCGATGGCAGTACCAGTCTGCCCCGACATATCGGCGTCCAACCCTAGGAAGCGGCAGGCTTTCGCTCGGCAGGTCTTTCGCAAGTCCTCAAGGTACTTCAAGAACCCGTCATTGAGCTTCGACATACCCTTATGTGGCAGAGACTGACACAAAGATGATGCTTGTGCCGCATGGTCTGCGGCTGCAAGACACAACCGCGCGAGCAAGTGAACTCTGACCTTTGGTATCTCTGGAGCCTTGTACATCCACTCGCGGTTATTTTCGTTCCTATCCTGAGCCACGATTGCGGGATAAGGGTCGTCCTTGAGCACAGCTAGTATTATGGCTTCTGCTAAAGCAAGTAAGGACAGAGCCTTAGCCGTAGACTGAGCAAGGTCAGGGCACGGGGGTGCTGTAGCGTGCGACTCTGCCCGCTTGGCGAGATAGCTGTGTACCGAAGCGGCATCCAGGAGGTGTTTCGAGCCTGTTGTGATGGCCGCCGTGCGGGCTTGTGCACTAAGTGATGCTTCAGAGTTCGCGTGGAGCGGGTGCAAAGCTGCGCGAGCGAGCTGGGAATGTGTGTAGCCGAGAGTGGCCAAGGTGAAGAAGAGCTCATTCTCAAGAGAATACAGCTTGACTCGGGCTGTCTCTCGGCCAGGGATGGCGCTGTCTGATAGCGTCGGCCGCCATTCTATGCTCGGTGTGGAGGACTGCAACAGGGTGATGTTCTCGTTTAGCAGAGGCGTGCCACTGAGGCCAGCATCAAGTGCAATGAGATATGGCAGGTAGTTGTTGATCGCAGCTACCACGGCTGGTAGATCAGCCGACTGGGACGTCGCCTGGAGTCTCTTGTGTGATTTGAGAGTATCGCGGAGCCGAGCCCGGTACTCGTTGGCCGCCACAGGTAGCGACGGATGAGACTCACTCTGGAGACACGACGAGAGGCTGGAGGATGACGTAGTGGGGAGAATGAAGGGAAACGGCATCGTGAAGAGCGAGTCGCGGAGTGGTCCGCAGATATCGCCTGGAGCGACAGCGCTCTTCAAAATGGACTTATTCCTGAGCTGGGGTCTGAGGGGAAATCACAGGCCCTCAAAGACAACAGCTTCTTGAAACCGCCCTGTGGTGGCGTCGTGTATCTCATGTTTGTTGTCATGTTGTGTCCTTTGGGAGACACAGCAGTTGTGGGGGAGGGGCTGGTCCGGCCAGGCGTTCCCCATCAAGGTCGCTGAAGCTCGCTGTCTTGGCGTCAAGATGGGGATTGGCTGGAGCGCTGCAGCCCCTAAGCCCGAGTTGCACCTGCCGTCAGGGCGCAGGGACCCCTGCCCTGGGCCCCTGCTGCTCGCCTCACAACACCAGCTGCACAGTTGCCAATTGGCGACATTTCATTTCCTTCCTACTTCCGCAGCTTCCTCGTTCACGAGCTGTCAGGGCTGCTGACACTATCACGAGCACCACCTCGAGCGAGACCGCGGCCACGACTTGGCAATCGACGCCGCCAGCACCCACGACCGGGCAGCAACGACTTGCAGGCATGGCGACCCCAATGTCCTCGCCAGCGCACAAGCCGCGCCGTAGGGTCAAGAAGACGACTCGTTTCGACGACAACATCGCGAGGAAACCAGAAACCCTCGTCCGGACACCGTCGTTTCCCCTCGCCGCCTTGCTGTGGCCAGCCAGGAGCTCGCATTCGCAATGGGAGGTTCTGCCTCTGATCCTGATGGCTGTTGGCCTGTTCAGGTGGTCAGCTGGTCTCTGGGGATACTCAGGTATGTCGAACTGGCTCCCCAGGCCCTCAATCAGGTCAACGCGTTGATGAAATGGCTAACCTATTCTCGCAGGCTTCCAAAAGCCGCCTCTCTTCGGAGACTACGAAGCGCAACGCCACTGGATGGAAGTCACAACACAGCTCCCAATGTCGCAATGGTATTTTCACGACCTCAAGTGGTGGGGACTCGACTACCCGCCTCTTACTGCATACCACAGCTGGCTTCTCGGCAAAGTCGGCTCGTTAATCGATCCTTCCTGGTTTGCTCTTTACACCTCTCGCGGCTCCCACGATCAGAACCTCAAGATCTTCATGCGGGCGACCGTGATCGTCTCTGAATACCTCATCTACATCCCTGCCGTTGTCATATTCGTCCGCAGGTTCAGCCGCGTCTTCAATTTGGCGCAATGGACATCGAACGTTGCTCTTGTGGCAATCCTCATGCAGCCAGGACTGATCCTCATTGATCATGTGCACTTTCAGTACAACACTGTCATGCTTGGGTTGGTTGTCGCCAGCATGTCGAGCATGGTTGCTGGACGTCTCCTGTGGTCTGCTGTCTTTTTCGTCCTTGCCCTCGGATTCAAGCAGATGGCCCTCTACTACGCCCCCGTGGTATTTGCGTTCCTTCTTGGCCGATGCGTCGACCCTATCCGGCCTCGTCTATTTTTCGGCATAGCAGCTGTCACCATCGTGTCATTCATCATTCTGGTCTTGCCTTTGGTTCTGGGCACGATCTACGACACCAACCGGGGCATCCAGTCTCAGCCCGACGTTGACGGGGACAGACCGCCATTGCCCATTTTCGGCTTCGTGACTCAGTTTATCAGCACCAAGGCATTATATTATCCCCTTGTCGAGCAACTGGTTCAGATGGTCCACCGAGTCTTCCCATTTGCTCGAGGCCTTTTCGAAGACAAGGTTGCCAATTTCTGGTGCGCTGCGAATGTGGTCATCAAGTTGCGGAAGTACCCGACCGCAGTCTTACAAAGACTATCACTGGTGGCTACCTTGGCATCTATCACCCCGCCATGTGTAGTGCTCTTTCTTCGTCCGAGACGCCAACTACTTCCTTACGCATTTGCAGCCACAGCTTGGGGGTTCTTTCTGTTCAGCTATCAGGTTCATGAGAAGAGCGTTCTGCTGCCTCTTATGCCAATGACGCTGCTGCTCGCTGGAGACGAAGGATTGGGGCCGAACATTAGATCATGGGTTGGCTTCGCAAACCTTCTTGGCGCCTGGACCATGTTCCCACTCCTCGAGCGAGTTGAGCTTCGTGTGCCATATGGAGTGTTTACACTACTGTGGGCTTACTTACTCGGCTTACCGCCAGTATCGGTCAACACGTACTTCCAAGACTGGCAGGACAAGAGGCAGCAGTGGGCGGCTGCGTTTGTGCACAGCATCTTCTATGTGTGCATGTGTGCCTGGCACGTAGCGCAAGCAACGCTGACGCCACCGACGGGGAAGCCGGACCTCTGGGTGGTGGCCAACGTGGGTGTGGGTGCGGCTGGCTTCAGTATTTGCTACCTGTGGTGTCTTGGCAAGCTTGTTGTCGAGAGCGAACTGCTTCAGAGCAAAGGTGCCTCTTCAAAGCTCAAGACGAAGTAGCAATGATGTCAACAATGATGTGGAGGCTCGAAATAGCCCGAGATGTGTATATAGCAAGATAAGCTAGCCATGTAAAATGTGTATATCAGACAAAGATACCCATCGTAATTTGAACGGGAGCCAATTGGTCGAGTCGATAGTGGTGAGCAATAGACTGACATGTGCTTTACTTAGCAAGATGGGAGGCACGTGCGGGGTCCCCCAAGTTGCAACCGTGTTCTCAGAGCCACAATGAGCTCTCAGTCAGCAGCAGGCAATGGTTCAGGGTCGGAGAAGGTTATGGGGACGACGAGTCCAGCTGTAGTATGTGCAGGGCGGAGCAGGTAGCATTGACAGAACCCAAGAGGGCAAGTGGATGATGTCCAAGGTGCCTTGTGCCTGTTGAAGAAGCTGGTGATGAAAGGACTGACAGGTGACCATGCGCTTTGTGGCGCCAAACCTGGCATGCCGCGGTCGGCGGGCGCGCGAGTGGGGGGCGTTTCGGCTGCGCAGGGAGCAAGCTCCGTGTTTCCACTAGAGCTAGCAGGTGCGCCTACTGAATGCAGAATTCCCATTGTTACTCGGTACCTAAAGTACCTCAAGTAAGTGCCTAGGCCAAGGTAGCTTTAGGGTCTGCAGTTGAGGACACGGTGGTTGCTAATCCCGCAGCGGCGCCTGCGCAGGTCGCGCTAATGGCATCATCGTCATCGCGCGGCGAGCTACCGGACTAAGTTAAGTCCACCATGATGGCATCGTACGTCGTCCAGAGTGTATACGAGGGTGAGACACACACGGGGATAGAAGGGTGGACGCTTGGCTTTACGAGTAATGATGGCCCGCTCCATGCCCTCTGCGTGGAAGGTCCCTTTGGGATCACTTCTTTGAAGCACAATACAATTGGCATTGACAGCTGATTGAATGCCCCCCCCCCTCCTCCTCTCCTTCTGCCTTTGTCAAAGTACGGAACCCCGATCCTTCTTCCCCTGCCCATCCAGCAGAGTATATCCTGACCTGCAGTCGCTGACTTCAGAATTGGCCTCTCTGCCCGACGCTTCCCTCTATTCTCATCGCTGCTTATTTGCAACTAAAAACGCTGTATCCATTCCTGTCGATTCAACATTTGTCGCAATCTAATTACCTAGCAATCTACAGGCACCTACCTGAAGCACTTTTGCTTGCCTCAAGGTACTTAAAGTACCCATCTGGACTGCCGGCAGTGGCCGCCCCTCCCGCCTCCGGGCTCTCCGCCGTCCCTTGCGCCGCGGCTGCTCCACGTTGCAGCAGTTGCACCAAGTTGCACTGCACCGTACCACACACACACAGCTCCCCCTCAAAGTCCCAGTCGGGCCAGCTTGCAACTTGCAGGGTCCTCGTCCTCGACCGAACGAACGCCCTCGCCCGCCGCCCGCTGCCCGCCACAAGTCCTCCCCATCAAGTCCCTCCTCCCCTGATCCAGTCCAGACCAGGCCACTCTCCAAGCTCCGCTAGCTGCTGGCACCTCTTTTTTTCATACGAGGCCTCAACCCCAACTCAAGCTGCTCCCACTCCTCCTCTGCCCTTCAGACTTGCTGCCGCCCAGCTTCACCACCGCCAGCGATTCTGCTCACCACTTCATACACGACTCCCCCGCCATGGCTCAAATCAGAGGAACTGCCGGCTACCAGCTCGGTGGCCAGAACCCCTTCGGCGGCCCGCGCCCAGAGGCGGCCGATCCCAGCCCGCTCGACGCAATCCGCCAGCAGACGAGCAAGATCGAGGATCTCCTCGACTCTCTCTCCGAGCCCATCAAGCCGTATGTCGACGCCTCGTCGTGTCCAACGCCCCCACGCGCACACATTCGCTGACTCGGACTTTCCTCGCTTCCTGCAGATATCTCCCAGCCATTGGCCGCTTCCTCATCGTTGTCACGTTCCTCGAAGATGCCCTCCGCATCGTCACCCAGTGGTCTGACCAGCTTCAGTACCTCAATTCTTACAGATCAAGTAAGCATCCGAGACAGCTCGAACTGCAAGCTCTTTACTGGGCGCAACACTCCCGCACGCCGTCAACCCTGCTGACAGTCTTGTGCTCCTAGTCCCGAGCGGATTGACGCATTTGTTCCTCATTGTCAACATAATTGCCATGATCTCTTGCTCTACTCTCGTCATCATCCGCAAGTACTCGGACTATGCCGTCGCCGGCCTTATGGGCGTTGTTGTCCTTCAGGCCCTCGGATATGGCCTCATCTTCGACCTCAACTTTTTCCTTCGCAACCTCTCCGTCTGCGGTGGTCTCCTCATGGTTCTGTCTGATTCGTGGGTGCGCAAGACCAAGGCCTTCGCCGGTCTTCCCACCCTCGACGAGAAGGACCGCAAGATGTACTTCCAATTGGCGGGCCGCATCCTGCTTATTTTCCTCTTCATCGGCTTCGTCTTCAGCGGCGAGTGGACTCTGTGGCGCATTGTCGTCTCCCTTATTGGCTTCGTCGCTAGTGTCATGGTTGTCGTTGGTTTCAAGGCCAAGTTCAGCGCGACTCTCCTGGTCGTCATTCTTAGCGTCTTCAACCTACTCGTCAACAACTTTTGGACTGTAAGTCGTGTGCAATTCCGGCGCTTTGCAGTAAGCATCTTTTGTACTAATCGCCTTGATTTCTAGCTTCACCCAAACCACCCGCACAAGGACTTCGCCAAGTACGACTTCTTCCAAATCCTCTCGATTGTCGGTGGTCTTCTCCTGCTGGTCAACGGCGGCCCCGGCCAATTCAGCATCGACGAGAAGAAGAAGGTCTACTAGGCAACGACGGCTATGCGCGCATATTCGGCAGTACTTGGCCTATGAGACCATATTCACGCCGCCATTCTCCAACCCAATTGTTTAAGGCTCAAATAGCTACGAGCCCCTCTTGTATAGGCTACGTCCGCCCTGCAATAGTGAGAGCTCACGCATTCTTCGGCGTACCAGGCGCGATTGTCTTTGTTCCTTTGGATCTCTCGGGAGAAGGAAAGAGAAGAAAGGATCTGTCGTTTAAACGTGGATGCAGCGGAGGACACAGAATCAGAAAAGAGGGAGGACTGGGAATGAAACCCAAAATGAGGGCAAGTCATATCTAGATGAGACGGCAGACATGAAAATGAAAAGAAGTTATGATCTGATCTGGCTTGGCAAATGCACATCACGAGTGACTGTTTCCCCTTCGTCAGTCACACACGCTGAGTTGTCTTGTTGAAGAATTTGTCAAGCAGTGACCGCAGAGAGCTAAAAGGTCGCGCAGGTATTGGGGAGGGATAAAACTCAACGAGCAGGGCCACGGGCGACAGGCATGGTTCTCTACTGACAGACCGCGATCTCTTCATTGGGCGTTAGAAGCGCTGTTCTAGTCTACTGTAATGTATACTATGTGCTAAGTAATAGCACATCGCATACGCTCTTGCAATGACACGACACGACACGACACACAAGCTACACACAGCATGCTCAAGCAACAACCCGATCAAGTAACAGGACATTCAAGCTCATATGCTAGCCCTTCTCGGGGCCATGGTGCGACGGAGCGCTTTCTTGGCCTCGGTCTCCTCGACGAGTGGTAGCTTACCTTCGTCCTTGAGCTCAGCGAGGAACTTCTGCCCATACTCGTAGCCCATCTTGTAGATTTCATCAAACTTGCCAAAGTCGAGTGTCCCGTACTCGTCAATGGGCGGGCGCATGTAGATGCAGCCCGGCATCGTCTTGGCTCGCTCAAGCGCGTCGACACTCGAGACGTACGCCAGGCGGCCCTGGATCTCGGCTAGCGTAGGAGGGTTGGGGATGGACGAAAAGGGGTTCCAGCGGTTGACAAAGGCCCACACTCCCGAAAGGGAATCGCCGTAAGCTTGTGGCGTATCGTCATCCAGGGCCCCTACGTCAATGGCGAAGATGACGTCGGCTCCAAGAGACTTCATGTGGGATACCGTCAGGTTGTCAATATAGCCGCCATCCAGCAACATGCTGCCCTCGTCACAAAGTGGTGGCAGCAGGCCGGCCAAAGACATGGAAGCTCGTACGTATCGCCAAGCATAGCCGCTAGTGTGTATCTCACCTCTGCTTTTGCTGATGTTGGTTGTGTTGCAGTAATACTCGAGCCAAAAGTCTTCAATCTGGTGGTTGCCGAAAGTCTTGAAGATGCCGCGATTGAACTCGTGTCCGGTTGTGTAGGACGCGGACGGGTATGTCAGGTCCAGCGCAAAGCGCCATACGCTTGCCATGCGGCCTGCGAATTTCTTCGCAAGGCCAAACATGGGTACAACATCGGCATGACGTGCGTAGAGGGCACCAATGAAAGAGCCGATCGAGGTACCACCGATGATATCGATGGGAATACCAGCTTCCTCCATAGCGCGAATGATGCCAATTTGCGAAATCCCTCGGGCACCACCACCACCAAGAACGAGTCCGATCGATTTGCCGCACAATCGTCGGGCAAGCCTATGGAAGTCGCCCTTGAAAGGGGTATCGGGCGAGTAATATGGTCTGTCTCTCACTCTCCGGCTGGTATACTTTTGAATCTCAGCTTGCAGTATCTGCACACGTTGTTTCAAAGTCGTCCCGGCCTTGCGTGAAGGAGTCGGGTCGACTGGCATTGTTTGTTGGAAAGCCATTTGAATATGGAAATGACCACCATTGATCCACACTCTGTGACGTAGCCATGCTCTCGCAAGTCCTGGCTGAGAATATCGGTCTGCATGAAGAAGGACCAGTGACTTCCTAGCTGTGGATTTCATGCCAAGCATGAAACGCTCGTATTCTCCAATATCTGGTGACCCCTCGGCAAGACCGACCGTGAGAATACAGTCCGCTTGTGTGACACAAGTCTGTGTCCATGGAGAATTAACGTTTGTGTCTGCCGCAGTGATGAGTGTCAGTTACAACAGCCAATACAATGACGATCTTATCAAGGCATATGAGATGGGATGCGGTCAGGAAAAAATTAGAGTTATTTTGAACCTTCATCGGTCGAGCTCGGGCAAGGTGTTTTCTCATCATTCCGCATGCAATGTGTCCTTTACGAGATGTAGGACTTACCAGCAATGTAGACAACGAGGCCGTATTTCTCTTCCAGGTCTGCCAGATAGTGCGACAACTTGAGTTTGCCCATTCTGCTGAACGCATGTTTGCCCAAATGACCCAAGATGGCGGACTGGGTAAGAGACGTTGCGCCTCGAGGTGCTCCAACTTGGGTCAAAGCATTCATCAAGCGATTACCGAACTCAACCACTGGAATGCCTGCGCGAACCGGGATAATTGCCACAGTCCTTAGGTTGAGCGATGATGAGGTCTTGTATATGGATGACTCAGGATTGCCATCCTTGGAAAGCGTAGGGTTGTCGATGAGTGTGCGCATTCGTGCCGCAATAATTTTCGAGATTTTGATGGTGATGTTTGGGTGTTCCTGAGCTAGACTGTTGAACAAGGTTCGTGGGAACTTGACAAGTTCTGTGTCCCGAATAGCGCTCAACGTGCCACTGCGAGCAGATTCTGTGAGCACTTCAAGCTCACCAACACTATCGCCTTGACCAAATTCAGCTCTGAGACTCATACCGCCGTCCTGGCGGTCCTCGACCTGACGGAGGCGGCCGTTCAAGACAAGATATATTGCCTCGCTATCTTCCCCTTTGTTGAAAAGAACGTGACCGGCCTCTACCTGGACCCACTCGAGCGCAAAATCAATGTGCAGTAGTTGTCGAGGAAGAAGATTGGTCAGGCGTTTGGCCATGGTAAGCAGGACGATAGGATATCTGTCAACGATCTTTTCGAGTTGAGCTCGGGGAATGAAACCGACATAGACATCTGTTTTCGCAACAATATCGACGAATGACCGATACGAAGTCACGGTACCAATGTAACCAGCGATGCCGCCAGGCTTCACCAGTCCAACGCGACGCCGCTCGGGCCCATTTCGACCGGCAGCCTCTGGCGTTTCTATTGGGGCGAATTTTGGACGCTGGCTGTGGACAGACTCTGAGGATGGCCATCTTTGCGGGCCAAGTGAGTCTGCTCTCCGCATAGCAGACATCAAAGACTTACTCGACGAAGTGAGTATATCTCGGTCCGAGTCGCCAGCAGGTATGCAAAGATCCAGAAAGCCGTCAATGACATAATAGATGCCGGGAGTGCGCTCTCCTTGTTCCACGAGAACTGAGCCCTGGGGAAAGAATACTATCTCAGCTTCGTGTTTCATCTCGCTCGCCAGTTGCTGTGGTGTAGGCGAACGACCAATTGAAAATCCACCAGATGTCTGGGACTCGGTTTCCCATTCTGCATTGCCTTCAAATGGCTCCATGAAACCGAAAGCATTGTTCGAAAACGCTGTCTTCTGACGTTTCTGGTCATACGAGACCAGCCGGGGCGAACCCTCCACGGAATCTGCTTGCCGAGGCGTGCTACCTTCATGCGGCATACCCAAAGCATGGAAAACGCATTCCAGGATTGACTGCCTGAAGATGTTGTCCTCATCCACAGATTCCCTTGGGTCAATTGACAGCCTAGCACGCGGCTGAGCCGAGAAATACTCGAAAGTGCGCTGTGCTAGAGGACTTGGGTGCTCGCTGGGTTGCCATGGATGACTCAAAGGTGTCGGCCGTACTCCAACGCCGCGGGCCGTCTGAATATTAGCCAGAAGATCTCCCGGACCTGCAGTGTGAATGGACTGCCTCTCCTGTGGTGGTGCAATGGTTGATGCAACCACGGACCTTGGCAGAGTCTTGCTCATGGCATGCAGTGCCGCCCCCTTCCGCAGACTTGTACTCGCTCGCCGACCTCTTGACGCAGCAGACGCATTATGGAGGGCAATGCCTTTGCCACTATCTTTGTCGCCAGTGCGCTCTCGCTCCAGCCTAAATTTCTCCTTGAGCCGGTCCAGCGCATCGCCGCGTAATACATTGGGCAGTTGACAAGCCGTGTAATCGATCATGTCCTTCTCCGTTTGCAAGACCTCGTTGGTCAAACCCAAATAATCATACGCAGTGGCCAGAGTTACACGTTGAAAGCGTGATAGGATAACGTGAACGATGTGGGCTGTCGCCTTTGGGTAAACTCTCGTGAGCCGTCTGAAGGCGCTGGCAGGGATGATGGCAATTGTGGTGTCAACAGTTGCCCGAGCAATTATGTCTGGATGGGCGGAATTGGTGGTGTGGGTTTTGTGGAATGCCGGTCGTGTCGGCCTATAGGAAGCCGAGGATCCGAGAGAAATCGGCGGGATGCCAGACTCCAGTGTCTTGCTTGGAGATGTTGGCGACACAATGTCTGGCTCCTCCGTCACTGTGAAGAACCCATCATGCATGCTATCGCGTTGTGGCGATCCTGGCGGAAGTTCAGACGTCGTACGACGATGAAGTGGACTGGCCTGGATGTAATCAGACTCAGCGCTCTCGTCTGCTGGAAGGTTGAAAGCAACGTTTTCCGTGAACAGGGACATGATGGAGAATAGCGACGACATAGGCGCGCCATTCCGCACTTCGGTAAGTAGTTGGTATCGCTGCTGACCTCGCTGGCCACGGACAGCCTCACCCAGCGAAGTATCGCGATGGGAGGACTTAACGAAGATCTCCACGAGCCCGTCGACCACAATACAGAAGCCCTTCTCTTCCTCCAGATTCAGCGTTTCGCCAGCGATGAGTTTCCTTGTCTGCATGCTCCGCGTGAGTTCGTGAAATACCGGACGCTCGAGATATCCAAATATCTTGATGGCACTGAGAAACTCATCCAGGTAATTCGCTAGGCCGGGCTTGGTCCCTTCGTGGGCAGCATCAGGGAAGAGCACAAGCTCGGGCTCCCTGCGCTGGGGTTCGGGTGGTAGTCGTGAGTACATGTTGAGATAGCGATACCTGACGACCCAGGTGATGCCAGCACCCATCACGGCTGTCAAGAACATGAGAGTTGTCGCTTTCATGGTGACGGTAAGGCTGGTGGAAAGTAGAGAAAAGATCAAAGTCGGCACCGAGATTGTTGTGATCTTGAGGCTCCAGAAGACCAGTGTAGAAACAGCGTGAAGAAAAAAGAAGACCAGTTTGCCGAAAAGACCTAGCCATGATGAAGGCGAGACCTCATGGCTGCTCTCGATTCCGAGTGTGGATGTAGCTGCGATTGCGGCTATCGTGGAGTTGAGGGCGGCTGCAAGAGTGCTGGAGCTGGCACTGCCGCTCACAGCTGCAGCATCCATCAACTCCATGGTGGCGGTTGTCTGAAATGCTGTGCCAAACCCGTTCTCGACTGGCCAGAGATGTCAGGCGTGATGCCCGTATTGCATGACCTGCGCGTGCAGGACGTTGGAGGTCGTGCTAGGCTAAGGCGCTGTGGCAATGTGATTCTGCGGGATTGAGTTGCGCCTTCCCTCGTGGGCGACTGGTCAGGTATCCTGGAGCGCGCCGCTCTGCAACATGACGTGGCGGGAAGGGAGGATGAAGGTGAAGAGGGAAGTGAGCCGACGGTGAGGTCAGGTGCAAAAGAGAATGCTGAACACCACGATCGGCGATCAGGGTGGAGGCACAGGCAAATCTTGCAAGGTCCGCGGCATGCTGGGCCGCCTCGGGATCTTGTGATCCAGAGCTCGCTCGAGGCGTGCTTGAAGATTGCAAGCCGCTTGGGATTGCAGAAGGAATGAAGAAGAAAATTTGGGAAGAAGAGCGCAATTCTTCGCCGAGGTGGAGGAGAGCTCTTAGAAGCTTGGGCCTATTGTACAGGCCGGGCACCTCCCATCTCAGTTCTGCCAGCCCACCTGCTCTTGCTACATGGGTCCTAAGCTACCTAAGTACTGTACAGGCACACGGTGCGTCGTGCCCTTGCAACATTACGAGCGGTTATGTTGCATAAGACATTCGGAGCCCGTTGCTGCTCTCAAATTGATTTGGCGACGGTAAACCCCCGTCCAGATGGAGGCTGACTCCAGCTCAGTAGAGCAAAATATGATTGTAAAATAGGTTGTCGCGAGCTTCTATGCTACTGCATGCCCATTCGCTGGTCGACCAGCAACGACCGCAACGTGGGGGCGCGATGGATGAAGTATTATGTGAGCACACTTACAAGCACTGTGTGGCCTGTGGCTCACGCTACCGAAGATCTGAGAAGCTGCCATTTGTCGCGTTTTGTGGCTTCTGTCTGAAGTGAGGCGCAAAAAGAGTTGCGCTTGTGGAGCCGTACAGCAAGAGATGCTTGCGCAGCTCTTTCTAGGCACTGTCTTGACACATTCCCGCCCAGCGGCTTTACCACAGTAATTTTTCAAGAATTGCGACCCCTCCAAAAGTTTTGCCCCGCAAGGCTTCGAGTGACTCGCAGCGCATCCAAGCCAGGACAGAGCAGGACCCGACGAGCCGCTACGCAAGTCGACAAACCCCCATTCTTCGAGGACGTCCGGATCGCTAGTCTCCCTTCCGAGCCCGACAATACCTACAGCGGCTTCGACCTGTTCTCACCCACGGCCTACAACTTCGACCCGCGTAGCCCAGTGCATCACAAACCGCCAAGATGTCGTTAACCAACTGCCGTTTCTACGAGGAGAAGTATCCGGAGATCGATAGCTTCGTCATGGTCAATGTGAAGCAGGTGAGGATGCGACAATATACCACCAATAAAACGCTGGAGGGAGGCTCAGATCGCTGACTCGGATTATGGCCCTCAGATCGCCGATATGGGTGCCTACGTAAAACTGCTCGAGTACGACAACATCGACGGCATGATTCTGCTTTCCGAACTTTCGAGACGTCGTATCAGATCTATCCAGAAGCTCATTAGAGTCGGCCGCAACGAGGTCGTCGTCGTGCTCAGAGTCGACAAGGAGAAGGGTACGGAGACACCAACTATCAGCAGTTGTCGCACGTAGGTACATGGCTAAGCGTTCGACTAGGTTACATCGATTTGTCAAAGCGTCGTGTGTCGCCCGAGGACATCGTCAAGTGCGAGGAGCGCTACAACAAGAGCAAGATGGTCCACTCGATCATGCGCCATGTGGCCGAGAAGGTCAACACCCCGATCGAGTCGCTGTACGAGAGCATAGCCTGGCCACTTAACAAGAAGTACGGCCACGCGATTGATGCTTTCAAGCTTTCCATCACGTAAGAGCACCCTATGCGCAGATTCGGATTGGGTTCTAGCCACGCAGTTGTCTAATAATTAATACAGAAACCCTGATGTCTGGAGCGATATCACCTTCCCAAGCGATGCCGTTTCGGAGGAGCTCAAGTCTTACATCGGAAAGCGCCTCACCCCCCAGCCGACAAAGGTTCGCGCTGACGTCGAAGTCACTTGCTTCGAGTACGAGGGCATCGATGCTGTCAAGGCTGCCCTGCGCACTGCCGAGGTCGGCAACACTGAGGACAACCAGGTCAAGGTTCGCCTGGTATCGCCACCACTCTACGTCCTTACCAACACTTGTCTCGACAAGAACACCGGTATTGCCCGGCTAGAGGAGGCCATCGTCAACATTCGCACCAGCATCGAAAAGGCCGGCGGCCAACTGGTTGTGAAGATGGACCCCAAGGCTGTGACAGATTCTGACGACGCCGAGCTGCAGGCTCTGATGGAGAAGAGGGAACGCGAGAACGCCGAAGTCAGCGGAGATGAGAGTGTCAGCGAGAGCGACGACAATGCCCCTGAGACGATGTAAAAAGGTGAAAAGGACAAATGAATTCTTTCAAAGCCATTCTTCATATTGGTGGAGCGCAAGTCAAAAATGGCGGTGTCGACAGATCTTGATGAGCTGTCGCCGTACAGCGGCAAGCGGCATTCTTTAACCGCGACAGTCACGTCGGAATAGGCCAAGCAAGCATGTAGATGGGAGAACGGTTGCTCGCAGCTCAATTCATCATCTTGCGGTGGCGAAAAGGGTAGAAACATCGTGGGAAAAGAGAAGCCAGCTGCGCTGGACAGTTCCCGATTGTTGGATTGCACCGACATGGTAATAGACACGGAAAAGTATAGGCTAATAAAAATGTCAAAATCATCCATGGACCTCAATTCCTATGTCACATGACGGACGTTTTGACTCCGGGCGCTAAATCTCGAAAATGCATGTGATTGACCTTGAATTCGCCCGAGGTAGTTAACATCTACCACAGCCCAGCCCGGAACCGCACAACCGCGACAGCCAGAATAAGCGCAGAGCCAACACAGTGGCCCCAAGTCTTGCCCCGCAAGTCAGCTGGAGCGAACTTGTACACAGCGAGGCCGTCCACGAACCCAGCAAAAGCGGCGAGGCCCGTCACAGCAGTCACAGCGGGCTTGTTGCGGCGGTACTGGAAAATCACGAAGAGGGCGCCAAGGACGATATCCCGCCCAGCCTTGGAGTAGACGAAGGCTTGTGTTTCGGAGTTGCCTGATGCTGCGCTGGAGGATTTGCCGGTGTTTGTTGTGGGTAAGGAGGATGACGACGGGCGGACGCCGAATGTAAGTTGTGCTTGCGCCGGGCTGGCAAACCCTAGAGCTCCCAGACCGATAAAGGTCGTGCCAAGGAGGTAGCTTGTTGTTGTAATAGGACAGATCATGGTTGTTATGGTGGCTTTCGTAGGTTTTGTGTGTGTCCTAGTTGGTGGAATTTGTGTATTGTGGTTATCTCAAGCGATTTCTGGGTCGTTACCTTGAGTAATAATGTTGAAAGTTAGGAGAATATGCGTGACTTTAAGCTCAAGATGTGAAGTCATTGAGGTGAGAATGCACACGGCCTTTGAAATGCTCAGAAAGCTTCATTGTGGGGCCATCTGCCGTCATTCTTCAATCGCAGGCATGTGGGCCACGAGCTACCATCTATCGTGACAGAACATGAAGTATCGCCTACCATGACAGGTAGAGCGTTCAGCAGTCTTCCACCATCATCGTCTGCTTCCACATTTCGAGCCTCATGATCTGGAGGTCTCTCCTCCGGCGTGGTGTGCCGCCGGCTGGAGTCCACCAGGCAGCACGCACCGTAGCACTACCGCCACGACCTTCCAGCGCAACGAGCAAGGTGCGGAGCCGCGTACGCTTCGTTGCGTCAACCTTACTATGGATGCCGGTTGTAATCATGTTTAACGAGCTCGTGGCAGAGGTGACTTGGATCAACGGCGCGTCCATGTATCCATACTTCAATTCGGATAAGGACTCGACCACGCGCAACGACGTGGTGCTCAACTACAAATTCAAGGCCCAAGAGGGCCTGAAGAGGGGAATGATCGTCACTTTCTGGTATGCCTTCTAGGATCTCATGGTGTAGGCTGAATTAAAGAGCATGGTCTAATGGCCCGCGACGACTTCACTGAAGCGATGTTACAGAGCTCGATATGGACCTGCTACTAACACATCATCTACCAGGAACCCCACCAATCCAGAGAACACGGCTGTAAAGAGGATCGTGGGCCTCGAGGGCGACGTCGTCTGGACGCGGAGTCCGTGGCCAGAACCTGTGGCCAGGGTACCCGAGTTCCATGTCTGGGTGCAGGGAGATGGAAGTGCACAGGATAACTTGGACAGCAACACGTATGGACCAGTTCCCATTGGTCTCATTACCGGCAAAGTCACGCATATTTTGTACCCATTCAGCAAGGCTGGCCGTGTACGATGGTGGGAGCATAAAGACACCAAGACCTCACGTTAGTAGCGTTACAGGGTTTATTGTACCAGTATTGTGAAAATAGACATTCAGGAGCAAATTCGAAGTCAAATCACTGCGGCGTGGTGCTACATTAGCTCCTCATTTTAACGAGCATTAAATTCACGGACCCGTGCCTGATTTCCAAGGTTGGCCGGGGTTAAGTAGTAATTAATTAGCGGCCGACTTTTTCGGTTTAAGCCGATACCGCCGCTTATCGGGCCCGGAAGTGCGGGCGTGCCTTAAGGCGCGCAACAAAAATTGAGGGAGCCGCCCGTCATCATGCCGGCCGGGTGGTGGGAGGTGGGAACCTGAGCGCTCCCCAAGCTCCCAGGGGTGTTCTTCGAACATCTCCTCAGCAACTGCCACCACCAAACCTGCGTTGCGCTTTCTTTACTCTCGCATTTCGAGAATCGCTACTGCGAACTGGTTACCTCCGACGAGCGCGCCATTCTGCGACCACACTGTGTCCTCCGACCGACCGATCCTTCTCACACGACTTCCTGCTCGATTTGAAGTGTCCGGCGTCTCCGTTCTCATATTCCCTTGGCCAAGCGTCAAACGAGCCGCAGGCTACGAATAATGGATGGTGAAAGACCTCTGGTACTGATCTAGGGTCTGGTATTCAAAGGGCGTGGGCCGCTGAGCAGCTGCAAAAATGACTGGCGGCGGGGACGAGGAGGGCCGCCCGCCATACCTCCATGTCAGTTCTGATCGGGCATCACATGTGGCCATTCGACACAGCTGACTTTTCCTTTCTTCCTCCGAGGCAGGCTATGATTGCTGGTGGATTTGGTGGTACGACTGGCGATATGCTTATGCACTCACTCGACACGGTAAAAACAAGGCAACAAGGCGACCCCCATTTCCCGCCCAAATACACATCGTTAGGCTCGTCCTATTACACAATATGGCGGCAAGAAGGCATCAGGCGCGGTCTCTATGGTGGATGGCTACCAGCCATGATGGGTTCGTTCCCTGGCACGGTGCTGTTTTTCGGCACGTATGAGTTCAGTAAACGGCATATGATCGATTACGGCATTCAGCCTCATCTGAGTTATCTGACAGCAGGTGCGCCTATGAATACCCGCAAACGTCTCAAATCCCCATGGGTTGGTGAGCTGACAATATTGGCCTTCAGGTTTTCTCGGCGATCTTGCTGCATCCGTCGTATATGTCCCCTCCGAGGTTCTCAAGACACGCCTGCAATTACAAGGACGATATAACAATCCTCACTTCAAGTCAGGCTACAACTACCGTGGCACGTTTGATGCCGCAAAAGTCATCGTGCGCACAGAGGGCTTCTCAGAGCTCTTCTCAGGATATAAAGCCACGCTATACCGGGATCTCCCTTTTTCGGCATTGCAATTTATGTTTTACGAGCAGTTCTTAGCTTGGGCTCGAGCTGCGAAAGAAAGCAAAGACATCGGTGTTCCGCTGGAGTTCGCAACCGGCGCGGCGGGTGGTGGGCTCGCAGGTGTGATCACATGTCCACTGGACGTGGTCAAGACGAGGTTACAGACACAAATCGACACGCCGCCAGTCTTGACCCATACGAAGGAACGCGCCACCACAGACACGAAGGGCAAGATCAAGGAGACGTGTTCGGCACCTTCGAAGGAGTACAAACGACCTATATCGACCTCGTCTCCATCTACGCATACGCCCAGACCTGGAGCCCTCACCTTGGACACAGAGTCCGTCACCAAGGGTCTGCGCCTGATATACCGCCACGAAGGTATAGGAGGTTGGTTCAGAGGTGTCGGCCCACGTGCTGTTTGGACCAGCGTCCAGAGCGGATGTATGTTATTTTTGTATCAGACGATATTGAAGAACCTTGACGTATACTTCCCTAGTAAGACGCCCCAAATCATTGTATAACACTGGCGGCGGCGGGATGAGCCTCGTCCTGTACGATTCTTCCAACAGAGGAAGCTGTAGATACATTTATCCAAGGAGAGCATTTTCATGGCGTTGTGGAAGGACAAAGACAAGGATAGACAATGTCACTATAGAAACTACCAGTACTGCAAATCTGCGGGCGGACATACAAGAGTCACGAACATGAACTCAACTTACTCCTTAGAGCTCTGCACAAACCATCTTCGGGGACAACAAACACAATGCACTTCCTGAAGACACACTTACTAAAGTACCTTCGTAGTTGAATCCAAGGTGTTGGTGTGCTTGAGTCGAGGGCACCCCCGCTTAGTGCATGTGGAGTGGAGCGCGCTTCCCCATCTGCGCAGAATCTCTCCCGGCTGCTCAAATGTTCCTCCCACCCGCAGACGCACGACACTTTCGATAATTGCTCAACACCTCGTGTCGGCGGCCACGTGCGCCTGGCGGAGACATGCGCCCCTCCGCACCGCATACCACAATATCATGACGCCTCCTGTGCCGGTGCCGTCCAAGGCGGCTATTCGTGCACTCCGGGGACTCGCCTTGGGCACCTCGTGTGCCATTGGGGCCATTGTTGAAGACCGTAGACGACGTATTACTACACTGCAGACAGCAGTCTCGAACAAAGAGAAGCTGCAGTCTGCTCGAAGATACAAATCATCCCCTGACGAGGCCTCGACATGGCTTCCTTACGACGAGGGTTCGGTGGCTATACGATCCGAGCCAATCCCTCGTGATCGGTCAGCTACTCTCGGTAGCTCTGAGCTGCCGACACAAAAACGAGACAACCATGATAAGCCTCGGTCAGAGAGGCCACTTCCCGCACAAGACGAGTCCAAGCAACGGAAACACGAATTTGGCCACGAACGTCAGGATGGGGCTGTGGCATACGCACAACGAAGTTTCATCGGCAGACGAAGACATGCAAAAGTCCCATCACCGCCCAATCAACAAGCTCGAGGCAATGTTCCAGCTCAGCCATGGGGTCTTTCGACAAAGAGCACGACTCTCCAGCCAGAAGAGATTGCGGCCATAATAGGGAATATCAAGAACGAGCTAGCCAATAAATCCGACGAAACTAGCATCGATCGTGCTGTAGCCGAATATCTCCGCGGCTGCGAGCTGACGAATGCCTATGAAACCCACGGCGACGAGTGGAAGACTGTTTCGGCCCAGCTTGCCCAGGAGTGTCAGCAAAGAGGCCGCTGGAAGCATGCTTTAGCAATCATCAGAATTGCAATTAGACCAGGTACGATCAACGAGGCCGAGTTCTACGCCCACGCGCCCATTGTGGTCATTCGAAAGCTCATATCTCCTGACGACTCAGGCACCATTTCTCGCGACAACTTCAATACCGCCGTGAGCCTTTTCAACACAATGTTCCCAGAGAAGCCGCAGATGCACGGCAAAGAAATCGAGGAACTCGGCAAAGAGCTGATCACAGTCGCTCGGCGGCTGCACCACGTCAGGAGCATGGAGTCGATCTACTGGCGCGTTCTGCCTCAATCCAACGACTGCGACTTCATTGGGTGGTTCATCCAATCGCTCTACGATACTGGCGAGCACAACAGAGCAGTCAAGCACTTTTTGCTGGGCTATGCAAAGGGGGATCCAAGCCATCAGAATTTCCAAGCTACTATCGAATGCGTCGTTCGGGCCGTGGAGCAGACGACTACTGCCAAAGCTTCTCAGGTCCTTCATGCCTTCTCGCGCATGCGAAATGCAGCAGACGGAACACTGAGGTCACGATGGGTTGCACGGCTGCTTGACGCTCACTGGGTCTGTCACGAAAATTACGAGTCGTTTCGAGCTTTATTTGAGGACATCAGGACACAAGGTCTACTTGAACGAACTTCGCATCCTCAGGGAGCGTTCCGGATGGTGATCGAGCATGCATTGGACACCGGCCAAGACGAGGAAGCTGAACGATACTACAACGAAGCCACCCAGCTTTTCCCAAAGATGCGTGAAGACATAGCGATCAAAGGATACTTCGCGCTTCGCCAGATTCAAAAGGGCAACTGGACAGCTGCTGAGCACATCTTCGAGGAGATGAAGCAGCTGGTAACTTCTGGAGAACGTCAGGCAGAATACATCGCTTCTTTTCACCAATTCCTTAAGGCATTCGCCAAACGAAACACGGTTGAGGATGTTCGCGCCTTCATGGACAAGTACGTCTCCAATCATGGGATCAAGTTGGACACCTGGATGATGACCATTGTCGCCAATAAGTATGGCGCAGCCGGCGACATGCATGGCTTCTTCTCCTGGTTGGAGTATTGCTTCGCATCGGGTGTGCCATTGGACGCCGTTTTCTGCAATGTCATCCTTGACGCTTGTCGAATGCGGTGGAGTATGCCTTATAAACAGTTGCGACAGCTCTCTAAGAAGATGGGGGCCCTCGATCCTGCATACGTCGACGACGTCACTCGCCACATTCTCCGCATGTCCGCTTCTGCCACGGCCAGGTCAGAAGCATATCTTAAAGATCAACTTGATGAGCTCCCCATCGATAAGCGCACTCTTGCAGGCCAGACCTTGGACCCCCACTTCCTGGCTGATGCCATGTATTACCACATGAAAAAGGGTAAACCAGCTCTCGCTGCGCAAGCATATGAGCGGGCCACTACCCTCGGGATGCCACACAGTGACCAGTGCCTGCGGCTCGCGGTAATTGCGAGCTTTCGCATGCAGGGACGAGGACACGAGGCGGCACTCAACCTGATCCGAAAATCGCTTGAAAAGGGTCACTCTGTCTCACGAGCAGCGACTGAATATCTCAAGTTAGAGATGGACAGAGTACGAGGATTGCCTGAGCTAGTTCTCGATCACATGCAGAAGACAGTCGCACAACTTGAGGCTTTGCAGATTGAGCTTCCACCTGCAGCCTATGCCGACACGGCATTGACTTGCGTGAGGATAGGTCAACATGAGCGCGCCCGCTTATTGTGTAAGCTCGCAATGGACAAGGCTGGAGCCACCAATCCTTGCTTCACAAGACAAACGTTTCGCGCGCTTTTGATGAGTTATTCGCAAACTCTCGACGTCGCACGGTTGAAAGATCTTGTCACTGCACTTCTCGATAGCCCACTTGCCGTTGAGGGGATGACTAAAGATATGCTCAAGTCGGTGCGACGAACCGTACAAAAGATGAATGGCAATGCCGAGCGCATCAAGGAAGTCTTGGGCGTATTGCAAGTTGCCCTCGAAGACACCAAAGCTAGACGGCTGAAAGCCGCGGGACAGAACGAGGTGATCTCCAGCGAGGCTATGCGGATCATGAATGATGCAGTTACGCAGTTCGAAGCGATCAAGCAGGTCGAAGAGGAGTTCCGAAAGTTGGAAGAAGAGGCTCACGACACCATGGTCGCGGATGAGCGCGAGGAAGATGAGCGCTCAGATGGCCCGTTCTATATGGCGCAGTTCCGGCTGAAGGGCGACGTTGAGAAGCTCGGTTACCGCATCACAACCCGCCGTTTCCGCAACCAAGCTCCACGTAACGACCCGCCTCCACGGCGACCCAGCAGGTCTCGTAGCCGCCCTTCCTACATTTCGCTCCTCGGTGAGGATGACGACAGCAGCTCCAGTGATGTAAGTGCTGCCTCTCATGCAGCATCTTGAGGCGGTTTTGTTCATGCGATGCGGCGTGGTCAATACTGCCATGTCCCAGGTCTGGATCGGCAGTGCCATAATGGACATATGTATATTCTTGTACCATTCATATAGAAAGTTGACACCCGCTTCCTCAGGGTTGTGTACACTAGATAACAACAGTACCTAGCGATTATCGCTAGAAAGTAAAAGATAAAACAGGATCATCTGCGCGTAGACAGGTAGATATCATGAGACAAAGAACAAGAAGACGCTCGGGGTAACCACGAACCTCGAGCATTACACACATCTTCCAGAAATCTACCCATTGAGTGCTAAGCTGACTGATTGACCAGAGGTCGTTTTCACTGAGCATCGACCTGAAAGTGCAAACTCAACAGGGCAAACCCGCACAATGCTCATGGGGAGGGGGAAGAATACTGCCTCTGAGTATCGACACTTGTGTCCCTTCACTTCTATCGCATAGATGTGTAAAGGATTGTCTCATTTCGTCACAATGAACCGACTTGCAAGTGGTCTTCACACGATACATCCAACAGCTACTGTACAGATAGGAGTTGGTAATTTTTCTTTTTGCAAATGTGTCCCAGTTTCATCATTACCATTATATCTAAATGTACAAAACTACTTTTCCCAGCGCCAAAGCGCCGTGTATCTTTCTCTCTCTCTCTCTCTCCATGCCAGCTCTATGCGAGGCAGGATGATCAGCACAGAGAACATGTCACAGTGTACACTTGGTGATAAAAGGTGTATGTTTTCCTCTCCCCGAGTGTGTGGACCCTGAAAAGTCTTCCCGTTGGCGTGATGTAGTCGTTTGGTGGTATATATATAAGTCGGAGTCTAAAACGCCTCAAAGGACGCTGTGGGAGATGATCTCCCTAAAACAATCAAATAAAAATTGGTAAAGCATCGCTGCTGCTGCTGCTGCCGAGAAACAAGGGTTTCATAACGGCTTATTTAGCCAGCTCGCGCCAGAGCACGGGCAGGAACACAACCGACGCCGTCCACAGCAGCGCAAAGACACTGTATAGATTCATCGGGATGTTCCAGAGCCCGTTGTCCTTCCAGTCGAGCCAGACCGCGAGCAGGGCCACAGTGAAGAAGTGCCGCGTCAGCGTCGCTGGGTTCTGCAGCACGCCGCCCAGCATGCTCACGGGCTCGTCGCTGTTGCCGCGGACAAAGTACTCGAAGCAGCCCCTCCGCAGCTTGGCGAGGTTGGGATCCTGCGCGGAGAACAGGCTGTACAGCGCCTGCGCGAGGACGTTGATGATTCCCGTCAGGCTCTTTCGCCGGGAGTGCAGTTCTTCCATTGCGCGGGCGACGGCGGCTGTGTCGCCGAGGTCGGGCACTCTGTCTACGGAAAGGACTTCGTCGAGGAGGCAGACGTCGTTCAGCGCGACCGTCATGCCGCCGCCTGTGAGGGGGTGTCTCATGTTCATAGCGTCTCCAAGGACGACGACACCAGGGTTATGGCTCTGGCGTGAGGGTGGTAGCCAGCTGTTGGGCATGCTGGAGGGGATGCGGTCTTCCTTGTCGAGTGCTGCCTTGAAAGAGGGCTGGACGGAGGCTGGGAGAATGGGCAGGACTGTATTCCTCATGTAGCCTCGTACGCCACCTGCCGCTGGCGCAGCCTCAGGTAGCTTCTCTGGTACATCTACTAGCACACGGGTCTCGTGTGTGCCAATCTGATATAGGAGGACTGGGGATGGAGCGCCGATGACAACGTGGCCGTGGCCCGGGTGCGGCAAGTCGCAATCTATCAGCTCGAGGGCGTAGAATTTGCTCCTGACGGTGGGGGTCTCTGTGACATATTGCTTGCGGAACTTGGAGGCGTAGCCGTCTGCGATGATGGTGAGCTGGGCAAAGAAGGTCTCGGCGTGCTTCTTGCCAGTCTCGGCGTCCGTCGTCTTGGTCTCGACTCCGAGAACCTGCGGGCTGCTGTCGGCGGTGATCGTGCTGACGACTTCAGTCTCGAAGACGCTGATGTTGGGGTGCTTCAGGCAGGCCTTGCGCAGCTCGTTGATGAACCGGCCGTGGTGAAAGGCGACACCTTCTGGTCGCTTCATGTCATTCTTCTTGGGATGTGCTGGTCCGTTCGCGCGACCATTCGTGCTGCCATTGGCATGTCCGTTCGCCGTGCCAGAAGCAAGCATGGCCTGGGCCTCGGTTTCGGGAATCACACTGCCGTCCTCGTTGAGATAGGGGTACGGGATCGAGACCTCGCGGCCGTAGTAGATGACATCGTAGCCTGTCGTCGGGATAGCATCAATGCCCTGAACGCAGCCCTCGAGGCCCAGCTTGCGCAGGGACCGCAAACCACCGGGCTGCATGAGCTCGCCGACGATGCGGTTGGGCTGTTTCATCCAGCGCTCGAGCAGGATGACGCTACGGCCCTGGTTGGCAAGCGTGTGGGCGACGGCACAGCCGAAAACGCCCGCGCCGACGACGACGACATCGGCCTCGTGGTCTTGCAGGCGCTGCTGCGCGCGGGCGTCCTGCGTTATGGTCGTGGACGTCATTGGGGGTACGTGTGCTGGAGGGTCGGTCTTGGAGGTTCGCTGGGGATGATGTGTCTATGGGCGGGGTGGCGAATCGTCGGCAATGTTGCCCGTCGTGGTCTGCTGGTTGTGCTCGACAATCGAAAGTCGAAGGGGCGGAGACGTCCGAGCTTAAATGTTGCTGCTCGAAAGCAGACGCTGGTCACACGGCAGTAACGTGTTGGGGGAGAAGTGGTGTAACAAGAGAAAGACAATGGGCGGTATGATGCGGTGGAACGATGCCGCCAGGGGTGTTTCTGCACGTCTGTGGTGGTGGGCTCCTTGTTGGACGGGATGGGCTGCAGCACCTCTAGGGGTCCGAGTCCTGACACGGGTGATGCGGGTGATACGGCAGTCTGGGCCGAGATCGAGGGAAAGCGTGGGCTGGGTACAGACAAGAATGGGAGACTTTTCAGGAAGCAAAGACCAGAACCCAATAAAGCACACTCGCGAGGCAATGATTTTTGAGTTGGGTTGGGTTCACTATGTACCTGGCGGGTACCGTGTTATAGTGGCAGCAGATTATCGGATTGGCCCCGTCAATCGCGAGGGCAGCAAGAGATGCAGGTAGCGGGATCGAACAACTCTAAAATCAAGACGAAGACAAGAGACGAACGGACGTGTCTGGTTGGGCAATTGTTTTCTCCTCGAATCACTTACTCACTTCATCCCTCCGTCGTCCTGCAGTAACACTTCCATATCGTGCACTCGCAAGCGCACAGGCGCATATCACATCAGATCAGCATGGCCCTGAGCACCGCATGGCCCCCAGGAAAATTGAGTAACTGCCCATCGCAGAACCACGATCGTTCGACCTCCCGTTGGTTAGCGCCATCTTCATTTTCCTTTCGTCGAGCTAGGTAGGGGTCGTCATCCCTGTCACCAGACAGCCAAACTGGGTTCTGTCAGGGGCGAACAACTTAGGTGGCGCTCTCAAAGGAATTAGCAGCGCATTCATACGACTATCAGAGGGCTCAGTGCGCCATTCATACTGTTTTATCCACCCCGCTCATTAAGTAATCGATGCTTCCATTTGTGTCTGGGCACAAGGGAGAAGGAGAACATTGCTCCCAAGACCCCTGTTCTTGAACAGTTCCCCGTGGCTTCTGCTCGCGAAAAAGTCATGACACAATAGAACATATTATCGGCTGACATAGTCGGATGAGTGACTCAACCAAGCTTGACATATTCGCCAAGTAACAAGACATTGGTATCCTGCACAGCCACTGAAGCAGATGCAACTCTGTTCCGCACCTGCAGCTCATAATCTCCCCCACGCACGCAGCCTTTTTCAACACTTGTTGCCAAGCACGCTTTCACATGCCTGTTGACCACGTGGGCACCACAAAGGTTTTTGTCACCGTCTCGGGAAGTGAAATCTGGCTCAGCACCAAATCCTTCAACAACGTCTTGCGACATCAGCAGTCATCACCAGTCCACGCGTTCCGAGTGGTGTAAATCTAGTCATGTTATCAAATACGCTGTAAATGTGCTAAATCCCATGCAAAGGTCTCATGTTAGACGTCTCCTGTACACTCCCAACATCCAGCTCGCCCGCAGCACGGCAAGGCCAATAGCCATCTTAATACTGTCCGCAACCAAATCTATCTTGCTTCCGGGGACCTCGTGCCAATCAATCGGAACTTCCGCGACCTTGATACCTGGACTGCTGCCAATAGCGCTACCGTCGTGGCCAAGGATGGGCACCGCGGGAGCCGACTCGGCCAGCATGAGCATCTCGATGTCAAAGATCCAGCCTTCCGTGTGCATGTATGGCACAATATGCGGCAGTGCCGCGCGGGAGAAGAGCTTGAAGCCGCACTGCGTATCGCGGATGCGCGAGGTCGCTGGCGGAGTCAGGATCATAAGCACCATGTGGAACGACCGCATCAGAAAGTTGCGCATGGCGGAGCGCTTAACTACCGCCTCGCTGCCGACGAGATGACCTCTGCTGCCGATGGCTACGCCGCGATAGCTGCTGTCCACAACTTCTTCGCAACCCTCAATCAGCTTGCCCAGATCGCTGAATTTGGATGCCCCATCAGCATCAGCAAACAGGGCATACTCCCCTCTCACGTGGCGAAGCCCATGCGTGACACTGCCTCCCTTGCCTCGGTTCCTCTCCAGGTTAATAATCCGGATGATGTCGTGAAGCCCATTCTCACGGGCAAACTGCAAGCAGACATGGACGGTGTTGTCCTTGCTCCCATCATTGACAATGATGATTTCGTAGCCCGAGACGTCTTCCCGGGGCGCATTCTTAACGTGTCGACGAGGAGTCGTTGGGCGACCCGAAGTCTGCGGACTTTTCAAGGCCTCTTTTCCACTGGGCTGAGAGGGTCGTCCGAAGGTAGCATCAAGATACTCAACAGCCTCCTTGAGCGGGCCTATGATCCGGTCCTCCTCATTGTACGCTGGTATCACAATGCTCATCTTGACTTCGGCTGGCTCAATTGACCCCGTGTCTGGTATGTATGGCCCATCCCGTCCTGCTCTACCAGCATCATCGCTTGTCTTCTGTCGCTCTGCGTGCCAGCGATCGTGCCAGCAGGGTAGTTGTCGGTTGGCGATACCTGTCCCATCTGGTGTTGAGGTTTGGTAGCGCTTTTCTGAGGGAAGGACGGGCCGGGGCTTTGGTGCGAAGAGGTGAAGAACGGCATATAGCTGAGATCAGGCGGGATGTTAGCACTCGGTTGCTGATAAAGAGGCAGGGGGGTGTCGTTCTGTGGAGGTCGTGCCGTGTACACGAAGGGAGAGAGGGGTCTTACAATGGCCAGAAGAAGCGAAGCCACTACTGGCAGAGCCAGCAACAGAAGGTGTATGTACTGATCAATCGCCATGGCTGCGACAAGGACAAAATTCACAACCAGCTGAGCATCAGGGCTGCAATCCAAGATGAAAGCCGAAAGCTGACACTGCTTCGGGGAATCGAGTAGGTGGTGGCAGAAGCGCTCAATGTGCCAACAAGACTCGACACAATGCAGGTACTTGGAAGTCAGAATGACATGTCTCGCACGCCTGGGCCAGTGAGTGTGCAGGGCAAAAGTGCAGAGTCTGGGAGCCTTCGTCGACTGAGGCGCAATTCCGCAGTATGCTGTCTGAAAGATGGCGGACGCGTCGCTGTGATAGAGCTTCACATGCAGGCGCGCGCCTCCAGGGAAGTGACGTTTTTGTCTAGCGGAGCGGCCGCCCGTTTACACAAAGAAGCCACGGATGCCGTTTGTGGTGTTTCCGCCTCAGGTACGAGTGGGGGCGCTTGACTGACCGGCCCGCACGAGTCACGGATGCGCCCACTCATCCATCGGTGGGGCCGGCCAATGCAGCGACTCTCGCATCGAAGCCTGCGCTCAGGCGAGCGAAAAGCAACGATCCTTGCTAAGCTCCGCCCAAGGTCCACGACATCCTGGAACATGTGGATTTGCCTATTGAACCCTCGTGTTGACCAGATAAAGTCATAAATAAGCGACAAGGGGATGCTTACCTCGATCATCATGGCTTGAGTCACCTGATTGCACAACGCCCCCACCCCTGAATCTTTGTCCAGGCACAACACGTTTCGGGAAGATTGAGCTACATGTCTCACTTAGCCATGAGGCTCGTCTAAGACCTGAATGTCATTGTCTGAGATTAAAATGAGTATCACTGGCGGCCCCAAGCGTCTATCGGCGATGCCAGATTTCTGTATGAAAACTCCCCAAACGCCTGGCTATCAAGCAAAATCCGAAGCGTAAATAGATGGAACAAACCATAGAATCCTGGAGAAGCACCCATTCCCGACTTCTAGAAACAAAGGAAAGAACCTAGACAAAAGGGATGGTAGGATCGCCCACGTCGCAATTAGGTATGTGCTTCTACATTGCGATGTGAAACGAGCGTACCACAGTATGTGTGCCATACTTAGCGCGCATAGACATGAGGAATCGCTCCACACTGTTTAAGCTGAGATAGCGGGTGTGGACTTGCCCAACCATTGCCAGCGCCTCTTCTTAGCATCGGCCTTGGTGTCGTCACGAGGCTTTGGCTGCTTCGCGCCATCAGTCGCCAATTCGACAGTGCCGTTAGTGATAGCCTGCTTTGGAACAGTGACGATCTCAGGCTTGACGGAGTCACTCTTCAGTCCCGTAGGCATCACCTCGATCTCGCTCGACTTGACAGGTTGCTTCTTGCTCTTCCAGAAAGACATGGTACGAGCTGGTTTGGCAAGTGTCTCATCTGCCGAGGGCTTGCTGATGGAGAGGGCCTCTGCAATCTTCGTGCCAGTCGGAGGCTGATACTCCTTCTTGGTTGTGGCCAAGTCCGGAGTCCTCGAGACTGAGCTAGGGGCTGTCGAGTCCAAAGCCTCGTGCGAACGGACTGAGGATGATTCGGAGACGTCCGAGGAATCAGAGTTCGACGTTTGTGAAGAGCCAGTTGGGAGAGCAGGCTCGATGAAAGCAGATCCGATCGCTGCAGGGTTGAGAGGGCTGATTCTCCGGGCGTGCTTCGTCGCAAGCGGTTGCGCTGCTTGTTTTGAGATCGCTCTCATGTCGGTAGTGCTGCGTCGAGCCATGGAAGGCCGGGATCCAGTCACGGCAGAAGTGCCTACGTTAGGAATACCTGCTGCGCCTGACATGCTCACTGGGGGCTGTCTCTTGATCCGCATCTCCAGTCCCGATCCAACACTTGTGAGACTAGCGTTGGCAGAGGTGCCTACCGATCCGGAGTCAGTACTTGCATAATATTATCGGCTCCAAACCAACGTACCTCGTGCATAGAGACTAGAGGGGCCAGATGCTGTCCGGGTGTGGTGGCGTCGTGGCATCGGAGGTACGAGGTCCTCATCGCCAGCACCAGTAGGTTGGGCCCTAGCCCTGCGCTCAGCGAGAGATGGTGTGCGGCTGTGCCGGGCAGAGGTGCCGGGCATGCTGTTGTAGCTGTAGTTCCTGTGTGCTGCCAGAACTGGAGTCGCCTCACTGGCTGGATATGACACGTATGACAGCGAGCTCTGTACGCGAGGGATCGAGGGCAAGCTCAGACGGCTGGCCTCTCGCGAGATGCGTTGCTGGTTCGCGGCGCGGATTCGTGGCCGGTCCTCGGCAGACCAGCATGGCGGAGCGCCGGTCATGGCATCAGCGGCGGCGTGGCGTGGTACATGAACATACTTTGCCTTTGGGGGCTCTTCTGAGGCCTTCTGTGCGTCTTGCTCCTTCTTCTCCTTGGCCTGGCCCTTGCCGAGCTTGATCTTGCTGAAGACAGACATGGCGACGAGTCGGATTGATGAGCAAGAGTGGTGGATGAGCAGCTAACAGGACGGAGTGCCAGGACTGGTAGGCTGATGCAGCTCTGTGTTGTTGCCCTTTGTAAATACCTCTGATGACGGGTAGAAGCCAGTCCGCGGCGGAGGACAATTGGTGCGAGGGGAGCAAAGAATCTGCCGGGAGCAGACAGGAAAGAGGGAAGTCTAAGTTGCGGATGGAGGGATGGATGTAGGGAAAAAAGAAATGGAAATGGAGGTGGAAATTTTCCCTATCAGTCAGCTCCGCGTGGGTAGAAGCAGGGCGACATGGGATGGACCCGCGACATGCACCAGGTTGGAAAGGCTAGTTTGATATGAGCTGTACGGTAGATAGCCTGACGAGGCCTTTCAGGACGGCGGCGCCGTCGCTCTGATGTCGGCGTCACGCAAGCGACCAGCTGCTGGCTGGCGACGGCCCCATCGCGAGCTAGAACCAGAACTGCATCATGTCGGGCTCAGCCAGGAACGGCAGCGGGCCTTTCCCCCCACTGAGGCCTCTCAGCCAGCCTGCAGCTCTGACTTAGCGTACCGAGAGTAGAGGCGGGAGCACCTGCGCTAGCGAAGAGGTGCAGGCTCGCGAGGCAGCCCCCGTCGCGGAACGGAGGTCGTGGGTCCAGAGCGGCCGCGCGCATCGGCCGGCCATGTCGGAAAGATATCAAATCCTGCACTCACCGTGAAGAGACTTGCCAGGCACGGCTAGCCGCCAGCAGCCTAGCCCCGGCACGACTGAGTACCCTAAGGTAACTTATCGATCCTGGGTGCCCAGGTCCACGGGTGTCTTTGATCGGATGACCAGGGTGTTGCTCATATGTACATAGAGTACTTAGAATACATAGCGAGCAGCGAGACATCTGTTGTACCCAAAGTACCTGCCTGCACAGGTTGCCAGGATCTCGATCGCCCCGAACGGTGACTCTGCAAGTTCCTTTGGAGCTGCAGTCTTAGCGATGCCGCTGCTGTTCAGCCAAGAGGCTCGTGGATGAGGGATCGGGAATACCCATTCCTTCTTCCGCCTGGGTCGGAAGGGTACATTGCTTTCCCGACCTTGCTCTGGGTACGTACGGAGGGCGCCGTCGACTGGCGAATCTAGGGCGCGGCCGCGGTGCCTCAGGTGCTTTAGGTGTTGCAGGTGTTCAGACACGCTCGAGCAGCCTGTGGCGCCCGAGCTCCATGACTCCTGCAAGCCCGCGGGTGGGCTGAGATGGATGTGGCGCTCCACACTTGCGTCTGGGCTGGTTCCTGTCGAGCCTGCGTCTGCTTTTGGCAGCGCTTGGGGGCCCAGGGTCGCGACGTGCCGTCCTGAACGGGCGTGGCCCACGATTAGCATTCAGCTGGGACGAGCGCCTGTCAGGGGAGCCGAGGATTAATTAGGCCCAGCCAGGCGCCGAGGGTGTCCAGACTGGGCGAATGCACGATCCAGCCAGCCACCAACCCGAGCTGACCCCCGTGCTGCATTACATAGCACGTATCCTCCTGCATGCACGTCGCTGTTGTCGTTTTCTTCTTCCTGCCAGGCCCTGTCGCTGTCATTGTCGTCCTTGTCGTGGCTGACGCCGGGGCCCCTGTCCTACCCACCCTGCCCTATCCTGCCACAGAACTGTTTATCTCCCGAGGGCTCCGGGTGGAGAGCCGCACCGCGGCTGATCGCCAGTCAGCAGGCCATCCTTGTCGCCTGCTGTTCGAGGTCGTCACTGTCGTCTGCCCAACGCTGCTGGCCATTGTCAGCTCTGACCTGGTGGCGTCGTCGATATCTCTGGCAGGGTCTGGACATGGCACACACAGATACGGGCCGGAGGCGTCTCGCCATGCGGTGGCTGCTGCACATACGGGTATCCCACTGCCATGTACATACTAAGGCAAAGTACCTGAGGGTAGGCAGCCACAACGAACCCTTAACTTATCGGCAGGGGCGGCTGCTGGCGGCTGGACGGAGATGAGGATGGCTGGCGGGCAAGCACGCACGCACTGCGTCGAGCCTTCCATTCATTCCTGCCCAGAGGTAAAATCCACAATCCTGGCAGGCAGGCAGGCAGGCAGGCAGGCAGGCAGGCAGGCACCTACCTACCTGGGACAGTCCCGTTCGACATCAACACCAGACATTCCCCTCTCTCGTGCTTCTCGTATCGGCCACACCCTGAGACTAGAGCTAGCTCGGCCAAACAGCGCCAGTGTCGTGGCTCACCGTCGACCAAGAAACCCCCAGCACTCAACAGCGCCAGCGTCCGGCAGAGTCCCACATCGCGTACCAGCCTACTCCAACACCGTTGAGCCAACCAAGCCACCGGCTTCGGCACCGACAAAGGGCAGGACGCTTGACTTCGTACGGTTCTGGCCTTTGTGGCTCATCATCAGCTCATGGGATCAACTCGGCACAGCCTGCCACGAAAAGCATTGCTTCTTAGCACGATGCATGCAGGCAGAATTGCACAGCGCATAAGCAATTAACGTTCGATTATTCTTTGTGGCCCGCAATCACGGCACCGCTCAAGCCGAGTGGCTCCAGCGGCTGCGAAAGCCATTATCGAATGCCAAGTCAGTCGTTATCATCATTTTAGAGTTGGCCCTAATTGGATGGTACTCCGTCCACATGCTCCCGGGCGTGCCTCAGAATCAACACCTGCTTCACAGGCAGGCGCCACCAGGTAGCTGGACTGTCCATTACTCACTCTTGCATGCTCAACATCAGAGTGATGATGGCACCGAAGTCGGTCTCTCTTGGCACGGCCAGTGTCTGCTTTGGGCTGCCGTCGCCAATCTTCAATGAGCTACGATGTATCGATTTCATACTACACGATTGTGCACAGGCTAATTACCAGTCAGCTCTATCCGACAAGTGGCTATGCCAACAAGCATAAAGGGCCAGTCCACCAGGTCGTTTAGGGACTCAGGTTGCTCCTACCTCGGATTCACCATCAAGAATGGGTTCTAACAGCGAGGATCCCGTTCTGCGGCACGGCCAAGATCTGCACGCCAGCGTGCGCTGGATCCACACAGATCATCGTCATTGTTACTGCACTATGGCCATCATGATTCACGATGTCGATCAAGCCGGGGGGTGCATTCGTGGTCTCCACTGCCCACCTGGCTGCCAGGTCTCTAGGCGCATTCGCGGCCGTCGAAATTGGTTGATGAGCACAGTTTTGGAAACAGCTGACAAGGTTCAATGGATCTGTTGTACCTGAAATTAGGGCGGTATGCGGCTCTGCAAACCCGCATATACATGGGTAAAGTAGGCATGCGCGGCACGCTGTCAGCTGGATCATTGTTGCTTGCTTATTTTGTCAAAACGTGCTCATCGAGCCACCACTTTTGCAAGCGACCCGGCACGCCTTGCTCAAACATAGAGCCGTAAACTCGAGAAAACATCAGCACCAGCTGCTGTGCTGTTGCATCAACCAAACTTTCGCAGATCGCGCAATGACCTCTAGTAAGTGGCTATCTAGATACGCAATGGGCTGTTATGACGACATCGAACCCGCAATAGAGCGGGAGAAAGGGCGGTCTGATCCGCCGTGCTTTGTGCAGACAGTTGCCAGGACCCCCCTCCTATCATCAAGTTTATCCAGCCCAACTGCACGAGATCTCGGCTCCTTCCGACTCGGTGAAGGATATCTGCTGGCAGTGACGAATCGGATCCATAACAGTTATCACGTTGTGCCCCTGGACAGCTTCGGTCATCGCTCTCGACTCCACCATGTCAGCAGTGCCAGCACCTGCAGGCGACTATCGGGCCTAAAGTATTACCAAACCTATGAGCTGGCTTATGACAACAAGACCCTTCCCAGTCTGCCCGAAGCGGTAGGTAATTCCATAGCTTATCGCAAGCAAGCTTTCACGAGCCCACAACAACATTACAGGCACGGGTCTCGGAGTTGCGCGGACCCTTATCAGCACAGCCGCACCCGTTCCAGAATGAAGCTTGGGCGCTTTTCTTTCTGCGATGCCCTGATCGTTGTTTGCACGATAAGGGATGGCCGTGCTTGGCAAATATCGCCAGTGACATGTTGTGTTTCGACCTTTTGTCTGATGCCACGTTGGTCGTGATTTTTGGAAAGCCGAGCCTCGATCAACGAGGCTGCTTTGCAGGTCTGACTGGCCAGGCAACTGCAAGGACTAGGCGAGCTGAGGTCTTCCGTTAAGTTGGTACTGTGTTGATATGGCAGCGGTGAGTCGCAAGTGCTGACGCTGCCCTCAGCGTCCTTACAACTCGATCTCTCTGAGCAGAGGGTTTGCATGGAGAGAGCGTAGGCCATCCGGTTCGGCATGTTGAGAACGTATGCAGCTGGTTCTGCCTGGTGATCAGTGAATCATACACTTTTTCTGTGGTGGAAAGGGGGCTCTTGGCTTGCGATATCAGGGATAATTCTTCGTCTGCGAATTTTGAGTTGAGGCGATGCGAGAACACATCTGCCATTACACACAAAAATAAATGACTGCAGAAGACGCGAGGGGCTCACTCTGGAGACAAGAGTCATGCTTGGTACAATGGCTGGAAGACTTGTATGTGTCTAGGGAATCCCAGATCACTAATACGTAGCCCGGGCGTCTGAGAGGAGGTTGATATCCAATGAGTATACACGTGTTTGCATATTTTTGAATACATTTACTTGGGACTAGTTAGTAGATTCACATTTTGATCGCTAAAACCACGAACACCGGGCGCCTATGTTCGGGTCTCATGATGATGACTGGGAGCGAAAGCGCACACAAGTTGCGATTAGCATGGGTGATTCCCTTGTTAGGGGAAGGGGGAAAGGGGTAAATCAAGCAATGTGTACAGACACGCGCATGTGTTTCGAGTCAAGCATGGTGAAAACTTGGTCCGGACCTGGATTTTGCCCAGTGGGAGTCCCCGAGTTCCCTCGAGGTGTCGCATTTTTTGGTGTGTTGTTATTTTTCCATGGCGGTGACAAGCCAGTTTGTTTCACGCGTAGGGGACAATAGAGCGCAGGCGCCGCACTGGCGCGCCGAATACGCAGCGTGTATCTCTAGTCCAGCCGAGAGGCATGGTCTATTACACGACGGACTGCGTAGGTTGGCAAAATCCTAGATAGGATGCAGCTTACTGTGAACAATCATAATAATATTTTCCATGGGGTGAACCCCAACTTGACAAGTTTGGCTGGTGAGAGCCATTCGTTGCACGTGTAGGACCGTCAGAGCGAAGGCGCCTCTTTGGCGCAGCGAATACGTAGCGTATATTTTTAGTCCAGCCGTATAGGCAAGGTTTATTATACGATAGATTTGTCGCACCGCTAAACCCACGATAGCAGGTATAGCGTACTACTACTACTACTACTACTACTACTAATAATAATAATAATAAATTTCCATGGAGTGCCGGATCTGTCGTGGGTAGGTTTCTCGATGCTATACTTGATTCCTTAGTCGGACTTTCTGATGGTGGACTTGTAGGGATGGTAACGCGAGTACTCTTTGTGGGAGGAGAGACGAAAACGTGAGGTGGCCTGGAAAGACCTCGCCGGATGGAGAAGGGGGGGGGGGGTTTGCGGATTATTGCGAGTGTGACTTGTACGTTGTCTGTAATTTTTTGAATCTTTTTTCCTCCTTTGGAGAACGAAAATTGTCACGTGGCGTAGCGTGGTTGTGGATGTGGTAGAAGGACAACGGAGCTGGGTGGACGAGTACGATGGAAAGAACATGAGAGAGGAAGAGGAATGGATTTGGTTGGCATTTCTTGACATTACGGGCGCGAGGTGTACCAATGGCCGAGTGTGAGTTCGTAGTGGTATTTGAACATAGGGATAACTATTGTCTTGGGCTGTCACGCATGCATTGTGTGGTTTTCTATTATATTATTATTATTGTTCGATTTCTTTATTTTCAATGCTCCATGCTTCGTTTGGAAGACCAAGGTGGATGCTTGGAACACTACTGAAAGTCTTGCATCAGTAGGCGGACTTCCTGGTGTTATTAAGTTAATGGTTAGATTACATTGAAACCCAATGGGTAGTTGATACAAGATATGCGGGTTAGGATAGATGTATAGATATCATTGCCACGGGTGTACTGGATTTCAGAATATAGTTTGGTTATTTCAAACACACTGGTGGATAACGCCGGGGAATGGGAACATGCCGAGCTTTCAAAGTGTTACTTCAAAGTCATGTCCCTAGCCAGATTTTCGCTCGCTGGTCCATTTTATTTGGATTCCCTTGCCCCGGTTTTGGAAGAGACCACTCAATCATTCCCAGGAAGCCTGGTCCCATGCGGAGATGCAATATGCAGGAACGACAGGAACGATTCTGTGCAGAATGCGTCGAACATGCTGCCATCGTCCGGCTCCAAGGTCTCCCCCGTCTGATGCGTGTCTTATACCTGACGCTGTCCGGGGAGGCGTGGGGGTTCCAGGCAGGGATACCTCGGTACTTGAGATGCTAGGGTTACAGACGAACTGCACCAGCTCCACCTCGATTTTTCTGGCCTGACGAATCGGGAACCCGCCAAGGTTGTGAAGCGAAGACGGTCGGGGTATGTGGTGGCAGATCGTCATCGGGGCGGGCTGCTTACTGGCCGGCCCTGCAGTGCAGAAGCGCACTGACTTGTGAGCCCACGGGAATATTTTTTTTTTGTTGCTGTGGCTTGCAGACGACACAAGGCGCGTGGTACGGCAGCGACTTCGTTGTGTGGTGTGTAGAGCAGAGTACTATAGTAGAGAGAATGTGGGCGGGCGCAGGAGGTTGTGTGAAGACGGTGGTCCTGGGAGTGGGAATGCTGAAAAGGGCATGCCAGTCGGCAAGACTGAGTAAGGCCGGCATCAAGTTGTTGTGTTGTGAGGAGGGTCCTCGCGTTGAGGGCTCTACTATGAGTTAGAGCTCTAGTCAATTACAAGTCCGTTTTGAGGAGGCTGCATGGCTGGGCGCTAACGAGGCCGTTGCTGGCGGGGCCGCTACTACTCAAAGGATTGTACTAATTAAAGCATGTACGCGGTACAAAGTTGGGATTAGAGCTAGCCAGTAAGCCCCTGCCGCGACAGTGGCTGCGTGCAGTAGGGAGTTGCCTCGACCGCTGAGCCTGTCAGAACCCTACCTCGAGGCACGCTAGGCTTGGGAAGCAGACGATCAGCGGGCGCCCACTGGGCGGCGGCGTGCTAGTCAAGCAGTCGATCCCCGCAGGGTCCAAGACTGCCAATGCTGGGGTTGGCCTGGCCTGGCTGGGCCTGGCTTGACAACTTGATACATGATGATTACATGATACACTCACTGTAAAATCAAAGCCTCCAGTCACCAAGTGGCAGACTTCTGGACATGGTGGAAACTTAATAGGGTCGGTCCTCCATTGTGTTGGGGCAGAGGGCCTGGCGGCAAGGCATGGCATGACATGGCCCATAAGCTGCTGCCTCGTCGCGTTTTTTTTTTTTTTTGGTGAGGGGGGGGTGGAATGACGCAACACGTCGTCCCATCACAAACCGCAACTCTCATCAGTGGCAACTGCAACCAAGACCGTCTTTCCATAACCAGTGCGTACCTTATCATATAGTCCACGCTAGCATGTCCCGTCCTCGCGCACCGCTTCACCCACAACAGCACCATCCCTACGCCAAGTAAATACATCTATCTCGGCAGACCATAAACCCCTATGCTAGATCTAGTCCAGAGGCACGCGTACACCACAGTCGAGTCGGGTCGCCTGTCGCCGTGAGCGCGCATCGCCCTTCTATTGTCACCTAAGTGCGCCCTTCTCTGGCTGGGGTCTGCCTTGCTGCCTAACGTTAACCTCCAGCCAGTACTCGACATCTGCTCCCGGCTGCTGCTCGCGCTCAACCTGGTGGACAGCCTCTGTTCGGTTGTGCTTCTTGCTCCTGCTTCGAAACCCTTTGCAAGCAATTCTCTCACCATCGTATCGTGCCCCTGACGTCCGCGTTGGAGGAGACGCACTCCCTGCGCGGCTTGCCAAGCTTCTCGACCGGCCACAACACTGCCCATCGACACTAGAGCAGACCCAGGTCTCGCTGCGACTTGATCAGCTCGTCCACCGGTTGGGCACGTGCCTGTCGCTCTCTCTTTAACTACTGTGCCTCCATCGCTACCTTGAACACAGCCAGCGCTTGATCTGGCGGGACCTCGGGACCCTTGGCTTGGGTTCCCAACGTCACGCTTGGCTGTGCTGCCCACTCCCACTCCCACGCCCACACCCGGCCCCCAGCCAGACAGACCCACGGCCCACGGCCCACGGTCCACGACCTTCGACCTTCGACCCACTGCCCGCCTCTGTCCTCTCCAGGGTCGACTTAGCCCGCCTTTCTCGTGCAGCGTAGTCCTGCGCCTGTCCGACCCGACCCTCGCCTCGCAGAGCGCATCCATCGCCGCCGCCCTGGTCCGGTCCCTCTTCTATTGTCCTCCACCACCGCACCCTCACCAACGCAATCGCCGCCGACCGTCGTTCAGCGCCCACGGCTCCCATACTCCCCGACACCGCCACGGTTCCGGCTCGCTCCCCACCCCCAGGCAGCCGATGCTCTCGCGCGACCTCACGCAATCGCTGTAATAGCAACCGACCGACCGACGCCCCCCAAGCCTCTGTCGCGTGCGCGCCTAGCGACTAGCGCGCCCGGCAAAATCGATCAAGGTGGCTGCACTCACTCTCCTCAGCCAGGTCGATACAGAACTCTCCCTTCAACAGCATCTCGATCTTGCGCCAGACCTTATCCAACACCACACGCGCCTGGCGACCGACCTTCGCTCGGACGAGCCGCTGGCGATGGCGGCACAACAGGTGCCGCATCCTTCCACGGACAGGAAACGGGTCAAGGTCTACGAACTGCGCCACAACGACTGGTTTGATCGCGGCACCGGATTCTGCACCGCAGAATTTGACACGGTCAGTCAATTTCCGTCTCGTTCGCGCGCGCGCGCCGCGATATGTGCTTGGTGGCATGCTGAGAGAGAGAGGCTTCTCGCGTCGATTGCGCCTCGCTCTGGGGTCGAGTCCGCCCGAGGTAAATAGGCTTGCTGACAGTTTTGCACAACCCACAGTTGGAGGATGGCTCTCAACACGAACCCCGAGTGATTGTTGAATCAGAGGAAGAACCAGATCGCGTCCTTCTCGAGACGCGGATCTGCAAAGAGGATGGCTTCCACAAGCAGCAAGGTATGCGACACCAACACGGTGGGACAATGAGCACCGTGCTGACATGATGGCCCTGCAGAAACCTTGATTGTATGGACGGAGCCCTCGAATGGGGTTGATATGGCCCTCAGCTTTCAAGAGTCTGAGGGCTGCGCACTCATATGGTAGCTGCTTGATTGAGACACCCCGCACATTTGCTCAACATGTTCTAATATTGCCGCGCAGGAAATTCATCAACAGTGTGCAGCAGGGCTACCATGGCACCCATGGCCAGGACGATAGCCTTTCAGATGAACTAGCGATGGATATGGTCAATTCGATCTCACTACCCGCAGCAACGCTCGCCAATCTACACGAAGTAGAGCATCAGATGCGCATCATGAACGGAAGTGCCAACGGCCGGGACGCCTTGACAAAATTTGTCATTTCGGAAGACTACATCAACTCATTCATCCCTCTCGTTTCGGTAGCAGAAGACCTAGAAAGCCTGAATGATTTACACCGGCTATGCAACATCATGAAGATCATCATACTTCTCAACGATACTAGCATTATAGAACGGGCAGTTTCGGATGCCTGCATCATTGGCGTCGTTGGAGCCCTCGAATACGACCCGGACTTTCCAAGCCACAAGGCTAATCACCGACAGTGGCTCGAGGGAGAAGGTCGATTCAAGGAAGTTGTGCGCATCGAAGATGCGACGATCCTCACCAAGATTCACCAGACATATCGGCTACAGTACCTGAAGGACGTTGTGCTGGCTCGCATACTCGATGACAACACCTTCTCCGTGCTCAACTCGCTTATTTTCTTCAACCAAGTCGATATTGTTCAGCACCTCCAGTCCAACGGCAACTTCCTAAACGAGCTCTTCAGCATCTTCAAGTCACCTCTCCACCAAGAACCGCGGCGGAAAAAGGAAGCGGTTCTTTTCATTCAACAGTGCTGCGCGATCGCAAAGAACCTACAGCCACCATCACGGCAAACCCTTTACAACAACTTTATCGCCCATGGCTTGCTCCAGGTCATTAATTTTGGCCTACGACATAGCGATGTTTCTGTGCGCGTTGGTGCCACAGATATACTCGTGTCAATGATCGACCACGATCCTCATATGATTCGCATGACCATCTACCGCCAGATACACGAGAAGCAGCCACCTTTGACCGAGTCGTTGATCGATCTTCTCCTGGTGGAAGTTGACCTTGGGGTCAAGTCTCAAATTTCAGACGCTCTCAAAGTCTTGCTTGATCAAGGGCCTCCGGTGCCTGCTGAGGCCTATGCAAAAGCTAATGGCGAGTACATGGGTCGTGGTCCTAACAGGCTTCCGCCCGGAAACGATCCTCAGCAGGAGCGCTTTCTCCACCTGTTTTTCGAGCAGTCTGCTGCTCGGTTGTTCCAACCCATCATGAACTTGCGCGATAGGACCGACATGTCCTTCAACGTGCAGCAAGCATCTATGTTCACATGTCTCGTCGAGATACTATGCTTCTTTGTACGGCAGCATCCAATTCGGTGCCGCACGCTTATCCTCAAACATAATATGATTCCACGGATCACGCAGCTTCTTGGCGCCCCAGAGAAGTTCCTGAAGCTTGGTAGGTCAACCATTTTCTTTTCTTCTCCTCTTTCTCTGCCAACATCATAACCTGCATACTGATACTTCGAGTGTAGTGGCCATTCGCTTCCTGCGTCAATTGGTTGTGGTTCCGGACGAGTTCTACGTCCGACACCTGATCCTGACCGATGCCATTGGGGCACTCTTCGATCTCCTCGAGGCCTTATTGCCGCGTGACAACTTGCTCACTTCTGCTTGTCTTGAATTCTTTGACATCATTAGGAAAGACGACATGAAGACGACAAGCAGGACAATAGTGAAAGCGTACGGTCCCAGGATTGAGAAACTGTTGTTCATAGAGACATTCCAGCACTATGGCATTCGCTTCCTCAATGGAGATGGGAAAGAAATACCGAACAACGGTCAACGGACCGACAGCGAGTCTCCACAAGTCTCACGGTATCCCATTCCCATTAATCGCCACGAACTTATGGGAGAGTCATTATCCACGAGCATCACCGAGGACGAGTACTGGGCGGCAGGTGACGACGATGACGACGACGATATTCAGCTGAGAAACAAGAATGGCGACACGCCTTCTGCGAAGCCACTTGTCGACTACGCGTCAGACGAAGATCTTGACGATAATGCAGATGCGGGAGCGTTGTCTGCAGATGAGGATAAAGTGGAAGGCGATTCAACTGAGGAAGGATCGAAGGATGCCAGTGGGGGTACCGCACAACCCCCACTCGAGCGACTGTCCGAAAAGCGAAGGCGTGAAGAGGACCAAGAAGAAGACCTGTCGCAGCTGATCCAGCACAAGCGGAGGAATAGCTCGTCTGCGAGCTCAAATGCCTCGAGTATACATAGCTCGACGCGGAAAAAGAAGCCTGGCGCTACAGGTGTACGAGACGGTGGCGGAGGAGGTGCTGCCCAGGGTGCAGCTGGCAAGAAGATATCCATCAGCATCGGTCTCGGGGCAAAGAACGGCGGCAGTGATGCTCAAGAGGCGGCATCAGAGTCTGACGATAAGTCATGATGACGATGTTGTGCGTCTGTCTTCGTTATCGTGTAACAATAAAGAGTCTCGGGTCGGCATGCCGACCAGTTGACGAATTCACGACCGCACATTTGTATAAGTTCGTACCAGTTTGCTGGTCGTCTCACCGTTGTGTATATATGTGTTGTGTGTGCATTTCCGAAGCTTGAAATTACCACGAGGGGGCTGGCCGGATCTGATGCCTTCCATGGCATGGAAGCTAAGGCTGTCGCTCCAAAGTAGGCTCGACCTAATACACCAGTTCACAATACAGCAGGATAAAGCGTTTTTTTGGTAGTCCAACTTGTCTTCATTTGCAGTTCTCACGTATTAAAGCTAGCCCACGTTGCTCTCCACCCGGCTTCACGACTTTGCCGTGGCCTGAATCAGAGATACATAATCATCTCAAAGCTTTGCAGCTTCACCGGGCTTGCTAATCTCAATAACCAACTTGCCAAACTGCTTGCCTTCACCCATCTCCTTGAACAGCCCATCAATGCCGTCCAAATTATCCAGCCCTTTGACGACCCGCGACACGACGGGGACAATCTTCTTCTCCCTCACAAACTCCACCATGTCGGCAAACTCGGCGCGACTGCCCATCGTGCTACCCTTCAGCTCGATATTCCTCATCACAGCCGACATGGTCCACGGCATCTTGGGGGAGGTAGTCATGCCGTAGCAGCTCACCACGCCACCAGCCTTCAGCAGCTTGACAGCACGGGTCATGACGTCCCCACCGGCCCCGTCGATGATGGCATCGATGAAAGGGCGGGACTTTGGAAGCTGCTTGAGGAGCTGCTTGTCCCAGTCCTTGTCGCGGTAGCTCACGCCGCCCGCGGCGCCGAGCTGCTTGGCCTTTTCAATCTTGGCCGCGTCGCCAGAGGTGACGTACACGCTGCAGCCCATGGCGAGGGCGAACTGGAGCACCTGCAGCGCCACCCCGCCGCCGATGCCGGTGACGAGGATGTTCCGCCCGGGCACGGCGTTGCCTGACTTGGTGACGAGCGCGCGCCAGCCCGTCAGCCCCACCAGCGGGAGCGCCGCCGCCTGCGCCGCCGTCAGGTGCTCCGGCTGGGCCTCGACCTCGGTCTCGTCGACGACCTGGTACTCCTGCGCGCAGCCGTCCGGGTACGCGGCGCTCCCGCCGATGACTGAGAACTCCCGCGGGTTCTCTGGCCCGTCTGGGTTCGACGCCCACCCCCGCGAGGGCGTGAGGATGACGGGCTTGTTCAGGAGGGCCTTTGTCGCCGGGGAGACGCCCGCGCCCAGCGAGACGACTGTACCGCTGCCGTCTGCTAGGATCGGGTTCGTGAAGGACAGGCCTGGGTACAGCGCCTGGCGCTGGAAGAAGTCCCTGTGGTTGAGGGCCGCCGCGTGGATCTTGACGAGGACTTGTCCTGCGCCGGGGGTTGGGAGAGGGATGGTGTTGAGTTGGAGACTGTGTGAGGCCGATGTGGAAGATGTGTCAGTTTGTGTGTGTGTGTGTGTGTGTGTGTGTGTGTGTGTGTATATGAGAGAGTGCCCAATTGAGTATCATTGAAAGGGCAGAAGCTGCCAGATGGCGAAACTCACGGGTAGAAGACCGCGCCGGGCTTGCCCTCGGTCTTCTTGATGGTCAGACTCTTCGGCATGCTGGGCAATATTTTGCGATCGAATAATCCGCAATGAAAGCTCTGTGAATGTATCTGTGTACAATCCCTTCTCTTCGAGCGTTCCCTTTCGAGATTGAGATAGGCTTCGAAGCGATCACAACCGGAAGACACGGATGGGAAGTTGTAAGATGGATATACCTTGGATCTGACACTCTTGGAAGTCCTGGATTCCCTCCCCTACCCCCTACACGGCGCAATTCCGCGCCACGGCCGCCCGGGGCTACGTAGTGTTGCTGCATACCCCAACCGGCCGTCCCGGTACCCCGAAGCGGCCCCTCATCCTAGTGCATAAGCCCCGGCCCCATCAAAGCTTTGAGCCGAGGTTGTCTAGCTCAAAACATCCCCATTCGCCTGCATGATATTAGTTAACTACTTGAGTACTCACCTATCAGATTGAGCACGAAATCAATTGTCCTGGCATCAGCAGTCTGAGAGCACAGTCGAAGCTTATACAATGATGGGGATTTGCCATTACAATGTCAGCACGTCGGTTTACCACCAAACAATGTTTACTGCACTGTTATATTCGTGCTTTTCACTGCCTGGGTAGATTAGAATACCGACTCTGCAGTGTAGTAAATATTCTACAGGTTCGCCCGGTAGCCGTTGGCATCCACCCAGTCGGCCACATCCTTGCCGTCACGCTCAATCCATGAGATCTTGCTCCGGATAGAATCCTTGCTCTGGGCCAGAGCCTGGTCAAACGACTTCGTGTCAATATCCTTGAAGAAGGCCTCGACCTTCTCCAGCTGCTCGGCACGTGTGAAGCCGGCTGTGCAGATGGTCACCATGGAGCCCAGCATATTCGGGTTGCCGTTGAGGCGCTTGTGTAGCTCGGGCCATTGAGCCTGCAACCACTCAAACAGAGCACTGATACCCTCAGCGTGGCTGCGGAGGCCGGCAATGGGGAGATACAAGTCCTGGTTCTTGACCTCGCCACTGAGGGCAAGCTCAAGCGTCCGCTTCATCAGCTCAGGGTCACTTGCCCGACCGAGCGACCGCATTGCCGTGTTGCGCTCGTCGCTGTTGGTGCTGTTGCGGAAGAAGTTGAGAACTCCGTCGTACTGTGAAGCACATTTAGCATGACTGCACCAAACTTGGTGGGTGAGGTTCGACTTACCTCCTCCTTGCCACCATACTTCAGCGCCATGCCGAAGACGCTGCCGCGGATGTTAGGGTGGACAGCAGACTTGTCGCCAGCAATGTACTTCTTGAACATTTCCTTGGCGGCAGCAATAACCTTCTTGTCACCAGCCATACCGGCTGCGCCAAACAGCATCGCCTTGAACTGCTGCTCAATGTGGCCATCCTTATCAGAGAACTCCCAGCCAATCTGGTGCGCCCTCTTACTGCTGATGTCCTTCAGGAAGGCCTCAATGCCATCCCGGACGGAAGCTTCCTCGAAGATCCAGGCACCCTGGACAGCGGCAACCCTGCCGATGATCTCGCTCCACACGACAAAGGACTCCTCACTGTCGAAGCCCTTCAGTAGGTTGAGCACACCAGAAGTCTTTTGGTACCCAGAGGTAGCTAGAGCACCAGCATCAGCAATCATACCAGCTCGGTCCTCAACAGTGAGAAGACCATTCTTGGCAGCCTGTCCAAGTTTGGAAAGGCGCTCAGGGGTGTATGATGTGCGGTAGATGCTCGTGTGGTTGGCGTTGAGCTTGAAGAAGTCAGTGTCCTTGACCTTGAAGTTGTCTTCACGCTTGTTGAGAGTCACGGTCTCATCAACGCCGTCTTGCGTGCGCAGTCCAAGGAAGACTGGGTACAGGACCTTGTCTTCCTCAGGCTTGACATCACCAGTGCGTAGGAAGCGGTTCTGCTTGACGTGGATCGTGTTGTCGCTGGCATTCTCGGTAACCTGTACGACAGGGTACCCGACGTTCTTTGTCCAGATAGACATGATCTCTCGGACAGGCTTGCCACTGGCATCCTCGAGCGCCTGCCAGAGGTCTTCCGTCTGTGTGTTGCCATAGGCGTGCTTCTTAATGTATTTTCGGACGCCCTCAAGGAAGACATCTTCGCCAAGGTATGTAGAGATCATGCGTAGCACGCAAGAGCCCTTGGAGTAGGAAATAGCATCAAAGATCTGGTCGACTTCGCTGGCGCGCTTGACCGGCACCTCGATTGGGTGACTGCTCCGAAGAGAGTCTAAGGATAGAGCACTCTGCAGGTTGTCTGTAACATAGCTCTCCCAAACCTTCCACTCAGGCCAGAAATGGTTGCAGCCTGCGAAGCAAATCAGTAAACTGACCCAAAATAGGCTTAAGAAAGTGAAACCTACTCAGCCAACTCATCAGGGTGGCAAAACCCTCGTTGAGCCAAAGACCCTCCCACCAGTCCATGGTCACCAAGTTACCGAACCACTGGTGGGCAAGCTCGTGCTGGACAACCTCAGCCACGCGCTCCTTGGTGGCAGCGCCGCTGGCCTTCTCGTCAAGCATCAGGTCAACAACACGGTAGGTGATGAGACCCCAATTCTCCATGGCACCAGCCGCGAAGTCAGGAATAGCAACCATGTCCATCTTGGGCAGCGGGAAGTCATGTCCAAACTGCTCCTCGTAGTACTTGAGAGTCCTGGCGGCAAGGTCCAGAGAGAAACGTCCGTGCTCAATATCTGAGCTGGCAGGAGCATAGACTCTGATGGGCACGCGGAAGGCCTTGGTCTCGATGTAGTCGAGCTCGCCGACGATGAAGGCACACAGGTAGGTCGACATCAACGGTGTAGGATTGAACTTGACAATCTTCTTTGTCGTGCCGGTGACCTCAGACGTGATCTCGGACTCAGATGCTACATCCATGTTGCTGAGGCAGGTCAAGTGCTTGTCTGCAATCAGCGTGATGCCGAAAGTGGCCTTGTGGGACGGCTCATCGAAGCAAGGGAATGCCCTGCGGCAGTCGTTGGCCTCCATCTGAGTTGTGGCGAGAATGCCCTCAGAGCCGTCGGGCTTCTTGTAGGTAGAGCGGTAGAAACCAGCCATCTTGTCATTCAATTGACCAGTGAACTTGAGCTCCAGCTTGACCTTGCCCTTGGGGACGACATCCTTGAGCTCGATGGTGGAGACTTGCTTGGGCTCATCGTACGTAATGGCTGAGGACGACCTGATTATGACGGAGAAATATCAGCTTCAACGATACATCTTCGGTACGAATATGAAAGACGAATCAACCTACGTGACAATGCTGTCCCCCGACTTGACGTGTGCGCTGTGGATGTCGAGCTCGAGAGAGTGGAGCGCAATGGACTTGGAGTCCTCTTGGACGTCGAAATCGATGATGGCAGTACCCTCGAAGGTAAACTTCTCAAAGTTGGGCTCGAGAGTCACATCGTAGTGCTTGGGGATGACATTGGTCGGGAGGAGCTCGCGCTGTGCCTTTGGGTCCGGGTTGGCACCGCTCGTCTGCTCGAGACCACCTGCGAAGCGGCACATGTTGTGTCGTCGGTACGAGCAGTGACGCTTGAAGGTGCGGGGAGCGAGCTTGGTCTCTGTGGCTAAATTAGACAGAGACAAGGAGCGAAGGGAAGTATGAGGAGAGAAAGGGGAAGAAGTCAGTCGGTGCAGACTTGATCTGTTGTTGTATAAGTGCAAAGTCAGCTGTTTGTTGCGGGCACCTGGTTTAGGAAGGTCTGCAAGTGGGGGCGGGGGAGCTCATGAAGCTCGAGCCGGACGGGCAGGTCAGGGTTGGGGGAGTGAGGGTCCAGCCGCGAGGGGAAAGATGGGGCAGATCAGACAGAATACGAACCCAGTTTCTAAGGAGGATGTTGTTAATGACTGGTACAACTGGGTGTAGGCGCGGAAGCCGCCACAGGCTGCAGAGCTAAGGCTAGGCACCTGGGCAAGGGCAGAAAGCCTGTGGCGAGATAGGCGGGACACGGATCGGAGAGAAGACATGTTGGGTAAAGGTTAGGCTCAAGCGCAGAGCGCATGCAGCGCGGATCGATATAGTACAGCTCGAGGTGAGCACGAGACAACCTTCGAAGGCTTGGAGTATAGTACAATGGACTGAGATGTGTATCCGCCCAACCACCGGGGTAAGTACACCACGAGCACTAGAATACGGGTGGGTAGTACGAAAGCGGTGCCCACGGCAGGATGCGGAAACAAGCAGTGCTCAGTCGAAGAATGCAATAGTTGTGCGGCAGATCTCGCAACGAAGAAATGCCTTCTGGCTGCGTCGCGTCGTCAAGGATCGTAAAGGTAGAGAAAGTCGCCAAGGGAAATAGCACAGTATGGTACAAGCGCGACGGTAGTATGCGAGACTGATCTCATCTATCGGTAGAGGTCGTGGAGGGTACGCAACAACAACAATCAAGACAATGCATTGTGGTTGTGCGTGACCAAAGAAATCTTCTAAGTCGCCCATGTCACGGCTCCAATCCGTCCCGGGCAGGCGGTGTCACCCCCCCTCGCCCCTGCCCCCCGGACTCGGATGGCTGAGCACTTCCCCAGTGCCAGGGCAGATGCAGGGTCTTTACAGCTCCGAGACCAGTCATTGGCTATACCTGCAACCTGTCAGGCACTATTAAGCATTCTACCTGTGTGTGCACAAGGATGGGGATCATACATGGCATTGTTCGGTTAATAACGACAAGCTACCAAAGTTGCACACCCATATGTTCTCTCAGGAACATGATTACTTCTATGTAGACGTCCAATTTCAATGGCCTTCCAGTATAGCTGTGCGTATATTGTCTGTACCTCAGTCTCCTCGTCCTTTCGTGGGCTTCTGTTTAGCCGCTTCGTGTTGTCGGAGGGCGTCTGGTACCTTGGAGACAGGACTCTTGGAGATCATTTGCTTGAGGTCATACAGGACCGGAGCATCCTCGTTGCCAAGGAAGGTAATCGCTACACCCTTCTTACCTGCACGACCAGTACGACCGATACGATGAGTATAACTCTCAATCGATGTGGCCATGTTGAAGTTCACAACCAGTGATACATCTGGCACATCAATACCACGACCAGCAAGGTCGGTGGCCACCAGAACTTTGGCGGTTCCGTTGCGCAAAGCTGACAAGGCCGTCTCACGCTGCTCTTGTGTCTTGTTTCCGTGTAGAGTAACCACTGTGAGGCCGGATCGGCGAACTTCCTTCGCAACGGCCTCGCAATTCTGCTTCATGTTGACGAAGACAATGGCCGGCGACGCGAACTCACCACTGTGCAGAAGGTTAAGTATGCGCTCTTGGCGTTGGCGCTCGCCTTGCACAAACTCGACTCGTTGCTCGACAGTGTCGACGGCCTCGCCCTGGTTACCGATCGTAACAATCACCGGTGATTGCAGGTAAGTCTTTGCGATTCGCTCGACAGCTGCCGGCATGGTTGCTGTAAACATCATCGTCCGCCGGGCTCGTGAGGTGCCGAAAGAGTTGTGTGACATGAAGTGGGCACCATCAATATCCATATCAGGCTTCGGCTCCGACGCAGGTAATGCATCGAGAGTCTTCCTCAAGGGCTCTTCGAAACCCATTTCCACCATACGATCGGCCTCGTCCATGATAACATAGTGACATTGTGAAAGCACCAGCACCCGACGCTCGAGACAGTCGACCAGACGACCTGGTGTGGCAACAATGATTTCCGCACCATTCCGCATGGCATAGACCTGCTCTTCGAGCTGGTGTCCACCAATGAGCGTGACCACATTGTAGCCGAAAGGCTTCGAAAATTGTTCCGCCGCAAGCGCAATCTGTTGTGCCAATTCTCGCGTTGGCGCAATGATCAAGGCGTACGGACCGTCATTCTTAGTGAACTCCGTCAACGGCGGCAGTTTGGAGATATAGTCCAGTAGAGGTAGGAGGAATGCTGCTGTCTTTCCGGAACCTGTGACGGCCACACCGATAAGATCTCGTGCTTCCATGGCGATTGGTATCGTGGCGCGCTGAATCGGAGACGGCTCGGCATATCCCAATTCGTCAATGACGTTCAGCAGTTTATTTGGCAGGCTGGATTCTCTCCAATTGCGAAGTGGGTGAGGTACATTGCCACCTTTTGTCGAGATGTCAAAGTCTTCTCTCAAAATGCGCCAATCTCGAGCCTGCATTTCCTCCAATGTCTTTTCAGTCCATCTCTTGCTAAAAACCTTCTGCTTGATCTCAGTGGCCCTTTCCCTTTGCCGTCTCGCTTCGTCGGCAAGGTCGCGAGCACGATAGTAGCCCTCGATGAGCTGTCGTGCGAGAGCCTCTCCGCGTTCTGGATCAGGTTCTTCTTCTCTGATTTGTCTGGCCCGCTTGTGTATGTTGGCTTCGTTCTGTGCTTCGTCGCTAAGGGCCATATCGCCTGTGGTGTCTTCCTGATTGTCCCAGTCGAACTTGAATTCCTCTTTCTTCGTCCGCTTGCGCTTTTTCGTAGCTGAAAAGGTACTTTGGCTCAGGTCGGGCCCCATGTATCGCTCTCGTAGAACGGCCTCGTCGTTGTCTGCTGGTGGTGGCCTCTTCGCGTTCGTCTTGCCGCCACCACCGTTGCTTATGCCGTTGCCATTGCGTTGATCTCCACGGCGATCGTCTCGGAAGCTATCGTGACGCGATCTGTCCTGGCCATCCTGGCGCATAGCCTTCGGCCCCGTTGGAACGCGCACATCTCTGTCGCGGGCGTCGCGTTGGTCGCGTGCGTCACGGCTGTTTCGCAAGTCTGTGTGTTTCGCTGACTGCTGAGCTTGCTTCTTCTTCTCTTCCTCTTCGGCCTTTTGTTTCGCTAGGCGTTCGCGCTCAGCCTTGGGGATGAATTTTGGTTTGAAGCCTGCAGTAATGGCGCCAGGTGCCATGATCGTCGTGAATAGCAGGAGCCAAGATAGCACGCGGGGCTAGTACTTTGTGGCTTCGTGTCCAGAAGAGGATCGCAGATCTGGTTGAGGATGGTTGAAGACGCTAAGGTTGTCAAAGGTCGATGGGATGCCCTGCCTCTGCACGTTGGCGGAATAGTGTACAATGGTACCTATAGTAAAGTATGCTTGCGCTCGATAACTCCACTTTCAATGATCTCTCCAGCTGGGCTCTGATATCAGCCTGTGTGACAACTTTCACACGGGATGAAAGCCTGGAAATATGAAAACATACGTTGAAAATTTCAGTACCTCATTCGGCAGATGTGAATGCCTCACTTTGTTGGATTACAGGATTATATTCTCTTTGTTCGCTACAGTTCGAAAGAAGTAGCAGCAGCAGCTCCCGAAGCCGGCCGGCCCTGGGCGGGTTCAAGTGGAGACTTTCCTCCAATGCCAGCGGAAAAGGTCCACCCCTGCCCATTGATCTGAAGCTGGGTGGGCGCTTTGCTCAATTTCCAGATCTCGAGGGCAGCTTCATCCACGGCGAAAGACACATCACACGACGCCCAAGACTTTCGACTCCCGGCACTCGGCAGTTGATAGAGAGACGCCATGGCTGCGCCAGCCTCCAGATACGTTGAGCTCGCCAAGCAGCTGCACCCGCGACTGCAGCGATTCCTCGCAAAATATCCGCCATCCCAGATCCTTCCCAAGTCCACAGTCACAAACACAACCGCGAACGGTGCGACACCGAACCCGTTCCTCCCACACAAGCACCCGGTCACTGGCAAATGGCACGATCCCGAGTACTCTCTGAGGCGGCAGGCTGAGCTGGTGAAGCTGGCCAGAGAGCAGGGCGTGGAGGAGCTTCTGCCCTTCACCTCAAAAGGCACAGAAGAGAGGATACGGCACAGGGTCGAATTGGGTTTGCGTGTTCGTGGTACTGGTGTCGGGCAACGCGTCAAGGGTCATCTACACGAGAGAATGCTGGCGGCAAAGTATGTTGTCTTTGGGCTTGGAGACATCCTCAAGATATTGCTGCAATTATGCGCAGAACGGCTGCTGACAGATGCGTCTATAGAATGGAAAAGAGGAGAACAGCCATGCTGGGCATGCCAAAACTCGTGCGGGAATGGCGCAAGGTAAGTCTGCGTAGCAGTTTCCTGGGATTGAACGTGATCACAAGCAGTGCTAACCAGAGAAACCTCTACAGATTGGAAAAGCGAGATGGAGCAAATACCCAAGGTAACGAACCTGCGAATGGTTGCCTTGCTTTTATTCGACTTCATTTGTATCAACTATTTGTATCAACGTGTACCAAAGATGAAAACATGTCAAAATTCATACCTCCCGTCTGGCTGGCTCGATTTATGCAACGCGTTGTGCAGTGCGCTTGAAGCTGTGGGACTAGCAGAGGTGCAACCTAATTTTCCAGCCAGTGGACGACACGACAGCTCGACACGCCAACCACGAACGAAAGACGGTTCAATGTCGATGCTATTGCCGAGATTATTTCACAAGCCCTTGCCGATAAAGTTGCTGTCGTGAGGTTTTGCTCGGTGCAGTAGGGACTTCACGTGACTAAGCAAAGCAGCATCGTAGTGCCCGCAAAAACCGGTTTTCCCCATGGCCAGCCACCACTACCACCATATCCCTCCCCTGTCACTTGCAGACCTGTGATCTCATACTTGCTCCTCGGTGAGAGTCAAAGTCAACGACAACAAACACCACTAGCGTGAGGACGCGTACTGAGCAGGTCTCTTACAGTTGAACGAACACATCGTTAAACGGAAACAGGCGTCTGCAGAAAAATGGCCCCACCAGATTCAAAGCAGCCCACGCTGTATGAAATCCTGTCCCTCACGCCCAAGCACTTGGAGGGTCAGACTTCCACAGCACAGTCCAAGGTCGTGAAAAAGGCATATCACCGCGCCCTACTCACACACCACCCAGACAAGGCCAACACAAACCAACAGCAAAATAGTAGTGATGATGGCACCACCGCTACAACAAAATCTTCAAATAAGAAACAACCACCAAAGATCACATATACCGTAGATCAGATCCAAGAAGCCTACACCACACTATCAGACACCAAGAAACGTGCGGAATACAACCGGTCGTTACTCTTCTCCTCCTCATCCTCATCTTCCTCCGGCAACGCTACCAACTCACGGCAACACCAGCAAACTCAAAACTTCACATTCTCCGCGACACGCTCCTTCCAAACAGGTCTGGAGGTAGTCGACCTGGACGATGTGGACTTTGACGAGCGCAAGGGCCTCTATTTCCGTGCATGCCGCTGCGGCAACCCCCGCGGGTACCGCTTCAAGGAGCACAACCTCGAGGAGAACGAGGACGAGGGCGTGTTGATGGTCGAGTGTCTGGACTGTAGTCTGTGGCTGAAGGTGTTGTTCACTGCTGCGGTTGTGGATGATGACGATGGTGCCGCTCCGGCTGCGGCGGCTGCGAGTGGAAACAAGCAGGGGAATCAGCCGAAGGCTGCTCGTCCGCAACAGCAGCAGCAGCAGCAACAACAAAAACAGGCAGCCAAGAGGGATAGTAGCCAGAGTGTATCGCGGAACGGGTCGTCAGGCGAGAAGAAGGGTGGCTGGAGCTTCAAGGTGAGCCTTGGGCTCTCGCTCGGTGGCTCAGCATCTGCCTCTGCCTCGTCAGGGAGGAACTAGATTTGCTGGGACAGGGTAATCAGGAGGGCGGTGGCTCAAGGAGTTCTTGAGCGTATGCATAGAGCGAGCGATGGCTGCGTGGACTATCTCTCTGCAGCCATGAGTCGGTAGGATTACAGAATCTGGACTACCACATCCAGTCGCTCCCCTACCGCCTACGAAGGGCGTTCCAAGGCATCGTGGACAATTTACAGCGACACATGGTTACACCATCGATGGCGAAACACGGTTTTATGCAGGATAATCATAGTGGTTGTAGTACCGTCTAGCTTCGTGTTGTGTCGGAGACAGACGCTACTTCCTAGTCTTCCGAGCATGGGCCACGAGGTTTTCTATCACCCCTTCGAATGCTTCTCGATCCCCAATTTTCTCGTCTGTCTTCTTCTTCCAGTGTTCAAGTACCTCATTCGCCAGTGTTTCCAAGTCTTGAAGTCCCTTCATATGCCTTTGCAGCTCCTCGTCGGTCATACCGGCCAGGGCTTCTTCTGTAGTCGAGCACAACTGTTTGGCAGATACAAGATCCAGCTCTGGGGTTCCAGACACACCCTTCTTTTTCTTGGAGCTCGCCTTGGGTTTCTCCTTCCCTTTGGAGTCCACGGAAAGGCTAGAGTCGTTGGCATCGGTCTTGCGAACTCGTGATAAAGATCTGCTATCTGATGACCGTAGAGAGCCTGTTGAAGAGACCTTGTGTAATGACGGAAGAACAAGCTTCTTCTGCTTCGAAGCAGGAAGAATTTCGTCAAGATCCACAGGCACTCCGAGGGAAACTAGGAAGAGTCGCCTGATATTGGACCTGATCCAGTCAGGAGGCTGAAGTGGTGGCGGAGCAGCTAGTTGTGACCACAGGGACGCGCTCCGTGAATTGAAGAATATCGGGTTTTCTTTGGGTGGCGATGGGAGTTGCGGAAGATCTGCCAGGTCTGGAGGATACATAGCATCTAGGTATGGTTCCGTAGCACTGATTATCTCTTCTGAGTCGAGCCCATCAAGATCAAGAATAGGCTGTATATAGATTTGTCAGTCAACACCCAAAGATTTAGCCGGCTCGAACAACTTACAAAGGAGGGTGCTGACACAGCAGGCTGTACGGGTATCGAGGCAGCCCCAGCGCCCGTATCTGCCTGCTGGAATTCATCATCGAAATCCCCAAAATCATCTCCAGCGCCCTCTGCATCACCCTCTTCAAAGTCATCAAAGTCATCCCCAAAGTCGTCTTCATCTTCATTTGCCCCATCTTCATCCTCGTCCTCTGCGCCATCCTCGGCAGCGTCATCGCAGTCATTGTCATCATATTCATCGAAATCATCTTTGGTCTTGTCAACATCGTCAGGTCCAGTGTGCTTGGAGGATCCCCCAGACGGCGCAGGGGTAGTCGTTTCACCTACGCGGAAATTGGTCAATCGTGGTCGTGCAGCTTAGGAGTCTTTGGTCGTACCACTTGTTGATCCGTCTGTCTCGAGGGAAGATGGCACAGGGTTTACTGCGGCAGTGCCGTCCGGTTTCCGTACGAGATCCGGTGCGGCGTCCGCCTGGTGAAGGTCCTCATGAAAGTGATGTGTCTTTGAACCGGGAGCATCCTCGGACTCGTCTACGACCGTCTTCGGAATTGGTAGGTCCCCGGGAGTGGTTGGTGACTTGGGTGGTGCATCAGTGTCTGTTTTGACATCTGGCACAACAGCGATCTCGTCCGGCGGGGCATCTTCGGTTCGCTTCTTGTATGCTTCTGTTCCCGGCACTTCCCCATATGCCGGCTCGTCATCAACTCTCTCGACACGTGTTTTGGGGATTGGTGAGGTTGCCCTGTTGCTTCCTTGGGCAGACTGAGCGTCTGAGAAGTGGTCCTCGGAGTCTGAGCTGTCTTCTATTGCGATGCCTGGTATTAGTCTACGGCTAAGGAGGCGGTGCTAGTTTGCATAGAGCTGAAAGTGTTGGGTTCAACTAACCAAGAGCACGAGCTCCTGGGTCTTCGGTGCCCTTCCTCTCGGGCGCCTCGAGGCTAACAGACCTCCGCCGATCGTCCGACATTCTTGTGGCTCGTTCGTTGAGAGCAGTGACGTCTTCGTGCGATAGCTAGGCTTAGTGTGGTGACCCGAGTGATGAGTATCCGGAATAAGGATGATGATTTGTGTAATACTGCCGCTGGACAGTATTCAGTGGCTGATAAATAGGTATTGCAATTGCTGCTAGGCGAGGGGCAAGACAAGGCGTTCTTGGTCTTGAGCTCCCCTGGAATCGCCAGTTAAGTGCTGGGGTAATGGCGTCGTGTGTGGATCGTGGAGATCACTTCCATCTCCCTCTCTGTGGGGCCTGGTACTTATGGCCAGGCTCGTTGTCTTCAGGATTCGGCAGATGCAACTTGCAATCTTCTTAGAAAGGCAAGCGGCAGCATGACAAGCCACAACAGCCATCAGCCACACAAGCACTGTACATTGTAGACCCACCTTCCGGGCTGCAGCTCTGAAGTCTTGCAGTGGCCCCAGGCACCATATTTGCCTTAGAGGAATGGAGCTTGGTGATTGGCCAGGTCTTCTTGGGTGTTTTCGCCTGCAGCTGGGGCAACCTCGAGCTCCATTGGGAGCTTGCAGGCCTGAGCTTTCCAAGGTTGCGCCTGGCGTCTGGTGCAACAGAGAGAGAGAGACGCGCCAATGCGCCCGCTAAAAAGTCCAAGGCGTTCTCGCAACCACTTTACGAGCAACAACACCGCCAAACCACCACAACGGATCTGTCAACACTCGCGGCTGCGCCCATCGAGACAAACCCTCCCAACGATCAATCGAGCTCATCTGTCTCATTTGGGAGAAACACGACCCTAGGCCCAACGCGACGCTTCTAAGCGTTCCCGCATCGCCAGACTCCCGGGTCTAGAGCATGAACTGATTGACCCTGCAAGGTCTCGACATCTCTCGACAACATAACGACGCATCCTGCGCCAAAGTCGCTTCTACATAATCTCGCCATGTCTTTCAGCTTTGGTTCAAGCTCCGCTGGCCAGGCCAACAACAGCACCACCAGCAGCGCGCCTGCGAGCGGCGGTCTCTTCGGCGGCGGCGGGTCAACACCAGCAGCATCCGGGACAAGTCTGTTCGGTAGCAAGCCAGCTGCCTCTGGTGGTGGGTTTTCATTTGGCACACCAGCTGCAAGCAGCAACCCTGCCACCGGTGCGACCCCGAGTGCGGGAGGAAGCAGTCTATTCGGAGGCGCAAAGCCTGCGGAGCAGAAGCCTCTCTTTGGGGCCACAACTGCTGCCACACCACCAGCCGGAAGCTCCTCTGGAGGACTCTTTGGTGGCGGCGCACAAGCATCAGCAACTCCCAGCAGTGGCTTGTTTGGAGGCGGTTCTGCAAAGCCTGCGGCATCCGGAGGTCTGTTCGGAAATACAGCAACCACATCACCTGCTGCGGCAAACACCACAACACCTGCGGCCGGGACTGCTCCTTCATCTGGTGGACTGTTCGGTAATGCAGGCGCCAAGCCCACTACACCCGGAGCGACTGGTACGACCACACAAGCAGGAGGTCTGTTTGGAGGCGGTGGTAGCACTTCGAGTGGTGGGTTATTTAACAACACTTCTGCTGCGCCCTCTAGTCTAGCCACACCTGCGAAACCATTGTTTAGTCTTGGGGCTTCTACCACGCCAGCTGGTGCTCCTCCAACAAATGCAGCTAAGCCCGCGTCAAGCCTGTTTGGTGCTACACCAGCAGCTTCTGGTGATAAGCCGAGCTTGTTCTCAGGCTTAGGTGGCAGCTCACAGACAGCCGCTTCCGCTGCTCCTTCGACCGCCCCAGCTGCCCCAGCCTCTACCTCGCTCTTTGGCAACAATGCGAACCAGGCGGCGAAGCCTTCTGGAGGTTTGTTTGGAGGAACACCAAAACCCGCAGAAGGCGCAGCGAGCTCTGCGACAAGCCTCTTTGGTGCAAAGCCAGCAACCGCGACTCCCACAACTGCTCCCGCTGCTGCCGCGACCACTACTCCAGCACCAACCACATCCCTGTTTGGACAACAACCTGCAAAGCCTGCAGAGGCGGGAGCTGCGAAACCGTCCCTGTTCGGAGGCGCAAACACAAGCACGACGCCGGCCCCTAGTGCTGGCGCTGCCTCCTCTCTGTTTGGCAACTCCTCGACACCTGCTTCTGCAGCACCTGCTACATCCAGTGCCCCTGCGGCTGCAAGCTCGTTATTCGGCGCCAAGCCCGCCAGCACTACGCCCACGACGACTGCAGCACCTTCGACTGCGGGATCTTTGTTCGGTGCGAAACCAGCAGGCGACACTGCGACGCCGGCGTCTACTACTGCCCCAGCGGCGAAGCCTGCTGGTGGCCTCTTTGGCGGCGGCGCAGCTGCTTCATCTAGTACTACACCAGCGGCCACAACTGTGGCAACCAGCAGCGCAACTACTGCCACTACTGGCGCCACGACTTCCACCGCACCTGCATCTGGAGGTCTGTTTGGAGGTGCGGCGAAACCTGCTGCGTCTACACCAACTACCACACAGCCTGCGGCGAGCACTACAGCCAATCTCGCGGCATCTACAGCTGGCCCTACATCTTCGCTAGCCCGCCTCAAGAACAAAACCATGGATGAGATCATTACGCGGTGGGCGAGCGATCTGTCCAAGTACCAGAAGGAGTTCAAGTCACAGGCTGAGCAAGTGGCAAGCTGGGACCGTCTGCTCGTCGAGAACGGCGAGAAGATCCAGAAGCTGTACCTGAATACATTTGAGGCGGAGAAGGCGAGCAGGGAAGTTGAGCGTCACCTGGTGACCGTGGAGAGTCAGCAGGAGGAGCTCGAGTCATGGCTCGACAAGTACGAGAGCGAAGTCGATTCACTCATCTCTAAGCAGATTGGCCCTGGCGAGCAGCTTGCTGGTCCCGACCAGGAGCGTGAGCAGACGTACAAGACTGCAGAGAGAGTAACAGAGCGGTTAGATGAGATGGGTCGCGATCTGAGCAAGATGATCAAGGAGATCAACGATATCTCTGGCACGCTTAGCAAGGGCAACAAGCCCGATGATCCGGTAAGTCACTTCCCCACACCACTATACTTTGCTTGCAATTTGGGCTGTTTGCTAATGTCTCTTCCTCACCACCAGCTGAGCCAGATTGTCCGCGTGCTCAACGGCCACCTCACGCAGCTGCAGTGGATCGATACCAATGCCGCGGCCCTGCAGGCCAAGGTCACCGCTGCGCAAAAGGCCAGCAGCCAGATGGGCAGCCAGTACGGCGGGGCCGACTCCGACGTTGCCGATAGTTTCTACCGCTCGTATATGGGTCGTCGTGGTTAGGTGTGGGGGGCGATGAATAAGACATGATGTTTAGTGTTTATCAAACTGGATGCCAGGGCTTTATTGTAGGGAGCTAGTTGTGATGAAGAGTAAGAGTGGCGATAGATGGTGTTGAGCATAATGCTGGTTACTGGGAACCACGGAAGCAAGGATATCATACTGGACGCAGACACGCAGACATTACGCAATTGAGGCAACGAAAAGGCTGAGGCCTATGCAGCATGGCCATAAGTCGTTCGTTTCTGTGCATATTTCATGCATCAAGTGAAAGCCATTGACTCCCAACATTCTCTATCGGTGCTGCTGGTTGTCTACGCAACGTTTCATATATCTGCAATCAAAGCGACTGTTTTTGCTATATTTTCATTCATTCCATGATGATTGTTACATGGTGACTTTGAGAGGAGTTTGTGTCTCTGCAGTCAATTAAATCTCACAAGTTTCGACAGCCTGGACGAAGTACAACTCGGACAATAGCCTCCTCCCTCCCGGATGGTGTGGCTATTACGTTGAAGAGTGGAGATTTTGTCGGCCTTTCTGATTGTCTCGCGCGTGCCTCTAGTTCTGCTCGCCGCCCTGCTCCTTGGTGATCTCGTCACTGTGCGAGTGGTTATTATATATGTCAGCATTTCTTTTCCATGACGAGACCAAGTATTGCGAAAACACGATAAACAGGTAGGAGAACGCGAAGGGGAAGGGGAGAAAGAAGAAGAAAAAAACCAAGAGAGAGTGGTTTATGACTAAGGGAGCTGAATTGGGGGAAGTTTGCTGCTTACATGTGGTCGGACAGCTTCTTGAGATGGGCTTGCTGCTCGGTGAGCTTGGCCTTGAGATCGAGGAGCTTCTGCTTCTCGCGCTGGCGGATGGCGTAGTCCTCGTTGGCCTTTTCGCGCTTCTGGAAGGCGTCGCTGTGAAATTCGCAAAGGGGGAGAGATTTGCGATGATTAGCTGGGTTTACTTTTTGTTTTGCTTTTTTCTGTTTTCCCTGCTTGGAAAGTTGCGTATGGTTCGTATCTGTGGGTTGGGGAAGTCGGAGGGAGGGAGAGGGAGAGGGGGGGGGCGTGTCGTACCTGCTGGCGGCGCCGTACTTGGATGGAGCGCCGGTGTCGCCGCCCGCCATGACGCGCAGGGAGTTCGAGAAAGCGCGGCTGGAGAGCCGGGTGCTCTTGGTGATGGTTTGGCGAAGCATTGTGGGATTGGTGTTGGTGGTGTCTGGAGCTCGGCCAGGCAGGACGTCAGTTTGAGCTGCAAGAGGAGTTGTGAGGGGGGAAGAGACAGCTGGTATAGACGAGGAGGGTGTAGAAGTGAATTGAGTCAATGGCTGCTGGACCTGGTGGGTTGGTCTTAGGACTGGACTTACGATGAGCTGGCTGTGCTGGTTGGTGATCGGACGAGGCAAGGTGTGGTCAGGTGTGAGAAGTGAGCTGATTTGCTGGAAGTACCGTACCTAGTAAGCTGAGCAGCTTTGGAGGCAGGTCGAGCTTGGTGCCATTGCTTGCTTGCTGGCTTGAATGCGTCACTGGGCGCTGGCGGAGCTATCCGGGCCCCGCAGCGCGGCAGCCCGGAGGAGTGGGCGGGCGGGCGGGTCATCGGGGCTGGTCCAAGTCATCTCGACTGATTATATCAGCATCCCGCTTCCGTCTGCTCTATGCATTTTGATTGCTCAGAGCAGCCTGGTGTGGCAGCCTGTGGCTGTAACAAGGACCAACACGATTTCCTTCTCAAGATTGCCAGTATGGGTTGTGCATCCAAGATGCCCACTCTCGATGCCTCAGTCTCGAGTGAACCCCTGCCAACGATCGAGTGTGGCTTGATGGGCGACATGAAGGCTATCATTACGTAGCAGTGTATGTATGATACAATTTGTGGCTCTATGCTGGACAAGGCGGATCAGGCAGGCAAGGCAGATTGACGGATCATGGCCAGCATCGTGAAACCTGTATGGACGATTCCCCGACAGCTGAGTGCATCAGGCAAGCCCCTACGCAGGGCCCATAGGCTTGTAGCCATCGGAAATAGAGCCACGATGTGGCATAACTAATCAGATGGATGTGCTGTAAACAATGACTTGAGATCTCGAGGGGTCCTGAGGTCTCTGTTGTGGCCGGTGGGACTGGGCACGAGGAGACTTTGACGCGGCTGAGCCACGAGAACCCCGCCTTCCAGCTTGCTTCAAAGTAAATTGTCAACACCACAACACTTGAGCACATCAACAAGAGCTCCAACCACTGGTCGACTTGCTTTGACTCGATCGTTCATCTCGCCCAAGGTATGTCCATGTGCATCCCCGCTCTGCCGGACTTAGGTCCCGGCCACACCCGCTGCCGCCGCCGCTGCTGCTGCTGCTGCCTTGCCTCAGAGTGAGCGCACGCCTCCATGGCAACAGCCGCCCGACTTCTACGTTGCCCCGATGCCTTCCATGCGCCTCTGTCTGGCCAATCCAACTGTTTGCCCTGCCTCGCCTGCCTCGTGGCTGCAATGCGACATGTCCTGCTCAAGTGCCTTCCAAGGTTATTCAGGGCTTGCTAGGACTGGCTGGCACGGGCATCCCTGCCTGGCACTGGGCAGACTGGGCTTGGGCTGGCTGGCTCGAGCTGCGATTGTCGTCATCGGGCCCTGCCGCCCACTGCCCGCCTCCCGCCAGCACAGCACGCTGCACTGCACAGCACTGCACTGCACCGCGCTGCACCCTACCATAGTACCGCAGCCCATTCATCCAGAGATCCCCTCCGCCCTTTCTTCGTACCCCACCACCTTCACTCAACCTCGTCTTGTCCATCACCACATCCTCTCACCACTTTCACCACAACAACCAAACAGTCGCATTCCCGCGCCCTGTACTCGCAGACCCCTCTGGTACGCGCTTTCCCACTTGTTCTCCTCGTCGCCTGCGCCCTCCTCTCCTATCTTTCCATGTCGCTATCCCCCCGGCGTCGCTATCAGCAACGCGCCCTGTCTTCCATGGCAAGGGCAAGGGCGCGATGCGATGACCATCACTTAGCCCAATTTCACTGCCTTTGCCTCGTCGACTGCGACGGCTCTTTCAAGATCCTTCCAGTGTCGGATCGCGCACCATATTCACTACGGAGATGAATCACCATCGCAACAGCCCATCACAACATCCCCACTCCCAGCTCCGCTCCTCAGCGACCGCCCCTTTCCACATCACGTACCAGCACTCTTTGTGACTGCGCGCTACTGAACCGCCTGCCACATTCCCTCTGATTATGTTTACTGATTGAGCATTGCCTCCCATTAGATCTCGATATCCAAATCTAGCTCCGTCTCACAAAACCAGCCAAAATGGGCCACGAAGATGCTGTGTACCTCGCCAAGCTCGCCGAGCAGGCTGAGCGCTACGAGGGTACGTCTGACACCACCAATGCGACGATCGCGGCCACGAAAGTGGTACTCGGCCACGCCAGAATCGACACTGACGGGCAGCATTACAATAGAGATGGTCGAGAACATGAAGATTGTCGCCTCCGAAGACCGCGACCTCACCATTGAGGAGCGCAACTTGCTGTCTGTCGCCTACAAGAACGTCATTGGTGCTCGCCGTGCCTCGTGGAGAATCGTCACCTCCATCGAGCAGAAGGAGGAGTCCAAGGGCAACTCCTCTCAGGTCGGCCTCATCAAGGAGTACCGCCAGAAGATCGAGGCCGAGCTTGCCAAGATCTGCGACGACATCCTCGACGTCCTCGATGCCCACCTCATCCCTTCTGCCAAGTCTGGCGAATCTAAGGTTTTCTACCACAAGATGTACGTACAAAATGTTACAAACGTCGACGAAAAAGAAGATCTGGGCAGGCTTGCTGATGCCCACACAGGAAGGGTGACTACCACCGCTACCTCGCTGAGTTCGCTATCGGCGACCGCCGCAAGGACTCTGCCGACAAGTCTCTCGAGGCTTACAAGGCAGCTACCGAGGTCGCCCAAACCGAGCTGCCTCCTACCCACCCCATCCGCCTGGGTCTCGCCCTTAACTTCTCGGTCTTCTACTACGAGATCCTGAACGCCCCCGACCAAGCTTGCCACCTCGCCAAGCAGGCCTTTGACGATGCCATTGCCGGTGAGTGCGCGTGGAAAATGAATAGCGCCATGCAGTATCGCTGATTCGTCTCCAACTTACAGAGCTTGACACCCTCAGCGAGGAGAGCTACAAGGACTCTACTCTCATCATGCAGCTCCTCCGCGACAACCTCGTAAGTTTGGACTTCTTTCTCTGCGCGATACACACCTCACTGACTACAATCAACAGACCCTTTGGACTTCGTCCGAGGCCGAGCCCGCTGCCGAGTCCACCACCGCTGCTCCGGAGGCTGAGAAGCCCGCCGAGACGGCTGCTGCCACCGAGGAGCCCAAGGCTGCCGAGTAAGATTGACCCTGGCTCTTCAAGAGATGATACACAAAACTGGGCACTCGTCGGAGCCCGGCGGACACGGTTTGTTGCGCGGAGTCATCCATTACAAGAAGTCTCGGTCTGAGTTCAGCATGTTATTTCCTCACCGGCAACCAAATTGTGACGACAGTTGGCCCTGAATTCTTCTACTCCTCAATGGGAATCTTTGAAGAAAGAAGTGAGCTCGCTGGAATTAGTCACAATGCTGCTGCCTTTTAGACTCTAATGCCGTTCCGCCTGGACACCAATAAAGAAAAAAACCTTTTCACATGCCAGCCATGCCTGTATTGTCAATTTGCTCACCTCCTTCCAATTCCAAGATGTGATGACGAGCAAAGCTCGGGTCAAAGCTTGGATGCAGGAACGGATGCATCCTAATGTTGTGAAATCAGTTTCGGTTTTATCGGTAGGAAATGCATGCAGTGTGACACAAATCGAGCCGCGGCTTGCAGTGCCCACTACATCCAGTTGCATTCACTAATGATTTGAGCAAGTCGTGTCGCCAGCGCACAGATCGTTTTTCAATGTATTCCATTTTTTGCTTTTTTGAATTCATTGCCCTCCTAGCTGCCCCAATGGGGTCATTGGGAAACTGGGCAAGTTTGCCTAACTGACACATCTTATTACGATATCTGACTCTCCGAGTAGATTCCGTTTCTAACTACCGAGAAAGAGCAACTTGCTTCTCCATCGTGAGGGGCACCATGGGGGGAGTCGTAGATAGTGCCCGCCATGACGTATGTTTTCTATAAGGTCACATATTGGTGCCCTACGACACGATCAAGTCCGCTGCGATCCAGCACGATGGATCGGAGCTGAAGTTGCAGCTGCTAAGAGGGCTCTCCTCATTACTGCACGAATCCCGAGACCTAGCACTTAGGACTCGGACGGTTCAAGAGTAACACCACTTAAGAAGAGGTCAGTACAGGCACAATCTTGATAAATGACTTGAACAAGAGAGAACTTACGCGGTAATAGTAGCCCAGCCAATTAGACGCCAGTGCTTCTCAATACGTCTGGAAAGAGCAATCTTCTCGCCAAGGTTTGTGCAGGCAGGCGATGTGAGGACCAGCTTAGCAGCATCTTGCTTGATGGCGGCAACCTTGGCACCTGTCGAAGTCGAACCAATGTTGACCATGAGCACCTCGTTCTTGGCCAGCTTGGCGACCTTGGCCTGCTTGCCGTCCGCAGTCCGGACACCAAGAAGGCGCTTGAGCAGGTAGAAGTTGACCTCGATCTCGCTATAGATGGCGGGGAGACGTCCCTTCAGACCGAGCACAAAACCAACGAGACGATCGGCACGGCAGAGGGTAGGGTCGATACGAGTACCGACACCAATCAGGCCACCGGGCACGGCGTACTTGAGATCGTTGAACTCGGAGTTGAGCGAGACGATTCTACTGCAGATAGGCTTGCACTTAAGCGCGCCCTTCTCATCACGGGTGACGATACCTGGCCGAATCTCGATCTCGTCGCCGAGCTTGAGAACACCGTGCAGAATGGAACCACCCGCAACACCACCCTTGAGCTCGTCAATCTCAGCACCGGGCTTGTTGACGTCGAAGGAACGGATAACCATCATGTGTGGCTCCTGGGTGAAATCTCTGGGGGGAACAGGGATGGTGTTAACGATAGCCTCGTTGATGGCATCGATGTTGAACTTTAGCTGAGCGGAAATAGGGATGATAGGCGATTTAGCGGCAGGCGTGCCTCTAACAAACTTCAGGATAGACTGGTAGTGTTGTTGAGCAGCCTCCTCGCGCATAAGGTCGACCTTGTTTTGGAGAATGATGATCTTGTCGAGCTTCATGATCTCGATAGCAGCCAAGTGCTCTGATGTTTGCGGCTGCGGCACAGTTTCGTTACCGGCGATGAGTAGGAGGGCGGCGTCCATGACAGCAGCACCTGACAACATGGTGCTCATGAGAATATCGTGACCAGGGCAATCGACGAAACTGGGTATCACAGCAAATGTTAGATGTGGCTGGCCTTCCCCTTATAATTTTCCTTCCTGATGCGACTGGGAGACTCACGAAACGTGGCGCAAAAGTCTGTAAGTACCACTGCATCCCTCTCTCTCGCAAGGAGGGTCAACCTCCTTCTCACTCTTGTAGCTGCGGTAGCATGTCGGGCGCGGGCACTCGGCGCTGTCGCACTTGTAGATCTTGGCGTTGGCATAACCAAGCTTGATGGTAATGTTGCGGATAAGCTCGTTCTTGAAACGGACAGTTTGGACACCGGAGATGGCCTTGACGACAGTCGACTTGCCGTGAGCGACGTGGCCGATTGTGCCAATGTTAATGGTCGCCTGGCGGGCGATAATCTCTGGGGTCAACGGGCTGAGCGTGCTCAGGTCGAGGTCCTTCGCATCGGTCTGAGGAGGGAGGGTTGGCCTTTGCACTGGAGCGGGCGCTGGCGTAGCAGACTTCTTCATCGCCGACTTGAGCGGCTTCTCTGTTGTAATCTCCTCGCCCACGAGCTCCTCCTCATCGGGAGACTCGTTGCCCGAGTCGGAGTGCTCCGACTCCAGGTCGTTGCCAAACTTGTCCGCCATGATTGGGCTTTTTTTAGTCGTCTGCTGGGCTTTACGTTCCGAGGATTGTGGAGTCGTCAATGCCGGGAGGTGCAGGCGCGGATATGGTCGCGAGCGGGTAGTTGTCGCGAATGCGTACGATGAATTCCGACGTCGTCGCGGGGCACAAGAAACGGATTAATTTTGTGGTCAGTGGCGAGCGGATGGACAGAATAAGCTGAGCACACCCCGCCTAGTACAGTGGGGGTGAGCATGCTATTTTCTTAGGCCGTTTCAAGGGCAGGCTCGAGGGGCACTGGTTGCACTTGCAGGTATGACTCCTCGATGATTAGGTAATCTTCAATCGTTGGCGGGGCAGGAGCAAGTGCAATGAAGTTTCAGCTCCACCATTACATTTCGCAAGATGCAAGTGCATGAAAACCAGCTTGGGCTATAGAGCTTCTAGAACTCGTGGTGGGCAAATGCTCGGTACGTTTATGCACAATGTCGGAGGACTTGGCGGAATAAGCTTGCCGACCTCCCTTGATATTTATTTGGAAATGGATACCAGGAGAGTGTTCAAAATTCAGAGTTTGAAATATCTGGATAATAGAGGTCCAGAGATATGGGAGGAGGAGGTGTGAAGGTAGAGGTGTTGCAGACCTCTTCGTGTAATTTAGAGCTCTCGCTTTCTCTCCAAGCTATGAGGATCTTCCGACCAATCGCCTTTCAGACACTGTTAATTGTAGAACACTAGACACCACGTTGCACTACGCCAGTATGCTCTTTCTAAGAATCCTACACGCCTTCCATGAGATTTCCTGTTCTGTGGTCGTTCGGGCTTTCATCCGATTTCCAGAGCACAAAATATACACACTGGGACTCTTCCCAGCTGCTTGAAGTATAAGTGTCTTAGTCGCAATCGCAGTTATCGTAAGTAATATCGTCCTTCCAATACTATAAAGAGAGCTGGTTAAGTTGTCCAAGGGTCTTAGACATCCACAACTTTGAAGTACTGACATGTATGCGATGCATACGTTTCACTTTTGATCAAGGGTCAGAACCTTGCAGAGATGAACCTCATCCTACGGCAAGGGAAAATACAGGATCTGCACGAAGGGCTCGCCGTGGAACAGCCACGGACATACAAAGCCCCTACGACGTTCAATGTTGGATTTATTCCCACAAAAGCCCGCAGCTGCGAGATTGGAGACATCAAGTCTCTTTGACTGCTTCCGTGTACCTTGATTGGATTCATCATGGTCAAAATCCTGGAACAGGTTGATCAGCGAGCTGGACGTTGTCCTTGCCGTTTCCCGCCATGCTTGACTTGCGCTCCATTTTCGCCCGGTCCAAAGTATAGCAGCATTGACTATGCGATACCCCAACCTTACCCGATGAAAGGTAGGTCCTTGACCATACACGTGTAATTACGCATCGTCACCGATGTGTTTGACTGCTGACACAACTGTGTCTCGGGGATATTATAAAGACGAAAGAGCAAACGTCCGGCACTTGGGGCAGCCTCACGTTGCCGAGATTCGTACGACTTGAAAATGCGCTAGATGTGCAACCCAAATGAGTTGTCAGAGTGTCATTGCCTCATGTGGGTGAGATAGTGTCGAAGCCACAACTGCGACAGTCGCCTAAAAATAGTCCTGCATGGCTGAAGCAGTGTTTGAACATGTGTGTATTAATCGTGGTGGGATGGATGCAGACGATGGCACGCTGACGACATAGTCTTTGAAGGTGTGAAGCTGGCCGTGTGAGTAGTGTGCGGCCTTGCGTGGAGAATGGTGGTGTCGACCTTTTCGGCCCGCCAGCAGTGGGCGGGCAATTGCACCAGGCGACTGGGTCTGTCGAACGACACGTGGTGCTCGTGGCCTTAGTGACGGTTTTATGACGAACCCAAAAAGGTTCTGTTACTCGTACGGAAGCAAGTGCGGAACGCATGTAAGACATCATCCCAACCTTGGAACTGTGCGTTGCCCACGGAAGAATTGTCGATAATGGTCTATTTTTGGGGGTTGCAATTCCACCCGCTTTGGAGAGTGGCTTGCATCTTTTGCCTTTTGCCTTTTGCCAGCAGCTACCACCATCACCACCACCACCACCACCACGAACAGCTGAGGCTAGAGGAAAGGCGAGCACAACTCCATAATTCCCAGGCGAGCGTTGCAGTCAGTCACTCACACCTGAGCAGGCTTGGTGTGCATGCGCAGGTGTGTCTGTGGCCCGACATCCCCGATCTGACGAGGGGCTGGCCAATCCATGGGACCCTGTAAGCGCGCATGGCACAGGATTGTGCAGGTGGGGGCCAGTGCAGAGAGCGGCCATCACCTCATCCTCGCTTCCTATTGGCTGGCCCGTGAGGGGACGGGCGCCAGCAATAGTGTGTGCTTGCCAATCACCTGGGCAGACTCGAGCGGGATACAGGGGTGCGACGTTGCCTGCCGCCCGCTCCTGCCAATCAAGGCTTCAGTTGGCTTAGCGTTTGCCTTGGCTCCGCTACGAGATGCTGGACCCTGTCCTGTTCGAGTTCCCGCCCGCCTGGACACTGACTGCACTTACACAACTCCCACCGCAACCACCAGTCCATCGTCGCTCTGCCAGCACTTGGGCCCTGACGCCGCGTGTCCTCCAGCCTGCGGTCGCAAGCTGATTCATCCCAGGGCTGGAGGCAGCCTTGTACCCACAGCACCAAGAGAACTACTGTGGCGTTATTCAGCGTTCTAAAGCTGGGTGCAAGATGTCCAAGATGTCGCCTCGCAGCACAGCGTGGGAGCGGCAGCGGCATCCGCATGTGGAGGCCGGGGTATTAGGACCTCGAGGAATTTGGCAGGACTCACACCAAGGTGGTTGGTCGTGTGCTGCCGGGGGTCTGCCAGGCTCTGCCAGGCTCTATCTCGGTGGGTGACCAGACGCTCGCTCGGCTTTGTTGGTCCCTTCACGGCAACGGCCTTTCGTCGTCCGCAAAATCGCCATCCAACAACAGATTCAAAACTCAGGGTTCCCTAAGACCTTTGTGCTCCGCGTAGCTCAGACAGAAGCCTCGTCATCTTTGACCAGTTTCATCAGGTATGAGCATTTGCACCGGCGCCTCGCCTCTCCTGTGACAGGCGACACCATCCTGGACGAGGCGTGCCCGTGAGTCTTGGACGGGCGCGTAGCTGATCGCTGAACGAGGATTCGGCAGCTCTGGCCCATTCGAGAATGCCATCTTGCAGCCAGCCTATCAGCAGCTGTGTCTAAGCACCGGGCTCTTGACTTGCTACCCATCGGCCCACCATCCCAGTCGTTCCCGCTCAACCCTTGCAGGCGCCTCGCCCTCCCACCTGGACAAGCTCCAATAGCCGGCCTCGCCTCTCACCGGGCGGCTAACACCTAAAACCACCAAGCTCCCCTCGCCAACGGCCCTCAAGAACCTGTTCCCTCGTCAGCTGGTCTCTTCCGTCTCGTCTCGTCTCGTCTCGTCGTCGTCGTCGTCGCGTTCTTCCCTGCCGACCGGTACGGTCTTGAGCGCATCCAACACAAAGAGCACCATCACCAAAGTGCTTCTTCAGCTCAACGCTTGGATCAGTAACTCATCTTCTTCAACAACACAGCACAATGGCGCCTCAGGATGAGCGGAGGCGACCCGCCGCGCTCAAACTCGCCCCTTCTCGCTCATCTTCCTCGGGCTCTTCATCATCACAGTCTTCTCTGAAGCAGCCGAGGACTCCCAGATTCGCCGAGGCCACCACAGTCTACTCGCCCATCGAGCACAAGGCGCTTCCCTTCAGTGACAGGTCACAGCCTCAACAGCCACAACCCGCCGATGTTGGATTTGGCTACATTGGTTCTGGTAGCCACCGAGAATCAGTCACCATGCCCATGACACCAGCTTCACCACTGAAGAGTGCCATGAGGGTACCAGGTACCCCGGCTCGCAAGTTCGAGAACCCCCTCAGCCCGACATTCCGTGAGGAGGAGATCTTGGAGAAGCGTGAGAAGGACACCGACTTGGAGCAAGCCAAGGACGTGGTGAGTAGCCAGCATACTTGACAACTGCTACGAACAAGGATCAACCACTAATCAATCATTCTCACAGAGCATGAAAGCTAAGGTCAGAATGGCCAAATTCGCTCTTCGTGGCATTGGCTTCAGCTGCTCACTCATCATCCTTGCTATGGGTGCTTCTTCTTTCGCCATCTTCCGTGCAACAAAAACTCTCGCTGCTCAGAACGGCTTGCCGCCGTGGGCTCAGAATACCCAGATCTGGCCACAAATCGTCACGCTGGTCGCTTCCTGTATCTCACTGCTTGGCTGCATCCTCATCTTCGTTGGTTACTGCCGTGGAGGTCACCACCGTGCCGAGAAGGTCGGTGTCTACTACACCCTGTTCGCCGTAGGCTGGTTTGTCTTTTCCATGTGCATGTGGGCTGCTACCGCTGGCGCCCTCCAATTCAGCAAGGGAAATAGCGGCAATCAGGACATGTGGGGATGGTCTTGTGTTGACAACCACCGTGCCGACCTATTCTCCGACAAGATCGACTACGCACTTGTGTGCCGGCTTCAGGTAAGCTTTCAGACTGTTGCCTCTCGACTTCGATCCTCCAGCATACTGACTTGGGCTTTCAGAACTGGTCTCTGATCTGCATCATCATCGAGGTCGTCGTTGATGTTATCAGCATCGCTCTTTACAGCATTGTCTTCTGGCGATACTACAGCAAGCGCAAGCTCATGAAGTCCATGGACTTGCGTGACCGTGCCCGTTCTGACCTCTACCTGGCTCAGCTTCGCACGCAGTCCGCCCCCAACACTCCTGGATTTGGTCCCAAGTCTCCGGCTTTCTCGCAATTTGGTCCCAAATCACCTGCTTTCTCGCAGTACGCCATGTCGCCGCGCTTCCCGCCAACTGCTTTCAAGTCACTGGGCGATATCGCCGAGTCGCCGGCATTCACACCCGCACCAGCTGCTGAGCCACAGTCTGCATTTGCCGCCCCGAAGACCGCCAGCAGCCCGAAGGCATTTGTTCTGCAGGCACCTCCTACCAAGGCTCCATCTGCGACACCTAAGCTTGGTGGGCTGAAGACGCCGACGACTCCTAGTGCCCCTGCGTCGGCACAGAACATCAACGAGCACGGCCCAGTGGCCTCTGGGGAGCAGATCTATGAGGCAGTGCCAATTCCTGGTGCCTACACGGATCAGGCTTTCAAGAGTCCCTCAGCGAACCAGACAACGTTCGGATTGGCCCAGTGATTGGCCTTGGTGATGCATTTTTCAAGTTGAGGGCCGATGATATATGTACAGACGAGACGATTTTCTTTGTTTAAACAAGGCTATTTATAGGGTATTTCGAGGCGTTTAAAGGCGGCAGGTTCTCCGACATTCAGATACCTTTTGGGACATTACTTTCTACCACACAAGATGGTATTCACGGCAAAGCTAGCTAAATTGCATGCTGCCTCTTTCTCTTCTTCACAAACGCCATATTATGCGGGCCAAAGGCCTGCTGTATAATTCACAAATACGCATGACCATCAAGCACCCTTTCAATTGAAAAGTCCAATTAAATTTGATTTTGACTTTGTCTTTCCAACGGTGGATTGGAACGTATAGACCAAACTACAGAGACCCCAGGAGTCGGGGACCTCTTCAAAGAATCGTCCGGCTGACTCATCCAATCACCCCAGTTGGGTGGCTGTTGTGAGCTGGTACTCCAGGCTGGCACGAAGGTGGGGCCAAGTATGAGGTCCTGTCGAACGTCATTTCCAAGCTTGCTCCTTTTTCCCACATTGCTATTCACAGAAATACTACGTTCACGACTCTGTTGCTAACGCATGAATCCCTTCTAAACACACTTGTTATTGTTGTACGATACTCCATAATAGCTCTCAATTCTCACATTCCTTACATCTATATCCATTTCACTATTTCTTTCCACCTCGTCCACGGCTGAGGGGCCACTTCTGCAGTGCTCGAGTAGCTCCTTCCCCCCCTTAACCACGATCTGACCTTGGAACTGGCCACACCACACCACACCACACACCAACCCCACGTCACCAATCGCATCAATGGCAGCTTCCATGCAGCGCATGCTCTGGCGGCAGGTGGCCACGAAGACTGCGCCTGCCTCGATTTCTCAGGCTGCCGCCAGGACCGCCTCAACATCGTCATCCTCTTTCGCGACCACATCTTTCAACACCTCCTCGCGAGTTCTCCGTGCTACCGCTCAGCGCCAGCCCCGGTTCTCCAACGCTCCTCCTCGCCGCACGTACAGCAGCACCGACCCTCCCAAGGGAAACAACGCCGCTGTCAAGTTCTGGCCTTTTGTCCTTGTCATTGTTGCTGGTTCTGGCGGCTACGCCCTGCTAGTGAACAAGAAGGCCGGTAAGTCTCAAACACAAAGTCCCACGATTCACAGCAAGAGGAGAACAGAGCACTGATAACATGTTCCTCATGTTAGACGCCATGAAGCAGAACGCCCAGATTGGTGCCCCCGACAAGGCTACACCCGCCTTCTCGCCTGATGATGTAACCGTCGTCTTCGTCCTTGGCGGACCCGGCGCTGGCAAGGGCACCCAATGTGCTAACCTCGTCCGGGAATATGGCTTCACCCACCTTTCTGCGGGCGACTTGCTTCGTGCCGAGCAGGAGCGCCCCGGTTCCCAATTCGGCGAGCTCATCAAGAACTACATCAAGGAGGGTTTGATTGTGCCACTTGAGGTGACTGTCGCGCTGCTCGAGAACGCCATGACTGAGGCAATCGATCCAAGCGGCAAGGGCCAAGTTGCGGGCAAGAAGGGCAAGTTCCTCATTGACGGCTTCCCCCGCAAGTTCGATCAGGCCGTCAAGTTTGAGGAAGTGGTCTGCCCAGCTCGGTTCGTGCTCTTCTTCGACTGCCCCGAGGAGGAGATGGAGAAGCGCCTGCTTGAGCGCGGTAAGACGAGCGGACGTGCCGATGACAACGCCGAGTCGATCCGCAAGCGCTTCCGAACGTTCATTGAGACCAGCATGCCCGTCGTCGACTACTACGAGAAGCAGGACCGTGTCATCAAGATCGATGCCCGGCAGAAGCCGACTGACGTCTACAAGAAAACTAAGGCTGCCCTCACCGACCGCCTCGGCAAGGACCTCTGAAGCTCTAGATCTTAGGAGAAAGTGGCATAGATCTGCGCTATCACACTTAGCTGTGCAGTAGCACACCTGAGCAGCAGAAAACAAACTGACGCAAATTCGCCGGCTTCATTATACACCTCATAATACAATATAAACATCAGCACGCCCGGTGCGCTTGGGCATTCCTGTTTCTTAAACCTCTGCGTAGAGAGACCCAATAGAATCACGAAAACATTTCAAGACAACGTTTGCATAATCGAAAACAGTTGAACATACACAAACTTGCGGTTCGTGATCATTGCGCATACTCCGGCTTGGTCGGGCATTTTTGTGATGGAATGGGGTTCTTCAGCGCGATGTGAGTCGACCAGGAGAATGGTCTATGTCTTGGGGCATTTTCTTCATTTTTTTCCTCTCTTGTGGAATGTGTTTTTTCTATGCCATGACTTTTGGTGATATCAAAACTTCACGATTATGCTTTCTATCCTCCCTCTGCTCGGCACCATTCTCCCTTTAGTCATCATCATCTGTCCTCTCCTTCCGCGGCGGCCTCTCGCCACGGCGGTTGCCCCGCTCGCCCGTCGGGACACCACCCATACCAATACCGGCCAGCTTGCGCTCGATGTCCTCCTGCTCGCGCTTGCGCTGCGCGTCGGCATTGGCCTGCTCGCGGCGCAGAGTGCCGATAACGGTTGTGAAGACACCTTTCCACAGGTCCAGGCGGTCGCTGAGCTCGCGCCACTGCTTCTCGCCAAAGACGCGATACGTTGTCTTGTGGACGAGGAAGAGCTGCTTCTGTTGCGATAACCGACCCTCGACGAGGCCTGCCCGGATGACGTCGATAGTCCAGATCTCAACCTGCTCTTGGGGAATATTGAGAGCCTTGGCGATCGCTTGGTACGGGATCTCCCGGCTTGAGATGCTCGCGGCGAGACTGGCGAATGTAAGGAGACGCATCTTGCGCGTCAACTTCTCGTCATCGAGATGCTCCTTCTCTATAAAACCCTCGTGCTCCTCGCAGAAATCTGTGTAGTCCTCAAGATCCTTCTCGGCGAAAATATCAAGAAGTTCTGAGTAGACGGGATGTGATTCAGAAAGAGCCTGGACGGCAGGGATGGCCCGCAGACCCTGGAAGTCGAATTGTGTAGGGGAGGAGATGGAGGCTCTAACGGCACGCAGGGAGAGCTGTTGCGCGGCCTCGGACTTGGCGCCGTTCTCGTCGAAGGTGTTGAGTGCCTTTATCGTGTACTCGGCAGCGGCCCTGGCAGTTCGCGAACCAATGTTAGTCAGTTTGCTTCATCCTCCTAGAAACGAGCAATGAAAATCCACATCATAAGGGGATAGACTCACTCTTGATCGCCACCCTCAGACGCGGTCTCGGCAATCTGTTCATAGAGCTTGCGCTGCTCCTCGTCGGAAGTCTTCCATTGCTTGAACCATGTCTCGAGGTGGGGCAGGTACCGTTTGACGACGTCGAACATGCTGTTCTGCTTGAGGAACCGCAGAATGGTGGTGAAGACGCTGTACCGCAGAGCGTTGTCGGGCTTGAGCATGTTGAAGATGTTTGTAAGGGCACTGAGCGCAAGGCCAGGGCCGTTGGTGGGCGACGAAGTGATGGGCTTGAGCAGGTTCTCGCAGACGCGGGGCAGCAGGTCGTTGGGCTTGTCGGACTGGAGGACGAGGTAGACGAGCAGGTTGTACGCGGCAGTGAACTCCTTCTCGGGCATGCTGTTGAGCGCTGAGGAGGCGACAATGATCTTCTTAAGCACATCGTCCTTCTGGTCCTTCTCAAGCAGAGGCTTGACGTCGTCGCTGATGTTGAGGTAGTCGGCCATCTCCTGCGCCAGCTCCGCGAAGGAGCCGTCGACAAAGACGAGCTGGGGCTGGGCGGGGGCAGCCATGGTGGACAAAGTCGACGACGTGCCTTGACTTCCTATCCGATTTGGTGGACGATGTGATCCTTTATAAAAGGTCGGTTCGAGGTGTGGCACCGATATCTTCGTGAAGGTAGAGACAAGAAACGGCGACCAGCGGGGCGGCAGAGAGACCTTTCGTAGCTTGTTTGGCCCTGGTTGGCGAGGCGAAGTCGACGATGTGCCGGTGCCGGTTGTGTAAGGACGGGATTTCGACCTTGTATGGGGTGGTTTGGCGGCGGGTTGCTCGTGCAGGCTCTGCTGCGGGTGCTGCTCTGGTAGCTGGATACTGCGTGCTGGTTCGCTCAGTCGCCAGGCACTGCGGGACGGGCGTGCCTGCGCTGTCTCGACGAGGGGGCCGCCCTGGCAATTTCTTAGCGCGGGAGGCTGCCCCTCCAAAGATTTTGAACAATCTGGTCGTGGCTGCCAAAGTTGGTCTTGGTGGGCTGCCCAGTTGGCAAGCGAAGATTAACCGGGCCTGGCTCGTCCGACCCACTTTCTTCGCTCTTCACTCCTGGGCCTCAGTGTCAAGGCTCCCAAGCCATTTGTTATGCATCGTACAATGCCGCTCAGTGGTCGGATCAGCCAGCAACATCGTCAGACTCCGCTAAGCAGGATCAACGCAATGTCCGATGTGTACGTTGCTGCAAGAAAGCTCACTGCGCACTATCTGTCCGCTATCCCACTGCACAACAGATCACCAACTCTGACATCTTGAACGCCATAAAACGACACCATGACGGCCTACACCTGAACATTCTTCGAGCAGGAATACAGCCAGCAGCGGATGTTCACACTGACAAGCCTGTCAACTCGCCGTGGACTCCGTACGCGACCTTCTTACAGCCTTGCCTCTTCCGACGCGCGCGTCTTGCTCTGGAATCCTCAACCTGGCAGAACCAGCTTCATAAAATGTAATGAAGCTGTCATGACACAGACAATTCAGCTAGCGACCGCATTGGAAACGAACTTAGTGATATGCGCCATGTAAATGACCACAGCCCTACTGTAAAGAACGATGAACTTCGCGGCCCACGCTCCCGTGATGTAATCACATCAAGTCATTTCTTATCATCTCACGCTACGCAGAGAATCAATCCTGTTCCTGGCGCATTGAGGTTCACACACAACTTGGTAGGACAATAGGGAGCACCACATACTCCGTAGACCTCAAGGCTTGCGGGGCCCAAGCTCTGCGGTAGCTCTATGCCCGTTGAAGCTCACGGATCGCGAACCGAGCTCCTGCAGGAACAAACACAAATACGGAGTAGGCATTCCGTCTGTTCTCGACTGGTCGTGGACGGACGTCTCAAATTGCGGCAGCTATAGAGAGGCCCATGCGATTATCTAACGCGATTTGGGATGGACAGTAGGCTCATGATCACCATGGACGTGCTCGCGCCTCAGGACCAAGACCCCACCCCCAGCTGTTTCATCTTTAGAACGACGTCGAACCCTGCGATCGACAAATGACACGCTTGGCGGGCCTGAAGCTGCAATGCAAATACATGGGCAAGGCCAGACGCAGGGGCGGCGCATCTCCACCAGGGCTGACGCAATGACGACCGAGGGGCACTCTTGAGCATATTAGCTAGCCTGGTGGTTCGTCCGGGCGCTCGAAGGACAAGATTGCATCGTTGCCGGCAGCCACTGGCCGGGTAAGCCAGGTGCGTCGGCCGAAATCATGACCTTGAAGCGCGAACGAAGAAGGCGGCCGTGCCCTCTTTCGGCCAATGTTTATTAAATCATGTCGTCTCCAGCCAAGATAGCCCTCTGGTGGAGGGTGGTGGTGCTTGCTCACAGTGATTTGCTTGACAGGCTGGGTTATCCATCCCATCTCTCTACCCTGGGGGATCTTGACATCGACCTCGGCACTCGACAGACGACCAACAGACAGCCCAATGCATGGTAGGCAGACCGCACATCCGGTTTGAGTGGCTGACACGATGATTCCACACACCTGGCAACATGACCATGACCAAGAGACGGCGGCACTCCCTAGACTTCCAACTTTGACGAGATTTCACGATGGGGAAGGTCGAGATCCCCCTCCCGTGCGCCCGCCCACCAGGTCTAGCGCCAGCACGCCAAGGCCGTTGACGCGGGAGAAAGAAATGCAGCTGGGCGTGTCAGCGTGGTCGCGAGGACCTCTGGTGCCAAAAACGCCGTTCTTGTGGGACGAGTCGGGCGGCAACGGAGTGCGCGGCGGCATCGGGATGTATACGTACAGCATCACCAGCGTCCAGAGCCAGAGCCAGAGCCAGAGCCAGAGCCAGAGCCAGAGCCAGAGCCAGAGCCAGAGCCAGAGCCAGAGCCAGAGCCAGAGCCAGAGCCAGAGCCAGAGCCAGAGCCAGAGCCAGAGCCAGAGCCAGAGCCAGAGCCAGAGCCAGAACCAGAACCAGAACCAGAAGACATCAAAGGCCAAGGGCCAGACGTGGCGGCCGTCGACGGCCATCAAGACAATGGCCGGCCCCTTGTAAGTGTTGCTTGTCTCTCAGTCATGTTGGTCTTTTCCACTGTTTTTCAGGTCGACTCGCTGGGAATGAATCTCCCTGGTCTTGCAGCCACACAGGACGTCTCCCCAGCCCTGGTGGTCTTGCAGTTCCAACACTCAGCCCCCGGTGGGTGGCCAGATGGATGGCCAGATGGGTGGCCAGATGGGTGGCCAGAGGCTCCCAGGTTGTGTTGTTGGGGCTGCTGCTTAGCACAACCGCCCAGCCTGCGAGCCATTCATTGGATATGGTGGTCCAGCAGCCGGGCTTGCACTGCGGCCTAGACGAGAGCAGGCTTCGTTGGGCAAGCGCGACAACGACCTCTGGGTGCGCACTGGGAACTGTGTCTGTTGGTCCCGAGGTCCCTCCCTCTGCACGGGGAATCCTGCGCATCTGTGCTGCGGGCCTTTGCGTGTCCCAAGTTGACAGAAGCGCGCCCGCCCGTCAGCAAGCACCAGCTTGCCTACAACGTCCTGTTTGCCGCCCGTTGCTACTTGAGTTCGTGGCCTCGCACGACTTTCTCCTCCTACCTCTCCTTCTCATGATATCTTTTGAGACCCTCGCTCTCTTTCCCCTTTGCACTATTTCTCCGCGCCGGCACAACAGCTTGGGAACAGGACCGTCTGCGCCATGCTGGCCCCACGATCCCATCGAGGCCGTGCGACTCGAGAGCCCCCGCGGCCGGGACCATCACAAGCTGGCGCTCACTACCACGAGTCCTACAACCGGCGACGAGACTCGCTGGGAGTTGCAAGCCAGTACGGCCGCCCGACTTCATCCATCTATTCACAACCGTCCCCCGAGGCTGCCGTGCTCGCCGCCCAGCACCTCCGCCGAGACCATGGCTACGGTTACCATCAGCGCGATCCTCTCGAGATCTCGCCGCCAAGCTCTCCAGACATTGCGAGCCCCAGGAACGGGTAAGCAGCCACAATGTTGCCACCCTACGTCACGACAGCCCCAGGACAGGCCTCTTTGCCCTCGTTCAAGTGATCGACCAGGGCCTGGATTGCACCTACAGAGCTACTCCACGATGGTGTTGCGCCTTCATCAACTCTGGAGTTGAATAAGGCCGCCTACCTCTTTTGGGCCGAGCCAAGGTCAGGGTCCAGTCTGGGGCTTGGACTATGATACCCACTGTTTCACATCACGCTCCTTAATAGTCCTCGGGCGCTGCGCATCATTCCGCACCATACCCACGACGACGCCGGCACTCGTTCTTCTTTCCTCTGATTTTCCTTGCCCAGCTTCATGTTTTGCATCGCTCGTTGATCGAGCAGCTGGAGATTGGCTAACACGAGCAACCCACTCGCAGCTGCGCCCGCGACGTATCTCCCATGGACGAACCGGACGACATGGCCCAAGCCTCAGCCAACGGCTATAGCTATGGCGCTCCGGCGCAGCGCGGTACCGAGCCTCGCAGCAGCATCTCCACCATGCGCCGGGAGCGCCGCAAGAACAGCGACGCCGCCCGCCTCGTCCTCCGCGAAAAGGCATCCAAGGAACGCCTGAATCAACACCAGCACCAGCTCCAAATCCAGTTCCAACAGCGGCTGCATGGTCAAACAGCGCACTGGAATTCCCGGCCTGCTGAGCCGGCAACCACAGACAAGGGCCCCAAATTGCAGGTCGGCCCGCAGGCAAATGCCAGCCGCAACGGCCACGGCACGCCGCCAGATTCGGGACCGCCGCAGCAGCAGAAGGATCCATTCGGGCCTCGGGTCAACCGCCGCATCCCGACCACAACGTCCGAGGCAGAGCGGCAACCTCATCCACGGCCGGCTTGGCAAGGAGGTAGCGGTCGCATGGTGTTGGCCGAACCGCTGCACGATGCGCAGAATGCACCGCCGCTCGTGCCCCCTCTACGGAATGTGAACCGTCTTCCGTCTGGACACAACCCGCCTCCCGCTACCCGAGGTATCAATCGCGTGATGTCCCCTTTGCTGTCCCCAGCGCAGCCCACGACAAGCAGCGGAGGATTGAATCCGACGACAGTTGCCCCTTCCGCATCCAGAAGCTGGTCCGGCGCAACTGCCAGCCCGGCGGTTCAGGCCCCTTCGGCCCCTTATCCAAGCCCCCCGCCGGAAGGAATGGGATCTCCCGCACACTCAATGCCATCCAAAACCCCAGCACCACCACAGCAGCTGCGAACCACACAGACACAGGCACCTCCACCTCAGCAGACGCGGCAACGCCAAGCTTTATTGCAGCCTCAGACAGACGCACCGGACGTAAGAGACACCCTCAACTTACCCTCCACGGAGAAGGCCATAAGACGCAAGGCCCCAGCCGGTCCTGGCCATCGCCCACAACCTTCGTGCTCGTCCTCTGTCTACTCCCAAGCATCTCAGCCACACACGTCAGTCACACCAGCTCCACAACCAACCACACCAGAACACCAGTCACGCTCAGAGGCACTGTTTGGCTACGGCACTTCAGCTCGGATAGAGCAAGCCGCCGAAGCGCAGCCATCCAGCCCTGCAACGTCTTCTGCCTTGGACCGCGAGCAATCCATTATGGACGGTGATGAAGGTCAAGATCCACGATCACCTCCCATTGACAACGTCGTCAAAATCGACATGAGCTCTCCGTACCAGCGTAGAGCACACTCCCTCGGAGCTGGAGCTGGAGATTCAACGAACAAAGCTCTGCCCAAGCATGGCCCTTTCAGTACCGGAGCCAATAGCCCTACTACTTCATTTTCTTCAGAGTTCAAGTGTCTGCCGCCAGCGCCACCCGAGGACGAGGCCAAAGACCGCATATCACAGCTGAATGCCAAGCTGTCAGCCCTCGCCAATCGACGTCTCAACATCAACACAGCGATCAAGCAAATGACAGAATTGATGCCCACGGATTCCTTGCTCGCTAGCGATGCTGTCTTGCGCAAGCGCGAGGCCGAGAAGCGAAAAGTCGAGGTACTCAAGGTTGAGCTTGCAGAGGTTGAACGCGAGTCGTACGAGCTTGGTCTCAAGTTGCACCGGGCATACAAGCGACTTGATCGCCATGCCGAGTTTGAGCCTACCACGCTCTGGATAAGACGGATCACGGGTTGACGGCATTTCAATCATAATTCTCTTCATGATCATATTCCCCATTACTTTTCTGCGGCGGCATGGAGCTCGCTGTCATGTACTTTAGCGTGTTTCTTTTCGAGCGTTTCCTTACGCCACCTTGACGATTCGGCTGAACATCGGCCCAAAAGGCTCCCCTCATACACACCTTCTTTACTTGAGATATCACGAGACGCGCGTGGGCGGATGGACAGATAGATGTGGGCACGGCAACATGAACAGGCAATGAATTAAAAGACCTACCTGCATTGCTTTCGAGTCAAACAGGCAGTGTGACCATGTCGACATGTTGTGAGTTCAGTGCATGCTTTCCTCCCTCGTAATGAAGCAGCCTTCTCCTTGTCTGCTCCTTCCATAAGCTGTTTGGGAGACTTGAGTGCGCCGCGCTTGGAGATTGGGCAGCCATGTTTCGCGTATTTAAAGGCGAAATCCAGGCATCCGGAACCACGCTCGTTCCTCTAGATAACAACATAATCTAGACAACAACATAATGGCTTGCATTTGATGGCAGATTCATCCTCGACTATGATCCGCCACGGACGACCATTAATGCCTTGAGGCACTGGGGCATTTCAGATAACCAAGAGGAAGTGAGCATGCGCAAAATGACTATGCGATCGTAGCCTCGTTGCTGGACTAGTTATTATCGTATTAAATAGCTCAAAGAGCAATATGTGTATAGCTGAGATACTATCTGGCTTGTTGGCTGGTTCGTTTGACCAGTCTCTTTCGTGCTCCTCGCAAGCATAAACGCTTTGCCTAGATATTCGTCATAATTCTGGACTAACTTCCTTCACTACCTCGCCGCTTCATTTCAGGCCAGCCGGTAATATAGCTGGTATCTCTTCGTCGTCTGACTCATCAGAATCTAATTCGGATTCTGCGTTCGTTGAGCCACTCGCGGGTACCGGCCGGCTTTGGGCAAGATCCGATGTGACCCTATCCGGCGAGGCTTGGGTGCTTACGTGCGACGAGACACGATATCCTTTGCGTTGTAGAGATGAGAGGCTATTGTTGCTAGGCTGTGGAGGCTGCGCTTGCGATTGGCTTGGCACTGGAGCGAAAGCACGTGTTGGGTCTGTTGTGGCCGGAGTTGCTGCCGTGCCGCCAAGACCCGCCGATATATTGGCGGTAGCAACTCTAGGTATGGCTGATGCGTCTTCTACTCGCTGTCGCTTGGGTGGCGGTGTTTCGTAGGCTTGAGTACTTGAGATATTGCTAATTCCCATGCGGCTGTTCTGTGCCTCGATCTCAGCCCTGGTACGACGGACTCGAAGTCGGACGCCGTATTTCTTACGGATCATGCTTTGTTTTGTACTGAAGCTATTACTTAGGTTCGTGAGTTGGGTTCTGCGGTCCTTTGAGTCGGCAATTGCTTCTGCTTCCTTTATACGCGGTGCGAATTTTTGTTCCGCCTCTCTCAGCTCCTGCTCCATTTTTGCTCGCATTTCTGGGTTAAGGTGGGCGTAGGGATCGCTATTTGACGGCGTGACGACCATTGGAACTTCTGGGGTTGCCGCAGGAGGTGCCGTTAGAGTTAGTGGCGGCTGCGATGGAGGCATGTAAGCAGGAGCAGGAGCAGGAATAGGAACAGGCTGCCCCGGGCCATTTCCATGTTTGTACGCTTGGCCTGCACCATGCGTCACGGGCAGTGGTGCTGGTAATGGCGCTGGTACTAACGGCTGTGTGGCTTTCGGCGGCCCGCACACCTTGTTGAGCTCATGCTAAGAGACCGTTGGCGTCAGACGCGTATCTGCAGAAGAGTATCGGTCAGTAGCACTTACATAGTTGAGACCGCCTTTGGTTCTGAAGCCCGATCCGCAATTCGGACACCAGTATTTGGCCGCGTTGCCTTCTGGAGGCTGTGCGGAACATACGCGATTTTGGACATGCTGTAGAAAGAAGCTTATTAGTGCCAGCTCAGAAAGATCAGGCACCGAGAATCCTTACGTAATTATACAAGCTTATATCGTTGAATACGCCACCACACTGGACACACCGGGGAGCTTTTGCCGGCGGATTTTGCGATACATATGGCGGCGACGGTGCCTGAACATGCTGCTGCTGCTGCTGAGCTTGCTGCTGAGCTTGCTGCTGAGCTTGCTGCTGTTGATATAGTAGGACGTTTTGACTGGGTACAGCGGGTGGTGCTGGCCGAGGTCGAGGTGTACCTCCGATAACCCGCTCGGAGCTTTCGTCGAGTATGTCATTCTTATCATAGCCCAGACGTTCGGCCTTGGCCAGAGCATTAATCAAAGCCTTAGGCGAGATCGTCTGGAGGCGTCTGTCTAGAGCCTTGTCGAGGAAGCTGTCTGTGCAGCGTGCCAGGAAGTCGTCGGCAATCTCATCGAACTCGGCCGCGGAAAAGTGCTTGAACAGCTCCTTTGCACAGCCGGGGACGATAAGATGCGCCAGCTCCTCGACAGTCCTGGTGACCACAGCTTGGCTGGTGGTGGTGAGCACGAGATTCAGCTAGAGGTGGCGTCAGCTCATTCATCTTCAAACACATCTACTGTAAGTACATTTGGGCATGGTTCAGGCACTTACAATGAAAGCTTCATGCCAGGTTGACCCCATCAGCGTCCTCTTCCAGTTCCGACGGACAGCAGCTCTCACGGCCCCGCTCTTCGCATCTCGGATACTCGCTTCCACGCGATCCCTCTGCTCCAAGAACTTCGGATCTACCTGGTTGTTCTGTTTTGGCGATGGGAAGTCTGACGGTCGACGGTGAACTGCCTCGTCTGTCGAGGCAGGATTGAGACGATACCTAGTCATGAACGAGCTTGGCGGGGCTGGTGGTGCACCTCCCGTAGTCGGAGATGATAGACCTGGTGGCATCGTGGTGAACTGTTCACGAACCCGGATCAACGACGTCCTAGGTCGATGGTGGCAGAAGGGAAGGGCCGGTGCTGAGGCCCACGTTTCGTTCTTTGATATTGGTGGCAAATTGGTTGTGGAAAGGAGGTCTTGTGTCAAAGAAAGCAGGCAGGAGTCTTTTGTCTTTTATCTGGGTTGTGTTGCATATATGCAGCGAAACTGGCGTTGTGCTGTGAACCCGGGGGGGTGTTGCTGTAAGTCGCCTACATACGGAAGCACGCGTCCTCGATGCCTAGTCTGGAAGTGGCAGGTAAAGAAGGAAGGCACGACCTTTTTTTTTTTTTGGCAGTATGCAAAACGGAAAGAGCCCAAGTGGACAAACGTGGCTTGAATTTCTATCGTGCTTGCTCAGTGTACCAGATTACAGCTACAACCGTGTTAGTGGTTTTCAAGAAGACTAGTTTTTAAAGACTAGACGGAGAATGCTCACTGGTGTGCCCAAGAATGCGGCGCGGGTGGCGCTTGTGCTCTTGACGCGTGGAGTCGCGCTTACTAGAAAACTAGATGCAGGGAAGCTGCAAAGGAACGGCTTCAATTACCAGGAAGAGGCAGGCGTGTCGCAATTAGGAATAAATATTCAAAAGGGACAGAATAGTGGAGAGCTACTTAGGGAGAAAGCCAATCATATCTCTGTTTGCAAATAAAGAGCTAAACTCTTTCGAGCCGAAGTAGCACTCTAATAACCGGAGCCCTTACGTGCCGTGCTTTATGTGCTGTGAAAGCACGCACTTTTGAGTTCCAGTGTGCTACGTTGGCAGTTTCAAGAAGAAACGAAGAAAAACCATTACTCCCAGCTCAGGTGCGAACAGCATGGCAACTCTATAGACAACGATCAGTCCGTCAAGAGAAGGAATACAATCATTCTAGCGCTAAGAGGTATAATATAATCAACTTGGACGAGCGTGCAATCCTGACATGTCTTGGTACACCTGTTCCTAGAGTTGTCCAGTCACACCTTCGACTATTTCGACATTTATTCTCACTCAAGCTTCTGAGGCGGAACCACCACTGATTCTTACAGGTCCTGACTCTACCACACGTCCTGCATCAAGCCTTACAAAATAGTCAGCATCCTTGACTGCCTCGAGACGATGGGCAATGGTGATAACGGTGCTGTGCCGCAGTTCCTCGTGTAGGACATCATAAATCGCAGCTGCGGTCTTCATGTCAATACTTGCTGTGGCTTCGTCGAGCACAACAACGGGACTACGCCGAAGCACAGCCCGTCCGATGCCCACAAGTTGTCGTTGTCCTTGGCTGAGATTTTTGCCACCAGCATCAACCACTGACTCAAGTGTCCACTCCTCCCCTAGAACACGATGCAAGACCTCCTGACACTCTTTGTCGGTATGTTCTTCGAGTGGGTCGATGTTCTGGCGGAGTGTGCCCGGGAATAGGACTGGATCCTGCGCGACGAAGCTGATTCGCTGTCGCCAAGCATGGACGTCAACCTTGGCCAAGTCAACATCGCCAACAAAAATGCTTCCGGACTCGGGCCGCATAGTTGCCAGCAATGCTAAGGCAAGGGTCGACTTTCCTGATCCAGTCCGACCCAAAATAGCACATGTTGAGCCACCGGGAATGCTGAAGGAGACTTCTGACAACGAAGGATCTAAATGCGGCGCATACTTAAGGGTGACTTGATCGAAAGTGATGCTGTCGGTAGTCGCTGGCCAGACCGCTGGCGGCTTGACATCTCCACTCGGTTCCTCCTCTAGGTCAAGGAGCTCAACCACGCGCTCGACTGATACGAAGTCCATCTGTAGCTGACCATACACTCGACAGAGCGAATGAGTGGCAACGACGAATTGAGCAGCTGTGGTAAGGACGAAGGCAGTCATACCGGATGAGAGCCCTTGATATAACGCCAGGGCAGTAAGCAGGAATGTTGAAACTGCAGATAGCGTGTCAAATCTGTACTGGAGCCATGCCTGAACACTCCAGTAGAAGTGGTCCATCTTCTGGAAAGTGTCTGTCACCTCGATGTTGCGGTTCTGAAAGTGCGGCTGAGCCTTGAAAGCTCTGATAGTGGCCAACCCATCTACGAGGATGCCGAAATTGGACATGAGGGGACTGAGTGACGCCATCTCAAGCCGGCGAAGACTCTGCGACGTGGGCAAGTAACGCTGGAAGATGACAAGGAAGACAGCTGTCATGGCTACCGCAAAGGCGAAGAAGGCCGGTGTGGTCAATGCGATGACCAACATAGACGAACCCCAAGCCAGGATATTGAGGGCCACAATCTGCAAGGGATAGGCAATGCCGCCGTCAAGCATGCCAATGTCAGACGTCAATCGATTCATGAGGCGGCCTACCGGGGTGACGTCGTAAAAGCGGAAGTTGGCGCGGCAGACCTTTTGGAGGATTTGGGCAAACAGATCCCTGGCAGCCACGTAGACGATGACGAGAAACCCGCACTGCGACAATGTGAAGAGAACAGTCTGTGCGACTCCAATAACGAAATACCACATGAGCCAGGGCCGAACATCGTTGTCTGGGCGAGGCAGATCCTCGAAAATGCCGTCGCCAATACTGGTGAGAAGCAAGAGCGGATCTTGCTGATCTTGCGACGTTGTATATGCTTCACCCCATGCTTTCAAGAACCATTGGTTGAGAAGAAGGACCGCACGCCAAAAGACGAAGAGTACAAGAACAACAGTCCACCATCGCAGTTTTCCTGCTTTGATGTAAGTCCAGTACACTCTCGCAACTACGCCCCCAGATGCCCGGTGCTCGTCTTCGATGAATTTGTCGGGTACAGCAGCATCAACGTTTTCGTTGATCAGATTTTGCCCTTCTTCGCTTGCTATTGTTTTGCCGTTCTCCTGTTCCCTGGCCAGTATCTTGGCTTCGCGCTCGATTTCACTGGACTCGAGAACTTTGGCTTTTCCGTCGACAATTTCCACAACTTGATCGGCAAGGTGAGTGCACAGATCCACTCGGTGAGTAACGAGCACTACTGTGCGATCTTTGATTAAAGGTCCGCAGAAGAGCTTGCGAATGATGGATTCGGCAGTGTTATGATCCAGTGGCGCTAGAGGGTCGTCTAGGAGTAGCACCCGCGCATGGCTGTACACTGCCCTTGCCAAAGCGACGCGAGCTTTTTGGCCTCCTGAAAGGCCGATGCCGTTCTCACCAATGGCAGACAGATCGCCGTGTTTGAATGTTGCCAAGTCAGCAGTTAAGGCGCAAGCATCGATGACTTGTCTGTATCGCACCGGGTCGTAAGGAAAATTGAACAGGATGTTATCCCTGATGCTCATATTCTGCAACCATGGTGCTTGGGCGCAATACCCAACCATCTCGTTTGGAAGCACGCTGTGGCCTGCAGTCCGATCGAGCTCGCCCAGAATGCCCTCCAGAAGAGCGGTCTTGCCACATCCTACCCTTCCGCAGACAACGCTTAAACCAGGAGGGAAGCGTAAGTTGAGATGTTTGAGCACACTCTTGCTACTGCCTGGCCACGAGAGGCTCGCGTTATGGAACTCGATGGTTGCAGAGGTGTCATCAGTCAAGGGCTCCTCCTTGTCTGCTTCTTCCATGAACTTTTCGAGCCGACCCATTGCCACAGACGCGTCAAGCCATACTGTGATGAGCTGTGGGACTTCCTTCAAAGATGTTTCGAGCAAATTATACAAAGCCAAAGCCGGAAAGGCAACGTCGATGCGCAGTGGGCGGTTCGCAATATATGTGTAAGCGAAGAAGCTGAACACGGGGAAGAGGGCGCCCGCGGCCAGATTGGTCGCAGTAATTCCCATGCTCCAAAGACTTGACTTGATCCGGATGAGTAACTCCTTTCTTCGAGCTTTCATGATACCATCCAACCATTTGTCTTGCCAATCGTACCAGCGAAGGTGGCGGATCGCCTCCACGAACTGTGTCGTCGCTTGAAGACGTTCGTCCGTGGCCCGGCGCCGACTTTTCGACATGGCCAGCAGGATGCGAACAATTCCCGCATTGAGAAGTTGGAGGGTCACAATCCAAGCAATACCAAGCAGGACTGAAGCACCGATCAGCTGCCAAAGGAGGTAGACGGCAACGCAGAGCTGTAGTGGCTTTGTGACGATGGATGGAAAGTCCCAGAATCGCTGCGATACTTCGTACACGTCCCCACGCATGAGGTTGAGAATCTTGCCCATGGTCGCAGGCTGATCTGTAGAGTTCCCCTCAGTCGACTTTTTCCCGACGAAGGGCAGCCAGGAGAGAAGTCTCTGACGTATGGTTCGGGTGTCCTTAGCATGTTCATCATTATGAACATTGCCATTGGACTGTCTGGGCCCAGGGTCATTTGTGCCGTTTTCGGCAGGATCCTTGGGCTTCTCTTCGATGTGCCCACCCTTGGACTTGCGTGACAAAGTCTTGGCATACACCATTGTGAGCATTTCTCCGCGTGATCTCTCGTACGCGCGGCGCGAGTACCACAGACTGAAGACTCCGGATTGTGCTGTAACAAGACGAAGGACGAGGATGGCGAAAGCGTACAATAATGACTCATGCCGGTGCTCGGGTCCTCGCGCAATAGACTGTAGAAGCTGCTGCAACAGGATGGGCGTAGATAGTTTTGCCACAGTCTCAAGGACGCCAAGACAGGTTGTGATGATGAGGTCGAGCATGTTGGCTGCCAGCAGGCGACGCAGGATCGAGCCTTGAAGCTCTCGAAAGAGTAGATGAAGTCGCTCATGCTGAAATTCGTAGGGCAACCGCCAGACATCCTCGTCTTCCAGTGTGTTGCGATAGCCGCGGCTGATTAGAGGCGAGATCCAAGTGACAGTCATGAATTGCCATAATGTCAGATCATCTTCGGGGCTTCGCAGGCGCGAGTCAGGCTTTTCGAACGGTTTGGCAACGTCATCTGTGGCCAAAGCTGGATGTCTCATAGGCATACAGAGAATAGCCGCGATGGCGGCGAAGGCCGCAATAGGACTTGCAAGAGACAGAACGCCCACATGTCGCAGAAAGTCGTCTTCGATTATAGTCGTAAGGGCGTTGCAAAGAAGTACCGATATAAGAATGACGAGCAATGTTTTTGGCGTCCTCCCAGGGCGTGTAACGATAGAATATGAGAGAAGTACAAGCCAGGTTAGCGGTCCACAGACCCAGATTATGCGGAAGGGTGATCGCGTAAAGACATCGAGGATCGAAAGCGTAAGCCCTATGGTGGATAGAGCAACCAGTATGAGCAGCCACCTGGTCGAGTTTTGGGGTCGCCGCGGAATTTCCTCTTTGGCGAAATGCTGTGTCCATTGCGGGCCATTAGGCAGTGCCAATCGAGCGAGATGAATGATAACACAAGTCGCCGCGATACCAGCGGGTAGTATCGTGGCTACAAGAGTAGGCTTGAAGATGTTGCCGGCGTCGTGGCTGTCACTAGATGAGGCTTGGACCTGTATAGCAAATGGCAGGGCGTGGGGCCCAAGCAGGACCTGGTCCGATCCATAATGATGAGAGGTCATGGTGAGCAAAAGGTTCAGCGAATGGGAAGGCTTGCAATGGTGTGGCCGGTCATTCTTCGGCCAAAGGCAAAGGCGATATCATGGCAACGTTCTAGACAAAACTGACAGCAGGGATGACCATGTGGTAGGATTTTTAGGGAGCAACAGCACTGCATAAAAGTTATGTTAGTACTCAGTCAATACCAATGACTCAGGGTCGTCACTGATGAAATGTTGGCGAAAGGGGGGTCGATGCTTACCGTGGCTGAATAGAGACACATACAACCATCAGACTCCAGGGATGCAGGATGCAAAGCGAAGTTTGATGAAAGGCCAATTGGTCAGGATAGAAAAGAAACACGAGGTCGTTGTAGACCGAGAGAGAGAGGCGGGTGAAATGCTTCAAGGGTAGGTAGGGGTAGGGGTAGGGGTAGGGGTAGGGGTAGGGGGGCTGGGCTAAAGCTCCACACCGGCTTCCGGGGACGCCTTCCCTACCTTAGTAAAGCCACTAAGCTCCTGCAACAGAATGGCTGGCTGCATTTCAGCACCGACATCCTATCCAACCTCCTTCCCTCGTCGTGTAGTTCTTGTGCCGAGTCCAGCTCTCAGATTCAGCCCTGCCTCCACGAATGTGCCTGGCTGTAAAACATCAACCAGTGCAGCTCTATGGGACTATGCCCAATTGGCTTCGAGTCAATGACGGAAGTTGCCGGGATTCTACACAGCTCACGCGACTCCACAGGCAAGCGCTCGTAGGCCCCTTGTTTTCCAGGCAACCACAGCTCAGCCGCACTGCGAGCGGTCCAAGTCTGTGTGCTACCTAGGTAAGCAGCCAAGACTGGCTGCAGAATGCTTTTAGCGAGCGAAAATCGCTTGTTCAGGTCATTCTCCTATGGCATCGTTGCAAAACCACACAAAAGTCCAAATCAGCTTGATCTGATATTGATGGCCATGAAGTCAAAGCATACATGAAAACTACTTGGTTATAGGTCCATGCTCATTTGAAAGTAGCTCATGGTCAAACTTCATTCTTGGTGTCAAAACAAGACGTTGAAGCGGTGTAGTACCACCATTTGTATTATAATTAAAATTTGTGTTGCGAATAGTCGATATCGCTTCCCACGACGTGTATATAGTGATGGCTGAAACACGACGTTTCGTAACCACCAGGCTACGCTTGGATGATACGACGAAGCTTGTGACAATAATCAGAGTTTAGAACTCCTGGACACAAGCCAGCATGAGCTTCTCGTAATCCCCGCTTGTTTCTCCTTTGATGCGGCTGCCGAGCCCCTTGCCATACAGCATTCTGTACTTGTTCTTCACGCCAGCCATGAATACCTTGTCCCAATGATAACGCACAACTCGGGAAACGAGTAGGTTATCTTTGGTGCCCATGCCTGCCATGGATTCTTCCAGCAGTATCGCTGCGTTGCGCTCTTTGTCCGTCGCTGCCCGGACCTGGAACAGAAGCGCGTCCTTCATGTGGCCGCTGAACTCCTGTTGAGTTGTCAGTGGCATGCTTAACAATGGACTCGTCATAGACAGGGGTGAGACTTACACTCCGAATAACATCCTCGAACTTCTTGCGGAACCTCTGCTCGTAGGTCTGGGCAATGGCTTGAATCTGTGCGTTGCTCCGGGTACTCAAAATTGAGCACACCAGCATCTCATCCGTGCCCATTTGGCCTGCCGTCGCGCGGTGCAGATCCTTGACCTCCTGCTCGATGGCCTGCGGGTTGATGGGCGTGCTCTCCTCTATCCTGTTGCCGGCGAGGACGATCATGAAGTGCTCTTGCGTCTTGAAGCTGAGGTCACTCTTGACATCCTCCTCCAAGGAAGCGCGGAACTCCCTCGCGTAGGTACTCTTGATGACTGCCATGTCGGCGTTCGACCGACCGAGTAGCACGTCGTTGAGGATAGCCTCATTCGTACCAGGACCCTTGAGTGCGTCGCGCAGAAGATGTACATCATGCATCAGAGGCCCACGACATATCGCAACCAGGCCCTTTTCGAAATAACCACGGGTTTCTGACTCGATATCCTTAATGAGGTTGCGGTTGTGCATGCGTGTGTACGCGGCTTGAATAGCCTGGATCTGGAGAGGGTCTTTGGTCGATAGCACGCGAATGAGGGTCTTCTCGTCCGTACCGAAACCCTTCATAGCATTTCGCAAAGCCTGAGCGTCCGGGTTGGCGTCCCACTGAATGACTTGAGGCGGGCCGTAACCTAAACTGGCCGGTGCAGGAGGACCTCCGTGCTGTGGTGGTGGTGCTCCATAGCCGTGCTGAGGGGGTGGACCTTGAGGAGCACCATATTGGCCCGGTGGAGGGGCACCATACGGCTGGTGCGGCGGAGGAGCACCGTATGGCTGTTGTTGATGTGGTGGATACTGTCCTGGTGGAGGATACTGGCCGGCAGGAGGAGGATACTGGCCAGCAGGTGGTGGGTAGTGGCCCTGCTGAGGGGGAGGCGGCTGGTGATACTGCCCACCAGGAGGAGGGTAGTGTCCTTGTTGCTGCGGCGGGTACTGGCCAGGAGGAGGATATTGACCTTGGGGAGGATAGTAGCCTTGCTGCTGAGGAGGATACTGGCTCGGCGGGGGATACGTGCCGGCTGGAGGAGGATATTGATGGTGCTGCGGAGGCGGCTGGCCGTATGGGCCGCCTTGATACGGCTGCTGATTGTAGTACGCCATCCGAGGGTCAGATAGATCTGGGTGGTTGACAATATACAAAGGCAGGTGTCGATAAGGCTGCGTCGAAAAATGGTTCGAGGAAGAGAGTATGTGGTGGAAGGTGACTCTGCGTACGGTGTGACGGCGGCCGTACGGGGGAGAGATGCAGTACAGGTGGTCTCGACACGGAGTAGGGAAAGTCCAGTGCCCAAAGAGTTGTTGCCTGTTATGAGCAAAGCAATGCCAAGATGACGGGATGACGGAGCTCTGATCGTGTGCGGGGCTCTTGCTTCTTTGTTCTTCAAGTCGTGTGAGCCAACTATGGGAGGGGGATGAGGAGGGGACGCAAAGCCGAGACCAACAAGGACACGAAGAAGCACCCAAGTACTTAAAGTATGCTTATACTTCCTTGTGTCAAGCCAATGCCCACAAGCGACCGCCTCAGCCAGAGATCATTCTTCCATGGTCCTAGCAATGCACCGCCTATTGTCGCCTGCCATCGAGGCAGTGTCGCGGTTGTGCCCAATCACATTGCGAGCGCAAGCGATCCCCGCCATTGTGCGTCATTGCAGTCAGCTGCGAGCCTGCACCCGCGCTTGCACCGCCCTAGTGGCGGGGTCCTCCAAATTCTCTCCTGCCAGGGCTGCAGCACTGCCGCGAGTCTTGGGTCACGACTTTTTAGGGTGCTTAGCTGGTGTATCTGTTGCTCAGCCACATCCTGTGGCTACCTGCGATGGTGTAAGTGGCAAGGCTGTTCTCTTCAAGACTCGTCTCTTTATGGCGCGGGAAAGACCGGGCCATAGCGCTTGAAGTCTGCCTTTCGACGTAGTGCCCTTGCCAAGACGATTCGCCCTCAACGCATACGCGGCGCTGGAGGGTTTCCGCAGCGTTCTTTGCCGTGCGCCTCACCACTTCAAGTATCGTGGGTTATCCTAGTACTCAAGTATGTTGGCATCTCATTCTTGACGCTGTCAGACCCTGTGGGACTATCGATAGTTGGAGGAGGCCTTGACTACAGTGTAATGCGGCTCTGCCATCTGGCAGCCTCAACCCCACTCTCCCTTATGCACATGCGACCTCATCACATTGTCAGGTCAGGGGACTTACGCATGCAGAGGTGGGATGACGGCCAGCACTAAAAAATCAAGATGCAGGTACGGATCCTAATTGCAGACCACGACACTCGTCAATTCGAGCACCGAGCACCGAGCACTGAGCACGTGCATGCAGCACTCCGAGGCGCCCGCCGGGAGCGGCAGGCCCCAGGCGGCAGGCGGCAGGCGGCCGGGCAAGCCCCTGTCGCGCGGGAGGCCCAGCCACCCGAATCCTACTTTGAGTGCCTGTCCCCAGCCACCAGCCACCCGCATTTCCCCCGGCGGCGGGCGGGCAGTTTACCTTGGAAGCTCCGTGAAACACCATTCTTCAGTGATCTCGCCCGCCCACGCGCCCCCGGCCGACAGGGCAGCAGCCAAATGTCATCCCAGCCTCTGCATTTTATGTATGGCACGCAGGCTGGCCCGCCGAATAAAACGAGAATCGTGCCCCCCCTCAGGTCTTGACGCTGATGCATCTCTCTTCCTGCAGCCTCTCTCTCGTGTGTGTCAAGTTGTGCGTGTTATTTCGAGGTCTGCAAAAGTGAACGACCCAGCTCCACCAGTCTCCGTCCCGGACCTCCGTTCACGATGCGGTCCCACAACTTCGTCCCGGCTTCGCTGTGCCTCGCCGCTTCACTTCTCTGGGGCAAGTCGGCCGCCCTGCCGGTAGCGGCGGTGCAGACCACCACCACAACGACCACAACAACACCGACGGAACAGCTCGTGGCCCGCGCGACATGGTCTGTAGTCCCCATCAATGGAGGCGGCAGCGGTAATGGCGGAAGCGGTTCAGGCAACGGCGGTAGCTCTTCCGGTGGCGGTAGCAATGGCGGCGGTGGTGGCAGCGGCAGCGGCAGTGGCAACGGCGGCGGCGACGACGACACAACGACAGTCTACCACACCATCACAGCCGAACCATCACCAACAATAACCACCACCACCACCATTGTCACCGACGAGCCCGACACCACCGACACAGTCACCCAAATCGTGCCCACCACAATCTCCATTGTACCGATCCAGCAGACGACCACTCTGTTCGTCACAACCACCCCGCCACCTCCTCCACCACAACCAACTGTCGTCACCACGATAAACACCGTCGTGACCACAACCCAGCCGCAACCGCCTCAGCAGCCTCCCACGACACAAACGGACACAACCACTGCAATCTCCGTCTCGACCACCACCACAACAGACAACGTCCCAGTCCCCGCACCAACATTCGTCACAACAATCACAACGACCGCCGCAAACGGTGCAACAATCGTGGTCCCGACGACAGTGACTTTCGTCTCCCCTACCACAGTCACGCAGACAACCACACCCACAACCTCTGTGCAACCCTCGTCATCATCTCCCTCATCGTCGTCTGAATCCTCGTCGACCTCAGTGACCTCAACTAGCACCGCCGCCGCCAGCACCAGTAGCAGCACATCCATGACAACGACAGCCGCTCCAGAAACAGCCACAACGTCCACAACTGCGACAACGTTCGACAACGGCATGTGGCACACCTCGTACCCAGCATGGAACGGGACCATGGCGTACCGCTTCCGGTCGTGATAGCCCATTCATTATATTACACAGCCCGAAATCCTCCGTGCCTATCTGGGAGGGCATGCCGAGAGAAGTTTTGGGCTTTGGTTACATGTGTTTGTTTACCAACACACAAGCAGCATAGCGAGGAGTTTTGTTAGGGCATTTTTTGTTTTAATTAATCAACATGGTCTTAAATAATGAGCTGATGATGCTCAGGGAATCTTGGGAAGGGGGGGGGACGGGTCTGTCTTCTTGGTTTCTTCAAGAGGTTTGACCTAACACGGCAGGTGCGAGAGTATGAAGATAAGATGATTACGAGTACATGGAGATTAGGATATGATGTAATAATGGCATAATAACTACACTCAACATTTATAAAAGTGCGACAATGTGGATCAAGGATGATGAAGTGTGCCTTCTGCACAAGGCGAAACAAAGGACGTCTCCAGTGCCTCATTGTTTAGCAGCTGTCTTTTGAATCTTCATGTGTTGTTGCATATCTCAACGGCCGGGCTTTTTGCTTGGAAATAACCCATTCAAGATTACAAATATTGTGCTTATTGATCCCACGAATTCGCACCTACCATCGGCCAACTACATGTCCTCCTTTTTCAGCGTATTCTTCAAAACCGGCTCCCGTCCAGCGTGACGACAGCGCTCCCGCTCATGGGCCGGCTGACCACAATCGCCCCCTCCATGTCCTTCTCTCCAACGTCTCTCTTGGAGTAGTACCCCTCGACAAGCGCCTTCTTGATGTCCTCCACCTTGTCCGCAGGCACAAGATGCACACTGCACCCACCCCACCCAGCACCGGTCAAACGACTACCATAGCCGCCGGCTCCACGGATGATGCCGCAGATCTGATCAATCTCGGGACAACTGCACTCGTACACGTCCCTGCACGAGTCCTGCGTCGCGTTCATCAGGTCACCGAGCTTCTGGTTGTACTCTGCCGAGTCGCCAGAGGTCGGGTGCTGGGCGGTGTCCTCGAGCAAGGCGAGGAACTGCTGCGTGCGGAGGGCCTCAGTGAAGACGTGGAGCGCGCGCTGGCGGAGCTTGAAGTACTCGCCCCTGACGGGGAAGCTCGAAAGGAAGCGCCTCCTGACCTCGTCGACGCTCATGCCCGTCGCCGAGGCGACGTCCTCGACTGTGTAGCCCTGCTCCTTGTCCAGGGCGGACTTGGTCGCCTCGATGAGCTCAGCGAGTTGGTCGGTCAGGGACTTCTTCCCGCCGTCCGCCTGGGCGTTGAAGTAGTTGTCGTGGAACCCGCGGAGCGAGACGCCAAGCGGGCCGGCGTCTTTGGGTAGTTCTGCACCCTTGCAGAATTTGGCGTTGAGCACGGCCGCGGCCATGCTGACCTCAACTACGCGCAGGTTGTAGTGGATCGGACCGGTGACCTGCTTGTTGGAGGTAACGAAGGACTGCGCGATGAGGAAGCACAGCTCTGGGTTCGTCTTGGGGAAGAACACTGGTCGAGCGGACAGCGAAGGGCTGAAGGAGACGAGCAGGGCTGAGCCCATCTCGGAGAAGACGGAGGCAGACTGGTCCATGCTGTGAAGGTGAGGGGATGGTTAGTTCTTACTGCCAGATCGAAGGGAGGATCAATCTTTCTTTGTTGACTGGTAGTGATTGCGACTTACCCGCCAGAGTTCACACCCACAGCACGCTCACTGACAATAGCGACCTCAGTCAGGGCTTTCTTGTCAATATCCCGCTCTCCGTTGGCGAACATGACGGCCAGCGCAGCAGCACTGACAAACGCCGCACTGGAGCTGAGACCGCCACCTGCAGGGACAGTGCCGTCCATGAGAACCTTCATGCTGCGAGGCTTGAAGTCCTGGCCGTGCTTCTTGCGCAGCAGCTCGAGAGCGCCCCGGAGTCCAGCCTTGAAGTAGTTTGTCCACTCGTGCTTGGTGGCGTCGATCTCGACCTCGCCGTAGGGGACGTCGAACTCGCGCGTCGGGAACCGGTCCGAGGCGACGTTGGCGACGTGGAGCTTGTACGTGCCCGAGACAGAGGATTCCTCGGAGGAGGACACGGCGACGATCACATCCGGGTAGATAGCCATGGGCAGGCATGGGTACAGGGAATAGTCGATGTGTTCACCGATGATGTTGACCCTGCCGGGCGATCGGGCGACGAACTCGGCCGAGGCGCCGTAGGTCTCCTGGAACTTCTCGAGAAGCGCATTCCAACGCACACCTTGCTCGCCGAGCGCCTGTGATGTGTAGACATCCTGCAGGGCAGTGGTTTGAGGGACCGGGCCTGACATTGTGGCTGTCGTCTTGTGCAAAGTCGTGGAGGAAGCTTCGATTATGCTGGATTTTGCTATCGGGTGCCGGTATGCGTCGCTTACAAGGAGTTCCTCGAAATCTGCCCCGCGTTGTGTAAGTGGCGCACAAAATCGGACAAAGTCACCAGGAATGAAGGTTTAGGCGACGAGACTATTGCCGAGAAGAATATCAGGCTCTCCTTTGCGCTACTATGAAAAACGCTTCTCCGAAGTTCACCGGGGAGTGACGCGGACGGACAGGAAGGAGGGCACCGGCGCGGGGTTGTTCCCCCAAGAGTGAGGACAGCCACGACGTACCCCCGATTTCCCCACGGCAGCTCCAATCACCACTCGAGCGCCGAGCATTTCGCCGCGTGGGGTTCCCCCAAATGACATGTGCCTGTTTCCCACTTTCAGACGATCCCCAACTCCGACAGTCAGTCCAGTATTGTGATGGAAGTGTTTTGCCTCTTCCGCTATCGCAAAGAGCGAGACTTGACATGGTCGCTCAAGATCATCTTCTCCTTACGGCCTCCCCGTGCTTTGAATGCCTCGAAAAGCAACGGAGGCTCTGGCAGAAATCTGTGCCTTTTCCTCCGCGCCGTCGCAAGCCCCGTGGGGCAGCCCAGTAAGAAAAACTCCACCTGCAATAACCGATATTTAGCAGCAAAGCACCAGGAATTTGGTCTGCCTGCCGATTGTTCACCGCCGCTTCTTCTCATATCCAGCTTGATCATGAAAACGCTTGTCTTGTATGCATGGACATTATGTACAAAAAATTTCATTTGCTTTTGGCCGATCCGAATGTTCAAAATATGAAACCACCGGCGAAGTCCTCAGCCGCACCGCGAAATCTTCAGCACCTCATTGCGATATCGTGACCGCAGGGTTCGCATGTGTCGTTACTGGTCGTCCTCCATCCGCGCTATCGAAGAAAGCATCCATGGGAATATGTTTTGGAAGAAACAAAGCCAAAGACATGAACAAAATTGAGTGTGTCGATCAAATTATCCGATTTAGCTGTGGAGGCCGCCCGTTCTTGAGCGCATCAATTCTCTCCGCTTCTTGTCCTTCTCTATAGTTGCAAAGATTGTCAGTAGCTGTGTCAATCACACGCACGAATGAAGGTGAGTACTTACCACCATCGAAAACGAGGAACTCGTGCAGACCCGAGCCAGCAGGCACCATGGGCAGCACAGGCACCTTCTTGTCGGTCATGACCTCGAGCAAGGCCGGTCCATCCGACTCAATGAGCCACTTCAAAGCATCAACGGTCTCCTCAGGCTTAATGAGTCTCCGGTGCTGAACACCCATAGCATCGGCGAGCTTCATGAAGTCCGGGTTCTTTTGGTGAGTGTGCGCGTAACGATCCTCGTAGAACAGGTTCTGCCACTGCGTAACCATGCCCTGCTCCTCGTTGTTGAGGACGATGACCTTGACGCCGATGTTGAACTGAGCAGCAGTAGAAAGCTCAGTCAGGGTCATGTTGAAAGAAGCATCACCATCGATGTCAATAACAAGAGCCTCAGGACGAGCGACCTTGGCACCAATGGCAGCAGGAAGACCAAAGCCCATCGTGCCGAGACCACCAGAGGTGACCATGGTCCGGGGGTGTCTCCATCTGAAGTGCTGGGCCGTCCACATCTGGTGCTGGCCAACGCCGGTGGCGATGATGGTTTCCTCTTTGCGATCCGATGTAAGCTTGCTAAGCTCCTCGATCAGAGTCTGAGGCTTGATGAGACCAGTCCGCTCAGCACGCTCATAGTGGTCCATCGGCCACTTCTTCTTCCAGCTATTGATGGAGTTAAACCACTCGCTGCGGTCGGCCATGCTGGTCTTGTTTACATGAGGCATAAGCTGCGACAGACTCTGCGCAACGTCGCCCTCGACAGCCTCGGTGGCCTGGACAACCTTGTTGATGTTCTTGGGCATGATCTCGAAGTGGACGATTCCACCACGGCCCTCAAGAGCCGCAGCCTTGGCCGCAGGCGCGAACTTGGAAATAGCAAGAGTCACGCGGTCGTCGAAGCGGGCACCAATAGCAATAATGAGATCGGCCTCCTGCATCGCCATGTTGGCAAAGGCAGAGCCGTGCATACCGAGCATGTAAAGGGACTTCTCGTCAAGTTCGTCGAACGCACCTAGGCCGAGCAAGGTAGTGGTGACAGGGATCGACGCTTTCTCAGACAGCTCTCTCAAAAGGTCAACACCACCTTCGGAGAGGATGACACCCTGGCCTGCATAGATGACAGGCTTCTTGGCAATGTTGATGAGGTCGCCAACACGCTTGATAGACTGCTGAAGCTGTCTCCTCGTGGCCTCAATGGCAACCTGGGAGGCGGCACTGGGCAGGCTGGGAAGCGCGGATTCCGTGGGAATGGCCTTGCGGAGGACGCTTGCAGTCACATCCTTGGGCAAATCGACAAGCACTGGGCCTGGGCGACCGCTGGTCGCAATGTCGAAAGCCTCATTGATTCTCCGAGGCATCTCCTCGACGTTCCGGACCATAACGTTCCACTTGGTGCAAGCTCTTGAGATGCCAACGACGTCGGCCTCCTGGAAAGCATCACTACCAATAGCGCCGGTCACGACCTGACCAGTGAAGACAACCATGGGAGTACCGTCGGACATGGCATCCTGCATAGGGGTAATGACGTTGGTCGCACCGGGACCGGATGTGACAAGGACGACACCAGGCTTGCCAGACGCGCGGGCATAACCTTCAGCCATGTGGCCGGCGCCCTGCTCGTGCTTAGGCAGGATGAAATCGAAATGTTTCGAGTTGTAAATGGCATCGAAGACAGGAAGGATAGCACCACCAGGGTAACCGACTGTCGCAACGCTTTCGTATCAGTCAAAGCTCCAATGCACAACAATAAAGGGTGGCAAGGGCATTACATACAGATATGCTTGACTCCTCTCCTAAGCATCATCTCGTGGAAAATCTCGCCACCGGTCTTGCCAATGAACCTATCGACAGTGTATAAGTATTTGTTGCAGCACATAGTTGAGCTTCTCAGGAGGGGGGGACATACGACTCGTCCATCTCGGGGCGGCGCGCAGCCAAAGGTTCGACATGGCTCTTGTCTTTATTGGCAGCAACGTTGAAGTGAGGCGCAGGCGCAGCTCTCGACGGTCTGTAGACGCACACAAAAGTCACATGTCAGTCGGCGATCACGAGAGTAAAGTCTGGTGGAATGCTTAGGCGAGACGGAGACATACGCAGCAGCCGATGTGGCCTGATTCCTTACGCCCGAGGGTGTCTTCTTGTTCTGGTTGACAATGGCAGAAGCCATCTGGGGTGTGGTCAAGGTCCGTCGCTGCTGTCTCGAGGCCTGCGCGAAGGCCTTGGCGGCCTGATTGGCCTGCCGAGAGCGAAGCATGGCGATGGCTGTAAGGAGCGGCACGGGAAGGATTGTTGAGAGTCTACAGTGGTCAGTTGGCTGTAGTTGGAGCAATTGAAGTCCAAGAGTCAGTTGAAAGAATGAATCGTGGGGTAGTGGCGAGAGGTGCTAAAGATGAGCTGGCTGGAATTGATCGGATCGATAATTGTTTTGGGTGGGATGGGAAAGGAGCCGGTCTGACTAGTACGCGGAAGGCAGACTTACGTGGAACGCTGTAGTCCAGAGCAATCGTGATCGTCCACACAGCAATGCTTGGCCAAGACAGAGAAGATGAGTTGTGCAAGGCAACGTGACTCCTTGTGTCTTGGGATCGGAGCCGTTACTGGAGAGCAGCGGCACGAGCAGGAATGGGAGAAGAAAGTTCGTCCGAAAGATGCCAGCAGCCGTGGAGAGCGTGCAGCAGTAGTGAGCGACGGTCGGAGGGCAGCCGGGCGGCGACATGGTGGAGCCAGCAGTGACTGCATCGGACGGCAGCGATCATCGGAGCGCCAGCGACCACTTTTCCTCCAATTCGACATGGCCTAGAGCGAGACCACAGGCACACAAATCAATTTTTTCCCGCTCTGTCTGGCTGCTGATTGGCTCGGGCGGGTGTTCTTGAGGGGTCCTCCCCGCTTTTACCCACCTCGGCCATGGAACCCCACCCTGGGGCATGCCGCCTCAAGGTGAGTGTTTCCAGTTTCACCCGAACTGTAGCCCACTGTCACAAAGCTGGTTGATGCCCAAGGTAGGTGGTCTGCGAGCTCCATGTCTTCACCTTGGTCGCACTAAACCTGGAGTCTTAATGACGACTCCTGACAATAACTTTAAGTTGCATATCTATTTGTCCATCCGTTGTGTGATTGCGCCCTTGTCGTGTTTAACACAGCCTCTCGTGCAACTCGAAAGGCGCCTGTCCACCTTGCCTGAAATTAATAAACTGGGGAGCCTGTCACATCCAGTTGGCTCAATAACCCGTGGACCACCATAAAGTACTGACGCATTCCTTGGAAGTGTCCCTCCTTTCCTCGGCTACATTATTACAGGACCCGGCGCTTGCGGATTGAGATAATATCGTGCTTATAGAAAGTGCTTGGCTGTAGGGGGTGACGAAAAGGGCGGTACAATGGCTCCGGCAAGCAGTGCCTCGGAGAATGCAAGCTCGCAAATGTTGACCTTTTAAATTCTGTTTTCATCTCATATGCTCTGTGCTTGGACCTCGATGGCTTTAGAGCTCCGGATCTATCATCGCCTGGCAACGCCGCACGGCACCCCAGATTGCGGGGACGTGCGGGATGTGGGGGAATACGACATAGAGCTTGATTCCCAAGACGGAAGGCAGTTATCGGCCAACCCTGCTGACAAGTCGTCATGCTGCAGGACCCCTGAGAGGCTTAATTTCGTCTGAGCATAAGATCTACCGAGGGAGAGAGAGTCTGGGACTGGCCTTGTTAGAGTTATATAGGCCGCGATTGCTCCTTTATTCACAGCAACGTCGGACTAAGGTCCATGTCAAAACTACTATGTCCGTTGCTGAGATACATCAGCTGTTCCGGGCCCAAGCCCATATCAAAACCGAGGAGAAAATTCGAGTCCAAGCCGAGCAGTGTGTTATCGCCGTCATTGGAAGCATCCAGCCCATCCAGCCCCATATCCCATGCTGGATCTATATGCTGACTCTGTGGCAACAGGCTTGCTTCGCGAGGAGTCGGCTGTCCATTTCGAGTCCGCTGGGCCTGCTGCTGGAGACCAGCATGCGGAAACGACACCGTCGCAAGCGCTTCGATGTTACCCTTCTTCATTGCATCTTGCTGTTGCGCGAGCTGAGCTCTCTTGCTGGTCGGGGAGGGATGCTCGCTGGTGGATAGGGTTCGCACGACTTTGTCCAGTCCTCCAGCCATCAGCTTGATCAGGTGCCACTTGCTGACTGCCTGAGCGCGGTATAGTGAGATGAGCCGCGTGATGAGGTGTGTGACGGTGCTGCGCTCTATCATCTCGTCACCTTGTGTCATGGCTAACTTGGCGAGGAACATGCATGCGAAGCCGGTCATTGAGTGGATGTAAGTGGGTAGGCCGGAGATCGCTTCTTTGATGTCGGAATCGTTGAGGTGCAAGTTGATTATGGCAGTCGCAGAGTGGACGGCATGCGTTGCGCATTCTCGAAAGTGTGCTGGTATTGTAGCGTCGCGCAGGCCACGGAACACGTGAGAGTACAAATACAGCTTGCCGAAATGGAAGTGCAACAGAGCACCTTTCCGCGGATATGTGCCAATATCTGAAGACGAGTCAGTAAAATCTGGCCGGAATGTAATGTTACTTACACTGCTCACCTCTGAGTGCCGCCGACCAATGACCCACATACTGATCGATCTGTCGGGCAAATGCCGAGATCTGCATTAGGTAAACCTGTGGTACTGTCTCCCCTGTATCGGGGCCGAACAGGTCGCGGATGCTCCGCAGAATATCGAGAATGACAACCTGGCTCGCAAGTCGAATATCCTGGCCGGTCGCGAGTGGGGCTTTGATGACTTCCTGCCAGCCTTGCAAGGTCGTGTCATCGCGAATGGCAGACTGCCTCGAGAACAATGTGCTCAGGTGTTGGTCGCAGATATATAGGGCATACCTGGATGTGATGCAAAGGTCAGTTCGTAACGGATTGGTTTCAGCCAAAGAGACAATGATACTTACCATATCCGCACGAAATCCATAGCTTCCTCGTCTCGCTCGGAAACAGCTCTCCGATAATATCCTTGCAGGTTGAATTCCGCAGCCCGGCGGATGGCGTACCCAGATATCGTCCAGCTGATATCGCTCAGCCAGTACGAAGCGATACACATGGCTCGCAGGTAATCGCGGTCTATCCTCCTGCTGAAAATGCTGCCTGCCATCACCCTACGAAACTCTTGGCTGCAGACGCCATAATTTGCGTTGCCCTGCGGATCATGTAACGCAGCCACAGTCAGCATGCTGACTGTAAGTATGCGACTCTGTCTCCTGACCTGCTCAAGATTCTTGATGGGTGTGCTGATATGGTACAGGTAGTGGTCTAGCTTGTCTTTATACAATGTGAAGAGTCGTTCTGCATCTGCCAGGGGCAGTTGCCCTTTTGAGATGAAATCGTCGATCGCTTTGGACTTCGATGTGGACTCATGTTGCAATGAATCGGGCGAGCGCAGCGCACTGAGTTTAGTGAGGTGATAGACAGACTGGATCGGAACATTCGGTAGCTCATTGTCATCGACAGGCTGGGCCTTGGGAGAGTTGTCGCATGATGGCCCTTTCTCGAGCTGCGACAGCTCGTCCACCATCGGACTTTGCGGCTCATTGGAAGCAGTCTCCAGAGGAGGAATGGCTGGTAAATTAAGTGACTGGAGGATATTCTGGATACTGGAATGCATCGTCTCCATATCTCGTATGATGGACTCTGAAAACCTACGGTGTTGTAAAGTGAGTGTGTGAGATGATGCTATTCCAGAGAAGACCATCGACACTTACTGATTTCGCTCGCTGATCAACGTTTGCAAGCTCTTATTCAAAACGCAGCCCAGACCCTTCTCCGTGCACCTGCGACATGGAGGGCCACTGCTTTCCATAATACATTTGATCTGTAAAAGGTTGGCTGTTAAGATTATGCCAAGGTCATGTTGTTGTTCTATTGTGGCCGTACTTTGTGTTTGCGGCAGGCTGCACACGCCTTGACCTTGCGCGATATCACGGGCATGTGAGGCTGTGCCGGGGGCTCATCGTGTTGTAATTGACGGTGACCATGGTTGGGCGACGTTAGTACATCACGATCAGCATCACGTGGATTTGACGATGGTGTCTGTAAGATGTGGTAAGCATAAATGAAGGTTGAGGTGCGCGGCGGGTGCATGAAGTACCGTTAGCCGTGGCTCCCCTTCATGTCTGGCTTCACTCCACGTCCTTTTGCGTGACATAGGCGCTGTGGTGAATCTCGTGTGAAGATAAGAACTATATTGTAAGCGGGCACGGTACTGAGTTGCAACGGTGAGTATGTGAGCGTACTCAAAGTATGTAGGAAGATGACAAGGTCTGAGCTCATAGTAGAGCTTCGGGTCGTGGAGAAGGTCATGCCGGGGGCCGCTGTGGGGAAATAAGAGAGGGGCCGCGAATACAGTCCCATAAAAGCCGGGGTCTGATGGCCCTTTCTTGCATTGCACAGAAGCCGTTGCTCGAAGTTCCACATCTATGCAATCCTCTACATTCTCACAGCAATTATGCCGGAACTTCTCATGACACTTCTAGTATCTTCGAATCGCAAAACTTAGTGACCGTCTTCTGGGCTGTATCTTTGGAGTCCTTCAGACTGGCGGCAGGTGCAGGCTGGGACAGAATTTATCCGATCCTAGTTTGTGCAGTATCGTCGGGAAGTTCCGAAGCCGTCAAATCAGCTGGCTGGCCAATAAGTGGTGTTTGTTTGGGTCAACACTGCAGAGAAGGACTCCATCATGCTCACGCCAGTGTCCTGTTGATCATGACCACAATATAGCCACAACTAGGCCATTTTGATATTCAGAAGCATTCCTCGCAGGGGCAATGCAGAAGCAGATGTCGCATGTTCTCGACTGACGTTCTAGTGCTTTCAAGCAGGCGAGGCGAACGTCGTTGGCGGAGTCCGTTTTCCGAGGTTCACCTGCTAGTTCGGGTCGCAAGATATCACCAACACAGCACCAACAAGCAAGCAGACCCTAAACATGAAAGGCGAATGTCTTCAATGTTTGTGGTGGCTAGCACAGCATAAAGTGGTTGGCACGTAGTGAGCTGTATAGCGACGCATACAATATGTTAGAATTCCTCCTCCCCTTCGACATCGGGCATATTGTCTGAATCAGACCCATCCATGGCATCCCCCAAGCCGTCGACACCGAGGTCGGTCACCCGCACAACTCCAGATGCCATAGCCACAGCTGTCCAACAGCTGAACACAGCGTTCGGATTCCACGCAATCGCTGTTATGCGGGTATGTGGATCCTCCACAATCAGCGGTCCCGTTGCGAACGTCATGGCACCTCCTTCGTCCATATTGTCGAAACCGTCGTCATCGTTGTCGTCCTGTGACTTTTTCTGTGCCTTCTTCTTCTTGCCCTTCTTGTTCTCAGCAGCCTTGCCTGTGAAGTTTGCTCGTGGGTGATCGTTCACTTCGGGAAGGTAGCCGTTTGTTATGCGGACTACGCCACGTGAGCGGGCTTGACCTGGAACTGGCTGGACTGGCCGATACTCGTGCTTCAGTATCCGAATTTTGTTGACTTTTTCTCGATATCCCATGATCTTACGCAGCACGTTCGTCGACCACAAGGAGCCATCGGAAGTGCCGACCAGCAGATACGGATGGCATGGGCTAACACCCAAGCATGTTACCTGGCTTTCAACTGTCATGATGTGTCGGGGCTGGGGAAATGTCGTGAGCCCAGAGAACGATATCGTTGAATTTGCGGTGAAGTTTGTTGGCCACATGGACAAGTAGCCCCGAAGCACCTCGCTCCAGGCGAGCAAGTCAGGCTGCAAGGAGACCAAGAGATTGGCATTGTAAGACATTTCGGCCGTTGGTCGGTTCAGATCCGTCAGCGTCAGGACTCCACCTATAGGCAAAGACGTGATATGTGACGGCTGGGAAGGATAGCCTGATGCTATATCAATTACGCTGCTGCAGTGTATAGGATGTCTCTGAAGCATCCGACAAGGAAATAGCGACCAAAGTGCGATTGAGCCGTCTGAGCATCCAACGGCGATCCTGTTCCAATTAACCCAAGTGAAACAGGTGATCGCAACTGTATGCTCATTTGAAATTTCAATGGTCATCAGGGCGTCTTGTATTTGCTCTGCTCGTGGTCAGCTCAAAACCTCCACCGAAAGCTACACGATTCCAAGTGCACTTACCAAAGACAACATCCGCAACAGCAGAGACCTTTTTCACCTCGATTATGCGTAATCGGCCATCGGAGCACAATACGCCAAGAAGAAGAGAAGTCTCTTCGTGGCCTACGGGGATCGGGCACCACTGAAGCCTGGCGACACGACCCCAGAGTGAGCACACAGCGTGCACAAGCTGCGGTGGTTGCAGAGCGGGCCGAACCACCCCATCCTCGTCTTGCTCGACTGCGAACTTCCATATCTGCACACTGCCTTCTGTTTGTGTTTCGGCTGTTGGAGCTTTGGAGAGATCATGCTGGTAGGCTTGGTCGGCGTCAGGGATTATGGACATTGCCAGAAACTGTCCATGCTCATCTGAAGTCGGCGCCCACTTCATCGCAACAACAATTCCGCCAACGTCCAACATCCAGCCTTCGGATGAGGGAGCTTCATCTGCGCTTTCTTGCACTGCCAGGCCGTATTCAGACAAGTAGATGCTGTTGCCAGATCTTGTTGAATAGGCTTGCTGATCCTCGTGATCACCCAGCAGGATTGTCAAGTCGGCGTCTGGACTTGGTAGGAATGATGAGTAGGCCTGCTCGGCGTCCAAGAAACTTGAAGACTGTTTTATGATACCATCATTCACGTGCTTTCCGAGTCGATCTGCGAGACGACCCTTCTGCTCCTCAGAATATGAGCTGTCGGCCCATGGAAACGCGGAAAGACGGATATGCTTCTCGTGCACCGGCCTGGGAGGAAGAACTTGGAAGTCCCACCAAACTCTGGTGATCCGGGACACAATCTTGCTGTAGTTGTAGCGATCCCCGTACAGCAGGATCACCATGTCGTGAAATCGTGTCCATCGTTTCAGAGGGCCAGTGTAAGCCCTGGTCCATTTTGCAGACGGATCCAGTGGGTAGTCGGGAACCACACTGAGGGGCTTGGCTGACACGGACTGTGCAGGCGCTTCTTTTTTCCTTGGTCGTGCAGCCGGGACTTTCACGTTGCGCTGCCGTGCCGGGGCTGCCTCTGGCTCGGTCTCTGGCTCCGAGGATTCGATAACGTCGAGCTGCTCGTCGTCCTTGATGTCCGACTCGGTGCCTGCAGCATCTTCCTCTTGATAGCCATCTTCTGACTCCTCCCTGGCCTCACGCGCTGGCACGTTGACGATTTCTTCATCCTCTGAGCCTAAAGTTGGGTCAAGATCCGACGGTCGATAGCGCCTAGCTTTGTTCGTTCTTCTTGTCCTCATATTGCGATCGCGCTTTTTATGGTGTTCTAGGAGGCGTGGGCAAGTATGGTGTTTGTCGATTTGACTAGCACGGTTCTGCGCCGTGAAGGTTCTCACTGCTCAAGGCGGAAGCAGCATGATGGTATAGCCACTAGCGACACCGGCGCAGTACTGATGTGGGCACACGAGTGCACGTAGCTGTTCACTGTCATGAGTATCTGGACATCGTTCTGATAAGGTGGAGAATTGGTCATGCGTTGTCGCAATCAGTGAACAAGACGAAGTTGAGATTTTAGGCGTGCGAAATGGGTGGTGGGGGTGTGGTGGATGCTTGATCTCGTGCCTCACATAAATTCGCTCCTGCGCCAAAACAGGACAATTACTGGCAAATATTCTCCCATGCTGACACCATGAGCCAGGCATTCATTCCAAACATCTCTATATGTAATCTGACTATACTACATCTAGAATATAAATCTCTCAGAATTTTCCAGAAAAAAAGAAGAAACAACGTTGTCTACGAACGATTTGTAAGTCACGATCAAAGATATTCGTCGCTACCTTAAAAGATCTGCTTCGTAGTATTCGACACCATGTGGCAGTATAGCGCGTCGCGTCTATGAAGCACATTCTGCTCCCATAACTGCGTGATGATAGTCAAAGGCCTTGGCCATTCCTTTCAGATGTGCTGCAGCTGCAAACACAATAAGAATATGGAAAAGCTGGTGCGAGCTTCCCCAGATGTCAAAGGTGCCTGGGAAGGTCCGCTCTGGCCAACGCGCCTGCATGATATTAGTCGCCAAAGTCTTGGTGGTTAGGAAGCAGCCAGGAAGGCTTACAGCATAAAGGCCAGCTCCAGCAATGTAGAGAAACCCTTGAATGAGGACCCAATTCAAGCCCATTTGTGCGTCCAACTGCTGGTAGCCATACATGCCCAGAGCATGACAGACTGGTACAATACCTGACGCACCAAGCCCAACGAATATACCGGCGCGATACGGTCTCCAGGCTGGGGTTCGAAAGCTCTCAACCCACGAGACAAGCCCACATGCAAGTCCAAGCAAGAAAATCTACGAGTTTGACTTAGTGTTTAGGATTGTGCGTAATCACCATGAGGAAGACGAACTCCACCTAGATAGATTGTCATGAGCTTCGGATGGCAGAACAAGCCGTAGTATAAAGCTGGGACATAACTGCCCACAATGAGCAGGACTATACCAGAGTAATCAAGCTTGTTGCCCCATTTCGCAACGTCTGGTGAATGATTCGATATAGTGTGGTATGTTCCACTCATACCAAGGCAGAGCACCGCACCCGCGAAGAAACAAGAGAAAACGAGCACATCCGAGCTGTCTGCTGTGGTGTAGCGCGGCGCGACAACGTTGTACAGCCAGATGCCGCCAGCTAAGAAAGCAGCTGCGCCAAAGACATGGGTCCAGATATTGACGGACTCGTTGTGTATTGCGAGCACAGAGGCGAAGGAGGAGCGGTAGCTGTTACTGTCAGCCCGGTAGCCCGAGAGGATAAATTGGTTGTCCCGACGCCATGTTGGCAGTTGGTCCCAGAGTAGTAGAGCTGCTTTCTCGATCTTTTCTTCCACGACTTTTGCCGCATCTGTCAAGCCTTCCGCTGATGTCGTCTGTTTGCGATTTCGCTGTTGACCAGTGTCCCGACCGGTGGTGGTAGGTTGCATGCTGCTAAATTTCCGACAATGCTTGCGGTAGGCGGAAGATTTCTATCTGCTATGGAGTCAAAAATAGAGGCAAGAGAGCCCTTTTTAAGTGCAGTGCTGTGCAAAAGTGCTGGGATCTCAAGGCAAGTTTTGTTGAGGCTCTGGCTTGTGATTGTGATGAGGCCCAGGGAGGATCCAAGGTCTGTAACGTGGCAGCGAAATCGCCGACCCTGCTAGTGGATGAGAACAATTATGGAGCGAGCACCTACACACTCCTTCCACATATGGCTGCATTCAACCCAATACAGCGATTGCGAACTGCTCCTGTGGCCAAGAATGGTGAGTAAAGCCAGTGAGGAGATGAAGTATCGTATGGTGGTATACGCTGTATTGCTAGAAACGAGGGACATACAGACGGACTACGGCACACCTGAGCAGGGTGGCATCGTGCCATTCATTTGTCGGAACCAGACCTCCATGCGCATCATCATCAAAGAACCATATGTCCAGACGAACTGCGGCTGAGCCGCAACTATGAATCTATTTCTTGCCGCTCTTCTTAATACCTCCGCTGGCAAGAGGACCCTTTCCTGCAGCCTTCTTGGCCATCTCGGCTCTTGCCTTCTCGTCTACACGGTATATCAGACCACAATCTTCGTACAATGACTTGAGGGCCAGGACGGCGTCCTGGACGGATACTTACCAGCTTTCTTCTTCTCAAGGAAAGCCTTGTCATCGTCGTCAAGGTCCTTCTTCTCCTTCTTGGCCGCCTTCAAGGGCTTGACCTTGCCGCCTGCACCAGATTTTAGCATCGGTCGCACTTGTCCATAGAGAGCCGTTTCGTCCGTTCTTCCGACTAGGCTCTAGGAACTCACCTTCTCTGTTTGTGCCGCCCATTTTGCTGTCTGTCGTCTGATTTTCTGAGCGCGAAAGTACAAACGCGATGTTGTTGAGTGTGATTTGGTCGAAGCAGGTGGCTATCTCACATAAAAACTCCCAGGACTTTTCGGGCACTAAAAGAGCGCGGGGCGCATGCTCACGTTGAGGCAGCCAAGAGGCCTGTGCCTGTCATGACCACGTGCGCGCACTGTGTGATCTGGAATATGCATGCAGAATTGTCCTCTTAAGCACAGTACGACTTTGGTGTGCTGCCAAAGCCTCAACATTATGTAATCACATATGAGCATTCGCGCGCTCCCCGAGCACCTGCCTAGAGCTAGGACAATGGCGAATATTCGAAATGCCGTGCTTCTAGTTGCGAGCGCGATCTCACACCACCGACATTTTGAACACGACAACTTCACCATTTCTCTCGCGCGACATTGGAATTCACCATCCGTGACGACTTCTTCGCTCGTTCGCCCTGGCTCTTCGAGCCGCCAGTTGCCGATGAGGAAGAGCTGAGCATACGCTTCCTGGTTCGACTCTTTTCTGCGCCTACTACTGCTACCAATTTCATTGACTGACACTTCCGATTCTTACCTTGAAGCCGAGGAAGCGTCAAAGCAAAACACTACTCCGACTGTGACAAGTCAGACTGCACAAAGTGAGCAAAATGGGGACCCCCGGGAGTTCTGACGAGGGCGAGATTATGGAGCGCGGCGATGGAAGATCCAAGGCAACTACACTACCTCGATCTCGTGGAGCTGGTGTTGACCGTGTCGACAGACATCGAGCTAGATCCCCTGGATCAAGATCGCCCGAATATTCTCGAAGTCCGAGGCATAGACAGTCTCATACTGCTCGACGAAGCCGATCTCCGCGTGGCAACAAGCGACTTCGAGATGACCGAGACCGTTTCTCCGCAGGTGGTCGTGTGAACGATGACCCTCGCCGGTTTCGGGTGCATTACGAAGACAATCGTGATCGAAACGGACGCTCACGGCTTTCGTATGACGACGAAGACCGCCCATCTCAATCCTCTTCGTCACTCCACTACGACGACCGAACAGGGCGCGATTATGCTCGAAGCTCTGCTCAGGATCGAAGCAGAGACCACGAGTCCGAGCGATATCCAGACAAGCGACCCCGACAACGGTCTCGAACTCCTGAGAGAGCCTCACGCGAAGGCTTCAATGGTCGACTAAATCCACGACGCAAGGATGTGCGTCATAACAGGGAGAGCAATGGCGATGGTCGTCAGCCTAGCATACGCGGGCAGCCAGAACCACCCAAACTGCAACATGTTCTTTCGTCCGGAACTAAACATAATGGTGCAGATGTCTCCTCGCTGAACGACACAGTAGACGCGAACGCGATGATCGACGATAGGGATTTCGAAGAGGAAAAGCCCGTAGATGTTGATGCCGAGATTGAGCGACGTCGACGAAAGCGTGAAGAGCTGCTCGCAAAGTCACGAGGTGGTACTCCTATGCTCGTTCAAGCTCTTCAGACATCAGCAAGAGCGGCTGAAACTCCCCAATCTGCTGCCACGAGAGCCAGCACTCCGATGGCGATAGACACACCAGGCTCTGGTGAGTATATGTTTGCCGGAACGACTGATTTGTTGCTAATAAGTATACAGTTATATCATCACCGATCTCTCCGTCCACTCCGCTACGTGATGGCTTCTCGCCAGCGCCACCAACTCTGTCCAAAGATCCAAACTCTTTGATGTCAAATGGCGGGCCAGCTGCTGGTGAGGAAGATGGCCCGTCAGCTGCCGATTATGACCCAACCATCGATATGCGTGAGGACGAGCTTCGTGACGAGATGAGACATGGGCAGATAGGACCACACGGCGAGCGACTTCCTGCTGACCAAAAAGCGGCGATCCCCCCTTCACAATCCGATGACGCATTAAAACAGCCGGACATGGAAAACGATGATGGCGATTTCGACATGTTCGCAGAGGAGATTGATGAGGATAAGTTGGTCGCACCTAAGCCCATGCCGCTATCCACAATCACAGACGACCGCAAGCTACCTGCAACCTTGACCCAAGCTAAGTCTGGAGGCATCCTGGAAGGAGATGACCTGGATGGCTACTACAAGATTCGCATTGGTGAGATTATGGACGGTCGTTACCAAGTGCAATCCACGCTCGGAAAGGGCATGTTCTCTGGGGTTGCCAGGGCTGTGGATATTACTACCAAGAAGCTCGTCGCGGTAAAGATGATGCGAAACAACGATGCTTTGCGAAAAGGCGGTTTCACAGAGATCGCCATTCTGCAGAAATTGAACGAAGCTGATCCAGAGAACCGCAAGCACATCGTCAAGTTTGAACGGTACTTTGAACACAAAGCTCACTTGTGTCTGGCCTTCGAGAATTTGAGCTACAATCTGCGCGAAGTCCTCAAGAAATTTGGTAACAATGTTGGTATCAATCTGAGCGCAACGCGCACATATGCTCACCAAATGTTCGTGGCACTTGCGCACATGCGCAAATGTTCAATAGTTCATGCCGATCTCAAGCCTGACAACATTCTGGTATGTGTGTTCCAAATCTTCACAAGAGATGAAAGCTAACTAAATCGCAGACGGACGAGAAATGCACTGTCCTTAAAATTTGTGACCTTGGAACTGCGATCGATAAGTCTGACGCGGCAACAGCGCACAATGAGATTACGCCGTATCTGGTCAGTCGCTTCTACCGCGCACCAGAGATCATGCTTGGCATGCCATATGACTATGCAATCGACATGTGGTCGATAGGTTGCACGCTCTACGAGATGTACACGGGCAAGATTCTGTTCACTGGTGCCAGCAACAACCAGATGCTCAAAGCTATCATTGAAGTCCGAGGCAAGTTCAGCGCCAAGCTCTACAGACGTGGCGAGCTTGCACCGCTGCACTTTGACGAAATGGGTAACTTCATCAGTGTCGAGCAAGATAAAGTTCTTGGAAAGGTATGTGCTTCATGTCGTGACAGCTGGGTATTGAGTTGAGACTGACTTATCGCCGCAGACCACTGTTAAGACCCTCGCTGTGGTCAAGCCAACTCGTGATCTTCGTACAAGGCTGCTCGCTGCTTCGCCAGGCCTGAACGAGATAGCACTCCGCGATCTCAACCACTTCATCGATTTGCTTGAAAGGTGTCTGGCACTGAACCCCGACAAGCGCATCACGCCTGTCGAGGCTCTGAAACATGCCTTCTTCAGTTCAAAGACTGCAGTTGCTTTCAAGCAGAACTAGATCGACGCATATCGTTGTTAGGGAACGCGGTGTTGAAGCGTTCAACTAGGGCTCGAACCGACACATGTTGGACAAGCATAAGTACATGCCTTTCAAGAACTAAGCCTGTTTCCATCAGCATTAGAAAGTGTACGCTCGTGATTCCAATTGTGATTACCCTTATTTGCGACGACCATTGACTAGATTCACGTGTCTTGTTGTCCATCGCTTCGTCTTCGTAGGTAGCCTCAGTCACTACTACAATTTTCCCCGCCTATGACCAACTTCGCGTCGTCGAAGTGACAGCAAGACCATTTCTACAGTAGTCGAACTCATGAACAGCCAGGTAGCACTTGCATGACGGGCCTATGGCAAATACTTCGGTAGTACATACTGAAATCAATCCGGTACCGCAAAGCTACAGTGAACTTGGCATAGACAAGAGTCTAGCCTCCAGAATCAGCGCTCCCATCTCAGACTCGGGAGTAAAGGTAACGCATTCGCGAAACTCACGAGTCGAACTCAACCATTATCCTCGAGGGCGTGGGTTCAGCTTCGTAATGTCCCAGCCAGACTCGAAGAGGCAGGTAGCAGAACCCACTGGACGAAGCTATCGTTACTGCCAACCCTACAGAAACACCGAGTATCGGAGGTTGAGACTAGCCTGCATAGCGTGAAGTCAATATGACCGGATACCAACCTCATCATATCCGATGTTGTCATTGCTACTGACTACCAATCTCGTCAACTGACACTACACAGCCCAATACCGCATCAAATAATTATAACTTGGAACCACGTCTAGTAAACTAGGAATGCGAAGATATCTTTGCGGTAAAAGTGGCACACAACGTTGCGGCTTCACTTGTAAATTGAAGCTACAGGGTGAATACCACCATGCACACTCATATCATAGACCCTTTTCTTCACGTATCAACAAAAGATCTGGCCATCCCCTAAGTCAGGCCTTGGGACCGAGCACTTCCATCCCTCACTTCAGGCTCAAACGCCACGAGCATGTCCGCGGGCGGGGATGATTTTCCGGCTGGTCGTTCCGTACATGCTATGTATGAGAAGAGGCTGTGGCTTGCCGCCATTCACGCCTCTGGCAGTCTCGTCTCTTCATGAGAGGGCAAGCCACTGAAGGCTCCAGGCCACCGGATGGTCCTTATATCATATCGGAAGTCCCAGGCCCGAGCGCCACCGGCTTGTTAGGGCGCGGCTGTTGTCTGATCCGCTGCGTCGATGGGGTACAATTTTTTTTCATGCTGCAGGTCGCGCTGAGCGAGCGAAGGGACGGGGAAGCGAGGATGGTGATTTTCGTAAGTCGTTGCGACTCCGCTCTATGGCTCACAAGGTTGGCCAGCCAGGACAGTTGCATCTGTCGACGGAATGGCTGGTTATGGAGACTACACAGACGCCTTTGGGAGAAATCCAGCTCCATTCAGTAGCTCTGGCAGAAGGTATCGTTCTCCGTAGCGCTCAGACAGAAGATAGAGCTTATGTCCACGCGAAAGGACCCTGGATACGCTTGGGCAAGGATGAGATACCATAATTTGAAATTCTTGACGAGGCACTCTTAAAGCAAAACTCTGACAGAGCCATAGGAAGGGTGAACACAGATGCTCAAGGTTGATACTAACTTGACTAGTTGACATGCTCGGCATCTAGGCGAAGGCTCAAATCTAGGCGGTATCATGGCCAAGCCGCGAGACAATTCAAAGCCGGATCGCCAAGTCCATCTCACCCAGCTATGTTGGTCACAGCGCTCGGTGGCTAATTATCATTGCCGTCCCGCTGTCAGATGAGTAGTTCGCCACTGGACTGACTCCAGCCGTGCATCTCCGCAGCCAAACTCCCTGATGATAGCGTTCGCCGGAGAACTAGAGCGATTCCTCTGGCCACTCAAATCGCCCAAGAAGACGCTAGTTAGAAGCAGTCAAGAGTCCAGTCCCAAATCGCCATAGCTCATGGCACATTTGGAGCTCGGCACAACCGACAATGCCCTTGAGATATATCGACCATGCCTGCTCGAGCCAACGCTGTGTCGATCATACTACAGACAGTCGAGACGCTCTAGAGGGGAGTTATAGAGTTTGTTAGAGCCCGTGCTGGTCGAGGCTGGTGAAGTTATGGTTCGATGCCAATTACTTCGTTTCCACTACTCGCCATCTCCCACTAAGTGAGGCGAAGTCGAATCTTTTGGGTGCGGCACAGTTCGAAAGGTCTAGAACTCGACAATCCTAGCATCCATGGGCCCTGCTTATGCCCTGGCAGATCTGATGTAGTTACATTGACGTATTAGTAGAGGATACTAGTGCTGAGGAGACACTCTTCTGAAAGCCGCGTTTCTCGCGGCACCTTCTTGCCAGGCTCTCAGTCACTAAGAACTGGCTCCCTCAATGCCGATGAGCAGAGCAACAACCTTCGTAAAGACGAAATCTGCTCTACGCTACTGAAATTGCTACATGGCTGTCGATTCTGAATGAATGAAACATTAACAGCCCTTTGCTGCTGAGCGTGTGACGACCTTTTCGATAGGCAGCAATGACCATCACAGATAAGACCATTGCTTCAGTTCCAGCCAACTAGAGGCAATCCGTGGTCATGAACATTTCCACCAAGCAACGACCATACCCGCTCAGGTTTGTTGTTCGTCACGCGAAGTCAAACTACCGCCGCCTCACTGCGCAATACTTTAATGAAGAACCTGACCCATCAAAGATCCCTTAATCCCCGGTGTTTCCGGTCGCACATCCACTTCTGAGATGTCATTCGCAGGACCAAGCAGCAACTAACACAGCAAGCGCAAGCTTGAGCATGAAACCACAAAAAGTCCCTCGCCTAGGCTTCGGCATTAGTCAACGAAGAGCCGCTGCCCTCCCAAGACGCCTAGCTTCATCTCGTTAGCGCACTACTACTCCGACACAAGGGCATGAGTCGCAGTGCCCCGGATTTCACTTCACGAGGACGCGGTTGGCGACACCCTAGCTCGCCGTGCCCCGGAGAACACCGAGGCACCGCAAGTGACACCCCCAAGCGTGCTGCCACGAGAAACCTCGTCCAATCTCTTTGATAGTCGATTGCCATAACTCCCGAACAAGACTTGACGCCTTCAAAGTCTAAGCCGGGCTACCCCGGAAGAATGTGGAGGAGAACTTGAGACAACATTCCAGGTCAGCTGAGCGTAACCAAGACTTTGTAAGCCGCACTCTAGCGAGTCGCAATTGCGCCTTAGAGGGTGCTTGCCAGAACTCTAAAGAGTTTCGCTAGGCTCTAGCGCAGGGCGCGCCCCCCGGACGTATGGGTTTAAAGTGATCTCCGGAGGCGTGCGAGCGAGGAAACCGGCAGCTAGGTGATAGAGTTTCGCGTCGTCCTGCGATGGCGTCAAAGTATATTAGTGAAGGATCAGACAATTGACAACGAGCTGAAGGATGACATGACGTTTGCCACTGGGTTTTTTTTGATCACTGTTCCGCCCCTTCAACTGTCCCAAATGGTGCTGGTCACGAAGTTTGCTGTTGTCACGAGTGCAGACCTTGTGTTTGGCAATGAGGCTGGCTGGCGGGAGCGTGAGCATGTTCCATTCCGATGAACTTTGTTCGTTCATAATGCACACCTTGAAACTCCCAAGAGCGATGAGGATGACTTCAAGGCAACGATTTCTGGAGGTGAATGTGATGTCTCACTTGTTGCTCAATCCGGTCTTCCGCGACCACTTACCGTTTACGATTTCGGGATATGATCTTGACACATTTTCAGGCTTTCCGATCTTCACGCTCGATGGGTTCAGGTGATGCCTCAAGATAGAATTGTCGTAGGAAATCAAACAAAGCTAGACTGGTCGTGTATCACGATGGCTGGGTAAGGTTAGTTGTAACCATCGGCATGCTCATCCGTGCACAGGCCAATCCAAGACCACCGGGCTAACGATAAGACGATGTCTTTCGAGCGAGAATCATCAGACTGTTCACCGATGATAAGCGAGGCTGGAACTCACTCAGTCAACTTTTCGGGAGCTTTCCTTGTCTTAATGGCCAACACGGACGCATCCGAAACGAAAATTCCCATCACGATGTCCCCCAGCCTCCAGAGGTGGTGCTGTTCAAAGACATGGCAAAATCTGAAAACATGATCACCGAAGAATGAGTCCGAGACAAAGGAATCAAGATCGAAAGTCACGAGAAGGCTATTTCCATAGGTGTCGTCCAGGTGACCGGAACAAAATGCCGTTCTCTGTTCCGAAGGTGGCGGAATTGTTCAGGACGCCATTGTTTCGCATCAAGAACTGCCCCGTCGCGGCCATGAGGGAACGGCCAGCACTAGCTTGTCGCGGAGGTCTCAAGTCCACGTTTCGCAGCTCATGTCTCTGGCATTTCCAACATATCTGGCGCCACTTTGTCTCACAAGTCAGGCGTTATTGTGCGCGCAAGATCGCACCTCATCGGCGATCGTATAAGTCACTTGTCTCATCAATAACTTGCATGCAAATATGCTCTCGTCTCTCGCACGTACCATCTGTGAGTGTCCCACTGCTGATTGGCAGGAGGACAAGAAGAAGGCAACCGAGAAATGTGGCTCATCTTCCCGCGCGAGACCCGTGTTTCGGAGTTCCGCGCAGAGGGCATAGCGGGAAAGAATGCGAACACAGCTACGGAAGAAAGTAACGCCCACGTGGTACCATTCCACCCAGAGAACGTTTGCGAACTGTCCAAAAGCCTCTTGCTCGGCTCGACTTCCTGCTTAGCCGGAATCGTAGCCTCGCTGCGCGGGGCCTAGGACAGCAGGCGAGAGTTCCGCGGAGGATATCCGTGCCACGCGGCAGTACAGCTCTGGACTGATAACCTGCCACGAGCTCATGGCGCGCATGATATCCACGGAGGTTTCTGCCACTCAAAAGTCAAAGACAAGTCCTATTGCCAAGTCTGGTGGAGACCTCCTCACGATGAGACTGTCGTTGTGATACCGGTGGTGGAGGAGGTGGTGGTGGTGGAGGTGGTGAAGGTGAAGAGCACCCGGGTCATCAGTCACGAAGACGGAGGAGAGCAGTCTGCCACACCGCCTTCCCATGGTTGGCCGTCGGCGCATGCCCACTTGCATGCATGCATGAACAAAGTCCCGTGGAAGCTATAGGCCTGCATAGTATGAGCCATACAGATCATGACACGGCATTTGGTCGTGCATCCACTCTGATACGTACTATCTAGTCTTCGTGGGAGAACCAAACACAGTGGCTTCTGGGAGACTAAGTTGCTGGCCGGGTGATCCGCGCATTGAGTCTTGTCGTGGAGACTCTTACAAGAGCATGATACAGAAAAGTGGAACTCCCCTGCTCTGTGTGAACCAGGAGAGTTGCTGTGAACTCCCACTCACAATCCTCGACCACATGCCCACCTTTGTGTGTTCTCAGATGCACGCCACGCCAGGCAGTTGGCTGTCCACCACGTGTAACCCGTCAATTTTTGTGCACAAGTCTTCAAAGTGGCTCAGATATACGGCAGCGAGGGAAGGCTTGACGGAATCAACCTTGCAAATGCAACAAAGTCTCAAAAGTCATGGGCCCACCACCACAGCTGCCAGAGCCTGACTTGAGTCCTTGACTTCACTGTCGGCGCAAGGGGGGGTTGGACAAGAGACCTGCATGCATAGGAGTGCAGACATCCATGCAAGCCATGCACGCCGCATGCGTACACATATCCCAATGACTGTATGGCTGGGCTTGCCCAGGCCCGGTCCTTCGATTTGGCGGTCACAGGCAAAAAGAACGCAAGAAGGACAGAGAAGGAAAAGCAAGGGTGAGCAGGCTCGTGACTAGTTTCTCGAGCTGGGGTCGTGCTGACTGACCTCCGGAGGCAAAGAGGTGTGTGGTGTAGGGAGCATCCCGACTGCTGGTGCAGCCCAGCCCGTTGTCGCATTGACGCTCTTACAGACCGGACAGCAAATCACGGGAGCCATAAGGGACTGTGCAGCATGCGGGCGATCCCAACAGCGTTACACTGCAGGAAGTGCTAGCCTCGAAATTGTTTCCATGGCGAGCCAGCCCAGCCTTCCCGTGTGTGTCATAGGTAGAGTGCCCACGGGGCAGAAACAAGAGCAAGTCGGGACGATACCGGACGAGAACGACAGCCCGCGATAGGTGCTGGGATGCATGCAAGATGTACTACTCTGCATCGCATGCCTCGTCAGGCTGACATAGCACCTAATCTCGCCTCCGCAAGGACGTTGCATTCCGCCCCCGAGGCCCAACTCGTAACGGGACCACATCTAATTACATAGTAGTGTTTTTATGGCATTCTACCAGACAGCCACAAGATGCATCACGCCTTTGATGCTCACAACCTGCTTGGGACAACGTCCACATCACTTGGCAAGCTTGCTTGGCTCGATTGTCGTCTGCACCTCAAAGGCCTAGGCCGCGAGTAATGATTGCATGCAGACACACACCTGGAGAATGGTTCTTTCTACCAAGGTCGGCGAGGCACAAGGGATCTCTGCAAGATGCAGCAAATATATCCGCTACCACCATGCGATGCGACTTAATGACCACGACCAATACCGCGCAAACCGGGTTCGTTTTCGATAGAATGCTTGCAGAGTAACAGCCGGGCGTTTTCCCTCCCCTATCACGCCGGCGATATGCAACTGTGTCGATGGTGGGCCGTTGCCATGGTGAGCGAGAGTGCAAGTTGTTCTGCCCTGATGTGATGTCAAAAGACACACACACACACACACACACATAGAGGTAGATGCGTTGCGAAGCTGTCACCAACATGTTCCCACCTCCACAGTGACTGAAAAAGTGGAGCCATGTACAGGACCGAGTCAGGATATGCGCTCAGCCTGTTGCTCTTGCATCGCAAAATCTCTCGCCGCTGCACAGAAAGTGCTTGATTCCTTGCTTCTCATTGGGAAAGAACGGACGGAAGCCGCGTGATCACTAAATCTGACGCGCATCAGGGCTTGGTGGCGACAATAAGAAAGAAAAGAGCAGCAAGAAGGGTGCAGTCCCTCGACTCGGTCAGCCGAGGCAGATCGCCCTGCAGCAGAGTCAAGCAGATTATGCAGCTAGCCGTGCTTGATGGTGTGCATCTGGCCCTTCACATTCAAAGCCCTCCCTCCCGATGGACGGACATGAGTCGATCGACCGATGAATCGCTACCGCACTGAGGTGGGCACTGGGCATCCCAACATGCCCTGAAGCACTCTTTAGCACTGGCCGTGTGACAAGTTGACAGGTTGTGCACCATAGTAGGTCCAAAGGCTAAAAGCAAAGGGCCGTGCTTGACGTCAGTTCAGGGCGGTAGCGCAGGGCAGGCAATCTGATCGGACCCTTTCCCCGGGGCGAAGTTATGGAGATAGACACTTGTGGCCTCTGCATAGTAGACCAGCGACCGGTCTAGTGGTGGGGGAGGGCACGACATCAGCAAGACCGACGCTATGCAGAACGATTGTCGGTGCTCTAATGTGATATCCCTACCATGCTCTCTACCCATAACCGGCGCAAAGCTCGCTTTGACGAGCTTGGCCAATTTATTAATTAATTAAGCAGATCAACAGGCGTTTTCGGTCATCCTTCAAGGCCCTCGAGCGTCGCCCAAAACAGCAACTTCGAATCTCGGACTGGCAGTCAGCAGATCAACATCTGACGGTGCCCCGTTCGGGCAACATTGTCGTCGTCGTCGTGGGGAAGACGACTGGGGGCCCAACTCGCCTCATGGCAATCAGCACAAGCCTCTCTGACTCTTAAAGGAAAATGTACATGGGTGATGATGATGCACGCAGAGGGATCGACCACATACACACGGCATGTGTGCGTGCGTGGCCGTGCCGTGCTGAAAGAGAAGCCAGTCAGTGCCCCTAGCTGAGGATGACGATGCCAGCCAGCCCTCACGAATCAACAACCCAGCAAAGACGGAGCATGGGTATGTGTGTGTGAGTGTGTGATAGATACCCTGCTCGTCCAAGTCCTCCCCCCCCGCCAGCCAGGAAGGAATCCCAGAAAGATGACCCAACGCCGCTGGCCTGCATTGCGCGGGCTGGTTTAGCCCGGGGATCTCTTCCGGAGCGGCGATGTACCCCATACTGCGTGGCTGGCGCACCAGCTACCACACGTAGCTCCAGAGCATGATTTGCGCACCAACTCAGTCCCAACCAACCGCCACGCAGACCACCACGCTGGACGACCAGGGTTCGACACAAAAACAGTGATCACGATGCCCGCGAGGACGCTCAGCGACTAACCAAGACACTAGACCTGGAGGCTAACGGAAACTCAGCCCCGGCAGCGCGCGCGGGAATAGAGGGACCTATCTAACTAACTCACTAAACTAGTCCCAGCCCCCGTAGTCCCAGCTGGGACTAGCCCGCTGCGCCCGAAAGCGACATTGCCAGGCCTCTCTAGTTTTGTGGCAGACTCAGCTCGGCTCAGCCACGCGGAAGACGGCCCCAGCAAGGGGATAGAAAGACAAGAACCGCAAGCGAGGATCATCGAACAACAATGAACGAGAGTGCCACCTCGGCAAGCCCAAGTCGCTCACGCCATGTCGTCTCGTCAGAAGGATCTGTCAGTCTGCCTTGCTTAATTTGGTCATGACATCCCCCCCAGGGTCAGTATGACATGCTCTCTCTGCCTGCACTACCCGCCCTGCAATGACTGCATCTCGGCTCCACAAGTCATGTACAACTTGCCCATTTCGGTCATCTAGAAATACCCCGTCAGCCCCAAATACCGTCAACGACAAATCTAAACACGGAGATGCGGGTTGCACCTCGGGATAATGTGTGCAAGACAAGCATTGATTCTGACCACACAGCCATCGCCACTCAGCAGGCAAACGACACACGCCACACCCATTCTCGCGCGGTCGAGATGGGGATAAAAATAGTTAATCATGGTGAGAAATTGCGAGGCGTTGTGCAGTCTGTCAAATGACTGCTTAGAATGCAGCTGGGGGCCCGAACCTACCCGACCGCCGAGACGGTGAACCTAGCGACAGCTTTAAGCACACGCGAAAGCACAAACCTCTGCGTGACTTGGGACGTCGACCTGAACTGAAATTCATGAGCTGACGGTGGCCGGGGGTGCAAGAACCAATGATCGACTGTGCATCAAATAAATTGCACTTCCCTTGGTGTCAGTCGTCCTCGTCCCCCAAGGGTCAGTCCCTGGGGGAGGCCAAAGCGTGCAAGGACTGCCAGTCTGGTCAGCCCACCTGCCCGCCCTGCCTTTCCTAATGCCCGTCAGTCAAATGAATCTATCCCCGAACGAACTAGTCAATAGTGGTACAAAGCACCCTATAACGAAGACGGGAAGGATGGTGAGCCAAAGTCGAGGCTTACCTACATGGCCCCACCCTTCACACGCGAGCGCATCCATGCTTCAATGCCGTAACTACTACTAGCTGTCGATCAAACACGCAGCTGAACGCCAAGAATGGATGGTGTTAGCGGTGCATGCTCGTGCTGTTCCGGTAGCAGGTCAAAGTCTGCAGAGAGACCAGTGCGCTCGTAAAAGTGCTTCAGGCATGCGCCAGCATGCTTCACTTTCGGAACTCAGCGGCCGTTGATGCTTATTCAGGCTGGGCGGGCCTTTGCTTATCCTATGTTGACATGATCAATTCATATTAGTAGCTGGCAAGGTGAATGTGTGCGGTTGACGACTCGAATAAAAGACTACATCATGAAGTCTATGCACCAGCAAGTAAATATGCAAGCTCACACGGCGAGGAACAGTAAGATGGGTTGATAAACGATTTATTGTATTGTGATCGTCCCAAAAAGGGTTTGTTGGATATCTTATTCCACACCCTAACCTCGCAGAAGCGAAAGTTTGTTGAGTCCGTCTTTTGAAGCTCAAAAGAAAACTCCGTTGGCTACCGAGCCAGGTCTTTCTAGTCATGTTCCCTGAAGGACCCAAACGCCATCATGATTTTCCTCGTGCACATCGCTTTCTAGCAATAGGTAGTAAACAAGTGCTCCATCCCAAGCGATTCCCAAAAAGAAGGTATGACAGCCCAGTAACTGCCTCGAAGTGTGACAAAAAGAAAGATGTAGTCTGAATGTGGTGGTAGTGCAAAGCAAGAATAACCCCAACTCCTCGCTAAAATGATACAAAATGCGAAAATATCGAGTACATAGGGAGCAAATCGTCTACTCCGGTATTTTTTGAAATTAAAAATGTTCTGGCGCAGTGATGAATATGTGCAAAGAGTCGTGTACCGAGAGGTGTGTGTGGCCTTCGACGAGTTGAAGAGAAGTGCCATGGGCGCGGCCCAGGGCAGTCGGAGGCTCAATGGTCTAGTACCCAGGAATATGGGTGAAGAGTGGAGCTTGATGTTGGAAGGACACTGGGTAGTGAGCCGGTGCAGAGGCGTACCGGTTGACAACGTCCCAGAAGCTGAAAGCAGCCTTCGGGGCTGGTGCACAAGGGACTTGTGGCATGGGTGCCTGGAAGGTGCATGGCTCAGTCACGGGAATGACTTGCGATGGCTGAGAGTATGTAGCTGCGAAGTCCTGGAAGTAAGGTTTCGAGTCGTAGAATTGCTGCTCAGGGATAGCCATGTTCTCCATGGAGAGGGGAGCCTCTTCGAGAAGCTCCTCATCGTCAATGGTGGAGCAGCTGGAGATGAGGGACCCGTCATCAGACGAGCACGTCGACTCGCAGTCCGAGTCAGGATCAGAAGCAGCAATGGAAGCGTTGTCATCAACGTCGTCCAGAATGGCCTCCTCACAGTCAACGTATTCGGAAGTCTCGGAGGAAGCTGCAGGAGTAGGAAGTGGTTGGAAGCCAGTGGTGGCAGTGGGAATGGTGAACGACGCAGCAGCCAGGATACTGGCGCGAAGCTCACTCAACGTAATTCTCTGGTCGGGGTTCGAGGTAAAAATCCGTCCCAGGATATGGTTCAAGTCGTCCGACAAGGGGAGGATGGTCCTGAGGAAGTCAGGGTCGCTGACGAAGGCGCGGTAGGCCGAATCCTCGATAGAGGCCTGTTTCCAGGGATTTCTACCACAGGTGAGGTTGACCAGAATGACACCTAAGCTCCATACATCGTTGGGGGCGCAGTAGTAGTAAGGTCTCCGAGACGAAGGGTCAAGGCATTCTGCTAAATGTTAGTGTTGGGCAATCAACCAATTTTTGATACAACATACCAGGTGACATGTAGAAGGTCGAACCGCATCCGTAGTCCTCAGAGCGCTCGGATGAGGTGGCCAGTCCAAAATCAGCAAGCTTAACCGTTGCCCCGTTGTTGGACACCAAGATGTTCTCAGGCTTGAGATCTCGGTGGTATACTCCGAGGGTGTGGCAATGCTCGACAGCGTCCAAGATCTGAAGGAAAACGCTCTTGGCTAGCTCGTCGTTGCCCACGTACTGGCCACGCTCAGTGATGTTGAGGAACAAATCACCCTCCGGGCAGTACTCGAGAACAACGTAGATGCAATCCGGGTTGTCCACAATCTTGTGCATGGATACGACATTGGGATGAGCGGATGCCAAGTAGTGGAGACGGAGTTCCTGGTGCTGGAAAGCCACCTGGCGACGGTCCAAAGGTGTGCCATCAGCATTGTACTTGCTAAGGGTCTTGACTGCGTACTGGATACCAGTCTTGATGTCCAGGGCCAAGTAAACAACACCATATGCACCAGTGCCGATGATCCCAACAAGCTGGAGGCTGTCGCCGAGGAATTTGCCTAATCTGTCCTCCGGGGCAAGGGGAATATACCGGGGCTGGCAGACATTGGGGACGAATTGCGGCTGCTGGTAAGCACACTTGTTGTCGTACGCGGGCGAAGCCGGTGGTGAAGGATAGCCGTACTGAACATTATGCATGGTGGCGATACTCTGCTAGTTTCTAGTTGTAGACTCCGTAGTGGAAAATGTCCCGCCGTGTGAAGCAGGAAAGGAAGCGAGCAAGTCCGAAGTGGAAACAACAGAGAAGAAAGATCCTGGATATACGACACGAGGGTGCTCTGTCTATCCTGGTGAGACCGTGGAAATCCTGTGGAGATATCCGCGGCGGTAGTCCTGATGGTGATCTGGAGTCCAAACAAGTCTGCAGGGGTGCAGTAGAGTGACGGCCCGTGGGATGCTGCAGTATTATCAAGGAGTGTCGACGTCGAGTAAACGGGTCAACCGGTGACTGTCGTGGGCAGCAGGAGTCGGAAGTGTCGATGTGATGGCGAGTGTGGGTGAGGGCAACGACCAGGAGGTGCGGTCGCGCGTAGGTAAGGTGGTTGTCGTTGGCGGAAGAGAGGACGGAGATGTGAGGCAAGGAGTGTAGTGAAGAAGTGAGTGAAGCTGTTGGGTCGGGAAGTGAAGATGGGGACGTGATGTAGATATCTCGATAACGATGGTTCGGCCGCGGAGGGGAGAACACAGGGTCTGTCTTGGGCATGGGCGTGCCAAGTGGTGTGTGCCTGGGGGGGGTGAACAGGGCGTGTGTGTGTGGACGAGGGCTTGCGGGCAGTTGAGTTTGAGGGCGTGCGCGAGGACCTGGGGTGGAGCAGGAGAGTGGGGCGTACACGATCGTGTGAGTGGAGACCAGGCCGGGCAGCAGAGGAGGCAGGTAGGCAGGCAGGCAGGCAGGCAGGCAGGCAGGCAGGCAAGAGCGGCCAAAGATGAGGCAGAGACAGGCGGAAGGAACAAGTGAGCAAGCGGGCCCAGTGGCTCAAGGCAGTTCAGGGTGGACCTGCCCGAATGCCCTTGTCCAGTCATGTGTGGCGCCGGGCTTTTGGGCTGGGCAGCGGGCTCTGGCGGCGGCGGCGGCATCCCCCTCCTTCTCCTCGTCGTTCACACACTCACACGCACATCGCCTACGCACATCGAAGCACATCCACCCACACGAACACACTCTACTCGCTCGCTCGCTCGCCCGCCCGCCACAGCAAGGCTCCACCCGTGCTCAAAGAAGGCCAGCACAGTCACCAGCAATCAATCGGCCCCTTGTCTGACGCACGCGTCCCCACCGGCGCCGGGGCCTGCAGCCCGGCCACGACGACAGCACAACGCCGCAGAGAGGCCTGCCGGGGTCCTAGGCCGCTGTTGTGGGTGGATGGGTGGGTAGCCAGCAGAGCGAACCGAGCCAGCCAGGATGCGAGCCAGCAGCCTACCATGGTACCAGTCGCCCGCAGTGCCTAGCGCGCTATTCTTACCAGCGGCTCCGTTGACTGGTCCTGGCCGCAGGCGCTCGACTTGCTCATCAACCTGCAGGCCTGGAGATTGCGCGGGCCCAGGGGCGGCCCTCGCGGCGGCAGTCGACAGAGGCACAAGAGCACACAGGCCGGACGGGGCGGACAAGACAAGTCCAAGACCCGCCCATGCCCACGGTGGTGCCCCGCCCAAGGGAATGATGGGCAGCGGCCGCAATCTTTGGTGACGCCGCCAATATCCAGAGCGACCAGGATGGTCTGACACACGAGCCTGCCTGCTGCCATGGGCTCGTCCAGGGGGTGTAGCCAACGTGGCAGCTTCGTCCTTCACGATCACAGGAGCTGCTGGCCAATCAGCACGACCTGGCTCGCAGCAGTTGAATAAGGGGCAAATCTGAAGGCAGCAGGACAGCGTTCTCCGTGTCGGCTGCTGGCCGTTCGAGGCAGAGGACAGAGGAACCTGGAAGTGACGACCAGATCGAGGCCAGGAGAGGCGCAGCATCGAGTACTGGTGGCGTACTTGGGCTGCCTGCCCTTAGCAGAACCAAGGGCGCTTCTTCACGGGCTAGACGATTCGTCATCGCACTGCCCTCCATGCTCGTGACTCGCATGCTTTTCACTCAGGCGTGACTGCGTGAGCAGTTATGCAAGTCTGTGCTTCGCTGCCAAGCAGGTGGTTTGCTCCACTGATCGCCTTCCCAAGGACTTTAGCCATATGGCCCGTACTCAAGAAGGTAGGCTCCGTCTACGGCACTACTGACCTCATGGGCCTCATGGCATGCTAGGCAAACAAGATTGTCCCAGGTGAAGTCTGAGCTAATGGGCGGCTCGCTCTCGACACCTTTTGGTAGCTAAATTAATTAGATACGGACTCGTGGAACTATAACCGAAGCCATGAACGGCACCACACATGACGAAGTATGGCCCATGAAGATCTCCACGTTTAGAGTTCGGGCCTGTCTTGCTGCCATGCCTCTGGAGCCGCCTGTGTGAACTCTATGCGGCACCAGAACGACAGAGAACAAGCGGATATGCTGCCTTGTGCAAGAGGAGGGCCAATGTATTCTCTGGCCACCACATTTGCTTGTGCAGGTACGTGGTTGACTCAGCCATGGGTCTCGACATGCTAGCGGCATTCCTCCGCAGCCTTCGATGCGGCAATACTACAAGACAGCAAGACTGCCAAAAGTCAACAACGGCCGGGTTTGGCACTTGTTTTGTGGCATGCTCAGCCGAGTTTCAGAGCTTCAAACAAAACCAGGCCAGCCAGCAGACCCAGTCCCGCAGCCGTGTCAGAGTCTATTGAGCCCTCGGCAGCAAGTGACCATCAGACGGGAGATGAGGATGGGCACCGCTACCACCCAGCCCATCCATGGCGCAGCTGTCGGTAGATTCGAGGCCTCGCATCCGAATAATAAACATGGCTGTCAGCCTGTAACATGAGATGCCGCATGAGCGATTCGAGAGCCCCATGCAACACCCAAACGGCCGTCCCGGGGTGCAACGCTACGGCCATCTCATGGTGTAGCAGTCAACGGCACGCGCTGCACATCCCGGTTGCGCTTGTGTGCCACACTGCTCAGCAGTCCGGGGCCATTGCAGGCTTGATCTACCAGTTTGGGCATGGTGGCATGGTTTATCCATGCATTGCCGCGAGGGCGAAAGAGCAGTTTGCCGTGCTCATACCAGACGTTGATCATGCGTCTGACGATTAGCACGGCGGCATATGTCAGAGATGCAAAGCCTGATCCGGTCGTGGACAATCTATTTCTAACTGGTTTCAACAGGGTGGGTAGAGGTAAGAAGAGAGAAAATAGCATTCCTTCTCAGCCTGAGGGGGGCAAACCGCCTTCGGAAGCACAAGGGGATTGCAGACAAGACACTGAGTGACCGTTCACAGAGTTGCTTCGAGACAACGACGAACCACCCTTGGACGATGGTGACACAGAACGATTGGGCGTGGATGCTCTGGACGCCAAAACCCAGCGTGCCACAACGATCTTGGTGACACAGATGCCACAGCCTTTTCGGTCTGGTTCTCAGTCGTCCACTGCACCGCCTAGCAAGCAAGCAAGCGGCTTGTGTCGCCTAGAGCTGGGTTATGTTGAACGAGGGACGGCATGGCATTACCTGCCGCCCTCTGCCAACTTTCACAGCATCTGCTTAACAAGTGAGTGTCGGAGCAGCAATACAGGGGAGCTGGAGCACGAAAGAACGATAGAGCCAACTCATGTCTTGATGAGCCGCCCCCAGTCTGACATTTGTCGACTGCTGTGTTGTCTGTCCTAGCTGTACCAAGCAATGACAGGCCACCACCACGGCTGAGCGAGTACTGACGGCATTAGACCCTCTCCCTCTTTCTCTCTCTCTCTCTGTCCCTCTCTCTGCCCCTCAGCGGGCACAATGATGTTGACGTCGAGCGAGGACCGAGGCGCGAGCTGGCCTCCTCATCGGACTAGCTTCCCATGGTGGCCGTATGCGTGCAAGTGCAGTCATCTGCTTGATTGATCAGCCGCTCGATGGTGTTTGATAGAGCGTAAGCACCATCATATCATAGCGTGGGAGACGGGTCGGGTCTCCTTCAAGCCCCCGAAGCGGCCCAAGCACCACGGCAGCCAAGTGCGCACAGACGGGGTTCAGAACGCTACAGCAAGTTCCGTGGCCATCGGCCGTGCGCCATGTGCGCGCCGTGCATCCATGGTCACCAACCTAGCCAGCCTGGTCGAGCCAACCAGAGAGCAAGCCGTCTGTTGTGCTTCCCGCAGCCAGCAGGGCAGCGCAGGGCAGCGCCGGGCAGGGCAGGGCAAGGCAAGGCAAGGCAAGCCCCCCGGTTCGCGGCCTGCCCACCATGTGCTGGTTGGGCCTGGGAAGCGGTGTGCTTCGATGATGCGGCATTACGACGATCACCATGCTCATAGCGCCCCTTGTTTTTCGCAGGGGGGCCAGTCAGGCCAGGTAGGCATCAGCCCCGAGCCGGGCCTTCTTCTCTTTGCGGCACGCCAGGACTGATTGGCAGAGAGTGGACTCCTCGGATTTGACCATCTCTTGCTCAACCCTGGCATGGGCTGGCACCTTTCTCGTGTTACTATTCGTCGCCTCCTGCTCTAGTGGTGCACCACCACAGCTGCTCGGCTGCCACCATCATCAACAACAATAACGACGCCAGGCCAGCCCAACCTGAAGCAGGCTAGCCTCTGACTCCTCAGCCGTGTGTCATTCTCTCCCACTCTCACACTCTCACACATTTGCACTCGACTGTCCGGCAACAAGAAGGAGGTGCCCAGGCCGGCGGTTCAACACAAACCCCGGTCCATCCGTCATTCCGCCGCACACAACGCCGCAGCGGCCCTCCTTCTGTCTCCGCTGCCGTCGCCGCCATCCCCGTGTTTATGCGGGCCCGGCCTTGTCTGCAATCGTCTGTTTCTCCTTGCTTATTGAAACCATTGATGATGATGATGATTATTCTCATGATATTGATATTGATGATGATGATGGATTTCGTTACGGGGCAAGGGGAAGTTTTCAGAAATAGCAACTAAGTAATCAGCCTCACTAGTCTTGGCACCGCGTGGTCTCTTTGGAAACCCCCCGAGACTAGAGCTGTAACTCGGGTGCGTTTCTGTACCTCCCACGCGAGGACCAAGGCATTATTAGCTTGCGCGCTATTTGATTCTGAGCATTGCGAGACAACCCTTGTTGCTGATGGTGCAGCAGCGCCGGGCTTTCTTGACCAAAGTAAACAACTGAATAAAAAAAGTCTTGGGTCTCACTTGCGACGAGAAAGAGAAAGAGAGAAATTGACCATGGGTTCCTACACTAGCATAGATTTGAATACCCGCTGCAAGGCTTGTGATTACCTGCACGTGAATCATCTCGACTTTGGCCTCCCCCCGGGAGCAAGGAGAATTACCTACCGAGTGCAGGCAGGGGCCCTGATCCATAATTTCCATTCCCCCAGTGAAGTTCCTATGGAAATCTGACCTTGGCCTGGCCTTGTCTTGTCCTTACAGGGTGCGCGCGCCAGGGCCTCGCGGTAATTAATTATGGCTACGGGATCTCCACTCCGCGAAGTCCGGACCATGTGGCGACATATGGTAGTGATCGTCGACCGTTCGCCCGTCCATCTATCGGATTTAGCTTCGATTCTACCAAATGCTGGTCCTTTCCAGAGCTGGGGGGAGGGGATGGTGCGGGTTCCAATTTTATTTTGTATCTAGACGTCGCCTCGAACATGCAGTCTGTCGTAAGCTGCTATGTGGATCACTGGCTTGGCACATTCAGCTGCCCGGCCGTGAATATGACACTGGCAAGTGGACACCCGCCACCACCACCACCACCATCACCACCCGCCAAATCCAACCTTAACTCTGGGTCCGTGAAATGATGTGCACTTGACGGGGCGGGCGCCGGCAGTGCAGGGGCCCCTCTCCTCCCCAAAAGTGGAGAGTTTTCGTCACGGCTCAGGTGCATGCCCAGCCGCTGGTGCACTGCCATCCTCAAGGTCGTGTTTTTGAGGGCTTTTATTTGTCCCCCCGTCAAGTCGTCATCCACAGGTGTCATTCCCACTCACATAATTAATGCAACCTGGCGATCAGCGCGGGAGGGAGGCGAGGGCAGGGGGAGGGCTGTTGCCGTTTCGTCAGTTGTGCTCATCATGCACACTTTTGGCCTCTCTTGTCTGCACTAGTTAACACGATGATGCAAGCGCATAGTGACCAGAGTGGCCTTGTTTCTTCTCTCGCTCTCTCTCTTTGCGATTTTCAGAACAGCACGAGACTGTCAACCCATGTCCAAGATTAGGAGCCCGTCTTGAAATCGGACCAACCTGGTGTGCTGCACAACACAAATACACAAGCCAAAAGGGAAGGGCAAATGCGAAGGATCTCTCGTCTAAAAAAGCAGGGAAAACATTCAACGGGCTTGCCTCGCATAGCCTGCCTGCCTTTGCTCAGAGCCAAGAAGGTAATTGAACGGGGAGGGTTGAGTCTGATTGGTCAGACAGTGCCGCCGACCAACCAACCACCACCACACCACCTCCGCATACACTAGGCCAACCACATTTTGTCTCTCGGTGCTCGACTCGAAAAGAAAGCGTGAAATATTATAGAAAGAGACAGAAAAAGAAAGAAAAAAATAATGACCCGGCAGCAAGTGTAGGACGATCAGGCAGCATGGCTGGATCTTGATGTATAGACAAGTATCTCATCCACCATGAATTAGTGGAAAGTGACCTCAGCTGCAAAGTACTCTACACATACATACATTCACGCTTTTTGGTCTTGCCCTTTGTGCTTAGGATGGGAACTAAGAGCATATGACCCGTGGTTGCATCACCCTGCAGGGAAATGCAGCGCCTCACCCCCCACGATCGTCTTTTTCCTTCTTCTTCCTGGTCCTGCTGTCGAGCCCTACCGTATCTGCCCTTTTCTACCGACTTTCATGGCAGATTCCCTCCCTCCTTCCCCCTTTACGGGGCTGACGCATATCCCCGAAGCCGAGGCAACGATGTGTGTGTGCATGGCTACGTAGTGATTACGGTGGACGGAGGGCGATCAGGAATGGCAGTTGTCAGTGTGCAACTGCCGGGCGCTACAGTAATAATAATAACATTTACCTGATGGCCATTATGCAGCCTCAACATCTTCAGGGGGGAGAGAGAACGAGAGAGTCGCTTGCGGGTATCTGCTCTCTGCGCTGGAGAGGTATAAGCTGCATCCTACTGCATCTGTATTACCGCTGCTTGCTGATGCTGCAGCAAGCAACGCCTCCCCCCTCCCCGAAATCCCTAATCTCCCATAGGCGCGCGGGTGGTTAATTTTACGGAGTCGTCACTGCATTCCTGACGTGGTCTCTCTGTCTCTGTCTCTCTTTTTCTTGACGCTCGCAGTAGCACCATGTATGCACGCCCTTGATTGAGCAGTGAGCAGTGAGCAGTCTAGGCCATTCCCACAATTTACTTGACAGCAAAGTCCGCCTCCGACCTGCATGTTGTTTTGACGACCAGGTTTGTTGACAAAAAGTCCTCGAGAAAGGCATCAGTCGATAGCCGACAAGTGTACATCGACCACTATCCAGCCTATCACCATCAACACAGCAAAGAAACTTGCGACCTCGGCCGGGGCTGTGGGGGAGCAAAGGACAACACAGCAAAGAACCCGACGGGGAAGCATGCAAGACGACCCTGGCCGCATAGTCGATATGAGAGGGACAGCAGCAACATCAGCAACAGCAGCAGCAGACCGCCGCTGTCAGGCTGGCCAGGGTGGCAACAGAGGTTGAGACTGGGATTGGCTGAGAGGTCCCCAGTCGAGCCAGTCAGATAATGCCGCGCGCATATCTGTGTCTCTCTAAATGTGTGTGTGTGTGTCCTGGTAATTCAGATGAGCGACACACAGTTGAGACCGGCGATCGCGTTTAGGGTGTGCTGCAGGGTAGGAGACATACATGTGGCGCATAGCATCCTGCGACTGCGACCGCAACTGCAACAGCATCAGCATCAGCATCAGTATCGTGCAGTGGTGGTTGTGAGAGGAGTGGAGCAGGGTCGCAGTCAATCATCATCGGCGTCGTCGACCCTTGCCCGACGGTTACGAGTTTGTTTCTTCTCGAGCTTGGCATTTCCAGGTGGGGGGTCGTCTCAGCCAATCGAGTGACGCATGCGGGAGGGGCCTCCCTGGCGCCACAACTGTGCTGTGCCCCGTTGTTCCCGAGGTCGCTCCTGCTCTCGATGGTCTGCATAAAAGTACAGTAAACACGCAGGCTTGTCGCAGAGCGTGTGGCTGTATGCATGGTGCATGCAGGCCTGTCCTCAGTCCTCCGTCCTCCGTCCTCCGCCCTCCTGCCCTTCACGCCGACCTCTCTCTTTTCGCTCACCTGCAGGACGGCGGCCATGCATGCATGCATGCACAAGCCCTGTCCAACCTACGCATTCTTCTGTCCATTCATCTGGGGTCGTACTTCGGGTGGGTCTTTCCTTGTCGCTTCTCCTCTGGGTTCTATCTAACTCTGTCAAGTATGAGCAGGACTTGGGATCCCCAGGGGGGACCTGGTCGCACCGCTTCATGCCGAGCGAGTAGTGAGGCGAGGCTGTCCCGTTGTTCAATTGTTCCCGAAAAGTGACTGATCCCATGCCAGACGGGCCAAAGTACGGAGTGACATCCGCCCCTTTCTGAGGCCTCTACTGGCGACCGTCGGCTGCCATCACCGCCACAAGCCAGACCTCTCCCGACCAAGTTTCCCTAATTGGAACAAGACTCCAGTGAGAGGTTTCGAAAAGCAGCAACAGGCATCAATTTCGTTAAGCCCGACGCCAAGACCAACCCCGTCAGCCGGGACCTCTAGCCTGTGTGCCCAGCCTGAATTCGATAATCTCAGACACCAACGATGAAGCTACCGTAGTAGTGCCCTGAAAGGAACCACCTAAGCTAATTAGTAGATCCGGCCTGGCGTCGTTTCCCCGTGCAATAGTCACAGGTAGGTCGGCAAGAGAGGAGATTGGCCGCCTGTTGCAGGCCAGCCCTGCACAATCGTCAGTGGCTGTCTGCAAGCAAAGATGGTACGGTACATACAGCACTATGGTAGGTATTGCATATTATTAATTGTGCCAGGCCGGACTTTTCTACGGATTACTGTACTGTCAGGTATGCTATCCTCACCGCGCGGTCTGACCGGGGTCATCAGGCTTGGCACTGCCGAAGGACTGGCACGCGATCCCACTTGTCCTCTCCCTTGCCGCATGGAGCCCGCCCGCTTGCCAGCAGCTTCTTTCCAGATGTCTCCCCCACGTATCAAACGAGAGTCGGCCCTGACTGGCGAGTCAAGACCACGCAGGAAGGCTGACCACGGCGACAAGGTGCAGGCCCCCCGCCCCTAGGTGCAGCCACAGCCGGTATCCGTGTCAGGTCCTGTACCCATGTGCTGGAGCAATAGCAGCATCGGATGGGCAGGGGATGGGAACTTCTCTCATTCGCTCATTCCAACTCCATGTAATTTCTATGGGTCCAGAAGAAGAAGAAGAAGGAATCAACAACGAGTTTTGCCTGGCGCTCGCAGGGTGCTTGCCCTGCCTCTGCCCTGTTCTGCCCTGTCCTGCGTGCCGCCCAAAGGACAGCTGCGACGGCGGCGATGGGTTCCGATGCTGCATTTGCTCCGGCACGGCAGCCGCAGAAGCAACTCCTGAGCGGTGATGATCGCAAGTCAAGCACATGTCCATGCGGCCACGCCGTTTAGATCGGGCGTTCCTGACATGTTGTCCATGCCATCCATGTCATTCGATCCATTAAATCTCACAGGTTGACCGTTGGCCACCCGACACATCGACGGCGACCCGCAATGGCGGCCGGGCTGCCAGACAAACTCGCATCATCCCGTCCCGTATCGGAAGCCAAATGAGTAGTTACCCGTCGATACTGCGAAGCTGCAGAGCAGTCCTCCGAGCGTTGCATTGCCTGTCCTGTTCAGGCCTCAACTGCATGACAGATCAACAGCGGCCTCGCGGGTTCTAGACTCGGCCGCCGAAAGCAGGAATAAGGGGACCAAGATCCTGCGGGCTGTCTCACGGGGCGTCCGCATGACTGTGGCTGTGGAAACGTGAGCTCCGTCGTCCTCGTTGTGGCATTTACATGATGCCGTGCTCGAGCGGTCCGCTGTTGCCTAGGCCTTTGCGTAGTTAACCAGCAACACGAATAATAGTAAAGCCCTACTAACTGACCATAGCACAAGCCATACGACCTCAGCGTCTCGCCGTGTTGTCGCCAAAGCGCTCGGTGGCGCGGATCGGCTGCGGGAAGCAATGAGACATTACCGCTTACACAAAACTCATGCGGCCGCAACAACAGGCCCATTGCAGTAGCAGGCGTTAATGAGCCATGCGTCTCGCTGGATCAGTCGCTCGCTGCCGCCGGCGCCCGGCGACAGGTCCGAAGTGTGACCGCATACGTCTCACATACTATTATTTACGGCTATATCGATGTTGGTTGTGTGATGGTCCGAGAGCGTGTCAATGGCTTCCCTACAATATCTACTCCGTACGAGAAAATTGCCGCGCTTGGCTGTGCGGTAGCCCATGAGCATGAATGCAACGCCAACCAACGACGTACTGCCATGCACGTATCTCCCAATAAGTACGGTATGTACTTTCTTGTTCCTGAAGTTGTTACCTCATTCACTCAATATAGTGGTGCATAGTCAACTTTAGCGCGAGAAGCTATCCACAGACGAGAGCCTCTTGCCAACGCCAGGGGCACAGCCGTCTAACCCAAACAAGGTGAATAGGTGGAGAGTCTAGCTCGAGTGATTGGCTCTCGACATTCGAAGCCTGCGGCGGTCTAGACCTTGCAGCCACGAAGCGATGCGCCAGAGTGGGAGCGTCGAAGCCGTTCATCCAACCACAAATCGCAGCAGGTACAGGGCAAATGCTAGTGAGCCACGTTGTCAACGCCCCACGAGGCGCCGCCATGCCCGCCTGCCCGCTGGGAGGCTTGGGAGTCTGGGTCTGGCCGTATCATGCGCACTGATGCCACCGAGCCAACACGACGATCGGACAACTTTCCAGCGCTTTGCCAACTTGGTCGCACAGGCATCGGCGGCAGCGCCAGCAGTATGCTTCTCAGGCGAGCACAAGCACAACTAGCCGCTACATGGTGTATGCCGTGCCGCCAACAACGACAACACGGCCATCGTCCGGCCCCGATTATCCGGAGAATTGAAGGGGCGCAACTCGGTCACGTCCGTGTTCTACATCACTGATCCACACGACTATGCTCCGTCATGGACACAACTAACTTACTACTAGTCCCGGCATGCGTGAGCCAGTTATGTATCCCTCAATCTAAAACACGTACGGCAACTTGGACCCATCACCCGGCGGCTTGCTCCCGCTTTAGTTGCATCTCCGGGCGCGGGAAAAGAGTGCCGGAGATCGAGATGGTGCTGCACACAATCTCACGATGCGGACCTGACTATGAGCCCCGGAGGAGGAGTTTATGGTGGACACCGGACTTGCTTCTGTGATAGATCCTGGCCAGACCGCTCTCTGTGGGTGCGCCACTCCAAAATTATAACCAACTTCGTCGAAGCGCTACTGGTTTCAAGCCTTCTCACGTTTCGGGAAGATGAGGTGATAGTCCTCTCCGCTCCGCCCAAGCTTACAGGTCTTGCCCTCTCTTCACGACAGCACGCTTTGGATCTAGAAGCTCCAGCATGCCAGCTGGGTATAGTGCTAAGCCTTCTTTTCACTCGTGGCTGATCAGAGACATTCCCAAGTTTTGTTTGTGAGGCTGAATCTGGGGCCGTAAGTAAAGTCCACATGGGAAGGGAGCCCGCCCCTAAACCAGTCGTGAGGCTCTGGATGACTAAACCTGGCGTCCAGCCTCCATACCTAACAATCTACACTGCACTAATTAGCAAGCCAGTCAGTCAAGGACAGAGTATTAACCTTCACATGACCCAGCAGAGACAGCCCACCATCGCCACGAAAGACGAAAAGGGGACCTGAGACATCATCAGATGGTTGTCTTAGATCCCTACGAACCCTAGGTCTAGATCCTGAGAAAGCCATGCAACCGGGCTTGCAAGATGCGATTCTGCACATGCGAATTCGGCGCCCTAGACTATCTACACCCTAAACCCCAGGGTCTAGAACTCTGACAACGTTCACAAAGCCACATGTCTCTCTCTCCTCTTCAGAACTCTTTTGGCTCCTCGGGCACGGGTGGGGGGTCTTGACGGCAAACGGCCTTTCAATTTGTTCGCCTCAATATGTAGTTCTAGACTTGTCTTTCCCGCTCTCGATCACTCCGGGCTTGTGTGTGTGTGTCTGTGTTTCCTGGTCTCCCAAATCTTTCAACAGATGGCAAGTGTGAGCAATGAGACATGGCGCTAGTCTAAAGTGCCCCAGGTTACACAACCCATGTGGGGTTCCCGCAGGCTGTCATTCCTGTCAAACTAGCGCAGCAGCAGCAACAGCAGCATCACATCCCCCCCCCCCTTTCGACCAGGCTGGGATCGCGTCGGTTGTACATTGTCGGTGTGAATAGAGATCACAGTGTGGTTTTCCTCTCGATTCGGCTATGTTGCAATATCGTTGAGTGTTATCTTGAGTCGTGATTTAGAGTTTATTTTTGTTTTGTTTTTTTAGTTAGCACAGTTTTCTGTGCAATGATTGGGGAAAGTGCCAGGTTCCAGAACGACGCCACATGTACTCAGAGCCTGAGTAAATGGTATCAGTACAAGGAAAGAGAGGTTATAGTTGTTATCAGAGGCACGATGGTACATTGGGCCTCGCTTGAGTTTGATTTTTTTTTTTTTGGCGAATATTTCGATACATGGTTGTTGTCGAATATAGCTGCGGTCCATATTGGTGCACAAGATATTGTTCTGCGAATTGATTAACCTGGCACTGAGCACGACGCCAATCGGAGATCATAAGTACTTTGACTGAAAAAATTTATAAACCGACAGCACGTACCTTGACTTACCATCTCGACACTCGACATCTAAAACATGATCAACGTTCCTCGTCCCGACAATCTTGTAAACTCTCTCTCTCCCACTCCCGTCGGGAAAAAAAAACCAAGCCCACATTCTCGGCCGAGTAAAACAAACTTCCCAACGCCAAACGTCGGCGGACCCCCCCTTCCCCAAAACCCGCACGGGTGAGAACAAACCACAGATCCGTCCCCCCCCCCAAAATCACCACCAGTAAATGTCTCACCCACCAGAAACCTCACCATCACCCGCCCCTTGGCCCCCCCGCTCCCCCTCCACCTCTCCTGAAGAAAACAATCTGAGACAAAACGATCAAGCGGTCAAACTCGACCGCATCCGTCGGGCCGACCAGACTTATCTTATTTCTCTCTCTCTCTCTCTTACTGTCTCTACTTTCTCGGCCACCCCCACACACGACATCAGGACAGGAACTAACCCCCATGGGCTTTTTCTTTTGCTTTGAGACATTGGAGTCAAGACAGCACACATTCCACAGGTATACTTTTGACCCACCGCAATGACTGTTTGGAGAAAGTCCCGTCCTTTGGGGAGAAAAAAAAAAGAAGACCCCTCCAAAAAACACCCGCCCATTTTGCACGTTAGACATTCCCGAGTAATGAATTCCTTTCATGGCGAGAACACAGTGTCATGCTTCGCACAAAAGCTCAACCCGCCCCCCCCCCCCTCATCAAAAAAAAAAAGGGCGCTGTGTGCTTGACTGCGGAGCAGTTCCTTCCTCCTGTCCCTTGTGTAGTCTGTCTGACCTGGACTCGAAATAATTACCAAGGCTCCTCCAACAAACTCGGCCTTCCCCGCCGCTGTTACAAATAATTGCAGCCAATCACACTCAACCAATCAACCACCACCAACTACTACTACTACTATTACTATTACTTTGCCACCAATCCGCGCTCATCCTCTTTCACACCAATGAGGGTGTTTTTTTTTCTTTCTTTCTTTTGGTGACTGTTGGTTATACACCAATTGTGAAATGCCTTTTTTTTTTTCTCTCTCTCTCTCTCTCATATGAAGCTCTGTTGCTGCTGCTGCTGTTGATTTGGCGCTTACCAAGCATAAACCCTTCTTTTAAAACAATGAAAGTGACAACCTGCGGGGAAAAGTCTCAATGTGGATGCAGCAGCAGCAACAGCAGCACGTTTTACTATCTCGCTACCATCCTCAACCCATCTCCAAATTTTATCATCCATTGACTAGACAGTGGTCCCAAAGGTACTTTTTGCTGCTGCTGCCCCTTTCTCAGCTGCTGGTGGTACATATATTTCCCTTCCGGGGGGGGGGGGGGGGCATCATCCCAGGTCGAAGGGGCTGGACTGAACTGGGGTGGTGGTGAGTTTCAGCGTCAAAACTACTCTGAAACTTGCCCCCCGTCTTTTTGTCTCTCTGGCTCTTGGACACTCTCGGATGATTTACTTGCGACGACGACGACGACGACGACGACATGGAACATCGTCTCGACTCTTCCATCACCACCACGGACCATGTTGATAGCACGGCGTTATAAGTAAAACTCCTGCACTTCAGATGTCGCCGATGGTTGTCACCACCCCCCAACAGAACAGGATGGAAGAAGCATAAAAAAACAAACAGAAAAACCCCTTCTACACTGCATCGCGGCGGCGGAGGGTCGACAGGCATGCTCACACGCGGAATGTAACACAATCGATCCACCCTCCTCCAGCTGTCCGCTGTGTTCGGGATGTTTGCACCATGATATCCATGTTCTCTACCTATCCGTATTATTGTTTGCTGACACCAAAACCTTATCGCATATGTCAAACCCACAGAGTTGTCATCATAATCCGCGCTCTTGTACAGTCCTTGTCGGTTAAGCCGCGTCACCAAACCCCTTGACATGTCACTCAAGCTCGGAGGTTGTTCCTCTTCTGCTACTCAACCCAGCAAACATTGCAGTTGTGCACGTATCGGCAATGGCAATCGGACGATCCTCATCCGGCCCTGGATCACTCTCTAACAATTGCCCACACAGTCCGAAGCAAATAAGTCGTAACGAAGCAAGGGCACCACAGCCAGGGCTGCATTTCTTTAGCCCAGCCGACCTTCCATGTCATCGTTGTTGTCATGCAAGCTTGGGAATGTTTGGTTGTCTGGCACGCGCATATCGCGCGCAAGGGCTGCTGCGTCAGTCAGACCACCAGCGGCACCTCACCTCGGGCATGAGAACCAATAACCGCCATTGTTCTGACCGACGTCACACAGCCCGTAATCAAGGGAGCGCGCGGCTGTAGCATCATCCGCAGCTCATGACCACACTTTGCCTGAGGCAGAGGCCTCGGCGGTACCCCATCCCTTGCGTCGGGGCGCCTGGCACGCGGCATCAGTCGGACCCTACGGCGGCGGTCGTGACCACCCTTCAAGAAAGACCACCGTGATGAGCAAAGGGTCCAACACATGCTCTTTGGGCATGTGTCGCTGGTGTTCCGTTCCGTCGCCGGGTGTCTCCCTAGTTAGCGGACAAGCCTCTCATGCGCACGTCAAAGTCCTGATCAATGCCGCGGTGGTCAGGCAGACCTGAGTCAATGCTGTGCACCTACGTAGCCCTGACAAGTCACGTATCGATCTACGTAGAGGAATACTAGCATGTTGAGAGAGTGTCATTGGTGGGTGGAAAATAGCGAGGCGAGATCAATGCCGTCTGGTATGGATCTTGTCTGGTGGACCCCAGAAAATTCCGCAACATGCCCCAGTCAGGGTCGCACTAAGGCATTCAGGGTCTTGCGACTCCTGAGAAGAATGGGGCGATCCAGTGGGATGCGCTGAAGGGTCTGCAAGTGCTCCCAGGATCGGGCCTGAGTGCTCTGAGGCGGTATGCAGGGCGACACCTTGGGTTGCAGTTGAGCACCATGGCCAACAGCGGCATTGAGAGGTTCACGAGGCTCGCAGGGACGGCAGGGTCCAGGCGGCGAATGGAGGTTTCAAAGGAACACGCGGGCTTCAGCGTTGGACCCTGCAAATCGTGGGAATGAGGCGGCGCGGGAAGGCGAGCCCCCGGTCGCTCGGTCCGGGCTGCTCCAGGGATGAGCCTGCCAGCCCGTTGAACTGTCAGCGAGCACGCACCGCACCTTGTTTTTCGCTCAGGCGAAGGAAGTTTTGCGTGCACTGGCCTGTGTGCTGTCAATGCGTGCTGCCTCGCGGGCGCCGTGTGGCGGCGAGCCGCGTTATTCCGTAGGGCTTGCAGTATTGCTGGTGCTCGTGACGTTCCGCATGATGGTGTTTCACGAAAAAATGGGCGACAGAGGCGGAGTCAGCGCGAGCTCGTATGTCGGCAAGCCGATGCTTGTGAGTGCGGTATGCCTTGGGAGGGGGCATCCCATACTTTTTCCCCCTGCAATACTGGCACTGCGGCACCGCGTGGCCACATAATGCTGTGGAGCGGACCGAAATTGGAGAAGACGCTGGAATTTGCATGTTGGTACGACTCGTGGTGAGGTGGGTGTTGGCTGTGCTCTGGAAGGCTGGCAGTCGACTGCCGCATCATCCGCGGTGGTCAGGCAGGAGACTTGTGGGCAAGGCGATGTAGGCCCAGTGGGCTCAGCGGGTTCGCGGCATGGCGTGTCATCATGGTGACCAAGAGCTTGGCTGCCGAGGCCGCATGTGCCATCGCCACTCGCGGCTGGTCGCGGGGCCGTGCTGAGTCCAGAATACAGACAGAGTCTTCCGAGGTGGTTGTGAGGCTGCTGCAGCGTGCCGGGCTGGTCGGCTGCATTAGCACCAGGCGGGCTGACCCTTTGGGGGTAGGCTGCATCTTGTTGCTGTGCTTCGGGGAGGGAGGGAGGGAGGGAGGGAACTGATGGTGGTGGTGGCGGTGGTAGTGGTGGTGGTGGTGGTGATGGTGTCTTCTTGCGATGCCGCGATCGATCTCGCCTCGCAAGTGGGCACGTAGAGTCGAGATGCAGTCGTAATGACAAAGAGCATTGTTCGCGCCTTCCCCGGTTGGTGGTTTGGCGGTTTGGTGACACAGCCTCGCGTGCCTTCCCGCACGCATGGGCAGTCTGGGCCTCACTTGCTTGATCTTGCTCGCCCGCTGGCTGAGACATCAGTCAACCGGTCCATCATGTCTTGCAACCTCTTCGCCCCCCTCCGTCCACAGCGTCATGCGTGCCATCACTGCACAGCGCTGATCCTCTCGATACCGGGCATCCATCTTGGCCCCAAAGTCGCCAATCATGACAAGTGTCTCAGACTCTCAGACTCTCAGCCCTCTGGACAACCACCATCCCACACCATCTCGATATCCCGAGCCATAATTAGTACCGCAGATCGTGGTCACTAAGGCACCTCGGGCTCCGACTCTGGCGTCAGCTACTCCGGCGGTTGACGGTGCTCTCACGGACCGGGGCCCGGGCGTTAGGCCTCTGTTGCCGGGGCTTCATGCGGTGCCATTGGTTGGCGGCTGGGAAGCGCCCGGCCATGGCCACCACAACCAACATCACCACGACGCTCTGCTGGCCAGTCGTGTCCCTCTCGTGCGCTCTCCTCCATGCCGCGGCCAGAAACACTGTGGTTAACAGCAGCCATAACGTTACGGACTTTGCGCGGTGCTAGACTTGATCGGGTTATGTCTCGCCAGAATTGTCCTACAGTTGACCTGACAGCCAAGACATGGTCATATCATCAAGGCCTGCTTCGTGATATGCTGCAAGTATCATGAATAATATTGACAACTGCCAACAGCAAACATCTGCTTGGCTGTCCAAGCCCAGCGAGTTTCTGTTACTTGCGAATCTTGACACCCCGGACTGATAATCGGCCATCAAGCCTTACCCACTATTGACGGCCTTGCTTTTCCTGTCTCTGGTGACCCAAGACAAGTCCCCGAGCGCGTCCAGTGCGGGAAACCTGTACACTCATGGTCGGCCGGTCAACATGTCAGGCGCGCGGAATTTTGCAGCCTTTCACGATGCTGTTGTCTCAAATAATATCCAAGCCCCCCACCAAGATGCCAATAGATGACGTCGCGAGCGACTCCTTGCTTTATCCCACTATCGCTCCCGTCCGAGACAAGACACCGACCTTCACCATCTCGTGGCATCTATCCGTGCATTGCGGAATTCTGCAGCTTGCCCCTTTCCGGGCCCAGGGAGGGAGCGAGGAGTCTTGATCTCAGACAGAGGCGGCACGCGAGATGTCAGCTGGGAAGGCTATAATGTTCTCTGCTAGTAGAGACACCGGTATCTCAGCCGATCTGATGTTCAGAGTCAGTCAGCAATGTCCCAGGAGACCGGTCTGCGTCGCGTGAGTGGCGTAAACACGGGCACAGCGCATCGCAGTCGATAGTTCCTAGCCACTCCGGTAAGATGATGAGATGAACCACAAGCAAGAGTGCCCACGATGCCTGATCGTCCTGTTTTCGAGACTGCAATACTGTACCTTCCTCCTTGCTTTGGCGTGCACGATGCTCGCAACGGTTTCAGCGCCACGATGTTGGAGTCAACGACCAAGGCTTCCTTAGTCCGTCCTGCTTCCTGCTTTGACTGTCGACCACAGAAGAAAATGCGGATGTGTAAAGGCAGAGGAACGGCACTCAGTGAAACATTTAATCTCGTCCGCGTCGTGGCACAGCCTGACTGCTTCCGCCTTCGACATCGCGGATCTCCCCATCTCATTCCGCCACGGAACCTGAACCAGGCGCGTACCGCTGATTCTTCCGTTGCCCAAGGCCTCGCGCCTGTTTAGCTTGTCGGCCTTTCGCCGGAGACGGGCTCGACTCGCAAATACCTACGCCTGAGATGTGCCTTTGAAAGAGAGTGATGAAGCCGAAAACTCCCTTTGCCCCTTGCCCCTTGCCGTGTGTATGCTGCCGCTGCCGAATGCGGTCCGTTCCGCCGTGTGTAGGTGTTTAAAGCTTCCCTAGACCCCGCGATGTAAACACAACGCGTGTTTTACTTGCGCACTTGAGAAGAACTTGAATCGTGATGTGCTGAGGCTTGACGAGGGCAGGACAGGGCTGCGGAAAATGTATCACGCGGCTGGAACGGCAATTTTCTACTATTCCACCCCCCTTCGAGGCATTCTTTTCAGCACCACTGGTTCGGACGGCGCTTTGCTTGTCTTGGCAGATGCGGAAGACTGAGGAATAGCATTGCATCGCCACTTTTGGGCAGAGCTTACCTACATGCACACCCCCAAAATCCTTCTTCATGAGGGCGATCTGGTGGGATCAGAAGGAAAGCGGATGGGGGTGTCCCGTGTATAGACACAGACTGGCATGCAAGTCATGATAATATTTAACCGTATTCAAACTCTCTCAGAAACGGTGCACAGGGAAGAGAAGAGAGGGAGGGAAGGTATATGTCCTCCGTAGGTAACCGATCCCCAGGCGACAGTGGTGTCGCAATTCTTCCTCGGCTCGCTCAAGACAACACGCCATTCCCTCCCTCCATCTCTCCGCGCGTGTGGAGGGTATCGCGTTTTCTCCATAAGGCTGTTTTCTTTTTTGTTAAACAAGCCGATGGGGGGAAGGCTTTAGCACACAAATATGGCTAGAGCAAGACCGCGCGTCTCTCACTCTCACCTCCCGCCCTTTGGCTACCATTTTCGTCCGCAACGCGTGTGTGCTTTTCCTTACTGGGACTCCGCGGGCCGAGTCTGAGGACCTTGTCAACAATGGATCAAATATTTTTTTTTTAAAAAAAAATGTTTCGAAGTTTTTTCCTACTGGTTAACCCCTCCAGCCCCCAAACTCATGAAACGAGATTAGTGGTGATAATCTGATTTGAAATTGTGAGGCGAGTTCGGGAGCACGTGTGTCGTCTTCATGCGCAGCTTAGTCCGATTTTTTTTTTGGATTCCGCGGCTTTTTGTTGCGTAGGAACGAGGGGGGGGGTGAGATGGCACTTGTCGACTGGACGCGAGGAATGCGTGGTCTGATTCGAGGGTTCCGGCAGAGATCTTTTGTTAGAGGCGAAGGTTCACTTTTTGGGCTGTTAACAGGGTGGAATGTCTGCGTGATCACAAGACTGAATTCCTTTGTGACGCGGAACGACTGGCATAGACTCATGTATGTCATTCTGACTCGGGAGTGGCACTACATCCGGGCCTACGATGGATGTGCAGTTTGCTGCTTAGGTTACTGGGTTTTCTGACTTGCATCCAGAGGTGAGAACATGCCCCCGTTGTGGTTCAGGCCACGATCTCTATGGTCAGTTGTCGAGACGAAGACGCCCTACCGTTGGGGATTATCCTTGTGCAACTCGCGGCAAGCATATCTACTAATTCTTTTCGGCATGACTGAATGCAGAGCTGCCAACGGAGAGCTCGGGAAATAGAACATGGTTGAAGTTATCGAGCTCGCAAATGCGTCAAGTCAAGACCATACACATATATATCCACGTAACCCATACAGGCAACTCAACTTAGCCCGTGTCTAGTGAACAACGCTGATCTTAGCGTTTTGGGTTATCTCCAATTCTGAGCTCAGCACTACGGGTTTCTTATTCACATACACGACGATTCTGACTCCCTCGCCACGTGAGAGGTTGTGCTTGTTTATATCGATTTATAGCCTTGCTACTCACCAGTGACTATCCTCTCGTGATTTGCTGCTGGATGTGGTCTTGATATCTACAAAGTGTCGTTGGCGACGGTCGCTACTAAATGTCTATTGACGCACTTCATTATCGCGACACAGTGACTACAAAGCCCCCCCCCCCCCCTTCTTGGGTCCCGGGAGACCCTTGATGGCAGACACAGCCAGCCAGTAACTCTGTAAGTCATAGATCCCGTGCGGAAAACGATTATGCAAGCACTGCCAGGCCATTGCAAATAATGCGGCGGCAGCGTGACCGCAGATATTCAGCGTGCAGATGTCACGTGGCATTACCAGATCTCGCCCCGGATGTCTAAAGACATGATCATTTTTATTATCTTAGCTTATATTGTGAGGGGGATGCCTGTTTAGTGGCGATTGGCTCTTCGCTGACGACGCGGTTGGTGCCTCACCTTCATGGCTGATGTGAGAGTGTTCGTATATGCGAGCTGATTATATATGTAATTCGACCTCCCTGCTCCAGTGATGAGCGAATCAATCCCGCGTCTCTCCGTTCTGGACATTCGTCTGGGTACCTAACTACTATCCCGACTACCCTACCACTCCTCATGCTCGTGTGACGATACTTCTAAAGTCAGGCGCTGTTGTGCTGGTCCTGGCTAACCGTCTTTCAATAGCTCTAGTAGCCAACCCGATCGATAGAACTCATAATCAACCTTCGCGTCTAGCACTTGCCCGCCCCTCGACCTCAAGACTTGGAGTCAGGGCGAAACGCGAGACCATATTTGATTGTTACGCCAGAAAAGAGATTGTCATCTGAGGCAGCGCTGGCCAGCGAACGGCCAGCAGGGAAACTATGTAGTAGCTCGGGTGGCGGCAAGATCACCAGTCTCAACGCCGAGGGACGAGGCCAATGATCCCTGACTTACATAAAGCGCTGCAACGCCTATCTGCCCTGCAATGCCGTGAATGTGAAGGTCCGCGCGTATGCCAGAATTAATTCTCGGCGCAAGTATTTCACCATCCGAAGAAGTGCGTTCTTTTTTCTCTCTCTTTCTCGTTGATTCTTCTTCCCAATGGATTGGGGCTAAACGCAACGAGTAGCGTCGACTGACGAAGCCGGGAATTGAGCTCGCGCCAGGAAATACCATGAAACTAACCCACAACCACGTCGGCCTCCGCACCTGAACGTTGTGAGAAGACTGGCCGGCTGGCTGGCCGGCTGGCTGGCCGCTCGTGGAGGCTTATATCAAAACAAGCAAGCAGAAGCACAAGGGCAGAGAAGGGAATATGGATGGTCGGTTAGGGATTTAGTAATATTCTTTAATATGTGCGCTGCAGTGGTAAGACGCGGAGCCTTCGTTGATGAGGCTGAGAACCACCACGGGCAGTCCAGGCCCGGGCACTTCTGTAGACTCGCTTACCGCTGCATGCTCCCTGAAAGAATTGGTACTGGCACTACTTGCACCTTTCAGTCTCCCAAGGCACATCTGCTTTGTTGCAGTTTTTGGGAAACGATGAGGGGTACGAACAAGAAAGGATGTGATTCTGCAGCTGCAAGCTGATTGCAGGAGACCACGATCAAGACCACCGTCCGTTGATAATGTGACGTATGTCCAATGAATGGTGTCGTACCTCATCCCCTGCGACACTGGCGCGCATCGAATTGGTGTCGCGTTAACAATCCGATCCCCATCGCTGTCACTTCAACTCTGCTATAATATATAGGTGATTCAGAGCGAGTACACGAGCGTGGATCTCATGGAGGTTTTTAGATAGTATCTTAGGGCCTAGATATCGGACTAATACAGGCTCTCCGCTGAGTCAATGCAGCTTCGTTCCAGCAACAGGCCTCTTAGTCAAGACGGCCAGCTGTGACTCCCCAGTGATTCCGTGGCTGATTTACATCCAGGCAAGAAATTGCTCCCATATCAGTATATGCCATACCCGGTATCATCCAGGAATCGTGCAAATAAACTTCAACTGGGTCCTCTACCATGGGTCCTAGCCTTCAACCAAGAGTATGAACACCAGACAATCTGAAAAAGGCACACCCAATATCGAGCGGGCCACATCAGCTCTATTACCTGAGTAATTCGGCTCGGTCAAACAACCGCAAGTACACTCATCAGGAGGTGGTTGTTGTCGTTGTTATTGCCATGTCTCCAACTACACCTGACCCCACTCTCTCTCGCCTTTGGGGGATTCCAGAGCCCCGGGAGCCCCGGCGCCTCGGCTCCGCAACCTGTCGTCAGTGGGCCCCCACCCCCCGGTTTCCCCGCAGCTCCCTCCCCCCCCTCTCCTCCGGCGCCCGGCCGGTCCGCCGCTAAAGCTCCAAGCTCCCCCAAAGCCCTTCGCAAACGCGACAGACTTCACTTTTGTCCCGAATTCAAACCGAAAGGAAGAAAACACTCTTACAAAAAACACCGTTCAGTCCTCGCGCAGGAGAATTGACAATGGCGTCAGCAGCGGCGTCGGCAGCGCGCTCATCGAGCGCCGTCTTGCGACGTTCTCTTCTCTATGGTACTTACTTTACACCCTCTAACCCTTTCCCCTTCAGCATCCGAAATGAGCCAAACCAAGCGATTCCATACTAAACACGTCCCATCGCTAATTGCTACGGGGAACTCCTCGAAAAACAAAAACAGTCCCATCATCCTCCCCGCGCATGCTCCAAAAGTCTCTAAGCATAAAATCCGACAACATAACCTACGACCTGGAAGACTCTGTGACTCCCGCAGCGAAACCGAGCGCGCGGCAGGCCCTCCGGGAGCATCTCTCCAGCCTCCCTCCGTCATCCCCTGCTTCGAGTGACGGCGCCCGGCGGCCCCCGCACATCGGCGAGCTAGCGATCCGCATAAACGCCGTGTCGACCCCTTTCGCCCTCGACGACCTCACCGCGCTGGCGAACCTGCCCAACCTGGACGCCATCGTGGTCCCGAAGGTGAACTCGGCAAGCGACCTGAGCTTCGTCACGGACGCGCTGCGACACCTGGCTCCGGAGCGCCACTCCAGCAGCAACAACACCACCGCGGACAAACAACAACAACAAAAACAACATCAAGAACCGATAAAGATAATAGCCCTGATAGAATCCGCCGCCGCGATCCTCAACCTGCCCCAGATCTGCTCCTCGACGCCGTACCTCTCCGGGCTCATATTCGCGGCCGAGGACTTCGCGCTGGACCTGAGCCTGACTCGGACCCCGTCCCTGTCCGAGTTCCTCTACGCCCGGTCCGCCATCGTCACCGCGGCCAGGGCGCACAACCTCCCCTCCGCCATCGACCTCGTCTGTACTTCCTACATGGGTGAGGAGGGCGCCGCGCGGCTGGAGGAGGAGTGCCGGGGCGGCAAGAGCCTGGGCTTCAATGGCAAGCAGTGCATCCACCCGAGTCAGGTCGAGACCGTGCAGAGGCTGTTCGCGCCGGGGCAGAAGGAGGTCGAGTGGGCGGTCAGAGTCGTCGTGGCGGACGAGAAGGCTGCGAAAGGAGGGAGGGGAGCGTGGACGCTGGACGGGGCGATGATTGATGCGCCTGTTACGGGTAAGGCGAGGGCCGTCGTAGACAAGGCGGCGAGGTGCGGGTTTGATGTCCAAGCTTTGAGGGAGAAGTGGAAGGATCAGGAGCCGGAATGAGATGAGGTACACGAACGGCAGAGGTTTGCTCTGTTGAAGGCGTGAACTTTATGATTTTCATGCACCTGCGAGTGAAGCATTTTGGTTGCTTCTACCTGAACACCGCAATAGCTTTCAATCTGTATGTTGAGCATTTGACGCAAAAAAGACATGCTGACATGACAGCCATGATACCGTATACAACCATACATCTACTCCTGGCTCAATGTTCATTGCCACATCAACTCATCGTCATCATTTGGCCTGCACACTGCGAGCCTTGGGTATCTTAGATTGTGCGCTGTGAGGTGTCAGAGCACCCGTGGTGACCTTTTGCGGCGTAGGTCGGCCATGACGTTTATCGTTCTAGGATTTATCCAAATACGGACGGTGGGCGAGAATCAACCTCAAGTTTAGATTAGCGTCTCGTATACCTCTCTGTGGGAACACGCCTGCTCAGCTTGGAGCTGTGCCGGGACCTGCCAGGCATCGTTAACGATGTGCCACAGGACTGCATCTACTTGAGCTGCTTGAGGATCTCGAACAAAAAGTCTTCGAAACTCAGTGTGATGTAGCCGTCACGGTCCTCGTCGTACTTTTTGAAGACGTCGGTCATGCGCTTGAGACTGATACAGGCCTGCACGAACAGGTCGAAGCTGAGCACGTTGGCGTGGTTCTTGTCGTATGTGTAGAACAGCGTCTCGATAAACTTTGGCGACAGACGGTAGCCGAAATTGACTAGGGCACGGGTGAACTCGTCGAGGCTGATGCTGCCACTGCGGTCCGTGTCAAACTGGTCGAAGAGCTTGCGCCACTCCGCAAGGAAAGACCACAGACCGCAGAACTCCTTGAATCCAATTGTGCCTGACCGGTCGCTGTCGAACATGCGGATCATCATGCGGATCGTGTGCGGGTCGAAAGGGGTCCAGTCGCCGTTGACGAGGGCAGCTGAAAGTTCTTTCTCGGATAATTGGCCAGTTCCTGCTCTAGTGTTAATTCGCGACGGTCGAATAGGTCAGACGGAGAAGTCGCTGTGCGCACCATTCTTGTCTACGGCGCGGAACAGCGGCAACATTGTCGGGTCGCCTCCCGCCTCTGGAGCCGGAGAAGGTGGTGGTCTGTTGTTGGTTGGGGGCCGACCATGTTGAGTTGGTCTGGGTCCGGTCGGCTGGGGAGGGGGTGACATGGGACCTCGACCGGTGCCGCTGCGGCCCGAGTCATATGTGTAACGATCATCTTGACGGCGACCAGAGTCGCGTCTATCGCGCTCGTTGGGCAGCGGCGGCGCGGGCTTCGAGTCGTATCTAGATGGGTGGGGGCTGCCAGCCTTCTATATTGCGACAGACAGGGCGTACGTCAGCGCAATGCGATGGGAGTGGCTTTGTTTAGACGCTAGGACTGGGACGTACCGGATCGGGCTCTGCGAATCTGTATAGGCAGGTCAGCTTCAAGAATCGCGATGGTGAGTCGAAGACGGTGGCCACTCTGATCGCTCTCGTCACATCGCCGCGGACAGCGTGAAATGCTGTCGGAAGCGTCTGGATGGCGGGGTACGGGCGCATTGCGAGACTCACCTGGGCAGCTCGTCAGGGTTGTAGGGCCTGTTGTAAGCCATGGTGTCGGATTATGGTGTCGCGGGATGTGGCAGGAGCAAAGAAGCAGGAAAGTGAAGACAGAAAGCAGACAGGAAAGAAGGAACAGGCTTGATTTCTGGCAAGCGGCTGAAGGGGCTGACAATCGTAGGTGAGTGACTGCAGCTTTGCTTTTGCTTGAGAGCTGCCCTGTGGAACGCAGCTCCAGTCAGCCAGGCCAGCTGTGGTGGGGAAGGAGTACCTGCCGCACATATACAGAGCACTGTGATTACATGGTACCGCTGGTTAGGGGTTCATTCCTGCCCTGTGGGACCCACCGCAAGTCAGGATTACGTCCAGTGCCCCGCCAGCTCGGCACGCTGTCATCCGTCATTCGTCATCCGCCGTGGCATCTCACGAGCCTCGAGAGCCCTTAACAACAACACGCGACGGCCAGCACATGCCTGAGCAGCATGTGCGCAACAAGCACCTCGTGACCGGGAGTAGAGTTTCAGACGCATCACAGCCATCAGTGTGCGAGTCAGCCGCTTTCCACAGCCCGCCTCAGTGCCGTCCAGCCGTCCATCAGACCCAGCAGACTACTGGCTGCGCCACATATGTGCTGGCAGCCTCTTGCAGGGACCATCACCGAGATTCCAGACTCCTTCCAGAATGACCCACTGAAGCCCCAAGGCCATTCGGCCAGCAAGGGCTGCGGCGAGACGGCTATCACATATTCAGCCCCGAACGCTCGGGCTTTGTGCCGGAACCTTCGGCCAAGCCCCGCTGCCGCTGCCGCTACCGCTGCCGTTCCCGCCGCGGCCCCTGGCATCCCACGCTTCTCTCCCGCCCCGCCTCCGGCACCGCCCTATCGTCTGCCAACCATCAATCACACGTACGTCCTGCGCGCTGCCACTGCGAGAGCCAGCAAGCATCAGCCATTCCCATTGGCTGACCTTCGCTACCCATCCCAGCAGTCTAGTATTCCCCCTTGACGACGAGACATCCCAGGACAACACCATGACCGGCGACCAGTCCGGGCTGCCAAGCGCCGGCACCGTCATCGCATCCGGCGCAGATGAGTTCTGGCTTTTTGGCTACGGAAGCTTGATATGGAAGCCCCCGCCGCACTTTGGTACGTTGCATGCTGCTCGAAACAGCATCCGTTCTCGTCTTGGGAATGGCAGCTTACACCACTTGTAGATCGCCGAGTTCCAGGCTATGTCACGGGCTACGTCCGGCGGTTCTGGCAGGTCAGTCCACCCCCTCTCATCCATCGATACTTGCTGCAGAAGATATTGACAAAGTGCTTTCCACAAACAGGCTAGGTAAGCAGTATTCGCATACACAACTTGAGATATCTTTCCGCTTGTCTCTCTTACGACTCCATGCTGATTGAACCCCGCCCTGCGCTCTCACACAGCGAGGATCACAGAGGCACCCCAGAAGCACCAGGCCGCGTCGTGACCCTCATTGAGCGTGATTTCTGGACCTCCATTGCGGCGAAGCACGGCGACACGGCACCTGAGCGTGTATGGGGCGTTGCATACCGCATCCGCGCCGACAAGGTCGCCGAGGTAAAGGACTATCTTGACATCAGGGAGATCAACGGTTACACGATCCACTACGCGGACTTCCAGCCAGCCTCTGCTGGCACCACCAACGGCACCACGTCCGAGTCAGGGTCAAAAGCAGAGAAAGAAAAGACAATCAAGACCCTCGTATACATTGGCACTCCGACAAATCCGCAATTCACTGGCTACCAAGAACCACAAGGCCTAGCGGAGCATATATATAGGAGCAAAGGCCCCAGTGGCACAAACAGGGAGTATCTGCTCAACCTGGAGATAGCCCTGGAAGCCCTCGCCCCACCGGAGAGCGGTGATGCACACATCACGGACTTGTGCGATCGGATTAGGAAGATCGACCGGGACAACGAGGAGGAGACTGCTGTTGATGGTGGTGGTGAAAGTAGCAGTGGCACGAACGAGGTCGGCAAGAACAACTTCCGCAGGAGAGGCAGTGTGATTGAGCAGGAGGAGACGGAGAAGTGAACTCTAGGAAAGGAATAGCTGGGGAAAGGAATAGCTGGAAGACACGCATATACATATAAGTAGACATTTGCACCCAATGCATAGAGAATTCACGCGACTACCCGAAACGTCATGATTTTGCAAAATTTCACTGTATTTTTTTTTTTTTCATTCTGCCTCGGAATCCTCCCATGGGATCCATCGGTCAGGCTCGAATATCTCTTATCATGTAATACATGAAATCATGATCATGATCATGATGCATCAGCCCCTCACCCCAGCTCAAGCAAACTGCCGTGAACTTGAGGGGGGTTAGGGGAGGGAGATGCTAATGTCCAGGGACAAACAAACTTCCGTCCCGGACCTGGGGAGCCCGACGCTGACAAGAGCCGCGACCGGCCCCCCGTTTCTCAACTGCCGTATTCCCTGCGCGACGAAAAGAAAGGCATCGCGCTAGGGGATTAGGGCTCTTGTGTATGTGCGTGTGTGTGTGTGTGTGTGTTGTGTGTGTTTCTCGCAAGGGGAAACATGACAATACCCCCCTCCCCCCTCCTTCTCTCTTCTGTAAACAACGACAACGAGAAGAAGGAAGTTGAGGTGGGAGGGAGAAAGTAAGAAATTGTTGTGATGTAAAGAAACTCAAAAGACACAGGAGAGGCAAGGCTACTAAAAGAAAGAAAGGTGTAGCTCGCCTCCCTCCCTCCCTCCCCCAAGGAGAATGAAATACGGAATTTCTCAGGCCCGCCTAGAGAGTGGAAAGCGATGTATGCCTCTTTCCCACCCGGCAGATAAGAGAGCACAATGTTCGTGACGGATGGGGAGATGTTGCGGGGAGGTGTAGGGAGCTTGACTATGGCTGCTGCTGCGGGCACAGACAGGCAGGTAACCAAAGTCCCGTAAAAACCCCCCCTCGTGTCGAAGACCAGTAGGTAAGAAAAGTCGGCGGGGGAGCAACGTGGGGTATCATTCGCCGGAGCCTGTAAGAGAGAATCGAGAATTTCGTCCGCGCGCCGCCATGCATGGTTCTTGTTTGGCGAGGAAAAAAAAAAAAAAAAGAGAAAGTACTACAATCGGTGTCTGGCAGCTGTTTTTGACCTTGGGTGGCCGCCTTCCTGTGTGTATGTTGGTGTGTCTGCTGCCCTTAGTACCGGGGCGGTCCCTGGGGCGGCACCTGGCCGTGCTGATCTGGGTAGCCGTAGATACCCTGCATCTGGTAGCCTGCTTATTATCTGCATTGTTAACGAAGAATGTTCTCGTGAATGGGGCAAAAAAAAAAAGAAGACGGGGATGAATCGCGAGGAGCTGCTGACCTTGCGCTGGGCTGCCGCCGTAAGCGGCCTGGGGTGGATATGCACCCCGTCCGTAGGCCGGTGCGTACATTGCGGGATTCGGAGCCATGCTGTACATGCCAGGCGGACCGCCGGCGTACGGCATCTGCGGCTGGCCGTATCCGGCAGCGCCACCGAAGCCACCGGCGCCGACCCGACCTCCGCCGCCGCCATACCCGCCCTTCGGTCCAGTATCCGAGGCCTTGTCGACGCGAATCGTCCGTCCGTCAAACCTGTGGTGTAAAAAAAAATCATGTCAGATTTGTCCGTCGCGAATTGATTTAAAGCAGACAGGCTGTTCTTACTCGACGTTGTTCATGGCTGCGATGGCCTTCTGTGCGTCTTCCTCGGAACCATAGCGGACGAAACCAAAGCCTCTGCTGCGGCCTGTGTCGCGGTCCTTGACAACCACCTGCATGCAGACAGTGGTGTTAGAAGCAGTCATGAATTTGGGGGAAAAGACTCTCAAGATGCAGGATCAGCACGTACAGCTTCGTCGACCAGTCCGAACTCCTCGAACTTCTGACGCAGGGTGTACTCCTCAGTGTGCCAGGCAAGGCCCCTTTATACAAGTTAGCAAGATGAGATATCACGCATCATCAATCAAGGCGTGCTTACCCGATGAAAAGCTTGGACATTCTGTTAGATTTTGTGATTTTGGTGAGAAAGCGGGTGACTATCATGAAGTCGCATTAGTGCGAGTTCTGAACAAGTAAAGTCGTCGCCTTCCTTCACATTCGAAGAGCCATAAGAACGGGCACAGCGAGGCTTACAGTTGCTCTATGCTTGATGATATATGGGTATGCAAACTCTGCTGGGTTGTATCGGAATCGAAGATCTCGGGTGGGGCGCAACGGATGATTGTCAATGCAGCTGCAGAAAAGAAACCGGTCTGGGAAGCTCGAATCGTGGAGGGAGGATGCTGAAAGCCGGTGCTGGTGCTGATGCTAATAGAACGGACCCAAACCAAACGCAGCTGGCCAAACTATATAGCCGCTGCTGAGATCAGGATCGATGAGTGACAAAAGCAGACGTACGGGTCAAAGTAGAAACGGGGTGACGTTCATGTGGGTGCTACTCAAACGTGCCAGGGGTGCTGCCATCAGAAACAGTGCACAACGTTGTCGACCAGAAGAGCCAAAACAACCTCATGTTCCCCATAGATGGCAGCCTTGGAGGGCAGCCGACGTAGCCCCTCAGTAAGGAGTTGGCTTTGGTCAACCATCAGATAACCACGGGCCTGCAAGAGACCAGGGTCGACTAATGCTTACCTCCTGATATGCTCCAATGTACCAGATGTGGCGTGCCCCTGGCAGTCACTCGCAGCCGTCTGCAGCAGGTGTTGTCTTGGCATGCTCGCGACGACTTGCACTTCCCCAAATAAGGGAACGCGGCTGATGATGAATGTATTCATCAGCATGTGTGTGGCCCACTGAAACCCGTTTCTCCTTGGGCCGTGACCCATCGCAAGCCGACGGCTCGTTGTACTACTACAAGCTTCACCGAGCTGATCTCCGTTCCCAGACGTGCGAGCAAAGCAGAGCGAGGGCGATGCCGTCGCCCCGGAGTCGACTCCATTGAACAGCACACGAGTCTCATGGCTGAAGGATGTACGTTCTGGAAGTCTCCTGCCCATCAAAAAGCGGCAAGGTCGCCGAGGACTCCGACGATTGTGTGTGGCACGCCCGATGTTAAAGCTCCACTTGGCACTCAAGCTTTTCCCCATGCTGCCCGGCATGGCGACCCCTGTCCCCGAGGCCTTTCAGGGGTTCGTTCTGCTTTGGCGTCACAGCCCATGGCCAAAGTGGGTAGAGTCCCGCCTGGCGGATCGTGTGCTCAAGGGTGGTGCCCCGTAGGCCCGCATGGAAGCAGCAGGCGAGCGACCTAAGACGTCCCAACCGGGTAATTATGATCCCTCCGTATGCCTAGTCCTTCAGTGTCGTCGGGCTCTCGGTTGTGCTGAAAGTCCATGTCTCCCGAGCCCTGCACGTTGACGCGTAATCGGTCTTGGCAGGCGGTTACTATGGGATGTAGCGTTCGCGGAACTCTAATCGATGTTCTTTCACTACCCAATCGGACCCCGGCTACCTGGGCGGTCGTGTCCTCCCTCATGGTACCCGATGCTACCGGCCAACGTCACCGTTGCCAATGCCATCTGCATCGTAGTGGAGGTTCCGCTCTTAAGCATAACACAGGTGCAAGTGCAGCCGAATCGACACTAGGATCTTGACTTCAGGAGGCGACTTGAGACAGTCGCAACGCATGGCCTGGCCAGGGTCAGGCTACGACTAGCAGAAGAGGCCTGTCCGTTCGGCTTGAGCCGCACGTCTTCTATACATAGCAGCCAAGACAACTATTTGTGGACTGCACTTGTGAGCTTGTGAGGTAGTTTGGGGTGACCGTGATCAAGGCAGACGATGGACGCATTCCGCCTCGAGGTCTCTAGTCGTGCAACCCCATCCGAGGGATACATGTGACGAGATCCATGCATAGCAAGCCAGCAAACCAATAACGACGTGGAGATTGTGTCAGCAACTTGGACTTGGTCGGGTCTACACAACTCGCGCTGAGAATTGAGGGCAACACTGGCTCGACAAGGAGCATTCATTGTTGGGACTTGGCCGTCCTCCCGTAAAGCACCCCGGGGCATACAGTAGCTTGCTTGCTTGATTATCGCCTCGTGCGGAGACATGTCGCATCTTGTCTGAAGGTGCAGTCCCCATGTTTTCCATCTGATGCCTCGGAGACAGGTACCAATACAGCAATGGCGGGCTTGGCGCAACGTCTCGGCCTGATAATCAGAGAAGCGGATTACCTGATCAGAGCTCACTTTTAGGAGATTATGTGAAATTCGAAGCCTCGGCTGGCTCGTGAAGGCTGCAGAAAAGGCGAGCACGCGAGATGCTGATACACGCGTGCCACTTGGTGAAGGGGGGGGGGTCATTTGCACTTATCTTGACGTGCCCTTTCCACATCAATCGCTTCTGTATGTGATGAGGTCCAAAGGAGACGAGCCCATCACAGCTTTCAAGCACTAGCTGCATGTCTTGGCGTATCAGAGGCGATCCGCATCGTGAATAACCAGTCGCTTGCCAGCTGGGGCGGGGAAAAGGCAGGACTTGCCGGGTCGCGGCCTCTTCTAGGACATCTGGTGTGATCGAAAAGTCCCAGGCGAGTGTTTTCAGGGCGAAACGAGCCCTGCTGCGGCCATGGGATGTACACTTGTCAACAGAGCGGCGAGCAGTCCCGTTTGAGGCTGATGAAGCTGGCGGCGACGGGGCGTGGTACGCGTCAGCGCTGTCTAGCCATGCATGTGTCGCAGTACATGGACCGTCCATACATAGCGGCGGCGAAGATGGCGTGTTGGCGACGGAGTGAGGAGTGATTGTGCTCAAGATCGAGGGGGCGCGATTTAGACCTGGGACGTCAAGAGTCGCATCATGCGTCGCTGAGCGTGGTCGAAGTGTTGATGCTGGTTCGTGCAACCAGGGTCTGACGCACAGGTCACCTTCTAAAGTTGGCCTGCTGCGAAGGCCAAATCCAACGTTGGAGCTGAGTCCCGATTTGGGGCGCTCATGGAGCTGCCGTCCCCTGGAGCATCCTCCGTTTCGGGCTATTCTCGAAGCTCGGCGCTATACCCCTTTGGGCACGGCGCCTTCGATGTCTGGATTGGTGATGCTCGAGCAGAAGATGGCACATGTGATTCCACGACCGGCGGAGGAAGGCGTTTTACTGGGTGCGCGGGCAGCTCGAGCCGACCCAGAATGGTTGGCAACCGATGCTGGCTGGGCGTGCTGAGGCACCGCAGATCCGCATCGAAACACTTGGCATATCCTCGTGTGCTTGAAATAGACGGAAACAGCCGTGGAAACGGAGCTGGAAACACACGCATGCCAGTCAGTGGTGGATGGGACGGTCGCACTGCAGGCAGATCCAGTGTCGAAAGCGAACAACTCCACGCCAAAGAGCTACAGCTATACCTGTCATTGTGGCGGTGGGCACGTCTGTCCATCTCTGCTCCGTCCATGGTGGCAGGGGTCTCGTCTCAAAGTGGTCTGCCGACCTGCCAGGGGTTGACTCTAATAACACTTGTCATAATGGGTCAAGTTGCAGGGTTGTTGAGCCGCATCATCTGAGGCTATCCAGATGGGGCCCGACGCATGTGTCGGCAGTCTGATATCGAGGTGCCGTGGAGTTGGGAATGAAATGGACTGGGCTATTCTATTTGATGCACTGTTGTGCTTGGGCTTGGTTTGTGCAGGGTTTCTCATTTCGGTCAGAGGCATCAGTCAACAGTGGAAGCGGCGACGTCGGTTGTTGAAAGTTGAATAAATAGATGCAAATGGTTGTGGACAGCGCAATTGGTGGGGGGGGGGGGGGACTGGCATGGCAACTAGAAGACACCGAGCCTCAGTGTTTTGGCAGTCGCTCCTGTAGCTTGTTGCAGTGTGTATCGTGCTTGCCTTTCGAGCTGGCTGGCAGATGTTGCTGGGAAATGGAGCCACCACCTCGACACATCAGTCCAGTCCAGCCTGATTCTTCTCCATGTTGACTAGAACGTTGATCTGCGTATGCCCGCCATAAGCAGGGCTGGGATTCCGGTTCGCATCTTTCTTGGACGAGTTCTGCCTTCTTTACGCTTCCACTCCATCGCCGTCCTCGGTGAGCTTCCTTGGCCATTTTCATCCACCACTCTACGATACTCTGATACGAACTTCATGCGACTGGGCCTGTGGTGAAATATGAGGAATCTCCAAGAAGGTCGCAGACACGACCCTCACGTACTCAATTGGCTTTTGAAAACAGCCACGCATTCAGTGTCAACGGAGAGCACGTCAGGTTCAACTTTGGAAACAGCCGCAGCGCGGCATGGACAGCCAGAGTGGCTGGACCGCAGTGCTTTCGTCGCGCCCGACGACAGACCAACTACAGCAGGATTTGTCTCAAAGCGGCGACAGCGAAGTCATTCCATCGACAGCAGCATCATCGACGTTGGTGCTCGCGCTCAGAATCAAGAGACTTTCGAAAAGCAGCCCAGGCGCAAAACGCGACCGGACAAATATGATACAAAAAAGCAAACGAAGACGACAGGCAAAGAACGATCAAGAAAAAACCAGGCTGGACGGGGCAGGACGGAAAACCTGCACGAAGAGGGTGCCAATACAGGCAAGAAGCGCAAAAAGAACTTGCGCGGTACAGAGCGGGTTGCGGAAATACCTGCCTCTACTACGGTCTCCCAAGAGAGAATATCTGTGAGTGTTTCCGACCAAAAATTGGCCGACTTGCGGGTTAATGATCATACTGCAGCTGCCTCGGCACGTAGGGCAAGGTATGTTTGGCAACTGCCGCAAGTCCACTGCCTTGGCAGGTATGTATTGCTTTATGTTCTTGAAAGTACCCAGCATGGGCTAAAATTTGACAAACAGCCGATCTTACATTCCCAGATGTCGGGAAGACAACAACGGTCAAAATCCCTCGGGGTGCTGCAGCACATAGCAATAAGCTATCCCGCGAAAGAGAAGAAGTCTCGTCGTTCTTCTCAACACCATCAAATTCCCGAACAATGACTCCACCGAATAAGAGACCGCCAACAACGGGCTCTAATGAGGCCCTAGAGGGATCATCGAGGCAACAAGCGTCTAGAAAAATACCGGCCGGGTTAACAGATGGCGCGATGCGCAGGCAAGATACACCAATCGCCACCGCAAGTTCTGGATGTTCTCAGCCTCTTGGTGAAACGTCGGCTGAGCCGACAAGCGCACAAGACTCGTCAACAAATTCGTTGGACGTAGGATCATGCAGCTACAGCACACAACGAAACGACGCGGATTTGGAGACACACGACTGCTTTGACACGTATAGAGAGATTCTTGTTGCAACTGGTGTATTTCGTAGTACTGGCATTCGCTTGGAGCCTATCGATCTGGCTGGTGCTGCAGAGTCAAGCGAAGATATATACAACATATACAGCCGCCGTTTGGCACAGTTGAGGAGTCAAGCAGATGGGGTCTGCCTCCAAGAAGAGAATGGCCCGGAAATAGCCGAGGCATTGCAAAGGAACCAGAAAGAGCACGGCAACATGCTCGAAAGTACATATCATCCAGCCAGAACCATATCCACCAAGCCACAAAAGCGAGACGACCTTAGCTCCAGCAGCATACAGAGGCCCAATAGATGTCAGGACACCCCTGAACAAGCCAATGTTCAACATATGCCGGGTACTGGCGCACTTGCGATTTCTTATGACGGATGCCCCATTGAGCAATTAATAACGATCAGTCCTACCCGACGGTCTTTCGTCGGATCTCAGCATGACCAACTGTGCCAGCGAGGAGCAGAGCCTAGAGAGTGTGAGGATAGCCCAAAAACCTTGGAGAACGAGCCAGAGAATATGAATGAGCCGCTGCCCGTCCAAACATCTTGGTCTCCAGAGTCAGCTGCCAGATTATGTCTTGAAATGGCTGGACAGGCTTATTTACAACGTCATGAGCTACCAACAAGCTCCAAAGCTTCCAGAGATGATCTAATGTCACGAGCGGTGGATCGAGAAGCAGCAGTAGGTGTCATGCCACACGAAATAACCCAAGTGAATCTCCACCACGGGCATATCGTTGAGTACAATCCTGCGGCATGCATTTCATCTGTGCAGCTAGATCCATTGCGCGAGGCACACGAGCTTGGGTTGTGCGAAAGCGACCAAGCAGCACAAACAATATCATATGGTGGACCCCAGTCAGGACACGCTGGCAACTGGTACGCTGATACAGAGCTTACCACCGTGCAACACGGTCATCAACACCAAATACATCATGGAGAAACCGTGGGCCAGCAAGCCAGGACTATCCCAGAACGCACGGAATCACTTCCATGTTACGAACACGACACATACCCGCCCATGGAACAGCGATATGCAACCAACATCGACGCTGAGCAACAGGATATGCTTGCCTTTTGGAGACCGAATGGCTTCAGAGCTTTGTGATGCTGTTATTGGTATTGAAAATGCAAATATTCGAGACGGCGAACTCGAGAAACGTGGATCGACTGTGTGTGTCACTTGCGGAAGCCGCATGACCGCATGCTTACAGTGGGATTTCCTGTGGGTATTGAATAGGAGCATTGGAACAGTATCCTGGAGACTTCCAAAACCATGATGTACATACACTATAATTACCAGGAGCCGTCGGAGTCGTCATGTTTCATTATTGTATTATCATGATGGAAAGCATGGTTCGTGCAAACCCCGACCAAAAAAAGGAAAATGGTGCTAGTCCACGTATATGCCCGCTTAAAGCAAGAAGGGTACGATAAAAAAAAACCAACGATGATACCTTGTGAAAAGACCAGCATATGTGATATGACGCGTATTTCATGGCGTGTAATCCTCACCATTCTACACAGAGTATGCCAGATCCACAAGTCGTGTGACACAGCATACGCCACCAATTGCAAGACAACCGAACGAGGTTCCTCAACAATGTCCCTCCAACAAAAACAAGCGCTACACTCTGAGGCGCTGAGTGAGAAATGACATAGACGCGCGAGCTTTCAAGCGAGCTTGCTTCCCACTCCACGTCGCTGTCTTCGGTGTCGTGCTTGGTTGGATAGGATCTGGCGGTGCGGTTTCCCGTGGGAGATCGTCGGGAGCTTGCTTAGTAGTATCGTCTTCCGTAATTTCAGGACCCCAAAGCATTGCTCCATCGCCAGACACAACCACCTCATCGCCACTACGCAGCTCCATGATTTCCGTCCCAGAATCCTGGTCACATTGCTCGTCACTTTGCTGGGGTTGTGCCAGACCCTGAATCCGTGTCGGAGATTGTGGTGGTGTCGCTAGAGCACTGCTTTTAGGGTTGCCTGACCATGATGCCTTCGCGACGACCTGGCGCATCTCACCACGGCCGAACTTTCTCGTCTTGAGCATCCCCGTGGCCAGACCTCTGATGTCTTTGTCTCCGTCATGAGCTCCGATCCACACACGGGCGGCGAGCCTAGCTGCGATAATAGCACCGCCCGGGGTTCCCGTGTTGATATTGCCGCCCATCCACCATGGGTTGTCGACTGAGTTCATGCAGTGCAAAAGAGCCGTGAGCGGCAACGCCGCTTCAGATACAAGGTGCGATGTAGCATACGGCTCCAACTCTGAGTACGATATGCCGTGCGGTGAGAAGATGACTGACACCGGATGGCAATGAGATGTGGTGCTCGGAATCTTGGCCGGTGAGTGTCGAGCAATGGCTTTCGGGCTGGAATCCAGAACCTGTGTTGAGTACAGGGCGGATATCGGCCGTGACCGTGACTGGGACGAGTCACCTTGGGCACGTGTTGAATTCAATGACGGGTTTATACTCGACGCAGAACGATATGAACGGAGAGAATGCGAGGATCTTGGGGGCGATGGAGGCATCAGCAAGTGATTTATCGGCGACAATGGCCCCCGCGAGTCACTGAAGGTCGTCTTCAGCGGTCCCGGTGTAGCAGGCGGCGTCACGATATACGAACTCGGACGAGGGAGGACAGTGAGGTTATGCGTCGAGGGGGCACGATAAGTAATGCCAATGGCCGCGTGGAGGCCAGCAATGTCACGCTTCTGTGGTATAAAAGCGACCGTGACCTCGCCTCTGTGTCCTCCCGACACAACGGCAGGCACGGGAATGCGAAGAACTGTCTGTTTGCCAGTAAGGCGTGGGTCCTGCCATCGAGGTATTGTCTTTATCTTGTTGTTGTCAAAGTGTTTCCAGCTGCGGATCAGCTTGGCAGAGGCAGGCTCCGCCAGGATCAAGGTCTTGGTGTTGTGAGCGGGCAGCTGGCGCAGGGTAGCCTCGTTGCAGTGGTCGCTCTTGTGTTGACTAATGACGACAAGGTCGGGCTCGGGGAGCTCCAGGAGGGAAGAGATACATGGCGCCTGCTTCTGAGTAGTGATGGAGAGGGACCGGTGGAAGATCTCGGACGGTCCTGTGAGCCAGGGGTCCAGGAGGATGGTGAATGGCCGGGGCGAAACAGAGCCTTGGACAGCCGGTGGGAAGAGTGGTTCGAATGAGAGAAGGAAAGAGGCGTCTGAATTGAGCTGTTTGACGGTTAAAGCCATCTTCTGAGCAGACCGAGCAGACCGAGCAGTCGAACGGCGGTGGAAGAACCCTGTGCGGTGACGAAACCGTGACCTGAAGTATGCGCTGCGAACTGCTGTGGTGGTGCTAGGGCAGGCCCCCCACTGGCCTTGATCCGAAGCAGGCAGTACGCCGTGTCGGCGACTTGGTGCGCGTCGTCGCGAGGATGGCGGGAGTACGCGAATTGGAAGTATACCGGACGCAACCCGGGTGAGCGGGCTCGGCAGAGAGAGCCTCTGTGAGAGCAGGCGGAAGATTAAGGTAAGGGTGGCGGGACTGCGGGCTGTCTTATCATGAAGTGGACGGGGAAGGAGCGACTGGCATGCCAGCGATTCAGCCCGTTGCCCAGCGATCGCTAATGCTGCACGTCGCAATCACAAGCGTCGAGTCCCTGCCTCTAGGGATCGATAATGTGTAGATCCGGGGTAATTAATATGTGTCCCGGTCGTTATGACAATGGCACCCACAAGCCACGCGTGCGCGGGGCCAGCAGGGAGGTTCTGTTTATTGCGGAAGGCGGCGAAATGAAGAAGCGCTGGCTGGGCTGGAAGTTGGAATTGGGCATGCAGCGAGGCAGGATTGCCTACAGGGTTGTCCAAATTGCTGCTCTCGAGATGGCGTTGTGTCATGAAGACTCGAGATGAATTCGGACGATGCACCAGGAGGCCGCAGACACTCGGTGGTCGCTGTCTTGAGCTGTAGATCCTCCTCGGCCGTGGTGGCCTCTAATCGCGTGTGAGGGCAGGTTGAGCCGAAGTCTGCAGGCGCTCTATCGCTGGCGGCTTCTTGATTTAGGTAGCGCCGCGACCCCTTTTAGCTGTCTGGATGTACGTTCGGACAGGACGACGGGTAGTTGGAGGATGCGTCTGCCTGGCGGTCCGTGACCGACAATGCAGACGAGCAGCTTTTCCGCTGCAGAATAAGTAGCCATGTCTTCATGCCTTTTCGCGGTGCTGTGAGACAGCAGCTGCATCGGGCCTTGGAGAGGAATGATGTCTCTCAATGGTCACACAGCAGATGCTGGCCATGGGGCTAGGGATTTCGAGCTGGCATCAGTTGCATGCCATCCAATGAGTATCCCAGTCGATGGTCTTCATGCGAACGTGCACTCCAGCCGCGACCAACCAGTAGCACGTGGGAGCTGACTATCGTCCCGTCGCTTGTGATTTGGGGTGGGCGACGTCAGCCGGTACCAACTGCCCCATCCAGCCTAAGGTAGGCAGCTCAAGCGGGTCAAGCTCACAACCTGAAAGTTAGTCTTCGTATTCAACAGCACAACTGCCACGACGAATGACCTAACCACCGGGTTGCCTCGAAATGCTGTGCAGCTCGATCTCTGTGGGACTTGATCTAAAACATTTACAGGGGTGAGCAAAGCTAACCCATCCTGGGCCTGTGAACCCGCGGCGGCCAGTCTGGGCCTGACTATGGATCTCTGTCGAATTGCTGCAAACACCCTTCTCAACTCTGGCACTGGTATAACTTCAGCCAGGACAAGCATAACAATGTCATTCAATGTTGTGCGGCCGTGTGCCAGCCGTGGAATCGAGTTGAAAACAGCACCAGCGCGGGGGGGGGGGGGGGGGGGGGCTGCATCGCACTGGACTCCACCTCGCTAAATGGGGTTGCATTGGTGACTTTTTATGTTTTTTTTTCTTTTTTCCCCGCTTTGCCTGAATGATAGCTAGGGTTGGTGAGGAGTACCCCGTATCTATGCCCATGAGCGTACAGTAGAGCTCGTGGAGGAGAGCCAACCTCTTCGAGTGGCCATAACACTTTTCAAAGGATTTCAAGCAACTACCAGACGCCTGGAGACCCAAAAGCTCAGAGTGTGCAAATCGCAGGTACTCTGAGGGAGAGAACTTGTTTTCAAGCTGCTATGCTTTGATGTTCGCGAAGCACTCCATGGACTTCTCTAGTTTCATAAACCCAACACGTACTCCTCACGAATAACCTGGCATGGTGCAAACAGTCGTCGGCAAGGACTCCCACGAATTTGAAGACGCGGGAAGACTTCTCAAGGCTGCACGAAACTCGTCTTGGCCACCAGCTCTCTGATCATGCTGTCTGTGAGGTCATCTTAGGAGTTGGACTTGCTTCAAGCCATGTTATTTGTTACTAGCCGTCAACTGAGACCAGCCAGCTGAAGGCCTGCGTCGGCGACCATCGCATAGATTGGTTTAGTCGGCTGATTTTTCACATGTGGCTACAAAGGCACGTGTTTATGTACAAGGTAGTGTGAACGCTTGACAGACAGGCGTATACCTGGTAGGTTCGCCTGCCATCCGCTGGCTGGAGCTGAATGGTTAATTCTAGAGAAGCTCTAGATGGCGGTGTTTGCATGGAAAACGAGACAAAAGAGGGCCTTCCTGCATCTGATATGGTATGACACCAATATAGGTGCGCGAGTGGTTTCCTGAACGGGCCGTGGTTATCTTCATCAACCAGTCATATCGGCTTCGCCCGACATTTAGGTCTTGTACTTGAAGTTGTAATACCTACCAAATCCACCCTTAATGGCTACTTTTGATGTCATCAGAGACGCCCACGGTTCGTGGTAACATCACCCCACTCACTGCAGGACCGTCTGATCTTGCATTTGGCAAAATCGAGGTCGCCATTGGTGGCAGGTTGGAACCAGAATTTCTGCAGATATGAGACCCTGCAGGTAGAGAAGGAGTCTAGAAGGACCCGTCACCAACAAGCGCGACCCTCTTGTCGCCAAGATCTGTTAGAGGCTGGACTGGGCCCGCTTGCGCCCCTCTTGGTCCGGCAAGCTCGAATCAGGGTCTCGCCTGTACGGGCTCGAGGTTTTCGCACATGTGACCGCGCACAGGCTTCTGAAGGCGTTGAGGTTGTTGATCCTTTGGTGAGGCGCGAACTAGCTCGTCGCTGCGTTGGGAAGGCCTAGCGCTCCAGGTTTCGAGTCGTGTGGCTTCAACAGGGGATCTATGCACGCCTGCTCCGCTGAGGCTGTCGTTGTTCCAGGGCAGGCAGCCGCTGTTTCTGATGTTCGAGACGGTAGAAACAGCTTCATTCGGTGCTATCTGGACTTTGTCGAAAGAGGGCAGCCGCCGAAAAAGCTGCGCCAAGCAAGCAGGTTGAAGGTTTTTGAAGGCCCGCTTGGGAGCGGAACGGAGCCCTTACCCACCAAGGCTGCTTGCTGAATGGGGAGGCGGATCCGGACACCCCTGCTGACAAGCATGGCTCGCATGAACTTGGGGCAGGCATCCTTGGTCGTGCGGGAGGCGCATTGTTGGCGGGGACGCATGATGTTGAGGACATGAGGCCATGCAAGTGGAAGGAAGGCAATGGCCTGGGGAGGTGCGAGGGCAAGATAGGAGGGAAGGTGCTTGGCTGCTATGCACCAGTCATCCAGGATGGTTGTGTCCCGAGGCCCGTCCTAGAGCAGGGCGAAACAACTCGAGGCAGGAGCTGAGAAGAGACAAGCTGCCTGAGGCAGGTGTCAAGGAACCCCGACTGCACAAGTGCACCAGGGCGCCTGCAAGTGGGCATACGTTGTACCTCAAGCCCAGGTCAACCACCCACCCACAGAACAGGCCGGACTGGGATCCCTCGAGCCCCCGTCCATGCCATGTGCCGAAAGCCCCACCACTGCCTGCAGCTCACTCGCAAGTTAGCCTTGGAAGCTCCAGCACACCACACCTCACTCACCTCACCTGGCGAGCTCACCCGGTCAGTTCCCAGCTTCGGCCTGTCTCTGCCAGACGTATGCGTTGAGTCTGCCGCCAGATCCCAATTCCTATCGCCAATTCCACAGCAGCTCGGGATCAGCAGGGCAGCCGCCCACCCAAGCCCTCCCCGCGTCCCAGGCCTGCCGGCTCCTGGCTGTCAGGTGTCCGCGAGTCGACAAGAGTCAGCGTGCTCGCCGCCCCGACCTGGGCTGCGCCAGACTCGACTCGAGCATGGCCGGAGGGCCAATCACCACCCTCAGTTCATTCGCCCCCTCTCGATCCGGTCGTTCGTCCCCTTGCCTGCGCGGCCGCCCATGTGGGTGCACTCGCCTCTCGCTCGCTGCAGTGCAGCTGCGACGTGCCAGGGAGCTCTGCCCTTTGCTCTCGCTGCATGGATGCAAGCTCCAAAGCTCTGACAGAGCTCTTTCGGCGCCCGTCCGCCCGGCCACCCAGCGACACATGACGAACCACCACACCTCGTCTCTGCTTTCCGCCAGCTCTGTGCTTTCTTCCTCCTTGTCTCAACCGCCGCTTCTGGTTCAGGTGAGGTCCAGCTCTGCTCTAGCTTCCCCTCCCGCTTCTGGGACGCTGGCGAGTTCCTTCTTCCCACCATCATCAAGCTTCTGCAGTCTGCTGTGAGCCCCCCCCACGGCCAGCATCTCTGGGAGCTCTGGCCCTGTGGGTGTTGTTCCTCGGTTCACCCGAGCATCATACATGATTCTTCCGTCCCCCGAGCAAAATTTAGATTCAATCATCCGGCCACCTAGGACAGGGCGTGCGAAAGGCGTAGCGCTTGAGCTAGCCAGTCCCTCGCAACAAATTCCAACATCCTTAGGCTTTGCTTGGCCCGATACCTCGCCCACCGGACCATCGAAGTGGCTGGCCTGACCATTTGCCCTGTTACTCTCTCCTCCTCCTAGGTCTTCCTGGCTGGTCTCCCACTCTTCTTCTCCCTTTCCATTTCAATACTCCGCGTTGCGAGGATAGCAAGCCTCCAAGGCATCTCTGGCCTTCTGCCTCTTCTTAAATATATACCTACCTTTGCTGTCGCTGCCAACATCGCCGACAGACTGTCTTGGCCGAACCGTCTGCAGCTTGTCACATTTCACGTCTTATCGCCAAATCGATACGGCCCGCCCGTCTCTAAGCCCTCTCTGATTGAGACGTCCTACAGTGGGGCCTATTCACGATGCCTCCTCGGTCGTCGCTCACGTCGAGCTTCTCCATTACCGACGCCAACAATGAGGTTGTCTGTCCACTCTATAATCAGGATCATTCCAGCTGCCGCAAGAGATGCATTGGCGTAAGTTGCCACCCTTCAATTCCTACTTGCCACCCCTTTGTGTGTGCGGGTGTGGAATATGAGCAATAGCAAGCACCTCCGCCAAGCCTCGACGGGGCCTGCGATTGTCCGTGCTGCAATTTTTGTGCTTCGAATCTCAATAGACGCAGTCTAAGCGTCCATGACTGTGAATTGGCAGCTGGCCTTGGCATTGGCTCCTGATTCTGACTGTTTCGACAGGAAAAACGATATCGATCGATGCAGGAGCACATCCGGCGAGCACATCCCGAACATTACATAGCAAAGCTTCCAGCGACCGAGGAAAGCTTCCTATTGATGATCAATACGCCCCCGTCCGAAAAGCCACAGTCCCAGAGCACGCCGAACCAACATCCGCAGCAAAATAGGACTCCCAAGAGTCTAGAAAGAAACAAGCTATATCACCAAGATCGGCATGGCTACATGCAAGACGGCTCGAGTGCTCCAGGTACACCACGGCACCTCGACGACTATGGTAGTGCTTCTCTGTTACCAGCTGCGAGTGCTGCTGCGGCCCTCGCACAACTCGGGCAGCAGCACAAACTTGAACACGACTGGGATTCTGACCTCGTAAGTTGCTCACATGTCTCTCGAAAGACTTGAAAGCCTCTTGTTAACATTAGTGATAGGGCTGGCAATCCGACGTAGAGGGACCTAGGATTCCCCGTTCTACAATCGAGTTACCACCGATACATGACCCTACGAGTGATCCGTACTCTGGTCTGAGCGGCCCTAGTCGGCGCGATCTGCTTCCATCGATCCTCTCCAACTCTCCACCCGGTCGTTCATCGACGCTGCCGCCACTTCAACGATCCGCTGGCACAGGCCGCCCTCGGAAGCAATCCATAAGCAAAAGGGGCCACAAGAAGCAGAGGTCTCGTGGTACGACAGCTGACTGGTTTCGTCGAATACGAGACGATGACTTTTTGGATAGAAAAGCACAATCTGTTGAGCCGTCTACCAATTTTGGAAAACGATGGGAAGACTTGATTGATGCTGCTGCGTCAGCGACTGAGGATATCGACGAAGACCGTACGCCTGTGAGTTCATCATTTCCCGCCCGCGTCATTGAATTGTTGACTGACAACTCATTTGTAGATCCCACGCTCGCCTGTGTCAGTCAATCGAGCTTCGGTCCCACCTTTCACACATCATCATTTCCACGGCTATCAAGCATCACCTTTGCAGCAACAAGCTCTCACGCCGCCTTCTTTTGCTCAAGAGCTAGCTGATCCATTCCCTTCTGTCGAAAGCGGGGAGAGTGGTGATACTTTTCACATGGGAGCATCAGGACTCTCTGACTCGTCGCCCAGCTACTCATCTCAGGACGTTCATATTTACTGTGCTGCGTGCCAGCGTACTTCAAGGCTGAAAGAGTCTTATGCCTGCACCGAGTGCATCTGTGGCATTTGCCGCGACTGTGTCAATATTCTTATGGAGGAGCAAGGCGCGCGGCGGAAGTGCCCACGTTGTGCCACTGTAGGCGGCCGGTTCAAACCCTTCCAACTGGACTTTCGATAGAAGAGGCCAAAGTTCAAGAATGGCGCGTTGAAGCAACGGAACTCATGTCTTCACGTTGTCCTGCACCCGAACCAACGGGCGCCGAGTGCACAAAAGCCACTTCAAACTCGTTGGCACATTGCTCAAGGCTCTGCTCACAACGAGGTTCGGAAAGATTGACGTGCAAGGCCCAAACTTGGGTGCTCGACTCGATACCATCATGCCTCGCAGTCATCGCGCCCTAGAGGTGCAAGCCTTGAGCGCACACTGCGACTCTATGCCGATGTACGCCACGTGTTTTCACGGCCGTCATCAACAAATCGGTCAGAGTTCATGAGTTTTTGGCCATACTCGTTTACGCACACACGCACTACATGATGATGAGTTTATGCCGAAATCCACCAGAGGCTTCAACACTATTCCATTTTAAATCTCACTAATTCCCCGTTGCTAGGTTTAGGTTTGGTCAGGCGTTCTGCATTCATGCTCGGGTGATTTGAGACTTCCGGGTACAGAACCAGAGACCACTGCCGTCAGGCTTTGCGAGGCTCTTTGCTTTCTCATTATTTCACATTTTCATTGGGACCATGCTTTTGCGACAGCCACAACGGCGTACAGGGCTCGCTGCCCATCTATTCCTGGGGTATTGTTTCTGTTGGCGTTCTTACACCTTTCATCACGGCGTTACCTCTTTTGCCTCAGCTTTCTGATACATGTCCTGCCTGCGCGAAGGAAGCCTCGCAGCTACTTTCATTTTCGCGCAGTCACAGCGCTCACGCTCTCTTTGAAGTGAGGATCGGTCCATCAAGTATGAGGTTATGCAGAACCGAATGGATTACACGTTAAAAAGCTGCAACGAATTGTTCCATGGTTGTTCAGCTTGACAACTACGAGAGGATGGTACACGAGATATGTCGGTCACGTATCAGGCCAAAGACTTGCCGATATCACGACAATAACGGACCATCACCGCCTTTCTTTCTGAGGAGATAAGTTCGGGCGGAGCAAAGTTGGGCCTCTCCAGCCCACGTTCCTGATTTTGACTCACAAGTAGCATATAGACCGTGCTTATCAATCTGTCGATCGTGAACATCATGCATGGCGAGTGATTAGATCTTTTATTTGCTGATGTAGTGACAGCCAGTAAGAATGCCTGGTCTTTATGACTTAGCAGATCCCTGGACATGATACGAAGTAGCACCTTGGGGTGGACTGCCGGTAGTATCACAGAAGCTAGAACAATTGACGAGATATGCGTATTGGTAACAGCAACATATCAACGAATCAAGCCACCTTGCCTACACCCAGATGGATTTTTTACTTGAACGACGACCACTGCTCCAATCCCGTAGTCCTCGCGCGTCGTCCAATACACATGCTTGCGGGAGCCCACCCTCAATCGACCTGGTCGCCAATACCACCAACAACATCATACCCAGAACCACCACCACTATCGCCGCCGCCGCCGCCGCCAAACTCGGCATCAATGACCGCCATGGCAAAGGAGGCGATCTCTCGCAGCGGCTTGGCGATAACCATGTCGAGAAACAGCCTGCTCTTCTCTCTCTCCTGCCGCGACGCGCCCTGGATGCCGCCACCGTTGTCGAGAGCACTATGACTTCTGAACAGTTTCTGCACTGAGCTGCGCTCGTCGTCGCGGCCGGGGAGGGAGGAGATGTCGGCCAGCATCTCTTGGGCCTCGCGGTGGTATGGCTGGAGGAGATACCGTTGTTGTTGTTGCTGCTGGTCAGAGGAAGAGGAGGTGCTCGGGGGTGGAGCAGCGGAGCGCAGGACGAGCCTCAGGAGGACTTCGCATGTCGTCGGGACGTCTAGCGTTGCTAGCACGGCGCGGATGGAGGATTTCGTCTTGGCTGCCGCGGTTGACGACGATGACGGTGTACTGCTGAGTTGTTGTTGCTGCCGCTGCTGCTGTTGCTGTGGTGGTGGTGGTGGTGCGGCGGCGTTGGCGAGGAGCTTGGCTAGCGTCAACAAGCCCTTGACTCTGCCCGGAGACTCCGGGAAGGGACTCCGGACGGGCTCAGTGTGTGCTGCTAGCAGGGCGGAGAGGGGGAGGGCACTAGTATACCGGGAGGCGGACGACAAGTGTATCAGTGCCTCTGTTAGGATTTCGGGGAGCGGGTGCGTTGCCCAGGGTCGTTCGGCGGCGGCGGCAGCAGTCGGAGAGGAGACGAGGGGTCGGCAGAGCAGCCAGCGGCGGCGGAGGTCTTGTGTCGTTGTGGTAGAGCTGCGGATGGGTCCGAGGGTGGTCAAGTAGGATTGCTGGATTTGAGAGGTCTGCTGTGATGGGGAGGGGGTATGTTGTTTGAGAATGGTTGCGAGGTCGTTGGCGAGACTCAGATCGTTCAGGTGTAAGTCTGGATATAACCGGCACGCCTGGTACACGTCCAGATTGCCGGCACAGCGAGGACAGGCGCAGGTGAAGTGATACCGAGCCTTGAGGGCAGAGTGGCGCTGGGACAGAGGTAAAGCTTGGTCTAAAGTCCTCTTTGTCAGTTTTTTCTCTAGCCTATGCGAACTTCCTCCCAAAAGGCCATCCAATCCGAGGAAGCGATTTGTGAGTACAGAAATAAGAGAAAGCATTAAAGACAAAAGACGCCCGTGGGAGGGAAAGGAGGGGGGGTGAACGAGACACTCACCGATATACGAAATTTCAACCTCCTGCCCTTCCTCGATGGACTGAGATGCACGCAGCACCGCGACCCGTCCAGAGAACTGCACGTAGGCGTTGGGCAGACACGAGTGGTTAACCATGGCGAGTTGTGGGTGCAGGTACAGGCCCGTCTGCTCGACGTCCGCGTCGAGGCGGTTGAAGGAGTTGACTTGCAGCTGTAATTATTGTTTTGTTTCACACACGAGGCGTCAGATTATTGTTGTCATTGTTGTTATGTAAGTTGCCTGTGTTCATTGAGAGTGGGCTGGCTGGCTGACTGGCTGCCTGCCTTGAAGGAAACGGAAATCACACACATACCTTGCAGAGTATTTCCATCGCCCTGTTCTTCTCCCGCTCATCCGATTGAGCTTTCCGGCCGAGGTAGTGCATCGCCGCCATGGCCTGGATCTCCATGTCCTGCCAGCTCGCAGCCTGAGCACTGGCCCTACTGTTGTCGTTGACGTTCCCTGCCGGCTGCCTCCTGAACTCGTCGACATGGCTTTCCAGCTCGCCTGCGAGCGCCTGCCCCTCTGCCTCGGATCGGGACCCGATCAAGAGGACCTGCACGAGGGCCCGGCTGGGCGTGGGCAGCGCGGTGTGGCCCGAAGACGACGCCGACGCCCGCACGCGCTGGAACACCTTGCACTCGAGCTTGTGGATGTGCTGCCAGTCCCGCTTCTGGCATGTCTGGCTGCAGTAGCTCACGGCGCGGCAGGCCGTGCAGGCCCGGAGCTTGACGGGCGGTGACGGGGATGTAATGTCGCTGCCTGCATCGTCGGAGGGGTGTGCTGTAGACGAAGCGAAAGGAACGACGAGGCAGTAGCTGCAGGTGTCGTCGAGGTGGTTCGAGTCCGGGATGGCGATGCTGGGCGTGCCGTTGAACACGACGATGATGTCCCCGGGCCGGAGCGGACGGGAGGCGAGCAGGCCCCGACCCCGGGCCGGTGAGGGCTGGCTCGGCGCCGTGTAATTCATTGCCGAGGGGTGTCCGGCCGGGTCGCTTGCTGACGGACGGAGGAACGGACCGAGGGGCAGCCAGGCCGGGGAAGCTTTGGCCGAGCAGGCTGAGGGTCCGGCGTGCGTGGGGCAGAACGGTGAATGAACGCTCCTTCACCTACAGCGCGCAAGACTAACCGTTCAGAGATGGGTGCTTATTGACAGGCACAACCCCATGGATAACGGCTGATGATGATGTCCCTGTGCTTTTCTCTGCTTCTGCTTGACTTGACATCCATGCCCATTGGACCGTTGAGTGTTGTACATACCTGCTCCGCATGAGGAAGTTCTCCCTCATCCATCCATGTTGCTCCGCACCCACTTACAAGCCATCTTCACCATCCCCGTGCATGTATGAGTCACACCAAAGACACCATCCCACCATCTTTGCCCGGGGGCTTCGCAACTCAGGTTGGTCCTTTTCTCAGTCAGATCCCCCTCAGCGCGGCCCTCCCCTGCCCGAGCCCAACTCTAAACGCTTGGCGCACATCTGATGTTGCGAGTGCAGGTCAAGTCATGCGCCCTATCTTTATCAAGTCAAGACTACCTCTCATATATAACACTAGCAATATATCCAAACCAAAACTCTCCTGAAGAGAGTGTGAGATACATGGACCTGCCTTGAAACGTATCAGGACACTACCTCAACCTCTGCATACACATATATACACAAACACACATAAAAATGCCACTCCAAGTCGAGCCCGCAACGGCCGCCGATGCCCCACGCATGGCTGAGATCGAGCGCGATGCCTATGCAAGCAACGTCTTCACGCCATATCTATTCCCGGGCCCGATGCCGGCCGAGGCCATGGCGGGCCGCGCCGCACAACTAGCCGAGCAGCTCCAGAGCGACGCGACCGCGCGCTGGACTAAAGTAGTCGACACGGATCTGCTTGGAGACAGCAACGGCAGTAGTTCGGGGGAAGAGAGCGAGGCAAGTCCAAAGGCGATTGTCGCCATGGCCAAGTACCACATCTACGAAAAGACGGCCGAGAGCCCGGCCGACAGGACGTTCGGGCCCGGGTCCAACGTCGAGGCGTGCACGGCGCTGTTTGGCGGGCTGGCGAGGATGAGGAAGCGGACTATGGCGGGGAAGGCTTGCGTGTGTAGGTCCATCCCACAGTGGTTTCTCCCTTTCTGTCTGCAATCTCTCATCAAAGGATGATATTTTTTTTTTTTGGAATGGTAGGGTATCTGAGTGAGGATTGTCCATCCCTGCTAACGTGTCTTCATGTTTTTCCCCTCTCTCCCTGAGCTTCGTAGACCTTAGCCTCCTCCAGACAGACCCCGAACATCAACGCCGCGGAGCAGCGGGACTGTTGATCCAGCACATGCTCCAGGACGCGCGGGAGCTGGGCCTGCCCGTGTGGCTCGAGTCTTCGGCCGCAGGGCACAGCGTCTATCTCAAGCACGGCTTTGTCGACGTCGAGACGCATACAGTTGATTTTGCACCCTGGGGCTTGGACAAGGTGCATGAGAGTTGGGCCATGGTTTGTGAGAAGCCTTGAGATTGGGGGTGGGCCCAGAGGTAGTGGGATTCATTGGTTGGTAGTGTTGAAATAGGCAGATTAAGCATAATCCAGATCCCGGCAATCCACTGATTATTTGTACTATATTAACGAGTTGGTGGTGTGACTAATAAACCTCAGCAGCCAGCATTCCACGCATGGGCTGAGCAGCTCCGTGTCTCTTTATGTTTTATGTTTTATGTTTCGAAGACTAACACTCGCAGACTTGACTGAGCAATGGAATGATGTAACTGTACATAGCGCTACTTGCTTGCCTGCCGTGCCAAGTGTCTTGCAGGTTGAGCCGGCGCCGGCGGACGGGTCGCTGCCGAGCAGGTAGGCAGGCAGGCAGGCAGGCAGGCAGTGAGTTGAATCGAGTGGGGTTGCCCAAAACAGCTCATGCATGACGCCAATTGACTTTTTGTCACAACGGCAGGGCTGTCCAGTAACAATGCCATTGCTTTTTCCCCACGACGTTCGTAGCGGCGGAACAAAGCAGAACTTGTGAAAACGCATGCCTAGCTTTTTCCTTCACCGCTCACTAGTTTTCTGTTTTCTCGGAGAACTAAACAGGACACCATTTACAGAACGGCGGCCCGGCGAAGCGGCACCCCAGGTTACCTATAGAACCACAAAACACCCCCGCACCAAGTAAGTATACTGATAGCTCACTGACCACAACTGATGATATCAATCTTGACTTCAACATTGCTAACACAACTAAGCAGGACTTTTTATTATTACCATTATTATTTCAAGTTCCAAGTTTTCATCTGAACAAGGTCAAAAACGCTTCATTCTACATATCACGAACAGCATCGATCACATCAACACCGTCCATACAACTAACGTCCACCATCACCACCACCATCATCATCACCATGACACAATCCCAAACCCCCTTCATCCCCAAAATCACCTCGGCCGCGCCTCCCTCCCCGGCCGCTCCGCTGCAGAGCACGTTCTCGGTGCTCGCCACCGCGGGGGAGCCCGTGGCCACGGTCCGGGTGTGCAACCTCCAGACGACGCTGCCCGTCGGCCGCGACGCCTGGGGCCGCTCGGGCAAGACCCAGCCGGTCCTGCTGTCCTCGGAGCTGTCCTTCCGCTCCCCCTTTGCCGCCTCCTCGGCCGACGACAAGCTCGTCGAGTCCGAGACGGTGCACTACGGCACGCTCAGCAAGACCCTCCTCAGCGCCGTCGACAGCCTCTCCGCCAACGCCCCTCCTACCACGAGCGAAACAGACTCACCATCACCATCACCGTCAACTCCCTCGACAGCCGCGGTCCAGGAACTCCTCTGGGTCCGACTGACCGGCCGCGTCCCGGACGGCAGCAAAGTCGCCCTGCCCGCCGACCAGGTCCCCTTTCTCGAAGACGCCAGCCGCCTCCGCTCCCTGTCCCTGACTATCAGCCTGCCCAAGGCGTCTCTGCTCGGCGCGGGCGTGAGCCTGACCACCACCGCGGCTTTCAGGTCTAGAGAAGCCCTCCTGGGCCCCGGTGGCGGTAGCGGCGACGGTGACGACGACAAGGAAAAGAAGAACCCGCTCGAGGCCTACGCGCGCAGCTTGAAGATTTCGGGCCTCCATGTCCCCACCCTCGTCGGCGTCAACGCCAACGAGCGCGAGGCCAGGCAGATGCTCATCGCCGAGGTCGAGATTGACCGGTTCCATGTCACTAGTGATGATGTGCATGCTCAGATTGAGAGGGTTGTCGTTGATGTGAGTTTTCCCCTCTTTCTTTCTTCCGTGCTATCTTTATGTTTTCTTATTTTCTAGATTGTCCCCTTGCCCCGTTTTCTTCCTTTGGGAAACAGCACACTAACAACTCCTCCTGGATTAAAAACAAATAGACCATGTCAGATTCTGCCTTTGAAACACTAGAGGCTCTCGGTACATGCATCGCCAGCAAGATCCTCGATGACTTCCGGATCCCGGGCGACAGCGGCGACGACAAGCCCATGCGCGAGAAGGGGTGGCAGGTCCGCGTGCTGCTCGAGAAGCCCATGGCCGTGCCGTTTGCCGAGTGCCCGGCCGTTGAGGTCAGAATGGGCCAGGGACTTTGAATGCGGTATCTAGTTGATTTGAGTAGGAAATTCGGCACTTATCCAAGCATGAAAAAAACGGCATAGCATGGCCTGGAAGTGGATTTGATAAAATGACTGCTGTACCACACTATGTAATGGGAGTGCATGACTTTGATGTCGAGAAGTTGCAACTCGGCTTGGGAAGCTCCACGCTGATCTCGATCCCAGCATTTCCAAGATTGCCTAGTCGTGATTCTTTAATGCTAGCTATATACAAAGTCTCTCATGGCGTGAATCATCACCTCACATCTCCATCCGATCACCCATACCCTCTTCTCGTAACTTCCTCCCCAGCTCGTCCTTGTCCTCGTACTCCTCTTTTATCCTCGCCTCGACCTCGTCCCGGATCGGGCCCAGATCCGGCGGGATCGTCTGGTACTGCACGCTGGGTGCCTGCCCAACGAAACGCAGCTGCTCCGTCACATGCCGGACAATCTCGTCGAGCTTCTTTGGCGGGTTCCGGTTCTGGCGGGGCTCGCCGAGGATCTCTTCAAGAGTCGGGCACAGTGCTTCATGCCGGAAGCGCTCGCGCCAGGGCGTGTGCGCCGGGATCGTCGTTGCGATGTTGTGCTGGTGGCCGATGGCAACGGCCGTCTCGTACGCCCATGCGCGCGCCACGTTGCGTGGTGTGTAGCCACCGCCGCCAAACAGGATCAGCGGGATGTTTAGGCTTTTGCAGAACTCGACACATGACGCATGACCCTCTACGAGCAGGTTGAATTTACCAAGCCTGTCTCCAGCCAGGGAATCGGCGCCGCATTGTAGAGCGATGGCGCTGGGCCGGAACTTCTCGACACACTTTGAGATGATGCGCTTGAAGAGCGATTCGTACTGCTCGTCGGTGATGCCATCGTTTAGCGGCACGTTGATGGCGTGATGCGCGCCGGGGTTATGCTCACTCTGCGGGCCGTTGTCGTCAAGAGCGCCTGTCCCAGGGAAGAAATTCATAGGGTCATACTTGTGGAAGGAGACGGTCATGACGCGGTCTGTCGAGAAGAAAGCCTCTTCGACACCATCGCCGTGGTGTACATCAATGTCAATGTACAAAACCCTAGGATAGCACCGGAGCAGTTGTAATATGGCGATGACAATGTCGTTGATGTAGCAGAACCCAGATGCCTCGGTCCTCTTAGCGTGATGGAGGCCGCCACCCCACGCGATGGCGATGTCTGACTGCTTGGAGGTGATCTTCCTCGCAGCATCGAGCGAGGCTCCTGCTGACATGGAACAGTAGTTGTACAGACCCTCGAACAACGGACAGTCACTACCGCCGAGATTGAACTTTAGATCTGGGTTAGGGTTGTCCACATCCAAGGGAAGGGGTTGGGGTGCTACGGTGGCGAGAAAGTCGATGTAGTCGCTCGAGTGGAACGAGGTGAGCTCCTCGAAAGTGGCGGCACGGGCCATGTAGTTGTCCATGGCAAAGTTCATGCCGTACGAGGTGACGAGACTTTTTGTGAGGGTGAGACGCCAGGGCTTCATGGGATGCGTCTGGCCAAAGTGATGCTGCTCCATCTCCGGGTTGAAGTGATATGAGACATTGTAGCCCTTTGGCTTTGTGATGCCATGGTCGTGGGCCGCCCGCTTGACCTTGTTGAGGAAGGCGGCATTCTCAAGATCGCTGGGCCGGTCCAACGGGATGTTGATGTCGTCGCTCAGGATGTGGGCATCGACATTGTGCGGCAGGTAGTTCGGTCTCGGCAGCCGTAGCCGGTACGGGTTAGCAGGGTCAACTTCCATGGTCCTTCAGGAAGCCGAGAGGCGGGCGTGTCCCCGGGACAGCCGCCAGTAAGCCCGAGGCTTGTGAAGCCCTGTTAGGGTACAGAATCTCCCTCCGAGCGGGTGACAGATCTGGTTATCGAAAAAGGACCGGGTCGAAGAGGGATGGGGGAGAAGACGAGGCGGCTACGCGCCTGCGAATATGGTATGCGGAAGGACGCGGCCGGTCTGCTCTGTGCCAGCGACTCAAATCTGGTGTAGCCCTGGCCTTTCACGCCCCAAATAACGCAGAGGCCGAGGTGCGGGAGACGATGGCAGCTGAGATGGAAAGCGAGAGGCGAAGTATCAAAAGATGTCTTGAAGAGCAGGATCGCGAAATGCAACATGGAATGGATTGGCGGCAGACCCATGCAGGAACAAAACCAGCGCTAGGCAGGCCGGGCAGCGAGCAGGGGCCCCACATGCACCACCTGGCCGGCCCTGTGCGGTTCAGTTCACGGGGCAGGGAAAGACGCTCGAGGCCCCCGGCCTGGCAGATGGTTCGTTGGAGATGACCAAGCCCGGCCAGGTACAAAGTACAGGCTGTAGTCATCTCGTCCTTGCCGGCGATGGAATATACATGAGTACTCAATTTTTAAGTACTCGCTGCTGCTGGTCCTCTGGGCTGTAGCGTTTCGTTTCAATGTCAAGGCAGACAGCTTCAACAAGTCACATGCCATGTACTTGAGTACTTTTCCATATCCCATGAACGTCCTTGAAGTACGTAAAGTACTTTATACCTAAGCTAGAGGCAGAACCTGGGGTTTGCGCTCCCACTCACACACACAAACACATCCGCAAAGCACAAGCGCGAACCGTAAGAGCCAGTCGCCTGGATTGACGTAGCCCTAGGCCGCCACCGCTCTGTCTTGCCTCACACTCGTGTCTACCGGCCCAGACTGCACCGCACTGCACCTCTTCTGCAACGACATCCGACCCTCACCCACCTCACAGCCAGCTCCAAGACTTCGCTCAAGCCAGTACGACATTGCTCCTGTGCCTCTGTTCCCACCCACGCCTACTTGTTTATATCCAACACAACAAGCCTCCGCTCTCTATATTTCTTCTTCAAGCCATCTGCTCACTTCCCCGCCATCCGCTTGCTGTGCCGTGGGCCAATACGTCAAGGGCGCTCGCCTGCGCTTCCCCAGCACTGCGCAGCTCTGAAGCCCTTGCGTTGGCGCAAGCCGCTGCGAGCTCTTGCGAGGACCGACCTCGACATCTTGTTCTCTAGCGGACACGCGCCTCACTGGCGATTGCAAGCAAGTTGCAGGCGGCCATCTTGGGGAGTGAGGTTGTCGCCGCTGCTGCCGCTGCCTGTCTGGAGCCTGGCCCCCTGCTGCTTGTCGTGCGCGGCGCCTGCGAGCGACCGAGCGCCTGCCCAGGGCTGCGCCTTCCCCATCCTAAATTCTTCCAGGATCCGCACTTGCAGGTGAGCCCAACTTTTAGACTATGCAGTCCATCCATCTCTAATCCACCCTTCCACCACCACCACCACAACAATCCCAAACCCAAAAGCGCCCCTCTCTTCCTCCTCTGCCGTACGCGTCGCGTCCGCAGTGCCCCGAGTTGCTGTCGCAGTGCAGCCATCTTTTCTTGCGCCTTTTCTCGACACAACAAACTACAAACTACAGCCGGGACCGTCAGCGATGCGCCGTGCCTCATGATCTCGCCGTCCATCAAGGGCATCGCCGACCCTGCGCCCCTTCACACCACCTCCACCGCGTCACTCACGTCCCCAGCCACCGGCTAATCCAACAACATGCCTAGAGACGATCTCTCCATCGACTTTGTCAAGAGGATGGCGCCCTCTACAGAGGCCCAGGATCCCACCACCATCCTTGAAGACTGGATCCATCGCACCCAGAACCTGCCCGAGGAGCTGCGTTTCGTCCAGGATGAGATCCTCGACAAGGACCGGGCATACAATGATTGCGTCAAGACCATCGAAGATTGCGACCTCAAGATCCAGCGCTGGATCCGAACCAACGGCAGCCATCATCCTAACCCGCGCGAGAACCAGCTCCGCGAGACGATCCGCTCCAACTTCACGAAAGCCGACCAGATCGCTGCTGAGAAGATCCATCTAGCCGAGAAGCTCAAGCGTATTTACGATAAACACCTCAAGCACCTTGATGGTCAGATCGAACTCCTCGTAAGGCGCTCCGAGCCGGGCTTCGAAAATCCCGATGAGATCCCGTCTACACTGCGACCGAGCGCAGCGAACCACTCGAACACGAGCGTGAGGATTCTAGCCGCTAGCAATCAGCCTCTGAATCCGATTCTAAACAATAGCTCTACCCCGACGAGTACGAAAGCGCCTGCGGCGGCGCGAGCAGCACTCTCACAAGCACACCCGAGCTCTGCACCGGCAACACCAGCAGCAAGCATGCTCCTCAACCGCAATCAGCGGGAGCAATCGGCCGGGCCAGGCACCAGTAGCGTCCCAAAACGACTTCCACGCGCCAACACAGGACTCCCGAACGCGCCCGCAGCGTCCAGTGGCCTTGCCAGACATGCTTCGATGGGCCCCGGAACACCCAAAGGCGGAACGCCAAGTGTGTCACGAGCAGGCAGCGTTGCGCCACGACCCAGCACCAAGGCGACGGGCGTTTCTCGCAAGACAACACCCTCGGGAGGCATCAGCCGCAAAAAGCCACCAAATGGTAAGTCGACGCTGTCAAGAGTTAAGAGGGTGACAAATTCGAAGGGCTCCCCTGCATCCACGGCAGATAGTGAACTGTCAGATGCAGAGTCCATCCAGTCCTCTGCACGAGGATCGCGTGCAGCCAGTGGAACTCCCGTGCCACAGTCACAAAAGCGCATGTCTCCCAGCGCCGACCACGATGGAGACGAGGACATGGCAGGGAGAGACCCTGAAGCCTCAGCTTCCGGCGGCTCAGACGAAGAGGAGGATGAGGAGGGTAAGAAGTATTGTCTGTGTCAACACGTATCGTATGGCGACATGGTGGCTTGTGACAACCCGTCCTGTCGGTATGAGTGGTTCCACTGGAACTGTGTGGGTCTCAAATCTGAGCCGGAAGGTCGATGGTTTTGTCCAGCTTGCTCGGAAATCATGGCTCGTAAGAAGGGCAAGTGATTATGAAGAATTCTGGGCAGCCAATGGAGATGATCATTTGCGGACGCGATAATGACGCAAGACCGAACATCGGAATTTGTGGCTCTGTTGGCATATCCCGGTGAAGGGATTTCGCAGTCTATTATCCAGCATTCAACGCCATGACGAAGAACAAGGCCGCACGATCGTACCGACGAGCCGATCCGCAAGCAGACTCGCAGCAGCCAATCACAAGCTACCTCGTAAACATAAGATCTGATCTCTGCAAGGACAATCTTCGGGATACAGCCCGATGTAGTGGCCGGTGCACGGAAGCCGTCATGCGCTGCTTAGTCGCAACTGCAAACATTCGCTGTTGTAGCAGAAATAGGACGTGCTCTGCTTCCGGAGATAGGCTATGCCGGATGGCGGACCAAAGTGGTCGCGATGCAGCCATGCGGGTACGAGACTCACGCGGGTTACATAGAGACAGCAAGCAACTATCCCAACCATCAAGACCGCGGTAGATATCAGTAGCTCAACCAACAGAAATACCACATAATATCTAAGTTTAATATACTACAGCACTCTCATAACATTCGTGTTTCCGAGGCCTTTTACTCACCAGATAGAATGCTCTTGCGCATCTCATCCCGCATCTAGAATCTCAAAATTGCACGGAATGGCACGGGATACGCAGTGACCCGAGTTGCAGTATTTGGCAATGGTTTCATGATTCTCTTTTCTCCTTTGGCATTACTTAAAGACTTCTCTATTAACACGTAAGTCCCGCTTGCTCATTACGGGCTTGTTTTTTTTTCGTAAAAACGACTTCGGACGATGACATAACGATTGCTTCCGAAAATGATGAACCTGCTTGTACATGAACGATCAAGACGACCTTGCGAAAGCACTGGTCGTAGTGTATGCGTTTAGTGCTCGAGGAGGCGCAAGCTACCCTGCACAACGACGTTCTCGAGGATGGATCCCGGAGGAATGTCAATGGTGGAGCCTTCAGTAGCGACAATGATGACCGTGCCTTTGAGTGTGACGCCACGGTGAAGAGTGACGTTACCGGTAATGGTAAGATGGTCGAGTTCGATCATCTTAGGGATAGAGGGGATGCGCTTCTGGAAGTCTGAAACCTTCTTGAAGTCGCTGCCAAGCTTGATCAGAGGGGCGTCACCGAAGCGGGTGGAGCTCATCTGGAGCTGGCCGTGCTTGACTGTGTAAAGATCAGACTTAACCAGCATCAAGTCTGAGCAAGTCTTAACGGGCAAGAAACGCCGACGGGGAACGTTGACACCGTGGGCGTTCTTGAAGTGACGGATAGCAGCACCGACGGCGGTCTCGAGCTGCAGAATGGAGATATCGGACTCGCCCTTCTTGTCACCAGGAATGGTCTTGCCGTTGGGAATGATTTCCATCTCGAGCTCGTTGTTCTCAACAACACGCTTGATGGCCTTGAGGTTCATCCAGATGTTGTTGGTGTTGAAGTACTTGAACTTCTTGATGGACTTGAACTCGTTGACGTGCTCCTTGGGAACCTGGGCGATCTCGAGAAGTCTGACGGAGCCCTCGTAGTCAATAATGGTACCACCCTTTACATCGGCCTTGGTCTTGTTGGTAAGCTCCATGATGTACTCGGCGTCACTCTCGACCATGTGCTGCAGGATGCGGAGGTCGACAACAGCGCCGAGATTGTCGGCATTGGACAGGAAGACAATCTCGATGCCGCGGTCGAGCAGCTTGTCAAGGATGCCAGAGTTGTAGAGAGACTCGAAGACGTCACCGTGTCCAGGAGGGTACCAGTCGTTGATTGAGGAGTCAAAGTTCTTAGACACGGGCAGGAGGGAGTCCTTGTAGATTCTCGGGTAGCGAGACTGGTTGAAGGTGAGGATGTCAACGTTGTGGCCCTCATACTTCTTGATGATGGCAGCAGTGTCATCGTTGGTGTTGAACGAGTTCATCAGGATGAAAGGCACGTTCGTGCTATAGGTGCGGTTGAGGTACTCAATCTGGCGGACCGACATGTCGAGGAAAGACATGCCATCGCGGACCTCGATGACGGACTTGGGGCCGACACAACCCATGGAGGTACCGAGACCACCGTTGAGCTTCAGTACGGCAAGCTTGTTGAGGAAACCGACGGACTCGGAGTTGGCAAGGGCCTCGTAGTCAACAACCTGACCCTGGGCAGGAGGAGCGATACGGTCCCAGTCACTTCAGAGAGTTAGTATACTACAGTGTGCTCGGCTAGAATTACGTGAACTTACACAGCGTTACCCTTGGCCTTGTCGTTGAGGTACCGGCGGAACAAGGAGAAGAAGTTGTCCATCTCAGTCTCGAACAGCTGTCTTTGGGTAAGCGACTTGAACATGGCCGTGGTGTATGGCTTTCATAAAGACGAACCTTCTTCTGCTCTGGGTCGGTGCAAGTCTCAGCAAGCTCGGTCAGGCGGTTGCGCATTTGAGCAGCAGCCACATTGGTGGAGGTGTTCTCGAAAGCCTAGGCCAAAGTCAGTATGGTTGTATGGTCAAGGTGATTCATCACGATATTTGATGCTGCACGACCATGCGGAGTAGGCAGTCCTTCTCTTTCGAACACCCCAACAAATTTTACTTGGGACATAGCCTCTGTTTTCGGGAGCGGCGAGTGACCAAGCCGGCGACCCGTTTTCATATCACAGCGGCAATGTCACGAGTAAACACCCGTGGTTGACGAAGTATTGTGATCGGTCGAGGGCAAGAGTTCTGAGTGTGTTTGGTCGAGGATCATAAAAGCCAGCCAGTAGAGACTCACCATGTGGGATCGGGTCCTGCAGGATTGGACGTTAGCCAGACAGTTCACATTGTGACACCACGAACAGGAAATGGTACAATGGCTACTGGCACAGCAGCTGACCAATTGGTAGGTCTTGTGAAAGATTTTGCCGCAACAGCCCAAGTGTCTTTGCTGAGACGCTCAGATTCGCCATTGCGGGCAGCCAAGAAAAGCAGAGAATTTCGGGGGAAGACAGGGCTACGAACTTTCCGTGGTGCCTCTGGCCCTGCTCTTGGCCGGCATCAGGCTTGAGGTGGGAGGGCAACGCGCTCTTAATGATCGAGGCCATTGTAGCGGTGTCGGAGCTTCGAAGCGTGATTGCTGTGGTTGTGAGAACTGTAGACAAGCTTGGAGTTAGCAAGATATAGGAAGAAGAGGGGAGCTCGGCCACTAACATGAAGCTTGGGATCTGGCTGTCGGGTGCTTGACAGGCAAGATGGAGACGAGCTAGAGGAAGGACGAGCGAGACAGACGGTCGAGAGAGGGACAGTCGGGAGGAGAGGAGCTCTTATTAGAGAATGGGAGCCCAGACAGAGCAGCTGGGCAGGCAGACCAGACCAGACCAGACGGGTACGGATAGCTGGAGCTGGAGCCCCATGCATGAGGGTACAAGGTCTACAGGTCGTGGTTGCCGTGCTGTGACGAAAGCGTATCGAGTGGGGAGTCTTGGTGGGGCACGCCTGGCTCGAGGCTGGGCCAGGTTCTGGCGGGGTAGTTGCCAGACTCAGGAGCTCACAATGGGTGCACTTGCAACTCGTCCAAAAGAAGGGGCGAACATTCTCACGACGAGCACAGCAGCGGCGCCTTGTTGCATGGATCGCCCGCCCGCTGTGCAACGGTTTGACGTAATCCTCGGCGAAGCCACTCAGCATGCTCGCACCGCACGTCCTGGACGGCCCACGGCATGCACATGTTTGCTTTCCGGACAACTGTGCCTCGATCCCACGACACGGCGGTTCCGGCCGCTTCCCGCCATTTTCTCGCAAATGTCCATCACGAGCAGCCTTACAAGGTGGCAACAGAAACTAGTAGTTGGATTTCATGACCCAATAGAACGGCGGTGCGCATACGGCATGGCCAGCAGCGGCCACCAACAGGAGCGGTGCTTCGCGTCGGTTTGGGTAATCCGGACGTGGCGTTGAGCCTGCAGCGGTGTGTGTGGATATCGTTGCCCAGCGCTGGGCGATCGCGCCACACCGTGCCTCGAGAGGGCATGTCAATACTCGACGACTTTTTCCTATGCACACGCCGCCTGCCTGCCTGCCCAGAGCTCCTTGGCTGCGGCACCCTGGTTGGGTCTTCCCGCAGAATTATCCTTCCTACGGTAGTCAATTTGTGGCCAGCTTGACTGAGGAGTATTGCGCGAGCAGATGGCCGATGCTCTCGTCAGCCTTGGACTATTGGTAGTTGGGCATTTCGACGTGGTCAGGGGTCCAGATATGCAGGGTATCAAGTCTGTCGCTCCAAGGCCTCTCATTCGCCCCCGGAGGGAAAAAAGTCTTTCGATGGCTAGCTGCCGTCTGGCCCAAGCAACCGGCATGCAGGTTTACATAGCTTGGGCCAGACCAATTCAGGTTCGGGCTCAGGCTCAGGCTCAGGTCCAGGTTTAGGTATGCAGGACACAACTGTCATTGACATGAGGAACATGCAGCTGACTTTGGCTACCCAGACTCGCCCGATAACAACAAAGGGTTACCAGGTAGCGGGCCCATACAATGCTCCAGGAAATTGCCTGCTTCTCCATGGGCGGATTATGGGAAAGCATCATCCCCACTACCAGCCCGAAGGACGTGTTCAGAGCGGTTTAGCGCACGCGGCGGATCTCACTGCCGTACCCAAGCCGCCGTCCCAGGCTCCGTGTGGCGTCCCGAGAACGTCCACCCCAGCTCAACACTCCTCCACCGTCAGATCAACCCGACAAAGCCTGGCATATCGACCTCTCAGGACAACTCATGTGAGTCCAGGCATCTCACGTAACTCAGTGTGATGGTTAATGCTCTCACTCTGTGCCGCAGTTAGCGGTCATCTGAACTTGGGCCGCCGTTGAAACGTGCGGCAGCTGATAGTTCGGTACCAGCAGGATCTACTCACCAGAAACAATGCTATACCTGGCCGTGCGCGCCTTGAGATAGGTGGCTATGTTGACAACCATTCTAGGTTCTACACATATAATGCCCCCCTGGTATTCGTCTCAGCTCATCAGCACAGGACTGAATGCGCATCTCACATTGTCGCTTCAGCTGGCTTAGCAGCTGACCTTATCTAAGTGAAGCTGATATTACGTCATCCTTTAGAGAGAGAAAATACTATTCTCGTGACTACTCCGCCAGTCCCAGGAATACTAAGACTCAAGTGTCTGACAATCTCACACCAGCCATGGGTGGACAACATTGTACACCCCATGCACGAGTGTCTGCTCTCAGCAGGCGTACATAGCTCCGAAGTTTACATGCCCAAACACGGGAGTCATCAATCTTCAACGTGTGTTTAGTAGATCTAGCCAACCATGGGAGTGGGCCCCGTCGGACCGAGGCGAGGCGGCTCATCTCTGAAGGATGAAAACTAAAATGAGCTTCGTTCTCGCCTGGATGCGATCGAAGATCCTCGTCTAGAATCGCAGAAGGCGTGCGTCCACGAACTCACAGAAGTGGTTTTTTTTTCAATAGGGATATTGTCGCACTGCATTTCAAGCAACTCCCACAAAAGAGTTGCGGGAACCAAGGAGCTGTGCACATCTTCAAAACACACCTCACCACAATATGCCTGTTCAAGGAGCAGAAACAGTCTTCACATGCCTTGCACGCCATTTCGAATATGCAGAGACGTACACAACAACTCGTTATCATGGGCCCAGACCGGGATAGGCATGCAAGAGAGGACTGGAACTATTTCCATTGGGCCGCATGCTGGCTAGACTCAAGCGGCTCAATCCATGAAAACAGCGTCCTGCAGACGCACGGACGACCTTAGCCAGCCGCAAATGCTAACCATGCTGTAGGAGCGCCAGCGATCCACGTGGGCCACCACGGCACTTACTCCGTAGATCAGGAATCAGTCGGTGACGCAGTCCTCCGGCGCTCACCGGATTGAGTTCAGGAGACGAGGAAAATCAATAACAAGAAAAGCAACCTTTCCGCAGTTGATGCTAAAGCGTCTTGATCATCCTTGGCGGTGAGGCGTGGACCTACGGCTTGTAACCAAAGTTCCACGGCAGTCTGCCGCGATCCCTGCAGTAGATCTGTATCGGCTTGCGCCGCCTTTGTGATGCCGCCCACGGGCAGAGATGCAACTGCGGACGGCCAACACGCCCACGGCAACTCTATCGAGAACTTCAGGGTCCGGGTCTTAGCGGTGAGACGGCTTCACAGCCGTGGAGGTCTACAAGCGGTGAAAAGTGGCCACTGGACGCGCAAGGCTGTCCACATCGGATGATCTTGGCTATAGTGTATGTCGTATCCTTTGGTTCTCGAAGACAAGTCATCCTTGTGAACTTGGGTCGGCCAGGCGAGTTGATCATCGGGGCTAATATCGAAATATGGTATTCGGGTCATGGTTCGTTCCAAATGGCATATTTCTCGAACTGGCGGCCAAGATTACGCACAATGATGTTATGCAAGTCGCAGAAAGAACAAACACAAGACGAACGACGTTTCGATCAGGCGCTTCTTGAAAGGGGAGCAGCTCAACATTCATGCACGTCCTAATGGCCTGTTGGACGTTCCAGGTAAGCTGGTGCTCCCTGGACTAGAAGTTGTCGGGTGCCGAGAGTGCGTCGACACGTTGAGCCGCATGCACATCCCCCTGAGCCCCCCACTCTCAGGCTACAGGCGGGAGGCCAGACCTCCCGAGATCGGGCCAGGCACAGGCCATCTTTAGGTCCCTAGGTCGATTGGTCCCTGGAATCACCACAACTCGCGAGACTCACACACGGGATATCTCGTTCTGCCCTCGTTCCAACAGGATCCCACGCCCTCTCACCGCAACCATCTGCCTAGACCGATCACCTTACTCTACCCACAACCTCATCCACACCAAAACCCCCCCAGAAACCCCCAAGCCAACCTCCCAGCCATGGGCAGCGTCACAGACCATCCCGCCCTTCCATACTGGCAGGTCAACATCCCCCCATCAGAGCGCCAAGACCAATGCCCAGAGTTCCTGCGCAATCTATCGCCCAAAGACGAAGGGATAATCGGCACCCCAGACGCCCAGTACCAAATCACCTCGTGGCCGCAAGTCCAGCAGATCATAGCCGAGAACAGGCTCGATGCGTTCCGCCGCGTGCCCTCCCAGCTGCGTCGTTATCTGGAGTATACGTGGAAACTAAAGCGGGACTATGGGAGCGTGATGAAGTTCGTCCTGTCGGAACGGCTGGGCTGGGATCATGATGCCGAGGGGGGGGACGAGGGGGGGATCAAACCTAAGGGGAAGGAGCCGTTTGAGTGCGAGGAAGACGTCAAAATTTTGTGGAATGATTGGCCGTACGGGATCGATCCGAAGATTGTGCATCTAGTAGTGTGGACCAAGTTTGAACTCGAGGAAGATCCGGCTACTGGGGACTTGACAGATCGCGCGAGAGGCCTGATCGATGAGTATGTTGCGGACCAGTTTGGGGGGAGTGTGTCGAGAGATCATGTAAGTCGTCGTATCTTCTGTCAAGACGTACCCTGCGCCCCCTCTTGTCGTTTTCGTGGGTTCAACAGACGTCTTGAGAAAAAGAGGGGGGGAAGCGTCTTCTACTTCGTATTTCACCTGCTGACTTATTCCTGGCAGTATATCTGGTTCAAGAACTGGCGGTCACTCAAGTCGGTCCAAGCCGTAGAGCACTTTCACGTCATGCTGTACGATGCAGACCCTGAATTTGTACGGCAGATCACCAACGGCGATGTGCCACTTTGCGATAAAGTGTGAGCGTCTAATGCCGTGATCCAGTCCGACTTGGTTCTTGAATACGAGATCGTATGTTCACCGAATCAATTGCAGTAAAGGTTATGTGCCTTGCTTGTAACACTCGCAAACTCAGAACGGAATAGTAGTCTTACGATAGCACAAAGTACACACACAAGTCACTATTCCACACAAAGAGCCTCAAAAAGGATATTCAGCATCGGTTACAGAGCCACGTTAAAGCTATTCATCAACTCGTTAATCAGCACCACAAACTCCACGCTCCCCAGCACATACAACAGCATCACCAGTATCGCTACATCAAATACCTCCAAAAATCTAAACAACGCTCTTCTCGCCGTGAGAGCAAGACTTATTGATAACAACCGTCTCCTTCGTCCTAGCCCACTTCTGGAACTCTGCGCGAATAGCGTTACGCGAGCGCTTGTTCACTGAAGTCTTGGTCCGCGCAGGCACCCCTTCAAGATCAAGCGCAAACTTGGCCGCCGCGGTGGCAGCAGCCTTCGCATTGATCGTCAGCGCATCCCAGCTAACGTTGTCCAGCGTATCGCAGGCCAAATGGTAGCACGGGTCAGTGGGCGCGCCGGCGCCCGTGAAGAGCCCCGACGAGGGGATGCCAAGCTGCAGGAAGCCAACGTAGTCGGAAGAGGTGCCGAAGCCGCCGTACGCAGCGGGCTTGCCGGCGGTAGTGAGGTAGTCGAACAAAGGCTGCGAGACGGTGCGGTCTCCCTCGTTGGGGCCATCATAAACGGCGAACTCGGGGAAGGGTGAGCCGATCATGTCGTAGTTGAAGTAGACGCGGATCTTGTCTGCTTCTTCCGCGGACAGGGTCTCGGTGTAGTGCAGCGAGCCGAGCAGGCCGCTCTCCTCGGCAGCCCACCAGGCGAGGCGGACCTTGTTCTTCAGGCCGGTGTACCTGCGCAGCGCGGTGGCGATCTCGAGCAGCGCGGTGGTTCCGGAGCCGTCGTCGTTGATTCCCGGGCCGGCCTGGACAGAGTCCAAGTGCGCGCCGAGCATGACGACGTTGTTCGGGTCGCCCTCCTTGGTCTCGGCGAAGACGTTCCAGGACTCGCGGTCCTCGAAGACGGCGTCGATGACGAGCTTGACGGTCAGGTCCTCGCCGGCCGCGAGGCGGGAGACCCACGCAAGGCCGACCTCCTGGCGGACGGTGGCGATGGGGACGAGCAGGCCAATGTTCTCGACGCCCAAGGTCGCGACGGTGGGGACACCAGCAGCATTGTGCCACATGATGACTGCGAGGGCACCCTTTGCCTTGGCTACCTTGAGCTTGTCCGACACGGCGCATGCGCCACGCTTGACGAGCGCGATCTTGCCGGTTACGTCGACGCCGTCGTACTGGTCCGCAAAACAACCGGAGCCTGTTTATTTTGTGTAAAATCGTGATATGGTCAGCCCTGTTTCTCTGACAGTGGTACCAGTGAACCAAGCGTCGCATGAAGACTTACCACGCGCATCGTCAACAGGCACACTGACGAGCGATCCCGTGACACCATCAGGCAACTCGGTGCCCGGGTTGTACAGCAGCGCCACGGTCTCGACATCCTCCCCGTCGGGCCCCGTAAGCTCGAGACTACGGGTCTGCGAGAACAGGGCGGTGAAAGGCTGCGTCCAGGTGGTGAAGCTGCCAAAGTCCTCGCGGGTAATGCGGCCGAGCACGTAGTCGACCGACGCCTTGTAGCCCGGCAAGCCGAAGGCGCGGTTCCCCCCGTTGCGATTGGCGATGTTGTTCAGGTTCCAGAGGTTGCTTTGGAGTCTGTTTTTATGAGTTTGGCACATATTAGCATGGAGCTTGAGAACCCTCCAGAGGAGTTGTAGGAGAATAGAAGGGGCTTTGGTGGACTTACTCGCTGGTCAGGATGTCGCCGGCCAGCTTCTCGGGCGTCAGCTGGTTTTCTGTGGCCGTCGCCTGGGCAGCGAGCAGGCCCGCGAGCACGAGCGACGATGCGGTTCTCATCTCGACGGAACTGTGCAGAGAATCTCAAGGCCCGTGACGAGTGAAGCAAGATCTTTCCGACAGACAGACATGATGATAGACGAGGCCTGCCGAGATACTTTATAACCGCAGTGTCACCACAACGCCAAGACGAATGCTCATCAGGCCCTGTTCCGAATAGAGAAGGCGACAAGGGTGGATAAGCATATGATGGCCTCGACTCGGCCGTGTTTGCTCACCCTTCTAGGTACAGTGCCTGGTCTGATCACCTAGTTAGACTACCTATCCCTCACCTTTATGCAAGGCCGTGGGGAATTTCTCCGCATTATTTGGGGAACGGATCGCATCATCATCATCATTATCAACAACATGCTTGCTCACCGATGACCGGGGGGGGGGAACACGGCACGTGTGCGGAGTTCCGCAAGGGAGGAAAGCGTCCCGCAGCTCTGCGTTAACCAACTGCCCGAAATGCAACTTTGCCAAAGTCTTGGCCCTGCATCTAGCTGCAAAGTGGTGTTTGTTTCCCGAAAGACCTGCCAGACCAAACCCCCCCCCCCCTTTGCCAACACCCAATCGGCGACTCTGGTGGTGAACAGGCGTCTCTCTCCAGGCCGTTTCCCGCGAAGATGAGCAATACGACCCAAGCCAATATGCCACATCTCAAAATCAGGATGGTGACAGCAAAACCGGCTCCCACCCGAAAGCAGGCAGAGTCGTGCGCGCAAAGCTTGATATCTTTTTTTTTACTCTAAATATAGAGAGCTGTTGAAGATCCAGAAGACGGAAACCCTGCAGGCAGCCGTTAGAACCGAGGAGGTTCAGCACGGACAACCTTATCATTTTTTGCGCGATCCGCCGTGACTAGCAAAACCAATGCAGGTTACCCTTCTCACCATGTACTAAACTGCGGGAGAGAAAAGGACCTGCAGCACAGCCATAAAAGTAGTAGTAGTAGTAGTACCCCGGGCCACCGCCACGACCACCCGTACAGATCGCCTGGAACCGCATTGGACTTTTGCGTGCTTGAGGGGGGATGATGGCACACATGCGGGGGGAGGAAGGACCACAGGATTAGCCGATAATCTCTAGTCTTGGCGGCCATGGATCATCGCCGTCGTTGCATGGGTTAGAGTGCTCGTATTATCTCCCCCCCCCTCCCTCCGTTCCCTCGCTTGATAATTGTGTAGTAGCCAAAGGAATTTATACACTCATCGCCCCTTCTTCATAATCACCCTGTCCAACCAGAAGCATGTCTTCATCTCTTAACACAGTCAGTATGGTGCTCCCACCCTTCCTATCTCCAAACCCTCGATAGCAGAAAACAATGACAGACAAACAGCTTCTTTTCTCTTGTCTTCCTTAGAATAGATCGGAAAGTATGCATTGCTGCAGTCAAGCAGCCGTCGTGTTCTCCCTCCGAAAAAGGCAGGTGCCGCCAAAATCGCCAAGACTTTTTTTTTTTAATTATTTTCCTTGCCGATTCTCTACGCCCGCCCTCCCCCCTGCTTTCCTTCCCTCTGATTGGGAGGGAGGGGGGGGTCCGCCAAGGCTCCGGGAGCCCGGAGCCGGGAAACTCGGCCTCGCCTCGCTTCGCCGGTATACAATATCGCTAGCAGACATGTTTCTCTTGGGTAAGTTGATGCCGGTGTTGAAGGACGGACGGGCAGGCGGGCGGTTCTGCTTCGGACAATTTCAACGTGACCTGCGGAGGAGAGAAAAGGGAGCTGCTTCATCGACTTGGACGACTCAGGTTGTTGTCCTGGAATGGAGGCTCTCCTTTGGCCGTTGAGGGCACATGCTGTGGATCTTTGTGAGACTTCACGCGAGAGAGAGAGAGAGAGAGAGGGAGAGACGAACTCGTGGGGCGAGGCAAGAACGTTCACGTTGGTTTAAAACTTGTGTGTAACCACGTCAACCTGCGCTGTTTGCAACTACATAAAAAGCTCGTTAAGCTAGATAACCTTGTGATTCGCAGAATGCTACAGAGTAAAACGTGCTATGCATGAGTAACAGGAAAGCAAAGATCCAAGCTGAACGATGTATGCCTGTGTATAACCACTATATGATCCTCAGACCTCTCTCTCTTTGCATGTCTCTCTCTTTCTCTTTGTCTTTGCCAAATGTATCCGCCAAATATACCGTCCTGTCTCAAAACCCACCACCAACACCGGCCGCAACATGGACCTTCCTCCTCCCGCGCATTAGCCTAGCCTGGATCCACACAAACCCAACAAGCAACAGCCCGATGACCAACCCCATGGCCAACAGCAGCAGGTTCACCGGCACGGGGTTGCCATCGAAAGTGACCCGGAACATGTAGTCCAGCAGGCTCTGGCTAAAGTTCAGCACGCCCGCGAGGCATATGATCGTGCCGTACACGGTGCCAAAGGTGCGGAATCCGAATACCTTGGCGCAGTAGTCGCTCACCGCGGTGTAGTAGAACGGCCTGTATAAGACGAAGAGGATGATATTGGCGTAGCCAGCCCACGTGTACGGCAAGACACCCAAGACGCCGATGGTAGTAGCCACGGTTACGAGGGTGCTCAGCACCACGACGGTGCTCGTGCCGTCGAGGATCCCGCCGATGAAGGGGATTGAGATGATCCCGCCGAGCGGCAGCGCGAGGTCGAAGAAGTTGTTCATCTCGACGGCCCCGTCATGCCCGAGAAGAGCCTCATATTGGCCCCGGATCGTGGCGACAAAGTAGTTGATCCGTGTCATCTGCACCACGGTGAAAAGACACACGAGCACGAACCAAGGGGAGCAGAGCTGCTCCCAAGCCGTGGAGGCGTGCATGGCGCCCCAGACCCCGCTGCGCTCGTTCTTGGCCTCCTCGTGCGAGACACGCTCATTAATGGCATTTTTCCCGCTGTTGTCTCCCTCCGTGTCAGGAGCGTAGTCGCCGGTGATGCTGGCCCCAGCGCCCGCTCCGAGAAGCTCGTCAATGCCCTGCATCGCGACTTGGTGCTGCTGTTGTAGGCGATGCTGCTGCTGCATATCGCTCTGGCGCTGCTCCTCGCGTAGCAGGGCGGTCTGCTCGTCGACCTGGTCGTCCACAATGGCGTCCTCATTGTCCGGGTCGTAGAGGTCGCTACGAGCACCTACCATGGGTCCAGCCTGGATGTCATCTACCATCTCGCCAACCGTCTTGTATGACTGCTTCGGCAGGATAGTGAGCTGCGTGACGATGATGAGCACCGGAACCAGCAAGTACGCGAGGAAGAAGTCGTGGTGGCCGAAAGCGTCACCTGTGCTCTCGTAGATGAGCCTGTACACCAAGAACAGTGCGCTCGAGGCATCGAACGCTCCCGTAAGAAGCGCTAGGATTAAGCCCGACCGTCTAGGGAACGCATTCGATAGATGATACGAGGCGATGTATGTGAACGGTCCGCCGAGCGCGAGGAACAAGTACCCAGTCAGGAACCCGTCAAACGGCAGCTCCTCGGCAAAAGCGAGCATCAGAGCTCCCGCGGCAAGAAAGCAAGCGCCGAGAAGCCCGCATACGCGGGGGCCGTAGTGGTCGAGAATGGCGCCGATGGGTAGGGCGGCGATGTTGGTCGCCACAGCGGCGACGGTGAACATGAAGTTGAGGTGCAGCTCGACGCAGGTGTCGTCGCCATCGCACGTGTCGCGGTATGCGCCTTCTCTCTTGAGGACGGGCTTGATAGCCGCGTAGCCGAAGACGATGCCTGCCGCGAGGAGGCAGTTTATAACCGTGACAACTACTTGGACTGTTTTTTTATACCAAGGCAGTAGCAGTTAGTCTCAGTGTTTCTAGGTCGCCATTCCCGCCAGGTGGGGTTCTACTCACGTATGCGCTTCCACTCTGGAACTTCAAAAGCACCAACCGTCTGCTGTTGCTGCAGCTGCTGGTGTTGAAGCAGCGACGCATCCTCACCACCCGTCTCCCCGCCAAACCCGCCCTCCACAAAAGACCGGTACCCTGGGTCCCACGATTCCGGGAGCGGGTTGAATGTGATTTTGCGCGCCCGCTGCGATGCGGAGCCTATGGACGATACGGAGCCCCGGCGGGAGTTGTCGGCGCTGTCCCTGCGGTTCGCACCGCCCGGGATGCCCAGGAACGTCTCGAGCGAGGCGACTCGCGGCAACGACATGGCTACTGCTGCTGCTGCGCGCCTGGTGATTCAGTGATCGGGCTTGTCGTTGTTCTCTTTGCGGGACCTTTCGTGCCGCCTATCTGTCTGTCCGCCTTTCGTCAATGCGCCTTTCAAAGAAGCCGTGCCTTTGTCGAGGTGATCGATCGATCATGCCTCGGATGCGGCGACAAGAGGTTGCAAGGCTATGTCGTGACCGGGAAGGATGCTGGGAACAAAAGAAAACTTGTTTTCTTTGATTTGCCGAGGACCCCTGCGCCGGTCTCGGATCAAGATCCGTTGGCCAATGATAGAGACGAATGAGGTTGAGATAACGTCGTTTCTTAGCCGTTACTTCCTCCACGGTCGTGCTGCCGAGGACAAGATGTTGCTCAAACAACCAGCACTGGCCGCAGGATATAGCCAGTACAATATATCATGGAAAGCAGAGAAGAACAAGAAAACCGAGTCCCTCCGGGAAGGTGCAAAGAGATGTGGAAGAAGAATGCAAGGCGAGTGGTGACAAAAGTTCTCTACCCAGCCTGTAATACTCTATCAGAAAGAAAGACCCCTCTCATGCAAGTACCGGGATGATCTGCGCGTCCGTGCTTTTGCGTCTCGTGCAGGAGAGAGAAACCTAGTTAAGAAAGGCCCGAACAGAGATAGAGCTATGTAGTGTATGTAATGGCGATGGTGACGATCGAGTAATCAGCAGTGGAGATCCCAGATAGATCCCCCTGCTGCCTTGCAGCTGGTGACGCTAACTAGGCGTTTAGCCGCCGCCGCCGCCGCCGCCCGAAGGCCCTCCTGGTGGGGAGCCTTTTTCCTGTGGCACGAGACCAGCTCTGCTAGCTTGGGCTGGGGTGACAGATAATGCCAGTGACGTGATGGGAAGGGTACGGTATTTGGGGTTTAGAGTTTAGACGGTTCCTCGTTGACAAGTGCTTGGCTGGCTGGCTGGTGGACTCTGCAGGCTGCCGGCAGCGATGGGCAGAGATAGTGGCGTTTGATGTTATCAACGTGTGCAGGCAAGCTGCTCGGACTTGGTCAGGATGTCATGATTGGCGTCTCGAGCTGGGCTTGGGGGTGAATGTTGAGCTGTTTGCTTCCTTTGCAGCTGTCCTGGAGCGGACGGGAAAAGAGGACAGTTGCAAAATTCTATCGAAACAATAAGCTTGGCAGAACCAGCTTCACCCCAGGCCAAAAGAACTTTATGGACACAAACAACAAGCCATCCCCTCACCGATCTGCAGAACCACCCCCCAGCCTCGTGACCCCCCAAAACCACAGTGCATTGTACAAGCCCAGGCGTGGGGATATGGAGACAGGCTACGAAGGAAAAAAGGCATGGCATTACATACAATCAACGCGTCTGATTCGAGCTTTTTGCGTCCTCCCGTCTCACGCGTTCAAACACCTGACTCTAGTCTTCGATGTCTTTCTCCACCCAGCAAAACATGCATAACCTTTTTTCTCTTTTCCCCGCACGGGAGCAAATTGTCCGCTCACCCGTCATCATCGGCACGCCACTGCTTAGGTGAGCGGGCTCGGCAGATGGCAGATGGCAGATGGGCGAAATATGCAACTGTGTGTGGTTGGTGCCCGCATGCATGCAAGCATAAGCAGGATCGAACAGGACGGTGCTGCATCATCCATCATCATTGCGTCTCGCTCGCCGACCAGTGATATGCGCCGCTGCCTTCCCCAGATTTTTATGTCATGCAGGCAGGGTAACACAAATTTGAGCAGGTGATTGCACGAATGATTTGCGTGCGGCATGATACGTTCACTTAGCAACATTCCTCACTTCTGCATGTCCATATACTACGTATGAACGTATCACATTCTCAGCGTCTATACAAAACAAAAAGCCACCCCATTGAACGATACACAATAGAGATTATATTCAATAAGACAAGTCCCGTCCGTCAAGGCACCCCTCTACCAAGAAAGTATAATGCTTTGGAAGAGAACATTTTGCGACATAAACGGCCAGCGAAGATCAGGTCGTTAGAAACAGCATAGCTTGTTGAAACGGGTCGCAAAACAGATTGCTGCAATCAAAACTCCATTTGCAGTGTCGTCTACCCCCTTTGCTCTTAGTAGAACTCAATGATAGCACCGCCAGGGCCAACGCCAGTCTATAAATAAGGTCAGCAACCACAGTTTATCAACAATCACATTCAAAGAGTTAGGAGAACTTACAGTGCAGCCGGTGGAATCGCCGGAGCCAGAGTATACACCATTGTTGACGGCGCACTTGATTGTCACATCACCGCTCATGCGGACATTGTAGTTGGGATCGGCATTGCTTGTTGGCAGGTTCTTGAACATGGAGAGATAAGTGATACCGCTAGTGCGACCGGTACCGATGACCATGGGAGCCCAGTTACCGCAGGCATCGTGGTCCTGAGCACAGTTCCAAACACAGGCCTGGTCAGCAGGAACACCCTGCTGGTTGACGTAGTACTGGAGCGTGGTCGGCTTGCCCTCCCAAACGTAGTAGTCGGATGTGTCGATGTTGGCGAGGGCAACGGTGGCGCCGGGCTGGACATCGGTAGGGCAGACCATGTTCTCGGTACCCGGGTAGTCGGTACGGCAGAGAGCAACGTTCTTCTGGAGCTTGTTGACAATGGTCACACCACCAACACCTTGCATGCAGAGTTGCGGGTACGAAGGACGGCTGAGTTCGAGGTAGCCGTTGCTGTTGCAGTAAAGACCACCAATGGACTGGCCGGTGGCGCCCTGGCTCTCGGGCCACTGGGTCTTGACGTAGCCAGGAGGGCAGGCGTACGAGCAGTAAGAGTTGGGAGTGCAGCTCTCGCCAGAAATAGCAGTGACGATGTAGCTGATCACGGCGTCACCAAGACTGTAGTTAGGAACGTTCTGAACGCCAGACCAGCCGTCAAGGCCCATCCAGGTGATGGGGAGCGCGCCATAGCTGGAAGGAAACTCCGAGCACTTGATCTTACCCGACGGGAAGTCGGAGTTCAAGCCGGTGCCGCCCGTCGAGGCGCTCGCACTGCTAGTAGCAGGAGGGGGCGGGGCGGAAGAGGAGGAGGACGACGAGGCAACCTGCTCGATAAAGACCGCCTGAGGGGTCGAGGATGTGGTGGCGCTGCTGGTGGTTGGCGGTGGCGGCGGGGGAGGAGGGACGAAAGTCGGGGTGGTCGAGCCGACAACGGTGTAGAGGCCGTTCTCGAGACCCTTCTCGGCCTCGCCCTCCTGGATAGGCTTGCCGTTGGAGTCAACGTAGGCCGTAGCGGTGGCGGGGACGACGGTGGTCACGTAGTCGCGGGCAAGCACGACGGGAGAGCCCTCGCGCTTGTGGATGTGCTGGTGGCCATGCTGGTGAGGCTGGGCCACGACGAGACCCGCCGCGAGGGCAACGGAAGCAATGGTAGACTTCATCTTGGTAGTGGGTTATTCTACAGTGATCGAGTTAGTAAAAGTTGCGGCAAGGCATACATATACCAGCACCGGTTGTGTGGTCCAAAGGCCCATCAAGTCATTGTGTTGCATGGTGCTTTGTCCAGTTGCATGTTAGGACATGGTGCCGCATCCGAAGCCAAGCGGTGAGCAGTCGTCCAATGACAAAGGTCGAGTTGCGCGAGTGTGCTGTGGGCTTCTTGTTCGCGATCACTGTCGGGTATCGCGTTTGATGTTCTTCGCTTGATGGCTGGTCGTGGACCGTTTGGACTGTCACGGCGCTGGTACGACACTGGATATTTGTTGCTTACCCTATAGTTGTGATATATATATCTTCAAAAAAGCAATAGAAATGCTGCACGAGGCGGAGAGCGAAGCGATAGGAAGCGAGCGTAAGAGTGAGGTTCCGGTAAAGAGCGTGGTGGAAGGACGGGCGGACCTGTACACTTCCAGTGTGATGATGGAACGACGCGCAAAGCGATGCAGGAGAGACAAGGGCAGCAGGCAGCATAAAGAGGGAAGACAGGAGGGGAGGAGGCGGTAAATACTGTCGCAGCACAGTAAAGGAGAGCGGGCCTCATTAGACGATAATTGGGTGCTACGCAAACCCTTGCCAGACGCGCCCTGCTCGCCTCCTCCTCCTCCTCCTCCTCTTCTACTCTGCTGCCCGCCTAGCCGGCCAGTGGCCTCCGTAGCAGGGGGCAGTCTGGACCAGCCGCCGACTGGTTTCCTCTCCAGTCTTTGAATCTCTAAGCCACGCCCAAGAAAGGCCAAGCACCCGCGGGCCATTCTGCGTCCAGACGTCCCCGGGGGGAGGGGGCTGCCAAGCGCGTGTGGTTGCGTGCTATCGTGAGCTGGCGGCGGCATGGCGGGCGGTGTGTTAGCCAGGCACCGCACCGCACAGCAACAGCAACAGCAACAACGGGAACCTTGGAAAAGGGGAGCCCTGGTGTCGATCGGGGCGCTGGCGAGCACAGCCAACCAGAGGACGCCTGCTGCAAGGTACCCGACATTGTGCCTGGCTTGGGGCCCCACTGCAGGAGATTACCTCTGGAATTGCACAGGCGCGCCTGCCTCGCCTGCCTCGCCTGCCTCGCTTGCCTCGCTTGTGCGGGTCAGCCACTCCAGTCCCGACTTCCAAGGTTGCAAAGGTTCTCTCGTGCATTCAATGCCAGTGCAATGCACTCCAGCCCAGCCCAGCCCAGTCCAGTCCTGTCCTGTCCAGATGTCGATGACCACGTGCAGCCAGAAGCACAAGACAGACAAGACAGGACATGTCGAGATCACAGCCACAAGATTGCAGCGCTGCCCCCCGTCTGCGTCTCCCAAGCATTCATTCACTCTGGAATTGTTCCACCTCTGTTAATGTACATTTCGGCTGGCGAGGCTTCATGGGCCATGAGAGAAATTGGCTGATAGTCCTGTACACGTCCCCCCCCCCTCCCCACCTCCTCGAGCCCTCAAAGTCAGACCAGAGCCGCAGAACACTGACCAACTTCCAAGCCAATATCCAGGAATGCGACGGCCAGTCCAGGCACACCCCGCCCGGCCCCTGCCGTTCTTGTTTGTCCGTTCGCCCACTCCTGCATAGTCCGTGCCCGCGCTGCCTCATTCCTGCTGCCAAGACCGCGCGGCCTCGGAACGTTTCTCGACGCTCCCTCCGATCCAGCATGGCAACGACTGGTCCAATACTCGATCTTCTGGTCCCCATCCTCGTTGCAGCAATCACGCGAACTTCGTCACCTTGGTGCTTGCTCGGCGGTCGCCCATGATGCATGATGCAGATGGAATCCGGCAAGAGAGAAACGCCAACGCATGCTTGGTATTAATTATGGTCATGAATAGCGCAGCGCAAGGAGCCAGCCACTTTCGTTCTCAGCAGGTGACGTTGGAAGCGCTGGGGCGCTTGCTGCTTCAGCAACTCCAGCTCCTGTTCCTCCAGACACCTGCGCTAAACATGCACAATCTGGATGGCTCAGCCACCAGTCGACGCTAACCGGCCATGATCCGCATTCTTACCCCTGGCTTGCCCCCCCTTTGGGACAGCCAAGCATTATGTTGCCGCTCCAAAGTACGACTTGGCACTTCTCGTCACTCTTTCGGTGCGGTGGTGATTTGAAATGCGAATGTCATTCTACTAAAGCAATCAACTAGTGGCAGCAACACGAAGATCGTTAGGGGTCGTTCTTGTGACAGCTCGCCTGACGGCCAAGGTCTATGCCGTCTTCCTTTTAGGTATTGCACAATGCTGAAATTGGTTCATCCAATGTCGCCTCGAACTTCGAATGGACAAGACAGATCTGCAGCGGCTGTGCAAAACAGAAACGCGCGTCCACGGCATCTGGCAACCATGCTGACGACGGCTGAGATCCGCGACGACGATTCAGGCAGCCATGTCCGTCCAGGAGGTTCTATTTCTGAACCTGTCTCCACGCAATGGTGCTGCAGCATGAAATCCAGCCTGAGCAAGCTGGCCCCTGCTAAGTTGATCCCTACTGCGGAGGATGGCCAGGCAGGGAACACTGGGTATTATCAGTGGAGTTTGGCCGCGGTCAAATCCGTTGCGGGTGCTGGCATGGATCTGCAGCAACGCGCAACTTCAATGAGTCGAGAAATTAGGCTCGCGAACTCATCTAGAGTTTTGCATCTTAAAAGAGCTCGCGTCATGCAGCGTCACCTCCATACTTGGTTACATTCACAGTCTCTCCCTCTATCGCCGATGGTGCTGGGATTGGCAAGATCACGAACACTCTGCCTCTGACGGCAGCACTCACAACAGTAAGGCATGAAACAAGGAAAGCTTGAGGAAAGGCCAAGCAAGAATATCTACAGTTACATCAGTATATGCTGCGATATTGCACTCCGTAGTCGCCAGCGTGTTTCTGTTATCGTTGGCTTCGTCCCAAAAGCAAGGATAATGGAAACCCAATCGGAAATGCCTCAGCAAATATCGTGGCACCATCGACCCCATAAAGCGGCTGGTGTTCTTGTGCACCGACTAGACAGGCCGATCAGTCTCCTCATCCGATGATGTTCTCGGCACGTGGGTCTTGTCTCGGGAACCCCATTGCGTTTTTATGTCCACAAATCTCGTGGAAGTTCCCGATTTTATTAGATTGACGTGTCGCTAGCCGTCCTACGATTTATCCCTCGTTAAACAACGTCAGCAGCGTCCCCACGGTTTTTGCACATTTGTGGATTTTAGTGTTTGTACGTCAATGCACTACAACACCTAACAGATGCGATGGTGTGCTGCCTGCGCATGGTCGGTGCAGGGTTGACCACCCACGATTGCCAGCATCGGATCTCCTTGCCAACCCACATTAGAAGACTGGATCGCAGCAGCGACGCAGTCGCCATGTTCGGTCATATCTGTCATCTCCGGTCGTCGTAAAATTGAAGGCTGGCGCTGTGGCCGAAGGCACACGATAAGTTCCTGGCTGCGTAAATGTTGAGTTGCTAGAGTAGGTGCTAGTCCCGTGGATGCTTGAATTCTACATATGTTGTAGCTGTTTGTTTCCATGTATTTTCTTCTGCGTAGAGGCTGGGGCCTTTCAAACAGCGATGTGACGCCCAGTCCAAGTAAAATCTGTTCGTTACTGAGCTATGTTGTGGGACATGAGGGATAGATATTGGAGCTGTGATGGTGGTAATTACTGCCATGCTGGGGGCTTTGCTGGACACTGTTGACAGTGTAGACTTTCCAGGACTCTTGTCGTGTGTGTACATGTGGCTGCACTTCTGAGTCTCAGAGCCGCCTGTACATTTACTTCTCGAGAAATGATCAACAGCACATGAAAACGATGGGCATAAGTAAAATTCCAAGGCGAGGCGCAATCGAAGCAAACCGAAGACTAGCCGGGATGCCAGACACTGCTTCTTGCAAATCCAGGTCTGCTGTGGCACAAGCCTTTCCGGAATAAGTCGTAAGGGGCAACTCACTTTAAACATATGGCCATAACCCAGCGAATACTCCGCCCCGTGAGATTCAACCCATCGACACAGGGAACGCCGGTTGGGTCTGGCAGTAAAATGGGGGAAAAGACTCTGCTGCTCGACCACATCATATATGGGATCCGAAGGGGGGGGGCAATAGAGCAGAAGCCGCTACACTCTCCGTTTGTGTGCCTGGATGAACACAGTGCGCTGGAAAATCTTTACCAGTGTTTTCACTCAATAAAAAGAGAAAAAAGAATAGAAATGTCTTGAATTCGACATGAGCGCGGAAGAAAAAAAAGAAAGACTCCATTGCCCTGGACTGAAACCATCAGGTTGATCACGGCGGCACAACTTGACCGTATTTTCCCAACCTATATAGGTTTTCTTTCTCTCTCTCCCTCTCCTCCTCTCCCCCCCTCTCACTCCCCGTCTCTTTTTCTTTGCTGAGCGACAACGAACCAGTTAGCCAGATTTACCCAAATTTTTGTGCAGAGGATGATGCCGTTGCTCCTAACCACTGAACGAACCCATCCTTGAGATACATGCACATATCTGAGAAATAGCTGTCGTGGGGGGCATGTAGCTTTTATATCCCCCCCTCCCCCATGTTTTCTTTACCAGAGCTCTTTGGCCAAACAAAGCCGCCGAGTTGGCGATACTCTATACATCGGCGGTGTTTTGGTGGCGCCGGCTACACAGGGGGAGGGGGGGTTATTCATATTCCGGCTCTGTTTGCCGTGCGGATCTGGTCGTGGAGAAGCAAAATAGATTTCTCTGGGCGCGCAACAGTCTCGTGGCACCGGGCATATAACATGCGCCTCAGGGGGTTTCTGGTTCCATCGCGAATACCATGTCGTGCCAATGTATCTCTATAGCCTGTAACAGTGTGCCAGGGGTAAATATCTCACATACATTACACTGAAGCCTTCCCCTCCAAGCGCAACATTTCCCCCTTTGGCATAGAAGGTTGTCCGGGCAGTGACTGTGAAATAGTCAGTTTATATCCATGATGTGGCTTGCTTGCGGAGGCAAATAAGGAGGTAGCACTTTCATTGCAGAAGAAAGTCCTCTTGTCAGTTCATGTATTTCACCACGATAAGGTTGCTTCCCTAGTGTGCTAGGGGTTGAGTACGAAGTTCTGGTCGACACCCCTTTGCCCCCTGCCTGAAGTTATGTGACTCCTTCACTTTGCCCGTGCCACTCGTAAGGAACTTGATAACGCAGCCATAGCTTAGAGATTGCGGGAGGATCGATAGAACCCGCATCGCGGATGCGAGTCTGATGGAGAAACCGTTGACCATGAATAGCTGCACGACATGTATTGCGCCGTGGAAAATGTCTTGATATATCACTTCCGCCAAGTGGCATAGCAAGACGTGCTTTCATCACGCCATTCGAGAATAAAGGAGAGAAGCGTTAGCTGAGAGCTAGACTTTGAACATTAGGCACCTGCCCGTCGGCTCCTTCGCAAGATCATGAACCTGACCTGTCCTGTCGCGTAATCCGGTTGAGCTTTTACCGTGGGGATTGGTTGGCGTGATGCCCGAAACCCGAGAAAGAAAACATCCTATGTGTGACACTTATCATGCCATAGAGTCGAAGGTGATGGGAGATGGCTGCGTGATTTGTTGTGGTAAGTCTGCTGAATAATTGTACGCTACCGGGTCTTGCTGTCGGTGAAAATCTCGTGGTTGTCAGATGTCAGAGAAACTCATCGTCACTAATTGACTTGTTCCTCGGCACAGCGCTCCTCTCTGGGATGGGTGAGCTGTCAGTGCGACTAGAAGACATTATACCATCGACTAACTCGAGTTGACTTCCCGGCGCTGCCGCTCAAAAGCCACAGCTAAAGACTTGTGTTAGTGCAAACCAAATCACCAACGAACGAACGTGCAGTTGAGGATCTTTGCGCTTCGTTCCAACTTCGTTCGACCAGGGGCTTAATGCCTGTTCAGACCCCCTCGACCGCCATCCCCCCTCCCCGCCAACCCAGTGCCGCCATCGACAGATGCTTGCAGCAGTATTTGGATTTTCTCGACATATGAAAAACACTCCTAGAGAGGGCGGGTTTTGGTCAACTGTTTGGGGTTGAAACTTGTTTAGTAATCGCCATCACGCGAATTTGCCAGCTTCAGAGGCGCACTTTGAAAATGTCATTTCAAAGAGCGAGCAGATCCTTAACCATAGTGTGATCTAAACTTTCAAAGCGAATGGTCGCCCATCATCCTCGGCCTGCACGATTAGCGCTCGTAGCCCTTATACCCGCGTACTCTTGCCGCGTGGGTTGTGTGGATCCAGGACTATTGAGCTGTGAAGAAACTCCAGCCACACAGTCTCTAAATTGAAACACGCCCGCCGAACATACCTCAGGTTGGCCATTCCAGCGGCATCTCCACCTTCTGAACTTCGGCAACCCAACGGCACCCATAGGCGCTAACGGGCGCACATGGCACCATACAGCCCCTGCCACGTCCAGATGCCAGATCGGGTCAGGCGAGGATTCCCTACTGACGTTACCTTGCATGTCAACACGAGCCTGACTGGATGCTCTCGCCGTTCTGATGTCCCCCAGAATAACAGTCAGGAGGCTGCGAAGATCCGTCCTAGCGCACTCGACTCGCGAAAGAGGAAATTGTGCGCCAGAGGGGGGCATGCAAATTGTGATGGTGCACCTGCCAGCCGTCCGCAGTATGTTGCTGCTTTTGTCACTACCTACTAAACAGATCATCGAGGCACCTGATCAAGGCATCGTCCCGGGTTGCTTGGCATACATCCACAAAAAAGCAAGGGTTTGTTGATGAACAATGTTAGCAACGAGCCTTGCTGCAGGTTGATCTCGGATGGCTGTCGGAAGAAAGAGCGGAGATGGCGATTCAAAGAGCTGATCCAATGATGTCCACAAAAGCCGTCCTGTGTGATTCGAGCAGAGCTAAGGAGGAGGTCGGGGTCGACCAGGATGGCCTGCTTCTGGGCGCCAATAGCGCGTCCATGTTGCAGGTGTAAGTGCCGGAGAGAGCCATGCTGGTACCAGGGTAGCACGCTATTGGGCTGGGGTGACGTCTTGTCCTAGCTGGCGGTTCCAGGGTGGTTCCAGGATGGTTCCAGGGCTGGTTGTGACAGCTGTGAGGTTGTGTGACCAACTGCGTATCTGCGTGAACATCAACTTCGCTCAATATTGACTTTGGCATACAGGCCGCTTGTGGGGCCGGGATCGAGATATATGTTCTGGTTGTGACCAAGGGAGATGTCCTCTCAAAGCCTGTGACCGTGCTGCGGCAGCGTCGTCATCATCTTTGTGCGGCTTAGTCGTCTTCTGTTTAGCTGAAGGGAAAGGGCGACTAGGCTCGTATTGGTCGTGTGCCCAAAAGTCTCCCAGGGGTCGTCTGCTCCTGTCGTGAGTAGTCGAAGTCGGTTGCGCCAAATGATGAATTCCAGAGTCTACACACATCGCAGGCCTTGAGAAGACGTCGACCGAGGCGGGCAAATGGAGCACTTGGTTGGGAAATAATAGTGAGCCACGATGGTACCGGGTGTTGAATGTGGGCTGATGGCGTCGTGTGGAGGAAGCGTGGCCAGCTGGGGTGACCCTTGACGCGCCTGCCTGGCAAAAAAACGGTGACACTGGAGATTATCGACGATCCCAGTCAGGTCTCAGATGGCGCGCCGAACAGCCCCGCGAGGGGAGCGAGGGTAGGAAGTACCACCCAAACGAAGACACTCAGGATGTAACTGAATTCGTCTTGGGTAGCTTCCAGGTTCCAAGGTTGTACGTAGGTACAGCCGGAACGAGAACCAAGCTCTGGCGGAGAGATGGTTAGACCAGAGATGCATCATGCAGGCCCAGCTAGCTCTAGGGCTGTCGCCAGGAACTAGAAGAGGCGAATCAGCTCGAGCTCGGCTGTCGCGGGCGTGAGGGGCACAGTTAGAACTGCTTGGGAAGAACGGTGCAGCGTGTACCTCCTGAAACTGGGCGGTGGTGGGGAACTGCCAGTACTGTAGACTGTGCAGCCTGCGCCACTAGCACTGTCTGGATCGAGTGACAAGCTGCTCGGATTCGACGCTGGCCACATCAGCCGAGACTGGCGGAGCTTGAGGTTGCTCGACGAAGGCTTGGAAGTCGCCTCCCCCCCCTTCAGGCCACATCCACTTCCACCCCCGTCCGCCCCCCCGTTCCTGAGGCTCAGTCGTCCTTTTTCCCTCTTTGCACTCCCTCTTCCGCCACACTTCTCAGCGCCGCCGCTCACTCAAACGCCTCATCGCCTGTCCTAGGGCGCTGCCACTTGCAAGTGCGACCGGACTGCCTTGCTGGACCACATTCGCCACTAATACTCGTGCAGAAGTTCCCTGGCCCTACGATCTGGTCACCAAGTGCTGCTCTGCAACTTTGCTCCGGTCCAAGGCATTGACCTGCTTGTCTACAACTACTGCAGGCTAGGGCGTGGCGAAGTCTGTCGTTAATACATGTCAAGTGCTTCTTTTACCTTCACGCGCGTCTCAAACCGCGAACCTCCAAACACCCACCCCATATCACCACTTTCGCCCGGGCAGCCACTCTCTCCAGCCACACATTCGCGCCCCCCTCGTCCGGAGCTTGACGATGCGCCGTTGACGCGCAACGCCCCATCACAGCTCATTTCTGCCTGAAGTCCGGGCCATTGCCTCGACGAGCGCCCAGTTGTGCTCTTGGGGGCTCCTACCCAGGCTCATGGAGTCTGAGAAAGGTCCCGTCGTGACTGACCCCCCGCCTGTTTCAACACCAGCCTTGCAACACTCCGCTGCCCAAGCTCCCACCTCGGTCGAGGCATTGGCGGTCGAGGCGGCGGCGCGCGCTACACAGTCGCTCAAGCGGCAGCGCGAGGCCACGCCAACATCGCCAAACTCGGAGCTTGCTGCGCGCCTCGACCCGGCATTGTCGCCAACCAAGTCCGCTAGATTGCTCAACGTGTCGGTTAGGCACTCGCCCGCGCCCTTGACTGGCGTCGCTGCCGTGGAGGACGAGAAGCGCCGGCAGGAAGAGCAATACAGATTGCAGACCACCGGCGCAAGCGATAACCCCGCATATCGCGCCCAGGCTGCTTTAATGTCGGCCGAGTCCTTGGCTGTGAGCCGTCCTCAGGATGCGCCTGTCGAAGAACAACACCATATCGAAGAGCACAATGCTTCCGCGCCGTACGTCACGGAGCAGCTGGGCCCAGAAAACCAGACTTTAGAGCATCAAGTCGAATCGACCGCTGGCTTCGCGCCAGAAGCCCAGATGGAGCACCAACCCGACCACCACCAACAACAACAACAACAGAAGGTTGAGCACCAGGGCGCCGAACAACCAGTCCAGCATCATGTCGGCCCGCAATTAGATGTACAACCACAGCAGCAGGAGGTACAAGCAGACTCGCAGCACGCCACCGACATGCGACACGAGGCCGAGCCAGCAGTATCTCCGGCGACAGCGACGACTATGACCGTTCCGACGATAACGAACAGGGCGGGAGCCGATCCGAAAAGGGATGATGTCGCAGAGGCTGCTGTTAGCCTACCACCGACAGCAGACGCGCCAGTGCCAATTATGGAGAGCCCAGCTCCCATAGAAGTCGATAGTCGTGGTGATCGACCAAGCTTCGCTGGGCCGCCACCGACTACATCTGTAGAGGAAAAGACAGGCATGTCCATGTCGTACCCAGGTCTTCTGTCATCAGTGGAGTCTATGTCGGCGCCGCCAGCGCGAGGCATGACCATGCCTGTAACTCCAAGTCATCTCTCGGCACCACGGTCACCCAACTCTAAAAAGCACAAGTGTCCTTACTGCGAGACTGAGTTCACGCGCCATCACAATCTGAAGAGCCACTTATTGACACATAGCCAAGAGAAGCCGTACGTTTGTCAGACGTGTCAGATGCGGTTTCGAAGGCTTCACGATCTCAAGCGACATAGCAAGCTGCACACGGGGGAGAAACCCCACATCTGTCCAAAGTGCGACCGCAAGTTTGCCCGGGGTGATGCGCTTGCTCGGCACAGTAAAGGACCTGGCGGCTGCGTGGGCCGGCGCAGCAGCATGGGAGGAAGTTTCATGGATGACGATATCGAAGGAGGCAGCCAGCTTGAAGGGGATACTGTAATGACAGATGTCGTATACGATGGCACCAATGATGGTGGCCTATCCGACGAGGATCGCCAACGGCTCAACACACAAGGCCTCAAGTCGTCACAGGCTGCAGATAACGACAAGGCCCCCGATTCGCACCCTTACTCTTCTGGCCCCTCCGACAGTGTGCTTGAAGCACTCAAATCGAGTATATCAAACTTGGCCGCGACGGCCTCCGCAGAGGCACAGAACGGTATCACAGAAAGTATGGATTACACCTTCGCCCCTGAGGTTTCCAGTGAGATCGCGCCTGCTGACATTGATCAACCTGTCTCAGACTACTCCGAGCAGCAGTCATACGGCCGCGATCCAGCGGAGAGACATTCTTCACCAGGTAAGCCAACTGCTAGTAAGACGGATGTGTTGTGTACTCCATCTCAGAGGTTAATGTGCAACCTCAATATCAGGTTTTAGTGCTGCTGACGCCGCAAGATATGCTGCTTCGGCAGCCGCAGGCGCCACTGCCAGCGTTGCAAACGCCGTCTCAGCACATGGACTGCCGAATCACCAAGAGCTGTCTATCAATGGCCAGAACGGAGCGGCCGGCGAGGGTTCAAGTAACAACCTGTTCTCTAGTGACCACGGTGTCTGGTCTTATATCCACAGTTTGGAGGAGCAGGTGCGACAGTTCAGCGAACGCCTGCAGGCGATGGAATCTACGGAACGTAGTCACGAAGAGAGGATCGGCTATCTTACGGACGAGGTCGCCAGCCTACGTCATCAAATTGAAGTTCGACCCGCATTAGAAGCTGAGAAGATCGACTAGGGGCGAGGATCCGACTAAATCATCAGTCGTTCACTTGCTTCCTAAAGAACTATTCACCAAATATCGACCGTCGTCAGACATCGGTCGCCGAGGAAGTCATCAGAGCCTACGTAAAAGTCACGACACGGAGCGCATCACGCATATCATGCGGAGTTGCATTCACAAAGCACAGGGGGATACGCTCAGCCTGTATCTTCTATTCCTATCCTGGATCGGGATGGTATATCTGGGGTAGGTGGTCTATGGGAGAAGGGCGTTCTGGGATGCGCTGCGTGCATACATATTCAGCACCGGCAAAAAGTTTTGGGGATTTCATTCTTGGCCAGGCTCGTTCATCAGCGTTGAGCATCCCTCGTTTAGCACTCGTGATATCCATTTCTGAGGGGGGTTTTAAGGCATCATGAGGAGGGTTTTTGGAGTTTACGATTTTCAGTGGCCACATCTGCCCTGGCTCTGTACTTCGACTCGCTTTCGTTTTTTTGTTGATGTACAGTATATCTATGCATAGATAGCGATCGTTACGGCGCATGAGCTAGGCCAACACATGTTTGGTGGGCCATACTGCCACTAATAATATCACGAAAGACATGAAGCTCATGCCTTTGATTAGGACGAGAGAGCGGAGGTGACTTATAGTGCACAACTTGACAAGAGTGTTACTGACCATTTACAAGTCCACGCGTGCAGAGGATCCGGACTGCACCAATTGACGAGTTCATGCTGGGCGTCCATATACAGCAGGCGGGGAGTTAACTCTGTCAAGCGCATTCAACATTGTTCAATACACACCCACCGGCGGCTAGGATCACGTCACATAGCATCATGCAGTGCAGCGGGTTCTAATATGTAATGGGGTGCATTCATTCTTGAACAGGGAACAAGTGGATTCGACAGGAGTTGCTGCTCCGGCTCACAGAGCGTTGGTCAGCTCACGAGGCTGCCACTCAGGTCCACTGCAGCTACCTGGTATGCAGGACAGATCTCATATTGTGCACAGACCACTCTGAGCATCTCCACATCTGGTCTGGCTCTTCGGTCCCACACCACAAATTCGCTACAGGTTTTGCAAAAACCAAGAAAGTGACCCCATCCGTCCAATTCCTCAGTTGGCATAGAATACTATCCGCGAGCGCTCTTGAATCCAGGCTTTCAATCATCGAGAAGCACAACTCCCGGACACAAGAACCCACATCCGCAACCATGGCTGACGACCCCGATTACGTATGTGCACCATCGTCCCGTCTGCAGCAAGGCGCCGCGACCTTATCGTCTTGAGATGCGCGCGCAATTTGCAACTGGGGAATACCGAGAGGACGAAAGGCTGACCAAGGACCTCTTTATCCATTTAGAACGCCGAGGAGGCCGCCGAGATCAAGAAGAGAAGAACTTTCCGCAAGTTTTCTTACAGAGGCATCGACCTTGATGCGTATGTTGCACCTGCGCCATGATTTCCTACTCATCGGCATGAATCCACCACCACAACCCCACGAGGCAACCCACCTACGCTCTCTCGACACCTTCGATCTCTCAACTGGCGCAGCACTTCAGTATAGAAGCGTATACGCGAGGCGGCATACGTGCTGCTGGGGTCACACAGAGCTAGAAAGAGGAGGATCGGGAACACAACACAACAAACCCATACAGACTTCAAAGGAAAAGACACTGACAGGTCGAATACCTCTAGTCTCCTGGACCTCGACTCCGAGCAGCTCCGCGATGTCGTCCACGCCCGCGCCCGCAGACGGATCAACCGTGGCCTGAAGCGCAAGCCCATGGGCCTGATCAAGAAGCTTCGCAAGGCCAAGCAGGAGGCCAAGCCCAACGAGAAGCCCGACCTCGTCAAGACTCACCTCCGTGACATGATTGTTGTCCCCGAGATGATTGGCTCCGTCATTGGCATCTACTCTGGCAAGGAGTTCAACCAGGTCGAGATCAAGCCCGAGATGGTTGGCCACTACCTCGCCGAGTTCTCCATCTCATAGTATGTTTTTGCCCACTCTTTCTTCGTTCAGAGGGACCAAGATGTCATGCAAAGCGACAGTCTCTAACATCCCTATAGCAAGCCCGTCAAGCACGGAAGACCCGGTATCGGTGCTACCCACTCCTCGCGTTTCATTCCCCTCAAGTAAACAGTTGAGCAAGGAACATGGGACGAAGAAGGAAAGTGCTGGGAAGGAAAAGGGGAAAAGATCACTGCAAATGCATTCATCACACGGTACAGGCGTACAACGGGATGGTCTTTTTTACTACTGCTTGGTAATGGGGGCAGGTGAGCGCTTGAAAAAAACCGCCACTGCCACTGTTCCAGGCAACGTTGACGACGATTATGAAGAAAAGCGTCGTTCATCGTGCATGGGTCTGCTTGTCATGAGCAGAGAAATACAAAACAAAATGAACATCGTCAAGATGACTGTGCTGTGATGCGTTGAATTCCGTGACCTCGACATGCGTACTTTGTCTGACAACGTTGAGATCCAATCTCACCCCCGAACAAACGAGTCACAGCCCAGTCCTTATCATTCCCTGGGGACCAATTATCATCACCATACTTACACGTCGCATACTCCCCGCCTCCGCCTAGCTTGTATCGCACATGAAACAGGACCCAGACCATTGCTCTGCTCATCTTTCCTGCCGTCTGCCTTTCGAAGAACAAGGCACTAAATCTGAGACCTTCACGCTCAGTCGATCGCTGGTGAGGACATGCCTGGTGCAATCTCGTAAGCCCCCCCCCCCCTCTTGCCCAGATTTCTCGAAGCAACTGAGACATCCAGAGGTATCCCGACATGCAAGTTTTACGCACCACATCAAGAACCGTACACGCCCAATAAAGGAGAACAAAAACAAAAACAAAAAAAAACTAGGAAAACTCATCAGTACAAAACCCCAGCTTGTGTCGTAGGCATAATACATCAGAACCACATTTGCAAGGCAGGCAGGCAGGTAGACGTGCAAAAGAGTAGCCAGGTGAATGAATGACTGGCCTTCGCTATGCCACGCCGCACCCCCTCTCCGGAGTCAATCTCAATGCAGCTGTGCGTTGTACTCGCGGCTTTTGCTTTGCATTTTTACCTGTTTCCCGGGAGAACGCTTGATCGCATTCTTCACGGCTGACCTAAAGCCACCGGCTCCTTGAGTAAACTTCAGTGTGAAAACTGTGATAGAGAAGGGGCTTGGTGAAAGGTCAATGCGCCTTGTTTGGTGAACATTAATCTCTCGGTCTTTCGAAGATGATGACGAGGAGGAAGATGAGTACAAATGAGAATCTGGCTGGATAAGACCTTTTGCATTGGAGACTAGAGGTCCTTTTTGGTGGCTTTTATACGCACGCAGCGTTTTGAGGATCTCTTCCTTGACTATATACTGCTTGTCGGAATTGTCTCCTCTATCGCAGAGATCTTGCTTCCTGCTACGCTACGCCCTCGTTATAGCTCCATACTCCCAGGTTGGGCACATTGTCCATGTCGCCCATGGGCATACTCGTCGCCTAGCCCCCCTTGGAGCCGTATGTGGCTCATGACGACTCTTCCTCCGCAGCCTTCTTGAGCGCAGCGAGCTTCTGGATCTTGCGCTCCTCCTCGACCTCGTACTGCTTCCGGTAGTGGTCGGTCACGGCCTCAAGGTTGGCAGCGCGGTGGCCGGCGGGTCTGGCATATGGCGAGCCGGCGTTGAAGAGCCTAGAAACGACCGCATGTCAGCACATATCACTCTGGGGAATCGAGAGATGACTGTTCATATCCGTAAATCCCACATATGGAACTGTTCGATGAAAGGGGCTGTCCATAGTTCAAATCAAGTCCTGCCCGGATCAAAGCAATCCACCTAAAGACACAGCCGCAACAATATCCCAGCATGCAATAGGCTGCAAAACCAAAGGCCAAAAATAGACGACGGGCGAGAAACATACTCAGGCATCTTCAGCTCAACATGCGTATTCCGCTGACCGTAGTAGAACAAGTGCTTGTCGTGCGCGGCCTCCTCGACGATATTCGTGCGGATCGTGTTGCGGCGCTCCATCTCGTTGAAGGCGTCAAAGGTCGACAGCCACTTTGTCATGCTCGACGGCTCGCCGTCCTTGCCGGGCCGCGTGATCTGGTATCCGGCGATTGAGAGCGGGACGGCGCCCACGAAGACGTAGAATGCTGTCTGTAATTGGGGGGTTGTGCTCATGTCAGTCGAATGTTCTTTCCGCCCTCTAATGCACCGCCGGCACCACCCTTCTCCCTTGTTCTCCCTAGAGACCAAGCTCGTGACCAACTCGGAAGATTAAAACATACTCCTAGGCCCTCGGCGACTTCTGGCGCGGCGTGGCCGTGGCCATGGTCGGAGGCGTATGTGCGGCGGGAGGAGTTGCGTAGCGGCGAGGCACGCGCGGCCGTTTGCCGGACGGCGCAGGCGGCTCTTGTCCGGACGGCCTGCATCTTTGTGTGTGGGTGTGGGTTTCGAAGCTGCCAACTGAGGTTGTTTGGCAGGGCTCCAGGTATCGTCGGCGTCGGCGTCGTCGTCGTCGAGCTTCGTCTGCTGCGTGCCTCGAGTGAGGTCAGTGGTTCGCACTTGGAATTGAGGCAGTCTCGATTGGATGGGAGCTCTGCAGCCAATCAGGCCAGAGGCAGAAGCCCCACTGGGGGGGGGGGTGCTGCGGCGGATGTTGTGCGGCGTGCTAGACGCTCTGTCTTGGTGGCTGCATGCAAGTTTAGCAATGTGCCGGGTAGTCTTCAGAGCTCTGCAGACGAGTTGACAGCCTGCAGTGCCCAAATGATCAAAACCACATCTTCAAAAGTGACGTTCATTATCACATGTGTGTGCGAGCATGTGTGTGCAAATACTAGAGTCAAAAATTGTAGGATACAAGCCTCAGTATCAGGCATAACCAAAGGTGGCAAGTGTTTCCGTGCGCATGACTCCTCTACTTCTACAAGCTTCTCCGTCTATCGTGTCCATTTCGTTCCCCAGTTGCAAGCTGGCCAAAACGGGCAGCCATAATTAAGGAATGGCCCACGCCCACGGGCCTGCACACCTTGCTTGCACTTACACCAGACTTGAACCACCAATATCGGATGCCAACACCACAACCTCATTTGACTCACTTGGGGTAGTTGGATTAAATATCTGATTATTCACTTTCGGCCAAATCGAAACAGAAATTCATTACGCATCAACACAATCAACAACAGATTTTGGCCGTGCCATCTAGGGCTCGTCTCAGATTCATCTTCGGAACCTAGACAGTCATCACCTCACCTCACTTGTCGAGGCCAAATTTTATAAGGACGTGCCTTAAGCACGCAACCAAAACTAAACCACCAAAAAATGCCCTCACACGCACACCCCCATCGCTCCGGGGCACCCACCACAACATCGTCAATCTTCTCCCTGACCTTTCTCACCCTCCTCCTCACCCCTCTCGCCCTAGCATCAGCAGCCCCAGCCGGACAACCACCATCACCAGACTCTTCCCCGTCGGCAGACTCCCCCGGCGACCTGATCTGCCACACCTCAAACCCAGCAGAATGCTACCCGCGCATCTTCTCCCCCACACACGAGTTCCAGGTCGTCCACGACGACCAGGACCTACCACCCGGCCTGCACGTGCAGCTAGATATGCAGACGGGCCAAAAGGTCGCAAAGATATACAACCCACACGAGCAGACCGACCCAGCGCTGGAGGGCCTGCCAGTGGACCACGCCGTCGTGCTCGTCGACCAGCCAGACGCCTCGGACTCTTCGTCCCATGAGGCCGCCGTCCCGGCGGGAGCACCGCCCTACGACCCTAACGGGGCGGTTAAAGAGCCACCCTTGAAACACGCGGGCTTCGCCTCGTCCCTATCCATCGTGAAGGACCACATCGACCTGCCCGAAGGGGTAGAGCACTCCCTCCTGACCTCGGCCCTGTCCGACCTCGAGGACCTGAGCCACGACATGTACTACGGCCTGAAGATCGCCGAGGATCCCGACGTAGTCCGGGCGCTCTTCTGCATCCTCCTCGAGCGGGACGCCGACGCGTACCGCACCGCGACGGAGCAGGCCGGCAAGGGGATGGACGACCGGCCGGACTTCCTGGCGTCCTCGGCCCTCGCGGCGGCGGTGCGGAACAACCCCTCTGCCCTTGCCGCGCTGGAGAAGGCCTGGTGGAAGGCCGGCGTGGTGGATCGGGGTTGTAGACTGCAGCCTGTTTCTCTCAAGGAAACTCTGTACGACAATATCGCCCCGTCTGCTTCCTCCTCCTCTTCCTCCTCGGCCGGCGAGTTATCCACTCCGCAGTCCCGCTTCGAGTCCGACCAGACCCGCCTGACCCTCGCTGTGCTCCGAGGCCTGCTGAAATCCCCCTCCGTACGGGACGAGTTCCTCGCCCGCGGCGGCGGGATGCAGCAGTTCCTCCAGATCCTCCTGACTCGAGATGAGGCGTGGGGCGCGCGGAAGGACAAGGTCGCCAGGATCGTGGCGGACACCTTTCTAGATGAGGACGCTGGTGCTGTCGTCGGGGTGTGGCCTAAGGCCGGCAGTGAGGCTGCAGAGGAGGCGGTTTGTGCTGCTGATGCTTCTGGGGGTCAGAGTGGATTCGAGGATGGGAGTTGTTGGGAGCATCATCTTGGCAGGGTCATCAAGGATGGCCGCGGTGGGAGTTGGGCGGAGGATTTGCTGGCGTTGTTAGAGGCGACGCGGCCGTCGGCTTCAGAGCAGGTGAAGCAGGAGCTTTGAATATGCGTTGTTTTGTAGATAAGATACACTTGAAAAATTTACGGTTGCTTCAGACATCACAACATCGTCTCGACGAACCAAGAAAGAATGGTTGCTGATTGTGCCGCGAGGCAGCCGAAAAGTGCAAGAAGTGCCTACTAGTATGATAAAGAGCAGTGTCATCCTCGATAGTACGCCAGGTATTCATCACACCCTCGTGAGAGTTGTTGTCTCTGTCTGTCCCTATTGCCACCATATTGTCTACGCTTTCGTGAAACAAAAATTCCAAGGCATTTCCCATTACTCCCTAATCTCCACCACCCTGGGCGGCGTTGCAGTCTGCGAACCAGTGCCATCCAACTCGTCCGCTGGCGCGAGAGCCGATAAATCAGGGGTTGATGCGGGCGGCGGGCTGTTGGCATAGGTTCCAACCTCGCCGTCCTTGAGTTCGTCGAAAGCTTGACGAAACCTAGCATGGAAGCCCTTGATGTGCATCATACTCGGGCGTATGCTGTATTTCTTGTCTCGGAGAGGGCGGTATGGCGTATTCTCTATTTCGTGGCCAAACTCTTCCCACGTCAAACCAAGAAACTGTACAAGCTCCTTCGCTTCTCCGAGTCTATCAGCTTTGCTGAGTAATTGTATTAGCTCGATGAGGGTCTGCGCAGCGCGATGATTTGAAACGCCCCAAGTCTGCAAGGAGAATTGAAGGTTATGACGAGCCCATTGGATAGCCTCCTCCAACTCGTCGTCGAGTTCCGCTAACAAGGAGAGAATAGCATACGCATTCGTTGTGGCTGGGCTGTAAAAACATCCCATCCCAAGTACCCTGAGGGCTACCCCCCTGGCCTCGGCCTTCCGCCCTAGACGTGGAAGCATCAAAACCAGATGACGATATATCATATGCTCTGTTACGGGATCTTCAAGTCCCATAGCCTGGCGTCGTTGCAATACGGCGTAAAAAGCGTCCACTGCTTCAGTGCCATTGATCCAGCCAGCCACCATCCCCAGAAAGGTGGTATAGCACTCTTGCAAATCGAGATATGGATCGTTAGGATCTGAGTGTTTCCGCGCCGTGTCCCAATATGCCGCAAGTATGCTCTGCACGTGAGGCTTCACTTTGCGCCATCCTTGCTTGCGGAGGCTATTTAGAAATATCCGCACTGGGTGGCCTGAGGGATACAGGATGTTGCACAGATCGGACGCGTAGTTTAAGAATGCGTCCACGAGCGCATCTGATGAGCGGGAGAACTGAGCCATAGCGACTAGGATATCTGAGATCAGATGTGGTTCCGTGGATGTCAACCTCTTGCGAAAATTGGCGAAGCAGACGTCGAGCATGGAGAAGCCCATTTTTGTCATGGAGCGGCTAAGCACATTAGATCCGATGGCGACCTGGCCGATCCACGTAACAACATGTTCCCTGTTTTCCGGTGGTGCCCACTGACCACTGTCAAATGTGCCATTCAAGAAATTATATGAGATAAAGACACATTCCTCGGGCAATCGCCATGGGTCGGGCGTGGTTAACACACGTGGGGTCATCGGTTTTGGTGCTGTGACGGCCGTGCTGCCGGTCGTGACCGAGATGACATGGGAACGCTTTTGTTGAAGAGGTGCAGCACGGTCGAGAAACTGATCAGCCTGTTTGCCAAGAGCACGGCGACCGTGCCGGAACGATTCCGGCGTCTGATGCCTGAGGTACTTCTGGAGGCCCCACTTGTTCAGACGAATCTTGTACATTTTCTCCCTGGAAGCCGTGACGATGGTCAGCCGTGATCTTCCACAACCACCTTGTCGAGCGGTTCTCGGCACACGCTGTTATCTGAAGGCCTCTCCCTCTAAACTCATGGGACCAATGCTTACGTGGCATGGAAGTTGTGTTCCTCGCGCATGATGCGCATGACGTCCTTGAGCTTTCTCTTCTCATCGATATAGAGATGGGCAATGATGTCGCGGTTGGTGGCCCACTCCTCCGGCGTCGCCCACCCCGTCGGAGCCGTGGCAGAGGCCATGGTTGTCGACCGCAGGGCTTGGAAGAAAAACAACAGTGAGCCGGATCTAGAGAGCAATCGCGATATGAGATCAAGACAGCAGGACCGGGCAGGGCTGTCCTGCCAGGCGAGGACTGGCCCAAACTCGGTGACTCAAGGTCCGCGAAAGCTCGGATGGGGCCCGGGCCAAGCGCGTCGGTAGATGAAGGTCGCGGGGCTTTGGTACTTATATTGAAGGGACGTATTAGACTGAGGCAGGGTCGCAGCAGAGCGGATGCCGCGGCGGGGCGGTTTTGCTGCTTGTACTTATCCGCGGGCATGTGCCAGAGAACCGATGAAGATTTGGGTGGGCGTGGAACATCTTGCCTGCTTGTGGTTCGAGGGCCGAAAGCCACAGCCCCAGGGTTGCTCAGCTGAGGGGAGGTGCCATTCTAGGCGATGAGGGCGCCGCCGCCCGCATTGTGCCAGGGGTTGGCCTGGAGAGGCCCGTCGAGAGCTATTCTAGTGCTTTGTATTCGGGAACGCGGGAGGCAGGGAGGCATCGAGGCTAGCGTTCGGCACTTGGGCAGGAAATGACAGAATCGAGCCGGCAGTGCGGCCAGACTTCTGCTGACAGGATTGAGAGGGGCCACCAGGTCATGCTGCTCTTACCTGCAGTATCGAGATTTGGGGGCCTGTCACTCTAGTTCAGCCTCCAGTGGTCCGGAAGACTCCGGAGGGGTCGAACCGGGAGGGGGGGGGCAACTGCGAGTGCGATCACGCATAGCGGCGGTCATGTGCGGTTTGCCACGCCACGACGGCGACCTTGGCGTCTTTCTGAGCTTGCATATGGCGAGGCGGAGGTGGGCACAGAGTTCTGGTGAGCTGGTGATTGTGGACGGCTCAACGGTGTCGTTTCGTGCCGGCAGGTGCTTGGCATTTACACAGTAGTTGGAGACAGTCCAGGCTCTTGTCCCGGGGTGTTTTGGTTGGTGACTGGGTGCGACAAAGGATAGCTGGGCTCGCTGCGGCTTGGTGTCGGGAAGCGAGGATGTGAATGCCTGCTTTGGCGGACTTTAATGAGAGCTGCGGCCTAAGACAACAATGCTGCTATGGTAGATCGCAGCTGGCAGCTGTCGTCTATGAGCGAAGCTGCATTGCAGCGGAGACGAAAAGAACAGCCATATTGTTAGGTGAACCTTGGAAGTGTGTACTTGGTGTACCTTGTGCTTCGCTAAAGCTACCTTAACCTAAGGCATACTACCTACTTGGTCGGTAAGGTATGCATTGCAGCTACTGCAAGGGGCTGCTGCAGGCACGACCCGGCCGGGCCTGCTTACCTAAAGCCACCACCGTACGTACGCAGTACAGTGGCGATGGGTGTGCAGCATCACGTTTGAACACGGAGCACAGGCACCTCCTGACATCGCACTTGCGTGGCGTCTCATCCGTCTTGCTCGCTGCCCAGTCTATGCCAGCAACGACAACCAAGGCCGGACCCGGGTTGAACGCAAGACGACAACCGCGCAAGGAGGACCACTCGTTGCCGCCGAGCTTGCAGGACTTGCAGGCGGCCCAGGCACGACATCTTGAGCGGCAGGGGCTGCTCAGCCAATCAACACTGCCGGGGCCCTCCCCCTCGGCGCCTATTCACGACGCTTCATCTCTAGAGCTGGCTCCCGCAGCGACACCAGCCGTTCCCCCGCCTGTCATTCGCTGCCTGCGGGGCCTCGACGGCCGGCTGCCCCACCTCGCATGCACTGCTCATAGCTTGCTTCTGTGCAGCCGTCCACTCATGTGCCGCTATAACCCTGCCGAACTCTACTTTGTACTATGTACGAAGCCATCGCCAGACGATGTGTTGATGCCCGGATTGTTGTTGTCGCTGCTCCCCTGCCGCCGGCTCTCTGACGGGCCGCGCTTGCGTGTTCTGGATTCTGTGGTGTAGCCGCCTGCCTCAAAACCGCGGCGCCGCCCGCTCCTGGCCGAATCACAAGTGACTCTCTCTGGTTCTCCTTCTGCTACTGCTATCACTGTTGTGTTGTATCTGTGTGACTTGGTCCTCATTCTTTCTTTTGTTGCGGTGCTGAATTCGGACCGCCCTCGTCGTGGTGTCACCCACCTGCCCAGTCACGTCTGACGTCTGCCTCATCCATCCGACATTCATTCGATCCCACCAACACTACCACTTCCTCACTTGCATCTTCAACTCTCGCCTCATTGCAGAAGCCTTGGTTTCTTTCACTCTTCGGCATACCATTTACACGGAAACTTTTACACGACAATTTCTTTGGCTGGTCCAAAGCGTCGACAATTCTTCTCGAATGTCCTTTATATCAGCACACATTTACACCTTTTAATTCATAAAACCTGATAGTGTCATCGCCAACTCCAGTCATGTCGGCACATCAACAACATTCGGCCATGTCCATGGTCGCCATCACCACCAACTCCCCTCAAAGAGATGAGTGGGAGGACTGGGAAGATGAAGATGACCACAAGATGACCACGACTACCTCACCCAACCATCACCACCACAATGCCAATGCCAACTCTGCTGTGGATGACACAACCCCCGTGCGACACCCTCAACACCGTAACTCTGTCCAACGCCCTTCACGCATCAAGTCCAAGGGCCGGCAGAAGGCTCAGAATGCAAAGGCTGGCATCAAGCTCGTCACCGACATGTCCAAGTTCAGACGACCATCAGTCGCTGGACCCAAGTCGGCGCTGGCCAGCGCCCGAGATGAAAAGCGAGGCAAGTTCTCAGACCCAGCTGCTCTCCTCGCTCTTGAGGGCGAGCCCAACTCGGCATCCATCGGCAGCTTCTCCTGGCTCAAGAAGAAGCAGGGCTACTCTCGCTTCAACAAAGCCACAAAAAAACACGGCCGCGGTCCCTCAGCCGACCTCACTCCCACCGAGAGACCGATCGTGATTGGCATCTCCGTGCCCGAGGACAACGCTGCCTCTCACCAGGTCAGCCCTTGGACTGCAGTCTTGGAAACACCAGCCAACATGTTTGGTGATTCACACATTCCAGGCACGCAACACCCAGCGTTGCCCATCACATCACCGCAACAGCTCCGATCTGTGTGGTCGCCTGATACCGAGGCCAGCATCTCACCCCAGCAAGACCTGGTACACTACCCTGGTATTTCGACAACTCAAGAAACGGGTGCGGTCCAGCCCTTGCCCGCCACCACCCGTTTCAAGCAGACAGTTGAGGCTGCTACAGCAGACGATGATGACCTTGACACCCCCTGCACCCTTTTCGAGGAGGATGGCAGTCCACTAGCCACCAGGAAATCTCTTAAGCCACCGGTAGCTGCCATTAGTCCAGAGAGCGCTGCATCTAGGTCGCACGGCTGGTGGGACCACGTTACTACACCCTTTTCTGCAAAGTCTGGTCCCTTCTCGGCAAAGACGCCCCTCGATGTAACGTCTGCTGTAACCCCGATTATGGACGAGTGGTGGAATGATTCAAAGGAGAAAATCGCAGAGGTGCCCACCTCGAGTAGCGCTCAAGTCCAACAAAACGACTTACAGCAGCCTGAAAAGGTTGTCCCTGTCCCAGCCAGTCTTGGGGTCGCAAGAGATACCGGAAATACGTCCGAGAAGGCCCCGATGACTGGAAACAGCATCTCATCTTTTGCAGCTGAGCTCCCACCACCGTATTCGCCCCCGAAGGAGCAAGTCAAATATGGCGTTGTGCTCCCGCCCTCGCAGCTGTTCCCTCAGCAGCCACGCGTGCCATCACGACCATCAACGCCTGGTCTTCCCGGCACAATGACATCCCAGGGCTCGGCAGTTCTGTCGGATGTCCCGCTGACACCTGCGGTGCTCCCAGATCGTGCGCCCGGCAGTCTGCCTGGTGACCACTTCCTCGCCGCCCGCGGTCCTGGCAACGAGACGGAAAGACAAAGACGTCGCCATGAGAAGGAAGATGTGGTTGCTAGAAAGGTCGGCGGCTACTGGAGAGGTCGCGGCTGCATGCCGGAGAACGGTTGCATGGGACGTAGCGGTCGAGAAGGTCGACAGCGTCGTCGTGTCTGGCTGGCAGTCATTGGAGGTGTCCTGGCGCTTATTATCCTCGCCATAGTCTTGGGCGTCGTTCTAACTCACAAGGCAGCACTGGCTGTAGCTCCTGTATCTTCCGCAGCACCTGGAGTGCCTGAAGCGCCAGTGACCACGGAATCACCGGTGGTGGTGGTGGAGCCGCCATCCATCTTTGTGAATGCGACCAACTTTCCTCCGATGCCTACCGGTGTTCTCACCGTGTCCGGCCCGGACAACAGCGTGGCATTCTCGGACTGCATGTATCAAGGAACGCCCAAGACGTCGTGGAGCTGTTCACTTCCCCAAGCCGAGCACGCATCGGTTGCTCCATTTGCCCCGAACCAGCCCGAGTTCATCTTCCAGATCCAGTTCGACAATCGCACTCAGGCCTTGTGGAATGTGCCCGATGGAGCTGATCCCGCGACCACGGGGTTCGCCACCAGCCCGGCCCCGCCAAGTTACCAGGACATGGACTTTCTCGGCAACACTACGGATGGCATCGTTGAGGAGCCGATGGCTGGCGTGGCCACTCCGTTCTACATCAGTCTTCTTCGCTCGGTGAATGATACTGTGGGACCTAGTGTGCTAGCTCGCCGACAGGGCTTCAATAACCAGATTGGTTCTGGTGGTGACAACGGCACAGGCAACTCGGGCATTGCCGACTCGCTGCCCAGGCCTAAGCTCAACCCCGACGGAACTGTTGCAACTCCCCAGCTCTTTCCTCGGCCAATCCAGCAGCCCATTCGTCTTTTTGACCGTGGTCTGCCCACTGAGCACTATGGCTTCTACACATACTTCAACAAGACGATCTTCCTGAACAACAACACCAGCCCCAGTCCATTGGACGTCAATGGTGGCGCCACCCTCAAGGATGCAAACTTCCTCATAGTCTTCAGTCAGGCTCGCTTCCTGGTGCAGATCTGGACCCGCAAAAGCAATAGCACACAGCTCCTCGACAAGACCGCCTCGATCTACTCGACAGGAAAGCCAGGCGCGATGCCGTACCCGGTGACAGTCACCGAGGACATGCATGGCGGCAACCCGAACCTGAAGATTGACTACTACTGGGGTTTGACTCAGGACAAGCACGTCAATACTACGAACGCCAAGCTAATCATCGCGGATCGTGGGTTTGGCGGTACACTCATCAACCCGTTGGCTACACGCGATCCTTCGATGGGCGGTATTGACGGCGGCACGGGCGGCTGCCGATGCGAGTGGGTGAACTTTAAGAAGTGATGTGGCTCATTGGGGTATGAATGGTACGCAGGATAAACGTGGGTGAAGGGTACGAAAGAAATGACGAAATGAGGGTCGGGTATTGTGAGGAACACCTGCTTCCAGGGGTACTAGGAGTTCTGTCTCCTGGTCAAACATCTGGCGCAAAGAGGCGCATCATATTTTGCATTCATATCGTGAAAATCCGTTTCCAGCATACTTCATTTATAAAAAGCATAGACGACACTCGAGATCGAGGTCGTGGTGGTCAGCATACAGGTATAGCATAATAGTCATAGCACTTTTGTCTTTGATAGATGCAATTCCAAGCACTTATGTGGCACTCAGACTTTCTGGCACACTTTCAAGCTACTCGTGACAACGCCGAGTTCCATGCTTGTTGTCACTCTTTCCCACAGACCGATCATCAATGAAGTCATCTGTGCGCCATAACCTCGTGAACACCGAAATGGCCGCATGCTGCAAGCTTCAAGGCCTCACAGGTGAGCTTTGAACTAAAGGGAGCCCGTCTCTGCGTGAAAAAAGTTTGATTTATGTTAATAGTTGACCAAAAACCAAGGGGTTTCGTGCTTCGATGAGGTATGCAGACAGGCTTATGCACACAAGATTCACGAAGATTGAGAGTTTATTTTTGGCATGAATGTGAGGAGACTCGACTATCCGGGATTGAGACCAAAGCAGGAGCGCTCAGTGACAAGCGTCTGCCGTATAGGTCCGATTACGGCTAGTTGTTGTGTGCTGCTATATGAGCCAAGAGTCCTGTGTTATAGTCTTCAAATGGCTATACTAACTAGGAGGTCAGGCACAAACCGTATCCAAATTGATGTCGTCCGGTCTTCTCACGTCAGTGGACTAGAAGAGCACGCTGAACAACCTGGCTATGGTCTCTTCTTGTTTATTGACTGGTGCCTCTTTTGGACAACCATGGGGGTCCCCTGCTCAACATCAGAGTATGCTCAGTTCCCGGGTCCGTCCAGTAATGGGATTCGTGACATGCTGCAGCCAAGAGCTGCGGACATCCCCCCCCCCCACCCCCAACGTCAGCAGGACCCTGAACGTCCTGTCCCGCCCATTGCCTGTTCAGGCTTAGCGCCAAGCAAGTCGTACGCAGACAATGCGCGCACCCAGGAGGACCCTGAAACACTTGTGCAGCTCCGACGCCTTGCCGTTTGCTAGCTCACCCATCCTTCCATCCAGCCATCCCCTTGATAAACTTGCTCATCTTTGCTCATGTGACACGAGCCTCTCCTCTTTCCCCTCACGCCCGTGATACTTATTTCCCCAACACACACGCAGCAACCAGCAGCAACCAGCAGCAACTACGCACCCTCGTGTTGTTTTTTTCTTCTCTCTTTTTTGACACATACAACACCGCAACACTGCATCACAATCACCAGAGAACCACAGCCACACAACAATGGACCACTCCCACATGGACCACGGCGGCATGGACATGGGCCCCAGCGACCGGTGCAATATGAACATGCTATTCACCTGGGACACGACCAACCTGTGCATCGTCTTCCGCCAGTGGCACATCCGCGGCACCGGCTCCCTCGTCGTCTCGCTGCTCGCCATCGTTGCCATCACCGCCGGCTACGAAGGCCTCAGGGCCGTCGCGCGCCGCTATGACGAGCGCACCACCAGACACCCCGATGCTCTGCCCAGTGAGTTGTTTTCCCTTCTTGGATCTGTGAGCCCCCTTCCATTGCCCGGTACCGATAGCATGTTTTCCTTTTTCTTCTTCTTCTCTCACAGATTTATTCCCCCCTTCCCCCCTCCCTATCACACCAGTGTTATTGCCTGACGGGGACATGGCGGGACTCTTTCTTCTTCTACATCTCCATGGTTGAAAGCGGTTACACCTTTTCCACACAAGAAAAAAAAGAGAGAAAGTCCCCAGATTGGCTAAACATTGCACTCTCTGGCAATATGGTGGCTGAGCTCGGAAAGAGAAAGAGGGAAGAGAGTTGTTCCACGAAACCTGCCCCACCTTCCCTCTCTCTCTTTCCATACTCTGCCGCCATATATCAAACCAGAGACTTTCTTCCCCCAAACTCAGGCTTCTTCACTTCTTCTTCCTCAGCGACCCACGATCAGCAGCAGCAACAGCAGCAGCAGCAGCAGGAGCCAGTAACTGAAACAACCCCCTTCCTTACCCCCGCAGGACGCAACAGCAACCCTTTGTCCACCTCGTCCTCGGCGGCGGCGGCGGGGGGCAGCAGCCAGCAGGTCCGCCTCGTCAAATCGGCGCTCTACGGCCTCCAGAACTTCTACGCCTTCATGATCATGCTGCTCTTCATGACGTACAACGGCTGGGTCATGATTGCCGTCGCCGTGGGCGCAGGGGTGGGATACTGGTTCTTTGGGAGCGGTGGGCAGGGTGGGCTCAAGGGTTACAAGGAGACTGCTTGCCATTGATTGCTGGATTCTTTACCTTGGGGCGGGGGGTTTTGGTCTTCTTGGCGTAGAGCGGAGGCGGTTTTGTGTGGTGAGGCTGATGTTGTAGTTTTTGTTTTCTGTTTGTGAGGATTTGATATTGCAGCGCAGGCGAGCGAGTTTGGTTATATCCGAGAGGTCCAGGCAGGAGTAGCCCCAGATGAGTCTATAAATCGGTATATATCTATATATATACACATAGAAACATAATGTGCCTGGCCTTGGGGGGCGTTCACCCCAAGTTACCAAATCACACATACACACACACACACACATCCCCCGCCACTTCTTTGAACATCTCTTTTCAGACCACGTCGTCTCACTCACATCTTCTCATCCTTGACAACCTCTTTGATCCCTTCCTGCCCGATATCGCGCCTCTTCTTCTCCCCGAGCAACCCGGCGTCCTCGAGCTTCGCAATGACCTCCTCGTCGCCGTAGTGCTTATTGTACTCAAACTCGGGCGCAGAACCGTACGCCACGCGCGCGACGTCGACCAGGATCCGGCCCGTCATGCCCCATACCAGGAACCGCTGGTCCTCGTGCAATTCCGCCTGCCCTCCATTCTCGTCGTCCTCCTCATTTTGTCCTGCGCCCACTTTCCCTTCCTGAACAGCAGCAGTAGCAGCAGCAGCAGCAACACCGCCATCAAGCCGATCCGCCATCGCGACCTGTCCCGAGTCCCTAGGCCGGACAACCCGCTGGTCGTTGATGGGGACGTGGAAGTTATGTACCCTCCAGGCCTTCCCGTGCCAGCGCGTCCAGTAGCCGTCGTACCACTGCCCCTTGGGCAGGGGCTTCTCTCCCGCGACAGGTTCCCGGTCCTGCGCGAGGAGGAAGTTGTGCAGCGGTGCGGAGAAGACCGCGGCGACTTCCTTCGCGTCTAAGCGCGGCATCATGGCTTCTTCTACCAGGGTGCTTTGCTGTTCTTGCTGATGTTGCTGCTGATGCTGTGAGTCTGGGGAGGATTTGTCGGACGGTGATGATGGGACTTGTGATGTTGTTGAGGAAGCAGCACTGGGGTTTGGTATGTCGTCGGCGTGGAGGAAGACGACACATGGCCGGACTGCGACTTCGGTGCGGGCTAGGCTGCACGGGAGCTCGCAGAGGGCTTCTATGCGGAAAGGGCTGGGGAGCTTGGCCTCGTCTATAGGGAGGCCGATTTCTTCCCAGGCTTCGCGACGCGCTATTTGGTCTGTATCTCAAGATCAGCTTATGTTCTTGGGTTTTTGAGGTAGCAGGGCGCGCACTCACAGCCAGTCTCACCCAGTGTATCCGCCTTGCCGCCAGGGAGCGCCGCATGTCCTATTTTCGCGTCAGCAATTTAGCTGTACCCTCCTCCTTTTATCTTGACCTCTCTTTCTCTCCACTTTCATAACAACAACACCGGCGATCCAACAGTCCGCGGGGGTCGGCCAGAAATCACAGGGTAAAATCGGAGAACCTACCAGAGAAACTCCTCAGACTAGCAGCCCGCATGGTGATGACGACCCTCAGATCCCCGCGGCGGTCGGCGTAGAGCAGCACGAGCACCGCAGCGCGGCGGGTCACCGGGAGGCGGTCCCACGTGGGGAAGGCGGGCGGCTTATAGGCGCGGAGGCGCGCTATGGCGGCCTTTGAGCGGATTAGCATTTCTTCTTCTTCTTCTTCTTCTTCTTCTTCTTCTTCTTCTTCTTCTTCTTCTTCTTCTTCTTCTTCTTCTTCTTCTTCTTCTTCTTCTTCTTCTTCTTCTTCTGTTCCTGTGTTTTGAGTGGAGGCGATTTCGTCTATATGCGTGCAAGAAAGAGAGAAAGAGAGTGTGTGCATATGTATATGTGTATGGCCTGGTTATGTTTGGGAAAGTTCCGTCCTACAAGGCGGTGGGATCTTGCAGTGCACAGCTTTGACGGCCGTCGCTTTTGTGGGTTTGCAGAGAGTTTGTCAGAAGCCCTGATCACTTCCCATGGAGGCGTGAATTGAACCTAGAACAGAACGAATGGCGTGGTGTTGCGATCGCAGAGGTCTCGATCTCCAAATTGGCCAATGCAGGCGCAGCGGAGTCTCGAGGTTGTATCCCAAGACAATACGGAGCCGCACCATTCAAGGCACTTGCTGGTAGAGCCGGGAGGACACTTATTCTTGACAATACAAAAACGAGAGTTGCCGAGTGCCTTGTTGTTGTTGTCGTCGTCGTCGTCGTCGTCTACACAGAGACCCCAACCAAAGCTCCCCCACAGAAGCAGTCGTACCCAATGACGAAATAAAGTGGACATGGAACTTACGGCCGAGACGGGACTAAGTGGGGCCATGGCCTCTGGGTCCCAGTACGAAGTCGCTCCTTGTCCTCCTGCCCCTTCTTCTTCTTCTTCTTCTTCTTCTTCTTCTTGGACGCCCGCGGCGGGAACAGCACTGTCAGATACTGGTTCTGTAGCTGCCTGACTTATGTTGACGCCGGTACTGGTGGTGGTGGTGGTGGTGGTCGCGGTCGCGGTCGTCGAGGGCGGGCTTGTGGTGGTATCCGCGCCAGCAGAAGTGACAGTCCGCCGGGCCCGGAGGTTGTACCGCGGCTGTATTGCCTCTCCACCGCCTCCAGTCTCTTGGGGGTCGGTAACCTCCTCGTTGCCGTCGTTATCGTGCTGGAGGTCGTTATTATCGATGATTCCTGCCTGCTCGTTATTGAGTTCCTCCAACTTGTTGATATTGCCAGGGGCTGATGACATCACAGCCTCGTCGTATTGCCTTTCGCTAAGGGGAAGGGGGAATAAACAGAGAGGGATATGTATATATATATATGTGTGTGTGTATATGGGGAAGCCGGCGGCGGCGGATGGGGATTTGGAGAAAGTGCCACGGCAATTTGGGGGGGATTGTCAAAGTGTGGTAGGTGTCTGGGAGCCGAGGATGCGTCTCGTTCAGGCTTGGGCCGGGCTAAAGAGCTTGAGCGCGGGGCCGTCTCCGGGGTTCGGAGGCGTGCTTACCTGCAATCTGGGGTCCGGCTTTCACAGTCCCACAACCCAGCTCTTCCCTGCCAGCGATCTTGGTCCGGACGTTCCACAGCGAGGCCTTGGAATCACATTGGTTCTAATAGCGGTGCAGTCTGAATGGAACCCTGATTGAGAATTATGAAAACCTACACATTCATCAACTTTCCCTGCCGTGGCCACATGCTCAATACGCTGAGAGCATGCTTCTTCCTACGTACCCGAGAGACCAGCTAACACACTTCCCTGCCCAATCCGGGCTCCAAGACTCGACGTATATAGCTCAATCTTTTCAACCCTAAAAAAAAAAAGTCGGCGGTGATTCGGTGACCACATACATGTTGAACCGACTTTGATTGTGCCGCTCACACAGCGTTCTGCCCCAGCTTCGCATCAGTCGTCCCAGACTTGACCAGCTTCCGCAATGCCTCCCTATCCTTGCTCTCCTTCCTTTCCTTCTTGCTATCATCCGCAAACCCTACTAGGCTCAGGCTCCTCTTTGCTTTCAACAGAATCGTCTTCACCCTGCTCGACGCCGGCGCCGAGGTCGTCCGTCTCGGCTGTGAACTCGGCGATCCCGACTCGCATATCGTCGTCGCTCGCCTGGCGCTCATCGCCGCAACTTGGGGAATACTTGGTGCGGGTCGGTATCTGGTAGTGTCGATGGTCGGGATAATCTCCTTGACGTCTGAGCCCATGCTCATTCTGATCGATGATCGGCGCAGCGTTTGTGTAAAATCGCCCAAGCCGGAGAAGCGCTTCAAGTACAAGCTTTCCTTGCGCCGCCGCCCGATGTACGGGTTGTACTCGTCGTCATCGTCGTCGTCGTTGTCCTCAAAGACGCTCTTTTGCGACATGACCGACAGGTGCCGTGCTGAGCTCGGATATGGCGTCTTGACATAGCTGTCGGCCAGCGCACGTTCGTATAGTTTGAGTGGTGGCGGGGCCGGAGCGCGACGGGCGGTTGTCCGGTTCCCGAATGTGTTAGATGCCGGCGGCCCAGCGAACGTGATGGCTGGCTGTTCCCCAGACGTTTGATTGATGCCAAGCCCCTTTGGAGTGTTCTCGAAACAAGAAACATTGCTCATCTTGTTACTCGCCCCTTGACGACCCTGGGTCATCAACGTAAACGTCTTAGGTCGTGAGTTCTCCTTTCCCTTTGGAATCTCGGCGGTGCCCTCATGAAAGTCATTACTTCTTCGAGAGGGCCATGACGAGAAGTTATACGCATCAGAGCCCGAACTTGTAAACATACTGTATATAGGTGCGCACAATTCGGGGCTGCGTTCTGGCGGTCCTACTGGAGTGACAGGACTACTGGATTCGCCGGAGTCTTCTTCTTCTTCGTCTTCTTCTTCGTCGATATCGCAACAGTATTCAGGATGGACTGGTGGAAGAATCCTGGATACGTCCATACCATAGCGGTTCGGGTTCTGTCTAGACATCAGGTCGACATTGATGTCGTCTACCGTGGATTTGCAGCTCGCAACATCGTCTGAGTAGATTGACGAAGTGTATGAGATTGGCCGCGGCGGTAGAGGCTTCTGCAAATTCAGAGGAGTTCTTGGTGCATCCAACGATACATCCTGTGCTTCGTAGGTCGGCGACCACCCCTTCTGGCGCAATGTCGACCGTCTTACTGGTAAATTTGAAGCCATCGGGGGGCTCGAAACGGTTTGTTAGCAGCTGTAACTGGGTGGAGCGAATGTCTGGGTCAACCAGTCGCTGGAGGGGCTCATGCCATGATACATGTATAAGAAAGCGCCCACAGACAAAGAGAATGAGGCAATCGTCAGACATTTGAGTTTGTGTTGGACAGTGACTGTTTCCGGACACAAGCGTCCTGTCACGTCCGTTGCTACCATGCGAGCATGGTTCTTTCTTACGCCACCAACAGGTCGCGCGGCTGCCAAGAACCTATCACCAACAAGTGTAGCACAGCATAGTTCAGCGAGCCCGGGACGATCCATCCAGGGTCCGTCAGTGACAACTAACACGCGCTAGAAGAGCTTGCCTTCGTGACCGGGACATGCCATTTCGGCAGCCGGGTTGGGTGCATACATTGCCATGGACTCCATGAAGGTCACTGATCCGAGATTGATGGCTCGAGGCCGTAGGCTTCTGCCTTGACAGACCATCTCACCTCCTGGACATCGCGGCGAGTCTTTCCGAGCTGTGTATCAGCGTGATTGCACACGATGACTTACGCAGCCTTCGTCGTGGGCGTGTCTAGGGCTGTGGAAGAAGGAAGGTTCTCTGCGTGTCTGCCATGAAAAGTGGCGGCAGTGTATAAGGTTTCAGGTGAGACATGTGTTATACCAAGGTCGACACGCAGAGCCATCGTAGACTCATCCAGCCCGGCATACTGTGGAGCCTACGCGGAATCCCTCGGTGGTGGGTGCTGTCCAGAATCGCCAGTTGCTCATTACACGAAATGCTGGAATGTGACATAGATCCGCTCTGTAGTTGTGCGGCACTGAAGAATTTTGTTTGCGTGGATGAATGCTTGAAGCCCACCAAGTGGCATGAGTGGCTGTCGCAAGTACAACAAGCCTTGTGCCCGGTCTTAAGGTTGACTTTATGACGAGTGCCCGAGAGCCTCGACTCATGCGAAAGTTTGCCATCAGCTTCCATTAGGGGAACCGCCTGCGGACATAACCTTGTGACTTTAGATCGCCAACAAAAGTGAGACACCGGTCCGACGATTGTAGATGTAGGCTCTGGGTATTTTCAACGAGGCATCATGGGCAGGCAGACGAGGCAGGCTCTACAGGATGTCGTTGTGGCGCATGGGCAATGCTTATGTAAAGTGAGGACATGGACGACGGAGCCCTCCATTGGCTCCACACAACGAATTGCGATCTTAATCACTGCGAGTCGACTGAGATCTAGCTCTAATAGTCGATGATCTGATCTGATCTCCTTGGTGGGATGGTGATAGGTACGTAACGTCATGCCTCGCGGATGGGACGTACTTGTTGACATTGCTGCTGCAGCGCGTCCACTACTTCACCATAGTCACTGTCGATAGTCGATGCGCTGAAGCAGCCTCGTCCTGTTCACTGGGTTCCGGCGTGCAGGTTGCCGGTAATCCCTTGTCTACCAGGCGTATTAGGTGCCGTGCCCAAAGGGGTCCCAAAGGGGGAATGCCATGCTTTATGGTGGCTTTGCTGCATCTTGATCGGTCTATCGGGTGCCCTACAAAACCAAGCCTGGGAAGGTGCGGGGACTGTGGGGGGACTGTCGGGTCTTTGCAGCAGTCAAATGGTGATAACTTTGTGCACTTAATACCCTTTGGTACTCAAGTTAAGTATGCATGCGTGCTTGGTTGATCAACGCATGACCCATCGTCCGGGCGCAGCTGCTCGTTCCATTGTATGGGGACAGGCCAGTCCCTGACGCAACAGAGACCCCAACCAGGCCGGGCAGCCAATGACGTGCGGTCGGTCTCGTGTCTCGGGGTCGGGGCAGCATCACAGGGCTGCTGCCAGCCAGGTGACCCTGCCCGGTCTGGAGCAGAGGATGACTTGCGCCTGGCCGGATGATATCGCAGTGATGGCACTGCTGTGCTCGTCGGGTCGGAGGGTCTGCGCAGCATGCTGGCATGTGTCATCTTCGTATCATGCCTCGACAGGCTGGTGAGGAGCATGACGGGGCCAGAAGGAGCTGTCCATGTCAGGTGTTGTTGCTCCTCGATGACTTGAGCATCGAGGATCGACGACGACCATGGGTGGCTGTCACACAGTCCGTGCTGGACACTGGGCTGCGCCATCCAGTTCCGCGCAGCCTTCACAGTGCCAACCTGAGCCTGCACCTAACTTGGAGCTGGAGCTCAAGACCCACCTGCTCCAGGCAGGCAGACCGGCAGGCAGGCAACCACCCCCCGGCTTCATAGGCTATGCCCGCCGTTGCAAGCTGTAGCTTGCCCTGGCAGGCCCAGCCATGGAAGCAGCAGAAGCGCAGCATCATCGAGCACCTGCACCTGCACCGCCGCCGCCGTTGCCCGGTGTGACTTGCGCGACATCGCCTTCTCGTGATCCCCCCCATCGTCCCCGTCCGGCATATACCCTCTCGCTGCCCGCCCAATTTCTGCTTCCAGGCTGCAGTTGCTCCCCCAGTACGCGTTCCCCCGCCTTGCCATACACGTCGCGCCTCCCGACGTCGTTGCACAGTTGCGCCGCGTCCGCAGACATAGATTCACACTATCAACATCGCTGCCTTGGGACTTCACATCACCACTGCCACTATCGCCACACGCTGATCCACCCAACGCGTCCCAAGCTCTTGCCTCGGCCGTTTTGAACCTTCACAGTTGCCATGGCGCCCCGGGAGAAGAGCCAATTGAAGCGTGGCCGTGTGAGCTCTCCCCGCGCATCTCATCCGTGCCAGCCACGACAAATCTTGCTGATCAATCATCAAACAGGAGTCCGCTGGTAGCCACGACGACGACCTTACCAAGAAGCCCCGCCGTTCTGAGCGGATATCACACACCACCACCACCACCACCACCACCAACAACAAGACCGACGAACACCTCAAGACCCCCGTCACTCAAAACAGGCAGAAATTACCATCTCCCGTCACAAACCTTGAGTCGTCCGGCGAATTACAGAAGGAGGGTACTGTAGAGCCACCGGAGGGTCGTCCAAGTCAAATCACACACCAGTCACCAGAAGAGCCTGTCTCCCAGTATGGCTTCTCCTCGCCACCCCAGGATACACAAGCGTTTCCAGCCTCACAGTTTGTAGACCCTGACGCTGCATTGTGCGAAGAGGTAGCAGATGAGGGCAAAGAAGGGGTCTGGGGCTACTTACTACCATTAGACACACGTTACGGACGTTGCATCGTGCTCAAGAAACGCTCTAGCTGCCCACTCCCAGAAACGGTTGGGTTGACGAAGACGGTCAAGCAGAGCGCCGACAAGAGCCCTTTGCCGGAGGAGGTCACCTACGAGAAGTCAAAAATCGGAGGAATCCCCGCTGGCGGCTACTTGATCGGGCGACACCCAGAGTGCGGTAAGATCTCAGCCTACCACCAGAACATACGATCGCCATAGCTTGCTGACAGTCATGGGCACAGATGTCGTGGTGGATGATCCAGTTGTCTCAAATCGGCACTGCCTGCTATTCACCGAGAACAAAGGCAAGGACACTGTCACCGTGTTAGAGGACCTATCCAGCAATGGCACGTTTGTCAACGAGGCCATTGTAGGGAGGAATCAGCGTCGTGAGTTGCAAGAACTCGACGAGATCGCTGTCAATGACAAAACCCGCTTCATCTTCCGTTACCCGAGGAGCCGTTCATCATCTGGGTTCCTCCAGCAGTACACGCTACTGGAGCGTCTCGGAAAAGGCCATTTCGCGGAAGTGTTCTTGTGCGTCGAGAAGTCTACAGGACAACGCTTCGCAGTGAAGGTGTTTGCCAAAACGCCTGGTATGGAGGACCGGTCCAAGACCGATGGCCTTCAACAAGAGATTGCCGTCCTCATGAGCGTCGCACACCCGAACGTCCTCTGTCTCAAGGACACTTTCAACGAGAAGAAAGCTGTCTACCTTGTTTTGGAATTGGCGCCAGAAGGCGAGCTCTTCAACCACATCGTGATGAAGCAGAAACTGAGCGAAGATTCTACCCGGTTCCTGTTTAAGCAACTTTTCCAGGGCATTAAATACCTGGTAAGTAAAATGCCATACCGTATCCCGTGGCCAGAATGCTAATATCTTCCACCACTGCTAGCATGACCGGAATATCGTTCACCGCGATATTAAGCCTGAGAATATTCTACTCGTAGACAAGGACCTACACGTCAAATTGGCTGATTTTGGCTTGGCTAAGATCATTGGAGAAGAGTCCTTCACGACAACTCTGTGTGGCACACCGAGCTACGTCGCGCCTGAAATTCTAGCTGAGGGCCGGCATAGAAAGTACACAAAAGCTGTTGACGTATGGTCCTTGGGTGTGGTGCTCTACATCTGCCTCTGCGGGTTCCCACCGTTCTCAGATGAGCTCTACTCGAGAGAGTTCCCGTACACTCTTTCGCAGCAGATCAAGCACGGCCGCTTCGATTACCCGTCACCATACTGGGATTCGGTCGGCGATCCAGCCCTTGACTTGATTGATTGCATGCTTGTTGTCGACCCGGAAAAGCGCTATACCATCGACCAGTGCCTGATGCATCCATGGCTGACTCAAAAGACTCCTGGAGTCGCAGACAGCACTGATGGTCTTGTAGCTGGGATTGGAGGTCTTGAGGTTCACCGTCGCGGTGTTGCTCGCGAGCGGACGCTTTTGAGCTCAATCAACTCGGTCCAAATCACACGGGAGATCGACTTGCCAAAATCTGGCCAGCTCAAAGTATACAAGAAGAACCCAAGTGCAGCCGACAAAACAAGTCTCACACCTAATGAGGCACGCCCTGATGACAAACGGGGCGCGCAAGAGTTCATGGAGATGGGCGGCAAGGGTGACCAGCAGCTGTTTGGAGATGATGCAACCAGCTTCTATACCAAGGATGAGGCTGAGCAGGCCAAGGCACAGACAACGAACAACGACGCATGAACGAAGAAGTGGAAGGAGTATCTTGTACCTTGTCTACCTTGGGAATTTGCAGGGGTGTGCAGGCGCACGAATATATTGGCTTTCGTGGAAAGCCTGTCTCCATTTTCTCCAGTATCGAGGGATATGTCAGGATGAGGCTGTTTCTGGTTCTACGGCACAAAACTTGGGAGTTGTAATGGGTTATCTTCTGACGACATACACATTTTCATGCAATCGCAGACAGGTGCCTCTCTAACGTGTCAAGTGCCGATTATCATTAATGACTTATGTATGTGTGCACTGTATCAGTGCTCTAGTCCATGCGCTTTTGATTTGCAATCAAAATGCTGTCCTGTCCTAGCGTGTCGCTACTGCGCGTCATGAGCTGTGCTGGTGTTCGCGCAGACAAATGCGGCGATGGAGGGTCCGTGTGCGCCCTGGCATATGCGAGCGGGAGGCAGAACGAGTCCGCTGAGGACGGCATACGTAGCCAATCTGTCCCTAGCAAGATTCGATCTGCCCTACTTCGCCACCGGCTCGAGGTAGTAGGCATGATAGGTAGCTGCTAGCTAGTATAGGTCGAGTTGCGCCGTGTGAGTTTTTGGGCTGCTGGCGAAAGCATCAGCGACGGCGAGGAGGCCGTGGATGATATAGTTGAGGAAGTCGATCTCCGACGTATCTATCGCTCGGCAATTGGCGTCCTAGCTAATCGACCCCCAGCGCTGATACGCTTCTGCAGACGGTCCTTATCACGTGATGGCTGCCGCTCACTGGCACTGGGACTTAGTGTGTTGGTTGTAGAGCTCCCAACCGCATCCACAAGTGCCACGCGACCGCGTTTCTGCTCAACGAAAGCCTGGGCGCTCCTGCTTAGGGGAAACGCCGGTAGTGACGCGGGGAGCTCAGCACCATTCTGCAGCAGCATTTCTGCAACGGGAAATGGAACAGGCTTTTCCGGCGGCGCGGATGTAGATGTAGTAGTTCCTGGTGAGGGCGAGGCTGGGTCCGCTGCTGCAAGTGCAAGATATACTGGGTGTGTACCACGCACCTTGTCCAGCACATTTGGGTTGGCTCCAAGCGCTAACGCGTAGATGACCTGCTGGATTTCGTTGCGTTTGATGGCTGCCAGAAGTGTCTCGTCTGGGCTAGGATAGCGCGATAGGGTTGATGATATAGGCTCAACGAAAGCGCGGTCAACATACTTCGCAGTGATGAACTTGAGACGCTGCTCTCGCGTAGCTTGCGGGCCAGGCTTGACATCGCTCTCCAGCTTTGCCTCCCATATCATGTTCGATACTCTGTTACCTACTAGCAGTAGCAACTCGATGATATCGGCTGTGAATGAGGTGATGTCCAGCGTGAGAGATCGAACCTTGCTGATGTGTGTCCCAAGAGACCGGTGGATACCGCTGCACTCGATGCATAGGATGATTGCCAGATTAATCGAGACCCACTCGACCTTCGAGGAGCTGCCACAGTCTGCACACCAACAGTTGCCCTGATCGTTGTCGCGTAACATTTGTAGAAGCTTGTCGGGGTTTTCGTCGTAGCTGTTGCTAACTGGTCGCATGCCAGCAGGCTTGGCGCCCACAGTTGTGCGGCGCGAAGCATACGCAGGGGCTGTGGAGTGTCCGCCATGCGACCCATGGTTCAATGAGATACTCTTTCCGGTCAGAATCGACCCGATGTCCCTTTTAAGGCTCGATGATCCTGCTGTTGATGGCGTGGAGGGGCTTTCCTTCAGACCGCGTTCTACAGCACTCTGTAAAGCATTGTTGATGGACAAGATCCAGTTGGCCATATCTTCGTCAGTTGTGGCTTGGTAGACCCGCTTGAAATGCGGAGTGATCACCTCGAAACAGAATCTGCGCTCAGCATTCCTGGCTTCACGCACAGAGGCCATGCGCAGATCAATCGGGTCCATGTGCAGATCCAGCTTCTGTTTCCAGTTACTATACTCAGATAGGCGGCCTCCGTCGAGGACCACCCAGAACCTTGAGTGGTGTCAGTATACACAATCCATATCATCAGCACTGGTCTAGAGTTACTTACTTGTGCCAGCCCTGCTTGTTGAGTGAAAGAGGGTCCACGTGCGCGCCAGGACGATTGAGTGCCCACAGCAAACCCTCTTTGCGATGCGAAGAGCTCTTGTCCACGAGAGTCGTTTGCGACATGTCTCTCTCTTCGAGATCCCTGATGCCTCTAAATTTGGATGTCGCAGCAGGGCTAGTGCTGTGGCCCATGCTGCCAGGGGATCTCGAAAGCTCAATGCCTGCGGCTGCTATCGAGCCGGAATTGCTCGAGCTCACACCTCGAAGTTGCGAGCCAGTGCTGTCCGCACGTCCAAGTTCCGTATCTGAATTTGCTTGGTAGCCATTGGAGGAGGGTACGGGGATCGGGTTTGAACCCGGAAACGCGGCTTCACCCTCGCCCTGAGTGCCGTTACTCTTCTCTAGCACCCGTCGCTTCTCTTCTCTTTCCCGCCTTTGGTATTGGAATTCCTTGTCGGCTTCAGTCACCTCGGACGACAGTGCTTCAAGCTGCGGCAGAAGTTCGTCGACTTTCTTCGCGGCGCGGAGGAAGGATTGCGCCTGCGTATTGGCGTACTTAGTGAGATGCGATAGTACTTCTTGTTCCTTCCGACCCCCATGGAGATCCTGCATGAACGAGGAATAATCAAATCGCTTCAACTCAAAGTTACGCCGCTTGTTCTGGTACTTGGAATCGCTATCCGCAATCTTCTTCGTCTTGATCGGATCTGTTCGCTGACCCAGATACCGTGAAACATAAGCATAATACTCTTTGCTTTCTTCTTCAAAATCGCGCTTCTTCGCCTCGGCTTGTTTGATATCGAATACGTATACTTTGCTGATCGGGTCAATGATGATCTTCTGCATGTTTACGGTGTTCTGCCGTTCGTAAGCTAGAATTTCGCGGGCGATCTTGTCGAAATAGTGCTCCAGCGCAGGTCGTACGGCGTTGGCGTTGGTGGCCGAAGCTTCCCGGAGAGCATCAATGAAACTGACAAAAGCATCGTTCGCTTCGTTCTGTGCCGTTTGAGCTTGCTCCGCCTTCTTCAGTACTTTCTTCATTTGGGTTCTCATATTTCCGGTCTTCTGTTCGAGTGCTTTCATAGTGGCGCGGAAGACGGGCCCATCGTCACTCAGATTCAAGTCTTCTGCAGGTCGAGGACACGAAACGTCCACCTTCACCGACTCTCTTTGCGCCTGTGATCCTAATGACATAGCGGGCGATGGCTCTGGTGGGGGTAGCATCGGCGACGGCGGTTCTTCTATTTCGCTGATGCGAGATTCGACTGATTGCGCTGAAGCGACTCGTATCTTAGGCGGCACTGCGAGCTGGAAAACGGGCGAAGGTGAATTAGGCTGGCTCAGGTAGTTGCCGTTTCCTAGCAGGACAAAGAATGTTAGACATAGTGGCGGCTAACTTCTGTAAGGCTAGACTTACCAGCAACCCAGAATGAGAAGCTCGCTAGAGTGACTAGCCGATGGCCTCTCTGATCGTACTCGACGAACTGCACAGCATTAGTTTTGGTAGCCAAAGTGTGCGAAACCACTGGATTGTGGCTGGGATCTCACGCTGCAAGAATTTCTCCAGCCATTCCCTTTGTCTTCGGCAGGCTTTGGCGGTTTCCACTTCCATGACCAGTCGAACGTAACCGAGGGACTTCCGCCAGTGCTGAAATCACCAACAAGCTCGACGTTCGAGTTCTTGTGTAGGTTAGGATCGGCGTGGAACTCCCTGGTCACAAGGTTGTCGACTTCGCGCTGGGTTGAGGCATACACGTATGTCAAACCGTTGATCAGTGTGTCGGCGCCAGCAGCATCCTGACGGACTGCAAACGTGAATGTGAAGATGAGCTCATCGTCGCTGCTGAGCTTCAGGAGGAAGCCTGGAGTCGCACCCGGATCGGGATCCTAGGCCAAATCAGCTAATGCTTCCTTGTATACCCAATCTCGTGCGGATATCAACTAACCTGCACAAACTCTACCGGCGAAGCATCGCCAAGTGGTCTGGAAGCGGATACCCGAGTTGGAGGGAACGCGTTCGGGTAGACAGCGACGGAAGTGCGCTTCCTCGCATTGGTGATAACCAATGATGAGATAGAGACTACATGGGACAGTGAGCGATACCGGTGCATACAGGGGGGAAGCGCTGGGAAGACTAACGCCGATTTGGATCTCGAAGACAGAGGGCAGAGCCGTCTTCAGGTCGGCTGCTGACGTTACCCATTGTACCGAGGTCGCACGCCGAAGCCCACGCGGTTCATCAGTCCAAGTCTTGATAGTCACCGAGTTCGGTTGAGGGCGAAGTGGTGGGGTCCCGTTTTGCGAGCAATACGTGCGGGCGGCAGTGTCCGAAAGCTCGAGGGCGCAGTCTGACGTGCGAACGTAGAGATGTCGCAAGAGCAATATATGTAGCCTGCTTTCGAATGGATGCTCAGGAATGTCGAGAACGTCGGTGCCTTGTGGCTGTACAGATTGCACTACTCAAACAAGCATGACGGCCGATACGAGGTTGAGAGAGCCGCGACGAGATGCTGCGGACGCTGCGCAGTCGGAAAGAGCAAGTATGTATGCCTGGCGTGGATGTGCGTTGAACGAGGTGGCAGCGACTGCCTTGTGGTCGGAAGTGGAAGGCTGCTGTGCACGATCGAGAGCAGGCGGGAGCGGATCGAGTCGTGCGTGCAATGTCTGTACCAGCTTGCGAGCTGGCGCGGTTACGAGAATTGGCTGTCGCGATGGAGAAGGAGCGATACGGCTAAGTAGGCAGTAGTGGGTGGTCGTCGTTGTGGGATGTGGGAGAAAGACCGTAGCGAAACTGGCGCAACGTTGGATTCGAGCAAGGGGATCGGAGGATGGATCTAGATAGCAGGCGACAGCGGCATCGAGAGCAGCAGGCCGATGGCGTGGATAGCAGCGAGGGTTTCCAGAGAGCAGAGTAGAGTCGCGGCAAGGGCAGTGCCTCGAGTGTCTTTAGTGTACAGTAGAGCTGGTGGGGTGCGGGTGCAAGTGGTCGAGGTGGTGGAGAGAAAGAGGGGGTCGCTGTACTTGGCTGGAGACTGCCCAGGTGGATTCACAGATGGCCACCTGCATGGCCGGGGCGAGCATACCCTTGCGCGGTGGCTGCAATTGGCGTCAGTGACACCTGCACCACAGCAGGCTCAGCAGGCGAGGCATGCTCAGCAGGCACCGGAAGCGCAGCGCCCACTGCTCAAGCAGAAGCAGGGCGGCGACCAGGTCCAAGGATTCCCAGGTCGTGCTGGTGGGCCTCACAGCGATCAGCTGCAACTTCCAAACGTTCTGCCCCAGTCACGGTCCATCATTGCCTCTTCTGCTCGTCTTGTCCTTGCCATGTTCTTCCAGCTCCGATCTGCCTGCTCAGCCGCCTTTGCAACCATCATCCATCCGCTCGACTCGAGACGATTCCCGGCGGGCGCACTGCAACATAACAAGCTTTGCTGCGGGCGATGTGTGACGACAGGGACGAGACGGACTGGCCACTGCAGCAAGGGTAAATAGGCAGACCCACACGCGCGGCGATGGAATGCTGGAGTGCTGGGGTTTGTGTGCCATGCAGATTGCGAGACCCTGCCGCTGGATGTTGGCCAAAGAGAGCCTGCGTTCTTGGCTTGGCCGCCTAACCAGCCTGGCTGTCGCCTTTCTTTGGGCTACTTTGGGTAATGCCATTGCGTTACGAGCCATGACCACCGCAATGTTCGCAGCTTGCAGGTGATGGCGGGCGCTTGCAACTCACAAGCAGGGCAGATCACATGGCCAAACATAAGGTACGGGACACAGGTAGAGCCGTAAGTCCTACATAATCACAAGCTCGATAGTGGCGTTCAACAGTGTGCTTAAAAGTACTTATAGGATCTCAAGGATCCATAGGGCCCATATGGTACTTGTTTAGTACAACAGGAAGGTGACGTGACCTCTCTCAGCCTCCAAACCTCTGTTCCGAGTGCCTACATGTTAGTTTGTCTAAACCTCTAGGAGTCTCAACCTCTGCATCTCTTCTGATCTACTCTTCCGGCCGCCACCAGAGGTCGATAAGTGGCCGCGGTTTCGTACACAAAGAGTTTAGACACTTCTCGTTAGCCCTGAAAGCTGCTGTAATTCATGTTGAGCAGCCCTGGGACGTTTCACAAGAGCTCGCTTTGTGTCAAGGTCTTTGTGCATGTTGCCATTGCACGTGCTCCAATGTGATCCCAACCTTCGACTTACACGAGCGAAGATCATGGCCACAATTGGCACGTGCGGAATCCATCTGTTCCACTTCTTCAACATGGCTTGAGATCGGGCGAGCCGTAATGGAGCTGCCAAGCACGTGGATGGTAAGGGATGACTCAGGCGTGTGCTCAGGGACGACAGTGGTGTAGGGGCCCTCTAGGCTTTAGCCAAAAGTCTCAGTACCTTGGTCTCTGGTTTTTAGGATAAATTAATCCAGAGTTGCCCCTATCATTGCAGCAGTGGAATAGCTAGATCAGAAGCGCAAAGGTCTGGAAGCATAAAGGTCTGGAAGCACAAAGGTCTGGAAGCACAAAGGTCTAGACGTTCAAATGGGTATCACAGGAGTTTGACGATCCTGGGGCCCACGCTGACTTCGTAGTGATGATTTTTGCCGCCCGTTGATTACGTACTATGAGCTAGCCATCAGTCTGCCATCGTCCTAATGCCCATCGAAGAGCGTCGAAGATCAGGCGCTCGAGGCTGTGAGGCGGCGAACTTGGCACAAGCATCACTGAGCTCGCAAACCTAAACGTTTGTGCTTGTGCCAGTTTTGCTAGCGTTAGCGGTATCTGGTGACAAGGCCTATATGACGGTGGTCCCGTGGTTGATTAATTGCCTGGAGGCGTGGTGCGACACTTGACCGGGGGCTCATTGCGTTTGCACCCGATCATCGCAAATTGAACTTGGGATACGAAAAGGCCCAAGCATTGGCATTGGCTGCCTGCCCAGCTGTGGTTCGTGGCCGCCTGGAGCTCGGGTTGAGATTGGTGGCAGAGCACTGGGATGGTGGATTGATGACTGCCGTTCGAATCCACGCTATCTTTAGCATGTTGCAACCTGTACGTACACTTGATTAGTGCAAGTACCGAGCGTGGCTTGAGCAACTCGGGACAAGCTTGGAAGCTTGGCTGCCCGCGACCATAACGTCATCCGCCAAAACTGCAAGAGCCAGCGGCCGTACAGTCTAGCTCTAAGGGTCCTGGAGCTGACATCTGGCCCATGTCAGTACCGGTATGGCAGATCCACCGCATGCAATGGTTCAGAGTTCGTCCATACCTTGCTTTACGCTATGCAAGTTGTCCGATAGTGCAGTCCTGTAGCCGCCAGCCGGCAGAGAATTGTGAGCTGTAACTGATTGTGCTTGCCGTGTCCTAGCCGGCAAGTGGGCAATGAGCAGTGGTGACACCAAATCAACCGCGCCTGCGCACGCCCCGCTTGGGCGCCCCCTGATTTCCCCAGCATGCGACATTGTGACGGCCCAGTGTGTGTCGCCTAGAGCTGCTACAGTAGTGTGTTGTACGTACCAAGGTTGGCAGCGTTTGACATCTGCCCGGAAGCATGCTCTTCTACAACTACACCAACCCCTCGCCTGCCACTCAACACAAGAGCGACCTCTCTGCACATCTCAGGGGCGCATCCTCATTGCGAGTCCCTTCGTCGCAGTCTGCTTCGCCAGAGCGCTACGGGCGTTTACAGCACCGCCTCCTTGCTTGACCGCCATCCCCCTTGCGTTGGTGGCCCTTGGACTCCCGAATTAGGGCCCCTCCGCCTAGCGACGCCCGATCCCTGCGCATCAAACCCACTGACGTCGCCTCGTCTGTCGACACCGTTGCGCTTGCCGGCACCACCACGTTCCTTTGCTGCAGCCATTCTGCAGCGGCGTCGAGGCCGAGACAGTCCTCCACGCCGCACCGCCATGAGTCTCGCAGCTCCCTAGACTCATCCACACGACGTTTACTCCAGCACCGGCCGTGCAGACCCCGCCCGTCAACCCTCCACGATGTCGGCCTCGTCGAGACGATCCATGCAGCCGCAGCCCATCAACCGGCGCCTCAACAGTGTCCAGCAGAGTGCCCGTCGGGACAGGTCGAACTCGGCACCAGCACGGCAGGTTGCCGTCAGCTATGATGATGCCTACACTTATGCCTTGAGAGTCGCCTATCTGCACTACCTGCTCCAGCCCAAGACGAAGCGGAAGCAATGGGTACCGGCGCCGAAGCCGCCACAGCGGACACACACGACCAACATCGGCGATCTCGTCAAGGAATTCGTCCCCGGTAACTCGAGCAGTGTCAAGCTTCCCCATGGCATCCAGAAAGGTCTCGAAAAGCGCATGCAAGGCGTCATCACTGGGCAGGAGAGACTGCCCGGCTACAACGACCCAGCTGTCAAGAAGACGTTTGCTCAGGCATATACGGCATTTACCGAGTCTGGCTTCCGGAAGAGCATCGAAAAGGATCGCAAGGCAGAACCCCTGGTGCTCATGTTCTACTCGTCGGCCACAAAGGCCTGTATGATGGGTCACACCGCAGGGGACGATTCTTGGAAACACTTGGTCGATCGGCATCTTGCCTTATTCGTCCGCATGCTGAGCAGCCTACTGAAGGATCAGGGCTATGAGCAGTCCAAGCCAGAGCTGATGAGCAGGCTGACTACGCTTGAGAACAAGTTGCTGACCAACGATCAGAATCTTTCAATTGCCAGCGAAAGCAATGCTGGTACAACGATTGAGGTAACCGCTCCACTCAGCTATGATGTCAAGGACATGCCTTTGGTCCAAGTGGTTGCTCAGATCTTTGGCTTGTCACATTCGGATGTTCAGGGTCACATCGATGCGCAAAAGCCCAACTGGACAGAGGAAGCGGCGCTGAAGGACCTCAAGACATACCAACTGCGACTGAATTCGAACACACGCGGCGCGCTTAGGAGCCAGGATTTCGACCTGGAAGAGGCGTATCAGGACTGGAAGAAGGCCGAGGCGCCTCAGTTGTCCCAGATGATGCTGGACATCTTGACTGCGCAGCCCACACTGGCGAAGACTTCGTCGCGAAGCAGCGTCATCCTCGACAAGCCACTACCCACCAGCCCTGCGAGCTCGAATTATGACGAGGATCAAGCTTATGCAGATTTGAGTAGAGCGCTGTCCATGTCTGACGGAAGCGCATTCGGCATCGAGCACGCGCTCAGTCTGAGCTCAGTGTCCCTCGATGACACGCCGAGCAGCATCAGATCAGTAGATGAAGCCCAATACACATTCATCCCCCGAGAACCCAGGGAGTTCTTCAAGACCATCGTCGGCTACGTGCTGGAGTTCGATGCCATGCACGACAACGGTAGCGACCAGACGGGGCCCTTCTCCAAGCAGTCGATGGAACTTCTTACTGAACTTTGCGTCCGCTGGCGACTGCCACAGTTCACCCGCCTAGTCGTGTTCGTTGAGAGTGCTGCGCGGCGGTACACGGACACACTTTTCTCAACTGTCGACCTTGACAAGACTTTTGATCTCGTCAAGGGCCCCCCTCCACCAACCAAGAAAGCGCCGCACATCTATCTGTGGGACGAGAATCTTGCCACTATAGACCGCGGCCGGTGGGCCGTCCAGGACCAGACTGTGTATCAGAACACGCTGTCCACTATCCACGATGCTCTACTGCGAGAGCTATACGACAAGCTCATGCATTGCTACGAGCCAAAACCACCAACCATTGGGCCAACACTATTTGTGCTTGACAACCAGATCTATAGCGACCCTGCCTTCTCCCGAAAAGAAGAAGATACGGCTGAGTTTGCTCGGCTTTTGACCGCTGGCCTGGAAGAGCAAGCCGCTGTTGTGTACCGGGGCTTCTTGGATGCCGAAATCCCACAGAGCCAAGAGGAGTGGCATTTCGGTCACGTTGTGCAGTTGGGAAAGCAGGTCATCAAACTCAGCGAGAAGATTAAAAAGCGCTACAAGAACAACCCGGAAATAATGGGTGTCAACCCACTCACGATACTCGTGAATACCACTTTCCCCAATTTCGAGAATGATGCACATGATCTCGTGCGACGAATCGATCAAGTCTCACAGGAGCGTGGCGAAGAGCTCGATGTTCAAGAAGGATTCGAATTATACAGAGAGCTCGTGGAAATCAGGGACATCCATCGATCAGCTCTGCCAGACAAACCATTTTCATTTGACGTAGAGGAGCTACTCATTAACTATGTGTGGCGCTGGCTGCAGAACGCTGAGCAGAAAGCCGACGAGTTCTTGGACGAGGCGATCAAACAAGATCAATTTCAAGTGCGGAGCCAGGGCGAAGGGCATATCACGCTCGATGCTGAACGCCACAGCCACTCTGTTATCGACATGTTCCAGCTTTTCCATCAAACGGCCGAGCAGGTTTTTAAGTTGCAGTGGGCTAATGACATTCACCATGCGCGGTTCATGACAGTATTGGCCAAGATCTTCTCGAACAGCTTGGCGAAGTACTGCGAGGCTGTGGACCAAAAGTTCAACCGTGAAATGGACGAGCAGAGACCTGATGAACAGGAAGCTACTGCAGCCAACAAGACTGCCCAAGGGCGTTTCCTGCAGTATGCGAAGGAAGCCTGGAATGCAAAGGATAAGATGGAGCCATTTCAATTCTATCCTGAAGTGAGTGATAGTACCACTTTTCGACGTCAGACAGCTAACGACATATACAGTCGCTCGTCAAATTGAACAACATCGAATGGGCTATGCAGGAGCTCGACAAGCTGGAAAACCTGATGAATGTCGATGCTTGTGCAGCTATTCTCGAGAAGGTGGACGGCTCGACTAAGAAGCAGGTGCGACGGCCTTCGAAATATGTCTTCACCATCAAACTAGTTGAGGCAGAAGAGATCAAGGCTTGTGATCCTAATGGGACAAGTGACCCGTACGTGGTCCTGGTAGACGAATACCAGAAGCGATTACACAAGACTCGTGTGATCATGAGGACGCTGAGCCCTCGATGGGATGAGTCTGTGGAGGTCACAGTTACTGGAGCCCTCAATATTGTAGCGACAATATGGGATTACGATGTCTTTGGCGACCACGACTTTGTGGGAAGGACATCACTGAAGCTGGACCCCCTTCACTTCAGCGACTACCTTCCACGCGAATTCTGGCTGGATCTGGATACACAAGGTAGAATCCTCATACGAGTCAGTATGGAAGGCGAGAGGGACGACATCCAGTTCTACTTCGGCAAGGCTTTCCGGCATCTGAAGAGAACAGAGCGTGACATGGTGCGCAAAATTACAGACAAGGTAAGAATTCCGACAAGCGCCCCATTGTTCGAGCTTGATCTAACAAACAGCAGCTCACGCGACAAATTTATTCCTCACTATCAATGGAAGCATTGCGAAGCTTATTGGGCCGTGGTCTTGCCTCACAGGTCAATTCTCTGTTCCGGCGCCAGTCTACGTTGCCGCAAACATCCGAGGCCGATGTCGTCGGGGCGCTCAAATCGCTATTCGAATACTTCGACGAGAACTTTGCTATCATGAAGCAAACACTGACCGAGGCGACAATGGTTGCCGTGATGAAGCGTCTCTGGAAGGAGGTACTCATGGCCATCGAGGCATTGCTAGTTCCACCGCTCTCTGATAAGCCGTCCAGTCAGCGGCCTCTCACGCAAAAGGAGGTCGACATCGTCTTCAAGTGGCTAGAGTTACTCTTTGAGTTCTTCAACGCCAAAGACGAGGACGGCGAGGTGTTAGGCGTACCGGCCGAGGTTCTCAAGTCGCCTAAGTATCACGAACTTGCGTCCCTGGCCTTCTTCTACTTCGACACCACTGACAACCTTATCCGCTTGTCGGAGCGCATGACTGCAGCCACACTCCAACGCCAGCAACAGCAACTCCAGGCCACTAACCGCCTATCCGCTCCGCCCACCCTCGGCGGTGCCGGCGGCGGGAGTCTCGGTCCCGGATTCGCGTCAATGGGCACGATCCGACGCGGCAAGAGCATCATGATGAGCCGCAACCTGGGCACCATGCGCCGCGCAAAGGAGGAGAAGCGCAAAGAGGCCCAAGCTGATCCTTCAGATGACATGATTTTGCGCATCCTCCGCATGAGGCCTGAAGCCGCGGGCTTCCTGCGTGATCGGCACCGGCAGAAAGAGCGCCAGGCCGCGCAGGCTGCTGCGGCGCTTATTGTCAAGCAAAGCGTCACACAGGGATGGAACACAGGCGGTGCTGGGAACTTCGGCAGGGGAGGTGTGCCGCGGCGCTGATAATAATGATGATCATGGATGTTATATAATGTGACGTGGGAGCGAGAGAAGGGGAGGCATTTTGTTTGAAGCCCTCTGCAGGGGCGCTGAACTGGGGTTGTTTTGTTATATACTACCACTGCTACTATAGTTGATATTCACACCGTTTATTTTACTTGATTTTGTTGAAATCTGGGCTCCGCGCATCGTCGTGAACGTCTGCACCTTCTGAATACACGTCCTCTGTGCGTCTTGGTCCCGTGCTTCATGCTTATCTGCTGACTGCTCTGACTTTTGTGCAGTCTATAGCACATGCTATATGTAATAATACTTGCCCCGCGGGGAAGTGGCATTGTTGTCGTCAGTACTGTAGGCGCCCATGCTCGGCTATCAATGATGAACAAGATCCGACTGGTCCGCGATACGCGAGCCTCGGTCTGTGTCTTTATCAGCCTGGACGGACACATAGATATCCACAACCTTGCCACTGGGTTTGCATGAGCCTCGTGTAGTTCCACTTGACTTCTTGGAAGAGTGTGGTCTTGATTTTGGAGGCGGCGAGGCAGGGCGGGGCGAAGCGACGTGAGTTTGGATGTGCTGGCTAGAGCTTATAACACCTCGTAAGCTAGTTTTAAGTCTTAGACAGCTGCATGTGGGCAAAGACTGCTTGATATCTTGATCCATGCCGGTTCTCGAAATTGTAGAATGTGGTGCAGCAACCGGAGCTGGATCTTTGGCCCTGAATGCTGCCCCTCCATGCTCGCGAATGAGCCTGTTGCTCTTGCCAGACCCTGTCTCTCAACGGCTATGCAAGCCACGTGTGGATCGGTTGCCTCCCGAGCTTTGACGCCCGCTCCTCCCTGGCCCGTTCTCGTCCGGATTGCTACGGTACCGTGCCAGTGGAGGGGGAGGGACAGGACAGGGTCCGACTACCATGGCCCCTGCCGAGGAGCTTTCTTCTCTCAAAGGTTGAGCACGGATAGCATGTCTGACTCTGCTGCCCTGGCAAGACTCTTTTTGGCCTGGACGGCTGGTGAGTAACACACGCTGCACGTGAGCATACTCAGCATTCCAAGTTCGCCTGCAAGGGTGCAGTCATGCCATTTTCTGGTCCACTGCAGTCATTTGAAGGTTTTTGTCGGCGCGGGCTGGGCGTCCCGGCTGGCTGTAGGCGCTCGTATCTACCGGGGCGGAGCAGGCTGGCTGAACAATGTCGCAGGCCATCGACCCAGAGAGGCCTAGCTGGTCAGGCGGCACCGTGTCATCTGCAGCATGGCGTGGATCATGGGCTCGATTGGTGCTAGATAGCAGCACGGCGGCAGCACTGCGCCAATCCGCGGAGAAAGCTGTGTGGGGAGAAAGAATGGAGTGAAACCCTTGCGAATGGACCCTGCCGGGTCGCCTGCGAGCGGGTGGCGGAGCCCAGGTTGGCGGGGGTTTGGCAGCTGTAATTTCTCGTTGTGTCCGATCCGAGACCCGGGTGGCGGCGGTTTGAGTCCTTTCTGAGCCTTTCCTCAGCCAAGAGTTTGTGTGCTGTGGTGGTTCAAGACGCTAGCTCTAGAGCCAGGGGCGTTCCATGTGGTGCAGGACGGACTTTTGCATAGGTAGAACCCAGATGCCTATGTCAGTGATACCAGGGGGTGTCCTGTCGCAGGTCGATATTAACGGCGAAGTGGGCTCAAATTTGTTTGCTCCGACTCACATCGATGCTTGTGGTGTTGATGTTATCCTAGGATCAAGGCTGCTGGTGTTGCTCGAGAGACTGCTCGTGGCTGAAATGGCTACGGAGAGGACAGCAGGCGGCAGGCAGGACCCTCGATTTTTTGTTGGTGGGGCCCGTGCCTGCCTTGCGCCAGGGCTGTCCGCTGTCTGCAAGGACAAACTCTCCTCGCTAGACATCTCAAGGCTCCCCTTTTCCGGCCTCGCAAGGGTGTCGGAACAAGCCATTGCAACTCCAGCGGCCCTAGAAGGACAGCTGGTCCTGGCATAGACACCAGTCGGCAACCAAGAACACACTACAGCCGGCCTTGCTGATCCGCATCGACATGGCTCGCTCGGGCACGCCGACACGGCAAGGCTTCGAAAACCGGCGTCGATCAGACCAGACCAATACCGTTGAGCGACCGCCTCGCGCAGCCACTGGCGCTCGGCACCACCACCACGAGTAGGCGTCAGCTTGTGCGCGAAGGCTCTTCTATCAAGATTTCTCGCCGTGCAGCCACGGTCTCTACCAAGTATGTACGGAATACGGAACAGCAACGACGCCGCCGTCAGAGCGGTACCGGAATCCCTGGGCCATTCTAATGCTACTGGTCACAGATCCTGTATGGATGAGCTTGAGCCGCTAACCTCGACGGCATCCCAGTGCTGCGGGCTGTGGCAGACGCTTGACGTCATCGGCACCAGAACCTGTGGAAACCTCCAACACGCTGTGGCACGGACTCTCACTTCAACAAGGCATTGGCTTTCCAGCGTCTGCTCAGCTTTATGCTGGGAATGCGTGCCTCCTGCAGGGCCGGCTTCAAGTAAAAACATCACGATTCTGCCATAGGCCCGCCGAGACTCGACCAAAGAGACGCGGTTCTAGTTACATCATAACCTGTAGTGAGCGTGCGCTCCAGTCAGTCATTACTCGCGGTGGTCTCTGCCTCCCTAACTTTGAGTGGTCCGGCGACAATACGTTCAGACGACGTACCCACAAACCCTGCTCTCATCGAGTCCCGCACTCAGATCGTCAAACATGAAACACGCTCCGAAGTGTCTCTCGCAATCTTTTGCCAGCCGACCCCAGTCAGGCAGGCTGCCGTGTCGCCTGTATCATGTGACAACCAACGATGAGGTCCACCAGGCCAGCTCTGCGACAACCACACTATCAAGCGGTCAGCAAGCAGGTTGATTCTATAGCTGGAGAAGCCGAAGCTTGGAAATAAGTCCCAGAAGGCAGGCTGAATTCATCCTTCTTCATGTCACCACAGCGTCAAAGCTCCAAAGTTGGTGCAGTCAAAGGCGTCCGGCCACGCTAGTTTAACGAGCAATGCAGACAATCGATCAGAAATAGGGCGCTGTGTATCTGAGGCTCCAATAATCACCTACAATCGATTATGAGAAGGCCCAGGGCTGCTCCCCAAGCCAAGGCTTACAGTCGAGACAATGACATGTGCCCTGTGCGGCGTTGCGGCCAACGTGATTAAATGAGGCGTTGTGTGCGACAATTTACTTTTTTTCTCCGCCATTCTCACGATCTGTGCGCGGAGCACGGATGGTAGGCGACTCGCTCTACAGAAGACTCACAGCATTTGACACCAATCCTGGGACCCTCAGCACCTTACGCTCGACTCTGTCATTGACACCGCACCGTTTGCACGGTCTTAATCGCAATGTACATATGGCAACAGATGGTTCAATCATGCCTAGGCCCCCAATCACTCGCGGTCCTTTGTTCCGCTTCCCTCGTGGCCGGGACCCTAGCTATTCAGCCCGCCTCGCCCGATACATAACCCGACCCGAGCATAGAATGGGGCGGCCTGGCGGGACTGGACAAGACATTGTCCTCTTAGGCTCTCACAGGCGACCCTCTCAGACTCTGTGCTGCAAGGCGTTGTGTTGCCACCCCCTGCCTCCAACTTCGGGCGGTCCCCACCAGAGCACAAGAGAAGCAAGATATTTATTCGCACAGTTCTGAAGCTGCGGCCGAGACGGACAAGTAGACGCCTCCCTGACAGTGACTCTACTTGGGTATGCACCAGCAACACGCTCTGTCCAAAGCCTCAATACGACCAAGTCGAGGAAGCTTTTGTGATGCTCATTTGAGCACCTCTGCTCTGATCAGTCGGATTCATGAAGGAGCCTGGAGGCTTGCTGCGCAAAAGTAGGTACCGGTATGCGAAGAGTTTGCGGGGCGACAACGAAGCGGAATGCTGTCGTTATGTACAGTGTGTACTAATCACTTGGGTTTCTGAAGTATACTCAGATGGCCAAGCGTGTGGTCGGCCGAGGTTGGGGGGTGACAGGACGTAACCGGTCACTGTCCTTCCCTATCATGGTACGCTGGCATGGTAGTTGGTGCATGTCATTGTGCAAAGCGAGGCTGCGACGGAAAGCCAGTTTGACGAGGTATCATGCTGTGGCACCTGTTAGTATGCGATTAGAAGAGGCGCAACGGACATGCAGAAAGGGTCCGTACTAGGCTGCTGGGCCTGATGAGGACTGCAAGGTCTGATTGGGTGTGGTAGTGGGGTGGGGACCGGGAAACGGCAATTGCCAGATTGTTTGCCTGTCTGCCCCAGCCCAAATGGTGAAAGCTCGATATGATCGGTAGCTTTTGCTAGAATGTCGATAGGGCCAGTACCAGTGTTGAGTCGAGAGACGAGTGAAAAGTCTGGCCTATCAACTGCCGAAGAGCCGGCAGACGCGAAGAAGCCGGGTGGATGTACCAGAGGTCTCTTCGCATCGCACATGGTGCTGCAAGGTAACACACCAGGAGAAGGATGGACGCTGGTTAGTGGGCGAGGGGACGAGTAGGAGCACTTGCAGAGGGGTGTGGTATGCTTGCCGGGCTTGCGTTGCTTGCCACGTCGCGACGTGTGCCGCCCGACTCGACACCTGAGCACACGGGCAGCCTTTGCACAGGACTCGGACAGGGTCCAGTCCCCGCCGCCGCTGCAGCAGCACCAGCAGCACCAGCAGCACCCGCCAGTGCCCCTGTCCCCGCCTCGTCCTGTTCTGTCCTCCTGAAGTCGCGCAGCCACTTGAGCACTTGCAGGCTTCAGACTTCAGGGAGGGGCCCCCCCAGTCATTGGGCCCATCCCATGCCTGGAGGACCCGCCCGCCCTCGACTAGTTAGCTCCGGCCCTGCAACTGCCCGCCTGCTCCTGCTCTGCGCCGTCTATTCGCGAGCCTCGACTCTGGCTGGTCGTGGCTTGCTTCTTTCTCTTCCCTCCTCCCAGGTATCTGTGCCTTCTACCTCTCTCGTCCACTGTTGACTCAGTCCAGACCTCTATCATCCAACCCGTCCGCTCCCTTGCTCGTCGTCGCCTTGTCGCGTGGCGGTCTCATCGCTGGCTGCCGCCCTTCCTCCATCTTCCGCGCCCGCCAGCGACTCTTCCCCTCCCGGCGGACCCCCCCCCAAAGCACCGTCAGGCTCCATCGTGCCTACACCACCACTCAGCATTAGCACAGCCATTACCGCCACTGCCATCACCAGCATCGCAATACGGCTTCTGTACAGCTAGATATGCCTCATTACCATACAACCTAGTTTCCTGCAGCTTATTGTTGCCTCGGCGGCACTCCACCACTCAAACAATACCAATTTGCGGTCTGTCTGTCTGTCTCGACCACCCACCCGGGTCTCCCACGACCAGTCCACCTCGACAAAGCTCGTCGATACCACTGCAGTATACGGTAGACCAAATCGCACTCACCTGTCAAGCCGCTATGAGGGTTATGGCCGACGAGTCGGCCTTGGCCTCGGCTGCGGCCATAGTCAAGTCGCTCGCCGCGTCCCCCAAGGACCCGTCACCTGTCCCCGTGGGCACCAACTCCCAGATCCGCCTTGCCGGACCTGAGGGCGCCGCCAAGGAGGCTCTCGAGCGCGAGCTTTCTGCCCTTGTCCTCAGGATCCAGCAGCTTGAGGCAAAGGCCAGCGGCTCCAATCAGCCCAACTTCCCCGCCACTCCCAATGAGACGGCTGACTCCCTCTTTGGTGAGGAGTCCTCTTCCCCTACTGTTTCAGGCCAGGCCACTCATCGCAGCAATTCTGGCACAGGTCGCAACGGCGCCACTGAGGAGCGAAACACCAAGGGATTCCCTCTGACCGATGAGGCCCTCGAGGGTCTGCGCGAGCACATCGACGACCAGTCCAAGGTTTTGGACAGCCAGCGACAAGAGCTTACCAGCGTCAGCGAACAGCTGCTCCAACAGAAGCAACTCCAGGAGAAGGCCCTACGTGTCCTCGAAGAGGAGCGCGTAGCCGCTCTCGAACGGGAGCTATGGAAGCACCAGAAAGCTAACGAGGCCTTCCAGAAGGCGCTTCGTGAAATTGGTGAGATTGTGACTGCCGTTGCCAAGGGTGATCTGAGCAAGAAGGTCCGCATGAACACAGTCGAGATGGACCCAGAAATCACTACTTTCAAGCGCACTATCAACACAATGATGGATCAGCTTCAGGTCTTCGCCAGTGAAGTATCCCGTGTCGCCCGAGAGGTCGGTACAGATGGTATGCTCGGTGGTCAGGCCATGATCGAAGGTGTCGATGGGACCTGGAAGGAATTGACAGACAATGGTAGGCCCCTCCTGCTGGATATGAGAACACGTTACCAGTACATGTGCGACTTTACTGACTTCACGCATTTTTCTAGTCAACGTGATGGCCCAAAACCTGACTGATCAGGGTAAGTCCAGAAGTCTGCTGGTCTCAGTGCTCAGTGCTTACACATCTGCAATCTAGTGCGAGAAATCGCGACAGTCACCACCGCCGTGGCCCACGGCGACTTGACCAAGAAAATCGAAAGACCCGCCAAAGGAGAGATCCTCCAACTTCAGCAGACAATCAACACTATGGTGGAGCAATTGCGTACCTTTGCGTCCGAAGTCACGCGTGTCGCTCGTGATGTCGGAACCGAAGGAATCCTGGGTGGTCAAGCCGACGTCATGGGGGTGCAGGGCATGTGGAACGAGCTCACAGTCAACGTCAACGCCATGGCAAATAACCTCACAACACAGGTCAGGGATATTGCTAAGGTCACTACCGCTGTAGCCAAGGGTGATCTCACTCAGAAGGTTCGCGCCGAGTGTCGCGGAGAAATCTTTGAGCTCAAGTCAACCATCAACTCCATGGTGGAGCAATTGCAACAGTTCGCGCGAGAAGTCAGCAAGATTGCGCGTGAAGTTGGTACCGAGGGTCGCCTAGGTGGACAAGCCACAGTCAATGATGTCCAGGGTACCTGGCGCGACCTGACCGACAACGTCAACGGCATGGCCATGAATCTGACGACACAGGTGCGAGAGATCTCAAAGGTTACGACAGCTGTGGCCCGTGGAGATCTCACCAAGAAGATCGGAGTGCCCGTCAAGGGCGAGATCCTGGAACTCAAGAACACCATCAATTCCATGGTTGATCGCCTCGGAACTTTCGCCTTTGAAGTCAGCAAAGTCGCGCGAGAGGTCGGCACGGACGGCACACTTGGGGGCCAGGCCAGAGTTGACGACGTGGAAGGCAAATGGAAAGATCTGACCGAGAATGTCAACACGATGGCGCTCAACCTCACTTCCCAGGTCCGAAGTATCTCTACAGTCACACAAGCCATTGCCGATGGCGACATGAGCCAAAAGATTGACGTGCAGGCCAAGGGGGAGATACTCGTCCTCAAAGAGACCATTAACAACATGGTTGATCGACTCTCAGTCTTCTGCAACGAAGTCCAGAGGGTCGCAAAGGACGTCGGTGTTGATGGCAAAATGGGCGGTCAGGCTGATGTTGGTGGACTGAAGGGCCGTTGGAAGGAGATTACGGCAGACGTAAATACCATGGCGACGAATCTGGTAAGTTCATCGACAGCTTCCCCAACTGGAGCTTGAAAGTGCTCGTCGCTGACTTTGGCCACAGACCACACAAGTGAGAGCCTTTGGAGATATCACTAATGCCGCTACCGATGGAAACTTCACTAAGTTGGTCGACGTTGAAGCGTCAGGCGAGATGGATGAGTTGAAGCGCAAGATCAACCAGATGGTATACAACTTGCGGGACAGTATCCAGAGGAACACCCAAGCCAGGGAAGCGGCCGAACAGGCCAACAAGACCAAATCGGAGTTCCTGGCCAACATGTCGCACGAGATCCGAACACCCATGAATGGTATCATCGGCATGACACAGCTCACCCTTGATACTGACCTGACGCAGTACCAAAGAGAGATGCTGAATATTGTCAACAACCTCGCCAACAGCTTGCTGACCATTATCGACGATATTTTGGATCTATCCAAGATTGAAGCTCGGCGCATGGTTGTTGAAGAGATTCCCTACACTTTGAGAGGCACTGTCTTCAACGCATTAAAGACCTTGGCTGTCAAGGCGAACGAGAAGTTCTTGGACCTTACATACCAGGTCGATAGTTCTCTGCCAGACTATGTCGTGGGAGACTCTTTCCGTTTGAGACAGATCATCCTAAACTTGGTGGGAAATGCCATCAAATTCACCGAGCATGGAGAGGTCAGCCTTACAATCAAGAAGGCCGAAAACACATTGACCAAGGACCCATCTGAATACGCCATCGAATTCATCGTCTCGGACACAGGCATCGGCATCCCGCAGGACAAACTCGATCTCATTTTCGACACCTTTCAACAGGCTGATGGCTCCATGACCCGCAAGTTCGGTGGCACTGGACTGGGACTATCAATTTCGAAGCGCCTCGTTACATTGATGGGAGGAGACGTCTGGGTCAAGAGTGAGTTCGGCAAGGGTAGTTCCTTCTACTTCACCTGTGTGGTGAAGCTGGCCGAGGGCGAGCTTTCGAACATCGATAAACAACTCAAGCCATACAAGGGCCACCAAGTACTCTTCATCGATAAGGGACGGACACAATTCGGCGGCCAGATTGTGAGCATGCTTAAGCAGCTTGACCTTGTGCCCGTGGTCGCCCACAGCGAGGGTTCGGCAAACAATACTGGCTCCGATGACCCTCCTTACGACGTTATTATTGTCGAATCAATCGAGACAGCCCGCAAGCTGAGAGCTATAGAGGACTACAAGTATCTACCAATCGTGTTGCTGGCTCCTGCTGTGCACGTGGCACTGAAGTCATGCTTGGATTTGGGGATTACTTCCTACATGACGACACCCTGCCAGCTCATCGACTTGGGCAACGGCATGGTGCCTGCCCTCGAGAATCGTGCCACACCATCTCTGGCCGACAACACGAGGTCTTTCGATATCTTGCTCGCCGAAGACAATAGGGTCAATCAGAGACTGGCTGTGAAGATTCTTGAGAAGTACCACCATGTTGTAACTGTAGTCGGCAATGGTCTTGAAGCCGTCGAAGCAATCAAGAAGAAGAAGTTTGATGTTATTCTTATGGATGTCCAAATGCCAATCATGGTAAGTACCCGGCTCCCAATACCTCTTGTTATTACTGCTTGAAATGCTAACACACATTGTAGGGAGGTTTTGAAGCTACCGGAAAGATCCGGGAGTATGAGCGCAGCTTGGGCACTCATCGGACGCCTATCATCGCTCTCACCGCTCATGCTATGATGGGCGACCGCGAGCGCTGCATACAAGCCCAAATGGACGAGTATTTGTCGAAGCCACTGCAACAAAATCATCTCATTCAGACGATCCTCAAGTGCGCTACTCTTGGAGGTGCCCTGCTTGAGAAGAATCGCGAGAAGGAGCTGACGCAGAATGAGAAGATTCGTCCCAGGCCCAGTCTCGAGGGTAGGGCCATGACCTCTAATGAGCCATTGATGGGCTTGAACAGCCCGGCGCTCGTCACAGATGTCAACAGAGATCCCTTTGAGCGGACACGATCGACACTCTCAGAGCCATCTTCGAACTGATGTGACTGCGAGGGTCAGTTTTCTACTTGAGCATTTGGAGACATTTCTTTAGCATTGCCATGTGGATTCGAGGATCCAAATGGGTATGGGACGTGGGCACTCCAAGAGGAAAGGTGTTTTCATCCGGCGTTTGTCGACAGTGTTGTTTTCGTTTTGCACGACTCTTTCTGGGCGTTTGAGTGTATTTCTTTTATAGCATGTGTTGTAGCAGGGCACCGTGATTACACGGATAAAGCACATCTGTGCCATGCTCAATTTATTATATTTCTGGGTCGAAACCAAGTCATGACGTCTCAGCACTGCCATCGTGTTCTCCTACGCTATGCGCGATACGGGTTCTTCGGTGTCCGCCAAAGCCATGGTTAGGGCGAGAAATCAAGAAGTTTATCACACTTTTCCATGATTTCACACAGTTTGCTTTCATTTCGTGAATTCGTAATATTGGCATACTCGTTTTCACACTCGTCTTGCCACATTAACTGTGGGGTGCAAGCCGCATCAGCCACCAGGTTATGCTAAGTACGTGCAATAGTTGAAAACCATCCCATGCCAGATCCTTTTTTGCCCGTGCCCAATTTCTTACGCTGTCGTAAGTGTGTGCATGACATGACATAAAAACCCGAGAACCCGGAGCCCGAAATGAACCCATATCCCGCATGCCATGCATGACGAACTCCGTAAACGCCAAACGATCAAAATGTACAACCCTTGAAACCTTTTCCAAAAAACATAAGTACAACTCAGCTGATCGAGATTCATGAAAAATATCCATATACACTTCATACTGAATCAATAAGGGTATCCTTGGGCGTAGGCGATGCACATAGCCTCGACTGCCTGACGCCTGTTTGACTGCAAGACTCATCCTAGGACTTGAGTACAACACCACGACAGCGTGGCTCGGCCGCCGGTGTACGGGTGCATAAGCTATACTGGACAAAGTATCGCCAATATGTGTGGATGACGGCTTATGTCGGTTCAGGACGGACGCCGATCAACAATATCCCGGGCACGGAGGAGTGCACTGATGCCATCCAGCCCGGAATCCCGCTGATTATGGATCTTCGAATCGCCCAGCCTCGTGGATAGCCCAGCGAATCCCATAGACTCTATCGGCGCAGGACCCTTCGGATACGACGCTGGTTGGCATCCTGCAAGGATATTGTTAATTATGATTCTGTAGGACATCCTAGATGGGAGAGTTTCACATACCATTGGTATAAGTCGACTGCATTCCTTGCATGTGCACGTCTGGAGAAACGCAGGGTGCAGCTGTTGGGAAGCCAAGTGCCGTGGTCCGAGGAGACGGATGCAGTGGCGGTATACTTTGGGACAGGTAGGAAGGGTCTGGTTTGGAAGAAAGTAAGGCATGGATCGGGAGCGACGCGTCGCTAGGCGTCCTAGGGAGGCTGTGGGAGACCGAGGACATACTTCCAGTGGATGAGGGCTCGGTCTTCAAGGATGGTGGGCGAGAGACAGAGGCAGACCCAGACGACATGGAAGATCTGCTGCCGTGGTTGGACGTTGCGGAGAGACTAGGCAGACTCTTGCCATCTGAAGGTGCGTAATGTAATGACTGGTGTCCTTGCATCCAGGGCAGTTTGTTGGTATTGGCATCGATTGGGGAACGGTGCCCATTCACCCAGCCGTTCCTTGCGCTAGCATACGGTAGAGGCTCGTGGGATGTGGGACTTGACAAGCCTCGGACGCGGTTGCGGGCGAGATTATCGGATGTTAAACTCGCAGTGACTGTTGGGGTTTCATCACTGTAGTTGAGCTTGCCAAATCCATTGACACCTGGCATATGGTCTGAAACCGTTGAGCCAAATCGTTGTTGGCGGCTGGGTGGTGGCTCGCTACCACCTGCACTTTCCGGACTACCGTTTTCTGCAGATCCTCTTGATCCGCTGGTCGCACTAGCTCGGTTGCTTTCCGAGCTCTCAGCTTTGAGGCGTTTAGCAGCATCTTTTTCTGCAATCGGGTTAGGACTGAGCATCGAAATTCTCGCGGAGGTGGACAAACCTTGCGTCTGAATTGCCTGCCGTTTTCGAAAATCATTCAAATACTCGGCATATTTCTCGTAATCCGCGGTCTTCTTGTAATCAGCAAGTTCACGATTGTACCTCTCTTTCTCTTCCTGAGCGTGAGTTTCATATGGTTCACGTTCAGCACGAGACAAGGCCTGCCAGTTTTCGCCGACAAGCTTCGCAATTTCAGTGAATGTGAGCTGGCGCCCTTTAAGATCTTCGCGCATTTCTGAATTGTAGTTAGTAGGGGCACATAGCCAGACATGAGAATTCTTTGCTTACTGTTCGAGAAGAGTACATAAGCTGAAGGTGGGCGCTCTGGGGCGTTCTCATCAGCCTGAGTTGTTGTCAGCATCGTGTTCGTGTTGTTGATCAGGAGATCCCACCACATGGTAGCGTAAAATAGCGGGGCAATATTTCTGGCATAGCAATCACGTACTTTGGGATGTCTGCGATACTTTCGTTTGGCAGAGGTAGAGCCGTCACGCCCGTCATGTTTCGATGCTACTTCTGTCCTACTCGCATCATGCCTGCCATCCTCGATGCTTTGACGAGTTGGAGATGCAAGAGAGATTTGTGCGCCGAGGCCTCTCGAGTTGGCGATCCGCCGTTGGAGTTTCTGTACATGATCAGTTATTTTTCGCGATGCAAAATTGACGTGGGCAGGCATCAGATTTACCCTTCGATGGCCAAGTTTTACTCCGAGAGCATCTCTATTTGACTGGTCAGAATAGTGGACGCATATATATATATATATATATATGTGTGTGTGTGTGTGTGGATTCATGACGTACAGATCGGACTCAGTAATGTCGAGTATTGTCTCCCAGGTATCAAAGCCCTGGTCAAGGAAGGCATCGAGATACTGCGAGAGACCCAACTCTCCGAAGATAACTTCAAGTGAGGACGTCATATGGCTGAATTGTACAAACAAGCACAGCCAGGGCTACGGGGGTCTGAATATTAAGCAAGCATCAAGATGCTCAGAAGGGCGCAGCTAACAAGCGTTGCGCGGAGGCAGTGGGTTGTGGCGGCGGGCGGGATCGGTGAAGTCCTGATACGACAGGCCACTTTCGAAAGCGGACGCTGTTACGGATATTGTTCTTGTCGTTGTCGTTGTCGAATAGGCAGGGTTTTTTCCGCAGAGTGGCTATGCCGTTTCCCGTAGGTCTCGATTCTAACGGAGTGTATGTCAGTCGACAATAGTAGCACGAAAGAGCACCGTCAGTGACGTGATAGACGCGGCCTCAAACGGAGCGCCAGAATAGACGACAGATCAAGACGGTCGCAGACCATGAGAAGGCGTGTCCGCAGACAGGATCCAAAAGTCCGAACAGGGCCTAGGCGCTGAGCAAGAACGACAGGGACCAGTCTAATAACTAGTCGACGCTTGTCGGATGCTGTGCGGAAGGTCGAGCAGGTGGCTCGTCGCCGCGTGTTGAACAACGAGGCAACGGGCAAGGAATCGAGCGAGGTCCGCAGTGGGTCAACCGAGGAGGGTGGAGAGGCACAGACTGGCTTACCGCGAACAGTGTCGTAGAGAGCTGCCACTGTGCGAAACAAGAGGTGGGCGCAAGCCGCCGACAGGTGGGTCCGGCGGTCTAGACTGTGGTGAGGCGCCGGGGGGCGGGCGCACCGTGCTGGCACGCTGCAACCACGTAGAGCCGCTCGCGGTGGGCTATGACCAAATCAGGACAGGCACGCCTGCTGTCCAACCCTCGTCCTCTGGCCAGCCAAATCCAGTATGTGTTGTGCTGTGCTGGTGGTGCAACCGATGCACTCTGGATGCACCGAGAGGTTTCTATGCTGGCTGGTGACGATGTGTCGACTCTTGGAAGCACTCGTGCGTGCGTGGCTGGGAGGCCGTGAGGGGGCAGGCGATGGAGAGAAGCGAGCGTGAGGGTGACGTCGTTTGCCGGATACTACGGCGGCGACGGAAAGTCGTTGTCAGTCTCGATTATTGCTGCCTTCGGGGGTGCTGACAACAAGGAACGATACTGTCGTGGTTTGGTGTTGGTGTTGTTGGTGTTGGTATTGTAGCTGGAGATGGCGGCGGGCGAGTGCTCGGCAGCGCACATATGGGTGCCGTTTGGGGTAGATGTGCATGGAGCGGGATGGGATGTGAAGAGACAAGCTGGGCAGTGGCCGCACGCGCTGAATGCAGGAAAGCGAGCAGGACATCATGAGAGTGTATATGGCAGAAGGATGGTAATCGAGTATGCCATGGTATCGGCGATGGGACTGCGATCCCCATGCCTTTTGTCAGATCTCGATGTTGCAGGATGGTTCTCTGGATCGGGCAGGCTGCTGGCGGTCAGGCCTGCTGATTGGTCTACCCCAGCCCACACACGGGTCGCGCCTTCCTCGAGCTGGCCGCAGGTGTAAGTGTGTGCAAGTGCGTGCAAGTGCCCTCTGGAACTCTGGCTACCCTAAGGCACACAAATTAGACCTCGCCTTCACACTTGCATCCAGCATCTGTGGATGGTCCGCATCGACATCAACCAGCATATCCGCGACGATCCGATCTCGAGCACCGGCGTGGGCCCCAGCTCGCTGCAGCTTGACGACAGCGAGCGGCAGCCTCCCCAGGGGTGTGCCGGCTAGGGCCAGCGTCGCATGCCTCCAACCTCCCTCTGTTGATTACATGGCCGCCTGGCCAGAATACGGCGGATCCCAGCACCAGCAGCACGTTACTTTGCTGTTTGCCTGTTCGCCCACAACATGCTAAATCAGTTCTGTCCACCGGCCTTGCCTGCCGCCTGCCAAGGTGGCCCCGTCAACGGCCTTGGAACTCTCCGTCCCCGCTGTCGTCAGAGCCTCCACCCTTCCTGGCCAGGCTTGTCATCATCTTCGTCTTCAGTCTTCACCATTTAGCAGTCCCCTCCCACCCCCTCCACATACAAACACGGCTGTCCGAGCCTAAAACAGCTCACTCAGGTCACGAAAAGGTTTCTCTTATAGTGAGCGTGGTCATCAGAGACGAGGCCAGGCATGTCTTGCAAGAGCCGATCAACACCCGTGCCCCCTGCCCACTAGGAGCAGCCAACCGAAGATGTACCGCGCCGATCAATATATTCTTGGCTCAATATTTCTGATCAGCCTCCTGGCCTGGGTACAACCTCTACCCAGTCTCCCCTGGTCACCTGAAAGCCAATACGGTGCTGTGCTGTGCAATCCACAGCTCCAGCTCGGAGCAAAGAATCCCATCCCTGAACGAGGAGAAACGTGACCACCTGAACTACCTCCCAAGATCGATCTATCGCCACTCTGTTAGCCGTGCCGCAAGGCTGCAAACATGGATTTGCGCACTTCTGCGTCTCAACGAACGGCTTTGTCAATCGTCGATGATACAACCCAGTCCCTCGAGCTCGGTCCACTGGAGAATTGGCTCCGCTTATGTGACAATGGCCATCAGAGATCCATTTGGTTCTTATGTCATGGGTAAACACGTCATGTCCAGTGAAGAAGCATTATTAGACAACTCCAGACCCGGTCTTTCGGTTCAGACAGGCCTGTCCTAGTTGGCCCTCACCTGGCTCCGCGGGTTGGCCTTTGAGAATTTCGGTTGAAAAGTCACGCCGCCTTCTCCGACGATATCTTGAGAGGCAGATTGATTTACACTAGGGACAGCAACAGGGCATGCCGAGCAGAGCAGAGGTCTACGAGGTGAAATGGAAGACACGAGAGCGATACACACAGCATGGCTCACAGCACATCTGATACCTGTCTCGAGCATCGAGATCTGCAACAGACTAAGCTACCAGGAACAACAAGCAGCGTCTAGGAAGGTTTCCGCGCTGCTAAGCCCTTGCAATTACTGCATGACGCCCTGGCTTTGCCAGCCATTCCAGAATCCTTGACCGGCATTCGGACCGCCCAAGGCTGCTCTAATCTGTCTGAAGTTGGATTTGGCTCGTTCTCATACTGAAGAGGGAAGCACTTCGTTGCAACCAAGAGAGAAAAGGCGGGAAAACTCAAGCTCGCACCTTTAGACTCCAGCACAGAAGTCTGCCTGCTCCGGGTAATGCTGGCTCAAGAAGTCACTACAGTATGCAATTTGCAGACAAAACGATAATGTTGCTGCTGGCCGTCGATACCGCCTGCTCGGGATCCGTGCTCAGGCCGTATTTCAAAGCTTATATGTGTGCCGACAATGCGCACATATTTCCAACACACGATGCTATTCCGGACTCGAAACCGGGCAAGCCGGGGTGCTGGGAACCAGATATGACGGACCAACACGATTGCGTGGTGAAATGGCTGGCGCAATCACAGAAACGCGGACCAGACAGACAGCTTGGCCGTGGAGCACAGCGGGCGAGACACGGGAGGAGGAAGTGGAGAGCAACGACCTCAGGTTGGGTGAGCGCTACCTCAAGTATGTCGTCGCCAGGCACGAGAAGCATGATCCGGCCATCGACAAAATCGCGTTAGATCGGGCTGAACGGGCAGGTTGGCTGGAGCGGAGGGTGACGGCTAGCCAATTGCAGCGAGCGCTGAGTGTGTGCGACCGCAGGTCCGGCTCTGAGTTCGGGGGATGACTTCACTGATTGGGAGCTACTGTGCTTTTATTGTCCGGTCAAGGTCAAGTTTGGTGGCCCTGCTGTCTGGGCAGGCGTGCTTCTTATTTGGAGCTGGGATTGCAGCGAGGGAAGAAAGGCACCTGCAACCGGTTGGCGCACTCGGCGCATGTCAGCTCTAGGCCTCCCACGTACCAGGCTACGTCATTCCCGTTGCGCTAAGACATGCATGTGCAGCCTTCAGGGCGTGTCGGACGCGCAGTGGAGTCGTGCCCGCCGGGAGCCGGGCCGCAACAGCTCCAAGGCGCCACGGGCTGCTTTGGTGGGTGGACAGGAAGCCTCGTCCACTAACTTTCCGAGACGCGTAGGGACTTCGCTGGCCAGACGACACACTGCGCGACCCGTGGACATGGCCGGAGCCGGAGCGACTTGGATGGTTGTGCGTCACGACGATCATGGGCCCGGGGCATGGCGGTAGGAGAAATGCTGCCCGGACAGAGCGCAGGAGAGTGGGCCTCATGGAGTCTGGAAGCCTGCAACGCCATGTGCACCGGTAATGATTCCGACGAGGCGCAATCCGGCAGCCTCGCATAGGAGTTAAGACGACACAGGCGCGAGTTTGAGGGGAGGGCTAGCTAGGGTGTGCCCAGGGGTGGAGGAGCCATCTCGATGCGGGCGCGCGGTGACGAATGGGGTCGTGGTCGAGTGGTGCTGCCAGCACGGAGTGGGGTGGGCAGTGGCATATTGGATGTTTGTTCTTTGCACCGCGCTGCGCCGACCATCACCGATCTGTGCCACTTGGGACAAGCACCAAACCAGCCCGTGCATATGCCGCCGACGGAGGCCGGCCTGCCCTGCACGACTTGAGCCGCCAATGATGAACCCGTGGCCGCTGCTTGCGAGATGGAAGCGGTGCTGGGAGAATCCAGGAACGGGTAGCTCAGGGGAGCACGAGATGTGGTCCCGTCCGTACAGCACCCGACCCACAAGAGGTAGAGTCGATAGCGACCGTATAGGTCAACGTTGTCCAGCCACACAAAAAAAAAAGAGGAACAAAGGTACAGGAAGAGTTGAGAAGGGCCAGCTCGGTGACCAGGCACGACTTGAGGGAGGAAAGATGGCGAGATGGCAGAGGTGCTCCAATTCGAAACGTGCTCACAAGCATGTGGGCTTGGCGCTCACGAGCTGCATGCACAATGAGCCCCTGAGGCCAACGTATCGAGATCTGGGCGGGCAGGACGTCAATAGTCGGGTTGCGCCGTCGAGCTGTCATGCAAATCACGATGGGCGGCAGTCGGGGTAGTCCACCTCTGCCGGCCACGAGGACTGGCAGCGACGATCATTTTATCCAGCAGCTTACGGGATATCGATGATCGGCTTAGCGAGGATTCAATGCTGTGCTGTCGCATGCGGATCTGATACGCGCACTTTGACATGTGGGTATAGACAGTCCGGACCACAGTTGCCGTCAAGTTGGCGCAGTTGTCGATTTGTTATTGACGACTCTGGTCTGGAATGAAGTCTGGACCGCAAAAAAACGGGCCTGGTCCACTGTGATACGGCCCATGGCTGTCGGCTGCCTTGTCGAGCTGGGTGCGCAAGAGAAAGAATGAAAATAAAATCAAAATTGCCTCAGTATGCCATCAGCCTTGTCCAGTGCGATTTCAATCACAAATGGCGACAAGTATTCTGGCAGCCGGCCCACCTGTGGCATAATCAGAGTTGGAGGTGTCCACTAATTAGCGCAGGCGGAGCCACCAGCGCCTGCTCCTTCCTGCTCGTGGACATGGATATGGATATGGATATGGGCATGGCAATTTTCAAAGTCGGTGGCCGAATCCAGGATTTGCCATCTAGGAGGCTTTGCAAGACAAAGTCCGTATCTGTCCGCCACCATCATTGCGATTGCCCATCCCACCCTGAACACAACTCGCCTCCAAGCTGCCTCGGCCCTCTCGACTCTGACCATCCATATCCGGTCATCACAGGCCCTCTGAATTGCCAGACTCGTGGTGCCCATCATGGCCCCGTCCCCGCCGCCAGGCAGCCGCACAGACGATTCGACAACCACCGACCGTCCCGGCCGAAACACGACGACCACGACAGCAACAGCAACAGCGACAGCGACAGCGACAGCAACAACAGCAACTACTACAACTACTACTACGGTGCAGTCGGCCCAGGCCGAGCTTGCAAAGGTGAGCCGCGACCAAACCGGCCCCCGGTGCATCCTGGATCATGGCGCCTGCCCGTGACACCAAACCTCCCCATCCAGTGAATTACTCCGGGCTGACATCTTGACGACGCCGATCTAGGCCTTCCAAGACCTCGCCAGGTACGTGCTGCCGACCCACGGCTTTTTTTTTTTTTTGCGACGTCCAATCCTGCCGTGTTTGGTCTCGTCTCGCATCGCATCTCATGGCCTTGGCCTTGTCTAGATGTTGTGGCCATGACACGACACGACACGACATGACTGGCGAGACACGGCACTGTACTGCTGTCGAGAATCCCATCCTCAAAAGGGGGGCCCCGATCTCGAGGGCTCGACATCGGCCATGGCAATCGCAAGTTGCTGGTTCGCTGGCTGCACGTCCAAGACAGCGTGGTGGAGCCGTGGACCCTGGCGATCCAGACCCTTTGTGCTGCTGCACCCCTCGGCCCCATTATCATCCTATGCCATTCTTCCGCAATTTCCATCATCCGCTCGTGCTTGTTTGCCATGCTGCTTTCCATTATTCCCTTTCCCAAGTCGGATCCAAGTGTACATGCAATTCAGCAGATCTACCATGCTGCCAGGGTCCGCGCCTCCCATCTGACAACACCCTCCACAGTGCCACCACCCTTGCGAGCCAGGCGCCCGCCACGGTGGAGCACAGTCCTCGTCGTCAATGTCACGGGACATGCCGTCGAATCTCGCATCGCGGCCAACCACCTTGCCACCTTGCCTTCGCTCAGACACAGGTAGACCTGACCGCGACACGTGATGCCATCTGCTCGCGGCCAGGCTAACGCGGTTTGGGGCAATGCGCTCAGAAGAACCCTGTGCGCGGCCTGCTCTCGTCAACAAATCCGCATAAGCCACATCTCCAGAACCCTCCAGGACCCTGACTCTGACTGCCAAAAGGTTTCCCCTCACCTTCGTCGCCCCCATAGCACGGTCCTCGTCTGCAGCCTGGCCAACAGCTCTCGTCGTCTCGCTATTCCACGCGCAACAATCAAGTCCCACTATCACCTCTTCTCTCCCCCCCCCCCAAACACATACACACACAGCCACTCTTCTGTCCGAGACTGATGTTCTCCCTGACCTGCTTATACGGCTTCCGAAGTTGGGTCCGTGTGTCGACGGATTGGCCGTACAAGTACCCTTCCTATCCTGCTCTTGGGCATGGACCTTTTTGAGGACGCAGAGCTCTGTGCGACCATCAATGTCGTTGGTTGTGAGGCTTCGGTGCTTGGGGACATGGCCGCTTAGTCATACTCCATGCCCTTCGTGAATGGTATTGTCCATTGTCTGTCTGTTTGAGGCGGATCGTAAATCACAAGCGGACCTGTGACGTGTGCATGAAGACGAATGTGCATTGGAAGACTGGCCCTAGCCGGTGCAGGGCTTACTATGGCGACGAGAATGTCAATATATAAAGATACAAGCTACTAATTCCATGTCCAAAACAGGGGTGAACAGCACGCATCAGCCCTCGAGGCAAATCTGTCGAGCCTGGAGAGCAAGCTCGATGCCCTGCTCGCCTCCTTTGGAGCTGATCTGCCACCAGAGCTGCTCGACGAGGATGAGAAGAGCGAAAGTGAACGTGGGGGCCAAGACAAGGCCGACGAAGGCAGTGCTGCAGGGGGCGAGGAGAAGGTAACCGACGAGAAGAAGGAGGAGAAGGATAAGAAGTAGAAGAATAAGAAGAGGGATGGCAGTGGTGGTGCAGCAGCGGCTTCGACTCTCACATCTTGAGACGGGTGTCAGTACCATCTAGATAGACGAGGTTAAGTCTTCGCCATATAACATGGCAATTGTGATGGACGCCACCGCGAGTTGCAGTCAACGAGCCAGGTCTACTTGAGTCTATACTTCAATGGCACTGTCCTTGGGAAGCACAGATATACATGACTTTACAGAACGGCCTAGTCCTGGGCTGCTTGATGACAAAGAGCTGCCACATCTGATATTCCAGCTGAGGATCGTGTACGCGCGACCGGCCATCTCGGCTTTTTCTTGCCACTGGCTGTTTCCCACATCGGTACGGAAGTGCGACTGGAAACGACATTGGTGTCGTTGAAAAAATCGACGTTGGGTGCTGTTCCAAGATTTTGCTTCTGGTCGATTTTCGTGAAATGTTTTGTCCTTTTTAAGAGAGACATACGGGCAAGAAAACTGGTCTCGAGTAGAGAGATAATAACCGAATAGTCCACCACGATACAGTAACGAAAGGAGAGTTAAAGATATCAGAAAATAACAAAGCAAAAAAAGTGTCTTAGTGCTATGAAAGATGGCGACTCATCCTACCTCTCTTTTTTTTTTCTTTTTTTCTAATACGATCGAGTAGTCTTGTTTTTCCCAACCACTCAAAACGTCAGGACCTGAGGGAACAATGTGAAAGGGGAAAAGAAAATAAGATAGGGAAAAAGAGATATTCAAAAGGTATGACACACGGATGATGAAACGCGGGTGGGGAAAGATGATTATTGGAGAGGATGTATATATGCATATGTAATAGTGCGATGTCCCAGAGATATTTTTCTTAGGTTGTCCATGCCTCCTCCCTTTGCCCAATGCATCGCTTCCCGCGTACCTCCACGGAAGAGAGAGAGAGAGAGAGAGAGAGAGAGAGAGAGAGAGAGAGGGGGGGGGAAGAAGAAGAAGAAGAAGAAGAAGAAGAAGAAGAAGAAGAAGAAGAAGAAGAAGAAGAAGAAGAAGAAGAAGAAGAAAAGCCCCCCAAAGCGCAACTCAACTCAACTCCACACCACACCACACCACACCACACCATGATATGCAAAAGGCATCGGTATAACCGCGGAGCTTGGCGGCCGCTGACCCGCCAGCCAGGTGGTGACCGAAGCCCGTTGCTGCGTATTGTTTGAAGAATATAAGCTATTCCACTTGAGGGTGAAGTAGTGATCGATTTGACAGCGTGTTTTTTTTTATTTTTTATTTTGAAGGATGTACCTAGCCATCCGCTGGCTGAGTTATACCTGCACGTACCAAGAAAGTATGTCGAGAAGATCAAGGGGAATGAAATAGGAAAAGGACAAAGAATTGGGAAATAATACACCTCGGTTCTTGTGCCGAATGTCCGATGAAACCCCCCCAAGAGACACGGGTAGGTAAGAAATGATTAGAAAGGTGAGAATATCGACGGCTATTGAAAGTGAAAATCTCCAGACCCCCAAAATACCAAAGTTATATAAAAGAACGCCATTTCTGATTTCCTCACATCGAGATGTCCGTTGTCAGATGACCAATGTACACTTATCCAAGAGAACACGAATTGCGTCCATACGGCACTGGCATGCCGAGGAACAGGGGAGCTGGGTGGAAGACAGTAAAGACCTGGCCTTCAAACATCTTGTCTCGACCACGCCTCAAATTGCTGTCATCCATGGTTCGCCCGAAAACTTCTTACTCCAGACCACTAGTACCTGGCAACTAGGTAGAAAGCATGTGTCACATGCTGCCCCTATATAAAGAGGTATTCAGTCACTTCCGCACGACAATCAGAATCACCGCACTGAGTCGTTGAGAATGAACCAGATTGAGTTGTATGGATTCGAAAATACGATACGGTGCTATGAGAAGTTCAAAAAGGATGTCCGGTACAATATTCCGCAAAGCCATGCAGATAAAAACATCACCCAAACGCCACAGAACCATTTTGCCCCAAATCAATATCGCATCAAGGCTGACTTCGCCAAGGAAGCCCGCCCGGAGGACTCCAAGAACGCCCGTGCATGCAAAGGGTGTGAGTCATTAACATCGTCATCGTCAAGTAGTGGCTGGTGCCCGAGAGATTATCAAAGGATATGCAAGGAAGAGCAGCAGAAGAAGCGAATTCCCCAAACTCAGCTGGCGCAGTCGCCGAAAGGTCTTGTTCCCTAGATCGCAGACACCTTGCGGACGGTCGAAGCGGCGCTGGGATTGGCGTTTACACTGCCGACCCGTCCGCTGGTCTTGCGAATTCCGGAGGATTCCTTGGTGCGGCTCGACTCCGTTGACCGCTTGCTGCCACGGACCTTGGTCAGAACGCCAGATGCGCTGGCAGAACGGACTGGGGAGCTGCTGATGTGGTCGGGGATGCTCTTCGGACGACCGTTGCCAATGTTTTCAGCATCGTTTGACGCATCATTGTCGATGACTTGGTAGACCGTTGTGGTGTGGCTGATAGACCTGGTCTTCTCGCTCCTAGCTGGTGACTGAGATCCTCGTTGCCGGGCGCGAACGCGCAAATGAGCTTCCTCGTCGGACCCATTGCTGTCAGACTCGCGGTGGATCGCGATGACCTGGGTCTCCTGCTCGTAAATCTCCTCCTCCAGCGTAGTTTGGATCGTGCTGCGCTGGTACGGGTGGTGACGATCGACCCGGCTGGTCTTCCGTGGCTGACCTGGTGTAGGAGCGGGGAGATAGTCCTCCTGTACTCCAGCATTGCGACGCTCGCCATCCATCTCGCTGAGAGGAGTCCGGTTCGAGGGGCTCCTGTTAGGAGGGGTTGAATTCTGAGCATTCCGGCCCAGGGAAGCCTTCTGCATCGCCCGGATGGGGGTGCTGGGAGCCTGGTTGGATGCGAATTCCTTCCTCAACTTCCTCTCCAGTCTCTCCTCAATCCACCACTGGCGGAAAGTGCCCTGGTTGATATGCAGCCAATGCTGCTGAGGACCAACGACCATACCAGGTCTCATGAAGCGCATGAACGAGATGATCTCATTAGCAGTGAACCCGTGCCTGTAGATAAGGTAGGCGCCAATGAGGCATCCTGTGCGACCGAGGCCGGCCTTGCAGTGCACGGCAATTCCCTTCTTCTTGACCGTGATGGTCTCGTGGGCCAGAGTGATGAACTTGCGAACTGTGCTCAGAGGGGGGCAGGTACCATCCTCGAAGATCATGTCGAGGTGCTGGATGCCGAGGGCCTCGAAGTATGAAGGAGAGTACAGGTGCGAGTTGAGGCGGACGACCAGGCCAATGTTGCGCTCGACAAAGTGCTTGAGCACGTTCTTGAACGGCTGGGGCAGGGCGGGGTCTGCATTGACGGCAGCGATGGTCTTGGGCAGCCTGTCGAACGCCTCCGACGTCTCGGGGATACGAGCCACGGGAGTCTGCTGTGGTGACGCAAATGCCAGGAAGTGAGGTGTGATCCAGTTGAAGTCGCCGTGCTCAACACGCTCAAATCTCTCGTACTCGTCAAGATCAAAGTTGTCCAAAACGCAGCAGCCTTCCTCTTTGGCCTTCCAGACACCATAGACAACGTCCTGAACGGTCAAACCGTAGTCCGCCTGGCTGTAACCGGCATCACGGAATGGCATCAACGGGGGGTCGATCTGGGCGATCGGTGCCAGCGCGAGATGGGGCGGCCACGATTGGATGAGGACCATGTAGCACGCCAGCAGACAGGAGGCATTGGCGCGGCCTAATTCATTTTCGAGTTAGTCAAGTCAAAATGGCACCATGCATATCCGTATGGCAGCACTCACTCCGTGCATCGGCCCTGCTCCAGAATACAATTGGCCGGCTCTGGTTCTCCTTGGCACCCAGCAGGTCGTGAAACTGCAGCGCAAAGCGGTACAGGTGACCGATATGCAGCGGGCCAAAGTCGTGGTGGAAGGCGTTGTATAGCAGCGTGTCGTCGACCGTGAAGTAGCATGGTGCTTGTCTGTTGGCTTTCGAAGAGGCGCTTGCCTCCACGGCGCGCTGCGATCGCTTCGATGGGGAGCCACGGAGAGACTGCTCGGGGTAAGGGAACACCGTATCGGCTGTGGGCGGCGTGATGTACGAGGCCAGGTAGAGCCGGTCTGTCAAGAACGTCAGCAATGTTCTAGGCATTACATGCAGAAACGGAGGCGGTGTGGAAGTTGAGCCATCGTCCAGGCCCTTGTCGGCAGCAGTGAGGCCCCAATCACCAATGATGAAAGCCGCGGATGTCTGGAAGAAGGAATACATGACGGTGATGATGGGACGACTGGGCGCGGTTGTGTCTGATGTATGCGTGACCTGAATTTGTGCTAGACAGCGACATACCAGGGAGATATTCGATGACCTGCCCCGTGCTAGAGCTGCGCGAGGAAGGCATGATTGGCGATATTGGTTCACGCGACCACGAATGAAATCTGCTGTGCGGTAAAGGAAAAAGGTGGCTTCCGCGTCGGACTAGGTGCGCGTGGCTGATCGGGAGAGTCTGGCGGCGTGCGTCGAAGTGTTAGGCGTTGACGGCAGGCAGGATCATGAGAGCCGCAGGCGTCTCTTGATGCAGGCGCAGTGGATGAGAGTCGCTGGGGCAGCGATGCGAGGCCAGGAAAGGATGGAGGCGGGGCCGGAAGGAAGTGACTGGTAAGAGGAAGAAGGGAAGGCACAGAGGTGACGCAGGTCGAGATGCTCTTGTAGTGAAGAGTATGCGCCGCCGTTGTTGTTGTTGCTGGCGAGGCCCGGGAGGCCACTGTTATGACTGGCAGGGGTCTTTGTTTTGTTGCTATGCCCGATCTGGGTGCAGCTGGCCTGAGCCCCGGGCGGCTCGACCCGCTGTTCGCAGCCACGCTGGCGATGCATGTACGTTGCCAGTAGCAACCATCCGAGTGCTGCCAGGTTGAGGCTGAAACGGCCCACGGGTCATCCAGATGCCAGTCCTTGTGCGCCAGTGCTGCTAGCCTGGGCGCGCGCTCCATGGGCCGTCCCTGGGGTGCACCGCCACAGCTGCCCTACTGCCCTACTGCCCTACTGCCCTGCTGCCCGCTGCCCCGCGCTGTGTGTTGTTGATGCCGCTGCTGAAGCTCCGGCCAACGTCAGTGAAAATTGGTTGCATCACACATTCCTGGTCGTCCCAACCTTGCCCACCCCACCACAAACAACACCTCCCACGCGCAGAGCACAACAAAGACAGCATGGAGACGTCTCTCGAGGAGCGATACCCTTGTCGCATGTGAGTCCGGATGGTCCATGCATCATGCTGTCGTCCCCCATACGCTAACAAGCCACGTCCAGTATTATCGACTCCCCTTTCCCAACCCCACGGCTGGCCTCGATTGCGCTCAGGGCTCTTCAGGTCGACAAGGAGCTCTCCCCCCTCGTCCACCGCTCCTTCACGATCGCTGACTCTTCACAAGTCAGCACGGATGAACAGCAGCTTCCTGAGGGTAGCATGCTGCGTACCGACTACAGGGCCACGACAAACCGTATGCTTCGCGTCGCCGTCAATTCCTTCATGGAGAGTCTCAGTCTTGTGCTCGAGGTTATGGAGAATTTGGACGAAGATGTACTCGCTGCTGGCCAAGACGTCGCGAAATGAACTAACAAATCACACGCGAAACAATAAGTATTATCAACACTTTACGACAAAATAGCACGGAATCGGACGCCTCGATGGACGCCACATGCTCAAAATCAGGATTCCGATTTTTTTTTTTTACTGTTGGTACACTCGGGAAGTGCATATCAGGAAGTGGGAACATGATGCCAAGATCCGGTTGGAAAGGGAAGATCCGGGATGTGATGAACACCATCATTCGATATCCACCTTGCGAATCTCTGTCCACTCTTTCTCAACCTTGGGAACTGTTACCACCAAGAGACCGTTTTCCATTTTGGCGGTAATGCCGAATCCATCGATGTCCTCCTTCTCGTTGGTACCAGCTGGAGGCAGCTTGATACTGCGCTCAAACATGCCGATCCGGCGCTCGCCAGTGACGAGCCCCTGGACAAATGCCTCGTCTCCCGGTCGATAGACGACACCAGCCACGTTCACCACGCTCTTTTCGGCGTCCCAGTGTACGCCGACATCCTCTTTTGAACAGCCTGGCAGCGCGACGTGGAGGACATAGGCGTTATCGGTGTTGAAGGTGTCGACAGGGGGCACGAAGCTGTCATTATCTGCATCTGCGTGACCCGATCTAGGTCGCCCGTTTACCTGCGCAATGTATTCGCGAATGGTATCCGCAAAAGGGTGTCGGCCAAAAGCGTGCATCAGTGGACGGAAATCGAATGGTCCGTTGTACTCGGGTGGCGGTGAGCCATCGTGACGATCGCGGTGTCCACCATGGCCATGGCCATGACCACGTCCGCCACGCGCCCAGGCGCAGCCACGACCGCGACCGCGGCCACGTTGACCGAATCCCGGCCCATGCGGGTGATGTGGTGCATGAGGAGGAAACGGAGGCGGAGGCGGAGGCGGAGGCGGATGAGGACTGGCGTGAAATGGTGGAGGACGTGGGTGTGGCGGATGAGGATGATCGTAGGCGTCTTCTTCGTTGGGAATGTCTTTCATTGTGTCTGGAGACTTTTCTGCCTCGAAGTTGTCGGTCTTGTCCTCCCGGGGGGCTTCTTCATCGCCTGGACCGCTGCCGTGACGGGCGTGATTGTCCTGTCCGTGCCGGCCGGGCCCTCCGCGTGTCCAAGGACCATGACCTCCGAATGCAGGGCCCCAAGGACCCCATCTCGCGCCGGCGCCCCAAGGTGTGCCACCGAACGCAGCGGAACCATCAGCGGCAGCAGCCCATGGGAAACCGGGACCGCTCCCAGCGGTCGCATGGTCAACACCGGCACCAGCTCCGTTGGGATGGTCTGGGTTGAAGGAATTGACCCAGGCCCAGAAGGGCTCCTGGTTGTTGTTGTTATTGTTGTTGTTGTTATGGTTCGAGTTGGCCATTTTGCATGTGATGCGTGACGGAGATCAAACAGAACCACAGCCCAAATAATGGATAATCATTGACCTTTATACAAAAATTACAAGACATGTGCCTAAGGAGATCCTCAAAGGTCTACGCCATCACATAGGTGTGTCACAGTGACAAGACAAGGACCAGGCAGTCGAGCCACGCAACGATGCGCACCACCCTCAGCCAAGTTTCTGGGTGTGGCGCCCACGCCAGAGCAGGCACCGAGATAAAAGCCAAAGGAAAACCACGGAGTGGCGACGGGCAGTCTGGTGCCTTGTGTGGAACCATGTGGAAGGAGGACTCCAGGCAATAGGATATCAGGATGCGGACTAGGGAGGGAGGGATAGAACAATCTAGCTCTATTGACATCTGATAGATGGCAATTCTAAAGGGGGGGGGCTATGGAGCGGCGTTGGGAGGTTTGGTATTCGCCTCTTTCCCCCCGCATTGCTGTGGTATGATGTGGTGTGGTGTATTAGGTGGCACTTGCGCGCGTGTTGTGTCCTGTGGCGATGTGAATTGATTTCGCTTGGTCTCGAAATCATCCCTTTCCTTCTATTCCTTCCCTTTTTTTCTTCTTACATCTTGGAGAAACAGCTATTAGTTGCGAAAACAAACGCGAAATTCCCAGGGCTTTTGGGGATGTTGAAAGAGTGGATCCCTGCTCTGGTTTCAGCTGGGTGCACAACCAAAAAAAGTCGATGGGTCGTCGTCACCTATGCTTTCTTTGACTCATCTGCCAGGAGCCGAGGAGCCGTTGAGCTCAGGAACACGTCAACAACGTCGAGGGGTGTTGCGTAAGCCTCCCCAAGGACGGGTCAAGCTCTGCTCTAGACTCTAGCGTGGTTGTCAGTAGTGTAAGCGGCGGAAACCTTTTCTGGGCTGGCGGTTTTAGGCACCGGCATTTCTGGTGGCGTGCCGTCAATAGCTCCAGTGTCTTGTGCAACAGCGCTTTTGGTATGGGGGATGGGAAGAATCTGTTGAAGCGATTCGATCCTGATGAATCCCTCGACTCTATCTTTCATACCCACGAGCCACAGGATATGACAGCCAGCGTCGCTGGTGGTTTGCAATTGTGGTGAAGAATCTCATCCCGACCCATGCAGACTGAAAGAACGAGCTGAAACCAAGCGGCACCTCAGGCTCTATTACTCGAGAGCCTGCGGCAAGACAATCGACGCAACTATGAGCGTTGCGGGCCGTGATTGGCTACAACGTCGATTTCTAGCTCGAGTTGGGCCAGGCGCTTCCTAGGCTCGCCCAGGCTCGGCAGTACCCGCTTTGCAACAGACGTCAACCTCGACCCTTGCCCGCCCGCATCAGGATATTTGGGGTTGGAAGAGGTTGTGATCATTCCTGACCAATGTCGCTGCTGAGACGTGCTCTAGAGGGGCGAGTAGAATTGTTGCAGTCAGCAAGGGCCATGGCGAGTTATGATCTCTGGGCGTTGATGTATTACTTTGTACTTACTCAAAGTAGATATACCTAAGTACTTAAGTATATATAGGCCACCATTGAAGATGGGCACATGTCAAGGACCAGGCTCATTGCTGGGCTCGAGTAGGTACATGTAAATGCCCCAGTGGGTAACAGCGAACATGTCACTTGCATGCAAGTCACACTGCACAGGAAGGAGGGACAGATGACTCCGGCACTTCGGCAGGCACGACGCAACTTGAGTCCAAGTCGTATGCGCAAGGCACGCGGACAGTCCTGCCCCCAGGCGATCTCCCCCAGGGCCGTCGCAAAGGCATTCCACAAGCACCAAAGTGCTCGAGCTGGCTGTGGATTGGGCGCTTGCAGAGGGTGCGACGGGGTTCCATCTCTGTAGCCGCCGGCGCTAGCGGCCAATCAGCAGCGCCTGCCAAGCTTTGGTGGGCCCCGCGAGCGGTCCGCTGTTGGCCCAGCTTCACTCCCGCATCTCTCACAGGCCAGACGGCACCACAAAGTGCCCTTGGAGACATTATGAGTTCAGGTCGGGCGCGATGGCGATGCCCGCCACGACACGGGGGAGGGGGAGGGGCCAGAGGGAAGACCCCTGCTCATCTGTCTTTCTCTCAGCATCATGCCGGGCGCATCGCATCGCTCATCCCACCAGCCAGCCCAGCCCGGCCCAGCCTGAGAGCTGCCGCGAGGGCCCCTCTCAAGCTCCTCAAGACCGCGTCTCTCCTTTTCCTCGTCCTCGATGCGCCTGCTCCTCTGCCTCTTCTTGCCATCTTTTTCCTGCTTATGAGCCGTCGCCTGCGCTGTCACTATCCTCGAGAGATTTCCCCGCCGACCTCTGCGGCAATTCAGGGCATCTCGACAAGCACATCAGCAACTGCATACAGGCTGCACCGTGAGCCGGCAGCTCTTCTTACCCCACCTGGCCTCGATCACGGCGGCCACCATCCACCACCAACCACAGTCTCCCGCCTGCGCTTCTGACATCTGTTTCGGGCAAACAGGCAAGCATCTCGAAGCTCGCATCAAGCTCAGTATTCCCCGGGCCTCTGCAGCGCGTGTTCCGCCTGCCTGTTGATTGTGCCACTCTCACGCTTGGCTGTTGGTGCTGTCCTCCCCTGGATAGCCAGTCGCAGCTCAAAACATGGATCGTCGTCATGGCCGTCCTGACGAGGAGATGTTCCTCAACAAGCCATCCGCGGGCGGCGATAGCCCTACAGTTGAGCCCTTGAGAATATTCAAGCCACAGAGCCCGCCTCCTTCTTCGACCTCAAGTCCCTTTCAATACCCAGCTCCGTCCGCATCAAAGCAACCGACTTTCCCTCTTCCGCCTGGAGCTTCGAGCTCGGCTGCCTTCCTACCTTACCCGGATGACGATGACTTCCGGCCAACCCAGAGCTCAAGGCCTACCTTCTCTGCTGATGGTGGCAGGAGCTACACGAGTCCCGTCAACAACACCTCCTCTCGGCTTGAAAGCAGTCCAACGGCGGACAAGCGACCAGGACTAGCCGAACGCCGTGGAACCGCGCCTCGCCCACTTCCAGGTTCTTTGAGCCCCGGAAGCCCCGATTCTGACGATGGAAACTTGTTCGCAAAGCCATTAGCCTCACAACAGCCACAACAGCCACAACAGCCACAGCACCCAGCAGCATCTGCTGGCAACTTCCCCAGCTACCAAAAGAAGCCTTACTACCCTCCCCCGGGAGGCCACCCAGCCGAGTCGATTCAGACCTCACATGTCAGCCGACCGCAGGCCAACGAGCAGAGCTTCCTCCAGAAGCCCATCGAAAGCAGCATGAACCGTTTTGCCTCAACAGCGTCCACTTCGACGACAAGAGCCAGTCGTGGCTCTCCTCCTCCACCCGAGACCCCGATCGTGGAGCCTGGACAGATCCCCGGCGGCGGCATTGAAGCGAGATATGCTGCTGCGGGCATTGCCGGGCCCGGTACACTGAACAGTTTCCAAAGTTCCGCCGCGTCGCAGCGGCTGGCACAATACGGACAGCACCAGCCGGTGCAGCAGCAGCAGCAGCAGCAGCAGCAGCAACAACCTGCTCCTGCGGCGCAGAGCCGCCCGCCGCGGCCATGGACACCTACGGAAGACCACGGTACTCATCCACATGGTCCGCCCACAGTCTATCAAGGAGCAGAACCCGTCCCAAGTGGCCCAGCGACAAACCCAACACAAAATGCCCCGAGCAGTTCATCTGGCAATACGGCAGCTGGTTCGAACCTTCAAGTTAGTGTTCTTGAGCAAGACTTCCAGCGTATGCAAATGGCCGGAAACGACCCTCCTCCCGCGTATTCAAGTATAAGTGGCAGTGGCGGCGCTGGCTATCCTGCTGAAAAACAACGTCCAGGGGCAGCCCATGGACCAGCCCAGACACCAGTTCAGGGACCAGCAGGACATCCAGCTGCCGGTCCAGCGCAAGTAGCCTCTCCACAGAAGAAGCAGGCTGATGTTGGTGCTGGACTCGCATCTCCAGCGCTGCAGCACCCTGGCCATCCGGCATTTGCGAACGATCCCAAGCCCGAGGCGGCTGCGTCCACAAGTGCGCAGAAACCCAAGCCTCAACAAATCATTACGCAGACTCCCTCGCCTTTTCAAGGACCGGGACCCTCGTCACCACCCCCACTACCCGAAGGCTGGATCGCACACTTGGACCAGAACTCTGGGCAGTATTATTACATCCATCTAGCGACACAAGCCACTCAATGGGAGTTTCCGAAGGGACCCAACCCTATCTCACACGACGTGGCGCCACTCTCGCCTGCGGCGTCGACTTATGGCAACCCTCTGGCCTCGCCCCTGTTTGGAAAGCAAGCGGGGATGGCTTCGCCAATGTTCCCACCACAGACCCCGGGTTATGCAGAGAGCATTATGAGTGTAGCAGCATCTGCAGCACCAACCGCAGCTGGCTTTTCTGGTCCACCTCCTGGGGCGGGCGTGGACATGTACAAGGTCGCGCCAACGAACGGCGTGTACTTTGGCCCGTATCTGAGATATGTGAACATGGACCTTGAGCACGGTGTCTGGCTTGGTAGCATTCTGATTGTCACAGATGCGCCACAGCCGCCGACAATTCATTTGCACAAGAGTGCCGACCTGTCGCCTAACCCCCGTCAACTTCAGCCCACCTGTATATTTACACATCAAAGGTGGCAATTCCTCAAGTACGATATTAACATTGAGATGGAAGATGGCCCAACTCAAAGATGGACGTACGCCGTCACCTCTCATTTGGGTTGCACACGATATGAGTTCATTGTTGCGGGCAAGACCGAGACGAATTGGCGATTCATTGCCCATTCCGGCAACGATTTTGCTGCCAGTACGCCTCAAGCTGAGCGTAGCAAGCTGGGTGGTGTCGGTTTCATGTGGAAGGATGTTCTCCAGAAGAATGTCGACTGCGGCGGATTCCATGTACAACTTGGGCTTGGCGACCAGATCTATGGAGACAGGCTCTGGAAGGAAGTCCCGCTTCTGAAGCAATGGCTGGCCATGCAAGGAAAGGACAACCGACAAAAAGCATCGTGGACAGCACGCCACGAAGAAGACGTTTCGCATGCATACTTCCATTTCTACACGAGCCACTTTGACCAACCCTTCCTTCGAGAGGCGTTCGCCCAGATTCCTCATATTTGCCAGATCGATGATCATGACATGTAAGTGAACTCGAGAAGCTGGCAAATCTCGCAGTGCTGACAAGATCGACAGATTTGATGGCTACGGATCGTACCCAGAATATATGCAGTCTTCGCAAATTTTCAAGAACATCGGCAGGATAGCCATCGATATGTACTTGCTTTTCCAGCACCACACGACGCTGGAGGTTCTACGAGGCGTGAGCCATGATCTGGACCTCTTCACTGTCACGGGACAAGGCTGGCACTTTGTCAAGCACCTTGGACCAGCTGTAGTTGTCATTGGTGCCGACGTCCGGTCTGAACGCAACCAGACCCGTGTCATCGCTGGTCCGACCTACCAAGGCCTATTTCCAAAGGTTGCAATGCTCCCACCAAGTGTGCAGCACTGCATCTGGATGCTATCCGTGCCGATCGTATATCCTCGCCTCGACACGGTGGAGACCTTAGCCAACACTTTCGCCACTGGCAAGAAGGCTGTGAACACGACATATAACATGCTCGGTAAGGTCACTTCGTCAGTGGCCGGAATCGTGGGCGGCAAAGACGTGGTCGCTCAAGGCTTCAGCTCTGTAAAGAAGGCTGTTGGAAAATCGGGCTTGATGGGCAACGTCGTCAACCAATTTGGTGACTTGGACATTGGCGAGATTTTACGAGACATGTGGACACACGACTCGAAAGATCTCGAGAGGACCTACCTCATTCGGACTCTGCAGGGCATTGCGCACCAGAAAGGCATCCGGATGACTTTCTTGTCAGGTGGTGAGTTGATCTCCTGGCTCAAATTACACATGATTAAGCTAACGAGCCCTCTTCTGCATTAGACGTCAATGCCGCTGGTGCAGGCCTAGTCCACGACCCGAGCCACCCAAGTGACCACAAGACCATGTACCAGGTCATCACATCACCAATTGTCGCCGCGCCTGCAGCACAATACATCCTCAAACTCCTACACAACAACAAAGCGCACTACGTACCCGCCAACGGTCACAAGAGCACGCATGAGGTCAGCGATACCAAAGAGGACATGATGGAGATTTTCCACACCGATGCGTCAGGCGCGCCACGGGAGATGAAAAAGCTTATGGGTCGTCGTAACTACGTCGCCGTCGTTGCATACGACCCAGATCAGGCGCAGGGCATGCCCCAGCAACCCCCACACTTCCAGCAGCAAAACGGCAACGGCCTGAACAAGCTCAGCTTGGCTGTCGACTTTGTCGTGCAAGGTGATGGTGCATTCACGGGACCGACGAAGTATGGCCCTGTCATTATTCCACACCTTGAATTCGGTAGGTGAGAGCTCGTGACACGGCTCTGCACGCTTGTTGGGAGCATTGCAGAACGAAAGGTGCCAGGCAGAGATACAAGGGCAATATAGGGAGCAGAGTTTGGAGGGTCTAGGCACGATGTTGTATATACCTATTAAGAGCAGCCTCCATCATTTTTTTCTTCTTTTGCACATGGTTCAGGTCTGTGCATACTCTGTCTCCATTTCTGACATTGTCGATATCAAATACATCACTTGCTTAAAATCTCATGAGAGACTGGATTCCATAGTGTCACAGTATTGCCCACACCGCGTGCATGGCCCTTGCTTTCATATTTGTAAATTTTGGCACGGTCTCGCTATGGTCGCTGAGCTACTCCATAGCAGCAAATTAGACGTCAAAAAGCTCCTTGAGGATCTTCATGGTGTCTTCGGGTCCAGTGACTGAGTGTCCAGTCGTCCGGGGGTCCTCATAGATCTCGTAGTCGTTGCCACCCTTGAATGTCTTGTCACCAAAGAAGTGAATGGTTGTGTACTCGACGCCGCCCTTCTTGGCTTCGCTCTCGAGATGGCCGAGGCAGTACGTCTTGTCCCAACCCGTGGGGAAAACGTCGAAAGAGATCTGACCGCCGATGGAGAATCTGTTTTTGGAGTAGAGTCCGACGTCAATGACTGTCACAATGCAGGTATTGTTTGTGTGGATGGTTGAAGGGACGACTTACGTCAAGCCAAGATCACCAAACTCCTCCTTGAGCTTAGCTACCATGGTCTCGCGGATCTTGTGCTCCTTATCGTACTTCTCGTACTCGTTTCGCTCGGCAGTGCTAGCATTACGACCGATGGGGCTGATGTTGATCATGCCGTTGCGGAACTCGATGAAGGTGCCACGCTTGACGGGGATGTCGAGATCGGCGACGTAGTGGAGGACGAATTTGACCAGCTGCTTGTACTTGTCCTCGCCGATCCACTTGATGAAGCTGTTGCTGGGGAGCTCCTGGCCGAGCTTGTAGGCGGTGAGGCCGTTCTCACTGAAGCAGAAGTCGAACATTGCCGTCACGGGCCGGCCCGGGGCACCGAGCTGCTCTTGCTGTTTGACGAGGTCGGAGCCGCCGACGAAGCCGATTGCGACTTTCTGGCGGAGGGCTTGCAGGGTCGAGAGCATCTCGGCGGACACTTCCTGAAAAGGGGGGTGGAGGCCAGGATGGCCCGAACGTGTTAGTCAGAAGCGTAGGAAACATTGCTTGAGGGCGATGGTATCATAGAGGCGGCGGCAAATTTAGGTGAAATAGAGCAGCTGGGGCGGTGACATACCAGACGAGCGGGTGTGAGGGTGCCATCGACGTCGAAGAGGCAGACGGTGTTCTTAATGGGGCGGTCCTCGAGAGGGACGACGCCCTGGCTGGCAACGGCGGCAGAGGACATGATGAAAGGCTTGGTGGTTGTTGGCTTTGTTGTAAGTATCGAGGCTCGAAGAGGCATCCACGTTTCAGAAGTGGCGGAGAAGAAAGTCGTTGTGAAGGGTGGAACAGTTCGAGATCATCAACATGTGTTGGAGAACGGTAAACCACAAGGAGGAAAGAACAATAGCTGCCCCTCCTTCCCTGCGGAGCTAGCTCCAGGGACCAGCATGGACCCTGTATCGACCCCACTAGTCAAGGAGCAGGGCTCTCAGCCAATCATCAAGGGAGGCTCCCTCCTTCTTTGGCCATCTATACCATCTGCCCTGTTCTGGACACTGGCTCCGGGAGCTGGAGTTACACAGAAGCGCTTGGCCTTCTTTACGAGAGGCGTGGTATGCAAAGGAGATGAGCACGCAGCGACAAGGCACGTACAGCAATTCGAAAAGTCATTGGTTTAAGACCTCAATAAACGTGCTTTGCTAATGCATATGTCTGTTGCTGGCAGGACAAATCTGCCGGGTATCTTGGGTGTAAAGTCGTGGTCGTGCCTGCTGTCTTGTCGGATGAAAGCTGATAAGGAGATACTATATAATCTGTCGAGCGTCGGTCGAGCTGCAACACTCGCCTAGCTCGAACTGCTGATAAAAAAAAAATGACTTGTAAGACATATCGGGAGTTTCGGTGTTGGTAGTCCGAGGGGCAGTTGTTAATAGTCAAGAAACATTCTGCCATAGCCCAGTTACCTCGATAACCAGATTGAATACTGTGCTGACAGACCACAGAGCAATCAAGAATATGCCGATTTTACGACTCATCACCCACTTGTTGTACGGAACCACAACAAGCAATGCTACCAGGGTGATGAGAAGAGTGATAGCCGAGACCATTAAAGTGCCGCTGACATGAATATGGTATGCCTTGTACTCGATCGCGTGATCGGGGTGCTTGTGGTGCTTCTTGTTGGCTGAATGGATGATTTGATACGCGCCACCAAGGCCAATGCCAAGAAGAATGTTAAGTAATGGACCGCCAAAGCATGCAGCTCTGTTGTTTGTCAGTTGTCATAAACACCGTGGAGATAGGAATAGGGACACGACTCACAGCGCCATGACAGAATAACCAAGCCGGGCTACCGTGATGTCAGCGACTAGATCGCCGACAGAGTTGCCTACTGCAAATACGGTCAAGCCGAGTATAGCTTCAGAGATGTTCAAGATGACTCCAAAGGCCTTGAGCACCCCAACAACTTCGCCAGCAATCGTGGAAATCCATGCAATCGAGATACAGAAGCCGAGAAAGCAGAATAGAAAGTGATACTTGGGACGCCGCTCAGATGACGTCAGTGTCAGCAATGCGCCGAGAAGGATCAACGAGGCTACCAAAGAACCCATAATGGCCCGAACGAGCACCCGTGCAGGTCGCTGAAGATCTTCCAGAATGTTCGCCCAGACAATGACAACACAGAACAGAGGTCCGGTGAACACTTGGACGATCAGAAGCCATCTGTTCCAGCCGTCCTGGTTGTCATTGAAGATGGAAGACTCGGCACCAATGTCCGACGTTGGTTTAGCAACGTTGTTCTGCTCTTGAAGTGTCGGAGCCACGACAATGCTGGGCGACAAACCGCCACTTTGTGGCCCATCCACCTCAACAAGGGTTGGCCTCGACGTGCTTGACGAAGTCTCGCCACGTCTTCGTCGATAACGCTGCCACTCGGTCTCGTGTTCGAGGTGGGCATTGGGTTCGAAAGAAACCGGAACAGCGACATGTCCCACGTGTCCGGAAGCCGGTTGTTCTGTGATGTCTACATCTGCATCGTCATCTGTTGTCTCACTTTCTACAACAGGGAGAGTAATCACAAGAAGGAGGACACTGGGCACACACAAAATGCTGACAGCTTTTGACCCTAACCCTTTGCTTTTCCAATCAGTCAAAGTGGGGAAAAGAGTGTTGAAGAGAACGTGCGGTGCAGGCAGATGCCGGTACGGCCACCAGCTCAATGGCTTGTGCTCTGGGGGAGTCGGCAGACTGATGAAACCTGAGCGATCGTCCAGTCCAGGTGTCGGGAGGTCGAGTCGTGGAAGCTGCGGTTGATCTGGATTGGGTGTCATGAACATTGGTGAGTCTGTGTATTGCGGGAATGGCGAGGTCGCTGGAGATGACAATTCGCTCCCAACTGGACTGGGAATCTGGAGTCTGAGCTGTGCTGAGTGCAGTGTTAGTCTGCCGCCATCATGATTATTAGGCTCTATAGGCCGCGACATCCCAGGCTGAACTGGAAGCGGTGGCGCAAGCAATCCATCGACAGTGTGAGAACTGGTGGCCCGGCTTCGATTTACTGGAGGTTGCCCTTGTAGCAAATCCAGGTCAACCGATGCCGGAATGTTGCCGGATGATAGCGCACGATTTCTAGCCAATGTGAGTGCATCGTTAACTTCCTCGTGTGCTTGAAAGTCCGCTTGTGGTGTTGGATATGCGTAGCGTGGAGACGTGACGAGATCATCGTGCGATCGGCTTCTGTATTGCAGTGGCCTCATATGCATGTTTCCTTCTTGCTGAAGAGAGGCGAGGACAGATCGAAATTCAAGCGCTCCGATTAGACTTGGTCGTATCGGGGCGATAGTGGTGTTACTTCTTCTGCCTCGTGGTCGGTTAACGCGCATGCTGCTTGTCATCTCGGCAGCAATATGCTGAGCTCGGTCATAGTCGTCGTTGTCATCGTTGTCAGCCGCTTCCACAGCGATGCGTGGCCCTCTCTCCAAGACGCCGATATCGATACTAGCGTGAGTTGGTGGCATCGAAGGTCGCTGATCTGGCGTTCGCACGCCACTATCCTCGGGAAAGTCCCGGTATGGCTCGAGCTCGTCGTTGCTGCGGCCCTCGCCGGACAGATAAAAGTGGCTGCGCGACGTAGCCTCCTTTGCTTTGCGATTCTCTCTACGCTGCTCGTAGGCGTGCCATATAACCACGAAGATGACGTAAAAGACGTAAAAGACGACCATGCTGATGCACTCCCAAAGGTAGATATCGCCGTCTGAGAGGAACACCATGGTGAAAGATACCGCCACAAGGAAGAATAATACGTCTCGTAAGAACGTGCTTTTCATGACCTTAAACTCCCTTACAAGAGCCATCGAGCCAGCCACAACGGCTGTGATGAAGCCCGCAGCACCAATCAGTTCGCCCACAGCCATGCTGCCACTGTTGGAGCTCATGGCCGCGAAGGTGCTGAAGACGTCTGGAGAACCGTTTCCGAAGGCCAGGAAAGTGACGCCAGCGAGGCTTTCGCTGAGACCTAGGATTGTAGCGATTGTGCTGAGATTGATGCTGAAGAAGTCGCTAGCGGCAATGCCGATTGTGGTGAAGAGCATCCCGAGCCACACTATAAGGATAACGAAGGCGACGGGCTTGGCTCCGGCGAGGCCGCAGTAGTAGAACTGCAGATACTGAATGAGACCGGCCTCATCATCCTGGCAGTTTCGACGCACAAAGGCGCACTTATCGTCGGCATCGTGGACCCGGCGGCAGTCCTCGCCAGCGCGGCGCTGAAGGGCGAAGCCACGGACGGGAGTGGTAGTCGGGGTAGAGATCGGACCTCGGATAAAGAGGCAGTATACGGCGAGTAGTGTGAATATGAAGACGGTTGCATAGAAGGGTCGTTGCCTCATGCGCTCGGTTCTGCGTCGAGGTCGCGACATGATGGGCGTTTTCGGGCTGTCGCGTGTGGGTGCAACATGGCCGCCGCTGGGATGGACCATGCGGCACGGAAGCGAGACGGATGATGCGAGCGAGAGCTGGCGGTGACGAGGGACCAGGGCGGGCGTGCAGGCTGGCGGCCACGCGATATGAAACGTGTCGTGAGGGCGGCGGCGGCGGTGTCTATGACAGAAGTGTAGAGGTGGGATGCGATGTCAGGGATTGGGCATGGGCAGGCGACGATGGGTTACGGGGATGTACTACATATGTAGTAAAGGATGACGAGGAGTGGAACCCCACAGGCTCCCAGACGGGTCGTGCCTGTCTCGGCGCGCGGTTAAGGTTAAAGTAGAGTGAGTGCTGGTGACGACAGACTGGGTCCTGAGCTTGGCTTCTCACAGCCCCGGCCCGCGGCGATGGCTCTCCGGCAGTGCCCACTTGGCCAACCTTCCAGATTCTTATCAAGCGCTGCCTGTTTGGGCAGTTCGAGTTGTGCCTTGGCATGGGCTCCCTCCCATGCGCCACTGGCGGGCGTTGTGAAGCCGCTCGTCGAATCACCTCGACACACATTGCCATTGCGTGTCTCACCCAGGACAGATTCGCTAATGTCGCCGCTGCCATGATACATCGGCCAGCGCCTCTCCCCAGGCCGTACCGCAGCAGCAGATACCGGGTTCTCACGGCTCGTTTTGACTGTGGTGAAGTTATCGCATACTGAGTAGCGGGCGGCCTTATCCGACGTCAAGCAGGTCAGTCACCGAGGTCGCGTGCTAAACAGGTACAGGTTCCCCACTTCAAAGATGGCCAGAATCTTGTGACACATGAGCCTTGCAACCTTCGAATTTCTACGCCTCTATATTCATCTCTTCTTCCCGTCCACGCTTGGGGTTTCTACTTCTGGTTCTAGATGGAGACACTTGACAATTATAGCAAATTCTCGAGGCCCTATGGGCTCTAGCTTGCTGAGCCTCTCCAAGAGTTCGTGTTTATGGATACTTGAATCCGCAGCCGCCACTTTGTACTAACTATCTCCTGCGCGAGACATGGTGCTTAATTATTTCAAGAGTTGTGGCTCGCGCGCATCAATGCTATTGTTCTGACGCCCCCAGGTTTGCTTACGTGATCAATGCGGCGGCTGGGTCAAGTCTTGATGGCCGCCGTGTCGCGCATGTGTGAGCGGGTAGCCGTGGCCCGTGCGGGGCCAGCAGCGCATTTGTTTACTTTGACCGCTGCACAGCGGGCGCAACAGCGGCACCGCCCTGCCCAAGGGTTCCGCGATGCTTCAGAACATCAGATCAACCCCTCTCTTCCGCATCACGACACGCCGCTGCCTCCGACGCATGCACTACCACGCAAAATGCCTCGCGTCGCACAGGCTCCCCGTGCCCATTCCGGCGCAAAGCCGTCCGCCGGCGCTGCTAGCTCTGGCATCAGGTTCGTTGTCCCTTGCAGCCTCAACCCCTCCCCCCATTTGTTTACGCCCCGTTGCCCGGCGCAGGCATCGAGGGCCGTCCCATGAAAAATAGCGACCCCTGCGCTTCCGGCCGCTGACAATGTCCACAACTCACGCAGAATTCCATTGAACGACGACGCCCAGGAGAAAAAAGGCCGCCTGCACTCTCGCAAGGCCCTCCACGAGAAGCAGATCAACGAGCTGCAGGCCGCCGCCGCTACGCCTAAGAAGGGCGCCCTCAGGCTGGAGAACGGTGCCGAAAATGCGTCTCCCCGCTCAGATTCGCGCGACCTGCGGCTCGGCGGGGACGACGACGATGACTTCGCCATGGGAGGAAGTGGCGTCACGCCGATGAAGCGTGTGCCGATCCTCGCAAACTTTGAGGAGTGGATGAAGATGGCCACCGACAACAAGATCAACGCGGCCAACTCTTGGAATTTCGCTTTGATCGATTACTTTCATGACATGTCACTCCTCAAGGAGGGCGACGGTGTCAACTTTCAACGAGCAAGTTGCACGCTTGATGGTTGCGTCAAGATATACACTAGCAGAGTTGACAGTGTGGCGACGGAAACCGGCAAACTCCTCAGTGGTTTGGCCGATAGCAATGCGAAGAAGAGCGCCAAGGACGGCGAGGATAGGGAAGGCGAAGAGAGCGAGGATGAGGTTGACCAGGACGGCAATGTCGTCCGTAGGACGAAGAAGAAGAGGGTAAGCTATGTCCGTGGTCCAAGGCGCTCCGTGGGGTTGACTAACCAATTACTATAATCCTTACAGCAACGATCGTCCGAGGCAACTCTGGCTTCATCATTCGCTTCCCTGCAGCTGAAGAAACTCGAGCTCGAGTTCGCCGTCGACCCACTGTTCAAGAAAGCCTCGGCCGATTTCGACGAAGGAGGCGCCAAAGGTCTTTTGTTGAACCATCTCATGATAGACGCGCAAGGTCGTATCGTTTTTGACAGCAGTGACGACAGTAACGATGCATCTGCGGATGTCATCAAACCTCGCAGGCGAGAGGACTTCACAGGCGAAGACGAGGCTGCCGCAGCGGAGGATGAAGAGGATGAAGCAACAATGATCGCGGACCAGCTCGCGCAGGAGGCTGAAGAGGAGGATGTGGAAATTGACGTGGCGGCTCTCGGGGCCAAATTCTTCCCGGATCTGTCCCGTCTAGATGAGCAGGATGTGTGTCCCTCACTCAAGAACTTTGACCTCGGCAACCCATCCGATTCTCTCGATATCCCGTTTCTACGAGCTCAAGATGACGACAACGAGGATGAGACAGGGGACGGGTTTGGTGGTATTGGTAACAAGTCCGGCATGGATATCGATGACGACAACCACGCTGGTTTTGACGACATGACCAACATGGGAGGGTTCGATGTCGACATTGCATTCGGAGAGGGCGGCGAAGCCTGGGCCAAGGAGGTCAAGCTTGAGCCTCAGATGCGACCTTATGACCTTGGTCTTGAGGACGCTGAAGGCGGCGCCGACGGAGTCGATGGTGTAGACGATGATAATGGCGACTTCGTGGTGTCCATGCGACGAGGGCAGGGCGGCGACGACCAGATGCACCAGGATATTCTCGGCTATTTCGACCAAGCACTTCAGAAGAATTGGGCAGGCCCTGAGCATTGGCGTATCCGGAAGATAAAGGACGTGAACAAGCCAGAAGGGGCAGCTCGGACGCGCAAGGAGAAAGAGCCATTTGAGATCGACTTTGCGTCGCCTCTTGATCCCAAACTTGCGGATGCCATTTACACGCAGGCATCAAGCAATTCTGCCATTTCCATGCCAAAGAAAGATTGGAGGTCGAAGACCCGCAACTTGCTTCCCGACGATAAGCACTTTAATTCAACGCAACTCTTGAGCTTGTTCCTGAAGCCTAAAGCTCGCTTGAGTCGCAAGACGCGCATGGGACAGTCGAATGGCCTCTTTGGCAACCACGGTCAACACGACGTGTTGGCACCCCGTGATATGGATGAGGCGTTTTGGGCACAGAATGCCCCGCTCCAGAGCACGGAACAGGACGATATGCTCCCGCAAGGCGATTACGATGCAAACTTCTTCGACGACGAGATGCCGCTGCCTGGAGGAGGCTTGTTAGACGACGATGATGACATGGAGTTCGCAGATGCTAGAGATCACTTCTCCCCTGGTGGCGATGCTGCGCCTACCACAAATTTCGGTTTCACAGGTTTAATAGATGGTGGCCTTACGATGGGCGGTTTCGGTACACAGCTGGTCACGTCGACACGGCGGTTACGACCAGAATATGTCAATTTTGCGCGAGTTGCGAAGAAGGTCGATGTCAGGCGGTTGAAGGAGAATATGTGGAAGGGTATGGGTCTTGAGTTAGCAGAGGTGAGTCCATCAAAAGCTCCACAGAGCCGCACTGCAGTAGATCCTAACTCTCGATCGCAGGAGCCCGAACGCAGCGCAATGCCAACGCCCCAGAAGGACCCAACTGTGGTGCCATCGGAACCAGAACAAACTCTACTCTTTACTGATGTCATGAACAATTTGCAGTCGGCATACTCAAAGTCTGCCATGGGAGATATCTCGACGAGCTTCTGTTTCATCAGTCTGCTGCATCTTGCAAACGAAAAGGGACTTGTCATCAACAAGACACCAGAACTCACGGAGCTGGAGATCAGGAAAGATTGGACGGCAGAATTCACAGGGGAGGGCTAATGATCGGATGGAGTCACATCATTTTTGGGAGTTGGGCTTCAGTGAATGATGAGGATATGAGACATGTCTATACCAAGAAGGAGGAGCAATTCATTTATATGCCAATAACATGATCCAGCAAACACTTCAAACAGGAGACGAGTATTATCTGCGAGGCAAACCATCAAGTTTTGGACAATTATAGGCATACTTCCAGAGCAAGGTTCCTGCAATCAACTGAATGGCTTTGCCAGACCTCGCGCAATATCGCAACAAACACATAGCGCTAACACAAGCATCCGCCATGGTAATTTGCTTGCATAGGACATAAACACGCTCCCGAAGCAATTCGATACCAGCAGCAGAGTATCCGTATTCGCAGACCTGAATCACATATTCCGAAGCCATACAAGCTTGCGTCTTGACCCACGTCACATCACCATATAGTCCAGCCTCGAGATGCGGGTATCGTCATCAGTCATAATTCCGCTCCCGCAATGAGCGGCGCAAGGATAAAAGACAAGCGAGCGGCCCGGGGCGCTCGACCAGCCCAGCCCAGCCTCAGCTCCAGCCCCAGCAGCTGCCAAAGGGGAATTCGAAAAGCCCGCGAAGGGACATTCCGCGCGCAGAAGCGAGCCCTTTCCGCACGCCACGGGATGCGAAGAATCGGCAGATTGCCTTTCGGTGGCGTGGTATCGGTGTCCGCAAGTTCCCGCGCCCGTGGCGCCGGGCCACCCGGGTCTGAAAGGAAGCTCTCCCCGTGCCGCTCGTATGCCGTGGGCGTGTGGGATTACATACTTGATGTTTGCTCCAGGCCCCGGACCGAATGTCGCCGCCGCCCCCCGTCGCCGCCGTCGCCGCGGGGCCGCGGCGCCGCACCGCACCATACCGCACGTACACCGTCCCCGATCTGTCCTGTGCTTACCTGGCTGTGGTGGGCAGTGTGGCGTCGTTGCGGTGTGGCTCAAACTCTCTCTCTCCCTCCCTCTCCCGTAGCGGCGGTAAATTGCGTGCTGTTCCCGTCTCCTTGCCCACAGACTACCGTACGCACCCGCGTCCCGCTCCCCAACGGCACACAAAAGCTTATCAGCGAGATATTGGATTTTTTTCGCGAGCGAAGGCGTGGCGCAGGAATCAGGTAATGATGTGCCTGGGCAGAAACTCTATGGCGTTTGAGTTCATATTAGCTGGGCCCAAGTCGGACCACATAGTGGTGGGCGGGTGGGATGCGGCCCGCAAACTCTGTTGTGCGACGGGCCCGGGATATTTTTGGGAACTTTTTGTTGTTTTTCTTGGTTCTGCTGGTATGATTGGGGCTTCATGGTGGTCTGTTTCATTCTGAGGCGAGATGAGTTGGGACATTGTCTCCCAACCTCCTGGAGCAACAGGAAAATTACACACAAGCTCTCGTCGTGGGTTTTCCCCGTCCCGTGGATCAGATTCAGCGGCAGAGATACGCCCAGACAGGAAATATAGAATTATTTCTCCTCGGAGCCTCATGGAAGACCAGGTCTATCCCTGCTTTGGAACTGTCAAGTCTCGAAAAAGCCGAGAAGGAGTTTAGCTCTTGCCTCGCCGTCTTGCTTTTTTTTTTCTCCGGGCCCAGGCATGGCTCCCCCATAAGATTTCTCGAGACGGCCACTAACACTCTCGCGCCGTGCCGTCCTTTCAAAAACCCCCTCAGTGTCGATCTTGTCTGCGAGCTGAGACGGGGGGGGGGGGGGGGGGTTCAGTGGGCAAGAGCAGCCGGAAACTGGTCACGATCGACATCAAATATTATCCCATCCACTCCATTTTGTATAGGATAATCCAGGCGGCATATGCATGGCACTCTGGATTTGGTAAACATAATTTTATGAGTGCCGTTCACCACCCACCGCAGAGGAGGGGGGGCGTTCCACGAATGGAAGCTGCACCCCCGGGTTGGCGGCTGACGGTGACGGCTGGTACGGCAAGGCAGATCATGTCCAGCCACTTGATCCCAGAGCCCTGGCCTCGGAGAGGGTGTTGGTCAGTGAATAAGCTTTGCCGAGAAGCGAGGCCGGAAAAAGCAAACACGGCTTGCCGTGCGACCGAGGTGGGGACGTTGGTGGCGGTGGTGATAATGGTGAATGCGGTGACACAGGTTGAATGTGCGGGCAATGAGAGGGAGAGAAAAGCAGTATGGATCTTTGTGGACACCTCATGAGAAGTAAAATCGCATAGCTAGGCGAGATATAGAGGAGATCTAGAAGAAAAGAAAGCTAGATACATACAAACAGACATACAGATGGGGTGAAGAAACGACAAGACTGCCGAGACATGTGAAAGGTGACGAATGGAGACGCGGCAGCGATGGTCGAATCGGAAGCACGGGCGGCAACGTAAAAAAGCAAGTGATGCATAGATTGGCAGCGGGCCAGCAGGACGGCACAGTCCCGTGACAGAGGGCTCGGAGAGGACCTTTCCGAGGCGGCTGGCAACTTATTTTCCGGTGGAACACGCCGCCAAGCACGAAAGGCTTCGAGACTCTGCCTGGCCCGGCTCGCCAGAGAAGCACGGCAGGGCAAAGGTCGACGGTACGATAATTGCCGCCCGCTCATTGTGGCGAAAGCTGTGAACCGCTTCTTGATTGGTGATCGGGCGTGGACGTCGACGACGGATCGTCGTCAGCGGCATCCTTCTAGACTTTGTCACTTGGCTAGGATTGGTCGAGGCCTTCTCGAATAGACTGCGAGTTCTCGGAATTATACCGCGAGTTGGCTGGGCAATTGTCGATCTGTCACAGTTGTGAATCTTGGTGCCGTGGTGACGGGGATTCAAAACAAGTCATATGACAAGCACTCAGTGACCACGATGGTGTGAACAACAACAAGAGTTAACAGAGGTCTGCGGGATAGTTTCCGTGGTCGCGTTTCATATTTCCTATCTCGAACAGCCGAGCAGAGGCAGTATGGCATTAGTTGTGCTTCAATGATCTCAGAAGCGCCTTCCCTATTTCGACAAAGCATTTCTCAGCACAATTCGAGCATATCGTAAATGTAGAAACCAGGTCATATCACGTACCACTGAGGGATAGATGTGAACGACAAGTATCCAAGGAAGGCCCAGCCATTTATCCGCAGGTGGTGAATTATAATAAACAAGATAGATGTGAAATTCAGCACTAAGACCAAAGCCTGCGTGGTGATTATTCATGGGGTCAACTTTCCATAATTATTCCATGAAGGAATGCTGGATAATGGTTGTACCGTCCTCTTGCTTTTACATGGCGCATATATCCAGGACATTCTGTACCTAAGGATTGTTGTATATCAAGTAGATATCCTGATTCCATCATGGCCAGACATGAGCATTTACTGGGCAGGCATGTAGATAACATCGCAGTCCCTACAGAAAGCGAGCTGACATGAACGCCATGGCACTATGATCTGATATGCTCAGATCTTCCTCGTCATCTTGTGTACAAGTACACACTCGTCAGATGTTATCGAGTTATCTTCCGAGGCCACTTAATCACACTCCAACAACTTGTCGCTGGTACAGGCCAGGAATATCACACTGCGATACCTTGAAAATAAAGACAGTCCCAACTCCATGTCAACACTTCACCACTGAAAGCCCCTGCTCCAGGGTATCCATATACCTCTCTCCATACGCCTTCAACGTTTAAAACGTCATATTCTTAAATTCCACGAGATAGGCAACAATGCCCGTGATCGACACCCCTCCAATCTTCTCCAAACTATCATAATATGCCGCAAACCCAATATACTTTGCATACAAATCTCACGCCCGCGTCGGCATTCATGACGCTTTAGTAAGTCCAGCCAGGATCACACAATTTAGGGTTTTTCCCGCAACCACCTGGATAGATCTCCCCGAGAAAAGAATAATATACCCCCGGATGTCCCGCAGCTACTGCTACCTACCAAAGGCCAGCCTGGGGGCGAGTCGTGACGTACAGCCCCCTCCCCTCCCCTTCCCCATGGAAAAGAACACGAGTCTCGCGTAAACGCGCGCGAGAAAGAGAGAGGGCGGGAGAGAGACTCCAGGCAGACACGTTTTGCATAACCATCACCACCACCACCATACCACTCTTCATCAAGACAACAGCGACTTAACCCTGCCCCAAAAGCAGGCTGGACCTGCCTGCACTGACCAGCACGCGAACAGTGATCGCATTTATGCATGCATGGCCTATGTACACAAAATCCAAAAAAAGACATGCGGACTTGCTCTGATCAGATACTCCGTAGTCTCTCCGCCCACCCCGAAATGAACTGAATTCGTAGCCAGGAAAAAAGTCACCGACACGCAATGGCGAATATACGCACACATAAACACACACACACGTATATGCACGTACATGCACGACAGAGAGAGAGAGAGAGTCAGGCGCGGTCTCCACTCGAAGGCTGCACCGAACATCGCGTAGAAGGAACACGAATGACTCGTGGTCCCACATGTCTCCCTCTCTCTCTCTCTCTCTCTCTCTCTCTCTCTCTTCGCATGAAGCGTTACCATGTTTATCACGCTGCATGATTTCACCGTATATTAATCAACCAACCAACACAAAATAAAAATACCTTCTGGTCCACCAAGGACGTGACGTGGTGCCGATAGAGGATTAGTTCTGAACAGTTATCGCCATCGGCCATGTCTCACGCCCGCTCGCGTGTGCCAGGAAGCACTACGACAGAGTCCATTGTCTGTGTGTGTGTAGAAGAAACTTTGGGCGTTACAAGCGGGCCCTTGACACACGACGACGACGACGACGACGACGACGACGTGGCGCGGCGAGGCGAAGCGAGGCGGGGCCGGGGGGACTACCGTTATAACAACCGACCATCAATGCGTGCGGATACATGCACCTAATGTGAGTACATAGGAAGGAGATGCATGTATGTGTATGTGTGTGTCTGTGTGTGTGCATGACAACAAAAGTCCCGAACCATAAGCTAAGGACCCAAGTCTCCAAGTGCTGGAAAACGATTTGATTAGCGTACAGAGTTTCTACCGTTAGGTAGGCCCTTTTTTAATTTTTTCTATTTGGGATTGGGGGGGGGGGTTGTTCGACCGCTGCTAGTCGTCAGCATTAAACCCGCGGGTGCAATGACTCGAGGAGGACGAGGTCTTTTGAGACACACGGGGACAGCCGCCAACGAACTCTGGGGGGCGCGGGTGCAGGGTAATTATTGCAGTAGGTATTGCCGATTCGGGAAGTGAGCATCAAAGGGCACGCGGGAACAGGGGTCGCATGCACGAAAGAAGCAAAAAACACGGGAATGAAAAAAGAAAAAAAAACAAGACAAAGACATACATACATACATAGAGCTGCGGGACGAATTATAGGTGAGACCCTGCAGTGCGCAACAACAGCAGCAGCAACAGCCATATGGACAGCGGCGAAAAGCAAAAAAAAGAAAGACCGGCCGGTGGTGAACACAGACGCTGAATAACGCCACCGCTATGACCCAGTCCTCCCTGCGTGGATCAGTGGTAACTTGTCAGCTTCACTTTTTTTTTGGCCTGACAGTGACAGCTTAGGGCCTTTTTCACTGGACGAGGCCAGCGATCTCGATCGCAAGTCTCCGCTATGGTGGATGGGAAAGTTGGATTTCCTGCAAAGGAAAGCAAGAGAATGCGATCCCGAGCGAGTGCGCGCGAGCGAGGCAAGCTCAGCACGGATCTGGAGCTAGATCCATGGCACAGGCACAGCATACAGGTACAGGGATGAGGGTTCGGGAGCATCCCGCTGGGCAAAAGTCGTCCTAATTGGCGATCTGTGGGAGGAGGAGGCGTGTGGGATCGTTTTTGGGCGCGCGGTTGGTTGTGTCCTCTGTCTCTCTCTCGGGGGGGGGGGAATGGGGGTCCCTGCACTCGGGGGCCGGCGCGCGGTCTCAGACCCTTCCTTATTTCTGCCACTGGCGCTACTAACTCACGAGCGTCCGTGTGTCGAGAGTGTGGATGAAGAGAAGCCATCATCGCATCGCCCTTTTGGAGGATCCTGGATCCCGGTTCGGCACTTAGTCGTTGGCAGCTTAGCTCATTTCTTGGAAACCCCCCAGTCCCGCGCGGGACACGGACGCTCTGCTCTGCTCTGCTCTGCTCTGTCTCTCCACTCGTCCTAACTCTGCAGTCTCTCGCGTGTCAGCCAGGTCGGGGACCGGGAATCCGGTGGCTGCCAGTCATCTGCAAGCCCGTCGTCCCGGAGCTCGATAGCATCTTACGACCTGGTCGTCTTTGACGAGTCAGTGATGGTTTTGCCCAGAGCTGCGATATGCCTTGCACAATGCTAGCGCCGTGGACTATGCAGTGCTTCGCGTCAACTGAAACATATGGGCTCTCACAATTCTATAGTTTAACTCTACGCACGCACAGTCCACGTCAAATCTGGGCTATTCTGTCAGTTTGGTCGGCGTAGTCTATCCATATCTCCCGTCAATGAAGTCGCTAGGTCGAGTGGAGTTGAGGGCGTGTGTAAGTGAAACTGCCGAGACAAGAACCCCAGCATGAACCACAACTACTACACAGTACATGCCTGCGAGTTTGTACAGGTGGGCGACTATGTAATAACAACTGTTGCAGAGGATCTGTATAGCGCATACATCCTTGGTGACCGTGCCGCAAGGGCTCGAATCACAGAGCTCGCCCGTCTATGGAGAGAGCTGCCGGATCGATCGCCGGAATCCTACCCTAGCTTGACATGCCCGATTACGAGCAGCGCCCCCCCTTCCTGCCACGCAAGCGACTGGCGTTGTCAGAACGCCAGACGACGTCGTGGTTGGCGCCGCCTGCGACTAACTTAGCGCCGCCTGGGCTGCTCGCTGCTTGCTGCTTGCTTAGGCTTGGGCTTGGGCTTGGGCTTGTCCGCGCCTCCTCCAGAAAGAAAGGCACCAGACTCGGCCTAGCACTGCTCTAGCCTCCAGCCCATCGCTAGTGAAATTTGATCGACAACGGGGAACCGGGCTTGGGGGGAGGGGGGGAGATAACTTGGCTGCCTTGGTCGACGCTTGGGCGAGTCCAATAGTTGCCGCTGCTAGCTAGGTCCCCAAAGCGGCTCCTAACTTATCAGCATGGGATGAGATGTCAAGCCTCGTGGGCTGGCCCGTGGAATCGGTGTCCCAGCCACCGCGGTGCTGTTCGGCATCATACTATGCATAGTCCATATTTGGTGGAAAGCATAGTTGGTAGTGTAATTCGTGTACATTATGTTTGGGGAACGACGCTCGAGTGCTCTGAAGGGCCCATGGGCTCTGTTTCTTATGGTGGCCCACAAGGACTCATAGAACGAGCAACTCGTGGTGAGACGATTGGAATGGAGTTTTGAATATGAACTTGCAAGTCAAGGCTGCCTATCACCGCTATGAGTCTCTGCAACTGTGACGCTATGTCAAAGTTCCAAGGTGGAGGAGGACTGAACTGCAGCACTGACGGGCATGTGAAGGGAGACAGTTGCTAAACTCTGACCCAAGTTCCTACCTAGGTAATAGGTAGATAGGTAAATAGGTACTTAGGTAGGCAGGTAGGCATGTATGCAAGGTTCAATGGCCACTGGGCCGTTGCTACCAGATGGAAGCGTGCATAGAAGGGTTGTCAAAGGGATCTGTGGCTCTCGTGACTAGAGAAAGCGTGCATAGACATATGTGTACACAGAGGCGCAAAGGGTTCTTGGACCGGCTCTGCATATCCTTTTTCTAAGGGTCGTCCTCGTGCAGGTTGCAGTGCAAGAGAGTTGCGGGTTTCCCCGTGGCCGACCATGCGCCAGATGGGAGGGTGTGGCAGACTACAGTGGGCAGGAGAGACGACAGAGGGCTAATGGTGGTGCGGGTGTTTCAGTTGCGCCGCTGGGACGAGTGCCATGGCGGCGGTGGCGGCGACGGCAGTAGCCAAAGTGATATATGTAAAGATACATTCTATGTACTTGGCGTATGCGGTAGTGACTGAGGGTGTGGTGACGGCGCGCCTACATGCTCTAAAGCCGCGCGGTGCTCGAGTGGTACCGTTGCAAGTGGAGGTCGAGTCATGATGAAGGCGTCGTGAGCTAACGTCCCAAGTTAGCCTCTGGTCTCCGCTACACAACCGGGCAGTAACGAGCAGTGACGACATTGGCGTTTGACTCAGACCTGTTTGCTTGGTCTACCATGTATCACAACTCAGCTCTTGTTGTCCTCGCATCCAACACGACAGCAACTGCAGACACGAGACGCCCTGCGATGCGGCCCATTCCATTCCCTGGACAAAGCAAACAAAGCCGCCGACCCTGGTCCCGGGGGACTTGTCCGGCCACGATCCAGGTCCAGTCAGAGGACATAATAGTCGTCATTCGCCGTCCCTGCAGATCAGCTGCAAGCGCCACAACGCACTAGAGCTTTAGAGAGCAGCCAGCGCCAGTGGACTATCCCCAGCACAGGCAGCGCCACTGGTGCAGCTCGACTGCCTATCTCGAGTTACCACACAACAACGTCCCAGGCACACCGACGACTCCCGGCTGAGAGGCGTCGACTTGAGACCTGCTGCAGAGCAACCAGCCAGCCAGCCCGCCAGCCAGGTCTCAGTTCCCCCACACCACTTGCATCATCCTCATTTCCACATGGCTCTCCGTCCTCGCCCATTACCGGTAGATGCCGTGACGGCACTACTCGAGACACATAGTTCCCACTTGTCCTGTGCGGCTGCTTGTCTAGCTGTCTTCCTAGGTGGCGCTCCTGGACGCTGTTGCATGTCCTGATCTCCATGCGGGCAGTTGACTCGTGTGGCCGGGTCTTATCCTGTCCTGTCCAGTCCTGTCCCACACAATCGCATTCTGAAGCAAACATGAGGCTAAAGAATTTAAAAGACAAGAAACACGCGCGAAGATTCCATATGAAATAGCAGTCTTGGCATGAACCACATTTTGCACGACCGCTCCTCGTGGGATGGGCTCTGCGCGGTCACCGCAACAACGCCCACTTGCCGATAGCGCGTAAACCCCCCCCCCCCCCCCGCGTTGTAGCTCTCTATATACCAACGACCATGTGAAGGGCCGGGCGCAAGTACCACAATGATCGCCGCCAGATCGCCGCCAGCCAGAACGGTTGGTGTCTGTGCATGGCCGAGCATGGCTGCTGCGGCGGGCTTTGCATGATGCAGAACAAAGCAAAAACACCCCACGAGCGTGGCTGTCGCTCGAGCCTCACAGAGGACATAGGTAAGTACTATGTAGGGCACCCTCGAGCAAGGCACGCCGACGGCGGCGGCAGCGGCGAGGCGGACCAGAAAGTGAAAAGTGTCGCATTGCATGGTCCCTTGGACCGCCAAATCCCAACACACAATGCGTCACTTTTTTCATATATATATAGTTTCGTCCGCCTCGGCAGGGCAAGCGAGTCTCTCTAATGCACGACGTCCTGCACGAAGGGACCTGCTGTACTCTAGTGCCAGGTTGAGATCCGAGCAACGAGTTGATGTCTGGCATCATGCATCACGCTACCACCCTGGAGAGTCGCAAGCCAGCACGCTTGCTGGTCAGCTGGACATTGACGTAGTAGTAGCGTTGCCAATGGTGTTAGACATCTGTGTCAGCCTTCCAAAGCTTGCATGCACGCTCTCTCAAACGGACTGCGCCATGTTGAACTCAAGATGGATGGGGGCGCGGGGATATACACACACACGGCTATTGCGGGCGTCGTAGGAATGTCTGTCTTCCCACGTACCTACTTACAGTAGGGTACTTGACCTATATCGCGACAAGCTAGTGGTCGTTAGTGGGTGTCTGCAACATACCAAGTACGCAAAACGAAACCGGCATTTCTGCCTATCCGACGTTGTTCCGCTCACGCTAGCGATAATTATTGTTCCAACCCGCGCCTCAGTCTCAAGTGGACCGCCACAGAAATAGCACACGAGCAGTGCGCACTTCGCCTGACCGATAACCCACCACAATCAAGGAAGCCAACAACCAACCGGCAGGTGGCGAATTCCCCCGCCCGGCGTGGCACACTTCAGCACACCACCACACATGGCAAACACATGAAACATGCCGCCCACAAAAGATCATCTCTGAACCAAGCCTGTCAAAAGTCGGCCAAAGCTAACACATACGGCGCTGATCAATCGTCATCAGTCCCCCATCATATTCCAATAAGTGCCAGTGTCCCAGACTATTTCCAGACTTATGTCTGGAAGAATCCGCTGACGGGCATTATCCTGAAAGACCAATGGGACGGTACCTGCTCCAAACTTACGCACGCTTTGCATGAGCACATAGATGAGTGTCTCCATCCGCACGAAACATCATGTTTATCCCCACCGCCGGCCCCTCATCCTGCCCACCGCTATGAGACAGGGAAGTGGTTATGAGCAGCAGGCACAATGAAATGTACTTGCATGGGTAGCGGTACCTGCGGGCGTCGCGCTAGAAGGCGACGACGATTGCACTCCACGGTGGAAGATCGATGGGTCACTTCCCATGCTGCTTGTTGACTTGCTGAGGTCTGGCGAGTGTTCGTCCATCTTTGTGGCGCGAAGTTGCAACACTGCGCATGTGTCAGTGAAAGACAGTTGCTATGGCGCTAGTCTGGCAATCGACAGTTTTGCCCTATTCGAACAAGCCTCGGAAGAGCTGAACTAACTTAGCGCCAGTGGGCACGCCACCAAGCAACAGCAAGCGACCGTGTGGAAGCTCGGGCATCTGGTGGCTGTCAACTTCGTCTAGAAGCTCAGCGTGGAAGCCTTGGCCGTTGCGACTAATAGTCTCATTCATTCACATGGGCTTGTAGGCACTATCTCCGCATCTTTATCATCTCAAGCGTTTACCATAGGCGGTGGCGCCGCCACAACTATGAGGAACTGGAGCTGCTTGCTTGGTGTCCCGTCGCGATGCTCGGCCCACCTTCGGTTTTGACCAGCTCTGAGCGGCTGAGCACGTGTGCATGGTGGCGTACTCGGCCAAATATGGGGGACAAGTGCGCGGTGAAGATGAGTGACACCACTGTCGGCGACGACTGCCCGGAAGCGCTCCCGGAGTAAGGTTTCGGGTCCTGCATGTCTGATGAGGTCTGGTTGGATGATGTCCCGAGGATGCCCCGGTCGTTCTGGGCTTCTCACGTGGAAAGCGACGCACCACCGTTGGGAGCCCTGGATGAATATTGAACAGGCACTGCTCGTTCCCCACTGGAAAGGAACTACACATTGCACTCCGGGGTGGAGTCCGTCGATGGGCCTTCGACGCCCCATTTTCGAGACATTCTCGAAGCACTTGACGCACCATTAACCTTTGTGGGCAGCTCTCACTACCCTGCCTACATGAGAGGGAGGTGCCGAGATTGAGAGGATCCGAAACGACAGGGGCTGGCTGCCGGGTTGTCGACGAGGCTGGCAGGGACGAGGTAGTCCCTTGTTGTCGCATGGAACATCGAAGACTGCCTGAGCTCCATTGTATCGGTTGTTCTGCAACGGTGTTGCAGGTCGCACTGCCAGGTCCGGGCCGCAGGCAGACAGGGCAAATCTCTCGGCCTGTGGGCTGCCAATGTCATGTCCACAGACAGGCCTGCTGCTCGGAGCCTGGGGTCCTGGACAAGGGTGAGGGTACTGGGCATTGGCCTACAGGGGATCGTCCCACAGATAACCCAGCGCGACACACATGCCAGGCACGGGGAGTCGGATAACCCAGGCGGGTGGCATCATCCCAACATGGCGGCCCAATAGTACGGCCGGACACCGCCAGTAGCGGCTTAGTGAAGTTGGAGAGCCGGCCGGCCGCCGTATTCTGTCACCGTGCCGTGCGCCTGGTGGATCTCCCTGTCGAGCATGACTTTACGAGGCCATTCTGCATTCCCCATGATTCGATGTTGCAAAGACTTCCAATGGCGCGAATCGCATTGCAGAGTCAGGACATGACCACACTGATCACCAGGTGGCAGGCCCAAGGCTCTTCGGGCGCCAGAAAGGTCCGAGTTCTCGTGATAGTCTCTGTTTGTGGACAATGTGCATGTCAATAGCGTTATTCCGCACTTAACACCGAGCGCTCAGTATTTCCTGCCACGCAACTGGGACATCATGGTCACAGCTCAAACTCCTTTGGCTCGTGGTGGTGAAGACTACCTACGTGAAAGTGGAGATTGGTATCTCGGTGGCAGGTAAGACATGATGGCAGTTTCCAGCGTACACACGCCTGAGGCGCGGAATTACCTCTTCCTCGAGATCAGTAAATATCATGTTCTCTTGGTGGTCTTGGTCATCAACCAAGCGGGCTTGACACCAAGGACGCCCGAGTCACGCAAAATGCACCTGACCGGGTCCAGGGTAGGGGCCCAAATGGTTGGTGCTGCCCGTCCGCCGCGGGAAGAACAGACAGGCGGGAAAGCGCACCGAGCCAGCGGTTGATCGACTCATAGTGGCCGGAGCCAACCAGGGCATGTCCGGCTGCCAAAGTACCTTTATGCCTGTCATGAAGCCTCGATGGTTGTGCTGTGTGAAGCTTTTGGCGCTACTTTGCTGCTCGCGCGCAGGATTTCTTGACCTGCCTGCGTGCGCAGGACTCAGGGGCAGCCGTGATCCGAATCCATACTTCCAGAATCCCCAATGGAACGATAAAGACGCAGCTGATGGCTGGGGCTAATCCGGCAGATCAAAAGAGTGGCGACCAAGATGTGGAGAGTGCATGGAATTGTATTGTTCTTGGCAATCTTGCTCCTGGTTGGTGGGAACGACCAGCCGACCACCTTTCGAACTTTGGAAGGTCTCTAGACGGGTGGGAGGAACCTTTGAAGTCTGCCCGTCGCACATCAGTCTATTTGTGTATGATCGCACGCATAATACAAGTGCGTGGGGCTTGTAGAAGTGGGGGCGCAAGAGGAACAGGCATAGTGGCTCCGTGGCTGATTGCGGCTCCACTGAAGCTCAAGTTGACTGACACAAGAAGGTCGTCAATGCTTTGATACTGGTGTCGCATGGCGGTTCTATCAGCGTGGCACGAGCTTTGACATCGACGGTGTTATCTACCAAGCCAAGGGTCTCATGTTGGCAGCGGGGACAGGTCCTCAAGCTAGGTCGTTGGGGTCGATGTGTGGACTTCATTGTCCAGGACTTTGTCAGGCGCGTTGGGAGATAATGATCAGCCAGCACGACGTTGCAGCAGTGACCACCGCCGCCACTGAGCGAAAGCTCCCCGCCCAACAGCATGGTTCCCATCTGCACTGGGCAGTTAAGACCCAGACGATCCATTAGCAAAGCCCGGATCTGCGGTGATCAGCCATGGACTTGCGATGATGGCTGGCATGTGCCATTGAGAGCACAATACTCCACAGAGTCAAGCGACGGCAGCACATATAAGTGACAACCCGTCCAGGCTCATAGGACGATTTCCAGCAGCTTGGGAGGTGATGCGAAGCGGCCGTCGTAGGTGTGGACAGCTAAATCTGATTCGCTAAGCGTGCTTTGGCCGACTTGCATTAATAGTTGTTAGGTCCCTGCTATTGCCCCCATGTATATGCCTTCGTAGAGCTGCGAACATCATGATATGTCTGCCTCAATACACGCCTCTCGTACGAGGTAAGCTCCTCCTAGCATTTCCGTCAATAACCTCACTACAATGAGTAATGGCATCAGCCAGATCACTTCACCTCAGAGTTGAACCCCAAAATGTAGCCTTCCTCCCATTTGGGAAAGTGCCGGTGACTACCTATTGGCTAGCAAGCTGCCCACCGGCATTAGTGGCTACGCTCGACTAGGCTGCGGTGAGTAGCATTGGAAGCTCCCCACTGTCAATGATGCCCCGTTACTACTGAAATTAGTCCCCTTGGGCAGACAACCAGGATCGAAGATCATTGATCGGTCGTTGTTGAAATGATTCTTCGTGAGATGTGCCACATAGTAGTGCTTGACACTTCTGGGATTGTTTTTGCTCGTCCTAGCCTTACGGTGTAGTTGTGTGGTAAGCGTGGCCGCATAATCTTGGCCCATTGTTTTGGTTTCTGCTTTGCAGACTGCAGCTGATGCGAACTGTTCCGCAGCCGCGAGCCGATACGTTGCTGAAATCTGGGGCATGCACAATGCTTGCCCGTGCCCTTGTCACCGGTTGCTCGCTGGTTTTGGCGCTAATTGTCCGTCGGCCTGGGACGGGCGGGCCTCCGCGTCTGAGTTTTGTTGGAGCCGCTTCTAGGACTGTAAGCCCGCCGAGCCGAGCTAGGCCAGCCAGGCCTTAGGTGAATGTATCGTTCAGGCCGTTCTGTTGGTTGCCGTGTTACAGCATCTTCTCGCCACTAGCTACGCAAGCGAGTCTCTGTATGAACAGAGAATACAAGACCATAAGCCGTGAGTATCCTTCGGCTTATGCTGTCGCCGTCGCTGTCGTGAAAGATGAACGCCCAAGATACGACCATGAAAGACTCCTGCCACGTGTGGTAGTGCTAGCTTGTAGGCTTATCCTTGTGCAGTGGCAGGCGGTGTCGTGGATTCTTCTAAACCTCTGAGCAAGATGGGCAGGTGCGTTGTTCCAGCCTGCTGGCACTGGCGGCTTTCAGTCCCGACATGGAGTTATCCTTGCCCCTGCAAGCAGCTGCAGCTTGCATGTACGGTTTGTGGTGGTTGGTGTTGAGCACTTCCGCATACGGCAGATAAGGTGAAATACACAAGCCCATTTAGGCGCACTCTCAATAAGAACAATGGCTTAGAATCCTCGATGATCTGCCCATAATACCACAAGAAACCACTGGTACCGTCCTCTCGATTCTGATGGCATCGCAATTGTGCCGTTACAGTTGTGTTTCTGAGTGTGCCTATTTCCAACGTCGTTTTGTGTTGGAGGTGGCGATTGTGGGGATGGAGGAGCTTAGGCCGGGGACTTTGGGTCTGGGGTCCTGTCCTTTTTTGGAGAAGGACCGAGAGCTTCGTGCCACAGTGGTTCTCGAAGCCTCGGGGCTGCAGTGTGACGACGGGCATTTTCTCAGGGTCTTGTACTGTTTTGGGAGCGATGACCGTGAGACAAGCCGGCGGATTGTCTCGACTGTATCCATGGGTGCCAGCGCTGGCGTTGGACAGCCAATGGTTTGCAGACAAGGTGCATGTAGCCCGTTTTCCGTGTTTTGATGACGGCCATGTGTAGTGCCTTTCTGTCGCCCAATTCCGCTCACGCTGAACCAACAAGTTGCATCGCGCCCCCAAATCCGAGTCAATTGAACCGGCCATTGCATTTCGCTGAACTCCGACGCATGCTACTGGCTGTTCGTGAAGGAGAATTTGGCATTATGTATCGACGGAGCAAGTTGTTGTCTACTTAATCAGGTAGGTTTGTGGCCGTCAGGATCACGATCCCTGTATGGGCGGCGTTTCCGAGTGACATTTGGAGGTGCGGTGGTTGGGGTCGATGGTGGCGCATCCATCGGCCACTGCCAGACACGTTTGAGGGTCGTATCAGGAACACAGCTATCGAGGGCGGAAACAAGCGTTGCTCGAGTGTACAGGTTTAGAGCGGCAGCAGACAAGCCGGGGAATGCAGGCGAGAGATGATGTGGGCATCGAGCAGAGCAGAGCTAGAGAGATTGTGCCCGTCTAGGACAAGAACCCTGTCTGTCTGGGCAAGGTGGAAGGCACGACTGCCTGACAAGGTATTGATGCAGGCTAATGCAGGTCCGTCCACGCACTTGTGCAGGAACGGGCGACCGTCTGCGTAAGCGAGTCGGTGATTAATGCGCGCACCAAAACCGGCGGTGGCACTGTACATCCTTCTTTCAAGGGTCCATCCGTCGTGCATCGACTTAGTGCTCCGAGGAATCCTCCAACGTCCGACTCATGAGCACTAGTTGCTGACAAGCGGTACCTCACCGGCAAGGTCTCTCTCTACCTGATCGATTTCTGCACTTTGTCTCAGCTTGTCTTCCATCGAGCGTTGTACTATAGTGTTTGATGCGGGCGGCACATTGGTATCATGACCTGTCGAACTTGCGGTACAGAGCGGGCGGTAGTCACGTTTTTCTTCCTTTTACTGCAGTATCAAAGTGTGTTTTCGTCTTTCTTTTTTACTTTTTTGCTTGTTGCCGTTAGGACGGTTGGTTCCACAATGAGAAACGGCGTCCAGGCGGCTCTTGGCCGAACCAATTAGATTGACGTACCAGATGCAACCTGCAGGTTTCTTTGCCAAAGCACACCGCGGAGGTCAGAGATCAATCATTTGTGACGTTGAGCACTTCCCAAGTAAAGAAATAGTTGCTGGTAATGTTGTCCGCCGGGCAGCATTCTGGTCACGCATGGATGGTACCAGGCGTCTCGAGCATGCCACGAGCGGACTGCCGCCGCAAGGGCAACCTTTGAAGGTCTTTGCCACATGGAGACTATGTTGTGTGCGGGGTCTTGTTGGCTACGGGGACATGAAGCGATGACTGCTGTATCGGAGTGTTTGACTAGGCTGTCGAGAGCCCGAGGATGAGCTCACGGGCAGAGCGAGATGTTGTTCAAGCTGATTCTCGCCACGGATTGGTTTCTCATGGTGGAGAACCCTCGGCTGGTGTGGCTGCCACCATTGCAACCACTGGCACCCACCGTGTGTTTCAGAAACATGTGCCTGAATGACTCTGTCGCCTCTCTGGCTGATGCGATGGTTGTGACAATAGCGCTGCATGCATGACGGACGGTGCCGCCGATCAGGGTCACCCCCGGTGTACGCGCGCGTGCATAAGCGTCAGTCGTGTTGTGGTGTCGAGTTGTGACGAGTTTCAAGCGGTACTGCGCCTTTTCTGGCGAGGCACAATAGGTACTTACATAGTGTAGGCAATGCCGATGGGTACTTTGTCAAGGAGTGAGGCGCGGCACAGAACATATCTGGCAGCCTCCGACTTTTCACGTCCCCAACTTTTCCATGCCGGCGTTGCCTCTGGGCCAACCCCGGCGCCGCCAGGGCTGGGCTGTGCCTGGCAGATTCCGGAAGCTTTGCCTGACTTCCCCGACCCGGCCGCACATGGCTTCGAGGCGGTCAACATCCAGCCCAGCGGTATGTACAGTCGGTATCGATGTATTCCGGGATCACGGGCTGTATTGATCCAAGACAGGCAGGTTGCGCGGCCAAAAGATAAGCAGGAGTAGCCGAGACCAGCCATAACCTCATGGGTGCTGGCAACAGCGGCTGTGATTGTGCAACCAGCAACGTCAATGGCGGCTCTCTGCACATCCAGGCCTTGATGTAAGATCTTCGATGCAGAAGCCCACGCGGCCTGAGCATTGGCTAAACGGTGCAGCCATTGATGAAGCAGCCTGGATTGCCCCTTCACTCGCAGTGTCCGCACGGCCTGGCGAGCGAGGACGCTGCGCGCATAATCAGCGAGTGTGCTCGACTTGCCATGCTCTCTGCGCTCGTCACATCGGGAGGGCGAGCGGGCGGGCTGTGACCGTAGAGCGCATGGCGATGCTGTCGATTCGCCCAAATCGCTGTGCAGGCGGTGACGACGAGAGGCGAATCGCGCTGTGCAGAGGGCCACTGCGATGCTTGACTGGCTCGCCCCAGCCCTCGAGAGTAGGGCAGCTGAGCACAGCACGGAGTGGGGCCGAGCTGTTGTGCATCGTATGGCCCACCGCTGTCACCCACGCACTTCAGGGCACAACCTATCAGAGGTGCAGTTTTATGCACGGCGGCGGCGTGCGCAGGCACAAGGCCCACCCGGCGCTCGTCTTATGCACGCGCTTGCAGGCCCCGGGTCTCTTGTGCTCACAACGCGGCAATCCCACACTGGCGTGCCACCCACCAATGCCGCCCACAGCACTTTCACGACTCGGCACACTTGACACGCCCAATGATTAGTCCACAGCGGCAGGCTGCCTCTTGGGATACGCACAACAACACATCACGAGTCGCCGTCTGCATGTGTAGTTCGCCAGTCGATGTGCCCTAGTGAAACCGCTAGCCTCGCCCTGAAAACGAGTGCGCCTCTAGAGCTTTGTGACTTCTTCACGCACCGCATAACGTACGGCGCCAGCCCCAGAGGCTCGTCGGTTAAGCATAGCACAACACAGCACAGCACAGCTCAGACTTGTATGGTCCGACGGCTTTTCACCAGCTGGTCATCGTTCGGCCTTTCAGGCCCCAGCAGACCCTGCTCTCGCCTGTCTCTCGAAATCCGTCTCGCCTCCCCTCGCCGTCGCCGTCGCCGTCGTAGTCGCCGTACCCGTACCCAGCTACATCTGACAAGACTGCGGCCACTCCAAGTCCCCTAGCTATTGCCCTTCCCAATCTGGGTCTGATATGGCTGTCAGCTCGCAGGGTCGAGAGGGTCGATGAGGGTCGTCGTGGGAGCTAGAGGACCCGAGGCTCTTCCCCGGGTGGCTGCTTGCTCGAACAAGAGGGCCTGCCAAGCCAGCGAGACTGCCCGTGTCGCCCTCTAGCCCATGGACCCATATGCATAGTGTCGTATGCCCGTGCAGGCGACCTTGTCGTTCTCGCCGTCCTCGTAGAGGAACTGGTGGTGGTGGCTCTCCCAGAGGCGGCCAGGGCCCATGGGCAATCCCAAGAGGATGGTGGGCGGCCTACGAATACCTAGCGCGGTCCCGGAAAGTACCCCCTGGGACGGCGGTACCTGGACGGCGGTACCTGGACGGCTGGGTCTGGTTTGGTTGGCACGCACCCCTTGTCACACCCCTCCCCTGCTTCTTCTCTTCTTCTCTGGCCCCATCCAGAATTACATAGTCGAAGAAGATGGCCACTGCTCAAGTGCGAATCTCCGCGCATGGTGGCTGCCGCCCTGGTCGAACCCACTGCCAGGTGCCCTGCCCGGTCCCCGGATAGGCCAGCCAGGGTACCAATCGTCGACGCCGCCGGCCGGTGTCTTCGACACACCACACGCCGCGACTCTCGACACCAGGGACAGCACCCCTGGTCCCCGTCTCCCACCGCGGGCACGGATGAGGCCTGCATGGGTCGCGGGTGGTGCCTGCTGGGTCGCCCATCCCCCATCCCACTAACGGGGGCCCACCAGGTTGGCAACGGGGGGTTTTCTGATCAGACGTTGTTGATCCGTCCCTAGGCCTGTCTGTCCCGCTACTTGACTTATATCTCCAGGTCCCCTTCGAAGACGCTCGTCCTTCTCCCCGGCCCGTGATCGACACTTGACTTGGTCTGGACATAGTACCCTTCTGATTCATAACCCTCCCTGGTCCTCTTTCCTGGTGGCTCATGCTCTCGGAACCCTTCGATATCCCCATCGAACTTCCTGCCCTTCATTCAGTGTTATATAGGCCGTGTCCAACATCTCATCCGACCCAAGTCCCATCCTTTGGTATCACAACCACCAACCACAAACATCAACATCACCAATACCCTCAAGCAACATCAGCATTGCCTACCTACCTTGACTTAAGACTCGGGAGTCCAAAGTCTAGCAAAGGTTCGCCTGATGTATAGCAACGCCGCTTGAGCAATACTAGAACACCAACACGGACGGTCTTGTCGAAAACTAAGACTGCCATCCACTCTTTGCAACACGGTCTACAGACACCGCCTTACAATACAATAAATACTAATAATAACTAAAACTCGCCAACGGGTAAGCCCTGACTACGACCTCGACACCGAACGGGGAAGACAAGTAACTGACCAGTATCTTGAGCTGGCAGCACATAGAAGCCATGGACGCTCACATGATGGCCTCCCAGATGGGTGCGGTGCCTTACTTCTACTATACTCAGGATGCCCGGCAAGACAACAGACAGCCCATCCACTACAGCCACCCTCATGCGGCCTACCAGACAATGCCACACCAGCAGCAGCCACACATGTTCCCCATTGTGCCGACGCTGCCCTCAACACCCATCTACTCGAGACCCAGCTCATCCAGCTCGCAACATGCGATTATGCACAACAAGGCCTTCTCATCTGTTCCCAGCATGATGACCCCTATGGGCTCTCCCCTCGGTGGCCACCGACAAAACGTATGCCTCTCGCAGCCCTCAAAACTCATGCTCGAGACGGACCTTGGCGAGCATGACGGTCTCTATTACCCGGTAACGCCAGCTCTCTCGACATCAGGCAGCTCCTTGAGCAGCCCTGGATACACTTCCAATGACATGCTGGCCACGCCATTGAACCCCATGTTTTCCGGCCTCGACGGCTCAGAGCCCGCGAAGGTCGAGGTGGAACTCGTGCAGGAGTCGGCAGTCAGCTTTGACTGGTCCAGCTCTGATTCGCCGCCCTTGACACCTGGTAAGTCATGATCTGGACCATCAAAGTCTGAGGGCAGTGCGGGCGCACCGGCACCTAAACACCTCAGGCACCCTGGCCTCCATATCAGAACCTTGCTAACACGAGCCGCGCTTTCCCACAGTCTACTTCCAGTCGCAGCTTTCTGAAACTGGCGACTTCGTGTCAACCACCACTTCTGCTTGCCCGTCTCTGTCTCCATCACCACCGCCCTACGCTCCGTCGGTGGCATCTGAGCAAGACTTTGACTTCTGCGACCCTCGCAACCTCACTGTTGGTGGCATCACAGCGAACCCGGCTCTGACACCCGAGTTCTCTGCTGCCTCCACCCTGGACGAGGACCTTTCACTCACCAAGAGCACCACTGTCGCCCCCTTCGACTTCTCAACAGAGATTCAGCACGGCCTTCCTACTTTTGACGACATCTCTGATTTTGAGTCCGAGGACGACTTTGTCAACGGTCTGGTCAACCTTGGTGAGCAGACAACATCAGAGATCAAGAGATCGCGTTCTGCCACCTGCTCGACCACCCTTTCGTTGGGTGCCGAGAACTTCCTGGTCAGCGGTGACTTTGATTTTGAGGACACTACTCCATGCGCCACCAGCGCTACCTCCCCAGCTTGCTCCACGGGTGCTGAGTGCCACGCTTCCAAGAAGCTCAAGAAGGCCAAGACCGACAGCACTCCCAAGCCTGCCATGAACGTCGCTGCTGGATCCGCCCCCACCGGTGCCTCGGCGACTGGCGCGTCTGAGTCCGGCAGTGCCGACAACACCACGGACGGTGCTGCTTCTTCAGCCTCATCCAGCAGTGCTGGTGGTCTTCCTGCCCCACCCACGCGTCGGGGTCGTAAGCAGTCACTGACCGAAGACCCTACCAAGACATTCGTGTGCGAGCTCTGCAACCGCCGTTTCCGTCGCCAAGAGCACTTGAAGCGCCACTACCGTTCTCTTCACACCCACGACAAGCCCTTTGAGTGTACCGACTGTGGCAAGAAGTTCTCCCGTAGCGACAACCTCGCCCAGCACGCCCGTACTCATGGCTCAGGTGCTATCGTCATGGATCTAATTGACGGTGAAGAAAGCATCGATATCATGGCTGGTGAACAAGAGTACCATAATCTTGGCAAGGTTCTCTTCCAGGTCGCTTCCGAGATTCCTGGCAGCTCAACAGATTCGTCGTCTGAAGACTCGTCCAGTGAGAACTCAAAGAAGAAGCGCAAGCGGTCCGAGTGATAACTCTCAGTCCATTGTCGCAAATCTTCTCTAATCACAACACATGGTTCTCTCGGCCGTGTACGTCCGTTTACGACTTTTCACGACATATTCACATACTCAGACTTGTGTCATTCACCAGTTTGTTAAGGCTTTTAATTGGGCGCCAATCGCATCTAGGGAGACTGGGTCCTCAGCGACTCCGGGACTCTAGTGTATTATCATCATCATCTCGCGAGCATCTGCTTTCAGTCTGCGATCGATACACAAACACAAAGACGGCATCAAATCGCCGAGGAGGACCTCGACAGGCGAGACAAAGAGGAGCATCGGATTCGTTTTTTTCTTTTCGGCCTGGCGTGGTACATATCATTTGATTCACTCGTTTTTGACATTCAAAGCACATTTTGGGCGGGCACTGGCACGGAAAACAAAAACACGACTCAGACCTGGTCGCACATGGCGATGAGAGGTACTCGTCTGGAAGCGCATCTGATTTCTCACATCTGGGGCAAGGCATATATGGTGTTCTCTACACTCGTTGTACTAGTCTTTTACAGCAGGCATTTTCAGGACTTGGCGAGGCTAAGCCCGCCGTCCTTTCAAGCAATTGAACTCCATGGCTTCATGGCAGCATGTCTTGCATTGACAACATTACAACCATATTCAACTCACCGTTTGCATTCTCGTGTGATCTCGCTTATGTGCTCATGTATCCCACCGTGTTGGTAGCTCATGCCAAGCTTCCTTGTTTTTTCCACCGAGCCTTGGTTTTGCTGGATGGCAACAATGGGAGCGAGAGAGGTAAATCTCGCGTAGTAACCAATGTGCCCGTCAATCATTGATTGTACCAAGCTAGCGGTATCACTCGTTCTCACTAGCAGTCTACTTCCCGCAACTCAAAAACACACTTGAACATTGCTTCCAAAGTGCCGATGATTGATTGGCGTGTCATGGCATAGCAGCGCAAATATCTCCGACAATTTGTCCACTCCACGACGATCAGCCTGGGGCCGGCGATCAGATAGAAATCCCTGAGACACGACTAATCACGCACGCCTGCGAAAATTAGACCTGGGCACACACACACACACACACACACACACACACACACACACACACACACACACACACACACACACTTTAGACTTTCGGCTAAAGAGCAGTGCCGACATTCGAGTTAGTTCAGTACTCCATAGCACACGTCGACTATGCGTTGAGTTGTTCTGCCTGACAGGCAACAAAGAAGGCCCCGCGGTGTTGAAGCCCTTCCTCGCTGACCGCCGCTTATGCCTCCAATTGTGCGGTGAGGAATGGGCTCATGTCGCTTGTGCGGTGTAGGCTCTGCCTGCATATTCGCATGAGGTCGAGTATATGCCGGTCCTACGTGTACCCTTGCCATGCATGCAGCATGCAGTATGCAGCAGCAGTATGCGGCCTCCAACGGAGCGGGCCCGGCACGGCGGAACCATTACACAAGCTCGAAAAAGCGGCGTCAGGTCCCCTGGAGGGTGATCGCCGGCTATGCACGCGCGCAGGCGCGCGCGCGCGCGTCGTGCACTTGCGTGCTGGCTGGCGACCTGTAGTATCATGCCTGCAGCATTGGGCGATCTGCGCTCGTCAAGCTGGTAAGCTCTAATGTGGCTGTCATCTCCCCCGTGGAGTAGTAGTAGTACCACCTGTCACGAGCCGTCAAGGTGTCAATCAACCTTATCCCATAGCCGTGCACTGCGTTGCGATCACGCAATTTCACCACGATATCTTTGCCTGTGCGATCGAGGGACGCTATAGGCGTTTCGTACCCGCCCCACACTAGAGATACTCATGTCCAGATTAGGTACACCACAGCAGCGCCTCATGGAGTGAGTAAGTACAATAGGCAGGCTCATCCATCTACCACTAATACCGCAAGCTCGCCGCCACATATTACGAAAGTCCTCTGGATCGGAGAAGGCATTGGGATTTGCACTAGACTGGCCCCGCGACGCTCTACCGATCGGCTTCGATGGCTGTTAATTTCGCAGCCCAGATGGTATGTTCAGTGGTTAGTCGATCGATCGACTGGTCTTCTCCGGAGTCCCAAAATGGTGCTTTCTCCCAAACGGGAAGCATAGCTCCGAAGCCACAAGCCAGAGAGACGGTCTTCGTCCAAAAAAGGCTACTCCTCAGCACAAGACTAGCTATCGCTGTGCATTCAACTCATTGATTCAGAATGTGGTCGCTGCCCAGTGGCGTCGTGTCTAATGCTTGTACCAGCAGTGCCTTTGTTGGAGCCGGTAGGTGAGCTTGGCATTGAACGCGAAACGAGGGTTCATCTGCGGCGATGTCTTGGTCGTTCTCCCCCATGTCTAGCCCACGTGGAAACTCGCGCGGTCGAAGAGAAGATTCGTGGAACTTTCGGTCGTGTGCAAGCCCACGTGGGCGGGATTCCTTCGCCTTGTCCAGACCGTTGCAAGTGGCCATGGTGGTGAGACTGAGCTGCAGGGGACTCGAACAAGGGCCTGGGTTTGCGACAACTGCATCTCGTGTTGTCTGTATCGTTTGGTGGATTCAGTCCCATATCGTATGATAACTACACCCTTTGTTGCAGGCCCAAGTCCGGTTAGGCCGATATAGACAGTCTGGATCCCTTGGTGCGTGGAGCATGGAGGCTCTGCGCGATGTCATCTGAGGAAGGTAGAACGTTTCCAAGGGTCGTGTTGGCAGACCGGGGCGCTGTGCCACGGTACAAGTATGTCCCACGAGAGAGCCAGCAGCAACGGCGAGTTCCAAGAGTACCATGCCATGAGTAGCTGAACCCTTCTGGCAAGAGTCTGTTGTGGTCAGGGTTCAGTACGCTGGCTGACCGAACCGTTGATTGCGGCCTCGTTCACAGGCTGGCAGGGGTCGGGGAAGGACTGTTGGGCTTGTAGATGGACGATGAGGCCCAATGAGGCATCTCTCGCAAGCGATGCAGCATCTGCAGAGCGTCGCGGTCGTTGTTCACCTGTCTCGACAGCCGATGGGCCCGAGAACTGGTTAACGATAGCTGGGTGAGGGGAAGCGAGGCGCTGGCAAGCTTGTTACGCTTATACAGTAGTCAAAGCTGTCGATGGAGCTTGACAATGCCGCCAGCAAAGCTCCAGAGCTCTGGTCAACGCCATGGCCCCAGGTCAGCACCCGAGCGACGCGCTGATGGCTGTGTCCGGGGGACAGATGTCGTGCGTGCGCGCCTGGTGCTTGTCTCTGAGCACAGGCATTCATTGATTGATGTCTCGGGTCTTCGGTTCTTTCCCAGGTGGTCAACACGGCTAGACAAGACATTGTCTCTGTACACTTGTTACATTTAGCGTCAGCATGAAGACACAAGTTCCTTCGCTTAGCTGTTGCTACACAAGAGGCCCCTTTGCGCGCCAATGCACGCAGGGTCCAGCGTGAGACATGTATCTGCACGGCGCCAACTCTAATAAGCACCAGAACAACACAAGACACGCCTGAACACGCGAACACAAAGAACTTTGGAGCTCGGTTGGAGGGTCGAGTCAACGTGCCTGTCGATCCTTCACCGAAGCCTCTGGCAGAGTGAGACACCGTGAGACCCTGCGATGGAGTGCCTGGCAGGTAGATGAACAGAGTTCGGGAGAGAGTCAGCCCCCAGCCATCTCAGTGCTCTGCTGCCCGTCATGCTTGACTCAGGGCAGCCAGCAAGGCCCAAGCCGGCAGTCGAGCGACCGGGGAGACAGGACCCTCGCTTGCGCCGCGGTCGCAGTCCTGGCCGCGTCTGCATGGAGGGGGCGTGTGTTGCCGTTTTCGTGGTCGCGGTCGTGGTCGTAGTCGTGGTCGCCATCGTCGGTGGGGTGACGAGTCCTCCTCCGTGGGAAGGAAGGGTTACTGGCCCCAGACGCGCACCCCAGTCTCAATGCGACAGAACGATTCCAAATTGCTTCCTTTGTGGTTCGTCCGTTGTACCCATCTTGGAGCAGAAATATCCTGGCTAGGATTTGGGGCACCAGTTGGGAGGCAGGCCCACTCCTCCACCAAAATGCGCTATCGTGAAGCTGGGTGCGGAGCCACACCGGACGACAATCCCTTCTCTGCGACGAGATTGCACTACGACGCCTCCCGGCTTCCATCAACACCGCCAGAGCACCATACGGAGCACCTGGGCCCAAGGTGCTCAGTAGCTTGGCCGATCGCCTGCCCTGGCCATTCAGCTCGGCCGCCCGCTATCCAGCCCAGCCCTTCCTTCCGAGCCACACAACGCGCACGACGTCCCTGAAGCAATACCTCGACCTCTAATTAGTCGCTTGCCGTCGTCTTCAGGCTCGCGTCAGCTCAGCGCCAAGCCCTGCTTCTCTTTCCCGCCACCTCCGGTCTCCGGCACAGCACCGTCCTGGCCAGTCTCCAGATACGATACAGCGCCCGATGACCGCTCCGGCGTCCCTCGACGTCGTCGCCCTCGTCTCCGGGGGCAAGGACAGCTTCTTCTCGCTTCTCCACTGCCTCGCCCAAGGTCATCGCGTAGTCGCTCTAGCAAATCTTTACCCGCCCTCGTCCACGCCAACATCCGCACGGCTCCTTCCCGTCGGCAACTCTTCCGGGGCGCAGCACAGACCCTCCTCAGGCTCCGACTCTCTATCCACCGTCAACCCGGATACTCCGCCAGAGTCTGACCTGAACAGTTTTATGTACCAGACGGTGGGCCACCAGACAATCCCATTATACGCCCAGGCCACCGGCCTGCCCCTGTTCCGCCAGCCCATCCACGGCTCCGCAGTCCACCACGGCATTAACTACTCCCCCGACGGCCACCACCGGCAGACCAATGGCACCGGCGATGACCAGGATGGCCATGATGAGACCGAGTCTCTCGTGCCACTGTTGCGTGCAGTAATGAAGGCCTGCCCGACTGTCAACGCCGTCAGCACTGGAGCCATCCTGTCAACGTATCAGCGCACCAGGGTCGAGTCAGTGGCCATCCGTCTGGGCCTCGTCCCCCTGGGCTATCTCTGGCAGTACCCGGATCTGCCGCGGTCTCTTCCGTCCTCCCCGGCGGCCGTGGGCCGGAACATGGTCGATGATGCCCAGCTCCTTCGTGACATGGCCCACACAGGCCTTGAGGCCCGTATCATTAAGGTCGCTAGTGCTGGTCTCGATGAGGGGACCCTCTGGGAGAACGTTGCCTCGGAGACTGGCATCGCCAGGATCCAGCGTGGCCTCAGGAAGTTCGGCGGCGGTGGCAAGGGCGCTGTGCTCGGCGAAGGTGGCGAGTTCGAGACATTGGTAGTTGATGGTCCCCCGCAGCTATTCAAGGGCAGGATCATTGTCCGTGAGGATGACCGGCAGGTAGTGCGGGAAGGCGGCGGTAGTGAGTGGCTGCTCATACGCAGAGCTGAAGTTGAGATGAAGACCGAGTCCACTGCAGACGTGATGTCGGCGGATCTGAGGAGTTTGCCCATACCTGCGCTGCTTGATGACAAGTTCGAGGCAGTACTCGAGATCGCTGGACGGCAGTCGGTGCCGGGGATACTCAACGAGGAGGCCACCCAGACTGCATCATCTGTTGGCCTGCCTGCTGGTACATATGTCGTCTGTGAAAACCGCAATATCCGCATGAGCTTCACCGGAAATACAGGCAACGTGCAGGACCAAACTGAACAAATCGTCCATGATGTCAGAAGCTTCCTCGCAGAGCAATCTCTCGAGGCTACGGACATCCTCAACTCCGTCATCGTGCTCCGGAACATGAGCGACTTCCCTGCCGTCAATAAGCTATACGGTTCCCTCTTCACAGAAGCGAACCCGCCGTCTCGAGTCACGATCTCCTGCGGTGAGCAGCTTCCCACTGGGTGGCAGATCGCAGTATATCTCGTCTTGCAAAGCTCAGCTCAACGAGAGCGAAGAAAAGGCCTACATGTACAGTCTCGGTCATACTGGGCCCCAGCAAACATTGGGCCATATAGTCAGGCTATCTCATACCCCCTGATCCCCAGTAGTCCAACATCATCACGACCGGCAGCACACCAGGATTCCATGCCATCCTCTTCAAATGAGTGTCCGCCGCTGCTGACGGCGGTGTCGATAGCCGGCCAGATCCCCCTCGTGCCAGCGACGATGGAGTTCCCGCCGCCCACTGCAACAACACCGACGGGAGCGCCGGATGTGACGCAGATCACGCTGGCGCTGCAACATCTCTGGCGCGTCGGCGTCGCGACGAACGTGGCGTGGTGGACGAGTGCGGTGGCTTATTTCCCTGCTTCGTCAGCTGCAGAGAACAGCAACCCCATGTTCAAGAACAGCATCGCTGCTGCTGCCGCGTGGAGGGAGGCACATATCTGGTCTCCCGCACGTCAGACGGCTGCGGAGGACGACGGGACAGGTCCGGATCTGTGGGATAAGAGGTATAATGCGCAGTATCAGTCCTTCTCGGCCGGTGGTGACGACTCTGCGGATCAGCCGGCGGGGCTGCCGAAGTGGAACGTGGTGGACGGCTTCACGGCGGATGAGGATGAGGACGCGGATGATGACATGTACGCAAACGACGAAGACGAGCGGGAATGCGCACTGTCGCAGAGACGACAAGTTCAGCGCGCCCGTAGAAGCCAGTATGTCCCGTACGTCTTCGCCGCGGAAGTCGAGCAGCTGCCCCGTTCGGCCGGGGTAGAATGGCACGCGCACATCGGGCTGGGCGATACTGCTGGGAGCCTCCCAGCGGGCTCGGTACGGGTCTTCAGCAGCGTGAGCAGCGTCCCTCTCAACGCGGGCACAGATGGTGGTGAGGGCGAGTGCGTAGTTGAACTGCACCATGTTGCTGTCACCACCACCACCACCAGTAGTACAACAACTGGCGATGCAGATGGCGAGAGCAGCAAGGCGAAGAAGGCGACGTATCTGCACACCACTGCCGTCCTGCGCCGCCGTCCTGACCAACCACCGACGGCCAGCAAGGGCAGCAGCGCCTCTGGCGTTGTCGGCGAGAAGATCCCCGTCGCCAATGCGGTCCAGTGTGTGCAAAGGGTTTACTCGTCAGCCGTAGCTTCCCTTCTCGCCAGAATGATGACGACCACGGCGACGACACAGACGATGCAGAAATCAGATGTATCAGGTACAGACGAGCAAGAAAGTGGCGGCGGCAACACGCCGGGGAAGCCGTATCTGGTGTACACTGACGCTACTGCCATCGCGGATCCGTTCGGGTCGGGTTCGGCGGCGGTGATACCGTGTCACTCTCTGTTTGATGGGAGTGGGAGGAGACTCGCTGCCGTCGTGCTGCTGGAGTCGTTCTTGGTCGAGTCTTGACCGCTTGGTTATACTTACAGAAACTGGGGCGGAAGGGGGGCCAGACCTGGGCATTGATAGAGTGGATGGTGCGTTAGATTCAGGGTACTACACAAAAGCATATATACATGAACAATTACTTCGATCGTTGTTGCATTAAGTGGGAACCATGTATCGTGTGCTCTAGGTGGCGTCTGTATGATCAGTTCACGTCAAGGGCACTCACTCCATGCACACATGTTCACATCATGTTGACAAGACTTGCTGCTGGCGGGAGAGCGAGCACTTAGGCTCGCCCTGAGTCAATTGCGCTTCGACTTTGTCGCTTGGACCGGCAGCTTTATACAAATACAGACGTTGCTGCTTTCGACCTGTGTGTCCAATGTGATGATACCCAACCTGAACGCCATACAAATGCATCCTCTTACCCTATCTAGAGGTAGATGGTGACAGTAACAAACTATTTTTACGTCCAAAACAAACATGCCCAACGCCCAGCGTCTTGACCCATGTGTGAAATCAAGCTGTCACGCCAGTGTCTGATCCTCCCCGAGCCTCAGCCTCTGCCCTAGCTTCAACGTTGGCAATAGCGCTCTGTAATGCACTGGTCAGATCCGTGTGGAACAGTGGCCGGTTCAAACCGTGGACAACGACCCGCCTCTTCGTAGCAACTGCGCCGTTGAGTACGCCGGGGCTGCTGTTGGCTGCGGTTGACGAGTCGACAGGCTGGAGCTGTGAAAAGCCAGTGGCGGCGATGCCACCATCTTGCTGCTCAATGCTCGAGGACTCGCTGCTGGTAGCGGCGTCCTTGCTGCTAGACTTTGCCAGAGCAGCTGTGGCATTTTGATCGTCAGATGATTCATAGTTGGGGGACTCGGCCGATCCTCCAGTCTTCTCTCCATTATCGTAGCCCATGGCTGCTGCTGCGGCTGCAGATGAATCGCCGCCAATTTCGGCAATGCTGAAGATAGACCGCCACTCTAGGTGCTTGCCATCAGCTCGCTCTGTGGGGAAGCCGAAGCCTGCCGACACAAGCGCTCGCTTCGTCCACCTAGATCTAATGCAGGCCATATGCCAATCGACGTAGTCGGGCTGGGTATAGCGGTCCATTTGGTTCCTGACATCGATCAAATGTTGTACTGAAGTGACATCGACGTTGCTGACAGAGCTAAAGTCTAGGATGATTGCCTTCAAAGTGGGGAGGTTAGTATCCTCCTCTTGACCCTTCTTTGGGCCTGGATCATTCCAGGGCCTGTCACCCGGTCGATTGTAGGTGTTTGTAGCCGTGCGTCGAGTGTGGGCGAAGATGTAGTTGCTCAAGAATGTCAAGGTCGATGAGGCACTAGGGTAGTTGAAGCTCTCCTGGAACCTGTATATGAAGATACCAGGGTAAGGACTGTCAATCTCGAGCTCAGGATTCGAGCCGTCTGGGTTGCCGATCGGCAAGAACAGATTACGCGCCGCCGTAGAGCCAGAGACCGCCGAGTCGGACGGCTGTGGCTTCATTGTACCATAAGAGCCAACCACGTTGTTGTCGTTGCCGATGACGTGGTCGCCGAGTACTGAGTGCACCTTGACCTTACCCAAGAAATCGCCCTTGGAGCGCAGGACACGATACATGTATACGCAAAACGACAAGACCATGGTGGTGTAGATGCCGTTCTCGATGCTGGTGAATATGATGACGAAGACACCCACAAAGAAGATGAGGACCTCGAGAGGCGAAACGCGCCAGAACTTGTACAACGTCTGAGGCGGCGTGACAAGGTCACCGACGGCGTGGATAATGACTCCAGCGAGTGCTGCTTGTGGAATCCAGTAAAACATGGCACCAAGGCAGTAGATGGCAATGAGCACCACTGAGGCGGTGATGACACCGGCGAAAGGTGTGCGCACTCCGGCCTTGGATTTGATGGCAGTGCGGCTGAAAGAACCAGTAGCCGGGTAGCCTCCAAGAAATGGTCCGAGGATGTTGGTGACACCAATAGCAACCATTTCTTGGGAAGGATTGATCGTGTAATTATTGACCCGGCCAAAAGATTTGGAAATGGCAATGTGTTCGATGAGCAGGACGATGACAGCTGCCGGCAGGTCGGTGATAAAGAGCGAGATAATGTCCTTGTTAATAACTGGGACAGCCGCGTGCTGGAAGCCGCTCGGAACGAGACCAAGCAGTTTCCATACTGGGGTGGCCCGCTGGCGATTCACCAGCCAGCTGATGAGTGTGTACAGCAGGATGATGAATACCGTGCGGAGGGTTGACAGGAAGAAAAATAGCTTCGCTCTGCTTGGGAACTTTTTGGCATAGGCCGTGCACACGTAGCGAATGATATACAGCACGACCAGGGCTGTCACGCCGACTGCTGCGTCCATTGTTGTTGTGGGGAGGGCCTTCAATGTGTTAATGATGACCAAATACGTGGCCTCGCGAGTGTTGACGTTCTTGATGCCAAGCATGGTGGAGACCTGCCCAGAAGCGATGCTGATGGCCGACCCTGTCATGAACGAGGCGAGTGATACTAGGGGCATGAGCTCGACGAGCCAGCCGCAGCGGATAAGCCCGATGAAGAGGATGATGCAACCGCAGATGACGGACAATGCGGAGGCTACAATCCAGGGCTGGTCGGCGTAGGCTGCCGGGTCTATTGCAATGGCACGAGTGACGATGTTGCCGACCAGAGTGGACATGACGGCGACGGGCTGGAAGTTGTTAGTAAGAGAAATGAGCCAACAGTGGATGGCACAAGACCTACTCCGATTGTGATGTCCTTGGACGTCGCGAAGAACCAGTAACACAGGACGCCCATGAACGACGAGTACAAGCCAAACTCGACTGGCAGGGCAGCCAGTTTAGCATAGGCCATACCCTGCGGGATAACAACGGCACCGACAGTGACACCTTTGATAGAAGTTAGTACCTAGCACAACAGTTTGCCCTGGACAGAATGGGTCCTTACCGGCCACAAGGTCACCGAGGAGCCACTGCAGGTTGTAGAAGCCAATCCATGACAAGAAGGGGAACAGAGACTTGACGTAATCGGCAACGTCTCTGGCTGTAGGCACGAGCTCGTCGAGCCACTCGGCGGATCTGGGTTGTTGCTCGATGAAGCCATCGGCAGTGTGGTTGGAGAAGACGGACTCGCCGCGCGTGACAGGATTGTCGTACTCGGGCTCCTCGAGCTGGATGCCCAGGACCTTGGCCAAGGCGTGGCCGATCTCTCTGCGTCGCGACATTGCGCCGTCAGGATGTGGACGTTGTGAGTCTTGGCCGAAATGCTTGTTGTGTCTTTGAAGCTGTACTATTATGTAGGTGCAACCCTGGAAGTCGGAGACTGAGGGGCAGCGGTGTCTTGGCAGCGCCTGGCGCGGCAGTGACGTGCTCAATGGGGGCGATGGCGTGATGCCTGTGCAATGTCGCCTGGACGCGTGGTGTGGCTTCGGGGTCAAGGCGTTAGTTAGGCAGAGCCAGCAGCCATGCTTAAGCGAGGATTGGAACCGTTAGGTGGTAGAGGGCGATGGAACATGAGATGTTGTCGCGGATAAGATGTGATGGAGGCAAGCAGAAGTCTTAAATCCTGTGGACAGGAAGAAGGTTTTGGCTCGTGATATCAAAGAGGGCCACGCTGGTGGCCCTGCTGATACTGTTCGTGTCGTGTAATAGTAAGCGGGATCTAGGGAGGACTCTGCTGATATAGGACGCTCAAACTTAGAAAGGATAGGTGGTTGAAATCTGCAAACGATGCTCAGACGGGACGCATAAGGGTCGCGAGGATAATCTGAACGCAAGACCTGGGCAATGTGTTTGATATGGAGAGGCAGAAGGGGTCGAGGACAAGGCAGGAAGGCAGGGGAGGTGCGAGGCCAGCACGACTGCTGCAGAGTGGCACCGTGAGCGGACCCTGTGCAGTTGGCAGAAGGTGCACAGGTGGGCATCACGCAGCACAGATGCACTAATTAGAGCTAGCCATGAGTGCCAGCGATGGATGCTTAGAGAAGACGCTCGCTGTGGGAGAACGGGGCATCAGCCTTGGCACGCTCTCTACTGCCCGCTTCGGGAAGCCAGTCGCTCAGAGGGGCCAATCAGAGCGGCTGCTGAGAGTGCTGAGGATCCGTGCACGATGGTGTGATTACGCCCAAGGCTGATGCCATCATCCAATGACGTGCCCTCGACTCTGATTAATATGCCACAGCACAGCCATGGGCAAGGGTTCAAGTTTGTGCCCAGGTGCTGGCAGGGCTACCTACCTACACTGCTACTTTGTGGGTAGGTACTATGTAGTGGCAAGTCGATAGCTTTGATATGGAACTCTGATTCCCGTGCCTGCCTCGTCCCAAATCGTCGGCTGACAAACCAGTCAGATCTAGAGCTCATGGCCACGATTGCTCAGTTTCAAAGCATTGCACCGTCTCATGCCTCTGACACCACCATATATTCCCATCTCAGCTTCCTGGACCTTCCAAGACCTTCCAAGACCCAGGCGATTCAGTGCATGTCTGGACTTTGATGTTGTCTACGAGCAGAGAGCCTTGCAACTCTGACGTCAGTGCAGGCGCCTGGGACATTAACGTCTGGCTTATCAGTCGGGAAGCGCGTGTTATCGTCAAAACCTGGACGCGACCCTGACGCACATCTCACACGTCCAGGGTGTCAGAGGCAGGGGTCCTATTACTGTGTAATCCACGGTCCAGCTCGAGAGGTCCACGCGGGTGTGACTGGAACTGACAAGACATCTGCAACAGTCAATGCTGTCCTAAAAATAAGCTTAATAACACGAGGGAACTACCTGCCACATTCGCTTGCAGTTGGGATCAGGCATGGCACTGCCAATTGTCCGACTGGCCGTGTCGTGCCATCCCGCCGATGCGGGCGCGTGGTGCCTGAGCCAATGCCAGCCGGGCCCCCCTCCCCGCCCCCCGCGCAGTCTTGTTTGAGCCGCACCGTCGCAGTGCAGTTGCAACGACCAACGAGCTCTACGCGCCATCTACCCGCGCTACACGAGGTGGCCCTCCACTGGAGATCTTTGCTCACCTCGCTCGACATTGGAAGTAGCCCGCGGCCCTGCTGGATGCCTGACGTTCGCTCCTGCCGCAGCTGTGCCATTGACCTTCAGACAGACTCGACCACCCGACTCAGCTGCAACCACACGCCCTCCCGCCATGCCAGCGAACCCCTCGCACGAGGGCCTGGGGCCATACCTCGCCCATTCGCACAACAGCCACGTCTTCGCCGCCTCGACGACTGAGCTCATCCCGCCGCCCTCGCCGCGCACCCAGCGCACCGTCCGCAAGCTGCAGTCGGCACACAACCTCGGCGCCGCCGCCCGCTTCGCCAATGCACCCTCTCTCATCGCCCAGCAGCGCCTCCACAACCTCCACGACAGGCCTCCTTCCCCAACCCGCAACCAGCAGCCCGCAAACAGGTCTCCCCAGAGGCATCGTGCCAACTCCGACGCCCGCCCGCCTCAGCTCAGCGCCTCCGTATATGGGACCCCAGCTTCAGCGCTGTCGAGGAGACCAGGCCTCAAGCCCACCTCTTCTGCTGCCAATGAGATGTCCCTCGACCGCTTGATTAGGGACGGTCCCCCAGCAGGCGATGTAAATGGGGCCTTGGAGAGTGCTCGTCTCAAAGTCCTTGACCAAGGCATCAAGAGCGACAGTGATGGTATGTCGTCGACCCGGATATACGTGTGGCTGATCCTGCTGGACGCTCCTGTCGTCAAGACCGACGACTACATTGCCCTGATACACCGTGGCCCCTCACCTGCCTACTCTAAGATCCGCAACGACACGTTTCGCACCTTGACCACAAACCCCTTGTTCCACCGCCGCGTAAGCGAGGCCTCACTCATCCGCCTCTTGAACGCCATTGCGTGGATGCTACATGATGCCAAGGAGAAGAGCAGACCAATCACCGGCCGGCGGTCTCTGGGCCCATCTCCAAGCGTTCAGGCTTCCGTTGATGAAATCTCGCACACTGGGGTGACTTCATCTCCGTCGGCTAGCAGAGGTCGTGCGAGGGCCATGACGACAACGACGGACAATTCTGACACGAATGCCTCCGAGCCTGGGACTTACGTGCAAGGAATGAATGTCCTAGCTGCGCCGTTTCTGTACGCCGCACGAAGCGAGGTTGAGGCTTTCGTAGCCTTTCATCGGCTGCTCACGAAACAGTGTCCAGGCTATATCAGAGGCGCCATGGACGGTGTGCATCGAGGGTTGGCCCTCGTCGACAAGGTACTAGCTATTGTTGATCCGAAGCTTAGCCTGTATCTCACCTCTAAGGGCCTTTCGGCGGAGATTTACGCCTTTCCCTCGGTCCTCACATTATGTGCCTGCACACCGCCTCTGCCTGAGGTTCTGCGTCTATGGGACTTCCTCTTTGCATACGGACCGCATCTGAATGTGCTTTGCATTGTGGCTCAGCTTATCATTATGCGCAATGATTTGCTCGGCTCGCCGAAGTAAGTTGAGAGCCATGCTGTGATCTTTAAATCGCTTGCGCACGAACCACAACATTATATGCTAACATCACACTTGAAATAGTCCTAATAAACTGCTGCGGTCCTTCCCAGCTCTACAAGCCGATCCCATAAAACGGACTGCGCTAGCAATCATCAAGATGATTCCTGACGATGTTTATGCGGAAATCACGACTCATGCTTTGTGATTTTGACGTTTCACACACGTCCCCTATCACTGCTTATTTGGTGGGACACTTACGATATAACGATTTGAAACGACGCATGTACATTCCACATGACAAGGAAACTGTACAGCGATTCGATATCATGATGCAAGCAGGCGTTTGGCTCGGGAATTGGGCACAGTTTGGTTTACAACAAAGTAGCAAGTGGACAAGAATACATTCAATTCTACTTTCCTGGGGCTATAGTCCAACAGTCGGGTGAATCGTGCGTTATGAGGCAGTTTCTTAGACCATTCGGCGGCAAGTATACATGCCATGGCAACAAGGACAATTTTCGCCATCGATAACACCCCCGAGAACGGGTGTCAAAGCAGTTCCGGCGGCTGTGTTGCCGCACCACAGCGTCAGCAAGAGTAGATGTTCTACTTATGCGGGCAATTGCACAACTACTGTGGCATTGGTACTCAATTAGTGGGTGTACTTGCAATGCAGCAAGGGATAAACCAAAGGCGAACCAATAGTGCAGCTCAGGCCTCCCTTTGCGGCGATTGAATGAAGTCGACGACCCTTGCTACCTAAAATATCCAGCCTCAGCAATCAAGACTTCTGCGTCAGCATGGTTATGAACAGCCGAGCATCTACATGACGACAACTAGACTTCAGAATACTGCGAAACAAGTCGAAAACAATAGAGAGGTTGGCGCATTTTTCGGCAGTCCCGCAGCTCGCACATGGGTATCCTAGAAGCGCACGACGCCACCACGTCTTGCTCCCTTGAGACATTTCCGCCCTAGTCGCGCATGCCTAGTTCCATCACTCGGGAGGGATGGTCAGTAACTAGTATGGACATTACACCTGGAAAAGGTTGCCTCACGCTTCCCTACTTTCACCATCGGACTCTCACTCGTCTCAGCTTGCGACAAAAGGGTTCTTTTGGGGGCAAACGTGTCAGTAGATCCGCTCGCAGAACTGCCCATGCTCATACACAAGCGACTACAGTCGATTGAGTGTTTCAGCAAGACCGATCTCGAAGCAGCCGGACTTGCTTTTGCTCCCAGCGTTGAATTTTCTCCTGCCTTCAATAGGCCCATCAGATGCAATGGTCTAGACAGTATTGGAGGTCTTCGTGGCCTTCTCACATATTTTCTTTGTGAACGTCACATATTAGGTGTGGCTGAGTATAAGTGCTGCCGCCAGGTGCGGGTCCAAATACGTTGGAGTCTAAGCACGGCAGGGCGAACAAAACCAATGTCGCAGGAATGTAGATGATCCAAGGGGCTGGTCCTTCCATTATCTAACCCTAGCTATTAGTTCGGAGGTGTACAAGCTTTTAGCTCACGACTAACTTCCAGCACATGGAAGGCTCTGAAGGGAGTCTTCCTGTTGGGTAACAGGACCCTCATGTATCTGCTGTGAGTCAATATTTGAGTGGTTCATGACGAAGCCAGGGGCTACAGATGAGTATTGATCAAGGGGTCGAAGCCTGCCTACCCTCTTGTTAGCACAACTTGGATAGGTCGTGAGAGCAAGGAAACGGCACCTCGGGCGAAGGAGTCAAGGGTTGAACCGAGGAGACGAGGAGTCGACAGGAGGTGTTGCGTAACTAAGTGCGTGGCTTCCGAGATTGCCTAGGCTTACGCCAGCTAGGCACGCATCAGCGTAGGTGAAGCCTTGGTGCATCATCGACGAATTCCGTGTTGTGGATGGTCTGTATATCAGCCACCGATCTCGCCTCGTCTGTATGACTGCTACTTATCCTGCATCATTCTACATCTCATCTTCCCATCGCTCGATAACAGCCGTTCCTTATCTACTCATCGCTGTTCTCAAATCCGACGATATCTCACTCACTTACATTGTACCTCATAAGCACCTGAGAAACAACATCGCTTCATCCTTGACCAGACTAGAGACGCTTTTGAGTTGTTCTTCTCGACACCAGACAATCAGGATCACCGACCTTCTTTCATCGTCTACAACGCAACCCGATTCTGTAGAACCGCTTTGCAACTATGCAGATCACCACCGCCACCCTTATCCTTGCGGCTCTGAGCCAGTCCGTCCTCGCCGACTACAACAGAGACTATGCGCCCTTGACCGTCTCGTCTCGGCGCAGCGAGAACTCGAGGCGGCTGCTCGCTTCCCGGCAGCAGGAGGCTCTGACTTGCCCCGACACCTACGGCCCTGGATCGATGGCCTGCGGCTCGACTTTGCTGAGATTTTGCTTCAACCCTACTGCTGGCGAGGTGAGTTCCCCCCCCTCCCCCCAACGTTCATGTGTAAACAGCACGGCTGCATTGGACGAGTTTCTACGGGGGAAATAGAGTGACTGACAGTGAGTTTTCTTCTGGTCATAGTCATGCTGCAGCAACGACGGCGGCTTCTGCAAAGCTGGCTGGCACTGCGCTCCTGTCGCGAGCTTCTGCTGCAAGGATGTAAGTCAACGATGCACTCCCGCCGGGACCTGGCCTCATTCCCCCATCACCTCCTTTCCCAAATCACTCATACTGATACTGTCTGTATCACCAGGGCGAGGACCTAGCAACATGCGCCAAGAATGCAGGCTTCCAGCTCCCATCCAGCGTCTACCCTATCGAAAGCCCTCCGACCAGCAGCATCACCAGCTCGCGCTCCGCGGCCTCCACCTCGGCGGCCGCCACCGTCTCCTCGTCCAGCGCACGCTCTCAAAGCGCCACCGTCCTCCCGATCACGGCCGCCGCTTCCACCCTGACAGAGGACTGTGACGACGGCATGCTCACACAACTCGTCCCCGTCGCTCTGACCAGCACCACCACCTCCTCCTCCGCCGCCAACACCACCGCCGCCGCCACCACCAGCAGGCCCGTCTCCCAGCAGACAATCAGCCCAGCCGCCGTCCCGACCCTGTCCGTCTCGGACCTGGCCTTGTCCTTCCAGACCACCACCGCGGTCCCGACGATCGCCCAGGTCGCACAGCCCTCCAGCAACTACACCCTCCCCGCCCTCGTCACTCCCCAGGTTTTTCCCGTGCCCACGGCAACGACCAGCCAGCCCGGCGCCGCGTCGTCGAGCGTGAGGCCCGCCGTCCAGATCGCCCGCGCTGGTCCCTCGCGGGGCGGCGACGCGCAGCACGGTTGGGGTTACATCCTCGCCGCGGGGGCCGTCATGGTCGGCATGGCTCTCTGAGCGCTTTCTTTCCTTTTTTTTTGCCCCCGGGGAAGAGAGAAAAGATTCCAATGCCTCGAGAGAAGAAAAGTATGTGGTAAAGTGGGGAGGATGGATGAAGGAAGGAAGGAAGGAAGGAAGGAAGGAAGGAAGGGGGTTGGCTTGTCCTTTTCCCCTTCCGCGCGGACACAAATAATAGTAGTATAGACGTGAATATCTTGTTGTGTAATCTTTGTTTTTGTTTTTCCTTTTACCGGTCATGGAGTTAATATTCAAGTATTTTTGCCCATCTTGTCTTTCCTGGTGAGTACACGTATTTCAATAACTTTTATTTTTATTTTTAAGAAAAGGTTTGTTTCCCTCCAGGCTGAGAGCGAACATGCGGGATATAAACGTTTACGTCCGAAGATGGGAAAGAGAAAAAGAAACATGTACATGAACCTGTCTGTCAGCCAACCAACCAATCCCCAAGAGGAGGAGGAGGAGGAAGAAAAAGAAGAAGAAGAAGAAGAAGAAGAATAAGGGGGATCCCCCCCCGCGGGAAAACTTTCCAAATGCAAAAGAAAAAAACTATATAGGGAGGAGGAATAGGGGGTAGTAGTTATCGAGTGACAACCACTCGCACCCTTGCACTTACAGGAAGACAGCTACTCTATACTCTATACTCTATACTCTATACTCTATACTCTATACTCTATACTCTAGCTGCCACTCCGATCCCAGCCATACCTTTGTTTGGACTCTATCTACATGCGCGCTTCGGGGGGGGATGGAAAAGGGATCAGGACAGTGATCGGATAACTCGACATTTATGAAAGCTCGCGCGATCGTTCGAAAAGGTACAGTCAGTCACTGGAAGATGGATGTAACACAGGCACTAGGTTTGCATGGATGGTGTCCAACGACGTATAATTGAAGAAGTGAATGTGAATGGGATATATACGGCTAAAGATGTGCTTTACGTCGCTATGTCGCTTGAAAGAGAATCATCTACTGAAGTGTGCGCTCTAGTCCTCGAAAAAAGGCAAAAATCGACCAGGAGGGCATGTATATACAAGAAGGATCGTTTCGCTTCCACATTACTCGTTCCTCAGAGGCTCATCCCGGAAAAAGTCTCTCGTCTACTCGTGAAATGCGCATTCTAGGTCAGGGAGAGGAATGACGGGCTCAATAGGCCGGGCATCCCTCCTGCGCGCGCTGGAACGCCCCAGAAAAGTGCTGCTGCATGGCGAAGAAGTGGTACACAATACCGCCCAGCACGGCGACGTGCCACAGGTTGTGCGCGTTGCCAAAGTAGTCGAACGCGCCTGGGTACCACCGCTCAGGCACCTTGCTGGCGTAGATGATGGCTCCGACAACGTAGACGGTGAGGGACTTCATGAGGTTCGAGTCCGAGTAGAAGTCAAGCGCCCACTGAATGCCGCGGGTGTACATGACTTGGAAAATGGGGAGGAAGCCTGTTGCGCCGAGGCCAATGAAGAAGGCGACGCGGACCCAGGCCATGTTCTGCTGGTTGAAGCGCGGGTTCCAGGGCAGGATGACACCGATTATGCCCAGGAGCATCGTCGCAGTGATATACGACCACCGGCTGACGGGCTCGCAGTAGAAGACTGTGTACTCGGTCGTCATGATGGAGGCTGCAATTAGCAAGGAGATGCCCGTGTAGTCGACGCATGCGAAGCACTCCATCAGCTCCTGGTCCGCATGGCAGCACATTGTGTGCCATACAGTGCTGCAAATGAGGCACTTGCATGCCGCAAAGAGAAACAGGCCGGCGATGAACATGTCGGTTTTTGTGTAGAGTGCGAAGTCGGCAGATGTCGGATGAAAGTAGAAAGCGAGCGAAAGGACCACAACCAGGCCTAGTGCGTGAGTCCAAATATTGACCGTCTCATTGGATATGCCGAACATGGACCGTATGCAGTCCAGCGTCGTCTCGCGGAACCGGTAGCCGCTGTGGATGTGTGGGTTGACGCGCCATGGCACAGGGAGCTCGTTGTACGTGAGATGGCCCTTCTCCCGTGCTCGGGTGATGGCTTTTTGTACTGTATCCTCGAGCGACTCGGCCGCCTGCCGCGCTTGTTCGACGCCTTCATTGACTACGCCACGCGCCCGCTTGAGGCCTTTGCCAACCACTCTGCGGCCTCCGCCCATGAAGCTCCCGGCAGCGTCGGTCGCATTGGCAATACCCTGGTCGCGCACCTTGGCGGCCCGATCCTCGAAATCGTCCAGCATGCCGTCGAGCAGCTCGATACCCATACGGGCCTTTTCGTTCATCGACTCGGCCGCAGCGAGGGCCTCGTGGTACCGTGCGTCAATCGTCTCGACCATGACTTGTAGTCTCCGCCGTCCAGCACCGATCATCTCGCCCGAGACGAGCGAGCACCTCTCGCGTACGGCCTGCAGCGTCGCAAAGGTCCTGGCAATGCTGGCATCGAAGCTGTAGTCGCTTAGGTTCTCAAAGTTTGAGAGTCGACGTTCGAGTTCGGTAAGGAATTGGTCCATCTGGTGATCGCAAGTCAGAAGGGTTTGGCACTGGTAGTGGTCGTGGCTAGAGAATATCGCAACGTACCTTGAGGAGCAGAGCCTCCTCGCCGTCCAGGAAAGTATTGACGATAGACTTCCTCCGTCCAGAGATGATCTGGGAGTTTGGGCGTCGCTGGCGAGGCTGTCCATCTTGTGTATCGGTTCCCGAGGCCAGGGCTGTGATGGGAGAGAGCAGCTTGTGGCTGTCTTGATCTTGCTGCTGCTCGGAGCAGCCTCTCCTTGTGTACGACGAGGCATAAGACATGTTTGCTGAGGTGAGGTCCATGGTTGATGGAGGGTACACCCCGCAGGTGTGCGGCCCAGAGGGTGAATATGAGGACCGGCGGAGTCGAAAACGACAGGGCAGCTGAGACGGCAAATGGTCGAAAGAGGCAGCGTCGTGAAAGGAGGTCGAGGAAAAGCCGGGGGGCCGGGGCTGGCTGGGGGCAGGTGCCGAGCCGAGCGTGGGGATTGTGGTATTGGCCAGGGGACTGGCAGGTAAATAGTTTGGCGTGTTTTGTTGTGTTGTTAGTGGCCCTTACTCTAGGCAATTAGAGTTGGCGGTGTGTTTTGGGAGCGCAAATTGGATCGTTCTGCAGGTGGACAAAGTCTTTGGTGAAGAAAAAAAAAAGATGTTGAAGGGACCGGGCGGGCTGAAAGGGTTATTACAGCTCTGCAGGGAGGGACGAGGGAGGTGGAAAGAAAAGAAGTCTACGAATAGGATGACGGCGAGGGCAGCAGCACGAGCATGGGCTGAATGTGGCGATTGGTTGTTGAGGCAGGAAGGTAGCGAGAGCAGCAGCTGATTGGGCAGGCAGGGTGGGGATATATTAGGGGACAGGGACGGAGACGGAGACGGAGCAAGGGCAAAAACACCTCCCACTTGCCGGCGGCCGCTGTCTGGGCGCCCGTTGTCGCCGTGCAGCGCAGAGAGCTAGCTCCTCCAAAACTACGCCAACATGTTGCTGCTGTGCTGTCATTGTGAATATCGTGACGCTGTGAAGCTGTGATGGTTGCTGTTGTGCTGTGCTGTGTTTGCCGCAGCCATCCATCCCAACAATATTAGCGGAAGTGGATAACTAGTGCTAACCTGCTGCGGGGATCCCTGCCTGCAGCTCAGGTCGGGTCAAGTCAGGTACGGAGTATAGGTACAGGTACAGCTACATGCACAGCTCCAGCCGCCAGCCTTTCAGCCAGCCTCTCAGCACAGCCTTCTCAGCCAGCCTTGAGCACACACGGCACGCTATTCCCTCGGGGCTCATCTGCCACTCTTGGTGCCACAGGCCACGGGCTCGGCACGGGAGATTCGATGCAGAGACGGCATGTTGCCGTGCCGTGGGTAAGGGGACTGGCTGACTGACTAACTGACTGGCTATTCTCGTCCTCACGTTGCGACAACTACGCCGTAGATCTACTTACTGTACATGAACGCCACTGGTACAGCTTAGAGCGGCAGCCTCTCCACCCACCGGAGCCATCAGGCGACACCGGCCCTTAAGGGCGGCGTTTTCACATGCTTGCATGCTTCCCGCCGAGGCCGGCCTGCAACAGCAGCAGCAGCAGCAGCAGCAGCAGCAGCAACAACAATAACAAGGACTTCCTCTTGATATTGTTTTGCGTTCCAGCTACTGCACCCCTCTCGCCACCACTTGCCGCTCACTGCCCTGCAAGGAACTACCCTGCCTTGGTGCATGCTCGACGCCTCCGCACCGAGACACTGCTGCTCACAACTCTGCGATAGTTAGTGATGAACCTTGTCTGGTTTCTAAAGCTGTCAAAAATACTTAGCTCATGGCTTTGCGCACAACCACGTGGGGCCTGATGCACAGAGCAATTTGGGGTTTGTGGTGATGGGAGATGCAGTGCCTGTGTGCTTGCTTACTCCTAACAGGTCATCGCGCCCTATCTACACTAAGTAGTCTGGGGTTGCAGGCGTGCCTCCCCTACCCACGTGGACCAGCGCGGACAGCGTGGTTCCAGAGGTGAGGCTTCATTGCAACCATGACATGATTGCGACCAGGCTGTTGAACAATTGCTGTAGCGATGCGTCTGCGATACGTCAATCCAATAGGCGACCTAATCAAAAATACTATGTACTCTAATAAATTACCTGCTAGGTGCTGCTGCAGGTGGTGCTGGCGCTGGCCCCACTTTAGCCCTCCACCCCTGCTTGCATCGTGCGTGAGGCGTGCCAGGCACAATCCACCATTGACAGCTGCGATTGCTAGCGTGACTTCAGCGCAAACCACCACGCGCAGACATCACCAAGCGGGCATGCGCATTCTGCCAGCAACCACCGTCTCCCATCCAAAGTTTGCAAAGCCGCAAGGTCTCAAAGCTCAAGCGATATCGCTCAACCGGCTACCACCCCATCTATAGCCATACCAATCTTCATCATGGCCATCGACGACATCGTCACCGATCCGAACCTCTCCTCCGTCCTCGCCGCCTCGCGCGAGACGCGACTTCAAGCCCTCGCCCTCGTCGACCAGCTCGCGAGCGTCGGTTCTCTCGACGCCGCCTCCAAGGAGACACAGACCGAAGCCTCAAAGCACCAGAAGCTCCTCGTCACAAACCTCGCGCAGCTCCGCGGCCTCCACCGTGCGTCCCAGTTCGGCGCCCGCCAGACCAAGGCCCAGACATCCGAGGCTCGTCACGAGGTCGACACACTGTACCTTCAGCTTCAGAACCTCTACTATGAGCAGCGCCATTTACAAGGCGAGATTGCGGCGTGCGAGTCTTATGAGTATGTTTGGCTGCCTTGTCATCAATATTCCGCAATATGACTGCGCTCTGAAGCCAAATTTCTTGCGCTAACGCCGTTCTAGTCACACCTATCAGCAACTCCCCCTGATTCCCGTCGAAGAGTTCCTCGTACTCAAGCCTGAGCATGCAGAGGACGATGAGAACACCCTCATGGTAGCGCGCATCGAGCATGAGCGTGCAGAGCGCGAGACCCTTGAGCAACAGCGTATGGAGCTGCTCAAACGCAAGCAGAAGCTTATTGCCGACAACAAGAAGCGGAAAGACGATCTCGCCAACTTGGACAAGGAACTGGAGAAATTCATTGATGTGAGTCTGACCCTGTGGCGGTCTGGTGCTGTATCACACTATTGAGGGGTGCGACAATGCTGACTGTTTGTCAAATTGTAGGCTGCAAAACCGATCCAGAACCTCTTTGATAAAAACGTTGCGCCAAGTGTGTGATTTATAGTACGGGCTTACGTGCTTTGAGGAAATACTTTGCCCTCCACACTTTCGCCAATCTACATAGTCACCAACTGCGAACGTTGGCCACTGGATGGACGAAGTGCTGGCTCAGCGAGGGCGAAACAGGTGGTTACATCATGCTCGCACATATATGCGCACTGGCTCGAAAAGATTGTCCATACTCCTACGAGAGCATACAGGGCACTTCGCGAGATTTGGAAACTTTGGCAACGCCGACCGAGTGCGGGACCTCGGTCCACCTCGCCGAGACGCAGTCATGTGTTATGGATGTCTATAGGTCCAGCCACCAGCAATAAGGCGCCGGTATTGGCTGAAGCGTTCTCCGGATACGGTCTGGCACCCAGGTTACGTCAACCTGTGCTGTCGCGAAAACTGATAGTCCTTGTCACGGCGCTATCAATACGCACGTTGCACACGACCAGACAGGGAGCGGGTCCTGGGTCGTGAATAACGAAGGCGATACCAAGGGCACAAGCAGAGATTTTTGGCTGATGCCTTGGGACTCCATACACAGGCAGCAAGATAGAGGTATTGCGAGGACTGGAGTCCAGAAGCATGATTCAGGCTAAACCACCATCCGATCTTTGCATGCCAGCTTCGTCGCTGGCAGACCTCGGTCAAGAATGGGAGCTGCACTCGAATACTACACCAGGACTTGGCTGTGACGAAGCGCAGATCACTGGGTTTCTTCTGAGAAGGAACGCGTGGGCAAAGTGCTGTAGCAATTCTACTTCGGCCCTGGATCAAGGCCACTATGTTATAATCTTCATCACCGCCATCGTGCCAGGTTAAAGACATAGCATTCCTTTCTTCTAGGAGGAGAAAAAGTCAATCCCATCCATCCGAATCTGTGACGTTTGAGTTGATGTAGCGATGTTGATTGTGTGAAGGAATAAGCCCTTTGAAGCGCATTGTGGACGAAATCCCCAGTGCTGATAAAAACATTTCGATCCAGTGAAGCAAGCAAGACTCTCTCTCTCTCTCTCTCTCTCTCTCTCTCATCAACGAACGGCAAAATATATTGACCCTGCTCTAGAAACCGGGCGGTCAGGAAACAAAGAAACCCTGTGTTATTGAATCGTGTGTCTCTGTGCTTAGCAGGTCCTAAGCGTGGTGTATCAATGTCCTTTTGCCCCCTTCTGTCGTCTTTGGAAGATTGCTATACATATATATATGTATGTATGTATGTATGTGAGTGAGTGTGTGTGTGTGTGGTTGAAGAAACAATACCTTGTTCTTTACATAACAACAACAACAACAACAACAACAACAACAACAACAACAACAACAACAACAACAACAACAACAACAACAATATCAGCGAAGAAAGGGGGGAGACAGCACGGGGAGCTTTCCCGCGAAACAAGACATGAAGAGCGCAGATGTACATGTAACATTTTTCTTTCGTCTCTGTTGCCAACCCTTTCCTGCACCCAGCCTAACCAAACCCAACCTAAGAGAGCTGACGCGTATGAAATGCAGAATCCTTCCCCCAGTTTTTTTTTTTGGAGTCGGTAAAACCCCTTGAATTGGAGTAGATAATTGACGCGGAAGCTTGTCTCATCGTGTAGTTTGACCTTTTGATTTGGATCATCTCTATATAAGGAGGAGGCGGAGGCGGAGGATGAGGGGGGGCTGGGTTATCATCTTTCTCGAATCGCCGGAGCTGGACCTGGTTTTGTGCCAGTTTTGTTGGACCGTCAACCGCGACTTTTCGTCGTTGTCGTCGTAATGGGGGAGTGGTATATACATGATGGGAGTAGTCTGGACTAGGCTTGCAACGAGATAGGTACTGGACAAGATAACTCTCTCCCTATGTAGTTGAGCATGTAGACCAAAAACTAAGCTATGAGTCCTGTGTGTTTTCTTTTGTATTTCTTCTTCTTCTTGTGTTTTTTGTTGCTTTGGATGTCTTGATTTAGAATGAGTTTTCATGTGGTTGCATACTCTTCGAAACACACTAGCGAAATCAGCGACATCTGGCGATACTGAAGGATGATCCCTTTTGCACGCTCCTCGTGTACCCTCCTACTCTCTCTATCTCTCTTTCTCTCAAGATATGGAGCAGTTCGAACTCATTCTCCGGAGCATGTTCAGTCCATCCTGCCTTTCCTCTCTGGTATATGTTCTGCCATGGCGAATATGTAGATATATTATATAGATACAGACAAGCCCGTCGTTGCGCAGTCTTGCTTCGAACCACTCACATACGTAGCATATATTTCACCATCAAATCCTCGCGCAACCCGAGCAAGACCACACACACACACACACACACATGCACATGTCGAAGCCAACTAGCAGCAAGGGGACCGACTGACTAGCCCACTCATCGTTCAGCGCGAGTTATGTCGTCAACTGTCCCGCAGCATACCCGCCCGTCCCCCCTTCTCCTCTTTCCCACGCGTTCATCAGACCACGACGGCACATAATGCAGATAATGCAGAGCACGCAGAATGCAAGCACATATGTTCAAAAAGGACGACACGTGCTTTGAAGGGGGGGGGGGCAACTAGTGTGCGGATGGTGCCATCACAACCACCCGCAAACCCCTCATATACCTACTACTTCAGAGTTGCAGAGAGAGTCTGTGTCTGTGTATGTGAGTGTGTGTGTAAGGACGATAAGGGGTCCTGTCTGGCTGCATGCATGCATGCAACCCCCAAACCCGGCACATTCCCCCGCATTCAGGATCGGCTCCAGGCCGGGCCAAATATTTCGACTTTGAGTTCTTAATAGCAGTACCGACAAATCAGTCGCCTTGGCAGATCTGTAACGTAAAAAGTGCCCGCGACTCATGAGGGGACCACCCCATGATCATCGGCAGGACCAGAGAAGGGGGGTAAGAGAGAGAGAGGGATTTAGAAAAAAAATCACTATCTTGCATATCGTCTTGGGGTAACTCGAGACCCCGATGCCCGAGGGGGTATGCCATGTGACCCCAAACGTGACATGATAACGGGATGCGCCCTCCACCCAGCGCCATCGGGGGATGTGTGTGTGTGGCTACTGTACATGGCATAGGTAGCTTTAGCGTAGCAGACTGGGCTCAGGTTTGAAGGTGACCCCAAACAGAAAACTCCGGCCTATCCGGACGGGACCTGACGGGTGGAACTTGTCGTGGTCTAAGTCAAGCACTTGCTCTGTCAAAGTGCGTTCTCTGAGTGATTCAGACGATCCAAGTTTAGTTTAGTTTTTTTTTTCCTTTAGAGAAAGACCCCGCCGGGAAAAATCCCGCGCAAGGTCTGATCGCAAGTCTCTGGTCACTTGATCCCCATGGTTAGGTCTTGAGGGGTTTCCTCCTACGACTGCTTGCCCATTCATATGATGAAGACACAACAGTCCACATTGGTGCAAAAAGTGTGCTTACTTCTGGTAATTAGTGTGTAGCAACTCTTCTGCTGGCCCTGGCAAGTGCTTCGCCTTTCTGTGGCGCAGACAATGCAATGCAATGACAAGCGAGGTCTGCGGCTGACATGAGGGAGAACCCTTTGTCATGAAGACCCTGGGATTCAGATGCCTAGTACATACATGGTATGTCGCAGGGCCCTTTGATCCACGCTCAGCTGCGGACAAATACAGCCTCTTTCGACTCCATCGGGCTACCCTGCCTATCCCGAACCTCAACACCGAAATGGCGATGTCTCCCAAGAAGCGGGATCTGTAAGACCCATCTGTTTCGTCGACAACGAAACCCTGCATGGTTCTGAGGGCGGCTATGCTTGCCCGGCTCTGAACCCCCATCGAATACTCGGGCTCAGTAAGCTGCATTGCGAAGATTTCCCCATTTTCAAAAGTGCGACTGTTTCCATATCCCCCCATACCGCATTATTGCCGGCTTGAGTGGGGGGGGGCTTGTTTAAAGACTCGATTTCGATCAACCAGGGGACTGCCGCACGGCATGTGGTCCTCCCTGATGCATGCAGACGGGCTGATTCGATGAGAGCCGCTGCTCCCCTACCCCCTTGGTGGCGTCCGCCAGACTTTCGAGAAAGTGACTGTCTCAAGCCCTGCAAAAACAAAAAAAAAAATCCCATGCTTAGAAATCGCGCTCGCCGGCAGTGGGTTTGCGACGGGGCCCGAGGTGGATGGAGTGCCGACTTTGTCAGCGGCGACTCGTTTCGCGAAATGAATGCTGTGGGGCTTTTGCGTGCATGAAGCGACTGCATGTGGGACAATAGTTAGCTGTGGAACGACACAAAGCAACGGGCCGCTTCGCATTGCTTTGCTGGAGGAGCTGTGTGACCCGTGAGCAAGTCGTGGGAGCCCCCCCCCCCAACAAGACAACAAGATATTATCGACTTATTTGGTTTCAGTCTGCATAGATGACGACAACTCGCTCAAACTTCATCTGCGGCACAACTTGTCCAGTTGCATATTGTGTCGAGTAGTTTTCACGGCAGTACGACCCTCCGAGTACGACCATATTACTCTGTACCTAGGTGTAATATCATTCACAACTGGACCCGACTTGGACTGAAACCCCTCCTCGCATGTATTGACCCTTATTTGCATGCCTGTCGCATGTCAATCGCGAGTGGGTTCCGGAAGCATCGGGCACGCGAGCGGGCGGGCGGGCGGGCGGCCAAGAAAGAGACTTTGGAAGTTCTCTTCTTCAGTCTTGCGCTCGAGAAACCCGCCGAGCCCGACTCGCGAGCAGCCTCCGCCGACGTTGCATACCCCGAGCACTCGACAGGGTCGTTCGGCCAATCATGTAGCTGTGTGCTGCATGATGAGATTGCCAGCGCCCAAAGCGTCTCGTCGCGCTTCGACTCTTGTGGCTCAGTGCCAGGGCTCGTTGCGTGAGGAATGCGGCTCCCTTGCCCACTCGGGTCGGACATTTTCACACGCCAAGCGAGCAGGATACCGTTGAGGCAAGACTTGACTTGTCCTTCATTCTGTTCCAGTGAGGCCTCCCGTCACAGCGTCCGCTGCTGGCTAAAACAACCCATGGCTTATCCTGGTGCCGAGTGACGTTTTGCCGTTCCCCATCGGCATGTTGACTTTTAACAGCCACAACAACAACTTTGCTCAGAGTGAGTGATCAATGCTCAAAGCTACTTCTGGTAGTGGCTTGATAGTTTGAGGTTGCGGTCCAATGAACTTGCCGCCAGTGGTTCCGAACCAGACAGTGGCTATCCCCGATCGGTTTTCCTGGGATCATCCGTGCAGGCGCCAAAGCGTCATCAGCCCAAGGTGGTTCGTTCCGATTTCCAGCACTCGATGCAGGGACTCGAAGATGTTCTGTTCACAACATGGAAAAGGTGGTGGCTGCAAGGTGGGATGTGCGGGGAACACATTCTTCTCTTCGCCAACACAGTAGAAGCAACAGTGGGGGTGGAACGGCAGGTTTGTGCCGACTGCGGCATGTAGCACCATTGGCAATGGCGGCCGACTGCCACAATACGATGCGAGAAGATTGTTCGGAAAGCAGCTATGGGAATCTTGGTTCACATGTCGTACCGAAGGTTTCCGGTCGTTGTTGACCGCCTCTTCTCCGCCGCGGGGCTCTGGTGACAGCTGTGAAGAGCCAGGGCAAGGTGAAGCGGTATGATGCCATGGCCATTATGTGACTGAGTGAGTTGGAGCTATTCGAGCAGAGCGCTGGCTACCAACCGCGCTAAAGGCCAGGCGGCTGCACGCTTGCTGGGTTGTGCTCGGCAGTATGCCTTGGCACAACCTCAACCTTTTGAGGGCTGTGGCTGGACACTGGACACCGGTCCTTTGGGTCATCGACGTACGCTGTTGTCTGGTGTTGTTGAAATGGCTGAGCCAACAAGTGGACAGCATGCGAGCTGATGTCAGTCTGGAGACCTGCTGCGCAGCTTGCAGCGCTAACGACTTGGCTGCATTGTTTGATAATCCATACGTCTCGTTGCATAAGTCTCCAGCATCTCCAGCGTCTTTAGAATTGATTTGTGCTCATCTCGATGCTGCTGGCGACATATCACTGAAGCAGTTCACTGGGCTCAAAGGGTCTGAGTTGTGGTGACATGAGTCTTGTTGAAGGCTCTCAGGCCACAACGTACTTACCTACCTACCTTAGGTAGCTGCTGCCAGAAACCGTGTGTGCTGGTGGGCAGTTTCGAGAATTGGCGCACCGAGTTAGTTCTTGATGGCTTATCGAGGCGTTGACATGGGGTTTCGGGATCGAGGTCTGATCGAGCATGCAAGACTGGAGAATTGGTGGAGCGGACCGATCACGCTATCCTGAGCGGTCTGGCATGCACGGGATGATGCTGTCAGCGCAACATTCGAGTTGCACCGTGCTGTGTACTTACTGCGTGGTTTAGTACGCAGTGGTGGTCAATGTCCCAAGCTGACGGTGTCGTCTTGCACTGCCCGCGCTGACCAACAGAAGGGCAAAGTGCCGCGGCCGCCAACGGTCGATGCTCCGCGAGAAGGATGTCGGGCTTGACTCTGGTTGGGAGGCATGCCGAGCTGATGCGAATCCGAGGCGTGGCACAAGGCAGGTAGGTATAAGCACCGCGTGGCAGGATGCCATCCCTTAGGCCAGGCACCTCAAGATGAAGATGCTCCAGCCCTTGAAGTTGTCATCTTCTGGTCTGACTCTCGTGGATGCCGACCACTTGAGCGCCACCCGAAACATGCTCTTCACGCCAGGATGCATCCATCTCATCGATGCCATGGACAAAGATAACCGAGTATAAACGCCACCCACGGTCGAGCACTGCAAGCAAGCTCTGGACTAAAAACGGTTGCAACCCAGTAACCCACGCCGGCTGGAAACCATGACGTGTGCCACCACTTCGCCCGTGCAGCCTGTCAGCACCCTGCCCCAAAGATGGCCCCGCAGTGTTTGATAGCGATCCTTGTCGCCGTCGTGAGTCGAGGCAAGTTGGAGTGGCTGCCGACCCAGAAGCATGTCGCGTGGGGTTCCCGCTGTCGCCGCCAGTGTTGATGGAGGATAATTATTGTTTGCATGCTCAAGTGATCGCCGAGCTACTACTGTACGCAGCCGCCGACGGATCGGCTGCCTGCTCACGGCACGGCGGCGGCGACATACAACGGTCGTAAGTAAGCCGAGCCTAGTACATATTACAATTACAGTACGAGCACGGCGCACTGGGAACAGCCAGGCACGCTCAAGCACGGACAGTAAGCAAGCAGGGCGGACGTGGTGTCGGGCGACGTCGACACCTGCAGCAGCCGTTTCTGTGCAAGGAGTAGCACACGTGCAGAATGGCCTCAGACGTCCTGCAAGCCAGACCGGCAAGCATTCGCGCACTTGCAGGGGACATTTGCTGGCACACCTTGGGCACCCGAGCTAATTAAGTCAAGTCAACCCTTGGGGGAGGCTGCGCGCGACTTGGGAATGGAGGGAGAGAGTGAGAGAAGGAGAGAGAGAGAGAGAGAGAGAGAGAGAGAGAGAGCGCCCTGGCTGAGGCTGGTGGGTGCAAAAGTGTCTGCCTGGCTGCACCGCCTACTTTACGCTCCAGGTGCGACAATTGGGCCAGGCACTCACGCACCGTGGCGATGCCAGTCAGCACCCATCGACATCCATTGCTTGACCCTTGGGGGTGATCGCCCACCAGCTGTTCATCTTGTCGGCAGACTCCCAGCATCGGGCATCTTGGTGCGTAGCGTACCTTTCCTTTCCTTTCCTTGGCTTTACTTTACCTTTGTTGATGGGGTGTAAGAGGCTTGCCGCCAGCGCCGGGTGCTTGGCGGTCGCATTGGCCTTAGCCTTTGGCCCTTGGCTGGGGCTGCATGTGGTTTCCCCACCCCTGCTCGGTGCTCAAGTGCCTCGCCTGCCGACCACAGCGACAGTGACGGCAATGGGGGACAGTGACAGGGCAGGGAGTAGCCCCCCCTCCCCCTGGACCTTGACGGCCGCTGCGCTAGCAGCTCCCGTGGAGCCTCGCTCATTTCCCGCGCGCTCGCTCTTGACCTCGCACGCTCCAGGGCTCGTCTTAATTTGGGCCGCCCTCCTGGGGCAATATCGCTCGCCCTCTTGTTGTCGCCCGGCCGCCCGTCCGTCCCATCCCAGCCCATTCATTCCGCGACAGGCAGGGCCTGCCCTCCAGCGCTCCTCCGAGTCTGCCCAGGTGGTCCCGTCCGCTTCCGTCCCAGCCTGCCAGCTTAGCTTACCTGCCCTGCCCTGCCCTGCCCTGCCCACAGTCCACTGCCCACTGCACACTGCCTACTCTGCCCACAGCTCTGCTCGCTTCTCCGTCAGCCTCCCCTTCATCTTTCCCCCATCTTATCCATCCCATTGATCCTCCCTTTCACCACCTCAGTTACCCTGTCTGTTGCGCTGCTGGGAAAAGGCTGTCGTCGACTGCCTGCGTCTGTTGCCGTCTTCCCCGTCTTCGTCGTCGTTGTGGGCGTCGTGTATCTGGCTCCGTTCCGTTTCCTCAAACCACAAAGAGTCGGCCTCTCCCGCAACCCCGGCTCGCACGCCCACTCATCGTCATCATTTTCCAGCAGAGGCCCTGTCAATCTCACTCTCTCCCCTACCTAGCCCCAGTCCAATTTCCTCCTGAGCTCCCTTCCCTTCCGCCAACTACTTGGTCTCGCTCTGGGTCTTGACCTCCTTCCAAGACATTTTGGCCTCCTTTTCTTCTGCTCGACACGACCAGTACCGCGTCTACGTGTCGACACCGCCAGCAGTCCTCTTGTGCTGATTGTCGCTCGTCTGCACCTGCTCGTCGCCACACACGGTCGCCCTGAGCACTGACTGCAGACGTCCTCGATCACACTGCCGGCACGCCATATCGACTGCGCGATAGCTGCATCACCACTACGATGTCGTCGCTCTTTGCTTGGGCCTCGCGGCGCGCTGGCGGCCTCGCCATGATCGCCACCGTCGTCCTCAGCTACTGGGTTGTGTCCAGAGAAGCGCGGTCCGCTGGGTTCACGCTACCCTCGATCTACTACTTCAGCTCCCAGTCACCGAGGGTCGCTACACCCTCGACAATGCCCACCAACACGGATGGTGCGGGAATCTGGACCGTGGCATTTGCCTACTATGCCCTCTTGATCCATGTTCTCGTTTTTGCCTTCCCGCTCCGGTCTTGTTACGCCGTTATCGAGCTCACCAAGAGCGTCGGAAGAGTCTCGCGTAGCAAATCACTCAAGGACATCAAGCTCTCTTCTGGCCGCCGCGGTTCTTCGACTTCACTCTCCAGCTCCGAGACCCTTACATCAGGCCGCGATATTGCCTCGCCCTCTGCCTCGAGCAGCGATGCCGGCGACTTTGAGAACGAGTTCTTGGCTGATGTCGACGCCGAGCGTGTTGTGCACGCTATCATCATCCCTAACTACAAGGAAGAAGTTGACACGCTGCGGGAGACTCTGGACGTTCTGGCTTCGCACCCTCAAGCTCGCGACTGCTACGATGTAAGTGACTTTTGCTGCCCACTTTGGACGCCAGCTCTTTCGCAGATTTGTTAACACATGATTCAGGTATACCTCGGTATGGAACAGCGCGAACACAACGTCGAGCTCAAGGCCATGAACCTCATCCAGGAGTTTGTCAAGAAGTTCCGGTCCATCGAGTACACCCTGCACCCTTCCGACATTCCCGGCGAGTCTCCCGGTAAGGGAAGCAACATTGCCTGGGCTGGCCGCAAACTGAGCGAACGCTATTCCACGAACGGCCGCAAGGATGTTATTGTCACCGGTATCGATGCCGACAGCCACCTGTCGTCCAACTATTTCGCCCTGCTCACCAACATGCACGTCTCCAACCCCGAAACCGCACGCACCACTCTCTATGCTGCTCCCATCATCTTCGACCGTAATGCGCACGCCGTTCCTGCTATCGTCCGCGTTGGTGATATTCTCTGGGCTGCTGCTGGCATGTCTGGCCTGTACAGCGCCTCAACCATTGCACCGCCGACTTCCGTCTACTCGCTTCCCCTTGAGCTTATTGATCGTGTTGGCGGTTGGGACTGCGACTCCGAGGCCATTGGCGAGGATCTTCACATGTACCTCAAGTGCTTCTTTGCTCTTAACGGAAACTTGACCGTCAAGACTGTCCTCAGCCCCGTCAGCCAGAGCAACGTCAAGGGTGACGGTGGTGAAGGCATCCGCGGTATTTACAACGATGTTGCTGCGCGTTACAAGCAGGCTCTGCGACACATGTGGGGTGCTCTGGACACTGGCTACTTTCTCCGCAAGTCTGCTGAGCTCTGGCAAGAGCGCAAGCACACCGCCCGCGCTTTCCGCCCTCTTCACGTCGCTCTCAACAACCCTGCGGATTCGGTCATCACCCAGACCCAGCTTGACAGCATTGATCCTGAGCAGACCCGTGAGAGTGGCATCTTCTCTGATGTGACTACCGATACTCTCCAGGCTCCCAACTACGAGCGCCTGTTCTACCTTGCTCATCGCATGTTCGAGGCACACTTCCTTCCTCTTCAGATGACTATCCTTGTCGTCGCCACAACCCTCTATGTCATTGTCACGAAGGACGGCGCCGACTCGCACCACCTTGCCTGGATTTTCTCGTGGTGCAACTTTCTGCGGACAGCGGGTTTCCTCGAGGTTGCCATGTACCTTGTTCTGTATGAGCGCTTCCACCGTGTCTGTGCGTCTGCGAGAGAGCGGGAGATGCAGGAAGCCGGTCTCGCCAAGGGCATGTGCTTCTCTCACCGGAGCCTCAAGACTAACATGATCGACTATGTCATGGTGCCACTCGTTGCTCCTCTGTACGGCGCGATTCCATGTGCCCAAGCCCAGCTTCAACACTTCTGGACGCTCGACTTGGTATATACAGTCAGCAAGAAGGTTACTCGGCAAAGAGCCAAGTCGCTCTCCGCAGAGGCAATGGCGTGATCATGTCGATCCGCACATTAATATTCCCATAATGTACTCGGGGCCCTCATTTCAAGCGGCTTCTTGGAGGGCTACCGATTTCTCACTTGTTTCTATTCTCCACAGCCTTGGGTTAGTCGGGCTTACCGATAACCATTTTTAACGATTGCAGTTCTACGCATCGCACCGTCCCGGTACGCTTTGTGTATATAGAGCACATGACCTTTGTACGCATGGCATGGCATGGCATCTGGTATTTTCGGCATTCTAGATTGCTTTGGGGATGGGCAGCATGTTTTGCGCTCATGGAGTTCTCGGAGCAAAGGTGCAGGGGCAAAAACGAATTGGGTTTTTGGCCACCTGCCGGCATTCGTTTATACGGCAATGAGAAGAAGTGGCAGTCGATATATGCGTATCAAGCAACAGCAGCAGACATCAGCAGATTTGGGCGCAGAGATCCAGTCGAAGATGGAGAAGATCACATCGGACAATGTGGACAATGAACTAGAACGACATGATGGACTCGAGTGTCGTCAGAGGGAGCTCAAGGGGAGGGCTTTCTAGCGCTATTCAGCAACAGGATTAGCCCGGTAATATCTAATACTATGTACATAGTCTGCAGAGCTGTGCCTTGGTAGGCTCTCCAACAATTCCAATGACATGAACGGCAAGCCAAATCTTTATTGTTGATCAGTGTTTTTGCGTGCACCTGAAGATTTCGATTTGCAATGAAGGATCAAAGTCTCATTTTGTCAAGGTCCTGTACGCTCATCATCACCAACCACTATGCACTCGTGCAATAACTATATTGCAATTGGCCCTGAACAGACAAAGGCAAGCACCGACCTTGATCATGTCCTTGCCCTTGACGAAACAATTTTTTTGGATACGACTGATTGCTGGAGCGCATCCGAACGCAGCACGAGTGGGAGTCTGTTTTGCAGTAATTGTGCTGAACTGCCAGCTGATTGGCGCGCACATGTTGTGTTCCACATAGCCGGGCGCGCTCCAGTAAAGGCGGTCAGATTATTCAAGATGGACCTCGGAACCCCCGAATATTGTTCTGCAGGCAGTCTCTTGGAGGTATGGAGACAGGACGTCACGCCAAGGACGTCGACGGCTTCCGAAGTCGTTTGCTCCCGGCCAAGTCCACTTGGGGGCGGCGGCCCTGCCTTATCGTAGTGGGGCCTTATGCTGATAGTGGGAAGAAATTTTGGGGGAGCAACCAAGGGCCATTTCTGTTGTTTTCTGCCGGGCGCAGGCTGTAGGCACCTAGGCAAGGTTAACCCGAGGACCAGGCAGAAAAAAAAAGTCGAGCGCGATAGATACAGGACGCATCTCGCAGCTAAGCGTCTCGACACCGCCCTCTCTTCTCCCTCACGAGTCGCGTCCGCAATCCCCATCTCTATCTGCACCATCCCCGGCGCACCTCTTTCTCTGTATTCTCTGTACAATCAATCTCGTTGTTTACGTTGCCAATCATCCGTCTCATTACCTCGCAGCTGTGTCGCCCTCGACGTCGCGGGTGAATTCAGCCTTCTTGTCACTTTCAAGCGCTTTCACACATACACCTTCATCCACAATGTCGACCTTCCCGATCGCCCTCTACGGGCTTGAGGTTCCCCCGGGAGGCATCATGATCCCTGCCATGCAGGAGGACAGCTTCCCTGATGCCTCTGTAAGTCTTGACGCTCCCTTCCCATCACGATGTCAATTGCGTCATTCTTTTGAGTGGTGCGAGCTAAAGCGCTCTGCGTGCCCGGCTTTCGCATGCTTTCAGAGCCTATTGTGGATTGAACTCGACTAATTTGTGCTTGACTGTATCCAGTACCGCATTACCATGGCTGCTCTCGATCCCACAGAGGCTCCCGAGGCCGACGAGAGTGGCAACATTCCCAACGTTCCTCGTGCCACCCTCAAGCTCATTCGCCAGAGGTACTCGGATCTCGATGAGGAGCTTGACGATGAGTACCTGCAGGCCATGATGGGCGGCGATGACGACTCTGAGGATGAGGACGATGATGACGACGAGCCCAACGGTGGTCCCAGCGACCCTGCCAAGTCCAAGAAGGCCAAGCAGGCTGCTGCCCTGCGCAAGCTCATCGAGGCTGCCCAAGCCGAGGAGGTGTCTGACGAGGAGATGGCCGACGGCGACAAGCCTAACGGCAAGGCCAGCAAGAAGGGCAAGGAGCCCGCCACCTCGAGCGACGAGGACGAGGATGAGGATGATGAGGATGGACTTGATATGGAGGAGCTCGTTCTCTGCACTCTCGACACTGAGCGCGTAAGTTTTTCTGGGATTCACTTTCCGCGGGCGATTTACCATGGGAGCTCCCTGCTAACAAGTCCACTTTTGATGCACACAGAACTATCAGCAGGCCCTCGACATCACCATCGGCCCCAACGAGAAGGTCTTCTTCGTTGTCAAGGGTACCCACACCATCCATCTCACCGGTAATTACATCATCGACACTGGCGATGAGGAGGGTTCCGATGATGAGGACGAGGATGACTACGACATCGAGGGTCTCGAGGGTTACGACTCCGAGCAGGAGTCCGATGTTGACGAGCTCGATGACCTTGCCGACCCCCGCGTGACCGAGGTTGAGTCCGAGGATGAGGCGCCTGCTCTCGTCACCTCCAAGAAGGGCAAGAACAAGCGCGCCGCCGAGGACGCCGAAGCTCTCGACGACCTTATTGCCAAGGCTTCCGCCGAGGAGGACAAGGCCAGCAAGAAACAGCAGAAGAAGCTGAAGAACAACAAGGGCGAGGCTGTTGCTGCCAAGGAGGAGAAGGCCGATGCCGCCAAGGGCGACAAGAAGGTCCAGTTTGCCAAGAACCTTGAGCAGGGTCCTACTGGCCCTGCCGCCGCCGCTCTTGGTGTCAAGGTTGTCAACGGTGTCACTATCGATGACCGCAAGGCTGGCAGCGGACGTGTCGTCAAGAAGGGCAACACTGTCGAGGTTCGATACATCGGCAAGCTCAAGGACGGCAAGGTCTTTGACTGTAAGTTTCTCCCCAGCGCATCGCTTGATAATGTGACCATGACTAACTCCTTTCATAGCCAACAAGAAGGGCAAGCCTTTCAGCTTCAAGGCTGGTACTGGCCAGGTCATCAAGGGTTGGGATATCGGTGTCACCGGCATGGCCGTTGGCGGCGAGCGCCGCCTGACAATCCCCGCCCACCTCGCCTACGGCAGCCAGAAGCTCCCTGGCATTCCCGCCAACAGCGAGCTGATATTCGATGTCAAGCTGCTCGCCATCAAATAAGCGCCCCACCCGAGCAGCATTTTTGCACACCTTGGATCTGAACCGAGGAAGAGCTCCATAATACAAACCGCCACCGTCAAGGCCTGTCGCCATGTGTGTTAAATCAACAATGAATGGGCTGACTGGATCACATTGCCATGAGAGATTGCCCCATCTGTGGGTGCAATCTGCGCAGAAGGTCTCTGACCTTTGGCGCAAGTCTGCGAGGACCCCCGTCCGCAGGACCGGGGAAGCAGGCCCGGTCACAAGGGATGACGAGGTCTGCATGCATTGAACGGGCGTACCAAAAACTTTTTTTTAATCGTTTAGGCTTTCTTGTCTTGTAGGGATATGGCGCCTTTGTTGACAGGATGTTGTGTGTAAGCTATTGTGCGAGAAGAGGAGCATGCACATAGATATCTACAGCAGAATTGATTGATACCACTTTCACTCCTGGGAAATCACAACTGAGCCTGTGATCTGATATCTTGTTGCGCCGTCCGGTATGCATGCACCTGCATGGGGAAAATACCATAGTTTAATGTCGGCTCAATGAAAATGGTCGACGTGCGGCAGATTGACTCCATGTCAAGGTGGGTACTTACAACAGGCACACTTTCCATGCAGAGGCAAGCACAACCTCACGAGCTCTTGGGTGGTTTCCTTGGCTCCAAACTGGTTTGTGAAGGCAAAGAAGGCCCAGCTTGCTTTTGTTGACTGCTCAGGTATCGGCCACATCAAGTTGTACCGAGACAACAACAGCATCTTCACTTGCCCCGGCCCAGCATATTAGCTTTCAACGAAAGCCGCTTGCTACACACTCGCAGCCACGCCTCGAGCATTAGTGATTCTTGAATATCATCCCTTGCTTCTGTTTGAGCACCACCCATATCTAAATGAAGCGAGGCTTGTCGACAGGCGGCAGCATGCCGTCGCCAGTCACTGATGACGATCGGTGCATGACTGTAACGTCATCATCACTTTCGCTTCCCATCGCTTCGCCAACTAGCCGTCCCACCAAGATCCGGCGAAAGGGTTCTCGCCTTGCTTCCGTCCTTCGTTCTCTCACCAATAGCGGTAGGCTCTGTGATCTTTACCTGTCTGGACGACGATTTCAGGACTGAAGCTGACCAGAATGGCAGCACTAGCACCCAACCCACGAGAGCCCGAATCATGGCCATCCCCATTATCACCCCCGCCAGACACTCTCTATGATGTCCAGCAGGTCACGCAGAAGTTGTCCCTACCGATCTTGTCGAAGGCGTTGACTGGTTCGAAGACCGTTATCCATCGGTGCCGGCTGAGGCCCAAGGTATCCTTTCGTGTATTCGAGAACGAGACCGCCTAGCATACGTCTCTTGACGAACGAGATGGCACACCAATTCAGCACATGACGCGCAATCATGTGCCCGGCAGCAGCGCGGAGTCGACCATCGTGGTACCATCTGCGTCTCAAGACAGTGCACCAGTCCATGATGTGAATAGCACCAGCACACCTCCGACCTCCGTCGACTCGAAGCTCTCCAGCAACGATCGCACCTCCAGCGACAGGCGATCGGCTTCAGTCATCCATGTTGAGCCAGCTTCCTCCGGCTTCTTACATATCCCATTGGGCACGATTCAGGAGACTGCTTTTGATCACTCGGTGCCGACTATCGTCACCGTTGAGCGGGCAGCTGCTTGCAAGGTGTATTTTGAGTCACACTTCAACGAGCTCTTCTCGAAAGTGTCGCCACGATCAATACGCTTGGAGTGTATGGAAGCAGAGCTCTACTACAGTAGAGGACTCACCAGTGAGGACAAGGAGATTCGTCGGCAGATGTTCTTGAAGTCCGAGTCAGACCACCTGCGGAATATCCGCGTGCTCAAATCCCAAACAAGTAGCGCCCTTCAAGGCAGGCATAACAAAATTGTTGACGATTACGAGGTTCTTAAGGTCCTCGGCAAAGGAAGCTTTGGCGTCGTCCGGCTAGTCCGGCATCGAACCGATCCTTTTCAAGCAAAACATGCCATCCATCCGGCCCCCAAGGTGTATGCCATGAAGGTGATTCGGAAATCTCAGATGCTCAAGAGTACGCAAGAGGGCCATCTCCGTGCCGAGCGAGACTTTCTTGTCGCCTCTGAAGGTTCTGACTGGTTTGTTCCCCTTTTGACATATGCCGATCGATAAGAACTGGCTAATTGAATTATAGGATCGTGCCGCTCGTCGCCAGCTTCGAGGACCTCAAGAGCCTGTATCTCGTTATGGAATACATGCCCGGTGGCGATTTTCTCGGGCTTCTCATCAGGGAGAACATTTTGAGCGAGCCAACCACAAAATTTTACATCGCCGAGATGGTTTTGTGTATTGAAGAGGCCCACGCATTGGGCTGTATCCATCGAGACGTCAAGCCTGAGAACTTTTTAATCACCGCCAACGGGCATTTGAGAATATCCGACTTTGGTCTCGCCTTTGATGGTCATTGGTCGCACGAAACAAGCTATTTTCATGCCCACAGATACAGCCTGTTGCACAAGCTCGGCCTCACTGTCGAGGGTGATACGCAGGATAGAAAGGAGAACTGCGATGGTGCTCATAAAAGACCTCACAGCTTCACAGCTGCTATGCAGAAACACGAGTGGCGTACTCCGCTCTCCGGTAAGAACGATTCGACCAGAAGAAACGAACCACTGCTGAACTGGAGAAACCGTTGTGGCAACCGGTCAGCAGCAAAGTCTTGTGTTGGCACCAGTCAATACATGGCGCCAGAAGTGATTCGTGATGGCAAATACGATGCCAGGTGTGACTGGTGGAGCCTGGGAATTATCCTGTTTGAATGTCTGTATGGCCATACACCCTTTTTGTCTGAGGATGGTGGTCGACAAGTCACCAAACAAAACATTGTTCGCCACAAGGAGACGTTTATGATCCCTATACAGCCGCTCATCTCTCGCCGTGGGCATCATTTAATCACGAGTCTTATCTGCGATCAAGAGCAGCGATTGTCATCGCCTCGATACCGTCTGCACTCCACAGGTTGCCCCAGCGGGTTTACCCTTCGCAGCAGACACAAGAAAAGAGATGATCATCCTATCGTCTTCCCATACGATGCAGAGGAAATCAAGGAGCATCCGTGGTTTCGGGATGTTCCATGGGAGCGACTGAATCAGATTGCTCCACCATGGGCTCCTTGCATCTCTGGACAGTCCGACACAAGATACTTCGAAGAAGAGGAGCCCGTTTCAGATTGGTCTGAGTCAGTGCGCACTGTTAGTTCTACATCTATGGATCACGATGCGACAACACCCAAACCCCATCAAGCGGGAGGCAATTGCTTCGAGCCAAGCTTCGCGCGGCCATTTGCATTCCGCGGTAGCCAGCGCAAGCTCGCGCTCCTGAACAAAGACCTGAGGCTGCTTCCTCGCCATCTAAGAAGTGGATTGGTCGAATTCATCAACTCACCGTACGACTCTCGTAAACTCAACCGCATAGACCGCGAAGTCGAGGTACTGGTACCCAATCGCGATGTGCAGGAAAGGGTTAAGGCGTTTGTGCGCAAATTTGGGCGGCGAGAGCGCAAGCGCCCTCGTGACCGGCTTCTGCGGGACAGGAAAGTGAAGAGTGCTGTCTTGCAGATCAGGAGACAGTCAGCATTCCTCGGGTACGCATATCTGCGCAAATGATGTGTTGAAGGGAGCAAACATTGCGAAAGAACACGACTGGCACGAGAAGCCCTAGTCTGGTTTCTCCGAGTATCATTGTTAATGGTATATTTATATGTTTTGTATTGTTTTTCGGTAATGGTAACGCAGTACCCCTTTACTCATTCTCGTCCATCATGGGCAACATGTCGATTTCTGTTTGAATCATCCTCTCAAATTCCTGGCGATCAATGCCCGATGCCCGAGCTAGCATATAAAGGCTCTTCATCGTCCGCGAAACATGCTGCTTCACCCCAAACTCGCTCTGTTCGAGCCTGTTCGCCACGGCCTCGAGCTTTTCTACCGAGGTCGTCGAGCCTGTGCTGGAGTTTGACCGTGATGGCGTGGGATGCGCCATCATCTCCGGCTCTGGCGACCTCTGTGCTGATTCCTTCTTTGTCTCATACAGGCTTGAGTGCTGGTACTGCTGCTGCGCACTGCTTGAGTATGCCGCATTTTCTCCATCGGCAGGGAGATCCATCTCCTCGTCAGGATCGTGGTTGTCCATTGCGGGCTGCACCTCGTCGTATTGGGCATAGTAGTCGTCCTCATCATTATCCTGCTGTGGCTGTTGTCCTAACTGAGCCAGGTTTGAGTACGGGCCGCTTTTATCTTTGCTCGTCCCTGCTGGTGTGTGGGGAGGCTGGGGCGTTGCTTGTGTTGAGCCTGCGGCGTCGTATCGCGCCCAGTAGTCATCGTCATCGTCGTCGTCATTGTCGTTATTTGCAGTGTTATTTTGTTGTTGCTGTGTTAAGGACCGCGAAGCGGATGCGCCCTGTGTGCTTGATCTGGACTGTTTGAACGCGGCTTCTGCCTCGGACAGAGACCTGTGACCCTCGCCTCCGCCGAAAACACTCGTGAAAAGCCCGGCCTGGTGGTGGTCAGGCTCACCCCCCGACGGCCCGACGGTGGTGACCTCGCCGACCTTCCACCCTTCGGTGCAATACACGAGCCTGAAACCCAGGCCAAGCGTCTCGACGGCGACCAGGCACTGCAGCGTCTCCTCGTCCAGCCGGCGGTACCGGACCTGCGCGTCGTAGTCCCAGTCTACCTCGACCTCGCCTGATACCGGGTGCAGCTCAAGCGCGGCGGACTGTGCTGTGGCTTGCAGCTGTGCTGCCTTCGTGGGGGAGTATGAGAGCAGGCGGATCCAGGGGGTTTCGTCCTGCTGCTGTTGTTGCTGATTTGCTGAGGAGGTGCTAGCGTTGGAGTCGGCCGCCCCCGAGGATGAAGGCGGTTCGGCGACCACGGAGGCGGCGAGGAGCTGCACCCGCTGCCGCAGGATCGGGGAGAGGAGCTGCAGGACCGAGTCTGCTGGCTTCGTCGACAGGGCTGCTGCTGGGAGGGCCGGGAGGAGGGGTCCCAGGACCGAGGGGAGGCTTGGCGGTTGTATTATCGTGGTTGTATTTGTGGTTGTGGTTGGTACTGCGGCCTCTAATATCGAGGAAGGGGGTTCTGATGCCGCCATCTTTTTTTTTTTTTTTTTTTTTTGAGAGGGGGGGGGGGGTGTTCCGGATTTGTGATATTTCCCGGATCGTGTGAATTCACTGCCCAGAAGGAGGGGGGGTAAGTGGTGCGTTATTCACACTGCCCACGCTGATGTTCGATCCGCCGACAGAAACTCTAGCAAATATAGAGGCAGTTTTGGGGATCCGGCTTGTTGCTTGATTGGGGGACTGACTGAAAAAAGTCCTGTGTTGGTTCAATGAATTCCAAGATTGGTCGAATCCACGTTGAGTCGTGGTGGTTGCTGGATGCTGTCCTTCCAAAGGCAGTTGACTAGAGGCAAAGCCTGCGAGTTTACAAGAACAGGAAGAGATGCTTTAAGAACAAAGCAAGACTTATTGGGGCGAGACTCCTAATGAAGAAGGTCAGAGAGTCCAAGTATGGCTCGTGTCACATGCACAAGAGGATCAATGCAGCAGTTTTGGCTGGAGTGGTTGTCGCAGCGACATGTGACGTCGTACCGGGGTGGTGGAGAGAGTGTGTCTCGGGTTTCTGCTGCTGGCTGAAACACCAGCTGGTGAGGCGTGCAGTGCAGTTTCGACGTGGCAGAGGCTGGTCCAGCTTTACTTTATGTTGTTCCTGCGTGCCTGGGTTTGGGCAGAGAGAGCCTAGCGCGGGTTGCGGACGGTTGCTCCTTGACAAGAGGCTCGAGGTCGCTGACAATGCACAAGGTGAGGTCTTAATGATTGCCCGTGACGAGCGCCCAAAATGGACCGAGCAGTGGAGCCGACTGGAGGAGCCCCGAACCCGAGAACCGCTCTGTTTTTGGCAGGTCGAGGCCACTGATTAAATGTACGTTACGGTACTACTTGAAGTGAGTATGTATCTCGTCGGCCGAGAGGAAGAACAAGCGCAGTGGAGAACCCGCTACATACTTAAGTACTCAAGTACTCGAGTGGTCTTGGACGCGCCATGTCCCTATCGTGCAAGTCTGGCCAGACCGCATTCCTACCATGTGATACATGCATGCACGACACGGACGGACATCCCTATCACGGGGACCATACCCGGCCTGCATACCTGGGCCCCCTTGTGGGAACGGAAGCTAGAGCAACTCTACGGTGGTTTGATTCAGGGCAGCACATGGAAATGGCAAGTCCATGCTGCAGCGCCGACCTTTGACGGGTTGGCCACGATCGATGCAAGCCAACCGGCCCAAAACCGGCACTTTGTGTCACCAGGAGCAATAACACAATGCATACTTCCAGCTATAATATCGCCTCAGGACGATCATACTACTTGACGACATACTTTGTCTATCTCCAGATCACGCTAGCTCATGCTGTGCGCACATCCGCCTCAAACCGCTGCTAGCCAAGGGTACCTGTGCCTGCCCTACCATAAGTAGTACATGGTACTGTACCTTGCCGGGAGGACCCCTGCTGTTCAACGCCTGCTCAGAATCAACACCCAAAACGTCATTCTGCAGCTGCCCACGACGGCCTCAACGTTCGAAAGTTTGTGCAATTGGCTTCAGAGTTTCTGCTGCCAGGCAACATCAACCGCATCTCGCCTCAACGACTGCCGCTCTCATCCAGAATTCGTCCGTGAGCGCCTCTCCAGCCGTACCCGCTACAAGGTCCAGTCTCCTAGTCCGGCCAGGGCATCGACACATGCATGTCGCACAAGACCCAGCGTCTGCAGGATGAGGTCTGTCTCAATCCACACTACTCCGAGGCCATATCAAACTGACGAGATAATTCATTTCACAGGGAACCCGGACACAGGTCGTAGCTGCCGGCGCGACAGCCGGGCTCATATCCCGCTTCGTCATCGCACCCCTCGACGTCGTCAAGATTCGCCTCCAGCTGCAAACGCACTCTTTTCGCAGCCCTGTCGCCCCAGCAGCAGCAACAGCAGCGACTGCGACCAGGACCGCTCAGAACAATGTCCCGCAAGCAATAATACACAAGGGCACCCTCCGCATCCTCCGTCACATCGTCGAGACCGAGGGCGTCCGCGCGCTATGGAAGGGAAACGTCCCCGCGGAGCTCATGTACGTAAGCTACGCGGCCGTGCAATTCACCATGTACCGCCACATAACCGTCCTCCTGCAGCGCATGACCTCATCCTCGCCCTCTCCGATACCAAAACTGCCAAAGGCAGCAGAGAGCTTCATCGCCGGCGCGACGGCAGGCGCCGCCGCCACGGCAGCAACCTACCCGCTCGACCTGCTGCGCACGCGCTTCGCGGCCCAGGTCTCCTCGCGCGCGGTCTACCCGTCCCTCCGCCGCGCCGTGGTGACGATATATCGCGACGAGGGCGGCGTGCGGGGCTTCTTCCGCGGCCTGGCGCCCGGGCTGGCGGGGATAGTGCCGTACATGGGCCTCTTCTTCGCCATGTACGAGTCGGCCCGGCCGGTCTTCGCAAACTTGCCTTTTACCCTGCCGCTCGGCACCGGGGACGCCACGGCGGGTGTGGTGGCCAGCGTGGTGGCCAAGACGGGTGTGTTCCCGCTCGACACGGTGCGCAAGAGGATACAGGTCCAGGGTCCGACGAGGGGGTTGTACGCGCACCAGGATATTCCCGAGTATGAGAGGGGCATGGTTCGCACGATCAGGGCGATTGTGGCCAAGGAAGGGTTCAGAGGGCTGTATCGTGGGCTGGTGGTCAGTCTGTGCAAAGCCGCGCCAGCCAGTGCGGTGACCATGTGGACTTATGAGCGGAGCTTGGCGTTGATGATGAGTTATGGCATTGGTGGGGACAAGGAGAGCAAGGCATTGTAAAGACTGGCTGTTGTGCTTGCTTTTGAGACTTTTCCCCCCTGCGCATTCACGAGGGTTGGCTGCATGGTATATGGCGTTTTCCCAACATATCAAATAGAGTACTCGAGGTCGAGTTGGTGGAATTTACGGCGTCCCTGACAGACTTCCTGTCGTGTTTCAAAGCCTTGTAGCGCAGGGCTTGCCTCGGTTAATCTGTGAACTAACGATAACAAAGAGGTAGAGATGTGAATTATTGGAGTCATGGTACATCGAGACAAAAGAGAGATCTCGCTCTACCGATTTTGGCTTCAAGACTCCCGTTACCCTTTCGATATGCGGAAGACCCCTCGAGTGAGTAAGAGCTAAGACAACATGGTCTCATTATCAAGGTGTCAGCAAGTCCTTCAAACCGCGTCGGAGTATGTTCTTTGGCCAGCTCAAGCGGATTCAGGTCGAAGCACAACCACTGCACGCCATTCACATCCATGGATACAACTTCCGAGCCCCGCCAAAATGACATTTCCACGTTATCAGCTCGAAAACAGACCCAGATGCTTTTTTTTCTCAACTCCTGTACAGGTAGGTTTACATGTATACATGATCGTCAGACCGGGGAGGCATCTATTTGCCCTTTTTGACCCAGTCCTCGACAGTGCCCCTGGCCGTCGAAACTGTGTCGTCAACATAGGTCTTGCCAAGGTCAGCATGGACCTTGGCGAAGTGCCAGCTCCGCTGAATGCTCTCTCTGGCGCGTAGATGAGCGTCCGCTACCACGGGGAACTTTGACTCGTACTTCCACGTCAGGTCCGACACATTGGTCATTGTGACGGGGATGACGGTCCATCCGGCGCCGATGCCGAGCGCCAGGGGCACTGTCGCGCGGAGAAGAATGTTGCGGTTACGTGTGATGATGCTGCCGGCCATGCCCGCAACGAGAACGTAGACGAGGCCGGGCATCAGCTTCTCCCCGCTCTCCCGCGAGGGGGCCAGTGAGGCGACGGTCTCGGTGAACGACTTCTCGAGGTGGAACGCCTTATCGATTGTGTTGTTGACGGCATCCTCGGACTTTGTGGCGTAGTGGTACAGGAACATGCGCGCCTTGCCAATCTGGACAGCCAGACGATCTGTGGGAGTTGGGCCCCTCCTGGAGGATGTCACTGTGGTGGAGGTTTCTGAGGTAGCGGACGGGCTGATCAGGGATGATTCGGGGCCTGACGCCTGTGGTATCGTGTGCGAGGCAGGCGAGGGCACTGGTGTGTTTGCCTTTGGCAGCTCAGGCTCATAGTCGTCGTAAATGGGCTTCCGGGAGAACTGCAAAGAGTGGAGGGGACCATGTCAGCGATACGGATCAGATGATGGATATCCGGGAAGCCACGTAGGCATTTTGAGAGGCGAAGGAACCAACATACGTCGTCTTTTGAGGGCGCCTCGGCGAGGGCGACAGCAGGAAAGGCCGCACCTGTGGCCAGGGCAGCGGCGATAAAAGGCGCCGCGGCGCGCTGCGAATAGGGCGGTTAGCAATGGACCAAGATACTGTGGGAAGGTTGGGAGATGCGTACTCGACGGAAGAGAACTCTGGCAGCCATGGTGCCCTCAATTGGTTGGGGATGCTGAGGGATCGTGGGCGGGAAGAGTGCTGCTGGCGTGGGATGGTGGTGTGGTCGCAGACGGGGAGCTCCAAACAAGTTGGCAGGTGCAGTCCAGCCAGCCACAGCGATGATGTCTTTCGGCTGCGGCTCACTCGCCGGGATTTTTCGCACCCAGGTCCCTCCAACACCGGGTGCAGGTGGGCCAGGGCCAGTACCAAACCAAAAGGCACTTCAAGGGCACATAATATAGTGAAGACTGCATCAGTTTTTGTCAGAGCTGTGCCCCTTTTGGGACAGAGACAATTGGTGCCGGGACGAAACAAGTAGAAGGACCAAATCTCAATTCAGACTTTCTGGTGATCCTATTGTCACGAGCCTCGACTGGTTGCTGTAAGTGTGTGCTCGCACACCATCACCAGCCTTCCCTCCATAAAGCCGCTCGCCCGCAGCCGCCCCAAACTTTTCCCACCCTGGTCAATACTTCCCGCTTGCAGCCTTGAGCAGCTTTAACTTAACTCCCCCAAACATTATATGCGAACAATGCCGGCACGAATATGATCAAAACCGCTCGCTCTGGTCTCTGGACCTGCTCGCGATGCCTTCGACAGTCAGCACTGCGGCAGAATCGTAGCTCTGCCCGCCAGCCTGCACGATGGCTCTCGGCGGCCGCAAGCCCCGCGACAGCCTCCGATGCCGCTTCCACGCCGGCCACCCACGCCACCCCCGGCGCGCGACATGACGACGCCCTCCTGCGCCAGATTTTCGACTCTCCGCCAACATTCAAGCACTTTGCACGGCCATGGGCTGCGCTGACTGGTTCGCCCAATGTCGGCCTCTTCCGAAACAAGTACCTGACATCGCCGCAAGGGTTTCTCACCTTTGCAGAAATCACCATACACAAAGCGCAGAGACTGGTCGAAAAGGTCCTGGCAGCCTCAACACTCGACGAGTACAAGGCAATAGTAGGCGACCTCGACCGTCTCAGCGATCTTCTTTGCAGGGTTCTTGATGTGTCCGATTTCGTCCGGGTCACACATCCGGACCAGAAGATCCAGGCCGCTGCATCGCAGGCATGGGCTTATGTCTACCAGTACATGAACCAGCTCAACACCGAGACTGGACTTAGCGACCAGCTCGGGAAGGCGTTAGATAATGCCAAGGTCATGGCCAGCTGGAACGAGGAGCAGCAGACGGTGGCCAGGCTTCTACAACAAGACTTCCTCAAGTCAGCGGTCCACCTACCGAAGCAGTCACGCGACCGCTTCGTTGACCTGTCGCAGAAGATCAGTGAGCTCGGCTCTTCTTTCGTCGAGGATATGCAACCAGAACAGCCATACATAGATTTCCCGAGCAGCAAGTTACAGGGAATGGACCCTCGCTTAGCTCAGAGGTTCACAAGACGCGGCACCTCGCGACTACCCACTCTTTCGGCAGAGGCTTCCATGGCTCTGCGGAGTGTACACGATGATGATACTCGGAAAAGCATTTTCCACGCAACACGAACTGCCTCTAGCAGATCCATCAAAGTTCTTGAAGGCATGCTCCGGTTGCGAGCAGAACTTGCGGATCTCTCTGGATTCGAGAGCTACGGACGCATGGCCCTTCACGACAAAATGATGGCCAAGTCGCCAGAAGCGGTTCACGAGTTTCTCCTGGCACTCTCTAAGCACAACGCACCCTTTGTGCAAGCCGAGGTCGCAGATCTGCTGAAAGAGAAAAGCAATCGCCTGGGGCCTTCTGCGGCAACCGAGTTGCTGCCGTGGGATAAAGATTACTACATGCAAAGCATCCGCGCTGGCATACGATCGCGCGCACGACGGGACGACTTTTTGTCGTCGTATTTCTCCCTAGGAACTGTCATGCAGGGACTATCTCGACTGTTTACCCGGCTCTACGGCATCCGCTTCGAGCCAAGAGACACGCTGCCTGGAGAGACCTGGCATTCTGACGTCCGGAGGCTGGATGTGATCTCCGACACAGATGGTCACGTGGCAGTGTTGTATTGCGATCTATTCTATCGTGCAGACAAGTCTCCCAACCCGGCACACTTCACCGTGCGGTGCTCACGAGAAATCTCAGCCAACGAGATTGCTGAAGCGAGCGCCTTAGGATCACTTGGCATTGAAGGTGTACCGACCTTTGAATCAGCAGTCGAGGCCGCCAACGACGGCATGCACGTATCGAAACAGAGCGCAAATGGAGCTGTCAAGCAACTTCCGACAATAGCTCTAATTTGTGACTTTCACCAGGAGCACAAGACAAACAGTGAGCCGGCACTGCTGGATTACTACCAAGTCGAGACTCTGTTCCACGAGATGGGACATGCCATCCATTCTGTGCTTGCAAGGACGTCTATGCAGAACGTATCGGGGACACGATGTGCCACCGACTTCGCAGAGCTACCCTCGACATTGATGGAGCACTTTAGTGCTGATCCGTCAGTTCTCGGATTATTTGCACGCCATTATGCGACTGACGAACCCCTGCCGTACGAGATGGTGGCAGAGAAGCTAGCTGTGTCGCAGCGGTTCGAGGCTTCGGATCGAGAAAACCAGATTATACTAGCAATGCTCGACCAGGCATATCATTCAACGGCACCTGCAAGTGGGCAGTTTGACTCGACCACGGTGTACCACGACTTACAGCGGCAGTACGGGCAACTGCCTGCGGATCCTGCGTTGACGCGCTGGCAGGGCTTCTTTGGACACCTCTTTGGTTACGGCAGCACCTATTATAGCTACCTTTTCGATCAGGTGTTGTCGGAACGTGTGTGGCGGGTGGTCTTTGCCGGCGGACAGAACAGCGGAGCGCTGAGCCGCGAAAACGGCGAGCGATTCAAGGAGAAGCTCCTTAAGTGGGGAGGTAGCCGAGACCCGTGGATATGTCTGTCAGACGCCTTGCAAGACGACCGGCTGGCGAATGGCGACGAGCAGGCCATGAAGATTGTCGGCAGTTGGGGCATCAAAGACGGCCTTCACGATTGAGCCCGACGACGAGGCATGCTGTTGTTTTTTTTCGTCTGAATGAAATCCAAAGGACTGGGTTAAGAATAGCTGGTGCCGCGCTTGGACGGCGGATCATGCTACTTGAAGATTTTGCTGGGACGCCATAAATCTCAACTCTAGACAAATTGCCTTTACCGTACATTAGTGCTGAGCGGACAGCGCTGAGGCTGAAGAGCCGATGTGCAAGGGTGTTCTATTTGGGGGCGCGTGCTCAATAATCCTTGGGAGCGCTACGGCAGATGGCCCGTCCCAGGCCCGAGACATGGTTTGTGGTCGCCGCGCTAGGGCCGGCCGCGTGGCCGATTCTTCAGTGCATCATGACGGCCGTGTGCGGACGACACGGCAGATGGCGCTGAGCATGTCAGATTTCTGGAAATTAATGCTGTCAGTCGCAGCGCTGCAGGACGGGCTGAGACGTCGTAACAGGAGGCCAATGGCGGGCGCACACTGCACAGATGCGAAGTCCTGGTCCCTGCACCACAGCCGCAGGTGCCGTGTGTGGTTGTGGTTGTGGTTGTGGTTGTGGCGGCAGCAACAGCGGCTGTTGACCTGTGAAACCCTTTGCTTGACAGCCAGGGATTGTGTAAAGACCGGCCTGGGCGCGATGCCGTTTTTCCGGCCGGGCAGGAGGGGTCCCCACGCGTACTCGGGCCTCGATGGTCTGTTCAGTCGCTCCCTGCGCCGTCATCTGCTTGCCTGGTCGTTCCCTTCCAATTGAACAATTTTCGTTCGAAACATTGTAGTACATTCGCGACTTTGACCCGGACGACAAAAAGCTACCAGCGACTGTGACCTTCGCGACTGCCCGCACAGACGAGCCCAGCACCGCGCAGCCAATAGAGTGCCACAACGCAGAAAGCCAGTTGACCCCTGCCCGCTCTGATTGACGGACCGGTGCCCTGCGCGAGCCCATCACCATGCCGTCGACAACTTCTTCCTCGACGAAAACGACGACATCGTCAGTCACATCCTGGGCGTCCCCCGCCCGCAGCATAAGTCGCTATGCACTCCTCAGCCTGCTCGTGGCCTCGGCCCTCATGACGACACAACCAGCCCTCGTGGCGGCGCAGTCACAACCACAAAATGAGCCTTCTCTACACCTCGCGACGAGGCAGCAAGCGCCAGAAGTGGACGCAGGGGGCCTCGTCATCTTCAACTACAGCTCCAACTACAACTACGCGGGCTGCTACAACGACACCAACACGCTCAATGGCAGCACGGGCGCGCACGCCCTGGACCAAGTCATCCTGGGGACAGGCTTCTTGACGGTGCCGATATGTCTAGAGTGGTGTGCGCACAACGGCACCGCGGTGCTCGGGAGGCCATACAAGTTCGCTGGATTGGAATACAGTCGGTATGTAAAAGAGAGAAAAAAAAGCAGTAGCTCACTTTCAACACCACTACAATGGGTCCTTGTCTCGCCATCCGAAATCTTCGCGAGCACCTGCAAGACCACGAACATTGATGTACTAACCAATTCTCCCCCACCCATTTACAGAGAATGCTACTGCGGCGACGACCTCAACTCGCTAGCTCGCAAAAACGCTAACGACAGCCTATGCAACACCCCATGTGACGGCGACAACATCACCGCCTGCGGCGGCGCAAACAAGCTCTCCCTGTACAATATCACCGAAGCGGCGCTGCACAGCGGTGCCGTCGCGCGGTTGAGAGACGCCAGTGGGCAGCAGATGGGTGCTGTGCTTGCGGTCGCGGGTGGTCTCGCTGTGCTGTTTGGAGCTCTTTGATGGACAAGTCTCGGACTGAGGTGATGTGGGAAGGGATCTTGAGGATGGATCAGGAAAAGCTGGAGAGAATGATGAGCGGCGATAGATGTTTGCGCGGGCACGTTCATGTTTTCGGCCTTGGATTTAATGCTCAGATCATGTCTTCTGGGGGAGTTGCATTATACCATGATCGCCATTATTGCTATTTCTCACTGATGGGGGTTTCTTTGCGGTAGATTAGTAAACGAGTCCGCACGAAATGATTCTTATTCTTCGTTTGTCTATATAGATCTATTTCCATCTACCGTGGTGAAAATCCATCCAATACCATATCTGTCTAGAAGGAACACGTCTACAGCCACCCATCATGGGGAAACCCTTTCAGAACGTCCCTCCCGAGGCCGCACGCCCTTCCCTGCACATGGGAAACGACCAGCCACCTACTGCGCCGCCCTCTTGGCATTGACCTCATCCGCCCACTGCGTACACTCCTCAATAACCCTCCAGAACATGGGGATATCCAATCCCCGCGGTATCCTGACCCCTTCCCTGCCCGGATCCAGGAGCTTGGCGACGGTCCGGCCGAGCTGGGACTTGCTGCCCTTCTCCTGGGCCTCGGCGAGCGTGCCCTCGGTGACGACAGTGAGGTCGAAGCGCTCCCTACGCAAGGGCCCCGGGGCAGAGGCCGGGTCGAAGTCGTAAAAGGGGATCTCGGAGGCGGTGCCGATCAGGGCTATCGCTACTGCCAGCGGATCGTGCAGCGGTGGGCCTTCTACGATGCCGAAGACGTCACTATATACCGGGGGGAGGCGGACGAGGAAGATATGGTCAGCACGAACTCTTGTTAACCGGGGGGGGGGGGTGGTTATTATTTTCAGAACCACGATGATGGGGGAGAACAGAAAAAAAAACACCCTTACCGATAAGTCCCAGCAAAGAAGTTGAGCAGCTCAACCAGCATCGTGCGCAGCTTCGTCTTGCCCTTGATACCAGTCGTCTTGTAGAGCTCATGGATATCCTCAGTCTTCCTCTTCGCCGCCTCCTCGGCCCCATACAGCAGCGTCGCCTGGACCTCCTGCGTGGCCAGCACCAGGTGCGTCAAGTCGAGGGGGATGAGGGTGGTCTTGGCGGCGAGCACGGGGTTCCCAAAGACCACCATGGCAGCCTCCGGGTCGATCAGGATGTTGAACTCGGCCCACGGGGTCCAGTTGCCGATACGCTCCACGCCGTCGACCACGCCCAGGGGCGCCGCGGTGAACTTGTTCCCGATCGCGCCGCCCATGATGCTCACCCCGGCCACGTGCTCCGCGAGGTCCGGGTGTGCGAGGAACAAGGCGCCGACGTTGGTCACTGCGCCGGTGGCGACGACCCATGCTTTTCCTGCTGGCTGGGCGCGCAGCGCGGCCGCCATGGCCTCCACGGCTGAGATGGAGGTATCGGCCTGCGCGGCTGGTTGAGGAAGTAGAGTCGTTCCATCGAGGCCGGACTCGCCGTGTATATCGGTTGGAGCGTGGATGGGCGGGCGGTAGAGAGCTTTGGAAGCGCCTGGATACACGGTGATCTCTTTCTCCTTGCCGATGGCAGTGAGCACGGAGAGCGCATTGGGGGTAGTCTTGTCCAAGCTTGCGTTTCCATGGACTGTGCTTATGCCGAGGAGTTCTATCTGCGGGTGATACGCCGCTAGGAGGATGGCGAATGTGTCCTGGTCTCCATCGTTAGCTGTTACGCTTACCGGAGTAAATGATGTGAAATAGGGTTCCTTGGCTTATGAGGTAGATTGCCAGGCATGTGATAATCAGACTTCGAAGGACACAATGGCCATGAGAAGTTCGCATCTCCTTATCGCTCCACTACGACAACTGATTTCATCAACTTACATCGTGACCCGGATCACAGTCCAGCCATAACGGAACTCTCTCAGTCGACATAGTTGATATGTTTGGCTCTGTGTAGCGTTGTATTGCCCCAGACAAACTCGAGGACTGTAATTGGTGCCCAGATTATGTAGATGTTGTGCAACACCCTCGATTTGGGGGGTATGGCGACAACCAAGGAAGGCCGATTCGGAGCCGCGTGCCCTTCCGCCGGCTAGATGTGGTTGCATCGTGTGGGGAAAGGGGGGCTCCGTCCGGAGGGGCACCGGAGCCCACCCGACCGCTGCTCTTTGCCCGCCTATGTACGGCGGTCGTCCGGCCGGCGCGGCCTGTGCCGGGAGTTCGTCCACGCTCTGCTGTTAACGCCGATCAATACACGCAGCCGCGAATGCCGATACGGGCGTTGGGTCAATGAGGCTCGGCTTGTGTCTTCACTTTCGAGTATCAAATTCGGCAACTGAAGTGGCTGAGTTGAAATTGGCCTGGGGTATCATTTGGTCTTGGTGTCTATTGGTGCTTCGTTTTCGTTCTTGGGATCTATTGCTCTGCCCGTCGTTTCTCTATCAGGCGCATGACGTCTGCAGCGTTATTGCCGTCCCCTTTTCTTTTCTTAGCACCTCGCTTGCGTTTCGAGCCTCCACCTCCACCACCGCCGCGCCCATCGTCGTCATCAGCCCCATCCCCACCGGTCCAATTCGAGAGCTTGACCTTCGTGGTATCGTCAAAGTCGGCCTCGTCTTCGAAGCGACTCGTACCAAAGCCCATATCCATATCTTCGGCATCACGGTCGTTGTTCTGCAGCATCTTGCGGTGACGCTCCGCCTTGGCGCGAGCCTCCTCATCATCGTCTCCGCCACCTGCCGCTCTCATCGGATTCATGGTCGCAGCTTTCTTGAGGGCCGCTTGGACTGCTGGGTCGGATATGGACGGCGCTCTGAGTTTCTCCTCAGACACTAATGCCGTCTTCGAATCCTTGAAATAGTTCCGTGTGGTTGCAGCGGGACGTGCTGGTGGTGGTGGCATTGTATTGTTTTCGGCTGTCTCCACCTTCTCTGCTGACCCTTCAGGCTTCTCTGTCTCATCGTCGTCTGAATCGCTTCCTAGGTCCGCAAGAGGGTCGTAGTCGTCGCCAACTCCCGCAAAAATATCGTCGTCGTCTTCTTCCTCCTTTGCTAGTGCTTCCGCTTCCGCAAGCTTTTGTTTGTAGTATTCTGGAACTTCCATTCCCAGCGGTTTTGCATCTTTATCGGGTAGCATCATGTCTTTTGGCCTTGATGCTGTTTCCTCATCTCCTGTAGAAACCGTCTTCTGGATCTTTCGTACTTTCCGCTTTTCGTTCCCATCTTCGTCAACCATGATCAAGACTTCCCTCCCTTGGCTATCTCGTTCTATCCTGGATCCAGGAGCCTTCGCGCCAATCTTCTTAAACTTTGAGCTAAGCGCGTTCTCTTTCGCTTTCGCTTCTCTGGCTGCCTTCATCTCTGCAAGCAGCTGATCACGTGTTCGCTTGCCACCAGGTCGCACTGCCGCCATCTGACCCTTTTTCGCTGCTTTCTCTCGCGTAACTGCCGAGACTTCTGTGCTCTCCAACTCATCGAATGCATCGTCTGCATACTCGTCTGGGGCTGGTTCTGTGCTATCCACCGTTTCCGGCGCATCCCAGACGTCCTCTCCACGGCGAACTCTTTCTAAAAGCTCGAAGTCCAGGCCTTTAACGAGGTGGGTACTAGAAAGCTCGCCACCCACAATCTGAGCCTGCAACTTCTCATATGTCTGTTGGTCGATTTCGCCCTTCTTCAAGGATTCTTCAATTGCTCGCAGTCGTTGTTCTTTATCGTTTTCAGTTGTACTGTCCGTGGCGTTACGCGCCTGGGCTCGGTCGATGTAGCCTGCCGCAAGCTTTACACCTCTGGGATCGTAGGACTTCGATTTTTTATTGTCCTGTTTGCCTGCTTCACCGCGCTGTCGTTCCGCAAGTTGTCTCGCGAAATCGGATTTACCAGTGCCTGTGACAGAGCGACTGAGCAAGAGAAGGTGCTGTTAGCGATCGTAGCATGCACGACGGTGTTGTAAGTTGACGAGCTACATACGGGGTCATTGGGATGCTCGATCGCTGCCGGGAGCCCAGGGCTGAGCCAGTGGCAGGTGTGGCAGGCGCACCCGCTGTGCCTTTGTCGCCATTTGTCGCCTTGCTGGAAGCATTAGCGGCGATGAGGCGCCGGAACTGTTCGTTATTCATGACCACTCCTATGTTGCTCCTACGCAGAGCATGCGCCAGGGATGCAATAATGGAGGAGCTTTAGTAAAGCAAGTCGCGGACGCTGGTGATCTACAAGCGCAAGGGGTCCAGGTGCCGAGCAAGCTGTCCAATCAAAATAGCCAAATGGATAGCGATAAGCCAAAAAGTCACGGGATGACGTGCGACCTGCTGGCAGCGGCTCTAGAGATCGCGTAAAGTGCCTTGCCCCACTATCGCTAACGCGCCGATGCGACATCCTACTCACAGGCAAACTTGCGCCGACTCACCCGACGCCATCTCAACATGCCTGATGCGCAATGAATAAACGTGGCTGAGGCTTTACCGGTCTTCAAAACCTCGATATATTTCTGGCGACCCCTCAATATGAGCCTTCACGTCTACGGTCGTAGCAGGCGTGTGTGGATCGTGACCGACACCGTGAACACCCTTGATTGACCCGTACAGCGCCGCCGTGATGAATAGTCGTCTGGACAAGAATTCGGCCGTCGTCAGGAAGCGCATCGAGGAGCATAGCTTCGATGACGAATATGGAGAGGAATATGAAGCCAGTGCCTTTGGCGGCTTCCCGGAGTACTTCAGGCGCAAGAAGATTAAGCTGCAGAACCTTGACTCTGAGTTGAGAGCAGCTTCCGCGGACAAGCCCAAAATCTTCAAAGGCGTAGTGGCCCATGTTACTGGTTACACCCAACCACCACTTCACGTTCTCCACCATGATCTCGTTTCCCATGGAGCAGGATTTATCCAGTACCTGGACGGTAAGACTATGGCAACACACATTATCGCCTCCAGTCTACCTCCTAAGAAATCTCTCGAGTTCAACAAGTATCGGATAGTCAAGCCGGCTTGGGTCATTGACTCCATCAAGGCGGGAAGACTCCTGCCCTGGAACGACTACCGAGTGCTGGACGAGGGTGTGAGACAGAAAACACTAAAATTTGACGATGGAAATCTATCCACACAGTCCTCGCGCTCGCAGCAGACTCCGTTGAGGTACAAAGAGCAGACGGATAATAGCTTCTATACAAGTCAGCTGCGCCATGTTGCTGAAGCCATTGATGGCAAGTCGCCTGCCAGAACAGCGACGGCGCACTCGCCAAGCATGCCCGCAGCTTCAACTTCACACGATTCAAGCAGCCTCAATTCACCTCACGCAGAGACAGCAATACCCTCTCTATATCTTTTGGGCAATGACCCATATGAGAGTGCTACATTCCCAACGGAGAATCTACAAAAGACTCCCGATTCCCGCACTGAGGCGGACACTGTGTCTGATGCTAGCAATATAGCCAACATACCTCCTACCAACAGAGACTCAGCCGAGCAGATGACATCAGAGCAGCATAATGCTTTACTACTCCAAGATCCGCACATGCGGAAGTCATCAACAGCGAATCCGTCGTTCTTGCAGCAGTACTATTCCGAGAGCCGTCTGCATCATCTTTCCATGTGGAAGGCGGAACTCAAATCACGCATGCAAAAAATGGCCGCAGAGAAGGGTTTACTTGCAAAAACAGGCAAGCGCAAGCCAGGATCTCGGCGCTATATCCTTCACGTCGACTTTGATAGCTTCTTCTGTGCTGTGTCGCTAAAACGTGCACCCGAGTACGTGGACAAGCCTTCAGTCGTTGCGCATGGCAATGGCACAGGCTCGGAGATTGCGAGTTGCAACTATCCAGCCAGAAAATTCGGCGTCAAGAACGGCATGTGGATGAAAAAAGCGAAAGAGCTGTGCCCGGATCTCAAAGTACTGCCTTATGACTTTCCAGCTTATGAAGAGGCCAGTGCACTTTTCTACGAATGCATCCTCGAAACTGGAGGCACTGTACAGAGTGTCAGTATCGATGAGGCTCTCATCGATGCCACATCTGTCATTCTAGGCGCTTGCGGCTCTGATGGGACTGGTGTCGACGAAGGTAGCATTAGGCGAGAGCAAGAGAAAGCTGACCAAATTGCAACGTCTCTTCGAACAAGGATCAGGGCTAAGACGTCATGCGAGGTATCGGTCGGCATTGGGGCCAACATTCTACTTGCCAAAGTGGCATTGCGGAAGGCTAAACCTGCTGGACAGTATCAGATTAAGCCCGACGAGGTCCTCGACACTCTTGGTGGACTTAAAGTGGATGATCTGCCAGGTGTAGCCTACAGCATTGCCGGAAAGCTGGAAGAGATCGGTATCAAGCTGGTTCACGACATCCGGCAAACGTCCAAAGAGCGGCTCATTGGTGCTCTTGGTCCCAAGACTGGCGAAAAGCTCTGGGAGTACGCTCGAGGCATTGACAGAGCTGAAGTTGGCGATCAGGTGGTCCGCAAGTCTGTCTCAGCGGAAGTCAACTGGGGCATTCGTTTTATAAACCAAGAGGAAGCCGAGGAATTCGTCTTCAACCTTTGCAAAGAGCTTGAGAAGCGTCTGCTCAATGAGCAGGTTAAAGGCAAACAGCTCACAATGAAGATCATGAGACGATCCCTGGATGCGCCTCTCGACCCACCAAAACACCTCGGACATGGCAAATGCGATACTTTCAACAAGAGTATTGTCTTTGGCGTTGCTACAAACGATTATCAGATTCTTGGTAAGGAGGCTGTGACCATATTGCGGTCGTACAAATTCAGCCCGGGCGACCTTCGAGGCTTAGGCGTTCAGCTGACGAAGCTCGAGCCCATAAAATTGATGACACATGGCATTGACAGCAGCCAGAAGAAAATCAGCTTTGGTGCCTTCAAAACGCCAGGTGTAGCCAAGAGAGCTGGTCAGGATCAAATTCAGGACATCAACGACGACAGTATACCAAGCCCATCACCAAGCCGAGCGGCTGCACAAGATCCCATCCAAGATGGCCCAATCACCCCAAAGAAACCAAAAGGTCATCCGGCTCTTCAGCTTGCAAAAGCACGGGAGCACGATCTCAAAGCCAATACCTTCCTCAATATCGGAGGAACACAATTCGTCATCCCCACGAACCCAGACCCAGATGTACTTGCGGAGCTGCCGCAAGATATTCGTGGTCGACTACTGGCTCAACATGACCGTACCTCGAAGTCTCAGGAAGCCACGCCCGCCGCCGGGTCTGGATCGAGTACACCCACCTTAGCCTTTCAGGTCCCTGATGGGATTGACCCAGAAGTTTTCCATGCACTCCCAGACGACATGAAAGCCGAAGTCATGGCGTCATACTCACGCGAAAATCAACCTGTGTCTCGAGCTCAATCTCCCAGGAAGGATCGGATAATCACAACAACCAAGAAGACAACGCCAACCAAACGCAGGATGCCGGGATTGTTCGCAAGGACCAGGGAGAGGCAAGCCGATGCATCCGCTCGGATTGTGCAGACAAACCTGTTTGCAAGTCGACCCAATAACGGAGGCTCATTGTTTGGTGTGGATGATGTAGAAGAGCTTGATCCAGAGATATTGGCTGCATTACCGGCAGATATGCGCAAGGAAATCATCGCCGAGCATCGCCGCAAAAAAGCACAGCGCTCTGGACTTGACCTGAAGATCAACCAGAGAAAGATGCAGGACATGGATGGTCCCGAAGATGGCCTGCTAGCTGGACAAATGAAGCTGCATTTCCCACCAGCACCTGCCAAGGTGGCGTTCACAAGCGGTGGTCTCAAAACGCTTGCTGAGATCCGAGACATGCTCACAGTATGGTATAATGAGACACAAGTGGACGGACCGCATCAAAGAGATGTCAAGATGTTGGAGAAGTACCTCGTCAAGGTCGTCCTGGAGGAGAAGGACATGGACAAAGGTGTCAAGCTTGTGAAGTGGCTCGACTTCTTGGCTGATGATAGTAGCGAGCACATGTCTCAGGGCAGGTATGTTTGGACACAAGTGGTGCTGAAGCTCAAGGACAAAATGGACACTGCCATGAAGGATCGGGGTTTGGGATGTCTCAATTGGTCGTGACGCAGGCGACGATCATTGTATCTAGAGCTGCTCTTCTATTATAGGCAGCTTCTCCTCCAATTTAGTAGTGCCAATGACATAAAATACCTAATCAAGTATTCCGCAGCCATTGTGTTCAGGCGATCAGGAATGACGCTGCTCTCCTGGTGAAGCCTGGGGCGTTCGCCAGTAGACTCGGTTTCTGAGAGCAGCCAAGGACGACAGGATCCTGGGAGTGATAGGACGAAGCACCAGGGCAGGACTTGGTCTTCCTCAGGCATTGGCCTTGCTTGAATGAGGCTGATAGTTCTGTAGTCTTGGAATGGGCTCATGTCGTAGAGCAGGCGCGGAGCTTGCCAAGTGTCGCATCTTGATGGCTTGCTGAGTGAGTGGATAGATGATGTAAAAATGCACAACATGTCTATGTCTCAGCCGTCCTTGGGCTTCTCCGGAGCCCTATCTGTGCTGGTGGTTGGTTCTCCTTCAGCATCAAAGCCCAATGCAGCCAATTCCCTGACAAGCTCGTTGATCTTAATGACCTTGGCGATTTGCTCTGGCAGCAATGTCTCGCCACCCTCCTTCTTGTTCTTCAAGTCCCGCGCCTGCTTGAGCTTTTTGCGCAGGTTTCTAGCTTTCTTCTCCTTCTCTACTTCGGGGTCGACCTCCTCCTCCTGAGTAGGCTTCGTCTCCATAGCAGCAGGAGCAGCATCAGCCTGGTCCGACTCCTTGGCCTTTTTACGTGCTTCCCGGCGCTTGGCGTTTTTATTGCTGGCCGCCGAAGTCGCAGGTGTTTCTACTGGCTGGGCCTTCTTAAGCCCTTCGGCACCAATTACACCACCACCAGTCTTGCCGCGGTTCCGGAAACCCTCGGCCGTGCGATTTTTATATATCTCAACATCCTCCGGGGGCCTGTAGCCTGGGCGAATCTTGATTGCCTTTCGTGTGCTGCCGTCTGCGCGCACCGACTCGGGGATTTGTCGATCGCCAGTCTCGTCGGTGACGATGCCAGATTTTGTGGGTTCGGAAGGCATCTTGGGCAGAATTAGGGATTTGTTAAAAAAAACAAAAAACGGCAACGTTATGCTTATCGGACTCTTGAAAGAGGTGTGAAAGGAATGTCCGGAGCTCTCAAGCGGTGCAGAGCACGCAGCTTCGAGTCTAGCTCAGCATGCGAAGCTCATGCAAGAGTAACTCTTTCCTGATAGTGGGACGAGCCTCAAACTTACTGGTGTTTGTAGCTGGAGGGGTGATCTGGCTTAGCTAAGTGGACCTTGAGATGGTACTGGAAACTTGGGAGTGAAAAAGCGGGTTTCTGGATCACTCTGGCCAATCAAAGCACTATCAATTCCAAGGCCTGCCCGCGAGCCATCGCCAGTTCTTCCCGGCTCATCGAACCGACCTTGTGCTGCCAAAAGTTCCGCATCAACCCGATCGCATCACCGCGTACCATCACTCGAGACTCGCCGTCGGACCGCAATCTCTGACCCTGCCGTCACGAAGACCAAACACAATGGTGCGTTATTTGCCTTCCGACTCAATGGCTTGGGCAGTGCAGTACTAATCGCGCAACTTCACAGGCTGCCCCCATCTACAAGCAAGTTATGCCCCGAACCTCGACCGAATACATCACGATAACTATATTCAAAAGCTGAGAGGATTTTCGAATGGTCGGAATGTGCATGGAGCTAACCTTACATGCGTAACAGCACCTTCTTTCGCCGCAACTGGCAAATGCTTGGCCTCGTTTTCGGCTCGGCTTTCGTCTTCGAGATGTGCGTACATACGACCGGTAGAGCACAATTCTGCCGACTGCGCTTTAAATATACAGGATATAGCATACTGACTCGGAAATAGTGCCTACGACAACGGCATGAACAAGGTCTGGGATAACATGAACCGTGGCGTAAGTGTTCTCGCCCGTGCGCCTAATGAAGGTGTGGCTAGGCTTCCGAAGGAATTCATAACTGACATGAATGCAGCGCCAATGGAAGGACATCCGACACAAGTACGTCGAGGCCGCAGAGGAGGAGGACTAAGGCGAACGAGGACGACAATGAGGACGAAAGGACAAGACTGCTCGAGACCAGCCGATATGGATTCCCCAGCGGTCAACGATGCTGTACAACTGTACATTATAGAGATGGATGAAAGCCAATAAAAAGACATCGGATCATTTCTGTGGACCACGACGAAGCCGGTCGAAGAAATGGATGTGGGATGTGCATCGCGAGCAATAGCCGTGCGGCCAGGTTCGGATTGCCCTGGGTCTTATCGCTGCGTGCGCAACGACTCCATGAAGATTATGATATTGCCATATTGCGTGATTTGGTCGTGACATTTATGTTGACTGGTTTATTGGAAATTTGCACATTTCTTTCCTCCACCAGGCATATTCTTCTGCGTCGTGGTGGACAGCTGCTGGTCGTTCTCGCGAACGAGTCTGTCGCCCTGGGTGTTGTATAAACAAGACAGAATCGGCACGACTGATTTATGTCCCAGTGCACATGCTTGCAACAAAGAGAAAGACTGGGTGTGAGAGCCCATAAAGAGGCAACGAACCGCTTGCGTTCCGCATTCTCAAATTGTTGTATAGAGCTTGAAACAGCTTAGTCACTACTTCTAAGTACGCGTGCCGCGCGCATGGGGGCCGTCGTACTTCATTGTGCACCCCGCGCTCCACCAGCATAGGTACATTCAAAGACCTACAAGTACTGAAGTACGTACACATCGAGCTCGCCTCTACAACATCTTGTAGATACCGCAACGGTTCACCTCCTGTGTCACGAAGACTCCTGGCTGTGTATCAGACTCTCGGCTTCAGCCCTGGAGGCACTATAACGAACAGCGCTTGGACGCCACCGCTTCCGAACCCCGCCTGCCTGCGCACAGTTGCTACCTGTGGTAACCCACTCGCTCTCGCAGCTCGACAAACGAGCTTCCATAAACAGCTGGATGACTGAACATCACAGGATGACCTCACACAATCTCTAATCATGGAGCATTCGATGTCAACACAAGAGTTGCAGCTCTGTCAACACCTGATAGAGCTGCCTCGACAGCACAGCTATCGGTACAATGACGCTGCGTATCGAGACCTCCTCTACAACTTATTCTGGTCGATGGCGGGCGGCAAGCCAGAATACATGCGACTTTTCTTCCCCGATGGAAAACTATCACCGAAAGGCATCCTCAAGCTACGCGACGCACAAGGTGCTGTGGATGGGGCTGAGTACACGGAAGCTGCTCGAGGCAAGGCGTGCGGTCACATCTTTCGGGCCGGAGAGGTCACATATGGCTGCCGCACCTGCAGCACCGACGAGACTTGCTGTCTGTGTAGCAAGTGCTTCGAGGCCACAGATCATACGGGGCACATGGTGCGAATTAGCATATCGCCAGGTAACAGCGGCTGTTGCGACTGTGGAGATCCCGAAGCCTGGAAGAACCCAATGTTCTGCACGATACACAGCCTTCGCGAAGATCAACGGTCCAAGGGGAAAGAGAAGGAGACTCCAGCGTTGCCACAGGACCTGGTCGACAACATACGAATGACGATCTCACGGGTTTTGGACTTCATATGCGACGTCATATCCTGCGCTCCCGAGCAGCTGCGACAACCCAAATCAAAAGAATCGATCGAACGAGACGAAAGGCTATCGCGACTCTCATCATCATACTGTGGCGGTGACACCGAATCGCCTGGCGAGTTTGCCCTGCTGCTATGGAATGATGAGAAACACACAGTCACAGAAGTACAAGACCAGGTCGCTCGTGCGTGCAGCACAACATCAGAAGCTGGATACAATGCGGCTGTGGAGACAGACACCATCGGAAGGAGTATACTCAAATACGACACCAGTATCGACAACTTGCTACGTTGCGCGACGGTGCTGGAACAGATCAAGATCACTGTGACCATTCGATCATCTCGCGACACTTTCCGTGAACAAATGTGTGGGTCGATGATTGAGTGGCTTCATGATATTGCTGGGTGTGTTGTCGGGAGCGATGAGAACATTTTACGAACAGTCATCTGCGAAGAGCTCCTAAAACCCTGGCGGAGGGGAAGTCCCGCACCCCACGCCATTGCAGGCAAGGACGGCATCGAGGACGAAGAGAAGTTGGATCGGTACCATTCAGACACTCAAGCCGCCGCCATCTTCATTCCACGAGCCAGGATCATCATCACCGAGGGCGAGAATGGTGGCATCCTCGATTTCGAAGTCGACACAGATGAAGACGACGACGACGACCTCAATGACACACCTCCTAGTGGTGATGAAATGGACGACGATCTTAATGATTTTGACGAAGACGATGAGGATGTCATGATGCTTGAGTCCAGAGGCGAGGTGAGGGATGTCACCATGGGGGGATGGAGCGCCGCGCCGGTTGGGGAGGCTCTTGAGGAAGAAGAAGCTACTATGGCAGGATATCCACCACCGCCACCGCCGCCCGCAGCCGCTAACACACCACGCGTGGCCACCACTCGAGACAGAGAGTTGACACCTTCAGACTCTGATACAGCAGAACCACTGATTGCCCCGTCGGTTTATGCCAAGATCAATCTCGAAGTTCCAAAGACTCCCGGAAATCAAAAGGCCGACAAGTTGTCCCCACCACGTCCTGGCCGATATTGGTTGGAGACGCCAGCAGCGTATGTGGAAAGAAATAACATACACCCATACGAAGACGTCTTCCAGCGTGTACGATTGGACTGGCTGATTTTGTTTGACTTGCGGATGTGGAAAAAGGTCAGGAACGATCTGCGATCTCTATACATTTCCACAGTTGTGACTATCCCAGAGTTTAAGCGTGTGCTCGGACTGCGGTTCTCTGCCTTGTATACGCTGCTGGCGCAACTGTACCTGATTGGCGACAGGGAGCCCGACCACTCCATTATCAACATTTCCCTACAGATGTTGACCACCCCGTCCATCACCGCAGAGGTTGTTGAGCGAGGAAACTTCTTGACGACACTTATGGCTATCCTGTACACTTTCTTGACGACACGCCAAGTCGGCCACCCGTGGGAAGTCTCATCGTCAGGCACCCTGGGCTTCGATACAGGCAGCGTCACAAATAGACGGATGTACCACTTCTATATGGATATGAAGTACTTGTTCGGTTCGCCGCAAGTTCAAGAAAGGCTACGAGTAGAGGACAGGTATCTCATGCAGTTTCTCGACCTCGTCAAGCTCCATCAGGGTATATGTCCGAATGTCCGCGCTGTCGGCGAGCACGTCGAGTACGAGACGGACAACTGGATTGGTGCCTCGCTCATGACGCGGGAGATCAATAGGCTTTGTAGACTAATCCCCGATTCGTTCCGTGGTCTACAAGAACCTGAATGGCCATACGTCTCGAGGGCGATCCGGACGACCACAAAGCAAGTCATCATCAACTCTATCGGCGCCGAGAGGGGCCGATTCACACAGTCAGAGATCAAGGATGAAGTCCGCTTCAAGAGTTTAAGCGACTTTGAGTTTGCTGGCGATAGTCGTTTTGAGGTACCGAAGTTTGTGGTCGAGGAACAGCCCATCAGCTTTCACCATGCTCTCCATTATACACTGTCTTGGTTGATAGAGTGTGGAAAGCATATGCCTGCATATCAACTCAGCTCTCTCTTGAGCTTCACGGCGCAGGACCTCAAGATGAAGCCGCGTTCGATGGGGCGCAAAATCCTGCCCAAACGCGACTATGCGTCTGAGGATTACTTGATGGCTGCATTCGACTATCCTCTCAGAGTCTGCGTTTGGCTTTCTCAGATCAAGGCGGGAATGTGGGTGCGCAATGGAATCAGCCTTCGTCATCAAGCTGGCACTTACAGGAATATTCTGCACCGAGATGTTACTCACGCACGCGATATTTTCCTGCTGCAGACAGCATTGGTGGTCTGCGACCCAGGCAGGGTGCTTGCGTCAATTGTCGACCGATTTGGCATGGACAAATGGGTCAAGGGATTGTACGAGCAGACTTCGGCTGGACAAGATGAGACGCAGCATCTGGATGTGGTCGAGGACATGATCCATCTTCTCATTGTCCTTCTAAGTGATCGCATATCACTAATCCCTGCCGCGGATGAGCATGAAAATCATCTTATGGCCATGCGCCGTGACCTAGCTCATGTGCTCTGCTTCAAGCCATTGTCGTTCAACGAGATTTGCAACAAGCTCCCAGAGAAGCTCACAGAGCAAGACGACTTCTACCAGGTTCTTGATGAAGTCGCCACATTCAAACCCCCGGAAGGTATTTCAGACGTTGGGACCTTTGAGCTTAAGACCCAGTATGTGGAGGATATAGACCCGTACATTGCGCACTATAGCAAGAATCAGCGCGAGGAGGCGGAGAATGCGTATCGGTCGCACATGGCCAAGAAAACTGGCAAGACCGTCGAAGAGATAGTGTTTGAACCGCATCTGCGCCCAATCCCCTCAGGATCTTTCGTCGGCCTTTCGTTGTTTACGGGCACCGGCATGTTCGCCCAGATCATATACTATAGCCTGCTGTACCCCTTGGTATCAGCCAAGACCACGGCAACCGTGCCATTTACTCGAGTTGAGACATTCTTACAGGTGGTTCTTCATCTCATTCTCTTGGCTATCGATGAAGAAAAGCCAACTTCACCTGCCTGGAGCCGGGAGACGTCTTTCATCTACCAAGCTCTGACTTCCCAAGGCCGGAGTAACTTCATGGCGGAAGCCCCTGCTTCCAAGACCATAGTCTCTCTCTTGGAGATGATGACTTCAAAGGAGGAATTCAAAGCATGTCATCCGAAGATTGAGCTCATTCTCAAGCGGATGCGTCAGAAGTTGCCCCAGCACTTTGACGTAGCCTGTGTCCGGCTGGGTATCCCCGTGGACCGTATCGACACCGCTTCTCCAGCAAGTGCGCAGAATGCGGAAGAAGAGCGGGAACGCAAAAAGCAAGCTGCCATGGCACGTCAAGCTCGTGTCATGGCGCAGTTTCAACAGCAGCAAAAGAGCTTCCTGGAGAGCCAAGGCGATGTTGATTGGGGTGAAGACGACATGGATAATACCGAGGACGACGAGCCCACCGAGGAACGCAAGAACTTCTGGAGGTACCCGAAGGGCACGTGCATCCTGTGCCAGGAGGATGCTGATGATGGACGCTTGTACGGCACCTTCGCTCTCCTCGCACAGAGCAAGATCATGCGACAGACCGATTTTCAAGATCCAGATTTCGTCAGGGACGCCGCCAATACCCCTATCAATCTAGACCGTTCCGCCGAAGACATCCGGCCATTTGGATTGGCGCACGAGAACCGCGACATGGTGGAGAAGATTAATGCTGCCGGTGAACCATTCCTCGCAGAACGGCAAGGTGTTGGAAAGGGCTTCCCAGCGCAACTCTGCCGTACTGGGCCGGTTGCTGTTGGTTGCGGGCACATCATGCACTACAGCTGTTTTGAGATGTATGGCGAAGCCACCGTCCGTCGTCATGGTCATCAAATTGCACGACATCACCCAGAATGTCTTGATCGTCTCGAATTCGTTTGTCCCCTATGCAAGGCATTAGGCAATGCATTCTTGCCAATCCCATGGGAAGGCAAGGAAGAGTGTTATCCTGGTCGTCTGCAAAGCGAGACAGAGTTTGCGCAATTCATCGATGTGAATGCGAAGGCCGAAAACTCCTTTGCAGTTTACGCGCAGAGACTTGATGACGAGGCTCAGGCGGCATTCGCAAACTACGTGCGGCAGCAGTTACCCGAGAAGCTACAGGATGGCACCAACCAGCTTGTCATGGACTCCTGGCGACCAGAGCCTCGGTCACCGTCATCAAGTGTGGCGTATAGTGCATTTAGTGACGCCTTCTCCGTTGCTACACCAGAATCGAGCGTGCGATCCAGGTCGCCATCTGCCTCTCACGCTGGGGACAAAGATCTCATGGCTGTCTACCGAAGATTGCGAGAGACTCTTCATCAGAACAAGCTCACACCCAAGATTAACATCGAGGGCAAAGAGGATGATTTGTACGGCAGCAGTACTTTGGCCCAGACTGTCGGCGTGTCAATAACAGCTGCCGAGATACAGCAACGCGGCGTGGAGGCGCAATTCGGCATGACCCTGCTTGAGAAGATGCCAGAACACCTCCTTATGCAATTGCGCATTCTTTCCGAAACGGTGGCATCCTACTTGTCTATAGGAGGCCTCAGATTTTCAGGGGACAACCATATCACACAAGAATTCCGTCGTGACGCTAAGCTTCAACACCATCAACTCTTCTTCGCGGTTTATGATGCCAAGAAGGACGACTCGAACCTATCGCTCAGGGAAGAAGAGCCTTCACTACTGAGTCAAGATCCTTTCATTTTCCTTTGCGAAGCAGCATTCGGTGTGGCCATGGCCAAGGACATCGAGATCATGCACCTCGTTCGACTTTGCTACTTAGCAGAGATTGTGCGAGTTGTGTTTCACATGTCTCGCAACATTCCGTTCAGCAAATGGTTAGAGGACATGGGCAAGAGAAACACAGATGATGCTGCTTTGGGCAATTTTGCGAACTTCTGCCACACAATCACAATGGCAGGCATGTCTGCCAGTCACGAAGCCGCCGAGGAGGCAGATGACCTCCCCAATGTCGGCTTCGATCAACCAATGCTGGATGGCTTGGCTAACATCCAGTCATTTGTCAAGAAATATGCGTTGACCTTCTTGCGCAAGGTTATCATTCTTCTGCACGTTCACTTTGGAGTCGATTTCAACAGCCACACGTCGACATGTCCCGATGCAGACGAACTGACGCGTCTGACGGCTGCACTACGCCTGCCCTCGTTCGATGAGATGTGTACGGCTCTGACACCACTGGGTAAGGACTGCGGGTGGCCAGCGATCATGCAAGACATCGTAAGGGGCTGGATTGTGCACCATGTTTGTTGGGCGAGCGCCAACCCAGCGGGGGCCGACAAGAATGACAACGTACAGCTCTCGAAGTCTGCGTGCGTTAGCCATCCGGGCATCTTCGAGCTCGTTGGTCTGCCTAAGACCTACGACACCCTCATCGAGGAGTGCGCCCGCCGAAGATGTGCCAAAACAGGCAAGGACTTGGCCGATCCTGTTGTTTGCCTGATGTGCGGCGAGAGTTTCTGTGGGCAGACTATGTGCTGTATGATGGAGTACCGAGAAGAACCACACAAACCGATCATGCGTCTTGGTGGTGCTCAGCAACACATGCTGTTCAAGTAAGTGACGATCTCAAAGGACCGTATGCTCGTTTGACCGTTTGATCATCAACTAATAATTGGTCTTTCTTTCGGCTTAGGTGTCAAGGAAATATCGGTCTCTTCATCAACATCCGCAAATGCGCCATCTTTTACCTGCACCGAAAATCTGGCAGCTTTAGTCATGCGCCTTACATTGACAAGTGGGGAGAGGTCGACATTGGCCTGCGGCACGGCAGGCAGCTGTTCCTCAACCAGCGCCGGTATGATACGATGCTACGCAACCTGTGGCTTGCGCACGGCATTCCCAGCTTCATCAGTCGCAAGCTCGAGGCTGATATCAACAACGGCGGGTGGGAGACTATTTGAGCTCGGATCGAGTCCTTGTAAAGGCTGGGAGATGGTGAGTGTGAGGCAGTGGCGGAAGTACAGCGCAACAACGGGAGAATTGTATGGCAAGTGTTCAAGAGGCACGAGAACATGATTAGCCCGCGACAGGATATGATTATGAGAATTCAGCATGGTACACGTACACAACGCATCATCAATGTGGTAGCACGCATCGGTTGAGATCTTCATTTCTTGTTGGTCATTGCAGAGGCCTCGCGCTATATGGTTTGTGCATATGATGCCTGTCTCCTTATGATTGACTCGAGATATGAGCGACATCCACTACATCAGTTCAACATCGACGTCGGTCCCATCAAGGAGTACGTCCTGCATTTCCGTGTCTCCATTTCCCACGGGAATCGCTTCGTCTCCCTTCCCGTCTACACCATTGGGTATGTCCACCCCGTGGGGCACTTTGTCGACAGCATTGACCCCGTTCGTTAAAGGAGCGGTATCCGGCCTATGATGCCGGTAGATGCGGATCTTGCAATCCTGACCCGCACTGACCATCGTGTCTCCGTTGACATCAACCCAGAAGCACACGCCCTCATGGCCGCCACCGCGGCGCCCACCTTCGATGCGCTGCACCACCTGCTTGCTCTTGACATCCCACATGACGATGCCGCCGTCCTCGGAGGCGGACGCGATGAACGCCTCGCCATCGATTGTACCGAAGCAGCCGCCTATGCTGAAGCCTTTGTTCACGTGGCCTTGGTATGTCTTCTTGACAGCGCCGGAGACGTAGTCCCATAGCCGGATGCAGCTGTCCATGCTGTGGGCGAGCACGAAGCGGCCATTTGGGGAGAAGCAGACTGATGTTACTGGTGGGTTATCCTCGTGAACTAGGGTGCGCAGGCATTGGCCTGTGGCTGTATCCCAGATTCGTCTGTGATTAAGATCTTGTTAGTCTTTGTACGAGACTAGAATCCGGGGGGAAGGAGACAATGCTCTTACGTTAAGCCGTCAGTACTGCAGCTCACAACCAGAGTTCCGTCGCAGCAGAAATCGATGCCGCTCACGGGATCGCTGTGCGCCGGCAGGCTTCGCATCAAGCGTCCAGCCCGAACGTCCCACAGAAAGACAGCTTCGTCGTAACTCCCACTCGCGATAATATTGCCCTTTGGCGAGAAAGCTAGACAGTATACGTAGTTATGGTGTCCAAGCAGGGGCTTCGCACGCTTCGGCCGACCTGTGACTCTATCCCAAAGTCGAATTGCCTTGTCATCAGACCCGGTGGCCAGAGTCTGGCTGTCGGGTGACCAAGCCACTGCAGACACGCCTGCCATATGTCCGACCAGAGTGTCCATGTGCTGGCCTGATACTGCATCCCATATGCGTATTGTGCCGTCAGCTGAGGCAGAGGCGATCCAGCGCCCGTCTGGGGAGATGCGGACTTGTGAGATGGGTTTCTGGTGCCCTGACAGCACGAGACGAGGTCTGTAGTCTGGTCTGGTTGAGTCCAACAACGGCGATTGTGACGGTTGCTTGCTGCGCGCATCGTGGAATGAGCTCGAGGATCGAGATCGACTTCGTGACTGCGATTGGGTCCGTGATCGTGACTGGGCGCGGGAGCGTGAGCGAGATCGGGAGCCAGAGGACGACCGTGAGCGTGACCTTGAGCGCGATCTGCTAGCTGAGTTGTTTCTCGCTCGCCTATGGACGGGCGTATTGGATCTCGTCTCGGACTGTGAGCTGTTCCTGGATCTCGCACCGTCTTCGGACTTGCGCCTCGATATTGGCCGTGCCTGTCGTCTTGATCGTGGTCTGACTTGCACGTCATCATCCGAGTCGTCGGATCGTGATCTCGAATGCTTCGACACAGAGCGGCGGGCTCCGGGTGGTTGGCTCAATGAGGCGTCCGGCGAGTCTGTGGGAAGTGCCTTGTCGCGGATGGGTACTTTGAGCTTGTTGCGCCCCGTCTCTGTGTCGTGGCGTCTGGAATCTTGGCCACTATCCTCCTCGTCCTCTTCATCGCTGCTGACTCGTCGTCGCTTCGGGGCCGGATCTGGTGAGGTTTCGTCGCCTGACATCGCGACAGGCTGGGGTTTGAGCTAGGCAGATCGTGTGCTATGGCATTGACGGCCTCATGGCCTGACTTGGCAGGAGCGCACAACCTGGTCGAAATAGCAGTTGTCACGGTGAGTGCGTGCCAACTGTATGTCTTGCGGGGGGTTGTTATGCTGCCGTCTCTAGGTGGTTGCTGTCTGATTGCTGGAGGTCTGACTGGGATAGCGATGATGTAAGGTACGGTAGTCAGTATCGGCGTCCCAAAAAGTCGACGGCGGTCGGCAAAGATAGGCTCCGTGCACGCCCACCCCGCGCGTCTTGGTTTGGTTGTAGCGTGCCTGGGTGCCTGGCGCGTGCTGCATGTGAAGGACGACACAAAGTACCAATGTACCTAGCGCAACCTTGGAAGAGCCCAAGGTACTACTAGAGCTAGTAGGTATGTAACCTGGGAATACCCCGAATTACTAACGTTAACTGACACGCAGCAGGGGGGGCCCTGTCGCGCAATTTGCAGGTGCAGCAACAAACCCAGCTCATCATCCACTCTAATCATATGATGTGCACTACATATTATGTGCAGGGCTCGACTCTCAACCTGCACAGGTCGCCCAGGCGGTGTTTAGAAAATGGGCAGTCGTGGTCCTGACCCCTTGACCCTTGTGTCTGGCGAAGAAACCACATTGCCGACCTTTGAAATGACTACAGCTGTACTGTTGGACCGGAGATGGAGATGCTGTCTTGCAATCACGCCGTCCCGTCAACCACATGGCGGGCGCATGTGCGAACCGAAGCACAGACGGCGCTGAGCCGGGACGGACGATCACAGGCGAACATCAGACGTCACTTGCAAGTGAGCAACCAGGGCTAAGCAGCTCTACTCCGTAGCTCTGGGATTAAAGAATGATAAGATCCCTGCACTACGAAGCTGGTGATGGCGTAGGAGCCGCTAGTCGCGATCCGCGGCGAGATGCTCATTTCGATTGCACGTTTTGCTCCGTAAGACGCGCCGTGGGATTCCCGACTGGACCCTGGACCTGCCCTTGTCCAGAAACCCATCGTCCCATCGTCCCATCGACAGTATGGTTCAGTAGATAGATCACTTGTCTCTTCCAACTTCGAGCCCCCAGGGATGAGCTCCTCCTCGTTTAGCATCACCAGGGGCACCCTCGCCTGAGCTCGTCGATCACATAGTCGACAGCTGCCATTATGGATAATCCTCCGCCGGAGATCAATATCCTCACCTTCAACTGCTGGGGCCTTAAGCATCTCAGCAAGAAGCGCGATCAGCGCCTTGCTGCCATTGCTCGACAGTTGGCTGCCACTGAGCCAACACCTCACATCGTCGCCCTTCAGGAAGTCTGGGTCGAGGACGACTACAACCGCATCCGCCGCGAGACTCGCTCCATCCTCCCGTACGGCAAGCGCTATCATGCGGGGCCGCTAGGTGCTGGTCTCGTCATTCTGTCGAAATGGCCCATCGAGGAGAGCTTCATGCGTCCGTACTCGCTGAATGGACGGCCGACGGCCTTCTTCCGTGGTGACTGGTTTGTCGGCAAGGGAGTTGCCTCTGCTCGGATTCGCTTCGGTTCTGGTGTTAAGGACATTGTCGAGGTCTTCAATACACATGTAGGTGCTGCGTCAGTCTATTTTTCTTATGGACTGAAGCCTCGAGAACTAATGCAGACATCCAGATGCATACAAAATATGAACATGCGCCGCAGAAAGACACTTACCTCACTCATCGCGCCTCACAGGCTTGGGAACTGGCTAAACTCGTGCACGGTGCTGTTGAGCGCGGCCATCTTGTCATTGCTCTCGGCGACTTCAACGACGTCCCATCCTCGCTTGCATACAGGATATTTATCTCGGCCGCCCCAGTTCACGATCTTTGGCGCGTACTCCATCCGAACTCGGCTCTTGGTGACGTTGAGGACGAACGCGAAAAGGCCAGGAGGCGATCGATCCCTACAGCTCAGTTCAACATCGCTGAGAACGGGGCGACTTTCGGAAGCGCCTTCAACACCTGGACTTGGCCAAAGTCACAGCAGAAACAGCTTGGGCCGGGTAAAAGTCCTCTGAACGTCCCACCAAACACACGTGATGGGCAAGCGCAACGCATAGACTACATCTTTGCTTCCACTGGCAGCCAGGCTGGACCTGGCGATGAGGGCTGGATCGTCAAGAACGTCCGCGTGGGCATGTTGACAAGAACGCCGGAGCTCGAGTGTTCGCTTAGCGACCACTTTTCCGTCGAGGCGACGTTGGCGCTACACAAGCCCAAGGCTCCCAGCGTACGATCACCTTCGCCATCTACGAACGTCGAAGATGCATTTGACCGTGGAGTCTACCTACAGTCACCTGCGCCCTCGATTAATCGCAACTCGGTAGATCTCGGTGAATACGACTTCCAGCTCGATCAGAACCCGCGGGCGTGGAGAGGTGGTCTTCAGGCTTCTGCTTGCGACGAAGTCCTGGAAGTCATCCAGGACTACACAAGAAGAGAAGAGTCACAGAAGAAATGGCGGACACTGCATTTCTTCGCTTGGGTTTTCGTGACGGTCGCATGCTGGGTTGGAGTGTGGTTCACCCCGAACTATGGCAGTTTTGTCCTGACGTTGCTAAGTACGCTGGGACTATCAGTAGGCACAATGGATGGGCTAATGTCGGTGTTGTTCTTCGGTGCAGAACTGCGCGCAATACAGGAGTTTGAGTGGGAGATACATAACGCGAAGGCGTTTGTGGGCGGGCGAGTGGAAGCCGGGCATGGCAGTAGAGAAGATCTGCAGAATGATGAGACGTGATGGTAATGATCAATGAGGGCGGACATGCTTTTTATGTAGCGAGGTTCCAGATTAGCAAAGATACCCAATTCTATTCTTTGAACTCCCAAGACTTTGGTCTGGTGAGCTTTGTGTGAGAGCTCTAGACAGTTCTATAGGCAGCTTGTCCCCCTCCTGCGAAGCAATTTGTCTTTCTCCAACCACAACTCTTCTTCTTAACTGAACCAAGACCCCTCACAGCCAGAACTTTGCACACTAACTACAATCTCCCGCCCTGCATCTTGCCTCATCCCTCGCAAGAAATACAGCGGAGTACTACACGACACCATCATCGCTCTTCGCACAATATTTGTACTTCAGTCTTAGAGCTGAGACCCCTCTGGCACCTCCCGGCGGATGCCCGCCGCAACGGCCCGTTGAGCACGACCCATACATCAGAGCACAGTGTTGGTCTCGTCACTACTTTATAAGCATTGGCTATTGCCTGTCGTCATCAAGGGAAGCGAGTGGCTCAGCCTACTTGGACTTCGACGTTATATCACGTTATTGTCCCGCGAGATCTTTGTAGGAGCCACCACGAGCAGCTCACAAAGCTCATCACCCAAAAACACCACCATTTACACACAGATTGCACACCAGGGCATATCTCGCCACATCCTTCCCCGACAAGCCCCCAGGGGCTTAGCATCGGCGACGACAATGCCGGACTTCAAGGAGATCAAGCTCTCCAAAGAATCCCGCTCGTACCGCACATGGCGGTCGCAGCCGCGACCCGGCACGAAGCATGGGCTGAAGTCCAATGCTAACTGGGTCATCTTCCCGACAAAGTACGAGTGGCACATGGCGGACCCGGCGAATAGATGGATCTGTCCGATCCGGGACTGTCGGAATATCTTTTCGACTCTCAAGAAGTTGGAGCGGCATACTATGGTGCGTTGTAGTACTCGAAATTTCACTCCTCCCCCCTCTTTCCTGCCTGGGCACACCCTCGTTCTCGTCGGGGGGTATTGGGGTTGTCTGCTCTGTGGACGTGGTGATTTGTGGGTGATACTCACGTGCTGACCAGATGGACATTTTCACAGAAACTTCACGGAGGTCTGCAGCTCAACGACAACCTCGACGGCACTGCCTCCGTCGTGGGAACTTGGAAGTCAGAGTACCTCCAAGTCGTCTCTCAGCAGCGCCCGGCGCGCGACGCACCGCCTCCTGCAGAACCGTGCCTCCCCTTTGCTGGCCACCTCCTGCAGTCTCACCTCCAGGAGCTCACGCCGCCGTCTTCGCCTTCTCAGCGTGGTTCTACTGCTGCTGCGAGTCGTCTTCCGCGCGGTCTGGATGAAGGCACAGCGCCTCGTACGGTCACCTGCGAGAGAGGGGATGACCGGGAAGATACTATGCATGTGGCGACACCCATCACTGCAAGACTTGAAAGTGCGAAGAAGGAGCATCGGCTGCGACAGAAGGAGATGGCAACGCTGAGCTCAAACCTGGGTGAGCACAGTGCCACGCAGCGATTGTCTGCTAACAATGGCCATGATGACGATGCCGTTGTCTTCGATGACGACGAATACGACGACAGCCTGTTTGTCCAGGAACCTGTAATACCAACACACTTGAGCGGTAGCCCTAGTGCCATGAGGCAGAGCTCGGGCGCAACTGTCTCAACACAGTCGGTACTTACACCCACTGAATCATCAGGTATCTCCACACCATTGCGCAGACGATCTTCGCGACAACTCGAGCTGCGAAAACTCAGCGGCTCTTGTTCCGCGCTTGATCTTGGTCTTGATCTCGAGTCACCCAGTGCTCGTCGACATGTGCGCATTCATGAGATGACGGGCTTTACTCCGTCAAGGAAGATGTCACGGAAAACTAGCTCTTCCGGCAAGACTTCTGCTCAGACTTCGCTGATTAAAATACCGCTGCGTCTGTCCAGGGCTGGACCAATTGCACGACCGAGGCGCACCAACAGCAACAATTGGAATGGTGACGCCGGGTACATGACCTCGTCGACAGGACAAAAGCGCCGTGCCAGCCAAACGGGTCTTTCCGACATTGAGGATGATCAAGACGCTGGAGATTTGACGGAATCGAGCCCTTCGCGGCGCGTAGCGAAGCGTCGTGGTGTTACACGTCTGCAAGTCCACGTTCCATTTCGCAACGCTGCTGCACATGTGAACGATGATATCAGCGGTTACGTCGCCAAGGGCGAGAGTGCTCTGTCCGCCAAGTCGCCCTATTTGAGCCCACCGAGCTCCCAGGGAATAAAAAACTCATCATCACCACTAGTTTGTGGAGGTTCATGCTCTCACGGTCGGATTCGATCAACCACCCTCCGGATGGAGGACTGGGAGATCAGCCCAGGCAGGATCACCGCCACGCCCACACTGACTCCCAGCCCTGAAGTAGGCGCCGAGAAGACCGCCATCTCCGTCCTCAAGCCTGGTGTTGGTGTATATCTCAAGTCGCCTGACCTGGCGTACTCGGCTTCGTACCTCGCCCAGCCGAGCCCAGTGCCGATGAGTCCGGGAGTTGGCACTCATGTGGTGCTCATCAGCCAAGGAGAACAATATCATTCCCCTATTTTTGGTGGTGGTGGTGGTGGTGGTAGCTCTTGCGATGGCCGTGCTGGCACGGGTTATGGAAGCGAAGAAACAGAGCGGAAGAAAGAACGCCTGTGCTTTGTGGGGGGTGGCGGCAAGGCACTAGTCAAGATGACGACAACCACGTCAACGAAGAACAGGCTCGACCTTGACAGTTCAGCCATCAACCAGGAATTTTTGGTTGGCCCGCATGGCATGTTCAGGGTTGCACCCGGTGTTAACTGTCTAGTCTCGAACCAGGGATACGACCAGCTCGTCTTGCAAGTTGTGGAGATTGTTGTTGGTTGAAGATGAACGGTACTGATGGAACGAGGGCAGAAGGACAGAAATGACTTGGCCAATATTTGTGGTCGTTGTGGTGGATAATACTCTATTCGGCCTTTCTCGTGCGTCAAGAAGGTCTGAGACACTTGGAAGGGTGTATTATGTTGGAAAGATGGCAGTCTTGTTGTGGGCATTGGAATTCCAACTGGACTAAGGGAAAGACTGCAAGGCAGATGGCGGGTGTAACTTCCTCAGATGATGCCCAAATGTTGAGGGCTTTGAACACTTGTGTCAGAGGACAGCTGTACCATATGACACACTGTCGAGAAGATGGTGCCATATCCTTCATTCATAATTAGACACTCGTAGTTACAATGGATTATCGTGTCCTCAATCAGACATCCGCAGGTGCAGCTTCCCGATTGAGGTTGACCTCACAGACTGATTGGCCCAGACAGACTTATATTCCTGGGAACATGATCTTACATCAGTACGAGGGATGGGGGAGTGGACAATGATTACACCAAGGGATTCACAATCCTAGCACGGCTCATCCGCGAACCGGCCCGGCGAGTCATGATCCAACCTCCAAGCCACTTTACGGGTGGCGCATGGCGGTCAACGGCAAACAAGAAATAAGCAGACAGGGCAACAAACGAATAAACGAACAAACGAGCAAACGAACAAGCAACAAGCAAACACGCTTGACGGTGGCCGGCGGGACTTGTCACTGCTTCCCCTCAGCGCCTCCGCACCGGGCGCCGGGAATCCCAGCCACAAAAGATGGGGTAACCCCGGTTGCTCCAGGGGAGAGCCCCGGCAAAGCCCGGCGGCCCAGGGTTGGCTACTGCTTCAATGTCACTGGAGACGGCAATCATGACCGTATCGAGGGAGCTGGACTGTAGGCCATGACGCTACACGACCAGGCCTGGGGATCTACCCCAGCGAAGCACGAGGGAACCAGGCTCGTGGACCCTTCGCAGCGGCTCGTGATGGCAAAAGATAGGCCTCTTTCGGCGGAATTGGCCCCTACCTATCATTGTCCCCCTCGTAGGTCATGCAGCTAATACTGCAGGCTGCTCGACGTAGGCCCGGCCGATATAGCCATGGACTGTCACTGCTGGGAGTGACCAGGGCTGCGAGGAGAATAAGTATCGCTGTGGCACTGCGGATCCTCAGCACGATGGGCCTTCTCTCGTCACCCGACAAAGGCTTCTTCTCAGCTTGTCTTGTCCAAGGCCTGCCCTGTCTGTTTGGCTGTCTGTCTGTCTCACCTCCTGCACCAAGACCCATTGCCTAGCTACCAGCTCGTGGGTGCCTCCGAGGACACAAATAAACCGACAACCATGAAGTTCTCTTCTACCTTCGTTACCGCCGCGGCGGTCGCGGCATACTCTACCACGGCGGCAGCTGCCGAGTATCCCACGACCGGCGGACAGAATATCTCTGCCAACGCGCAGCAGTTGCTCACAGAGACGATGGACTGGATGGACCAGTACTACGACAGCGAGTTTGGGTACCTGTACGACTTTGGCGGTGCCTCGGCCCTGCGCCACGAGACTCGCAGTTCCGTGTGGTATGCGCTTGGCCTCATGGCTCGCAACGGCGAGAACGATGTTGAGGAGGCTGAGAAGATTCTGTCGCTTGTTGTTGGCGGGCAGTTCAAGAATGTGACCCAGCAGTGGTAAGTCTTGAGGCGCTCGCAATTACGGAATGGGGTTGCCGAGTAGATCGCTAAGACGAGAGATCAGGTACGGCACGTACGAGAAGTACCCCGAGGAGCCTGAGGTGGGCTCACCCAGCTACCCATCCAGCATATACAACTCGTAAGTTTAAACCCGAGTACTTCGAAACAGGGACATTCGAAAGTCTGACAATGGCAAAAAGTTGGGACCCTAATTGGAGGGGATTCATCGGCACCGTCATGATTATCATTCTCGAGGAGTATGGAAACCTTCTGAAAAATGAGACTCAGGAGCTACTCCTGGCCTCGCTCCACAACGCAACTGTGGGCGACTCGTACCGTGTCGGGGGTGTCGATGACGACAACCTCTACCCGGCGTATAGCAACCCAGTGAGTTCATGCCCAGGCGCGTCCACCCTCTGGTCAAACGTGTCTAGAGACTGATCTCGGAATTCTCAAACAGTCCATCATGCGTGCCTTCGTTTCGGGCTGGACCGGCCGTCGCCTCAACGACCAGAACATGACCGACGCCGGCGAGTTGTACGCCAGCGAGATCATCGACCTCTTCAGCAGGAGCAACACCTTGTCGGAATTCAACTCGGGCACTTACACGGGTGTCTCCGTGTTTGGCCTCACTCTGTGGTGCAAGTACCTCCCTTCGAGCTCGATCATGGCACAGAAGGGCCCCGATATGCTCATAGGGACATGGAAGTCCGTTTCCCAGCTGTGGCACCCTGAGATGAAGAACATGGCTGGCCCTTGGGATCGGTCGTACGGCTATGACATGAACCGCTACTTGAGCATCATGGCTTTGTGGTTCTGGACGTGAGTCTTGTTTTCCCCCGTTCCTCGTTTACCCTTCGAGCGACTTGATACACTAACTCGATCTTTTTCTCTATAGCATCGTCGGCAAGCAGAACTCATCCTTGATCAAGCGTGTAAGTCAAGACAACCTTTCCATCCACACGCCACTGTCGACCAAAACTGACCCCCGTCCCAGCCTGAACTCATGTCCCACTCCGCCGACTACGCTTTCGCCCCAATGGTCGCCGTCCTCGCCGACTTCCACGCAAAACTGCTCCCAGAAGACCTCAAGCAGAGCCTCACGACTTTCGACGTCGAGGAGCGTACTTTCAACGCCCAGGCGTACTACCCTCCCTACGACACCGTGCCGCGCAACATCACCACCTGGCTGAGCCACAACCTCACCATCGGCGCCGAGTCGTTCAACCAGACTGGCCTCGGCGGCCCTGCGCTCAGCCAGGAGGCGTTCAACCCTGTCGTCGCGCAGTGGAAGACTGGCAAGGAGATTGCTTTCCTCTCGGTAAGTCTAATTTTTCTTTTTCTTTGTTTTCTTTCTATCATATTTGCAAAGTCCTACGTGTCACACCTACACACCACCAGAGGTTGTGCGACGACTAACACAAATTGGGGAAAAACAGCTTTATCCGACCGAAATGTCCCTCCAGGCCAAAGTATCTCCCGGCAAAGTCTCCCTCACTTACCCGTACGGCACGAACTCGTCCATCTTCACCCTTCTGGTCTCGACTTTCAGCGCCAAGCGCACAGTCAACTCGATCGCGGACATCCAGGGCCTCAACTTGACCGTCTCGGGCAACGCGAACCTCGACTACGAGATCTCCTTTGCCGGACCCGATGGGGGAAGCAACCAGATGTTGCGCGACTTTTCGCTGTGGAACTTCACATATGTTATGCCCAAGGACTTTGAGGGCACGCCGCAGCTGGATCTCGAGTTTGCGCTGTGGTGATAGGTGATGGAGATGGCAGGTAGATAGTATAATTGTTCACGGTCACGAGCATGATTTGGGTCCGTAGCAGGCAAGATAAAACACCGAAATGACATGAACTTTCTGGTTTGTGATCCATGCCTGAAGGCTATGCCGTCTGCATCTGCGTGGCGTGTACAGGCTATGCGGAAAGGCGAAGCTACCTAGTTCTGTCTACAGGTAGCCGTCAGGTTCTCCCACGCACAATGTTGGACCGAATTACATGCTAAGTTCTCCAGCATCTAGCCGCAGTGGATATGGCTACTACACTTTGTCTTAGCCTGCGTCCGTCACCAAGTCTTCAGGTCGCCTTTCCTGCAGCCAACGTCGATTATGGTTCATGATTTCACGCACGCGATTCACCAGATGATCACCTGTCGTTCCACGGGTATTCTCCTTCTCGAAGGTCTTGAGCAAGAACACCGTTCCATATGAGTCCATCTCGTGCTTACGAATCCTTCTCCAATCCTCGTGTTGGATCTGCAAGTCGACAGGCCCTTCCGTGCTGACAGCCCAGAGCTGGGGAAGTTCTGCATGTCTCAGAAGTAGATCCGCCAGAACTTCGCTGTACCGCGCACACTGTCTGACACCATTCCCAAGCAATCTGAAATGAATGAGCTGAAGTGATGGTGGCAGCAGCCGGACTAGGTTATTGTCCAAATCCTCGTTGAGACCGAACAGGTGTTCGAGTCCGATGCACAAAAATCGTAGAGATGTCATTTGTCTAAGCGAGCCGATCTGGCCAGGAATGTTGATGGCCACAAATTCGTTGGTGCCATTTGCATATTGGCGAAGTCTGCGGTCTGGCCAGATCGACAGGTCCAAGTATGTGATTGCGCCGCCCAAACGTCGCAAAGACTGCCCAAGGCGATTCATGTTGGCCGGGTTCCTAGTGTCGTGATCCGTCAAGCTTGCACGGCCACGGTAGATAAAAGAATGTAGGTTTGGCAATGCCGACAGAAACTTTTCAACACAATCTTCGTTAAAAGTTGCGTCATAGATTATGAGAGTCTGTATCGTAGTTACATGTACATAGAGGTCTTCTAAGAGATCAACTCGAGGCATGTGAAGGCTCAGGTGCTTCAGATTCGGAAATCGAGCAGTGGCACAGTACATGGACTCCTCGGGATTGCTATTTCCCAAGAACAATTGTGTCAAATGTTCAAGTGGCAGCCTGACACTGGAGGAGACGCCAGCTGAGCGTGCAGCGATCCACGCCTTCTCGCAGAGCTTGAGCATTTCGAGGACACGGTCGTGCTTATTCGCATGGCTTGTGCTGTACTTGAAGACTTCCAAGGATTGCATGTGAAATACGAGGAAGACGACGTAATGACTAGTCGACGTCCAGGGTTGCTCGGCTCTAGTACCGATCCATTCTACCATCTCTGAGCTGTATTTGCCGTCGAACCAACGCGAAACCGCATCTTGCGTGAACTCAATGGCTGGCAAGACTTCCTCCTGACGGTAGACTTCGGGTGACGAATCCACTTTGCGGGTGACATCGAGTTTTCGGACAAGCAGACCAAGCTCAGGACTCCGCATGAGCGAGGTGACAATCGTCGTCTGCCATGGCTTGTCGTTCAGCTCCAACCTGATGCTATGCCAGAGATGCCGGCGACAAATGGCATAAAAAAGCCTAGAGACGAGGCATAAACGACTGAGGTGTGCCTTTTCGACGCCGCTGGCGATGATGATCTTGTCAAGGAGCTCATTGGGTAGATCGATTATGGACGTCATGGTGTACTTCACCCCATGTGTATTTGTGGCGGCGGCACGGAGATCACCCGTTCCGACGATGACGGAGTGATAGTGGTGCACGCGCCTTTGTGGTTTGTGCTAAGTTTCTCTGCCAGACCTGTGTACTGAGGGAGGCGGTGTCTGGTATTGGAACATAGGGAAGATTTTGTGCCCTGGCGAGCTGAAGGACGCGCGGGTTCACTTGGCAGCCGAGTGCTGGTGGTGGAGGGAGCAGCGATGTGGCAGGATTGTAGGTGTTCTGTGAGATCAGATTTGGGGATGATCAAAAAAGTCACTGATGCCTCATTGAGGGTTCGCGGGTCCTCAAGCTCCCTAATATCCACGGCTACCACTCGACTAATCACTACCCATGATACAAGCATGCCTTGAGGTATATTTGGCACAACCACTCCAACTCCATAGATTTTCACGTATTTCGCGAATTTGAGCTTTGCATCATCGTCATAGTCGTAACAAATTTCATCTAGGGCGTGCCGGCGCTGGGACCTGTGTCTTCACTATTCTGCTCCTCTGACACTGTATGTATTGTTGTACCTTTAGAGCTCAAAACTAACACGTCTGCCATAGATCATACGCTACTGATCTGACAATATTCTGTGCCTCATCCTATTCCCACGGAATCCATCACGAATCTAGACATGAAAAGCGATAAGCCAGATTGCAATACAGGGAAGGCATGACGTCAAATGATTCAGCACCATCATGCTTCGCCAGGCATACTAAGCGGCAGCTACATGGTAGCGAACTAAGTGCCAGATATAAATAGAGTTTTGCGTTCCATTGCTGGACGTCAGTGTGGCCCGTGTCTACAACAAACTGCAAGCGACCTGACTCGAAGTCTGCAGCCCTCAAGCCGCGTCCATCATGGATAAGCTTTTCAAAAATTTGTGTTCTCTAGTAGTTGCGGTATTGTGTTGGAGTGGGATTCCAATAGTCCTGGGAGTTCGAAGCAAGGCATGTTCAGACTGACGGTATCCCAGTAGCCCCTGCCTGTCAAGTATCTCGTTGGGTAGATGTTGAATGGAACCCATCTTGTGATTAGTTTTCATCTATGACTCCTGGTGGTGTGTTGTCCTAACTCGGCTGTACACAAACGAGCCATCACCATGTACATCCTCAAAAAGAATCTTTGGTGTCTGCTCGCGATCACAGTGTAATAGAGATATTTTCATCCTCATCATGCTTCATTCACATTTCATGTCGCGAAAACATCTGAGGTACAAAGTCTGATTCTTGTTGTGGTCAAACGCTGAGGCGAAGGAGGAACGCAGATGCGGGGAAATTGGGGTTGGAGCTTTGACAATGGCCAAGTCAGAATTGGAGAAGCGTGCTGCAAGCACACTGTGCACAGAAGTAGGCTCTGTGGGACATCACAAGATCACAGCCCGCTTCGGAGTTCTGGAAGTGCACTTGTATCCTGCTTCCGCAGGGTCTCTCCTGAATCTAAAACAGCAGAGTATTGGTCCATGGCCAATTGGTCGCAGGCTACTCGAGAGAGAAGCAGGAGATCTCAGACTATGTGACTTCTTGTTGTCGAGGACTTGTGCATGCATAAATTCTCGTGGAGTTGTGATGCATAAGCATAAGCGGGTCCGATGCCGCTCGCTGGTTGAGTTGCAAGTTCAGTGGCTTGACTCACTGCGGAGGTCCCTGGATTCGTGCATTGCCCCTCCACGCAATACTTCAGTAGTGCCCCTCTTAATTTTGGTGTTATGTACTCGTGGTCCGACGTGTCGAGAAACCACCATCCTTCGGGTCGCATCGCTTGATACGTGCGTTCCTTTCGTGCATTGCACAGCGACCATACTGTACCAATACCTGCGACCACGACTGCGAAGCCCCGCGAAGGCCACTGAACCCACGGCATATTCCCGGTACTCAAAGGACAACATGACCCCCGAAGAGTCGATCGCCCTCATCAAGGCCAACCTGGCCGAGGTGCTCAACCCTGAGATCATTGACGATGTGATCCTCAACCAGAAGCGACCTCTCAAGGTTTACTGGGGCACGGCCACGACGGGCAAGCCGCACTGCGGTTACTTTGTTCCCATCATGAAGATCGCCGAGCTGCTTGCCGCGGGCTGCAGTGTAAAGATCCTGCTTGCCGACCTTCACGCATACCTCGACAACATGAAGGCGCCCCTAGAGCTGATCGAGCAGCGCGTCCTTTACTACGAGCGCATCATCAAGAGTCTTCTCAAGGCTGTCAACGTCGACTTGTCGAAGCTCGAGTTCGTTAAGGGTAGCTCCTACCAGAAGAGCGAGGCTTACACAATGGACCGCTTCAAGCTCGAGGGTAGCACACGGATTTCAGTCGCGCAAAAGGCTGGTGCTGAGGTCGTCAAGCAGACTGCCGACCCGTTCCTCGGTGGTCTTTGCTACCCCCTCATGCAGGCTTTGGATGAAGAGTACCTTGGCGTTGACGCACAGTTTGGTGGTGTTGACCAGCGCAAGATCTTCACCTTCGCGCTCGAGAACTTGCCAAAGATCGGATACAAGGTGCGCGCACACTTGATGAACTCGATGGTGCCCGGTCTGGGTGAGGCACAGAAGATGAGCTCCAGTGAGCCCGACTCCAAGATCGACCTGCTCGACCCTCCCGATATCGTCTCCAAGAAGCTCAAGAAGGCTGTTTGCGTGCCCAAAAAGGTTGAGGGCAACGGCGTCATCGCCTTTGTAGAGCACGTGCTCATTCGCGCGTTAGCGCTCAAGAACGGCGGCAAGGCTACTTTCACTGTCGAGAGGCGAGACGAGGAGCCTATCGTCTACGAAGACATCGCTAAGCTGAAGAGCGACTACGAAGCCGACATTGTACGTATTTGCTCTGAGAAGTCCCTGTGCACGAGAACATCTGATACTGACCAAACACTGTAGATCACACCGCAGAGCCTGAAGCCGGCGGTGACAAAGGTGCTGAACGAGCTACTGGAGCCTATCCGCGCCGAGTATGAAGCGTCTGACGACTGGAAGAGAATATCTGAGCTTGCTTACCCGCCAGAGGTCAAGGAGGTCAAGGTCAAGAAGCAGAAGGACAAGGGCGACCCAGCCAAGAGAGAAGCGGCATTGGCTGCGAAAGCGGCGGCGCTCACTGTCAAGGAGGCTGATGAGGCGAAATAGAAGCAAGACTAGATCAGAATACCCTGTTAAATGTCGCCTGTAGGCTTTGGACGTCGTTTCGCATTCTGGCTGTTGAAAAGTGTCGAGATCGGTATGGCTCGAGCATCACACCATGAATAGTAGTACAAGATTATGCTGCGTGCAGTTCGGTTCTGTGTACTTTTCCATGTGAAACTCGGTGTCAAGGGTTGAGGATGGTGTGTTGGGTGCTGCAGACGGCATCACAGCACATCCACATATCACACTGCCCAGGTGGGTGGAGAGCCTGGAAGGTGGGGATATATCGAGCTTTGGGCCAATCACAATGTGGCAGCCCACGCGATCCGGTGGAGCTTCAATTGGAAAGTGTCTCCAGAAAACTTCGAGGCTTGACAAGAGCTATGTGATCGGTGACGACGACGCCCAGCACTTCTGCAGCACCCAAGACGCTGCCCGCGACTACAAAAGGGCTCCAGATAGACGGCTCATCGGCCCTTCTACAGGACCTCGCGACAGACTGTACCACGATCGCCGAACCAAACACCCCCCCACCATCAGCATATCACAGCCAAAATGTTCCGGCCGAGATTAAGGATACCGCGCGCAGGCGGTATCGCCCAGCGTATCGTTGCGCCCGCCGCTGCACCAGCCCGTTCGATTCACCAGATTCCGCATAATGTATCACAGAAGTTCAACCCAGAGGAGGGTGTGCCTGGTCTGCTCACAGCCGACGGCTTCGACATTGCGTGGACGCAGCACATGACGCTGATGATGGAGAAACTCAACGCCCTGACTGCCGGTGAGTAGCCTCTTCTTTCTTGCAGTTGATCTAGAAACCAAGTTCTTCCAGAATTCTGGGCGATTGCTGCATCTTGTACTGAACTTTTACTCTCCATGAAGGTACCGACTATGAGCAAATGGAGGTCCAGCAAATTGTCAAGCAGACTGCGCGGCAAGCCCATGAAGCCTCAATCTTCAACCACGCTTCCATGGCATTCAACAACCATTTGTTCTTCGAGGGTCTGCGCAAAGTCGATTTCCCCGAGGATGCCACCGAGCCGCCACCGAGCAACATGTCCGAGAAATTGCAGGTCGAAATCAAGAAGAATTTTAGCAGTGTCGAGACCCTGCGTCGGGAGTTCATCGCCACCGCGCTTGGCATGTTCGGCCCGGGCTTCATCTGGCTCGTCAAGAACTCCAAGTCGACAGAGTGGCGCATCCTGACGACGTACCTGGCCGGCAGCCCTCTGACTGCTGCCCACTGGCGCCGCCAGCCCGTCGACCTCAACGGTCACGGTAGCGACTTGAGTGACGAGATTGTCGGCAGCTGGCTTAGTCGAACACAGACTGCGACCGGCAGCCTGGGTGCTGGCCGCTTCGTCAAGGACTACACAGGACCTGGTGGCATTGAGGTCACGCCTGTCTTGTGCCTCAACACGTGGCAGCACGTCTGGTTGCGTGACTATGGCCTTGGTGCTGGTGGACTTGGTGGCAAGAGGCAGTTTGTGGAGAACTGGTGGCATGTGATTGACTGGCAGCGGGTGGAGGAGCTCGCTGACCTGACCGGTCGAAATGGCTTTAAGTAGGGGTATTGCTACTGGTGAGATGAGTGGTGTAACCTTACTGGCATAATGGCGTGTCGGACCACAGTGCTGTCGCCAATATCGAGGGGAAAACCTGGCTCGGTTATGTTGCAAGAGAGGGCGCCGGTGTTGGCGGCAGGCGGTGTCGAATTGTACACTATCATGCTCGTACGAAGGCACGACACAGGACCGTGGGGGCTGGCTCTGGCACGGCCATCATTGGGGCAAACATGACGAAGCTCCGCTGCCGATACTACGACATGTTGTATAGAAAGACAAAATGTAAAACTAGCTTATTGTACAAAGCATCTTGGACCTTCGTGCTCCTTCCATCTCGTGGCCCCGAAGTTCGCTTGTGAGAACCGCAATCACGCATACACACTGGTTCTCAACATCTATCTTATACATTCCATTCTTCACCAGTGTGATGCACTCCGCGCCTTGTTACTTGTCATTAAATTGTCTATACCAAACTGGAACATCAAGGATTCCCGTCAGTACCAAATGAATCCTGACCGACAACGCTCCCCAGAGTGAGATCCTGCCACGCAGCATCACAGTTCGAACCTCTCCCCCAAAATTTTGTACATCAGGACCCACGGGCCTCTGCCGACTCTGTTAGAGAGCCACAGCAAAAGTCCAGACTTGCTGATGCCGGAGCATAAGTCCATCGTGTGTACCTGAAAGCACCACATACTGTCTGATTGTTTCTAAGAACTCTATAGTCATTTCGACTCCCCCGATTACCTCCGATAACTGGTAGGTACAAAATAAATAACCATAGAAACCTTGTTCATACGCCTGTTGTTGTTACAACTACATGCCGAGAAGGAACGCGTTGTCCAAGAAGGGCACACGGGATGCTGATGCTTGTACTTTTATAGCCTTTGGCTTGAACTTCCCTTCTTAGTCGGATGTGGCAGACATCATGATCAAGGGGTGCAAAGCGGAAAGTAAGAATGAGCACATGACATCGGACGACAATAAAACGCCTTTCCTCTGTGTATATGTTTTTTTTTTCCAATAAATGGAAAATTAAATACAACAATACAACATATTACGTGACAGTTCACGTAATCATAAAAGAAGCAACAATAAAAGCACCAGTCATTAACAAAATAAAAGGAGGGTTTGGAACTAAAAGACTTCGAATATCACGTTGTGGAAATTTACGAAAAAAAGCTACAAGCCTTCACAAAATTTGTAGTATGACCGGGAAATCGTAGATGATGCAGAACGATTATTAAGATAAATGCGGGGTTAGCTGGAGTTCGTCTTGACTTCCTCCAGTTCCCATAACTGAGTGGTAATGGCTCGCACACTTGTATTTACATCCGCAGACCTAAACTTCGAGTCTACAATTACAGAACGGAGCACGATTGATCTTTGTGATATCTTTGGGAGAGTTCACATGGTTCTGAACATCATCGCCACTTCTTCACGTATATAGAGTCGTTTTTCACTTTACGCATGTAGTCACTCATCACAAGGGCCACGGATTCTTAGATCAGATTTTCCATTTGCTACATGCTACATCTCCTAACTCATATCTCTTCCTTCATAAACCAATAACTTCAATCCGCTCACTGAGCTCATACAACCATAAACAATGAGTGGGGGAAAGATGGGACAGTGGGTAGTGTTCGTGATACATGATAACGTGTCGTGTAAGCTTGAATGACCAGAAAGCAAAAGCGGACAAACAAGATGGGGTGAGTGCCGAGGGACCTTGCGGACCTCTTTCGCTCTAGGATATATCTCTAAGACCTGAAGACAAAGAAGAACAGGCAATGGTAAAAACAACAAGAACAGGAAGAAGAGGACAAAAATTGGAAGCTGCTATTGCTTCGAATGCAAAACGCCTTGGGAACATGCTTGGTGTGAATGTGAAGAAGAATGAAGACAAAGGAGAACAGTAGTAGCAGTGCACCTGGTTGAGGTCACTTCGTCCAGGTAACAGACTTAGATCATGTTGCCGTTGACGCTGACCTCGAAGCCTTCGCCCTTCTGCTTGAGGGCTTTGGCGAGCATGAGCTCACGCATCCAGTCGATGCGCTCGTCACGGCCACGAACTGCAAAGTGGTGAGTCTTGCCAGTACCGTTGAAACCCTCAGCAGCGCCAGTAGTGGCGGCGATACCGGTGAGAGGGCCTGAGATGCTCTGGCTCTCGCGCTTCCGGAGGCGGCCAAGATGCCTGCCCTCGGCAGGAATGAGCTGGAAGGCGAAAGCGCCAACGGGGTCTTCTGCGGACCTGTGCTTATCGCCCGATCGAGAAATGCTCATCGCCTTGAAGGCGGCATTGAGCTTGCTGCTGGCAGATACAGACGAGCACGCGATGGCATAATCGTCAATGTCGATGTATTCTAGAGTGCGCTCGCGAGACTCGCGATCACGGTGCAGAGCCAGACGGGTACCCTTGAGCGTAGCGTACTGTTCGTGCCACTCGTGCCGCAGCATCTTGGTCTTGCGCTTACGGACGGGGCCTTGGAAGGATATGCCCTCGGCATCCTTGACGGCGCCACCAGTGAGGATCTCGTTGGCCTTGTTGGCGACTTTTGTGGGAAGCGTGCTCTGGAAAGCCGGGGCCTTCTCAGTGACTGGCGACCATGGGTAAACTGTCCTCGGGGGCGCCTGCGCGGGCTGGGCAGTCCTCGAAGGACGAGGGGGAGATCTGGGAGACATGCGCGTAGCCGCGCTGGCAACATGCTCGGCAAGAGGCTCCATGACTTGAAAAGAAGGACGACGAGAGGATCGGGACATGGACCGTGGGATACCAGCAGCCGGGCCAGCGCGGTAGTTCATATCGGGCGGTACAGACTGAGAGGCGTCGCGGGCCACTGGGCCGAGAGGAACCGCGGTAACCGGTACGTCCATGTCAGAGAAAGGCGTGCCGAAGCGATATGGGGCAATCGGTGTCTGCAGGGATGGGTCGCGAGCTTCAATCTTCTCCATCTGATACGGTGTGAATGTCCTTGGCGGCTCGGAGACAGGCTGAGAGTTCTGGGATTGTTGAGACCCCAGCGAGGACTGCGACAACCGAGAAGAGTGGCTAGAGTGGCCGGGAATGGAAAGCTTTGGAAGCGAGCGAAGTCCAGTGTGTGGTTGCGTGGCCGGTTGTAGCTCAAAGGGTGGCGTGGGAGGAACTTCGCTCGAGTCACACCCATCATGCTGGTGCTGAAAGTCGAGAAACTGCATCACGTTGTCCTGGGGATCTCGGATCTGCAAATTGCGCAGAGCAGCCTCCTGGAGGTACTGCAGAGGTGGAAGACCACCAAGGCCCATAACGTCTGAAGATGCGACCACTGATGGGACAGCATCAGAGAATGGCCTGAGCGCCTCCATTGATGATGGTCGGTTGAGCGCGGGAGCTGTTTGAGGGTTGCCCGGATTGCCAGCCATCATGATGACGCCTCCCTTGTCCATGTCGACGAATGGGTGATCCTTCTTGAAAGCCTCGATCAGGCGCTGGTTTCTCCGCCACTTTGAGCAGTTCTCACCCTTCGAGCAGCTGTGGAGCTTCGGCATCATCTGCTCGATGCCTACAATAGAAACGGATTCAAGAGGCGAAATGATGTCTTCCTGAGACGGCCGTTTCTTCTTCATGCTTTTCTGACGGTTGACACTGGCGCTGCGCTCGATCTCCGCGAACTCGGCAGCTCGTTGCTGTTGCTTCCTCTCGCGCTTCACTTCCTTGTCCTCCTCGTCCTCAATCGGTGTCTCTGGCCGAGGAGATGGCGGCTTGCTATCACGTAGCTTGTGAATCTCGTCCCATATCTTATGGCGCACGCCAAAGGACTGGATCTGGAGCTCCCGGAGGTCCTCGAATTTCAATGTGATGAGAATGGCACCGTTGATATCGTTCTCAACGAACTTCTCTGCAACCGATAATTCAACGCCAGCGTCGAGCATCCACTGTGCGACCTGTTCGGGTGACCATAATACCAGGTCATCAACGTCCAAGCTTGCAAGAGTGAACTGATACACGCTTTCCCGTAGTGGTTGAGATGCCTCTGTTATCAGCGGGTACATGCCCTGGTTTGGAGCCTTTGGTGTGATTGGCGACAATGTCAATGTCTCGGGAAAATCAAAGTTCTGGGACGAAGAGGTTGAGGACCGGAAGAGATGGGGGCCCCGCGGCCCCTGTATAGTCGTTGCCGGATCGAGGTCGAATGTATATGCGTCACGAGCCCTGCTAGACCTGGGAGTGTGCGCCTCCTCATAGGAAGAAAGTGTCGTGAAACTGGGCTGTCCCGACTATCATGGTCACGTAAGTTAGCCTGGTTGTTGCCACCCGTTAAGTAACGAGGTGATTTACCGAGTTCAAGCTCACTCGTGGCGAGTTAGCCAGTTCATCCTCATTGTCACTGATGATATCGTCGTCCCAGTCTGTGTCCATGATCTCTGTTGCGACCGACTCTGGGCGGAGATCCATAGTCTTGAGGCCAAAGAAAGGGTCGTGGAGCCGGCTCTTTTGCCGCATCTCCATTTGCGATTGCTCGCTTGTTCTATATTGTGTATACTGCGGAGTGTGTATAGTGTTAGCATCAGAGATTGGCACATGTTGTTCTAGTGTCCAGACTTACCATGTTGTTGACTTGTCTCGCACTATGAAATCAAGCTCGAGGTTGGCGAAAGCTTAGCCGCGACACTGTCGCCGGCGTAGCAGTTGCTTGTCTTCCAAGACCAGATGACACCTGCCTATGGTGGGAAAACAACCTTGACCGTTGAGCCAAAATGTTTAAATGCCACGATCAAAAGTTTAATATGCCAAAGGGAGGAAAAGGCAGTTTCGGACTGGCGCGGTGGGTGGCAAGCTGGCGCTTAATGTAAGCTGTCTTTGCAGAGCTCTAAGGTCGTGAAAATGCCCATACGGGGATGGAGGCGTAAAGAGAACGGGCGGTAACACTCTTGGAGAAACGCTCCTCACGATGGGACGGGTTGGGCTGCAGGCACTACACACTCCATCACGGCATGTCCCCTCTACCCCAAGACAGGCCACCTAAGTATAGTCATGCACAAGCACTTGCGAATGGAGCGGGCTCAGTGAGGCGGTATGAGCTTGAGAGGAGAGAAGCTAAACGCGGACAGCTGGTTGGTTGGGCCGGTGAGGAGTGCAGACAGCCACCTGCATGAGCCAGGGAGCTGATTGGCGGTGCCGGTATTACAGCCCCCAGAATAGTTGGCGTTAAGCGCCGACCGAGAAAACCAGGATTTACCAAGTGCCCCATTGCCTATTGTTCACTCACGCAAGTCCAGGCGGTCGGCTGGCTATTGTGTGCGTGGCCACGAGGTGTGGTGCCACGCTAGCGAAGATATGCCCGGCACCATGCTTTGTGAAAGTTCCTTCTTGATCAATTTGGAAGCATGGATCGTTCTACCGACTTTTGGAGCCGTTGAGTCACTTAGCGTAGCCACTTGTCACTACTCTACAACCAAGAAGCCACAGGAACCGCCAGTCTCGAGTGTGGTGTACGTTATTGGGGGAGGGGGGGGGGCGGCGTGCCTGCTGAAGACGGTCCCGAAGACTTTGTTGAGTCGGATGGGGTTACACAGCTTTCCCATGAAAATATCCGGGGCTGGGCACGTTATGGGCGGGTGGCCTTTCCCTCTTTCCCCGCCGCGATTTCGTGCCGCAGGGCAGCGAGCGAGTCGATTGTGTGCATGCCGTGCTGGGAGTCCAGGCAAAGACTCGAGACACAAGCTGCAGTACTGTAGTACTGAGCAGCCTGCCGTAGCACAGCGAGGCAAGACATGAGCAGGGATGGACAGGCGTTGGCCATTACCATGGGGACTTCCTGATTTGGCTGTGACAATGTGACTCTGCGGGATGGGCAATGTGATGGTGGCCTAGGTCGCAACAGTCCCTCGTACAGGGGTCTTGCGGATCGCCGAGCGGACTCCATTCTTCATGAGTGAGAGCCAAGCGTGACAGGGATAGCCGGCTATCATGGGGTCCGGGACCCTTGCTTTCGCGCCAGGCTTGGCCATCGACGGTCACATTTGCCGACTGGGGCCCGGGGGAACCCCTGAGGTTGTTCGTGCGGGCCGGCTTGAAGCTGTGCGCTGACTGCGAGGTGGAGGAGTTGAGCGTGCTTTTATCGATGTCCGCCATCCAGTTGGGCATCTGTTGGTGACAGGCGGGACATGCCGTGACAATGGGACAGAGGACCCTTGCATTACTGATGGCCGGACGTGAAAAGTTGTCGTTAGGTCACTATCCATAGGCGAGCGCCGAAATGGGACTGAAGAAACCACGAAGCACGGGCGCTCAAGAGAGCGAGTGAGAGAGAAAGAGAAAGAGTAGGCGCTGTAGCCGTACACTCGGTACACAACCTCCGCAGCCTTGCCGGGCGAGGCTAGTTGTGTCCGTTGGTGCCGCGAGACTGTCTCACGCAAGACGTTGTGCTGGGTTGGCGTCAACGTTGGTCTCGGCCGGCTGCAGATCGTAGAAAGCCCAAGATGGGGGCCGGTGATGCTTGGCTATGGGATCATCAGCGGAGCTCTTGATAGAGCATGAGTCGCGGGCTGTCATCGCTGAGGGGGCCGGTCGGAGCTATGGAGGAGAGGGGCACGTCAATGATGGATCGGCGACAACGACGAGACTCAACAAGCGACTACCCTGGGTATGGTAGGTGCAAACGACCACCCGACTTGTCTCTGGCGCCGTTGAGCCCACCCGCTTAAGTTGCCCGCCGCTCGACCGCTCCTTCCTTAGCAGGTCACGCCAGCTTACTCTAGTTGATGCCCTAGGATGTTAGCGCAAGCCCGGCTCGCTGCAGATGGGGGCCAGTTGCAGGCCCACTTGCCAAATCCTGTATCGCTGCACTGAGCGATCCATCCACGTCTACTTGTCAACATCTGGTCCAAAGTCCAGCCTCGTGGAGCTTCATGATTATTTTCTCACCTGACTCTGACTGTTGCCCTGGCTTCTTCTAGCTTGCGGCCCAAGAACACACAGAGTTGCCAGCCGCATGACGTCTCCTGGGGGCCACTCCCCACTGCCGGGCTTTCGTCATCCACCTTACGCCCCGAAGATGCTCCTGGCCGAGTGGTCCAGCACTGACCGACTCGCATCTCAGAGGCATTACACGATCTCATGATGGCTCACCGAGCAACTAAATCGGCAGTTCCAAGACCCCACTCGAGATCCAAGCAAAGAGGCGTGCCGTGTCTGATGAACGACGCTCGGCTGGCGGCCTGCCTCCTAGGTCATCCGGCCACAGCATGGATCGTATGCCGTGCGCCCATCGCGGACATTCTCAAGCTTGGATCCGATCTAGACAATTTCGCTGCTCGCCGCCCAAGTTCGGCGTCGCCGAACTTCAGCGAACAGCAGTGCTTGCTCACCGACATACAGCAGGAGGCAAACTTTGGAACTCGCCCGAGACATGAGAACGTAAACCTCTCCAGGCGGTCAGTGTTAATTTGTGCCACTCACCGCAAAGCCGTCTCGGTCATGGGGTGAGGTGCGACATGCATTTGCAGACTGTGTGACTGAATGTTGTGAGCACTGCGTTTTCACAACCAGGGTCGAGTGGAACTACTCGACGCGGCCTCGGATATTGATCAAATGCCATGGCTCTATTTTGCTATGATCAACTACGAGCCCTCGGTTGCGATTTTGTCCGAACAAGGACGACATGCTCGGCGCCGAAGGTATGACCAGGATCCCAGGAACTTATGCCCAGGACATCACGTCCACCTAGCGAACAGCATCAATGCTCGCAGCATCTCAAATTTACTGCAACTCTTATGTCTTTGTCACCAAGTATGGGAACCGGAGTATTCCTAAGTCAGACCTGGGATCTAGCATTCACGACTTCACAAAGTGCTACGCAGAGACTTCCTTTTTGAGCATTCACCTTGCCAAAAAAGAAACCCAGCCTGTAAGCCTCGACTCATCCAAGTTGACGACGTACACCACCAGGCCCAGGGTCTTGTTCCCCATAATACATCAACCGAAGATGGATGCTACCTTACTGCATACAAGAGAGGGCCATTAACAGCAGGCATGAGCAATCTTGTATGCCCAGAAGGGAAATTGCGTGGTTGAGCTCGATCGAATGACAGCCCGCTCGAATCGGCCAGCCTCCTCCAGACGCTATCGGAGCTATCTAAGCACATGGGGAAGCTGCAGGTGCGCGCTTTTGTACAAGCGCGAGCCAATTAGCCCATTTAGGTGCTCCCTTTTTCTTTGTGGCGTATTTGTACGTCTATCTCGATCTTGCACCACAGCTTTGCCAAACGAACAAAATAGTTTTGCGAAGGCAAATTATGCCAGATGAACGAGAACAGTGGCTGTTTTTAGCCACACGGGTTATCATGCCCTCGTGACTTTCTAGATATGCCCACGCGGTGAAGCGGCAAAGATGAGTCGTTCAGGCGTAAAGAAGCATCGACCAACTACTCCGTATCAAGGAAAATACTGCGAGTAGCACGCTACGAAGATGTGCGAGTAAGATTCTTTTCACAGACAACCTTACGAGGCTCAACATAGCCCGTGCGCAAGAGGGACCACATCAATACTGACACTTAAAAATCCAACGACATTTATTCTAAAACCGAACTAACCTACACTAGTTCGACAACTGGTCCGCTATACTATCCGCTATACGCCACGATGTTGTGCCTACACCGTTGCAACCCTTGGGTAGCACAAGTGACGAGCAACAACAGAGAGATTAGGGTAATATGCTCATCACACAAGGTGGCGCTACATGCAGGATCGGTGACTATCTGTAAAGATGACACTAAGATTCAAAGCCCGGTAGTGATGAGGATAGGCGGCTCAGGTCGATAGGCAGGCCGCCCATAGGAGAGCAGCGTTTTTGTGCGACCCAGCCTTGGAAGGCCCACGTGTGTGTGTCCCCGGGGATGCGTGTATGCGGCTCACTTCGGGCTCAAAGGGGGGGGGGGGGGGACCAGCAATAAGTGAGTCAGCCACACTTGGTCACTGAGACTCCAACCACGATTTTTGGGCAATGGGACATGATTCCGATAAGCTTGATGGTGCCGAATATTGGCCGGGGGAATGAGCTGACAGGGGAGAGAGGGGCTTGAGTGGTTTCTGCCCGGCCGGCGTGATTCCCAGCTCTTCCGGTTTACGAAGTATTGGCACCCAGCTCCGGGTCCTCATGAGGGCCTGGCACCCTGGTCCAAGATTGTCAGCTGTGCGGTGGAGGAGGACGAATATGGGCTAATTTAGGAGGCAGGGCGGGGTGGCTGACTGAGTGACGGGCCATAATTATGGCCATTAGCTCATCGTGACTTGTCGCTTTTTGGTCTGCCATGCTCAGGACAACAGTGGAGGAGCTAAAGAGGGGGGATCCAGTGGATGAATGGCATGCAGAGATCTGCCCGGGGCTTGGGGGACGATATGCCGCTGCCTGGCGTGCAGAGGGACCCTTGAGATGAATGGGCCGCGCAGTGCCTAGCGCACGCGTGCGTAAGGGTAGGGGAGATGCTAGCTCAGTTGCAAAAGGTCCGCGCCGCCGACAAATCCAAAAGGAAGAGACCCCCAAATGGGGCATGCAGGCTCAACCCCCAAGATGGAGCAGGCGCAGGAAGCCCTGGAGGACGACAAAGACTTGGCTTGGGCAAGCTCTTTGAGCGCAGGCAGTCCCACTGCTGTCAGGGCGGCGCCAGAAGTGCGAGTGGGGCGTTGTGGCCGGCATGGCATGGCATGGCAGGATCCACTGGTGCAGCTAGCAAGCAAGCTCCCGCGCCTTGCTCCCGCTTCTTGCAGGACATTGGCCGCGGAGGCCCCTGGCTAGCGTTGACCGTCTTCCTCTGCCGCCCGCCCTCCACCACTCGCATGCTAGCCCCCGCTTCCAGCTTCCCTGCTCGAGCTCTCTCGGTTGTCGACTGCTGCCCAATCAGAGGCCAGATCTATCTTTTGATCACAGCGCTAGTCCTTTAGCGGGTCGGCAGCCTTGTCGAATCAGACGGCCCAACGGCCCTGGTTGCACCTCGACCCATGTCCTTTCGTGCCCGCCAGCCATGCTGTCTGTGCCCTCTGACAACCTCCACCTTGCCTCTGCCTTCTGGGGTTTGACGAACTTTTCGTGCGAGCTGCATCACTTTCCCGTCCGTCTTCCGCAACGCCGGGCTGTCAAAGGAAAAAAAGAAGAAAAAAAAAAAAAGAGCTGCGAGTCATGGGGCCCGCAGCCAGGTCGATCGGCACTGCTTGGGTGGGGCCTTGACCTGTCCTGTCCCAGTATTACTCCGTAGGTATGCCGCCCATCGCACTCATTCGACTGAGAGCCAATTTGATTGTCAACCTCGAGCTTCTGCACAGCATTGGTCCATTGCGTGCCCGGGTCATTTCTCAAGTCTCCTTCCCGCTAGGCCCCTTTGCTACTTCGCTCGTCCTGTTTTGGCATGTCTTGCAGCAGTCGACCCGTCCGACGGAGTGGATCTTGTTGTTGACTTTCAACTCGCCGGAGCGAGCCGAAGCGTCGCGGGCTTCGGGTCTCACAGCGTGCTGGGAAGATCCTGGCATCACGACGATAATGCGCATAGAGACTGGGGACACATGTCGATGGGAGCCGCGGATGGAGATTGACCGACAAACGGCATCGTACGATTGGGGTGCCGGTAAAGGCATCACGGAGCGGAGAAGTACATAGTAGGTGAGCACGCTTTCCTGCGTGCCTGAGCCGCAACCTGCCGCCGCATCATTAACGACAAGGAACCAGGGCGGACTTTGGCATTTTGGGAGGAAGGTGCGGGGTGTGCATGCTCAGCGACCACGCTCGAGCTCTTTTGCACAGGTTGCTGACGCGCAAGAGTTCGGCCGCGTGCAGTCAGAGTTGTGGTGGTGGGTAGCACTGGCTGTCTGACCACTGGACCAGGGCTGTTGTCCCAGAAGGGCGAGTCGTGTGTAAGTCGAGCCGGCGTGGCTTGCGTGGCTGACGCATTGCATGTGATGCGAGTAGAGTAAGGCAAGTATGTATGTACTGAGTGCCAGTAGAGAGCAAGGAGAAGAGGCCCAGTAGAGGCAGGCAAGAAGGAGTGCTGAGGACAAGCATGGCAGTGCAGAGTCGCACGAGAACCGGCGGGCTGCTGCTGCTACTGCTACTGCTACTGGATGGAGCCTTGGGGCAGCACTGGCTGCGGGCAAGCACTAGGCCTCCTGCAGTTCCTGCTATGTACGGTATGGTATGATATGGTAGGTATGGTACAAAGTACTTACCTTGGGGAGTAGTAACAAGGTCGTGGCTTCCGCAGCGTGCCCCCGGCATTATCGACCATTGTACGTTAATCCATACCAATGGCTTAATGCGGCAATACGAAGCCACGCACATCCCATGTTGAACCCGTCAAAAGGCTCTTTCCCTTTCTGCCTCCTCCATAGGTGGTGTCACTCTCCAGACTCAATGGGGCCGGCCAGTCAACTGGGATCCCGAGGCTTACTGCCCAGGGTTATGATATTGGCTGCCACCCAGCATCTCAACTACCGTGGCCACACCGAACCGACATGGACGACAATGCAATGGGGCGGGACGGCGGGACGATGCAGCTCAATACTGCACTGTTGGCTGCTGGCCCCCATCCTGCAAGCACCTGCGCACTCTGAGCAGATCCTGTCCGCGTTGGTCAAGCAGTGCCTGGCCTGACGACATGGTGATAGACTTTGGCCCCCGCCAGCCCCGGTCCTGCAGGCCCTGGCATGGATTCTCTGGGTTCCTTCATGTTGTTTGCTACTCTAATTAACCACCATCACCATCACCCTCGCTAGTCGGTCAACTCGGTGCTCGTTCGCCGGGCGACATGTTGCATTTTCAGAGTTCAGCCTTCGGTCTCGCTCCCGTGGGCTTGTGCTCGATCACGATGGGCCCGCCCGCCTCCCGTCCCGTCTCTCTTCATCATTCAGGCCCGGCTACGCCATAATCTACCTAGTCGGCCAGGGGCCATCGTCGTCATCGACTCTCGCGGGCCGCCTGGTCAGGCCGCGCCCTGGTGTTGACCCTAAGACGGCAGATAACTACAGACAGTAGTCTCGGGTCGAAGAGGGCCAGGCTGGTCAAGCCCTTGGCCCGGCGAAAGCCCTCGCCTCGACAGCTTCCCGTTCGGTCGCGGGCCTCCCCTGCCAGGTTGAGCGGGATCCCTGCTGGTGCGCATGCACGCTCATGCAAGTCCGCCTGTCGTCTTCCCGCCGTTGTCGCCCGGTGGGACAGGCATGGCTTGCCAGCACGACGCCAGCACGACGCCAGGAAGACTACGAGCCGCTCGCGATGGTGACCGGTGGTTGGACAGTCGCACGGGTGTGCAGCTGGTCCTCCACGGCTCCACCAGCTCGCCCGAGGCTGCCAGGGCACTTGGCCACTCATGAGGCCGCATGCCGCCGTCGTGATGCGGCCTCTGCGCGGCCCAACCCCCGGCTGGGGTCACGCCTCGCGAGTTAGTGGGCTAAGTCGCTCGTTCGGCATGCACCATGCACCGTTCTCAAATTAGTCCACTTGCCAACATGCGTTAATTAGCCCAGATGACAGACTATTGATGCTAATTTTGGATGCGTGCTAACCCCCCTCACGCACCCTCAGCACCTCTGCCTGGCCGTCTGAAGGGCGGTCAATTAGCCCACGAGAAGTTGATATAACCCGGCCCTCACACCTCCTTTGGTCTACACATCTGGTCTCCCAGAATCCCGCAGAACGCAGAGCAGTGGTGTACAGCAGAATCCAAGTGTCGTTTCAGTTCCCCATCCGCAGCAGCAGCATCAAGCAAGCCGACGGCTCCCTCTCTTTTCAATACAATACCCAACATCAACAATCTTTATTATCCACACAACCTCGCTGGCCTATCGATCGCCTTCTGGGCATCTGGACCCGAAATCACGACCGACGACCTCGAACAATCAACAACAACAACAACCACAGCAAGCTGGACTTGCTTCCGACCAGTCGTTGACTCGACAGGCCGACTAATTTGCACTAATTTCCACGGACGGGATCGGCCAGCAACTGAGGAGCCTTGTCTCGTTGCGGGAGCATATTGACTATCTCCCGGCCACCACCCACACTCGCGAGCAGACCCCGGTCTGGACCTGGACCCTGGCTCGCAACTGCTCTTCCATCCTCCCATCCGCACACCTCCCTCCAGTCTATTCGGCTCGCGGAGCAGACTAGCCTGCCTGCCCGCCCCACATCCGGTCTTGGTAGTGCGACTCGCCGTACGCAGGTACCTACCTCGATCTCCCGCAGCGCCATATACATACCATACATGCCCATCATGTCGCCTCTACCCCCTCTCCAGTCTCGCCGAGGAGACCTCATGCCGTCTATCACACCCGTCGCAATGGCCGTCTCTCAATCAGCAAAGGCGAAGCCTGCCTCGAAGCCCCAGCCCAACAATGCCAGCGCAAAGTCAAAGTCCCAGATGCACCGCCGCTCAAGAACAGGTGAGTCCCACTTATACAACTCTTACCCGCTGACTTACACACACCAAGAGAACCTTTACTAACAGTGATGTTTGCTCACCAACTCCAGGCTGCTACACCTGCAGACTGCGGCGCAAGAAGTGCGATGAGGGCACTCCCTGCTGCAAGGCCTGCCGGCACCTAGGCCTCAAGTGCGAGTACAAGCGCCCAATGTGGTGGGGAAACAACGACGCCCGCAGCCAGCACAAGGAGGACATCAAGATGATCATCAAGCGCAAGAAGCTCTCAGAGAAGTCGTCACACACAATCAACACCTCGATCAACTCGCCGCCTGGCCTCTCGCACTCTCTACCGACCTCGGCGACCTTCTCCGACCCTCTCGACCGCACACGGTCTGCCTCCATTGACTCGCACTTTGCCTTCAACTTCAACAGCTCGCCAAACTCGCAGGACTATGGCTACTCCGAGATGATGTGCCCCCTTTCTCCCTACGAGATCGATGTCAGGACAGAGAGGCAGATGTTCATTGACGATGTTCCCACCCTCCGAGAGTCAACCATCAGCACATTCAGCACCTTCCAGACACCGCCGGCTTCCGGCACCGTCCTCAACTTCCCCTACGACGGCGAATGGACAGAAGAGGTGTACCAGGAGCGCCGCGAGTCGCTTTCAGAAGAGGCGTTGAACGTCAACTTCTTCGACTTCGCTCACGGCCCGGCAATGACCTCGAGACAAGTCGACATTGAGCTTGACGAGAACGACCAGCGCCTGCTCAACCACTTCATTCAATTCGTTCTCCCCACAATCTTCCCTATCCTTGAGACAAACCAGCATGGCTCAGTCACATCTGACCTCATCCTTCCCGCGCTACAGAGCAACAAGGGCTACCTCCACTGCTGCTTGATGATGGCTGCCCAACACCTCAAGGCCGCCACCAATGGCCCGACGGACGAGATTGACGGTGACATCATGCGCCACAGACATGTCACCATTCAAGCCCTTTGTGAAGCCTTGACCCGTGACGAGAACCACCAGCAGATTCTCGAGGCCACTCTGGGCCTCATCTTCTTCCAGTCCTGTGTTGGCCGCTACGACGATTCTCTTCCCGACATCCCGTGGCACCAGCACTTCCAGGCTGCGCAATCTTTGGTTCAGAGACTGCAGCTTCCTCAGCTCGTCGCCGACTCCAACCTGCCTCAGACACCTTTCAACATGACCCTCACTGCCTGGATCGACATCCTGGGCGCTACCATGCAGGGTCGCGCTCCCGTGTTCGCGCACCACTACCGCGAGAAGCACCTCTCCCCTACCAACTCCTCTCTTGGCCTCCGTGAGCTCATGGGATGCGAGGATCGTGTCATGTATCTGATCTCCGAGATTGCCTGCCTCGAGGCCCTCAAGCTTGACGGTATGGACGACATCAGCCTCTGCCAGCACGTTCACGCCCTTGGCGACCAGATTGGCCTGACCGAGGTTGGCGACTGCAGCCCCAAGATGCCCTTCAATGCCAACGGCACTCTGAGCCCCAAGCAGCTCAGCAAGAACATTACTAGCGCCTTCCGCGTCGCTGCTCGCATCTACCTGTGCAGCCTGGTCCCTGGCTTCTCGCCCAGCCAGGCCAGCTGCATCGGCCTCGTGGAGAAGCTCACCAACATTCTTCAGCACATCCCCTCTGGCCTTGCCGGCTTCGACCGCAGCCTGTCATGGGTCTACCTCATTGGTGGCTCAGTCAGCTTGGCTAACTCGAGCTTCCGCCACTTCTTCGAGGATCGCATTGCCCAGCTCGGCGATGCCTCGGTGATTGGCAGCTTCGGCGGTGTGTCCTCCCTCCTCCACGAGGTGTGGCACCAGCTCGACAACTGCCCTCCTAGCCCCGGTCCTACTGGTGCCACCGAGATCCCCTACATTGCCTGGCGGGACGTCATGGCGATGAAGGGCTGGGACTTCTTGCTCATCTAAGAGACCCATTTTTCTTTTATACCTGTCTCCCAGCTGCGCTGAGAACAGGTGCATTTGTTTTTTCTTTTGAGCATTCTTCAATTCTTCATCACCCTTTTACATATACCCATATTAGAGAGAGGAACCGCCGCGAGGCGACATGGCTGGAACGACACTTGGAACTACACACACAACACTTCTGCACAACAACATGGATTCTAAGGAGAGGCGGAGCTTGCGAAAGGCGCTTGGAAGGGATTTAGCGGCCTCTGTTTTGTCATTTGAGACTTTTTGTTTTGTTTTCCCCAATTCACTCATTTTCTCTTCTCTATACATTGTCATTTCACAAATGCATACAGCGGGACTGGCGTTTGCAGGGGAGAGCTCACGGGAGACTCTCGGTCTCATTATTCAGGGAGGGTCTTGGACGAATCGGATGAAAGCGATGATGGGGAAGAGGGGGGCGGCTTAGTTTGGGATCTAGTACAGAACGAGTCCATGAGGAGCTCGGATCAAATTCAAAACATCATGACCACTCTACACTTTCAGTCTTCTGCTTCCACGTTGTGTCTTGTGACTTGTGACTTGCTGTACTCTATGACAGGCTCGGATTCACGGCATAGCGGCAGTATCGCTTGAGGGTCGACAATCTCCTTTAGTTTGTATGTATGTGCCTTTTGTCCTTTTGTGATATCTGTGGTCAGGTGAGCTAAGGTGCGATCTGATTGAGAGTAATCTAAACAAACACTACCGTCATCTGCCTACAACGTGTGACCCTCAGTGAGAGAGATATTTTCTGTCATTCCGATCGGCTTGTGCCATTACTGACCGGTCCACGACGCCCGAAACGCAATCACAGCCCCAGCCGTGCCATGACCCTCACGTACTTGCGCGAAATCTCCTCAGAGTCACGAGGCCGTAATGCCCAGCGGGATACCTGGCCTAGCCATGCCCGTCCCCATGCTCTTATCAATCAATCAAAGATTCCGGGGCTCAACTGACACACACAAAAGCATTGTCTGCCATGGCTAAGCCCGGGAACGGGAACCATTAGACGAGCAGAGACGGGAAATGCAGGGGCCGCTCTGAGCTGCAATTGGTTGATTTTATGAGACCAATCGGCCGTCTCTCGGTGTGGGGAAGTGAGTGATAACCGGCGATCACACGGGAGGCGCGATAATATGAGAAACCTACCTTGATTTTGTGTTCTTTCCAAATCATCATCGCCCGGAGTGGCTGGTTCGGCTCGGATCTCCTTTGACTCGGAGTTTTGGGGCTGGGGTTAGGGCGTGTGCTTTGTACGTGTGGGTTTTGCAGAAATCGGTGAGGAGGAGGATCCGAGACAGGAAGGACATGTGGGAATCATACGGCCGATATGAACAGGGGTGGTTTTGGTTGCTCAGGTTCGCTTGGTTGGTTATTGCAGGGGGGCTGAAATTCAAGACCCGTGGTTTTTCCAAGAGCTGTTTTTCGAGCTGTAATGGGAGCCAACATTCGTTCTTTCGCTTTCACGTGACGATATCGTCAGAAGCTAATTGTGTGGATCTTTTAATTGTTCCGATCTGTGGCGGTGACTCTTGTGGGCTTTTGCTGGTTCACGGTGTCGAGTTGGTGAATGGTGTTCTCACCTCCTCCAGAAAGTGTACATGCACCGCAGAGAGCAGTGCCGTGCCTGAAGAACTGCTCGGCAAGTTGATGACAGCAACTGCTCTTCGGTTCTGTGTTAGACCTCGCGAGTAAGATGATTGTATGTGTGTTGAAAAATCTGCCAGCCTGGGAGTATTGTAAACGCACGAATGTGTGAATTCGCTTGGTTGACAGTGGTGAGAATTGACCGGTGCCGTGGCTGTAGTACTGAGCTTAGAAGTGGACCAGGGTCCCACTCAGTGCGTGTGAGTCAACCGTCACGCACAGCTTTTGCCGCAATGTTCTTGTCGGTCGTTCCATGCATCGCAATCCGAAAACCTGATTCCAATGCTGCAAGCTTTCGGAAAAGCGGCCTCCGGCAAACGGCATCGAGCGGTTTTCGGCGGTTCACCGCGACTGTCGAGAGGACAGTGCTGTGAGGAGCGACCATGGCCGTCCGAAGTGTGGAGATTCAGGGTCTATGCTGTTGTGGACAGAGGGGGGCGACTCTGAGGCCTGTGCCTTTGCAGGGCATAGCTTAATCTGAGACCGCGACGGGGGATGGATTCTCACCATTCACGAGCCATCTTTGCGTTGTGGGATAATTAGCACTGGTGAGGTGACTGGCTGCGGTGAGAGCATGGATGCGGGCTGTGCTGCTGCAAAGCTCGTGACTGCAAAAGCCATGCCAGGGAATATGAGACTGTGCTTGTCGCCGATCTGTGAGGCCTCGGAGTCTCTGGTCAATGGCAGGACAGCACGCGAGGTCAGCTGGCCGGTCTCGGGGGCACCCTCAGCAGCCGAGCAGAGCTGAGCGCATCACGTGGGCACAGGCCACAGGCCACGAAAACATAGACATGCGGCATGTCGTCATTGGTATGAGGAGTTGCTCCGCAGAGTGCCGGTGAGGTCCATGGCATGGCGATGCAACAGGCACTGACCGCCTCGTGGTCTTTGTGTGTCGTCAGTTGACTTGCATGGAGGAAATGGCAGACAAAGAAAGAGGCGGGCAAAGAAAGGCCCGCAAGGCCCGGTCGAGGGCGGGAGCTAACCTTGGAAGGCACAGCCTTGAAAAGCAGTCACTGGAGCCCCACTTGCCATCTCCAGGTCCCTGGGCTTCCGTCCCGCCAATCAGAGCCCCGCCCCGAGCTCCAGCGCGCTCAATTTGACTGCAAGGGCAAAGTCGTCCTGGCCAATCCTTTGCCGCCCACTCTGCTCTCCTCTAACCGCCCGTCAAGGTCCCTGACACCCACGCTGTCCACCTGCACACTCACAGCGCAACAACCCGACTGCAGGATGCTCCTGTCGCCGCATCCTCGCATGCCCTCGTCCTCTCGATTCTCAATATAGCCCACGCGGCTCAGGCGCCAGGTCCAGTGCCGCCCAATGTCAGCCAGTCCGCGACCGCAGGCTGCCTCGACAGCAAGGATTGCGGAATGGCGCAGCGGCTTGCTGCAGCATCGCCAACCAGTCGCTACCATGCTTGCCAGCCTACACTGAGGCCGAGCCGCATTCCAGCCTGCCATGCCCAATGTTTCTTGACTTCCGGGCCTCGTTTCCAGCAAGCGCGCATCTGTTTATCGAGCTCGTGCCCAGTCAGGCAGCCATCATGTCAGCCATGAAACAGAAGATATCGTGCTAGAATAGAGGACAAAGAACGGAGGGAAACAGCTTCGTCATCCTATCATTACGTGTCTCGTGTGCACGATATCCCAACCTCAGCCCAACGGCTTTGATCAAGCACAGAAGGCCCGGCATGTGCTTCTAAAATACTTGTCACCCCATCATATCCTAAATCTGGATCTCTTGGCATCTCCGCGGTATGACATAGACCCTTCCCACTTGTTACGCGCCCGCTTCGGTCGGCTCTTTCTTCAGCGCGTGTCTTTGTGACTCGCTCGCGCCTATACCTGACTCCTGCTCGACACCCGCCGCTACGTGTATCAAAGGCCGCTCATATCGCGTCAGGACAACTCAAGGCCATTTCGACAATCTAATATCCCTTGTTCCCCTACGTGCTCTCCTTCCTTTACCATTCCCCAACGCAAACGGAGAACATCGCTACTCGCCTCGCCCAACAACTTATACGCACTCAAGTCCACATCCTCCAGCTACTATAAAGACGCCATCCTGCAGGCGCTGCACATAAAAACCTGCCGAACTTCGCGAAGACGCCGATATGCCAAGGGCTAAGCGCCGGCCACTGTTTATGGCAGTCATGCTTGCTGTCTTTGCTGCATCGAGCTCATCAGCCGCTACAATTAATGCGCGTGCTCTTTTCGCGCGCGACGAAACATGTGGTGGAAATGCAAATCTATCACAATGCACGGAAAGTAATGTACCTGACAACTTCTGCTGTGGCACGGCAGACTCCTGCCTTCTCCTTGCCGGCAATACGACAGTCCTCTGCTGTCCTGGAGGAAGCACCTGCACCAGCATCAACCCCATCGTCTGTGATCTGGAACTACAAGACGCCAGCCAGAATCCGGGTGCGGCAGTAAAGACGACCGTATTGGATGGCAAACTCGAGACCTGTGGTACCGGATGCTGTCCTTATGGCTACAGTTGTGAGGACGGAGCGTGCAAGCAGAACGCGGACCAAAGCCAGATCCCAGCTGGTGCGAACCCGGCATCTAGTAGTACCCAAGCGGCGAGTGCAACCGCAACAGCGACGACAAAGTCGAATGCACCAACAAGCACACTACAGATTGACCCGACGAGTTCGACGGCTGTGCCGACCTCCAACCCAGAGCCTTCCGGGGACGATGCCGCACCGACAGAGCCGACCGGAACTCCAGTGGGTGCCATCATCGGCGGCGTGATTGTTGCGGTCCTCGCAATCGCAGCTCTGATCTGGCTGATTGTGTGGCTCCGTAAACGCAAGGACAAGAAGAATGAGCTCGAGCACCACGATACATCATCCTCTTTTGGCAATATTGTCGTCAGTGCCCCGCAGCCCATCAACGGTTACCCGACCATGCGGCAAGACTTCCTGGCCAAGAACAGCGCGAAGAACAGCATGGCATCGTCGACGCTCGGCTCCCCTTTCGCTCCTTCGTTTGGCTCAGGCCGTCGAAGCCTCAAACTTTCACAACCATACTCACGGCGCACAAGTGACGAGCTCTCAGAGAGCGATGCACGATCGTACCACCGCTCAGCTGAGATCACAGCACTACGCAGCCTCACGAAGGACCCATTCGCGAGTCCGCTGCGGACACCTGAAAACAAAGCCCGGCAAGAAAGTGGACGGAGTGGCAGCATTGACATTTACGTTGAAGGGCCATCACCACCAGGAAGCAGCCGCAGCAAGATGACAGCAACATCAGCTAAGGCTCGCGGCCCCCCCGCCAGAACTCCTGCGCCTGGAGGTGGTCTCCTTGGAGCTGACCTGAGTGTGCCGGGGCAACGGGACACAACGTGGAGTAATATTCTACACGGTGCCGGTGGGCTCTCGGATAGTCCCGATAAGCGGAAGGGCTGAGCCTGCCTTAGTTGGGTATGAGCATGTTGTTGCATAGCATTCATCGTCATTTTCTTTGTGACCCCTGCATGAGGCTGCATTCATCCCGCCACAGGATATATATCTCTGGAAGATTATAGGCAGACTGCAGAGAACCTCCCGGAGTTTCGTGTTTTTACCTTGCTTCACTCATTTCTTTTGTTCATAGCCGGCGCACCTTCTGATACCCTTTTGATCTTTATCGGCATACGTAATAATACAGCACTAGCTACAAGAGTTTCCCTATTGACTTAGTCCCTGGTCGTCTGCACCGTCGTCTGCGAATTGTGTTGACCATTCAACTTTGCTTGTCTTGAAGCATACCTAAGTATGTTCCTTGCCTCATCCAGTGTATTGTATGCGCCCTTGCCGTTTGCGGAGACGGCTTTCTGTCCACGATGTCTCGCCCTCATCGTTTTAAGGAGGGGTCACGGTCCGAGACATGCCAAACTCTAACATGCCAGAGCCCTTGACCTTTGCGGAGCAAAAGTCACGGTACTCTGGTGGTCGGACAAATTGACAAGAGGGAGCCAAAAGGAGCGAGCATGTCTCTGGACCGAGGAAGGCACGGCAGGGAAGAAGCTGCAATGTACACGTTCTTGGAATGCTGCAAACAGAGCATACGTCTTCGCTTTCGGCCTTCCAATACTTCGGGATCCATCAATGCACGACAATACTTTTGGGCGCAGCCACGCAATCCAGTGCTGCTGAGTGATTTACGACGACACCAGTCCATGAGCTTTCACTCGCGGCCGGTCGCGGCCTTTGCTCCCTATCTCACAACGCACTACGTCGCTCGGACACCAAGACCGGCTGACACCGAAAGATTTACGGTAGCCTCGAAAACTGTGCCAGACTTTTCAAAACATTACCAGCTGCTTGATACCAGCTAGAACGGGTATTTGTGTACTCTGTAAGCGGCAGCGGAGACACCTACAACTGGCATTCTTGAGCAGACCTAGCCGTCTAAACGGACTGCAACACTGCTACCCATCATCATGCTTGCACAACGGCGCGGGCGGCTCCTGCCTTACGCCATCGGCGCAATTATCACCTTTCTATGGCTATCTGGCAACTGGCGACGCAATGCCTGGGAGGAAGCTACCATTGGCGGCTTTCGCAGTGCCCACGAAGCGCCGGCACGACCGCAATTCGAGCCAGGCGTCATCGACGACGAGAATTACTTCTGGCGCCGACTCCCCATGCTAAACCCGGTCGAGCAGCTTCGACCTTTGCCAACAGGGCGGCCAAAGAACCTTCCCCACATCCAGGCCAAGGTATTTCCCAAAGAATCGGCGGTAGAGCGGGAGACGCGGCTTGAGCGTCAGGCGGCAGTCAAGAAGACTTTCCTAAGGTCATGGGACGGTTACAAGCGATTCGCGTGGAGCCATGACGAACTCACGCCGCTCACGGGCTCGCACAAAAATCCATTCGGGGGATGGGGTGCCACGCTCGTCGACAGCCTCGACACGCTGCTCATCATGGGCCTCAACGACGAGTACGCCATTGCCGCCCGAGCCGCCGCCAAGATCGACTTTGAAAAGACGACACAGGACCGCGTTAATGTCTTTGAGACGACGATTCGATATCTTGGTGGGTTTCTCGCGGCGTACGATCTCAGTGGTGATCAGAACATGCTGCGCAAAGCGCGCGAGGTGGGGGATATGTTGTATGTAGCGTTTGACACGCCAAATCGCATGCCCATCTCGAGATGGGATATCGAGGCTGCCAAGAAGTTGACGCCCCAGCAGGCTCCCGAGCATACGCTCATTGCTGAGGTCGGATCGTTGTGTATGGAGTTCACCCGGCTCTCACTGATTACGGGGGATCCGAAGTGGTTTGATGCGACGGAACGGATTCGCGAGGTGTTAGAGGATCAACAGGATAGCACGATGCTACCCGGTGAGTTTGTTGTCTTGGATTCGAATAAGATTGCTGGGAGAGCTGGGAGATGGGCCCCAGCTGACATGAAAGATAGGAATGTGGCCGATCAGTATCGATGTCAAGCATCTTGACCTGACTGGCGACGGCACTTTTGGCATTGGAGCAGTAAGTCTGAATCCGGGTATACACTACAACGCTACAGTCACTGACACCCTTTCCAGATGGCAGACTCGGTCTTTGAGTATCTCCCCAAGATGACGGCGCTGCTTGGCGGGCTGATCCCGTGTTACGAGACCATGTACAAAAACGCAATGAAGGCGACGCTCAAGCACTTGCTCTTCCGGCCAATGACGCCCGACAATGCTAATATTCGTATGTCTGGCATCTTGCACGCAGAGAAGAAGGGCGGCAAAATCGTGCGCGAATTAGAGACCTCTGGCCAACACCTCGTCTGCTTCGCAGGCGGTATGTTTACCTTGGGCGGCAAGCTCTACAGGGATACAGAGCACCTCATTGCCGGACAGCAACTGACAGAAGGCTGCATATGGGCTTACAACTCGACGAAGTCTGGCATCATGCCTGAGACCTACAGCATAACTGCATGCCCGAATGCGGACAATTGCAGATGGAACGAGGAGGACTGGCAGAGAGGCGTGCTGAAACAGGCCGGGCAGAACCAAGCTGACCTGTTCCTAGCCGAAGACCACATCAAGGAAAAGGCCCTGCCACCTGGATTTACCAGAATTGGCGACTCGAGGTACATCCTACGACCCGAGGCGATTGAGAGCATCTTTATTCTGTACCGGGCCACGGCGCGCAAAGATTTGCTTGATACCGCGTGGCGGATGTTCGAGGCCATCGAAAAGCACACGCAGACACCCATGGGCAACGCCGCGATTGCTGACGTGACGCTCAAGGATGGGCCGGCTGGGCAGATGGATTCGATGGAGAGCTTTTGGTTGGGCGAGACTTTGAAATACTTCTACCTCATCTTCAGTGATCCCTCGCTGATCTCGCTGGATGAGTTTGTGTTCAACACCGAGGCGCACCCTTTTCGGCGGTTGCTAAGGTGAAATTCGAATTGTCCGAGGGCGGCCTTTGGAGGAGAAGTGATGCGTGCCTGTGTACTTCATCGTGCGTGGAACAAGAAATGAGACGTACGGGCCCGGGATTGTCCATGAAAACATATTCACTCGAAATGATCCTCACCACGGCCATGGACATACGTGCGCATCGCCAAGCCTGGGTTCTGGTGCAACGCAGGGCTAAACACCGACCGGTCCAGACTCGATTTGCTGCGAACAGCCCAACCTAGAGTAGAGCTGAGCTGAGGTGGAGTCGTGTTGTGGATTCGAGAAGCAAGAAGACTGGATTCGTGACCGAGCTTAATTGTATCTTGCCCGTACGAAGTACGGAAACCTAAATAGAGCTACCTGGTACGTAATTGCCATTGCCCTAAGTAGCGACAAGCTCCCCACCTACACATTCGCGTGCTCTCTCCAGGTCTCGTGGTCCCCGCCCAACCACAATCATCACCACCCCGGCTCCCCCAATTTCCCTCCGCCCCCGCCTGCACCCTCGCCCGCAAAGCATTTCTTCGTCTACCACGACGCACTGCTGGCTTCTCGGAGCGTACGCCCTTCACAGCTTTGTCACACCGATTGAGTCGCTCACATCGTCGGCGCTGTTCGAAGCGCCGCTCCTCCTCTCCTTTGTGCATCTATTACGAAGCTCACTGCCGTCGCGCGCTCAAAATACCGTCGCGATGCCGGACAAGTTTGTTGATTGGTCCAAGACCACCACGTCCAGGGACTACCGCGGATCAAGCTCTTTCGCAACCTTCATGATCGTCGGACGTAAGTTTTCCTGCGCACTGCGACTTTTAACTTTTACGCGTTGCCTGGCAGGCTCTTGCGGGCGAGAATGACTTATAGGCACACGACCCGTGCCAGCATGCGCAAGCCTGCGCTACCCTGATATCTGTAATAAATGAGCCAGGTCATGCTGACACTGCGCCCGCGTCCATCTAGCGATCTTTTTCTTCCTTGGCATGGTCTTTACCCAGCTGCCTTACGACTATCCCCTCCTCTGGACCTCGGCTCCCGTCGACCCGTCATATATCGCCGAGCTCGAGACACATCTCAAGTTTCTGCACCAGTCCCCACCGCTCATTTCGCGGATGCTGAGCATCATGATCGGCGTGGGCTTTCTCGGTCTCTTCATCAAGCTTTTCAAGGCCTCCGAGGCCAACATGCTCTTTGACGGCGCCTCGCTCGTAATGTACCTCATTGGCGTGGGCATCTACGTCGCCAACATTGTCAAGGGTTTGCGCATGGTCAGCGCCGACTACTGGAGCTCGGAGGACTTTCTCAACTCCATGGCTGAGGTCGTCCCGGGGCAGCAGCAGAATATCATACTGGGCAAAGAAGACAGCTTGAAGGTTCTGGCTGCTAGCAACACCATCCTCGCGCTTGTGCTTATCGGGGTGTTGGTTCTGCAGGCCGGCCAATGGTATGCAGAGCGCAAGGACTTGCAGGAGATTGAGAAGGCCGCTGCTGCTCAGGCGGCGGAGGCAGAGCAGCAGGCGCCTGGAAGCCCGAAGCTGAGCAAGAAGAAGCAGTAGATCCTCTGATTCAGATAGTGGACGTGTGGAGAATCGAGAGGCCGAGTGTGTAATGGTGTGGCAGCAACTGCGAAGAACGTGGCTCGGGTAGTAAGAGACGGCTCAGGGACGATGACGAGGGACACGCGATAATGTATGAATATAACGGCATCCTTACATCCCCGCCGCTTTCCGCGGCCGATATTGGGTAAAAAGGCTGGTGAATGCACAGGAAGTGATGTGGAGTGATGGTCTAGGCATCACGGATTTTGCCATCCGCATTGGAAATGTACCGCATGAATAGATTATATGTCGAGCTTATTGCACCATAGCACCCACACGCTAAGAGGTAGTCTACTGACTTTACGATTGTGTACTGGAATGGTATATCTCAGTTGCGTCGGGTGAACGCAAGAGAGGGCCTGCCCATTACGTAATACCAGACCGGCACGTTGAACCGTCAAGGGCCCTTATGACGAAAGCGCGGCGCTCTTTCCTTCCGGCCGGCTCATGCATGGATCTGAGCCGGAACCAACGCCGCGTGACGAACCCATCCAGTGCATCTCTCCTTTCTCAAATCACGCACTTGGATCAGGTCTATAGCTTCCGCACCTGCAGACTGGCGTCAAACCAAGGATATCACAGCTCGTCGACTTGGAGACCGTGCTCGGTTATGCGTGTGTCCGAAAAGTGCGCTTAGCTCGGCCGACTCGCCCTCCCTATAGGACCCCAAGATTAGAGCCCAGCCAAGTTGATTACAGCAGGGCTGCTGTGCCACTGATATTCCACCCGTGGCAATCACCTCATCCGCCCATCCTCTTGCACCATCAACCGCCCTGTCAATCCCCGCCAGTCTCTCAACGCCCTCCCGATTTAGTCTGGCTTTTGTCCCTATCTGACCTCTACAAGCCCGCCCGCAAGGCAATCTGCAGCACAGCCGGAGTCCGAGGCCGGTACTGCAATTGGGCTGCGTGATTCGTTCGCGCCATTTTCAGTTCGGATCTGAGCCGTCCAAACACGCACTCTCGCCGGTCCCCGCCTCGCTTGCAGGAACCGTGCTGTTAGGAGAAGCAGGCGGTATCACGCGCGGTTCTGTCTGAGATCCCTAGTCTAAGAGCTGGTCCCTCCGCCGTGTTGCAGTCAGATCGGGTTCGACGAAACAGCCTGGTCCCTACCGGCCGGGAAGAGGGCGTCGAAGGGTCACCAGAGGGTCGGAACAGGCTATCAGGATCGCGCACTTGGTAGCTGCGTACACACAAGCGGCAATCAATCAGATCTTTAGACCAAGGCAAGCTACCAAGTACGGCTTAGTCAGAGCTAAGAAGGGAATCATTTAGCTTGGAGACAGTCTGAGGGCGACAGGGACACAATACAATGGTGGTTCCTTTATCTCAGTCCGCATCCCGAAGGAGCTCGTCCTCGGGTCCGGGCGCAGCCGGGCCACCGCCTCTTCGTTCCAGCTCGACCGTTTCTTTTGGCGAAGTCGGCGGGGGCAGCAGCGGTCTCTACAGACGGTCTACCCAGGATCACATTGAGCAGATTTTGGAGGTGAGATTTGAGAGATGATGACCAGAACCCCCTGTATCTTCGTGCCTTGGTCTGTGAAGCACACAATTTTCCCGCCTGTCGGACATGCGACGACACCGTCTTCCATAGTGTCATCGTCTCATTTCTCCATCGATGACAACCATACCCCGTCTGCTGTTCGGGCACTGCGATACTACATCAATTGACCTCTTCGTGGTTCTCTAACTAACGACTTCTCACCTTCTCCGGTTAGGCTGGTCGCAACCGTGCCGACACCATGGGCGCTAACAGCAACGGCTGGGATAGCCAGAATCCCTCGGCAGCGACGCGAAAGATTTCGCGGTCCGTGATATCGAAACACGGTGAACCAAACGAAACCACGGGGATCGTCGTAGCGAGCGAGCGGCAGCGCAACCACGGCACTTTCGGTGGCACGCGGCGCAGAAATACTCCAGCGGCCAACTCAACGAACCAGAATGGCGACGCCGACCAGCATACCGACGACGATGATGGCGATGAAGTCAAAGATGAGAAGAGTTGGCTGTCTGAGTACTTGTCCGGGTTGTGGACGATAGAGCTTGAAAATACTGGAAGTACCGCACGCGATCACCTGGCTCTTGGTACGAGATTTCCCACATTGACCGGGCTGCAATTGACACTGACATTGAGCCCTTCCTCTGACAGAGCGCACATTCCTCGCCTGGCTCCGCACATCCCTAGGCTTCGCCTCCATCGGTATCGCCATCACTCAGCTGTTCCGACTCAACACCTCCCTCTCGAACGGACAGGACGGCCCGCACTTCGAGACGATCCGAAATATTGGCAAGCCCCTGGGTGCAACGTTCATCGGGATCAGCATTCTTGTCCTGTTGCTGGGTTATCTTCGATACTACCAAAGCCAACAGTGGGTCATGAGGGGCAAGTTCCCGGCCTCGAGGGGCGCGATTATCCTGGTGTCGCTTATTGCATTTGCGTTGATGGCGGTTAGTCTTGCAGTCGTCATTGTGGTACAGCCTACTACGTCATGAGTAGACTGCGGGGTGTTGGGCTTCGAAAGGTTGCTATGCTACTTGGTGCGTAAAACCTGGAGGGTGGTGGAAATCTGTTTTGAGGCATTGAGATATTTATACTGGCGTTGTGAGGGCGCGTATACTTGAAGCATATAATACCGTGGCGTTTTTAGGCATACATAGGCACAGTTTGACTTGGTACTAAAGCAACCATTAGAAACCCCCCAGTTTTCTGTCATCAATGTGTCCAATTCATACATAAGTGATCCTCTGCAGTTCAAAGTCTCCAGCACCAACTCTCGTCTTGAGGCGGGTTGCGCAAGGTAATCCCCACTGTGGACGTCACACACTCGGACTGTTCCACAATGTCCACTAGGCCGCATGCCAGGAGCATGCAAGTAATCCAGCAAAGAACACAACAACACAACAAAGCTGCACATTTGGGACATATGTCACAGCAATAGCAGACTCTGTCCTTGGGAATATCATTTCTCTCTACATTATCCAGCCGCGTACACAGCTTTGGACTTGACTTGTGGAAAAGCACATGTTTCTGAGAAAGTGGGGGTTTGCTACGGGACGAATCGTGAGACAAACAATCTGGTCGGGGGGAACAAGTTACAAGTGATAACGACGACGACGACGACGACGACAACGACGAGTACAACAACGAGGATACTACCAGTACAATACTCGGAGCATGAGATTTGTCTTGATTTCGAGTGTCATTAACTTCTAGACTTGGTCAGAGAGGACATCAAACAGCCTGAATATTCACAACAAAAAAACGAATAGAGCAGGCTTCCCTCTACTCCACGGAAGTGGTGTCCCAGAAGAACTTCTTCTTGTCCTAGACACGACACACACACACACACACACACACACACACACACACACAAAGAGGTCCACCATGGCCAAAACACCAGTCGACATTCCCTCCTTCGCCAGCACACAGCTCGCCCTTCTGGACGTCGAGCTGGCCAGCGAGATAAGCGAGACGGGCAACCTCGTGTCCAGCGCGAGCCCGGCATCACTGCAGCGCGCGGGACTGGCCATTACCAATCTCAGCGTATCTTCACAGCGGACGGGGTTTGCGGGGCGCACGGTCTTCGAGCTCGTCGCTGACAGCTCGACCTCGAAGAAGCCTTCTGGCGGGGATAACAAGAGCGGGAGCTCAGGAGGGGGAGCAGGAGATTTGCCCCAGCACGGCATACGTACGGGGGATATAGTTCTGCTGGCCGAACAACCCGCCGGCTCCGCTAAGAAGCGCGAGATAGCGGACCTCGAGAAGAAAGGTGCGAGGGGCGTGGTAGTCAAGGTCAAGCGGGATAGCGTGTCTGTGGCCATAAACGAGGATGCCAAGGACGACACCACCGCGAGCTTGGCCGGGGCCAACAGGGTGTGGCTGGTCAAGCTCGCCGACGAGGTCACGCATAAGCGCATGAGCCAGACCATGGACCGGCTCCTTGGGATGGGTGAAGGGGATTACTCGACATTTGTGCGGACGCTGTTTGGTCTGTCGAGCCCTTCCCCGGTACCGGCGGACCTGGAGAAGGATGCGGAAGTCGGGGGGGTCGAGTGGGTTGATCCAAGTCTGAATGAGTCTCAGAAGGAGGCGATTCGTTTTGCGCTGGCGTCCAGAGAGATTGCGCTTATACATGGCCCGCCAGGGACGGGAAAGACACATACCTTGATTGAGTTAATCCTGCAGCTCGTCAAGCGCGACCAGCGGATCTTGGTGTGCGGACCCTCGAATGTCTCCGTCGACAATATCTGCGAGAGGCTTGCGCCTCACAAGGTCCCGATTTTGCGCTTGGGACACCCCGCGCGCCTGCTGCCCTCTGTGGTGAGCCACTCACTTGATGTCTTGACGCAGACGTCCGAGGCGGGCATGATAGTCAAGGACATCCGCGTGGAGATGGATGCGAAGCAGGCTTCTATCAAGAAAACCAAAAGCGGCAAAGAGCGCAAGGCAATCTACAATGACCTACGCGAGCTGCGCAAAGAGTTTCGCGAGCGTGAGAAGCGGTGTGTAAGTACTCTGGTTAAAGGCAGCAAGGTCGTTCTAGCGACTCTGCATGGTGCGGGCGGCTACCAGCTGCGAGACGAGAGTTTCGACATAGTCATTATCGACGAGGCAAGCCAGGCTCTAGAGGCTCAGTGCTGGGTTCCATTACTCACAGCCAAAAAGGCAGTTTGTGCCGGAGACCACCTCCAGTTGCCTCCAACGATCAAGTCGCTCAACAATACTAAGATCAAGCCGAAACCGCGCAAGGAGGGACATGTCGTTCTCAGCAAGATGACACTCGAGACGACGTTGTTTGATCGCTTGCTGGACTTACACGGCCCGAGCATAAAGAGAATGCTCACCACGCAGTATCGTATGCACGAGAAGATTATGCGGTTTCCATCTGACCAGCTTTACGATGCGGAACTGATCGCTGCGGACTCAGTTAAGGATCGTTTGCTCAAGGAGCTCCCGTATCCCGTTGAGGATACTGAGGATACCAGTGAACCTGTGATATTTATCGATACACAGGGCGGAGATTACCCGGAAAAGACGGACGAAGAGGAACCCAGTGGCAAGACCAGCCTGCGGACATTACTTGGCGAGAGTCGCAGTAATGATTCCGAGGCCAGTCTAGTACGGCAGCACGTGCGAAAGCTTGTCGACGCCGGCGTTAAGACGGAAGACATAGCTGTCGTGACTCCGTACAACGGGCAGGTAAGTTAGTTTGCCACAACGTCTCAATTGAAGCTGACGACATGTGCACCTGGCAGCTTGCCCTTCTCGGGCCACTTAAAGAGATGTACCCTGGCATTGAACTGGGTTCTGTGGACGGCTTCCAAGGTCGAGAAAAAGAGGTTGTCATTGTCAGCCTCGTCCGCAGCAATTCGGAGGGCGAGGTTGGCTTCCTCGGCGAAAAAAGGCGGCTGAACGGTAAGTTGTGGCCCAGATTTGCGACAATTGCAGACTGCACTGCACCTCCCACAGACTACAGGTCTTTGTTTTGACACGAATAGAAGCTGATGCGGTGGTTGTCTCTAGTTGCAATGACTCGACCGAAACGCTCACTCGTCGTTATTGGTGACTCCGAGACTGTGAAAAGGTAAGTCGAAATGACACCCGTACTCCGGAGCCAATCCAACTTGACCTCCTACACCAATTTACGCCGGTTATGCACCGCCTCAATTAGAGCGTCGACGAAGGATGATGCCGATGCCAAGCCCTGTGACACGGTCCACTGCAGTGGTGCCATTGCACGAATCATGGCTGACGCTGTCGTAGGGGCAGCAAATTTCTCAAGGACTGGATGGCCTGGCTCGAGGACAACGCTGATTTGCGATATCCGGATCTGGCGGACCTCAACGTATGAGGCCATACTATCAACCGCATATGAAAGCATCGCATGTGCCCCCTGCTAATACGGCGCATGCTAAACCTTCCACAAAGATCCGGGCCGCCCCTTGCCACGTTCCAGACCCAATGCTACACCCCACCAAAAGAGCCGGCATCAAGATCATATGATGCAGTGCTATAGATGTGAAGCTGTGGAGAGCTCCCGTGCCGATCACAAGCTTTCGGGATGTCGACCGAATAACGTCACTAACCCTGTGAGGCTCTTGTCCACCTTGGGGGTCTGTGGTGGAACCATATCCACCATTCTGGTCTCAGATATCACCTCGTGCCCAGGTGCAGCAATGCCCTGTCTCACTCGGTTGCCTGATACAGATACGGCCACACGTGCTCTGCCCCATCCAGGACAATGCGGAAATAGAGGTGCTGGTCGAAGAGCCGAATTAAGCTTGTTCCTGGTTGTTGCTGAGGCTGATTCCCCCCCTTAACTTGAACAGCAGTATAATGCAATCCGGACCGCTTCATGCTTGGCACGTTCGAAACTGGATATGCCGAATATTGAGTCCAGTTGATGCTTGGCTGCGGCCTCAGCAATTAGTCACAAAAGGTCGGTCACACACAGTGACTGCAGCATCGCAGGAAAGGATGCATTGTTCCCAGCTGACTGCCACGATTCCAATGCGTACTTATGGTCAGCTCTAAGCCGACTCTGAGCTTCCCAAGTCGATCGACCTGACTGGCCGCTCGTGGTCCTCGAACTGAGAGTGCTAACACTGTCGACGTCTCGATATGACCCCCACACGGAAGTAGGTTCTCGTCGGCGCCGAATTGATCTCTGAAAGACTGTATGTACTAAGAATGCCTGGTCAAGGTGGGAGACAATGTGCTACATCATGACTTGGTGTCATATGTGGGGTCCGACGTGACCTGAAACCTACCCGACGCCGTCCATCGTTGTGCCAAATGATACAGACTTGTAGCAAGTGTGTGCGTGCTGCTTTGCAGCGCCGTAATCGGCTGCCTGACTCCTATGTGCTTCTCAAGCTCGACTGAGGGGACTGACCACTGTAGTTTCCCATGCAATTGTGGTAATCAGGGCAGGCATTATGCCTCAGATCGTTACATACCGGATAGCGGGTAAGTCACGAGCGCGCCGCCTGGAGATCATTAATATGAACGGGACATTTCTTAATGCAATAGGAAAGAGTGCATTAGCCAAAAGGGACTTGTGTCTGTGCCGAACAGCGTTCGATGGATTTGTCGTCACGGACACAAATATCGACGAGCTGGCCTCGTAGCCTCACAGGGGTTCAGGGCTTTGTCTAAAGTGGCTAGTTTCGCGTGAGGCGGCAACCTCGGACCCAGTTCACTCCTAGCTGAAGCGTGACAGCTCAAGTCCAACAAACAGCCAAAAGCACCTCTGGCGAAGCTTTTTCTGAGGCAGGTGTTGCATGCCTGTCCTGATTGAGCGGCATGGAGCATTACGGAGCTCATCGTGCCTGCGCGTGCCGACGGCCCTACGTGAAGATCACATTGTGGCAGGCCCGTATGTGACGGCAGGGATCCTGAGAAATTGATTGTGCTTTGTCCCAGGTTTCGTATGTGTTTCTCGGGGGCGCTGCCGAAGCCTATCCTGACGCGTTACGGGGTCCAGCCTCAGGGCAAGGCACGCTAAACTCCAGGCCAGACCCGATGCCTGTCGTCGATCGTGGCTGTCCTCGGCGCCATGATGGCTGGCGTGCTATTGAAGGATATGTCTCACAAAGGTAAAGCGGTGGCAGCGGAGAAGGGGCGCAAGCGAATGTCAAGGTTGGAGCCGCGTCCAATGAGGAAGCACAGGAAGCCAGGTCAGGAAGCCAGGTCTGGCATTGGCCGGCCAGGGGTCGACACCTGCTATGGGACACTATGCAGTCTTGGTGTGCCCTGCCGGGTGCATTGATAGTGATATTGCTGCCATCGGTGTCCAGTCATGTCTCATGGCGGTGCTGGCGCGACAATGCAGAGAGCATGAATCGCAGCAGTGAGACGCGCAATGGCCGATGGAAACTGCCAGGTTTAACATTGTCCCGGGAATGCAGATCATGCAACGGTGCGCAAAGACGAGAGGCGTCTCGGATCCAGTCGAGCGTGGTGTAGGTGGATGCGCAGATGCAGAAGCCAGGAAGGCCAGGTCTACCGTATGGCCAGCGAGGGGCCAGCAGCCAGTAGCGGCTGCCCAGGTGTGCAGGTGCAGGTGCAGGTGGTGGCTGCAGGTGCTGCAGGGGTAGGCGCGACGCGGTTATTGGCAGGCGAGGCAGGTCCCTCCTTCCAGGTGCCAGCTTTGCGCAGCTCCAGTCTGGAGGCGCGCTTGGCTGGACCAGACTCTACGGAGCAGTTTCCTATTAGGAAAGTAGGTGCCTCAAGGCAGGAGGGGAAAGGAAGGAGGAGCGAGGAGGTCTCAAGGTCGTTCATTACTGCTGTTGGTCGTGCATCGTGTCTTGTCGCGGCTCTCAAATCCTGGCCCCGGAAGTCGAGTTCACGGCCCTTGATTGGCAGCCCTTGCCACGTTTCTCTCGAGTATGATCCGCCAGGGCAAAGGCAACTCCCGTCATCGGACGACACCGCCGCCAGCCGTGGCCTCTTCTGACCCGCGCACCCGTGAGGCTCAATGTCCGTGGCAGGCTGGGCCGCAAGTCTGACCTCATTCATCGACGCTGTGGCCGCAACAGCTCCCCTCGGAAGAGCTCTAATACAGAGCAGAGACGCGAGAGATCGTGCCAGTCGACCTCGCCTCGCGTCGTCATCACCGGCCGAGGCGGCCAGGACTCCCGACCGCTGCCCGCCAGACTTGACGACGCATCTTGGCCCGGCAGGGTTGCATTGTTTCAGATCACACTGCACCCCAGCAGCCAACTCGCCCTTTTCCCTGCCTCGCCTGCGCCGCCTGCCTCTCACAGCGTCCATCATCAGACGGCCGGCTCGGCAGACCCTTGGGAAGGCGTTGCGGTCGGCCCCTCACCTGACAGGCCCTGGACCCCCGGACCTCCAGAGCGCTCACTAATGTGCGGGTAAGC